>CP136896.1:26667500-29067500 GCA_034359265.1 Canna indica | reverse complement strand
TAAGCTGGCTCACTTATACTTTTAATTAAATCAATAAAGGGATGCAAACGGACTAGAGAAGACATCATCTTACACTAAGTCACATCAAGGAATAGCATTATGCATTAGAAAAATAAATATACCAGTTTATTTATTTTTCATCTTGTTGACTGTTTTTGAGTTATACCATCTATGAAGTCTTAATCACAAATTATTGTATAAACTGCAAGCAAAGACTAAAAGGTTTGAAAGATAACTTTGCCTACAAAAAGACATTTTGAATACTAATATTACAAATATTGAACAGAATTCAAAACCAGCTCCTTGATACAAGATATTGTGAAGCTCTATATCACTAGAAGTACAAAATCAAGCAAAGAGATAAAATTCCATAGGAACTCTTTGGAGAAAACTACTCATATATTGAGACTAATTTGCAATTTGATACCTCTTGGTTGTATCTGATCTGAGGCCATTCTTGTAGCCGCAAACAAACCAAAGTTAGATAACAATATAGCCAACACTGTGGTCATCAGCATCAAGAAGAAAAAGGACGATTAGATTCTCAATCAAGCAGCAAAATTTTGATAACAAAAAGAGAAGAGCGAGTAGTAGTAAAATGTGCAATCAAAAAGCTACCTACATAAGCATAGAAAACAAATCAGAGAAACTCCATGCAAAGTTTCACTTTTTTGACCAAATTAGTAATTCTGAGTCGATCAAATGAACATACTACAACACGATGAAATGATCTAATCTGACGTATATGCAAATATATAACCTAACAAAGTACACTAACAAAAATAAAACGAAAATTCAACACGATACAGAATAGATCTAGCAGAGATTCTTTATCTAAGCCAGTCTCAGACAAATACCACCAATGTTTATCGTTCTGAATCACAAAGAAAGGAAATTTACCCACAATATAAAAAACACAGAAATGACATAACAGCGGTTGCGCAACAGTTTCTCATAGAAGAAACATGCAACGAGAAAAGGAAAAAAAAAAGAAGAAATTTAACCTAGAAGAAGTGAATCAAGAGAAAGAATAGATCAGACAATGCAAAGGATAGAGGCAGAACAATGCCGGAGCGGAATGGTATTTGGGGGAGTAAAGAAAGCAAGAAAGCATCAGGATTTGCAGGGAGAGATGGAGGAAAGAGAAGGACTGGAGGAGGAGCTCACCTTCGTTTCCGGCGTTCTTTGAGAGTGAAAGGAGGCGGAGATCGCAAGTCCAAGGACTACATTTGTACTAATGAAGCACGTGGTCTGAAGTTTTTACACATCGCGCCCTTATCTATTTCAAAATTGCAAATATTTTTGCTTGCTTCGTTGGAATCAATCTCCTGAATCACGAAAAGAAAAGTGTCCTTCCATTACTATTCTTTATAATTTACTTTAAAATATTAATTAATATATTACTATATTTAACAAAGAAAAGAATCCTTTCATTATTATTTTTTATATTTTACTTTTAAAATATTAATTAATATAGTACCTAAATACATATGACTGCATTTTTCTCAAATTTATCCCAACGCTCTCGTTTCACCTTATTGTACGTTGTAGTATTGAATTTGTATCCATTTTATTTCCTCGTCAAATATCTGTCAACAACTCTGTTAAAATGATAACGTGACTTTCTAATTTAGACTAAAATAATATTTTTAAAAAAAATAAAAAATTTATGTCTATTTATATTTAAATAATATAAAATATTCTCGTATAAATATTATTTTATATTTAAAAAATCAATCTACCATATTGGTTTTTTAAATATAAAATAATATTTATATGAGAATATTTTATATTATTTGAATATAAACTGATATAATTTTTTATTTTAAAAAAATATTATTTTAATACACATCAGAAAAATCACATCATCATCTTAACGGTGCTGTTGACAGATACTTGATATGGGATAAAATTGATACAAATCCAATAGTACATCATACAATTTGATGAAATTAGATAAATTTGAGAAAAATATAAAATTTATGATATATTTAAATAATTACCCTTAACATATTAATTATTTGTATATATTAATATTGAGAATATTTTTTTTGTATGTTATCTATATTGCAAACCTATTCTTTTTCATTTTTTATCTCAAACATTTAATAATATGACATATTTATTTAATTTATCAATAAAATTTATTATTAAATTATGCTCATTTTGTTGAAATTTTATTTTTCTAATCATTAATAATGATATTTAGGCAAATATTAAATGTTTGTTAACATGGTAATTTCAAATAAAGTAGAAAAATTCACTAATTAAAAATAACTTATAGTTATTAATAATAGACTTGATTATAGTTTTAAAAAAATCTAACTTCATGGTATGTGTGTGCTCTGCTAGGGTTTACTAGCATCGAGTGATTCCTCGTCTTCTTTGATGATTTTTGTGGCGGCTTTGGCTGCTTTGAGTGGTCGGCTTCGAGTGGAGGGGTTCTGCGCCTTGTGGTTATGGAGTTTGCTTCAGATGATGTTGTGATTGTAGAGGATGACGATATAAAGGATGGAATTGCCACCTGCTCCAAAAGCTTGATCAGTCGGTTCCTTGCAGATAGGCCCTTCAGTGCGGGGACGCTAGAGGCTGCGCTTGCTACGATTTGGAATCATCCTGAGGGTAGGGCTGGCAACGGATCGGATACGGTGCGGATAGTACATTATCCGCATCCGCATCCGCACCTCATATTCGTGTATCTGTATCCGCACCGTATCCGTCACGGATATGAATATGAATATCCATATCCGCACCGCTTCAAATACGGATATCCGCACCGTATCCATATCCGCATCCGTATTTAAAAAAATATTAAAATAATATATTTAATTTAAATATCAATAAATACCCTGTTTATTGATCCAAAATAAGTATGTAATATATTTTAAACTACTCAACCACAATTTATAATTTAACCACCATCAACCATGTACATTAAATCAAATTGAAACAAACAACATTAAGATACATAAATCATCTAAATAGCAATATGATACTAGCTAAAAAAATATATAACATGAGTAATTACTAGCATCTAAAATTCTAAATAGCTACAACATACACCACCATCAATTTATAATTTGAACAAACCATAAGTCCATAAGTCACGTATTAAGTGACTTAATACGTGAAGAGATTGTCGGACTCACCTGCGGGCTGCGGCTGCCGGGCACGTATTGGCGACGTCGTCGACCACCACCAGGTCGGAGTCGAGGTAGATTACCCGGCTCACGCACCGCTCTAGTATCTCTGCAAGATAGTTCCACGCGTAGTTTAGCGGCTGCTCCAGAGCTTGCCGCACCGACGTCGAGATTAGCCCCCTGACGCGCTCCGGGTCAAAGTAGTAGGTTTTGAAGCGGAGCCCCGGGAAGGTGGAACGCATTACCGGCTCCAAACCTGGCTCCGAAACCAAAAAGTGGAAGAAGATGCTCTCCGGGCACCGGGCGTGGGTGAGAACCGAATGAACCACCGCGATCGAGCCGCGCAGGTATTCCTCATCAAGGGTAATTGCAATGTGCACCAGCAACGGGTTGCAGACAGAGGTGCCATTGGACGAAGGGGGCTCGCACTCGGCGGCATTGTGGAAGAAAGGTGCTTGCCGGAACCCGAGGCCTGCGGAGTCACTGGAGGCAACGGCGAAGTGGAGATTGTAGTCGCCGGCGCTGTGGAGACGGAGGAAATGAGACGACCTGATGGCTTCGGCCGGAGGGAAAGATTGGAAGGAGGGGGCCAGCACCATTATAACCATGGCAAGGGAGCACAGGCCGGAGAGGCGGACGACCCAGAGCATGGCTCCGCCTCCCCGCCGGGCCCAGCCCTTGCGGCGGCGGCGTCTCCGGGTCTTGAAATCGAAGAGATCGGCGAGGCGGGCGAGCGCGGACACAAGGAAGAGGGCGACGCCCTTGATCCCCGCCAGAGCGAAGAACACGAAAGACCCACCACGGTGTCAATCGCAACAGAAGAAATCAAAGCAGGATTAGGGCTTCAATGCTGGGGGATGCTTCACCTCTAAGTAACCTCTTTGCGGAACCCTAAAAAGCGAGCGAGACGAATCGAGGAGGAGACGAAGCGAAGGGAGCCCAGCGGTAACGAAACAGCGAATGGATGAAGCGGCGGGTCACGGGTGAAAGAATTAGGGATTTAGGGGAAGTGGAAGAGAAGGGGCGAAGGGCAGATGGCGGGCTGGCAATTAACTCACAGGCTCAGAGTCACAGCTAAATATTTGATATAATATATATATTAGATAGAAAATTACAATATCGCCCTTGGCCCCTTATATATGTATTATATATATATATATAGGTAAAATAGTAATTAAAATGAGGCGGATAGGCGGTGCGGATACGGTGCGGATACGGTGCGGATACACAGACAAATCCATATCCGCACCGTATCCGCGCGGATATAAAATTTTCAGATCCATATTTGTATCCATATTTGTTTTTACTTGCGGATACGGATCGGATACAGTACGGATGCGGTTTTTAGTTGGCGGATACGGATAAAATTGCCAGCCCTACCTGAGGGCTTTAGGGTCCGAGATCTTGGGGATAATATGTTCCAAATCTTCTTTGAGCATAAAGAGGATGTCATTCGAGTGGTGCAGGGAGCACCTTAGTTGTTCAAAAAATTTATCTTTAATCTTAAGAGATGGCATGTGAACATGGAAATGGAGATTGAAGATTTTATTCATGTCCCAGTTTGGGTGCAACTTTGGGGGTTGCCTCAGCACTTCAAAACGATTGAACTAGGGTGAAAGATTGGCCGAAAACTTGGAGAGGTATTGGATGTGGTTTTTGCAGCCATGAATGGGAAAGAAAGTAGAATTTTAAAGGTCCAAATTCTTATGGATGTCACGAAGCCATTGCGTGATTCAATCCAACTTGTCGCTGGAAATTTGCAGGTGAAGTTTACTTTGTAGTATGAGCGTGTTGGTGTTTTTTATTTTTATTGTTGCCACTTGGGGCATGAAGCTTGTACCTGTCGGAAGTTTCTGGCCAACTCCTCTTCTGCAAGTGATCAGGATGATAAAGGAGGCCCTTGGATGCAGGCAGTTCAGATTGGCAAGCATCTAGAGGAGAAGATTACTTCTGTTCATCCTAAATTTTCTAGCTCTGGTATGAATGAACATAGACGGTCGACTCCGGTTTGCCTTCTTAAGAATTTCTCTAAACTGTCGGTGATAGAAAAGACTTTGGTTTCCTCTTCTGGGATTTTTGATATGACTCTGGATTTGAATTCTCCTGTGGCTTTGGGAAAACCTCATGTATCTCAGTTGCGGCCTTTCAATGATGGATCGCCTCCCTTGGATTCTCCTTCGGTGGAATGTTGTGTTCAACATTCCGTGGGTGGCAATTTCGACCAGGCCAAGTGTGCTAGCGGAAATAGTAATTTAAAAAATTCAAAATATTTCAAAATAGCGATCTACTTTAGCAATAATTGAGGAATTCAATCTACGAGTAGAAGGGGAAAGGTATTTCTTATACCACGGTTGGATATGGTGCTTTTATTCCCGTATCAAGACGCACACACACACGTCCTCCAATGATAGTTCACACCATGCACCTCGCAACAAAGGGGCAGCGAACAACTGGACTCGTCGTGGCTCAAAAGAGACACTTTCTCTAACCCTGAAACCTCAAGAGCTTGGTCGGCCCTTCCACCAAGAATCGAGCTCCAAAACGAGAGAAGGAGGAGATGAGAAAACAATGGAGCAATGAGGTAGATCAAAGAATACATCGCTGTCCTTCTTCGGAATCCATTGGGCCGTTACGAGGTTAGCATGTTATGTGTGACCCATTAGGCCTCACACTAATCCAGCAGTGAGTTGTGCATAATGGAGAGTTGGATCCGATAGAACGACTTCTATTCGAATCTTACGAGCCATCGCTAAACCCCTTTAGTGTGGTCGTGAGAAACTCCACTCACAAGTCAAGATTAACGTCTAGCAACGTGTCATGACTACCCGGATAGTATGAGGTTCAATCTACAGGGATCGAACACCCTTCGATGATTAGTTACCATGCAACTAAGTCCTTTAGTTACAATGTCCCGAATACGGCTAGGGTACGAAAGAAGTTTTCAAACCCTAATACCGATTCATATGTATTCTACCTACCAAGTCGGCATCTCAATAATGACATGTTAGAAAAAAATTTCTCGGCATTCATATCTACTTCGGCCAGATATTCCTAAGTCGACACTTGAAGGGACATATAGGACATTATCTCCTCTTACTATAAGTAACTGATTCTATATTGGTTGCTCACATACCTCCATGGGTGTTTTCCCATGCCTAGAGGTATCCGACACATGACACTGAAGGCCACGTAAGGATAAGTCCAAAGCAATGGATCAACACTCACAAGGTAATCATGACAACCTCAGGTCCAATGACTGCTTGCACCTACTATCACCTGAGGAACATCGTATTGACACTCATGTAAGCATTCCATTCTGTATGTGTTCCTCGTGTAGGTCCTTTCAGTGAACTCATTCCCTAATGAGCACCTGCACTTGTACATTAAATGATGGCTATGAGATTAGCCACCCCTTATCGTATAAGACATGTACCAAGTGCACTAGTCTATCCGGAATCACCAATCCCCTAATTGGTGATCCTACGACTATAAACATTTAGAACATGGACATTTGGATTCCAAGTCTCACTGGCATGATCTCATCATGACCTTGGAATTAATTGCGGGGTTCATGGGGTTCATCACAATCTAATATATACAAAATATAGATACAACATATGATGAAAAGTTACCTCATATTATTCATTAACCAAAAATAATTCTATACACATCAATATGTGATTGGCTCAAAAACACTATTTCTTCCATCTATGCTTTATGGTTCGATGGATATCTCTGCAATGCTCAGGTACAGTGGTATCTCAAAGCGGCTTCATTCTACTGCAGCACACGTGGGGGATGCTGCTGGAACATCTCCTGCTGCTACTACTCGATCTCTGTCGCTATCTACAAAGGTGAACACTGTTAGGGCCCGTTTGGTACCCTGTATAAGTCTTTTGTATAGTATTATCCCAATACAGTATTTGGGAAGGGTATTAACTAATACTTGTACTAAAAATAGTACCTCATCAGTTGCCATAAGGTGTATTAGTAATACTAAAAATAGTACCTCATCAGCTGCTACAAAGGTGAAGGGACTACAACTCCAAAACACCAAATCACAAGTGCATGACAAAACTACTACATACTCGACTACGACCCGTAACTAGGACTACTATGAGATAAATGTGGCTCCTCTGCCCTCCAGCTGCGCCAAGTGCTCTAGCCCACCTTACCGATCAGGCTCTGCAAAACAAAACAAAATAACAACGGTTAGTTCAAAGAACTCAGTGAGCGGTTCTACCAACCCCCACGAGAAATGAAACACAGATATATAGCATAGTGATAAAACATCTGTCTCAAGCAGGAAAGGTCACAAGGGTGTGACTAGCTAACAGACCATCTGGCCACACATGCCCGAAGGCATCCAATAACCCAAACGGTGAAGAACAACAGGCCTAAGCTTACCATGCCCTAAGGTAACAAAATATACTAGGATAATCAGGATTGACCCATCCAAATTTATCCTAATATAAAGAAACTCGGGAGCAATCGAGATTGGCCCATCTAAACTTGCTCCACGAGATGCGAAAGAACAATCGGGATTCACTCGTCCGAACTTGTCCCTTTAAGATATCACATGAATAATCGGGATTTACATGTCCAAACTTATTCCTTGAAAGAAACTCGAGAACAATTGGGATTTGCCCGTCCGAACTTGTTCCACGAGGAAGCACAAGAACAATCAGGATTTGTCCATTCGAACTTATTCCATAAGAGATAACGTAGGAATAATCGGGATTCGCCCATCCGAACTTATTCCTTTAAACACAGATTGGGAATTAACTATCCAACCTTTCGGGCAAGCCCATAATCTGGCTCCTAAGCCGAGCCTCTCCGCCACTCATAAAGATATGGCACAATCGTGACTTAAGTCAAGTGTCTCCTACGGTGTCTCAGGGATGCCCTAATTGGGAACGTTACAACACTCGATACTCATTCCCAACCCCTAGACCCATAACATCATAAATCCGTGAGGTTTTATTTCACGTATAAACTTTATTTGTTAGTTCATAATAGATTATGCTGCCCCTTGTGAATTTTAATTATGCAATTAAAATTATAATCACCAAGATTAGGGTTTTGTTTTAGGGTTTTATTTTAGTATACTATTGTGCCCGAAACTGATGCATCTAACCCGAATCTGGTCTCTAGAGTATGCCCTATGTTTCCAAACTATATTTTCTGGTCAAAACGGTAGGTTGCACGACTATATTCAAAAATCTATTCGCATCACAATAGAGTTTTCAAAATCAGCTCAGATTCAATAATTCAACATGAACTTTCAGCAAAATTAAATTTTCAGCATGCCATGACAATTAAATCCGAAATTCACAGAGATTAAATCCTTAATTACCATTAAAACAGAAGTATAACATTTAGATAAATCTCACAACACACATATTTATTAAACAAGATTAGCAAGAACCTACATTATCTTATAAACAAGAATCAAACATCATAATCAAGAACTCATCTCAAGAACACACATGACATCAATATCAAAATCTTAACTTTGTAAAACATGAGTTCTATCCAAAAATCCCAGATTAACTACAAGGCATGCTTTGACATATAGGAGCCTAAATTGACAAGCGATTCGAGGTATAGATCTCAAGAACACACAAGAACCCCCACTTAGGCATTTCATCGAACATGTTGAGGGCACCCTTGTTCCCACCTTGGCCGAGCACCCCTAGGGTCATTTAGGGCCTCCTCTTACACGACAATCAAAAGGAATGGCGAGAATCCAAGAGTTAACAGAAAATGGCTCCCAAAGATATCTGAAATCAAGAACGGCTCACAAGGCTCAAAATACGGGAAACCACGGAAAAGGGGAGGGAAGATCCACTCACATGAATAGGAAGAAGGATTAGAGGAGAATTTTCGATTGGCGGCCTTCGAATTCGGCTCCAAAAGGTGGCGGCTCGCTCAAACAAGGGGGAAAAGGAGGCGGCGGCTCCACTCCAAGCCATCGGCTTCAAGAAAGGGGAAGAGGGAGAGGGGCGGCTCGGCTTGGCTGGGCAGCTCCTCTCTGCTTGGCTCCAAGAGAAGGGAAGAGGGGGAAGGAGGGGGCTCGGCTCAGGCGGCTGGCTCTCTAGCTCGGCGGCTCCAAGAGAGAGAGATGGGGAGGGGCGGCTTGGCTCCTGCTCGGTGGCTCCTCTCCTCTCTCAAGACGACTGGTGCGGCTCCAATAGGGAGCCGCCTAGCCCTAGGGGGGGGATTTTATAATCCCCTCCCACAATCTCCTATTCACGCCCTATAACCCGCACTTACATCAACCCAGACCCGTAACCCTCTAACCCAAAAAAATAACTTCATGCTAAATACAAGCATCACACACATGCACACCCACATGCAATAAATCAAACGCACACAACAGAAAAATTAATTAAATTTATCTACGCGGGGAAAGGAATTGCATAATTCAACTCCTACTTACCCAAGCTCGTAAGCTCGCACCGAATCATGAGTTGACTCGGCTCGACCTCCAACTAATCCGCTAGGCTGACAATCACAAATGATAACAAAAGTAAATATTAATATCTAGGATATTACAATCCTCTCTCCTTAAAGAAAATTCATCCTCGAATTTCGGAAAAAGAAGCTTAAGGACTCACCAGATCATCAAACAACGAAGGATATCACTCTCTCCTATCCTAGACTTGGGTTATTGTTTTCTTTTGAGTTGTTGAGTCATGTAGACTCTGGTTATTATTTTCGCATTTTCTTTATTTTTAGGAGTCTTGATTACTTATTTGAATTCTTTAAAAGTAACTTGATTAGTGAACTTTTATTTAGCCGTGGTTTGCTTTGGTATTTAATATCTATTCTATTCTTTTAAAATTACATATCCACTGTTCAGGTTATTAGTTGTTGTGTTGTGTTTGAGTTGGGTTAAGCTTCGGGGTACGTGGTGTACCCTAGCGTGTTCACATATGGTATGTCCTAGTCATAAGATCGACAACTGAACCTACGCACTAGCGGCGGTACGTATTTTGATTTAAGTTGCTTATGCTTATGTTACATTGTGTAGTACTTGTTTCTTATTAATAGAAATATAACCTGCGCACCAGCGGTGATACGTTTACACACACAAGTGACTTTACACCTTGCAAGGTAACCACTTACCCACCAAGACCTATCACAAGGTCTTTTACAAACTCAAGTCAAGGAAAAATAACAGTAAAAAATACAATTGAAAGAGCTAAGAATAAAACCAAGAAGACGTGCTCTTTTCAAAGTCTCGGAACCTCCAACTCGTCAAGGGAATGAGCTCGAATTAACTCTTGAGTTGAGGTAGCAGCTTGAGAAGGTGTTCGCAGAGGGAGCAGAGCGCAAGCAATCTTTCTTTTGGAAGGCTCAAATCTCTCTTCTTGATGGCTTAATAATTTCTATAAGAGTGTGAGAGAGAAAAATTAAAAGAAGTTATAACAGATATATTTATACCCTACGAAAGAAATAGTTGCTCAACGGATAGTTTTCTATCCGTTGCAGAGCGCTGGTCGAATGGTCGGTCGACCGGTTATTCGATCGCTTCTCTTTACTCTGTGGTCGGTCGACCGACGGGTCGACCGATTATCGTGAGCCTCACGATCCTCAGTTCGATCGACCGCTCGAGGCTTTCTGTGATTTCTTTCCCAGCTTCGATCGATCGACTGGTCGACCGATTGGCTTCTGCCAATTTTTGCCGCCATTCGGTCGATCAGTCGATCGACCGAACCTTGGCTGAACATGGCAGACAGCTTTGTTTTGTTTAGTTTTTCTGCTCCCGTCTTCACTACGTCTACTTATATAATATTTATTAATTTTAAGTTAAATAACTTTATGACATGATAACTTTAAAATATAAATATTATATAACGATTATACCCCATTTGAGTTCAATAAAAATATCTAAAAAATCAAAATCCCTAATGATCAAAATCTAGTTCTTGGGATCTAGTATAAAAATGAAATTTCCTAATCTTTCAAGTCAAATAAGGATATGCTAAAGGCTTCCAAAAAATCCTAAAAAATACATCGTTATCTAGTTTTGACCCAAGGAACAATTATCGTCATTTTTTATTTCAATAAAAGGTTTGGATCATATAGCCCTCCAAGGAGCTCCCTAGTCTTAGTGAATTTCAGGGTGGTCCCGGAATTTCATGGTTTGGGGTTCGGGATAGATTTTTGGGTTTCTTATGCATCATCATAAGGATTATATTAATTTCTAGACAACCTAAACCTAAACTCCCTTTCTTGAAGATTCCCGAGCGCCGACAAGCATCCTTGTCGATTTATCCGATTTCTCCGATCACGAACGTCGCGCACTAACCGATATGGAACCTGAAAGATATTCTCAATGAAATCATTAGTCTCATGTTTGTTATCATCAAAACCATCAAAACCGAGATTAAAGCTAAGGTTGAAAACCTAAAGCCAACAATCTCTCCCTTTTTGATGATGACAAATATCCATAAGAAAGTAAAGTTTATCTGGGATGACAAATGCGATGAGAGCTTTTAAAAGCTCAATGACCACTTGACTACCGTTCCTTTATTGGCACTATCATCGGGGTCGGGAGGATTTGCAATCTATTGTGATACCTCTGGGGTCGGATTGGGGTGCATTCTGATGCAGCACAACAGGGTGATCACATATGCATCCAGGCAGTTAAAAATTCATGAGAAGAATTATCCGACTCATGACTTGGAGTTGGCGGCCATAGTATTTGCCTTGAAGCTGTGGCGTCACTACTTGTATGGGGAGGCATGAGACATTTTCACAGATCACAAGAGTCTCCAGTATCTACTTTCTCAGAAGGATTTGAACTTGAGGACATGCGTGATGGACCTAGAGGGTAGTTGGGAGAGACACTTACCTTTGCTAGAGTTTGCCTATAATAACAACTATCATAGCAGTATTGACATGGCCCCATTTGAGGCTTTGTGTAGGCGCATGTGTAGGTCGCCGGTAGGTTGGTTTGAGGCTGGTGAGTCCCAGATTCTAGGGCCAAACTTGATTTATGACGCTATTGAGAAAGTGAAGCTGATCAAGGAATGACTCCTAGCAGCCTAGAGTCATCAAAAAATGTATGCTAATGGTAAAGCTCGTTGTTGGTGAAATGGCCATTGTCACACCTCAAGTTCAGGGTCACGTGACCGACCAGGGTATACGTGCATATACCCCGCAGTCTAAACCATGCACATTCCAACTCAACCATAAAATATAACGGAAATAAATAAACAAGTTTTATTTCAAATGAAAAACCAAAACCAGAATTCATTATAAGTAAGTTTCTCAAAATATAAGGTGCGGAAATAACTAATCCAGTTTAACTGATCAATTACAATGAAATATGAAATAATGACATAAATGTCCCCAAGGGACTACAACTCCAAAACACTGAAACATAAGTGCATGACTAACTACCAAAACTCGACTACGACCCCTAACTAGGACTGCTATGAGATCAATGTAGCTCCTCTGCCCTTTATCCGCGCCAAGTGCTCCAGCCCACCTCACCGGTCAGGCTCTACAAAATAAAACAATGACAATGGGTGAGTTCAAAAGAACTCAGTGAGTGGTTCTACCAACCCCCATAAAAAAAACAAATATAGATATGATGCATAAAGCAAAAACTCCTGACTCAAGCAGGAAAAGGTCACAAGAGAGTGACTAGCTAACATGCCGTCAGGCCACCGCCTGCCCGAAGGCATCCAACACCAAACGGTGAAGATCAACATGCCTAAGCCTACCATGCCCTAAGGCAACAAAACATACTAGGATATCAGGAAGGCCCTCCGAACTTATCCTAATATAAAGAAACTCGGGAGCAATCGGGAAGGCCCTCCGAACTTGCTCCACTAGACGCGAAGGAACAATCGGGAATCACCCATCTGAACTTGCCCCTTTAAGATATCATAGGAGTAATCGGGTAGGCCCTCCGAACTTACCCTTTTAAGATATCACAGGAATAATCGGGTAGGCCCTCCGAACTTATTCCTTTAAAAACACCTCGGGGATAATCAGGAAGGCCCTCCGAACTTATCCTAATATAAAGAAACTCGGGGGCAATCGGGAAGGCCCTCCGAACTTGCTCCACGAGACGCGAAGGAACAATCGGGAATCACCCATCCGAACTTGCCCCTTTAAGATATCATAGGAGTAATCGGGTAGGCCCTTCGAACTTACCCTTTTAAGATATCATAGGAATAATCGGGTAGACCCTCCGAACTTATCCCACGAGGCCAAACCGGAACAATTGGGATTTGCCCATCCGAACTTGTTCCACGGGTTGGGAATTAACCATCCAACCTCCTGGGCCTAGCCCACAATCCGGCTCCTAAACGAGCCTCTCCACCATTCATAAAGATATGACGCAACATAACCTAAGTCAAGCCTCTCCTACGGTGTCTTAGGGGTGTCCTTATTGGGAAGCGTCTCAATACTCCAATACCCGACCCCAACTATTAGATCTGTAATGTCATAAACCTGTGTGGTTTTATTTCATGCATAAACTTTATTTGTTGGTTCATAACAGATTATGCTGACTCTTTGCCCAATTTTAATTATGCAATTAAAATTTAGTTCACCAAGATTAGAGTTTTATTTTAAGGTTTTGTTTAAGCTTACTGTTGTGCCTAAAACTGATGTATCCAACCCGAATCGGGTCTCCAGAGTGGGTCCTATGTTTCCAATTTATGTTTTCTGGTCGAAACGATGGGTTACATGACTATATTCAGAGAAATACACACACCACAACAAGCATTTTAAAAATAGCACAGATTCATCACCTCAGCATGAAATTCCAGCAACATTAAGTTGTTCAACATAGCATGAAAATAAATCCAAAATTTACAGAAATTTGATCCTTAATTATCATTAAAATAGAATACTACTCTTGAGATAAATTTCTCAAATTTCATGCTTATTAATCAAGATTATCAAGTATCAACAATACCTTAATCAAGATTATCAAGTATAAACAACACCTTAATCAAGAAACTAGCATCATGATCAAGAACCCTTCTTCAAGAACCTCCATGGCATCAATATCAAGATCTTAATTTATTAAACATGATTTCTAACCCAAAAATCACAGATTTGAATCTAAGACATGCAACCACAATTCAAGAACCTAATTAGGCAAGCAAATCGAGATATAAACTTCAAGATAAACAAGATCTCTCACTTGGGCATTTCTTCGAACACCTCGAGGGCACCCTTGCTTCACCCTTGGCCGAGCACCCCTAGGGTAAACCTGGGGCTGCCGAGCCACAAAGGGAGGATCCTGGGGCCTCCGCATACAAATCGGTATAAGAACACGGCGATCAAACCCACGATTCGGTGAAAATCACAAGAAACAAGAAGATGCCCAAATTGGCTCAAGATCACGAGAGAACCCAGAAAATGAGAGGTAAAATCACTCACCCAAATAGGAAGGATGATGAGAGAAGAAATCCTAGATGACAACCCTCGAATCCGGCTTCAAGAGATGACAGATTGACTCAAGAAGGGGGAAGAGGGGGCGGCGGCTCCTACTCAAGCCGCCGGCTTGAAGAGAGAGGAAGAGAGGAGAGGGGAAGGCTCGGCGGCTCCTCTTGGCTCGGCTCAAAAGGGAAGGAAGAAGGAGAGGAAGGAGAGGGGAAGGCTCGGCGGCTCGGCTCTTGAGGGTGGCGGCTCCAAGGGGAAGGAGAGGGGTGGCTGTCGGCTCCTCTCTTCAATCTGATTTATGCGGCTCCAATGGGGAGCCGCAAGCCAAGGGGAGGGGTTTTTATACTCCCTCCTCAACCCTAACTCCACTAAACCTTTTATCAAACCCGCATCCGCCTTAAGCCAAATCCGAACTCGCTAACTTAATTAATCCTATTCTAATCCCATGCTAAATTACAAGCAACCAACATACGCACATCCACATGCAACATAATTAAACAATCATGCACACACAACATAGAATTAAATAAATTTATCGACGCAAGCAAAATTTCTATAACTCATATTTCTACTTACCCAAGCTCGCAAGCTCGCACTGGACCATGAGTCGACTCGGCTCGACCTCGAACTAGTCCGCTAGGCTGGCAAACACACATAATAAATAGAAAATAGAATTAATATCTAGGATATTATAGCTAGGGGTGAGCATGAGTCGGGACGTCCTGGCCGTCCCGGTCTGGCCCGACCCAAAAAGTCGGGACAAATCCCGTCCCGGTTCAAAATCATGATGGGACCGGGACAAATATGTCCGTCCTGATTAAAAACCGGGACGGGACCGGGATGATACAAAAAAAATCGGGATTATCCCGTCCCGGTTTATAATATAAGTAATATTAAATATATAATATTATTTTTTAGGAAAAAATATTAATTATTTTAATGGAGATATTGTTTTTATTTTATAAAAAATCAATATTAATAAATTTTGGGCATCCCGGTCTCGTCCCGAATTTTTTGGGGTAGGACAAAATCGGGATGCTACGTATTCGGGACCGAGATGCATATTTGCATCTCAACTCAAAACCGGGACGAGACCTGGACATACCAAATCCCGACCCGTCTCGTCCCAAGCTCACCCCTAATTACAGCCACACTAGAGGGGGGGTGAGTAGTGTGTTATATAAATCTTTTTGCCTAATTCCGATTTTAATCATTTACTTGATTACTTAGGCAATTCATAAATCGAGTAGTAAGCAGAAGCAAGATATAAACGATAAGCAATAAGATACACAAAATACAAATGCTAACACAATGATTTATAATTATTCGGTCCCAATGCCTACTCCACTTGTCAAGCACCCTGCTTAGGATTTCAAAACTAGCTTTACTAGATGATATAGTTTCCCTTACAAAGAGGACTTTAAATCGGAAAATCTCCGCTCTCAAACCAAAGGCATTTCCATACCCGAAAGTATCTCGCCTTCCTATCGAGAGCACTCTCTCACCTCAACCTAAGGGACAACTCAACTAATCCTAGTAAACTAAGTTTACAATGGTGGATTTAAGCCTTAACACCAAGGCAATCACTAACTCAATCAAACCTAGCAACCTAGGTTTATACAAATGATATACAATGAAAATAAACTACAAAATACATAAACAATGAAGCAAATAAATAATACAACAAATACAATTAGCTCCAAAGAAAACTCCATAGTCATCTTGATGCCTCAAGATGCTGAATCAGTGAAGCTTGAAGGCTAAATCAAGGAGTGGAGATCAAAACTAGGGTTCTTGCAAAGATGGCTCAAAGAAAGCTTATAGAGATGATCAAAGATGGTTCAATGGAAGCTTAGATAACCATGGAAGACACTCAATGGCTTGTATTTATAAGCCATGAAGGTAGAGAGCCAAAACAACCCTCAACGGCTCGAAATAGAGCCATTTTTTGACGTCCGATCGCGGGCTGATCAATCACCGATCGACTGACCGAGCAAGTGACTGAATGTATCCTGCCATTTTTGGGCTCATTTTAGTCGATCGGTTAATTGTCTGGCCGTCGAGTACCGATACTCTCCGTATTGTACCTGTACTCTCTGTATTGTACCTGTACTTTGCATTGAGTTTCAGTTAATTTATTTCTTCGGTTCGGGTTTTAGATTATAGGTCTGGTTCTTGGGTTTCTTTGCATCATTATGAGGATTTATAATTTATCTAGACACCCTAAATCTAGACTCTATCTTTTTGACGAAATCCGAGCGCGTCGACCAATGTCCTTTTGATTTATGATTTCTTCGATATTTTCTATTGTAGACGTCGTGCGCTAACCGATATGGAACCTAAAAATAATTCTCCATGAAATCATTAGTTCCATGTTTGTTATCATCAAAACCGAGATTAAGATCAAGGTTGAAAACCTTAGACCAACACTCGCGACGTGGAGTTTCAGGAAGGAGATCGATTTTCCTAAAGGTGTTCCCTATAAAGTGGGTTGTACGCTTTGGGAGGAAGGGAAAGTTGAGCCCTAGATTCATCGGGCCCTTTCCTATCTTGCGGCGCAGAGGAGCGGTTGCTTATGAGTTGGCTCTACCACCTAGCATGGACCGATTGTACGATTGAAGGAAGATCCTATGCGTCTTCTTCCTTTCTATTTTCTCCAAAGAGATGAGTGGATTTAGGCCTTTCCCCCCCAATTCTTGATTCTTGTCGCTGCCCTTATGTCATGAGGTTTTCATCGATTTTGATGCATTTTTCTCGTATCGAATCAGAAATCTCGGATTGGTTGTTTGTGTGGTTGAATCATGTCGTTTGCATCATTTTCCTTTTTGTGTAGGGTAACCACGATTTTAGGATGAGATTTCGCGTAGATATTCTGTCGATTCGTAGATCTGGAATTTTCTTGTGGTTTCTCCGAGTCTTGATGTGTTCTTGCTTATTGAAATTTTGGGATCTGATATATTGTTGTCGAATCGAGTTGTTTTCATCGTTGCTTCTATCGGCGGACTGCTTGCAGTCTGAGTAGTCGGCGCATAGAGGATTTGGAGATCCGATCGGCTCTGTCAACCATGACAGTGCCGGATCATGATCGATTGAGCACTATTTGTGCGGTTGGTGGCTGCACAGTAGTGTAGCCCACTATCGCCGGGTGCGATGTCGCCGTCGGGAGCGTCGTCGTCGTCGGATGCATCGTCACTGCCAGGTGTGATGAATGGTGGCAGTGCATGAGGGGAGGGGGGGGTGCACTCGCCCCAGATATGGGACCACCGCCCCTGGTCTTCGTCGTCGCTTGTTCGTAGGGCGGCGACGATGGCTAATGACGTCGGCGATCGACGAATTTAAGAAAATGTGTAAAACTAAATTTAGGTGACAAGTTTGGTTAATACACTATTCACCCCCCTCTAGTGTGGCCATTTCACCAACATGGTTATCACATCTCCATCATTTTATATGCACATGTTGTGTGTCTGCATTGGTAGGCTTCGGGGTACGTTCACTTATCCTAGCTGGTCACGTGTCTTATAAAACGGGGCATGATAAAGTGGTACCAAAGCATGGTTAGGTTCTGACTATGACTTAGAGTTTAGGCATCGTATGAGGCATAGCTAGCATGTCGGCATACAGTGTGGCCGAGTCATGAGATCGGGTAGATGAGCTTGCGCACCAGCGGTTAGGTTCTAACTATGGATCTTCATGATGCAGTTGTGGGAATAGTTTCCTATCTGGACTTCATGAGGCTGAGGCCGCCGGAGTTCACTGGAACGGATGAGCAGGTGGAGGTCACCAATTTCCTAGGGTACTACTTTGAGCTCTGTGAGGTACTAGGGTGCTCGTTAGAGGCGACTGCCCAGATGGTCGGATTGCAGCTGAGAGGGCTGGCCAAGGAGTGACTTCAGACTTGGAGAGCTCGTAGGGGGAAGATGCACTACCCCCTACTTGGGAGGAGTTCAGGGCAGTTGTGGTTGAGCCGGTATCTGCCCAGGAGTGTTCGTAAAAGATGGGCGAAGGAGTTTGAGCATTTTCGTCAGACTGGCAGCATGACAGTTCATGACTACGAGATGGACTTCACTCAGCTATCTCGGTACCATCCCCTCTTGGTGCAAACTGAGACTTCCAGAGTTCAGAGATTTGTAGAGGGGCTGAGGGTACAGATCAGTAGACTTATTCATTACACCGAGGACACTACCTTTGCTCAGGTAGTGGATGAGGCATTCCGGAAGGAATCTTTGGTGTCGTTTGATAGACCAGATAGACCACCAAAGAAGTTCTGGCCTCATAAATCTGGAGGTCGGTCGTTTTGTTCTAAGGGGTCAGTTGCAATGACAGCTCATCATCCGAGCAAAGGACACAGTAGTTTCGGGGGCCGTGTGGGTTCATGTCCGGGTGCGTCTCAAAGGGCAGTGTCCGGGGGTGCGCAGTGGAGGGCTGAGATACCTAGTGTGGCCGTTGTGGCAGGAGGCACCGGGAGACTATTTTGGCCGTACAAATGCATGTTTTGGGTGTGGACAGGTCGGGCACTTTAGGAAGAACTGTCCAGCTAGTGGTGGTCAGAAGGAAGAGCAGCCCAGAGGGAAGGCACCGGTGTCGGTTGCCTCAGTGGCTTAGAGGAACCAGGGGCAGGGTAGAGGTCAGCGAGCCAGTGCTTCAAAGAGACCTCCTGCATGTGTGTTCGCGCTGACTCGGGATGACGCTGAGGCATCGAAGGCCGAGTGGCAGGTACACCTTACTGTTTGCTCTTTCGCAACCTTTGTGTTATTTGATTCGGGTGCTACACACTCATTTATATCTGCTGAGTTTGCCTCCAAGATAGGAAGAAAGCCTAGTTTGCTTGATACACCTTTTGTGGTGTCGATGCCGATGAGCGATGCTGTTATAGCATAATCAAGTCATTCGAGACTGTGAGGTGTTCATTTTATAGACACGTGTTGGAGGCAGAGCTGATACTCCTACCGATGCTAGAGCTAGATATAATTCTAGGGATGGACTGGTTGGCAGCTCATTACACGTCGTGGACTGCAGGACGAAGTCGGTTTCCTTCGGTATGTTGTTCAAATACCCACACTAGAAGGGGCGGATAGGGGGTTGAATAGTGTGTGAGTCTTTTCGGTTTTAAGCAACTTAATACAAGAACTAGAGTTCTTTGAGTATGAATGATATGGATGATAAGCTATGCACAATAAGTAAGTAACTAAGCAAGTAAGAATCAATGAAAACAAGAACAATATATAGTGGTTCGTCCAACCTGCCTACTCCACTACCTTGGCTCATCACCAAGGATTTCTAACCTTAACACTTTATAGATGAAATATTTTCCTAAGAATACAATGAGGATTTAGTTCTCAACCCTTTGAGAAAACCTCAACACCTATTCTCTAGCAAAACAAATCTCTACAATCACACCAAGGTGTTTCACAAGCACACATTGCAAGCTAGCTTATCAAATCAACACAACAATATGAAAACACAATAAAGGAGCAATAAATGTAAAACAAACTTGATGTGTTCCTTGTGGGCGAAATGGCGACACTAGAGGGGGGGTGAATAGTATGTTTATTAAAATGATTAGCCTAAATTTTAATTTTAGTCAATTACTTAATTCGTTAGGCTAAGCACTATTGAATGATTTGATGCGAGAGCAATAAATAATTAAGGCAATTAAAACAATCAACAAATCAATACAAACACAGAAATTTTATAGTGGTTCGGCCCAATGCCTACTCCACTACCTAAACACCCCGCTTAGGATTTCCAAACTAGTTTTACTAAATTAGTTTACATTTCCCTAACACACGAGGACTTTTCACCGAAGAGACAAATTCTCGACCTAAGACACTTCCACACCCGGAAGTCACCGCCTTCTTATCGAGAGTCCTCTTCCACCTCAACCCTAAGGGACAACTAAACTAATCATAGTAACAACTACATTTACACACACAAGTGGCTTTACACCTTGCAAGGTAACCACTTACACAACAAGACCTAACACAAGGTCTTCACACACAAATCCAAATAAAATGTTAAATAACAGATAAAAATTACAATCCAAGGAGCTTAGAATAAAACCAATAGTACAAGCTCCTTAGCAAGCCTTTGGCACCTTCAACTCTTCAGGAGGTAGAACTCGATCAAAACCCGAGTTGAGCCAAGCTTGTGCGCTTGAAGAAGATGTTCGTGGAAGAAGCAGAGCGCGCTTTAGATCTTTTGGAAGGCTTCAAATCTTCCTCTTAGAATGCTCAATGAAGGCTGTAGAAGATGAGGAAGAAACTTAAAAGAATCATATGAGGGTATATTTATACCCTACTGAAGAAACAACTGTTCAACGGATAGAAAACTATCTGTTACAGGCCGCCGGTCGAATGGTCGGTTGACCGACTGGTCGATCGGTCCTTCGACCACTTGTATTCTCCCTGTGGGCGGTCGACCGACGGGTCGACCGCTTGACGCAAAAATCATGATCCTGATCTTCGGTCGACCCATAGGTCGACCGACGTGATCTACATCTTCGGCTATTTGCAGGTCGGTCGACCGACTGGTCGACCGCCAAGCCTACTGCCCTTTTTGGGCTTCGGTCAGTCAATCAGGTCAGTCGACCGATAGATGCAAGAAGCTTGTGATTTCTCTTTCGGTCGACTGATCAATCGACCGACGCAAGCTGCGTCTGCAGCTAGCCTTTGTCCGGTCAACTGATCGATCGACCGCTAGGGCTACTGCCCATTTCTTACCCTATTGGGTTGACCGCTCGATCGACCGAATTTAGGCTGAGATTGTTTTCTTCAGCCTTTTTCTTCTGCGCTTCATTTTCGGGTTTCGGCTTTCAACGAGCATCATGACGGAGAGCTATCCATGTGATCTTTGAGCTCGTCTGATGCGACTTTGGTGCACCCGTCGATCTTCGAGAAGTTTCATGACGAAGCCGAGCGCGACGATCAATGTCCTTCCAATTTTGTGATTTCTCTGATTTATCAGATCGAGGACATCGAACGCTAGTCGATATGGAACCTGAAAGATATTCTCAATGAAATCATTAGTTCCATATTTGTTATCATCAAAACCATCAAAACCGAGATTAAGGCTAAGGTTGAAAACCTAAAGCCAACACTCCTTTCTCCGGCCTTCCAAACTTCCAACGCCTCAAGAAGATGAAGAGCTTTGCCTTGAGAGGGTTGAAGAGTGAAGACCACCACTTGAGAGTGTAGAAGTGAGAACTAGGGCTTTAGATTACTCTTTGAAGGCTCAAGCACTTAAGGATTTGCTCAATGAAAAAGTTAGAGCTAAAGGAAGGCAAGTTTGGGAGCTTATATAGAGATCCCAATGGTAGGAGCTCAGTTTCCAACAAGCTTAACAGGTAGAAATTCGAAAAAGAGCTGTTGGGGGCATTTTGGGAATTTTGGATAATTTGACCTGTAGAGTACTGGTACTCTACGGGCTATTTCGGGATGTCCATCCGAAATGTTCCGGGATATTCCGAAATGTTATAATATCCCATCCGAGCTATTTCGAGAATGTTCTGGGATGTTTCGTAATGTTACAACATCTCATCCGAGCTATTCCGGGATGTTCCAGAATGTTACAACATCCCATCCGGGATTATTCCGGAATGCTATAATATTTCGTCCGGAATGTTGTTTATAACTTGGAAGCTCTTGGTAATTGATTAGGTTCATGTCCTAGGGATATATTACACTTGATTCTAAGCCTAAACCTAGGATTTGACTTGGTTTCAACTTGATCGCGCGCCATCGGAGCCGTTTTTACTTGATTCTTTGCATTTTTTCGAACGAAATTTGTAGGTGGATCATTCCATAAATCTGAACCTGAAACTCACCAAATGGATTAGATATATGTTTGTTATCATCAAAATAGAGAGTGAGGCCTAGGTGGAATGCTTGGGCCAACAATCTCCAACTTTTTGATGATGACAAACTTAACATTAAAGATAAGCAATTCTAAATGATGGTAAATTCTCATTTGTGAGTTTATGATAAAAACTAACTTAGGCTCCCCCTATCAACGTGCATATCTAAGAGATAACTCTTCCTATCAATATGCATTATAAAACAAATGTGACCAAGTCTTTTCTCCCCCTTATGATATCAATCAAAAAGGGTAAGAGTGCAAGGTACGATTAATGAGTTTTATCATGAAAATCAAGAAATTCATAAAACCAAGTATCATCTACCACTATAGTCCTTCCTACCCATGTGAGCCTATGGAAGGCAAACATCGATAAGTTGCAAAGCCCCACTACAAGGCATTACTTAAGTGTGATGATACCATAAAAACCAATTTTTCAAAGAGACATGCAATTTTTGAAAATTTAAACACGTGGAAGAGTACAAATACCTAATTGCATTCTTAAATTCATAAAACTTTCTTCATTCAATGGTTTAGAAAATATATCTGCAAGTTATTTGTCGGTAGGCACAAATTCTACGAAAATATTTCCTTTTGCTACATTGTCTTTAAGAAAGTGATGTCTTAAGTCTATGTGCTTAGTCCTAGAGTGCAATATCGGATTTTTTGTTAAATTAATTGTACTCTAGTGTTATCACAATGAATAGGTATACATGAATAATTCAATCCAAAATCTCTGAGGATTTGTTTCATCCAAAGCACTTGTGCACAACAACTAGCCGCGATGATGTATTCCGCTTCGGTAGTTGAAAGTGCCACCGAATTTTGCTTCTTGGAAAACCAAGAAACCAAACTCATGACTAAGAATTGACAACACCCACTAGTGCCTTTTCTATCTATTTTACAACCGGAAAAATTGGCATCGAAAAACCCAATCAACTCAACAGATGCATCGTTTGGATACCATAAACCTAAATCAATTATACCCTTAAGATATCTCAATATGCATTTTACCGCACTCAAATGAGACATCTTGGGGCATGATTGAAACCTAGCACATTGAAATACACTAAACATGATATCGGATCTACTTGCGGTTAAATAGAGTAAACTACCAATTATACCTCGATATCGTTTTTCATCCACTTTGACACCTTCTTCATCGTTTGGGTTGATGCCATTTTTGCTTTATCCATCCCAAATTTGCTAATTAGCTCTTTTGTGTACTTAGCTTGATTGATGAAGATCCCCTTTTTGGTTTGCTTGATTTGAAGTCCAAGCATGAAGGAAAGTTCTCCCATCATGCTCATCACAAATTCATCTTGCATGCACTTAGCAAATCACTCACAAAGGATTTCATTAGTAGCACCAAAGATTATGTCATCAACATATATTTGGACTAAAAGAATGTCATTATTATCATTCTTAATGAAAGTGAAACATCGGCTTTTCCAACATTAAAATCTTGTTTAATTAAAAAGTTTGAAAGCATTTCATACCAAGCCCTAGGGGCTTGTTTTAAACCATATAAAGGTTTTCTCAATTTGTAAACATGATTTGGGAAATCAAAATTTTCAAAACCAGGAAGTTGTTCAACATATACTTCTTCCATAATAAAACCATTTAGAAAAACACTTTTAACATCCATTTGAAAAAGTTTAAACCTTTGAAACTTGAAAAAACTAAAAGCATGGGAATAGCCTCTAATCTAGCTACAGGAGCATAAGTTTCATTGTAATCTATACCCTCTTCTTGATTGTAACCTTGGGCCACTAACCTAGCTTTATTTCTAATAACTAAGCCATCTTCATCTAACTTATTTTTATATACCCACTTAGTTCCAATTGTAGTTTGTTCACTAGGCCTAGGTACTAAATCCCAAACATTGTTTCTTTCAAATTGATTTAGTTCTTCTTGCATGGCAATAGCCCAAAACTCATCCTCTATAGCTTCCTGAATATTTTTAGGCTCTACTTGAGAAATAAATGCAACATATTGACAAATATTTTAAGTTTAGAACGCGTTACTACTCCCGTTGAGGCTTCTCCAATGACTTGATCAATTGGATGGTCCCTTGTCAACCGATAAGCTTTTGGGAGAGGAGGTAGAGCTTCTTCTACTACTACTTGAGGTTGGGATGATAAGGATGAAGTTTCTTCATCATGAGGTTCTTCATTAGGTTCACCTTCAACCACTTTATCATGAAAAGTTAATTCCTCGAGTTCTTCACCTATATTCACAATCTTGAAATTCCTTGAAGAATCATTAGTTTCATGAAATGTAGCATGCATGGATTCTTCAATCACCATAGTTCTACGATTATAAACTCTATAAGCCTTAGAATTATTAGAATAATCAAGAAAAACTCATTTATCCGATTTTGAATCAAATTTTCCTAGATATTCCTTAGTGTTCAAAAGAAAGCATTTGCAACCAAAAACTTTAAAATATCCCACACTTGGGATTCTATTATTCCAAAGCTCAAAAGGAGTTTTCTTAATTTTTGGTCTTAACAAAACTCAGTTTAAAATATAGCAAGAGGTGTTTATGGCTTCGGTTGAGTAAATGAAAGTTTACCAAAAGTAAATCTTACCTCATTGTCAATTGCCATAAGGCAAAGGTTTGCCTTCTCACTCTTGGTATCCTCCTCGCTTGATGAGGATTCACTTTCATCCCATGAAGCCATCATGACCTTTTTTTCTTTTTGGTCTTGTCCCTTTTGTAAGGAGCAGAGGTAGAAGCCATCTTGAATTGTGGGCAATCCTTCCTTAGGTGCCTCGACTTGTTGCAATGGTAGCAAGTGTAGCCTCCTTTGACTCTCCTCAAGCCACCCCTTATGAATCTCATGAACCTTCTTGCCATCATCGTTATGTCACACCCCAAATATAGGGTCACGTGATCGGCCAGGGTATATGTGCCTATACACTGCAGCCTAACTCATGCACATGCCAACATCATAAGATAGCGAAATAAACAACAACTTTTAAAAACAAAAAGAACCAAACAATTTTTCATTTTAAAACAGTAAGGTTTTAAATAAATATCTCAAGTGCGGAAATAAATAAATCGAAGAGCAACAGTTCTTTTAATAAATAAAAATTGAATAAAACATGAATGTCCCCACAGGACTACAACTCCAAATACCAAAACAAAAGTGCTCCAGTCCACCTCACCGGACAGGTTCGACTACGACCCCTAACTAGGACTGCTATGAGATCATGTGGCTCCTCTGCCCTGCAGCTGCGCCAAGTGCTCCAGTCCACCTCATCGGTCAGGCTCTGCAAAATAAAACAATGACAACAGGTGAGTTCAAAGAACTCAGTGAGCGGTTCTACCGACCCCTACAATAAAACAACACAGAGATAAGCAATAGCATAACATCCAACTCTACAAGAATGAGGTCACGAAAGTGTGACTATCTATCAGGCCATCTGGCCACTACCTGCCCGAAGGCAGCCAACACCCATATGGTGAAGAACAACAGGACTAAGCCTACCATGCCCTAAGGCAACAACACATACTAGGATAATCGAGAAGGCCCTCCGAACTTATCCTAGTATAAATTAACTCGGGAGCAATCGGGAAAGACCCTTCGAACTTGCTCGATGAGATACGTAGGGACAATAGGGATTCGCCCGTCCGAACTTGCACTTTTAAGATATTATAGGAGTAATCGGGTAGGCCCTCCGAACTTACTCCTCTAAGATATCCTAGGAATAATCGGGTAGACCCTCCAAACTAATTCCTTAACAAACCACCTCGGGGATAATCTGGTAGGCCCTTCGAACTTATCCCACGAGGCCAAACCAGAACAATCGGGAAAGGCCCTTCGAACTTGTTCTGCAGGTTGGGAATGAGTCATCCAACCTCCCGGGCTTATCCCGCAACCCGGCTCCTCTACGAGTCTCTCCATCATTCATAAAGATATGGCGCAACATGACCTAAGTCAAGCCTCTCATACGGTGTCTTAGGGGTGATCCTATTGGAAAGTGTCTCAACACTCCAAAACCTGACCCCAACTCCTAGACCCGTAATGTCATGAACATGTGTGGTTTTATTTCATGCAAACTTTATGTGTTGGTTCATAACAGATTATGCTGACCCTTAACTCAATTTTAATTATGCAATTAAAATTTAAATCACCAAGATTGAGATTTTGTTTTAGGGTTTTGTCTTAGCTTACTGTTGTGCCCAGTACTGGTGTATCTAACCCAAATCATGTCTCTAAATTGTGTCATATATTTCCAAACTATGTTTTCTAGTCGAAGATAGGTTACATGACTATGTTCAGACAAATACACACATCACATCAAGCGATTTAAAAACAGCACAGATTCATCATTTCAGCATGCAATTTCAGCAACATCAAATTTCAGCATAGTCTAAAAATAAATCCAAAATTTCCAAAAATTAAGCCCTTAATTATCATTTAAATAGAATATAAATCTTGAGACAAGTTTCTCAATTCCCATGCTTAACAACAAAGCTAACAAGCATCAACAAGTACTATAATCAAGAATCAAGCATAATGATCAAGAAACTTTCTTCAAGAACCTTCTTGGCATCAATATCAAGATCCATATTTTTTACAAAAATGATTTTTCCAAAAATCACAGATTACATACAAAGCATGCTTGATCATATAAGAACTCATTTAAATAAACAAACCAAGATATAAACTACAAGATAATCAAGATCCCTCACTTCGGCATTTCATCGAACACCTTGAGGGCACCCTTGCTCCACTCTTGGCCGAGCACCCCTAGGGCTGTCCTAGGGCTGCCGAACCCCGTAGGGAAAGGTTTAGGGCCTCCTCAAACATGGCACACAACAAGAACGTCGAGAACTCGAGAAATCATCGAAAAATAAATCAAGATTCAATAACCTTCAAGATTGGCTTCAAGAACTCGAAGAAATCCGAAAGAAGGAGGGTAAAATCACTCACCTAATTAGGAAGGATGAATAAGGGAGAAATCCCGGATAATGGCCCTCGAATCTGGCTTCAAAAGATGGCGGATGGATTGAAAAAAAAGGGAGGAGAGGGGGCGGCGGCTCACCTCAAGCCGCCGACTTGAGTAGAGGGAGAGAGGGGAAGTGAGAGGGGCTGGCTCCTCTCGGCTCGGCTCCAAAGGGGAGGAAGAGGAGAGGAAGGAGAAGAGATGGAGCCTTGGGCGGCTCGGCTCTAGGGGCGGTGGCGGCTCCAAGGGAAAGAGGAAAGGGGGCTGGCGGCTGGGCTGCTGGCCGGCTGGCTCCCTTTCTCAAAACTTTGGGTGGCTCCAAAATAGGAGCCACAAGCCAAGGGGAGGGGGTTTTATATTCCCTCCTCAACCCTAACCCCTCTAAACCCTTTATCCAACCCGCATCCACCTCAAGCCGAACCCGAACCTGCTAACTTAATTAAACTTATTCTAATCTCATAATAAATCATAAACAATTAAATAAGCACATAAACATAATTAAACAATTAGGCATACACAACATCAAATTGAATAAATTTAACTACTCAGCCTAATTCACATATTTCATATCCTACTTACCCAAGCTCGCAAGCTCGCACCGGACTATTAGTCGACTCGGCTCGACCTTGCACTAGTCCGTTAGGTTGATAAACACAAACATAAGAGGAAAAATAAAATTAAGATATCTAGGATATTACATGTTATCTCTTCTTGCTCATCAAAGTCTTCTTCAGATGATGAGGATTCTTCAGCTCGGTGTGATGCTTTTAAAGCAATGGTCTTGCTTTTGGGGGCATCTTCCTCGTTGTGTGCCCTCATGTAGATCTCATGAGTCATGAGAGATCCAATGAGTTCGGTGATTTTTATAGTTGCCAATCGGAGGAGCTTCCTTACCTTCTCATCTTCTCTAATGTCTTTACCAAGATTGCATAAACCATTAGTAATATTTTGAAAAAGTGTGCATATATTTCATCAATAGTTTCATGCAATTGCATTCTAAATATTTCATAGTCATGCATGAGGAGGTTAATCCTAGACTCCTTAACTTGTGAGGAACCTTCATGTGTAGTCTCTAGGACATTCCAAAGTTCAAAAGCCGACTTACAAGTTGAGATCCTATTAAACTCATTAATAGAAAGACCACACTACAAAGCATTCTTGGCCTTGACATTTGCATTGAAGAGTTTGACCTCATCTTGGTTCCATTCATCCATGTTTTTTGTAGGTTGCTTATACTATACTTGAATCATCCTCCATACATCCATGCCTAGTGATTGAAGGAAGCCGTCCATTCTAATCTTCAAATAAGCATAGTTGTTTCCATCAAAAAGTGGTGGAGTATGAGTAGAGGACATTTGAGCTAGTTGGATTTCGGTAGATATTCTAAGTTGTAGGGTAGATGGTTAAATCTAGACCTACGACCTTGCTCTAATACCAAATGTTGTTCAAATACCCATACTAGAATAGTGTGTGATCAAACTCTAGCTTCAATTTTAGTCTTTTCAATTTTAAGCAACTTAATACAACAACTCAAGTTCTTTGAGTATGAATGATATGGATGATAAGCTATGCACAATAAGTAAGTAACAAAGCAAGTAAGAATCAATGCAAACAAGAATAATATATAGTGGTTCAGCCAACTCGCCTACTCCACTATCTTGGCTCCTCACCAAAGATTTCTAACCTTAAAACTTTATAGATGAAATGTTTTCCTAAGAATACAATGAGGATTTAGTTCTCAACCCTTTGAGAAAACCTCAACACCTATTCTCTAGCATGACAAATCTCTACAATTACACCAAGGTGTTTCACAAGCACACCTTGCAAGCAAGCTCATCAAATCAACACAACAAGATGAAAACACAATAAAGGAGCAATAAATGTAAAACAAACTTGATGTGCTCCTTTCTCCGGCCTTCCAAACTTCCAACTCCTCAAGAAGATGAAGAGCTTTGCCTTGAGAGGGTTAAAGAGTGAAGACCACCACTTGAGAGTGTAGAAGTGAGAACTAGGGCTTTAGATTACTCTTTGAAGGCTTAAGCACTTAAGAATTTGCTCAATGAAAAACTTAGAGCTGAAGGAAGGCAAGTTTAGGAGTTTATATAGAGATTCCAATGGTAGGAGCTCGGTTTCCAACAAGCTCAATAGGTAGAAATTTAAAATAGAGCCGTTGGGGGTATTCTGGGAATTCTGGACAATTTGACATGTAGAGTACCGGTACTCTACAAGCTATTTCGGGATGTCCATCCGGGATGTTTCGGGCAATTCTGGGATGTCCATCCGGGATGTTCTGAGATGTTTTGGGATATTTCGAAATGTTACAATATCCCATCCGAGCTATTCCGGGAAAGTTATAAGATGTTCCGGAATGTTACAACATCACATTTCAGTTATTCCGAGAATGTTTCGGGATGTTCCGAAATATTACAGCATCTCATTTGAGCTATTCCAGGATGTTCCGAGATGTTTTGGAATGTTACAACATACCATTCGGGTTTATTCCAGAATGTTACAAGATTCCATCCGGAATATTGTTTATGACTTGGAAGCTCTTGATAATTGATTAGGTTCATGTCCTAGGGATATATTACACTTGATTCTAAGCCTAAACCTAGGATTTGACTTGGTTTCAACTTGATCGCCATCGGAGCCGTTTTTACTTGATTCTTTACATTTTTCTGAACGAACTTCGTAGGCAGATCATTCCGTTAATCTGAACCCAAAATTCACCAAATGGATTAGATATATATTTGTTATCATCAAAATAGAGAGGGAGGCCTAGGTGGAATGCTTGGGCCAACACAGTAAGCGTGAACTACCACAGTTCACCTTCTAGGGAGATGAGAGGAGAGATTCCCTTGGTGTTATTTTAGCTCTAAAAGCCTATAAATTGCTTCTGGGTGGCTGTCAATCCTTCTTGACCTTTGTGTCAGTGGCGGAGGAGGGTAAGGAAGCGGCTGGTAGGGTAGAGGGAACACCTGTGGTTTGTGAGTTCCCTAATGTGTTTCCCGAGGAGCTTTGAGGGCTGCCACCGGAGAGAAAAATTGAGTTCTATTTTGACTTGCATCCCGAGGTGAAGCCGATTCCATTCCCCCTTATCGGATGGCACCAATTGAACTGAGAGAGTGTATCCCCATGGGGCGTTCTAGTGCTCTTCGCCCGAGTGTATCCCCATGGGGCGTTCTAGTGCTCTTCGTGAAGAAGAAGGATGGGTCTATGCGTATGTGCATTGACTATCGACAGCTTAACAAGGTGACTGTTAAGAATCGTTATCCGCTGCCAAGGATTGATGACCGATTTGATCAGCTTCAGGTGACTGAAAGATTGATCTGAGGTCTGGGTACCACCAATTGAGGATCCATGACCGAGATGTGCCTAAGACAGCCTTCAGGACGAGATATGACCACTTTGAGTTCTTGGTCATGTCCTTCGGGCTGACGAATGCCCCTGCAATTTTCATGGATTTGATGAACTGGGTGCTCAAGGAATATCTGGATCAGTTTGTCATCGTCTTCATTGATGACATCCTGATATACTCCAGGAGCAGAGAGGAGCACTGTAAGCATCTGAGGATGGTTTTAGAGACCCTCAGGAGACATCAGTTGTTTGCCAAGTTCTCTAAATGTGAGTTCTGGCTAAAGAGTGTTGGATTTCTGGAACATGTGGTGTCAAGGGATGGGGTGAGAGTAGACCCCGCAAAAATTGAGGTAGAGTAGAACTGGGAGCGGCCGACTAGTATGACTGAGATTCGTAGCTTCTTGGGGCTGGCTGGCTATTACATGAAGTTTGTGGAGAACTTCTCTAGGATCTCTGCACCTTTGACCCATCTGACATGAAAGAAGGTTAAGTTCGTTTGGGATGACAGGCGCGAGGAGAGCTTTCAGAAGCTCAAGGATTGCTTGACATCGGCACCAGTATTGGCTTTACCCTTGGGTTCAGGAGGGTTTGTTGTCTACTGCGATGCACCCTAGGTTGGTTTGGGATGCGTCTTGATGTAGTATGGCAAGATTATTGCTTATGCATCCCGCCAGTTGAAAAATCATGAGAAGAACTACTCGACGCATGACTTGGAGTTGGCGGCAGTTGTCTTTGCCCGTTAGTTGTGGCCCCATTATCTGTATGGTGAGGCTTGTGAGATCTACATTGACCACAAAAGCCTCCAATACTTGCTCACCCAGAAGGAGTTGAACCTGAGGCAGAGGAGGGGGCTCGAGCTCCTGAAGGATGATGATTACACGATCTTATATAATGCGGGAAAGACAAATGTGGTGGTGGATGCCTTTAGCAGGAAGTTCATGGGTAGTTTGGAAATTATGGTTGGGAGGAGGAGGCCTCTGGCACGAGAGCTTGCCAGTTGTTTGGACGACAAGACAATCCTATCTGTTTTGGACTTCGGTGATTCGGTGACGCACTTGTGGGTGTAGTCCATGTTGGTGGACATGTTGCGGGTAGCCCAGGTAGAGGATGCTCTTTGTACACTGACCAAGGATATGGTTGAGAGGGGTGATGTTCATGATGGGTACAGAGTGGATTCTAAGGGTATCCTGAGGTTCAGGGACAGTATAGTGGTGCCTAATATGGAAGAGGTCTGTAGGCAGGTGCTGGAGATGGCTCACCGTTCCACCTACACCGTGCATCCAGGGGTGACAAAAATGTACCGAGACCCGAAGCAGCATTACTGGTGGAGAGGAATGATGAGGGAAGTGGCTAAGTTTGTGTCAAAGTGTTTGGTCTACCAGCAGGTGGAGGCCTAACATTGAGACCTACAGGGCTGCTATAGAACCCGGAGGTGCCAGAGTGGAAGTGGGATAAGATAACCATGGATTTTGTGACCTAGCTGTTGAGGTCTAAAAAGGGGAATGACTCTATTTGGGTTATAGTGGATAGGTTGACCAAGTCGGCACATTTTATACCGATCAAGATGACTTTTTCCGCTGAGCAGTATGCTAGGTTTGTTTCTGGATAGGATTGTGGCATATCACGGTATCCCTGTTATGATTATTTCAAAACGGGGTACCCAATTTACCGCTCAGTTTTGGCAGTCGTTTCAAGAGGCCTTGGGCATTCAGGTGCAATTCGATACTGCTTTCCACCCTCAGACGGATGGGCAGTCAGAGAGGATAATCGAGACACTGGAGGATATGCTGAGGGCCTGTGTTCTGGACTTGGAGGATGGCTGGGAGAAGCACTTACCCTTGGTTGAGTTTGCTTATAACAACAACTATCAGAGTAGTATCGGGATGGCTCCCTTCAAAGCTCTGTATCGACGGAGGTGTCTATCACCAGTTCGATGGTTCGATGCAGGAGAGTCATAGATGTTGGGTCCAGACTTGGTTCAAGAGGTGGTGGATAAGGTGAAACTAATCAAGGAAAGACTTTTGACAGCTCAGAATCACTAGAAAATGTATGCGGATGAGAAGGCCAGAGAGGTGGAGTTTTTTTAGGGAGACATGGTCTTCCTGAAGGTGTCCCCCATGAAAGGGGTAGTCAGATTTGGGAAGAAAGAAAAATTAAGCCCCAAGTTCATTGGGACATTCCCTATTCTCAGGCTATTATGCTAAAAAATCCTAAAATAATATTTTATTATTTAGCAGGGGATCGTGGGCTCGAGTTAGCGCGGATTGATGTAGAGCTGCGAAATTTAATTCGGGTAAGCTTTAAATATGGAAAAAAATTAGGAAAAATATATTTATTTTGTTTCTGTGGTTTAGCATGCTAATATGATAGAGATCCTTGAGACAAATTTAGCAGTTTAATCGAAACTCGAATCGGAGTTAGAATGGGTTAGATACGGGTCGTTAAGTCGGATAACTTAAGTGGGAGGTATTTTAGTCATTTGGACCCAACCAGGGTCCATAAAAGAGAACCTGGGGCGTGTGGCCAGGGGTTTAGCCGCATGCCACCTGAGGCATAGAGAGAGGAGATTGAGGGCGACGCAAGAGGAGAGAAGGAGCCGCCGGTGCCAGATTTTCGCAAGTTCGTCAACATTCGTCGTAGGAAGATCCCTAGATTCTTATTCCTCCCCGATTTCTCCAATAAGGTGAGTGGATTAGCCCTCTTCTTCCCCTTTTCTTGAATCATGCCGCCACCCCTATGTCATAGGGATTTCATCATTTTTCGTTGGATTTTTCATGAATTGATTTGGATAATCGCGTTGAGAATTCTATTGTGATCGCAACGGTTCTATCGGATTGATTTTTGGGCAATTGGCCGCACCTTCTCATCTTGGATTTCTTGATGAAACCTTGTTGATTCTTGATGGTTGTTGGTAATTCTATAATTCTTGATGCTTGGTTAATACCTTGACAAAAGGTGGAAGATGGAGTGAGTTTAGGGCATGTTGCCCCCTTTAGGAGGGTCCTTAAGAACCCTAGGGTGGCCGGCCACCTAGGGGCAGATTTGGAAAAAAAATAAAAATAGGAGTTTTATACCTAAGGAACATACTTTAGGGTATCTTGAATTATTTCTATACTTTAGAAAAATTGTAGAGACATACAAGTAGGGAATTTAGGACCCTAGAGACACCTAGTGACCCTAGAACCCTAGGATGACTTTAGGGTGAGCCGACCCTTAGAGAACCCAAGGGGGGCCGAACCCTCTTTGTGCCTAGAGCACCCAAGTAGAGGGGTAGGCCAGCCCTAGGGTACATAGCTAGGGGAGGGCTAAGTCGGGCTGAAATTGCGTAGGGTAATTAAGCGTTGTTGTATTGTTTTCATCTTACACATGCTTGTTTTTCCTACGATGTTTGGATGTGTTATACCTTATTCTCATGATCATTGTGTATGCTGTGAAATCATGATTTGAGCATTATTCCATATATTTATATCTATCTGTGTGGTTGTGATGTATTGCGGGAGGAGGCGGAGATTGAGGTATGTCCTAGACATACCCTTATTTACTTGTTGATTAGCACATCTTACTTTATGTTTATATACCTACGTGTGTGATGTTGTGATGTGATTGTTGCATTCCCTGGAAGCCTCGCTGGTAAGGGGAGGGTATGCCCCGAGGAGACAACGTTGGCCTTATTCCAGAAGTCCGGCTGGTGAGGGGGTTCATACCCCCAAGAGACAGTTCGGAGACCCGACCGGTGAGGAGAACGTATGCCCCAAAGAGACGGATCAGAAGAGCTGTGTCGGTGAGGGGAGAACATACCCCAAAGAGATGACATTGGCTGGGTGGTAGATCGGAGGCCACATCGAGTACCTACCCTATGTGGCGATTAGGACCGATGGGTCCGGGTGAGCATGTGGATTGTTGCATTGAGCATGTTTATATTTTATACCTTGTGGCATATTTCCTGCAGGTTGCTATATGAGATCCAAGTGGATTGCTTGCTAAATAAGAAAACAAATGCTCTTGAATTATGCTTTATTATCCTTGTGCTTAACTTGTGGTTATTTGATTATGCATGATAATGATGATGTGGTGGAAATTGAGGACTGGTCTACTCACTAAGTCCCAGTTGGACTTACCCCTTATTTCTATTGTTTTGTAGCCCCAAAGCTAGATTAGAGAGACACTGGGGTGCAGTAGTGCGACTGGTGGCGGCATGGCAGCGGGTCTCGTGACATGTCATGGTCGAGGGGGATACCCGAGTCATTTTTCTTTCTTTTGAGTTGTTGAGACATGTCGACTCTGTTTATTTATGTTTCCGCACTTTATTTACTTTGAGATGTCATGTTTAGTTATTTCACTTTTGAAACCATTTTGAACATCCGCTATCTATTAAGTTGGTGGTTGGGGTTTTTCAAATAAAGGTCTTTTTGTGATCCCTTAAAATGTTATTAATTGTTCAGGTTTGATTTTGTCATTTATGTGGTTTGGTTTGGATTAGGCTTTGGGGTACGTGACGTACCTTGGCCGCTCATACCGAATTTGGGGTGTGACACAGGCGGAGGGAGCGCTGTGGCGTACGAGTTGGCCTTGCCACCGAGCTTGGATAGAGTTCATCCCGTTTTCCATGCATCCATGCTGAAGCGGTATATCAGAGACGAGTCTCATGTGATTGATGTGAGCGAAATGGCAACACTAGAGGGGGGATGAATAGTGTGTTTACTAATTCAATTAGCCTAAATTTCAATTTTAATCGTTTGTTAAATTATTTAGACAATTTGAAATTTTACGATTGGATGTGGAAGCAAGATAAACAATCAAGCACAAAGAAAGATCAATGCAACACAAGTAATTTATAGTGGTTCGGCCCCAATGCCTACTCCACTACCTAAGCACCCCGCTTAGGATTTCCAAACTAATTTAACTAGATTAATGAGAATCCTTACAATGAGAACTTTGCACCAGAAAGTCTCCGCTCTCAAACCGAAGACACTTCCACACCCGGAAGTATCCCGCCTTCCTATCGAGAGCACTTTCCCACCTCAACCTTAAGGACAACTCGACTAATCCTAGCAAAACTAAGTTTACACAAGTGGCTTTACTCCTTCTACACCAAGGATACCACTTCACACAACAAGACCTAACACCCGGCCTTCGTACACACTCAAATCAAAGAAAACAGATTCAAATAACAATTAAAATATAATCAAAAGAGCTAAAAGATTGAACCAAAGATCAATTATCCTTTGCAAGCCTTTGGCGCCTTCAACTCGTCAAGAGGTAGAACTCGTATTAGATCCCGAGTTGAGGAAGAAAACTGGGCGCTTGAGAAAAAGTTCGTGGAAGAGCAAAGCGCGCTTAATCGATCTTTGGAGGCTCAAATCTCTCTTTTTAATACTCAATTAAATTTGTAAAAAGTGAGAGGAGAGGGTTAAATCAGATAGATGAGGTATATTTATACCCTCTCGAAGAAACGATAGCTCAACGGATAGAAAACTATCCATTGCAGTCACTCGATCGATTGGTCGGTCGACCGTTCAAAGCGACCGATGCCTCTTCTCTCTATGCGGTCGATCGCCCAGACGCAAAATTGCGTTCCCGCAATTCGGTCGACCACCAGGTTGACCGACGTAGGTTTGAGTCTTCAGCGAACGCGGGTCGATCGACCGACAGAGCTACTGCCCATTTCGGGCTTCGATCGACCGACCGAGATGGCTACAGCCATTTTCCTTACACTCTTCGGTCGATCGACCGGTCGATCGAACAAAGGTTGATATTGATTTTTCAGCCCTTTTTCTTGCCTGCTTCATTTCCCGGTTCCAGCTTTCAGCGAGCATCAACTTGGAGAGCTTTTCGTGTGAACTTTGGACTCGTCCAAGACGTCTTTGATGCACACATCGATCTTCGAGAAATTCCAGGACGAACCCGATCGCGACGATCAATGTCCTTATGATTTTCCGATTTCTTCCGATTTTTCCGATCGAGGACATCGAACGCTAATCGATATGGAACCTGAAATATTTCTCGACGAAATATTAGTTCCATGTTTGTTATCATCAAAATCGAGATTAAGAGATTAAGACCAAGGTTGAAAACCTAAAGCCAACAATCTCCCCCTTTTTGATGATGACAAACATCCTTAAGAAAATATATTCATTAAAGCATATAGGATACCAACTAAGAGGTTTCTCCCCCTTTCAACATGCATATTTATGAAAATAAACTCCCCCTATCTATATGCAATGGATTTCCTATATTTTCCTCTCCTTTATCTATAATTTTCTCCCTAACTTTCCTATACTTTTCTCCCCCTTTTTCTTAAGAAGCCTTAGCAAGCCTTCCACCCTTCATCTAACATACCTTGAGCCATATTTTGATGATCCTCGAGCTTGATTGAGCCACCATTCTTGAAAACCCTAGCTTTGATCTCTCAACTCCTTGAGTAAGCCTTGACTTCATTGATTCACCATCAAAGGCATCAAGAGGAAGCTCGGAAATTTTGTTTGGAGCTAAGTATTTGTTGTATCATTTATTTGCTCCATTATTTGTGTATTTTATTGTTTATCTCATTGTATTAAAGCTTGTGTAAACCTAGGTTGCTAAGTTTGATTGAGTTGGTGGTAGCCTTGGTGTTAAGGCTTAAATCCACTATTGTAAACTTAGTTTACTAGGATTAGTTGAGTTCTCTCTTAGGTTGAGCTGGGAGAGTGCTCTCGGTAGGAAGGCGAGATACTTCCGGGTGTGGAAGTACCTTCAATTTGAGACCGGAGACTTTCTAGTGTAAAGTCATCTTTGTAAGGAAAACGATATAATATAGTAAAGCTAGTTTGGAAATCCTAAGCGGGGTGCTTAGGTAGTGGAGTAGGCATTGGGACCGAACCACTATAAAGAATTGTGTTAGCATTGATATCCTTTCTTGTGTTTAAATTGTTTTATTATTGCTTCCGCATTTAGTTGATAAATTACAATTTGCCTAAGTAATCTAAGAAACAATTAAAATCGAAATTAGACGAAAACTTTAGTTAACACACTATTCACCCCCCCTCTAGTGTGGACATTTCAGTAACATTTGGTATCAGAGCACGTTGTAGATTGAGATTTTACCATCTCCTCTACATCGTCTCTCGATCCGAAAAATGGCACTAGAGAGTTTAGCGTCTTCACCTCCTAGGTTCGATGCCTCGAACTCTGGTCTTTGAAAATATAAGATGTACACATATTTAATGACTAAAGGTTTTGGTGTCTTTAACATGTTAAAGTTAGAATTCATTGAACCTAAGATTGACATGCATGCTTGGAGTGAATTAGATAAGAAAATGTTTAAGTATAATGGAGATGTCATGAATTATATTCTTTGCACGTTACCAAATGGCATCCTAGATAAAGTCATGCATTGCTCTTCGGCTTATGATTTACGGGTCACTTTAAATGTTTTATATGATTATGCCAAAACCAAAGAGATTGACACTTTTGATGAAGGTAGTGATGACAATGGTCATCCACCTACTACTAATTTCGGTTTTGATGCCCATTGTGCTTCTAGTCAAAGGAGCAACTCTAAGAGCGAAAAACGAAAGGTGATTTGTCATGCTTGCAAGGAAAAGGGGCATGTGAAGAAAAATTGCCCTACCATGGTGAACAAAGCAAGGAAGAGGTCAAGTGCTTCCACCTCCACATCTTACTCAAGTGAAGCATCCTCTTTTCATGACTATGAAGCCACTTCAAAAGTTTGTCTCATGGATGCTAATGATGAGGTACACTCTTCTCCTTCTAGTCATGCTAATGATAATAATAATGCTAGCTCTACTAGCTCTCTTGACATATCATATAATGAGTTAGTAGATGAATACAAGAAAATGTATGTCTTGCTTGTTAAAAGGGATGATGAAAATAAAAGATTGTAGAAAGATAATATAAGGCTTAACTCTCATGTTGATGAATTAAAACTAGAAAATGAGAGAATGAAATCTAGTTCTTTTGATTCTTCCCATGATAGGTTGAAACTTGAGCTTAAGGACTTAAAGCTTGAGAATGAAAATTTGAAACTTGAGAATTCAAAAATTATAAGTCAAAACAACAATTTGAAATCTCAATCTAAAGCCTCATATCTATCTCTTGATTCATTGAAAAATGAGGTTTTGTCCTTAAATAAGAAAGTAAATGAATTGAAAAATGTTTCATTTCTTAAGAACACTAGAAATGCTTATGTAAAGAATGCCAATGTTCATCATCATTCTCATAATATGCATTCTACCATTAGACCTCATGATCATAAGAAGAATGATTTTTCTAAGAATGCTCATACTCATCATGTTTCACATGTCAAGCATTCTAATGAGATCTAATGTCCATAGCAAAAATGAAAAGAAATTCAATGGACATTGTTTTTGTTGTGGTATTTTTGGCCATGCTATTTATGATTGTGCATTCAAGAAAAATCCAAGTGTAGCTAGGACACTTTGGATTCCTATGCTCTCTAACCCGCAAAGACCCAAAGCCATTTGGGTACCAAAAGTTTCATGCTCTTTTGTCGGGGGAGCCACCACACAAGGGTAATGGAAATTGAAGAGTTGAAGTTGACCAAGAAATTGAAGGAAGGATCCTTATATGGTTGCAACTTCAAAGTCTTCACCTAGACTAGATGTCTTAGGTTTAAGAATTGGCATCTAAATCACTTGGTATCATCACCTTTTCTCTACTTGTATGTTTGAAGTTGGTGTTTATGATACATGCTTAAAATTGGTTGATTTTCCCCGCTCTTAATATATTTCAAATGATTTTTGATTTTTTGATTTCCGGTCTCTTCGGAGACCTATGTGACCTATAACGGGCCTAAGCGACCTTGCGGTTCTAAATTGTAGGCTAATTGTGGCCTTTCAGTTTTCAACCAATTCGAAGTGTTGGAGATCATGCTTTCATTTATATTTCACTTGTGATCTCTTAAAATTCATTTTGATATTACTCGATTTCATTTTGAAACGAATTTGTAACTATTTAGCAAAGTAGACTTTGATATCGATAATTGATTCTCTTTCTTTACTACTTAGTTTGATAACTTGCTAGTAATTACATTTTTATTATCCTACTAATGAACATTGCTTGCAAGTTATGATAATATTGGAAGGCTTTAGAAATTGGAAAGAAAAAGAAAAGTTTGGCTAAATTCGCAAAGATGAGGTATGTATTTGGTTATTGCATATTTCTAGTCTAATACCTCAACTTTCACGTTAGATTGATGTCTCTATACTCATGATTGAAATAACATGAAAAATGATTGAAATCTCAAGAGTAGGAAAATTCTTAGTACTTAGGCAATTTTTCATTGAGTAAAGTTGCCCTAGGTTAAAATTTGACATTAGAGACTTCTTTTAAGTCCAAACTAGTTAAACATATTTAAAGATCTTATTCTTCAAATATTTTATATCTTAAGATCTCTTTGATTCATTTTGATATCATGATAACTCCTTAAAATGAATCTCTACTATCTAGCATAGGTTAATACTTTTAAATGAAACTTTGCATTGAACATTTTCTATTTAGTAAGTTAGCTTGCTAGTTGGTATATGATTTCATTATGATACTAATGAAGCCTACTTGCAAGTTGAGAAAGTGGTAAATTTGGAAGGCTAAAGAAAATTGGGAAAGAAAATGAAAATTGTGTAATTTCTTAAGAAATGAGATATGAGTTTCATTTTGGCAAAATTTTTGCATAACACCTCTATTTTCTTGATAAAATGATTTCTCTATACTCATGAATGATTTTGCATGATAATTGATTGAAATCTCATGAGTAGATAAAATTTTGATACTTAGGCAATTTCATGTCATCTAGATTGAATGAAATGTGCTCTAGGTAGAATTTCATCTTAGAGACTTCATTTTAAGTTGAAACTTGATAAACATGTTTGAGCTTACTCATGATCTACTTCCATGTGGCTAAAATTGAAAAATCATGTTGTAATATCCTAGATACTTTTATTTATTATCCCCTTATTATTTGTGTTTGCCAGCCTGGCAGGCTAGTTCAAAGTCGAGCCGAGTCGACTCATGGTCCGGTGCGAGCTTGCGAGCTCGGGTGAGTAGAAGTTTGAGTTATGCAGTTTCTTTTCTCAATTGGATGAATTTATTTAATTTTATGTTGCGTGTGCATGATTATTAAATTATGTCACATTTGGGTGTTTATGTGGAGCATGGGGTTAGAGTGGGATTAATTAAGTTTAGTCGGGTTCGGATTCGGCTTGAGGCGGATGCGGGTTCGCTAAGGGATTTGGTGGAGTTAGGTTTAAGGAGAGAGTATAAAACCCCCTCCCCTTTGGCTTGCGGCTCTCCATTGGAGCCGCACAAGCCTTGAGAGAGGAGAGGAGCTGCCGAGCAAGAGCCAAGCCGCCCCTCCCCATCTCCCTCTCTTGCAGCCGCCAAGCAAGCCAGCCGCCGACCCAAGCACTTCCTCCTCTTCTTCTTCCTTTCTCTCCCTCTCTTCCTCTCCCTTGGAAGCCAAGCCGTTGGCTTGAGGAGGAGCCGCCGCCCCTCCTTTTCCTCTCCTTGGAGCCATCGGCTTGAGGAGCCGCCACCCTCTCTTCCCCCTTGGTGGAGCCGAACCGCCACCTCTTGGAGCCGGATTCGGAGGCCGTCGATCGGGATTTCTCCTCTAATCTTCCTTCCTATTTTTGGTGAGTGGGTCTACCCTCCCTTTTTTTGAGGTTTCTTTTGTTTGGGCTTTCTTTGAGCCGTTCTTGAATTCGGGTTCTTGTGAACCATTTTTCCGTCGATCTCTCGAATTCTCGTCATTCTTTTTGGTTGCCGTGTTTGAGAAGGACCGAACCCCCCCCCCCCCCCCTTATGGGGCTCGGTAGCCCTAGGATGACCCTATGGATGCTTGGCCAAGGTGGAGAGTAGGGTGCCCTCTAGGTGTTTGATAAAATATCTAAGAGAGGATTCTTGTGAAATCTTGAGATCCATGCCATGATTTTCTTGTCAATTTATGTAATCACATGTTAATGTATGTTTATTAAATAATCTGTGATTATGAATGGAAATCATGTGTTACAAAAGTTGAGGTTTTGATCTTGATGCCATGAATGTTCTTGAGATGGTTTCTTGATCATGAAGCTTGGTTCTTGTTTAAAGAAGATATTGATGCATGTTAGATCTTGATTAGCAAATTATGAAGTTGTTTATGTATGATGAACTTGTTGATATAAATCTGTGGTGAGGGAAATTTAGGATCTATATTCTGTAAATTTCGGATTTATTTCCATGTTATGCTGAAAACTCAAACTTGCTGGAATTGTATGTCGATTGCTAAATCTGTGCCGGTTTTGATTTCTCTGTTGTGATGCAAATAGATTACTGAACATAGTCGTGTAACCTATCATTTCGACCAGAAAATATAGTCTGGATCTATAGGGCATACTTTGGGAGTTAGATTTGACTCGGGTGCACCAATTTGGGGCTAAACAGTAAACTGAGAATAAAACCCTAAAACAAAACCCTAATTTTCATGATGATAAATTTTAATTGCATAATTAAAATGCAAGGGGCAGCATAATATGTTATGAATCAACAAATAAATATTATGCATGAAATAAAACCTCACGGGTTATGACATTACGGGTCTAGGAGTTGGGATCGGGCATTGGATGATGTGTAGTTTTCCTAATAGAGATATTCCTAAGACACCGTAGGAGACACTTGACTTAAGTCATGTCGTGCCATATCTTTTTGAATGACGGAGAGGCTCGGTTAGGAGCCGGATTGCGGGCTAGGCCCGGAAGGTTGGATGGCTAATTCCCAACATGTGGAACAAGTTCGGATGGGCAAATTCCGATTGTTCCTGCGTATCTTGTGGAACAAGTTCGGACGGGCAAATCTTGATTGCTCCCAAGATTTTATATTTAAAGATATAAGTTCAGATGGGCGAATCCCGATTATTCCAACGTTATCTTTTAGAACAAGTTCGGATGGGTAAATCCCGATTGTTCCTATGTGGCCTCGTGGAATAAGTTCGGACGGGCAAATCCCGATTATTCCCGAGTTGCTTTTAAGGAATAAGTTCGGATGGAAAAATCTCGATTATTCTTGTGATATCTTAAAGAGGCAAGTTCAGATGGGCGAATCATGATTGTTCCTTCGCGTTTAGTGGAGCAAGTTCGGATGGGTCAATCCCGATTACTCCCGAGTTTCTTTATATTAGAATAAGTTCGGATGGACCAATCCCGATTATCCTAGTATGTGTTGTTGCCTTAGGGCATGGTAGGCTTAGGCCTATTATACTTCACTGCTAGAGTGATGGTTGCCTTCGAGCAGGTGGTGGCCAGATGGCCTGATAGCTAGTCACACCCTCGTGATATTATTCCTGTATGAGATAGGTGTTTTGTTTATGCTTTATCTCTGTGTTGGTTTTTCGTGGGGGTTGGTAGAAACGCTCACTGAGTTCTTTTGTACTCACCCGTTGTCGTTTGTTTTGTTTTGTAGAGCCTGACCGGTGAGGTGGGCTGGAGCACTCGGCGCGGCTGGAGGGCAGAGGAGCTACATTGATCTCATAGCAATCCTAGTTAGGGTCGTAGTCGAGATTTTAGTAGTTAGTCATGCACTTGTGTTTTAGTATTTTGGAGTTGTAGTCCCTTGGGGACATTCATGTCTTTATGTCAGATTTCATTTATAAATGAACAAGTTGAACTTGATTTATTATTTTCGCACTTTATTATTTTGCTAAACTTACTTATGATAAATTCTGGTTTGGTTTTCCTTTTGAAATAAAACTCGTTTATTCTTTCCGCTATGTTTGTTGTTGAGTTGGCATGTGCATGGGTTAGGCTGCGGGGTATAGGCACGTATACCCTGGCCGATCACGTGATCCTGAGTTGGGGTATGACAAATGGCCACACTAGAGGGGGGTGAATAGTGTGTTAACTAAACTTGTCGTCTAAATTCGAATTTACACGTTTTCTTAAACTATTTAGGCAATTCACAATTTAACGACTAAATGCGGAAGTGATTAATGATAAAGCAATTAACACAAAATAATATATCAATGCTAACACAATTATTTATAGTGGTTCGGCCCCAATGTCTACTCCACTACCTAAGCACCCCGCTTAGGATTTCCAAACTAGTTTTACTAGATTATATCGTTTCCCTTACAAAGATGACTTTACACCGGAAACTTTCCGCTCTCAAACCAAAGGCACTTCCACATCCAGAAGTATCCCGCCTTCCTACCGAGAGCACTTTCCCACCTTAACCTAAGGGACAACACAACTAATCCTAGTAAAGTAAATTTACAATGGTGAATTTAAGCCTTAACACCAAGGCAACCATCAACTCAATCAAACCTATCAATCTAGGTTTACACACTTGAAAATACAATGAAATAACAAGAAAATACAATAGTAAATGGAGCAATAAATCAAACAATAAAATACTTAGCTCCACAACAAGACTCCTAACTTCCTCTTGATGCCTTTGATGATGAAGCAATGAAGTAAAGGCTCAATCAAAGAGATGAAAGGTTCAAGCTAGGGTTTTCACAAGATTGGCTCAATGAGGGCTTAGAATTGATCAAAAGATAGCTCAAGGAGGTTAGAAGTGATCAATATTAGGGAGGAAGGCTGTCATGGCCTTGTATTTATAGGCCATGAAGAGAAGAGCAACACTTCTCTTCTCAACGAGCAAATTTTTGCCCATTACCGATCGTCGATCGCTTGCCGGTCGATCGACCGAGTGATCACTGAGCGACCGAAGCGCTCTGCTAGTTCTGGGCACTAGACGGTCGACCGAATACCCTACTACCCATTTTTGGCTTCTATCGATCGACCAATCGATCAATCGATCAATCGAACGTGGGCAGACTGCTTGGTTTGGCTGATTTTTCTACTTGTTTGCTTGTTTCTGGGTTTCATCTCCACTAAGTCTACTTATATAACATTTACTAACTTAAATGTTATATAAGGATTACCCCTCATTTGGATTCAATAAAAATATCTAAAAAATCAAAATTTAACTTTTTGGGTCTAGTACAAATTTCCCAAAAATGGAAATTTTATAATCTTCCGGTTCAAATATGGGTAGGCTAAAGGCTTCCAAAAAATCCTTTAAAATATCTCGTTATCTAGTTTTTACCTAAGGAACAATTACTGACACTTTTGGTGCCAAGAAAATGTCTAGGTTATATAGCCCTCCAAGGAGCTCCCTACGGTTAGTGAATTTCATGGCCATTTTCGATTTTTTGGTTTTTCATGTTTTGAGGTTCGGGTTTGGTTTTTGGGTTCTTATGCATCATCATGAGGATTTACAATACAAGCTAGACACCCTAAACCTAAACTTTAACTTCCCGAAGAATCTCGAGCGTCGACAAGCGTCCTTGCCGATTTCTCCGTTTTTTCGATCGCGGACGTTGTGCGCTAACCGACTTGGAATCTGAAAGTATTTCTCAATGAAACATTAGTTTCATGTTTGTTATCATCAAAACTGAGATTAAGACCAAGGTAGAAAACTTTAAGCCAACAAGGTCAAGTGCAAAACTATTGAGAATTTTTTTTAAAAAAAAAAATCACCACCATAGGAAGTCAGGTTACACTTGGTAATTGGGTAGAGAGGGTAGATGGCTAATTGCCGTACACCCCTCGCCAATGTACCCCGCTTCCATGTTCTCCCCTAGTAGTAAGCTGTTTATTCATATAACAAGAATCAACCAGTTTACAGTTTGAAACTACAGTCTCTTCCAACCAACATGAAGTAGCACTCATATTTCTAACATTACTACTCTCTCCAATATCCTCACTTACACAGAGACTTTCCCTATTTACATAACTCACAGCACTTACAGTTGTAGCACCAAGGCCCTTCACAAGACATCTTCTTCTGAACCCGATGGAGAACCATTCCTCCAGATGCCATTCACAAAACTATTGAGAATTAAAGTTTGGGAAAAACCAACATACTGGTTGTCCACAATAAGAATCATCGACACCAAATCAACCTGCAAAAATCAGATTCCCACCTATCAATCCCCAATCAACCATAGAAAAAGATAACAGATAATATACAACCTATGCAGAAATTACAAGAACATCTACAGCACACATTTCCATATTGAAGTTTGTTGAAAGTTTAAGCTTCTTTTAGACCTCAGTTCAACGAATTATTGTAATTAAGTATTAGGTTAGATATGTCAAAAAAGGGTAAGGCGAAAAAGTAGGAGCTAAAATAATCATAAAATGTTACTCTGATTAATTTGAGAACTTCCTTTGAGATATAAATTTATCTGAAGCTCTTATATAGGTGAATTTATCTAAATTGACTCAGGACTAAATTTATCATAAGAGAACATAAAAGCATGAGCATGAATATAGTATAAGTATTTGAACCGGTCTTTCTCTCATCAGTAGGGTGGGAATTAGTCAACTACTACACTTAACTGTTAATGTAAAATTAAAAAATGGACAACAGCTGATCAATTGTCCAAAGTCTTTACAAGACTACGATTAGTTTACTTCAGAAAAGAAAGTATTGCTCATGTAACCAAACTTGTTTAATAATTATAATTCCTAAAAGAATATAATAAGAAAAACTAGGTTAAGAGGGAATAATACAGATACAAATGTTTTAAAAGATATGCATCATGCTTATAAGATTTTCTGATCTTTTATGCTAGAAGTTATCTGTTTAATAAAATCATCCTTTTTCTGGGCTTGGAACTGCTGTGAAAGGAATTAACTAAAATGACAGAAAGAAGTACAAAGGAAAACAGAGGACAATTATACAGTTGCATTATATTGAACTTTATATTGTACTGAATGTTCCAAATTTGCAATGAGAAGAGCGAAGTACCATAGAATCTGGATCACTGGTAATATCAAATGGATTCACAGATTTTGGAGACTGAGCAAATTCATGAACCTTTTCTTGTGCAATTCCTTTTTTTTGGTTTCTAAAGATAAAATTGGACCAACAATGCTAGTTCTGAGGCAATATGTACACAGAAATATCCAGGTAAATTGGCAATGAACAAATTCTAAATGTATAGTTCTAGAAGAAAAGTTGTAATGTAAAATTTCAATGAACTGAATTGGTCATGGTTTTCATGATGCTAAAGAAAAGTTAATTTGTGCATGTGAATGATGCAGGCGGCCCTTCCACCTATCGCCCGCCGAAACCCTAGTAGGCGGCAACTAGGGTTTGTGTGTGTGTGTGTGTGTGTGTGAGAGAGAGAGAGAGAGAGAGAGAGAGAGAAGGGCGAAATACCGACGGCGAGCGGCGGGCGCGCGACATAGAAATCGCAGAGGGAGAGAGAGAGAGAGAGAGAGAGGAAAAAATAGGGATCGTGCAGGTATAAAATTCCAATTTTTTGACCGGGTTTGTGACGGCAATTGCGGTCGCAAACGACGATCGCAATGCAGTAGTTGTGCCGCCGCGGGGTTATTAATTCAGTGATGGCAACGATTGTGGTCACAATGTCGTCGCAACAATGACGCCTTTGCGACCCCCCGGTGCTCGCGGTCGCAAAACCGTCGCATCTGCGACTGCAACTGAGCCATCGCAAATAGCTTCATTTCTAGTAGTGGAAAAGCTTGCCTTCGCCCTGGTCATCTCGACCCGGAGACTAAGACCGTATTTTCTAGAGCCACCACATTTAGGTACGCACCGAACAACCAATTAGGCAAGTACTGGCTAAACCCGAACTCGCGGGATGAATGATATCTTGGTCAGTGGAGCTTTCATAATTCAACATCGAATACCAACTCAGGGGTCCCATAAAGCCCAAGCGCTGGCCGACTTTGTTGCCGAGTTCACCAACCAAGAAGATACTCCTAAATAGGAAGAAACCTGGATGTTATTTGTGGATGACGCATCCAATGAGAAAGGAAGCAGGGCAGTCATCATTCTAGAGAATGGTAAGGGAATCACGTACCCTGGAACAATCCCTTCAATTCTAGTTTAAAGCCAGCAACAACCAGACGGAGTACGAAGCTCTGATCGCCGGGCTAAAACTCGCTTAGGAAGTGAAAGCCCGGAACATCATCGTAAAAAGTGACTCACAACTTGTCGTGGGGTAAGTCAACAGCACCTGCCAAGCCAGGGGTCCTTCCCTCAAAAGGTACATCGGGAAGAAAACACCTGGGCCGACCTGCTATCCAAACTTGCTAGCACCAAAAAGCCCCAAAATAATAGGTCGGTCATTCAGCAAGTCCTCGAACATCCAAACATCCAACCGGCCGACACCTCGGCCAAAGTCCAGATAGTCGAACAAGGTATAGATTGGAGGACTCCTTACATTAATTACCTCAAGCAAGGCGAGATTCCGGAGAACATCTCCAATCCATGTAGATTTAGAAGAATGGCAAGTTACTATACACTTTTCAATAGCCAGCTTTACAAGAGGGGTTTCTCTCGATCACTCCTCAAGTGTGTTGCCTAACCCCGAATAGCCACCATAATGGCAAAGGTTCACGATGGCATCTGTGGCAACCACATCAAAGGGAGGTCCCTGGCGGCCAAAATCCTCCGAGCCGGCTACTTCTGGCCAACCATGAAAATAGATTGTAGTCTCTATGTAAAAAAATGTGACAAATGCCAAAGATTCTTGGAAGTTTCCTAACTACACATTGAACTGTTGCATAGCCCGGATGTCAGCTGGCCATTTCACAAATGGGGCATAAACCTCCTCGGTTCGTTTCCCCAAACACCAGGGATGTTCAAATACTTGGTCGTGGCGATCGACTACTTCACCAAGTGGATAGAAGTGGAACCCCTATCAACAATTGTAACTGATAAAGTTCAAAAGTTCATCTGGAAAAATTTCATCTGCAGATTTGGAGTAGCGCGTAAGCTCGTTAGTGACAACGGAATGCAATTCACGGATCATCGATTTCGAGAGTTCTGCTCAAACCTCGGCATCAGACAACTCTTCTCATCTGTTGAGCACCCACAAACAAATGGCCTGGCCGAAGCGGCCAACAAACCAATCCTAATAGGGTTGAAGAAAAAGCTTGACCGAGTCAAGACATACTAGGTCGATGAACTACCCGAAGTACTTTGGAGTTACAACACAACCACTCAGTCTTCTACCTCGGAAACCCCTTACCGGCTCGTCTATGGAGCAGAGGTCATGATCCATGTTAAGATTGCAAAGCCCAACCTTCACAAGATTACCTTCAAAGAACAGGGCAACACAGAAGCCCAAGTCATCGAGCACGATCTTATTGAAGAAGAACAAGAGCTCGTCAAAATCAGAGAGGAGGCAATGAAACTTAAGATTACCAAAAAGTACGACAAACGTGTCAGGCCCAAGAACTTTGCAGAAGGAGACCTTGTTCTCCGAAAGATTGAGCCACAAAGAAAACTAACCGGAGAAGGCAAGCTTGCTCCAAACTGGGAAGGCCCTTATAGAATCATAGAGGTCATAGGAAAGGGTGCTTACAGAATTGTCGAGCTCTCCGAACGAGAACTCCCATGATCCTGGAACGCGGCCTCCCTACGGGTCTACTACGTCTAAGGTTCCACCCTTAAATTACAACAAGGCTGGAGTACTCTTTCCCCTATTTGGCATTTTTTTCCCACGGGTTTTCCCCTATGAAAGGTTTTAATAAGGCTCCACCATGTGTAAGCCGAGCTTAACTCTTGGTGGGGTGTGATGTATCTTTGCGATATTTCATAATGAAATTATTCTTGCTATTCCACACATGTCTTTTGTATCTAACATCTCTTGCAGTCGTTGCATACTTTGTAGAGGAATTTATACGGTCTCAAAGCGGCCATTGACCCACGTGATGCACCGTCCCTCCTCGGCTAATCCTCCCTCGGCACTATTAAACACCCAATCAATCAAAACTCGATCTCCACCAGTCTAAACTCGAACTCTGGCTCACCGGCTTCAGTGCCAAGGGTGCTTCTCGAGAGCTCGGTCCTCACCGATTTTGGTCCTCGACCCTAAACGCAACCTCCGACTTAGCCCGACACGCTCTCAACGAGTAACATGACCCCAAGCGCGCTTCTCGCGAGCTCGGTCTTCACCGAGTTTGGTCCTCGACCCTAAACGCGGCCTCCAGCTTAGCCCGACATGCTCTCAACAAGCAACATGACCCCAAGCACGCTTCTCGCGAACTCAGTTTTCACCGAGTCTAGTCCTCGGCCCTAAACGTGGTCTCTAGCTCAGCCCGGTACGCTCTCAACAAGCAACATGACCCCAAGCGCGCTTCTTGCGAGCTCGGTCTTTATCGAGTCTGGTCTTCGGCCCCTAGAGCCGTCGTTCTTCCCTGGCATCCTAAATAATCTTTGGCCTTGGCACCCCTACGCGATCAGGATTCGGTTTTCACCAATCCACCTTGATAGCCATCGCACCACAGTACATGGCCCTAGCGCCTTGCTCACGAAATACCAAACAGGTAAATAGTGTGTTATCTAATCTTTTAGCCTAATTTCGATTTTAATCATTTCTTAAACTAGTTAAGTAAATTATCAATTTAAACAATGAGAAGAAATAATTAATACGGCAAGTAAGCACAAACACAATCGACAATACAAACACCAAGATTTATAGTGGTTCGACAACACTGCCTACTCCACTACCTAAGCATCGTGCTTAGGATTTCACTCACAAATCCACTAAGTTAAGAGTAGCTTACAATCGAGGACTTTTTGCCAGAAAGACCCTACACTCACTTCGATGGCGCTTTCACACCCGGGAGTATCCACCTTCACACCAAGTGAGCTTTCCCACCTCAATTCCTAAGGAACACTCCTAACCTAGCTTACACAAGTGGAATTATACCTTCTATACCAAGGTAACCACCAAATCACAAGACCACACACTAGGTCTTCTTACACACTTGAGTATTCAATTATAAAACAAAACAAAATCACATTTAACACAAGAAGAGAGTGTAGAGAACTTATCACAACAAAAACAACTCCTCTTCTTGAAACTAGCAACCTTGAATAGCCCTCCAATGATGATGCACTTTGGAATGAGGGATCAAGAGGCTAGGAATGGATCGAAGATTAGGTCAAATAAAAGCTTGGGGATGAAAATATCAACTCAGTATAGACTTAGGGCATCAGTGATGGCTGAGGAGAGAGTTTAGAGGGGGTTTTATAGGCTGTAGAAAAGTGGGTGTCGAATGGAGGTCGCCCAATAGACGAATTTTTTTGCCTGTACATGAAAGAAATAGTGTCTTTGAGCCAATCACATATTGATGTGTAGGGAACTATTTTTGGTTAATAAATAATATGAGATAACTTTTGATCATATGTTGCATCTATATTTTGTATATATTAGATTGTGATGAACCCCATGGACCCGGGAAATTGATTCCAAGGCCATGATGAGATCATGCTAGTGAGACTTAGAATCCAGATGCCCTTGTTCTAAATGTTCATAGTCATAGGATCACCAAATAGGGGATTGATGATTCCAGATAGACTGGTGCACTTGGTACATGCCTTATACGATAAGGGGTAGCTGATCTCACAGTTACCTATGGGTCGTCATTTAATGTACAAGTGCACGTGCACATTAGGGAATGAGTTCACTGAACGGACCTACACGAGGAACACATAATAGAATCCTTAAATGAGTGTCGATAGAATATTCCTCGGGTGATAATAGGTGCAAGCAGTCCTTGGACCTAAGGTTGTCATGGTTACCTTGTGAGTGACGACCCATTGCCTTGGTTCTATCCCTACGTGGCCCTCAGCATAATGTGCCGCGTATTACTAGGCATGGGGAAGCATTCATGAAGGTGGGTGAGCAACCAACATGGAATCGGTTACTCCTAGTGGGAGGAGATAATGTCCTATGTGTCCCTACAAGTGTTGACTCGGAAATCTCTGGCCAAGGTAGTGTAGTCGAAATGGCAACACTAGAGGGAGGGTGAATAGTGTGTTATCTAATTAATTAGCCCAAATCCGATTTTACTCATTTCTCAAATCGTTTAGGCACGTTGCAATTTTACGATTTAAATGCGGAAGCAAGATAAACTAATTAAGCACAAACAACAATAGATAACAATGCTAACACACAAATTTATAGTGGTTCGGCCCCAATGCCTATTCCACTACCTAAGCACCCCGCTTAGGATTTCCAAACTAGGTTTACTAGATTAGTTCTTGTTTCCCTTACAATGAGGACTTTGACTCGAAGAGTCGCACTCTCGACATAAGGCACTTCCACACCCGGAAGTCTCTGCTTTCTTACCGAAAGCACTTTTTCACCTCAACCCTAAGGGACAACTCGACTAATCCTGGTAAGGCTAAGTTTACAAAAGTGGCTTTACACCTTCACAACAAGGTAACCACTCACACAATAAGACCTAACAGCCTAGGTCTTACTCAAACTCAAATTCAAATAAAACAATGTCCAAATAACAATTAAAATATAATCAAAAGAGCTTAAGAAATGAGAGAGGAACCACAACTCTTTTCCAAGCCTTCAACGCCTTCAACTCATCAAGAGGTAGAGCTCGAATCACTTCCCGAGTCGAAGCAGAGTGTGCGCTTGAAGAATTTGTTGGCGGAAGAACCGAGCGCAAGCGATTAATCTTTTGGAAGGCACAAAACTCCCTTTTAATTGCTCAATAAAATCTGTAAGAGTGGGAGAGGGAGATTAAATGAGTTATATGAATGATATATATAACCTCTCAAAGGAACGGTAGCTCAACGGGCTAAAATCTAGCCGTTACAGCCGCTCGGTCGATTGGTCGGTCGACTGACCGATCGACCGCTAAGAGCGACCACTGCCTATTCTCTCTGTGCGGTCGACCAACGGGTCGACCGCCAGATGCAAACCTTGCATTCCCTCAATTCGGTCGACCGACGTGAGTTGCATCTTCGGCTATCCGCAGTTCGGTCAACCGACGAAGCTACTGCCAATTTTTGGCCTTAGTCGGTCGACCGAAGTAGCTACTGCCACTTTTTACCCCTATTCGGTCGACTGCTCGATCGATTGAACCTAAGCTGAAATTGTTTTTTCAACCATTTTTTTGCGCGCTTCATTTCCGAGTTCCGACTTTCAACGAGCATCAACTTGGAGAGCTTTTCATTTGATCTTTGGACTCGTCCAATGCGACTTTGTTGCACTCGTCGAGCTTTGAGAAATTTTATGATGAACCCGAGCACGACGGTCAATGTCCTTCCGATTTATCGATTTCTTCGATTTATCCAATCGAGGACATCGAACGCTACTCGATATGGAACCTGAAAGATTTCTCAATGAAATATTAGTTCTATGTTTGTTATCATCAGTACCGAGATTAAGACCAAGGTTGAAAACCTAAAGCCAACAGGTAGACATGAAAGTCGGGAAGATGTTTCTGACTCTTCACTATTGAGACGACATCTTGGCGGGTGGAATACATATGAATCGGTATTAGGGTTTGACACTTCCTACGTACCCTAGCCGACTTCGGGACATTGTAACCGAGGGACTTAGTTGCACGGTAACTAATTTGTCGAAGGCCGTTCGATCCTCTGTAGATTGAATCTCACACTATCCGGGTAGTCATGACACGTTGCTAGACGTCAATCTTGACTTGTGAGTGGGGTCTCTCAAGATCACACTAAAGGGGTTATAGTGGTGGCTCGTAAGATTCAAATAGAAGTTATTCTATCGGATGTAACTCTCCATTATGCACAACTCACTACTGGCTTAGTGTGGGGCCCAATGGGTCACACACAATAGGCTAACCTCTTAACAGACCTTATGAGATAAAGTCCGTATGCGGCACTATATGTCTACTAGCATGGACATACTACAACACGATCATGGATCTCATTTACAGACATGATAGGAAAAATATTTCCTATATGAATGAATACGCGAGAAAGGAGTTCCTCGGTAACCCTAATTTGTAGGGCATCCCTAAATTGTAGGGATTGGCACATGATAAATCCTAATAAATAAGAATTTAATTTGTAGAGATAAATTAAATTTTATATTTAGTTGGATTTAATTAATTTTGAATTAATTATAAATTTATTAAATATAAATTATTATTTTGGAGACAAACTCCAGAATTTTGAATTCTAGGGAGAGGATTTAGAAGGGGGGGTCTACCTTGGTGGCAACTTATGCCCCTTATAAATAGATGGCCTAACCTCCTTTAAGGGGGTTAAGCAAATTGATTACTCATCTTGGAGAAGGTCTAGGATTGCATTCTTCAAAGACTTCTTGAAGAGAAAAGCTCCAAGAACTCATCTTCATCTCCTTGGGTGGCCGGCCATCTAAAGCTTCCTTCCGCGATTTTGAGAAGTCGATTGAATGTCTCTTCCTCTTGGGTGTGTCATCTACTTCATCTTCTTGTAGGAGTCCAAGAAGGACAGCGAGGTATTCCTTCATCTTCCTCCTCGTTCCATGGTTTTCTCATCCCCTCTTCCTCCCTTTTGGTGCTCGGTTCTTGGTGGAAGGGCCAACTTTACCTTGGTGCGTTTGGGGGTTGAGATTACCTCTCCATTGAGCCACAACGAGTATCTGTGTTCGCTGCCCCCTTGTTGCGAGGCGCTTGGTGTGCACTTTACTTGGAGGACATGCGCATGTGCGTCTTGAAATGGGGAAAGGAGCAGTCATACCATATGTAGTATAAGGTAAATCTTCTCCTTCTACTCGTTGATTGAATTTCTTATATATTGCTAAAGTTGATCGCTGGTTTAGGGATGTTTTGAATTTTTAAATCATTTTTTCCGTTGTGCTTCTTCTTCCCATCCCAACAGTGGTATCACAGCCACATTTAGCAATTTTTACGGAATTTTATTACGCGTTATTGTTGCATTTACGAACCGTTTGCTCCCTAAACGTCATGCTGCCCCATTTTCGGATTCTGTTTTTTTCCTTTCTTTTTCTTAATTGTTAAGATGCATCAAAGGATGATTATGGATGAGCCCTATGTGTTGTGACTATGTGTAAAACATGATTGTGTTGATTGCTTGTAAATTTGTGAAATTTTAATATTGTAACTTTTGAATAGGACCTGCGTACCCCTGTTTTCCTCTTGAGAATTCTGATTGTAATCTTCTTCTCCCTCTCCTTAAACCTTTCCCCAAGGGTTCTTTGGGGTATTCTTCTTTTAGTTTTTTAAAATTAGAAGTTTAGGGGCAGATTCACAACGAGCACGCTTGCTGCCCCGTTTTGGTGCGCGCGCGTAGAGGAGGTGTTCGGCGCCATGATGATGACTACTTGAACCCCGGGAAGGCACTAATGGAACCGGCAACCTGCAATATGTTTTTGGGCAGCTCCTTGGCAAGACGGAGCTCCCTAAAACCCTAGGATGATGGCCTTGGTTCGCCCAGTGGCTCAGGTCGAACCCTTAGAACATCCATAATCATCCTTATTTACTTTATGCTTTTATTTATTGCTTTTGCTTCAATTATTGATAGCTTAGATAATTATAATTGCATGAAGAAACCCTCAAATAATATTGAGTCCGAATGGCTAAGATATTAAGAATACCGATCACGCCTTCCATCGTTATGAGGTACAAGTGTGTCTATTGTCACAACAGGTTGGTTGTGCAAACACAAGGCCTTTTGTGCTAATAGACACGTTGCATCTCATATGGCACATACCCTTGTGTCTCTACTACTAGCTTGAACGTGACTTACCTTGTTGAGCAAACTCAAGGATGGTTGTTTTCTCTCTAGGGTTACGAACGATGGGTCCGACTAAACTAGGACTCATTGGTTTGTTGTGCAAACACAAGGTCGTGGCAAAACTTAATGGGAGTCGCATACGATGTGATCGGTAAAGAGTTACCTACCCATGGACCTATTAGGGTTTGTCATGTTAAATCTGAGACTCGAGTAGGAGAAGTGGGATTCCATCTTCCCCTAAGAAAGTCTAGCAACGAGGGCTTCCCACTTACCAACAGGAGGGTCATTTGGGAACCGTAAAAATTAGTGGGAGTCATGATTAATCATAAGACCTTAATAATCATACATAAAACATATCTATTCATTTATGTCTTTCTTTTTCATAACATGTCATCTTCACCGTTGTTGCGTTGTATTTTTTATGCTAATAAATTAACTAGACAAAATTACATCGATTGGTTGCGAAATTTGAGGATTGTCCTCACCCAGGAAAGACTTTCCCACGTTCTTGATAACAGGCCATTGGATACCCCTTCCCAAAGGGCTACCGAGGAAGTGAGAGCCACTTACAAGAAGTGGCAAGATGACAGTACTACTATTCAGTGCATTATGCTCGCCTCTATATCTGATGTGTTGCAGCGACAACATCAAAAGAAGGACGCCAGGGCCATCCTCTCTCACCTCAAGGAGTTGTATGGTTAAGAGAGTCGGGCTGCTAGGTTTGAGCTATCAAAGTAACTCATCCAGGCCAAGATGACGACAGGGACCCCTGTTGAAACCCATATCCTAAAACTAATTGTTTTGATCGAGGTTAGAGAAATTGGGCGTAAGCATGGCTAAGGGGCTAAGTCAAGACCTAGCATTCCAATCCCTCCCGGATTCGTTTTCACAGTTTGATGATAACTTCCACATAAATAAGCAGGATGACTCACTTCCCGAATACTACTGAGTCCCACCTTATGAAGGATAAGGACACAATCTCATTAGTGAGAGATGTCTTTGAAGCAAATTTACACTCTGTTAAGAACAAAGTGAAAAACAAACCTGTGAAACCTTTGATTAATATCAAGAAGAAAGGGAAAGTTGTTCCCAATTGCACCTACTACCATTATGGTAAATATGGTCATTGGAAGCACAACTGCAAGTAGAATTTTGCAGAGATGAAACTGAAGATTTTTTTTTAAAAACCGCCGCTTTAGGTGCGCACGTTATAAGAATATTTCGTCATTGACTCTACCGAGTATTTGATACCAATTATCATCAGCAAGATGTTGTAGGATAAGAGAAAAAGTAGAAGATTAGACAAAAGGCAAATACGACCTTCAGGTAGGCATTGACACAGGAGTTGTAGCCTTAGATGTAGAAACCTATTATATAAGTCTTCTATTCGACAAGACCGTTGATATTGATTTATTCCAGTGTTAATAAAAGAACATCCTTTCCTTTGTTCTCTAAACAAGTGTAATACCCAAAAATCTTAATAATAATATTTTATTCTTGAGCGGGGGATCGTGGGCCCTGGTTAGCACGGATGGGTGAGGAGCTTCGAGATTATACCCGAGTAAGCATTTAATGTAGAAAAATTAAAAGAAATTTTATTTGCCTTATCTCCATGATCTAGCATGCTAGGATGATAGAGGGTCTCGAGGAAAATTTAGCAGTGCAATCGGATCTCAAATCGGAGTTAGAATGGATGAGTTATGAGTTGTTTAAGTCAGATAGCTTAGGTAGGGGTATTTTGGTCATTTGGACCCAATCGGTATCTATAAATTAGACCCTGGGGTGTGCAGCCAGGGGTTTTTAGCCGCACGCCATCCGAGGCAATGGAGAGAGGAGAGAGAGGGCGCCGTCGAGGAGGAGGAGCCGCCGGGGCCAGATTTTCGTGAGTTCATCGTTGTCGATCGGGGGAAGATCCTGTGAGTATTTTCTTTCCATTTTCTCTCCGCCCGGTGAGTGGATTTAGGCCTCCTTTTCTCCAATTCTTTATTCATGTCATTGTTCTTATGTTTCGAGGTTTTTCGTCAATTTTTGACGCATTTTTTCGTATCGGATCGGAAGTCAAATCGGTTATTTCTTAATTAAATAATGTTGTTTACCCCCTTTTGGAATAAAATATTCTTTTTCTTTTTCCTTTTTTTGCCCCTTCTCTGTTCGCCCTACCGGCCGCGCCGGGAGACGGTGCCCGACGAGGCACTGCGGAGGCAGCGACGCCCGACGTGGCATCGCTGCCACGCGTGGGCAGCCGTTCCACGCGGCTGGGCGGCCATGCGAGGAGGCGCCGCCACCGCCACGTGGTGGAGGCGGTGCGCCGGCAGGTGTTGGCATCAGCGCCAGCACTGCTGGCGGCTCGGCCGACCGGGGAAGGGCGGCGGCGGTGGCTGGTTTGGGGAGGAGATGGGGAAGATGACCTAAGGGAGATGAGATTAAATGGAGGGCTGAGATTGATTTGGGTAAGATGAAGGGCTGGATTGAATTGGTTGGGATGAAGGGCAGGGATTTGATCTTCTATAGATGTAAGGCTTAGATTGCATCTGGTTAGATGGAGGGCTGTGATTGCATCATGTAGATGGAGAGCTGTGATTGCATCTGGTTAGATGGAGGGCTGTGATTGTATCTGGTTAGATGGATGGCTGTGATTGGATCTGATTAGATGTAAGGTTATGATTTCATCATGTAGATGGAGGGCTGTGATTGCATCTGATTAGATGTAAGGTTATGATTTCATCATGTAGATGGAGGGCGGTGATTGCATCTAGTTAGATGTAAGGCTGAGATTGCATCATATTAAATAGAGGGCTGTGATTGCATCATATTAGATGGAAGGCTGTGATGTGATCCTTTTTAGATGAAGGGCTGAGATTTCATTACTGATTTATTGATTGTAACACCATTATATTTATTCGTAACAGTGATTTTTTAAATAAATTAATGCATTTCTTTCATTATTCTAAATAATTATTTCGAGACCTTAAAGTTAGCAAAAATATTCAAGTTATATATGAATTTTCACCTAATCGACATTCTGGATTCATTGGCGAGGTTTGTTTTTCCATCAGATTTTGAAAACAGTAGCCGGGTGTCACCTCGTTTTGTGTGCCAAGCTGAAAATTTTATTTTATATATTTTTATGATTCGATCTGAGATGATTCATGGATATAGTAGTGAATGAGGTGAACTTTATCCTAGATCAGTTATTTCTATGATGAGTTATTTTATCATGTTCCAGTCCATTAATTTATAGTTGGAGTTTGCTTATAGTGTGTATCCTTTCTTACAGTGTTGTAATTCTATTTTACGGTTGTTTATTTGTGCTGAGCATTCATGATTTATGAGAACTATTTCTACATATATATCTGTATGTGATTGTGATGTATGGCAGGAGGTGGTGGAGGATGAGGTATGCACTTGACATACCCTTTATTACTTGTTGATAGCATATCTTGTTTATACTTATATACTTGCGTGTAGGGTGTTGTGATGTGCTTGTTGCATTTCCCGGAAGCCTCGCTGGTGAGAGGGTATGCCCCAAAGAGACAGCGTTGGCCTTATTTCGGAAGTCCGGTTGGTGAGGGGAGATCATACCCCAAAGAGACAGTCCGAAGACCCGAGCAGGTGAGGGGAACGTATGCCCCAATAGGCTAGCTCGGAAGAGCCAGTGCTGGTGAGGGGAGGGCATGCCCCAAAGAGACGGCACTGAGCTGGGTGGTAGTTCGGCGGCCACCCGTCTACCTACCCTTTGTGGTTATGTGGGACCGACGGGTTCGGGGAGTATGCATATGATTGAGGTGTTGCATTCATCCTGTTTTATTACTGCATATATTTTACACTTGTTCATAAAGATTGTGATGAACCCCATGAACCCGGGCAACTGATTTCGAGGCCATGATGAGTTCATGTCAGTGAGACTTGGAATCCAGATGCCCATGTTCTAAATATTTCTAGTTGTAGGATCACCAATTAGGGGATCAGTGATTCCAAATATACTAGTGCACTTGGTGCATGCCCTATACGATAAGGGGTAGCTGATCTCATAGTTACCTATGAGTCTTCATTAATGTACAAGTGTAGATGCTCATTAGGGAATGAGTTCACAAAATAGACCTGCACGAGGAACACAAAATGTGTTGGCCTAAGGTTTTTTACCTTGGTCTTAATCTCGATTTTGATGATAACAAACATGGAACTAATGTTTCATTGATCGAGAAATCTTTCAAGTTCCAAGTCGGTTAGCGCACGACGTCCGTGATCGGAAAAATCGAAGAAATCAGCAAGGACGCTCGTCGACGCTCGAGATTCTTCGGGAAGTTGAAGTTTAGGTATAGGGTGTCTAGCATGTGTTGTAAATTCTTATGATGATGCATAAGAACCCAAAATCCAAACCCGGACCCCAAAATATGAAAAACCGGCAAATTAGAAAATGACCTTGGAATTCACTAAGCCTAGGGAGCTACTTGGAGGGCTATATGACCTAGACATTTTCTTGACACAAAAAATGCAGGTAATTATTCCTTAGGTAAAAACTAGATAACGAGGCATTTTAAAGGAATTTTTGGAAACCTTTAGCATACCCATATTTGACTCGGGAGATTATAAAATTTTCGTTTTTCGGAAATTTGTACTAGACCCCAAAAACTAGTTTTGATTCTTAAGGATTTTGATTTTTCAGATATTTTTATTGAATCCAAATGGGGGGTAATCCTTATATAACATTTTATGTTTTAAAGTTATTAGCTTAAAGTTAGTAAATGTTATATAAGTAGACTTAGTGAAGACGGAACCCAAAAATGAGCAAACAAGCAGAAAACTCAGCCAAACAAAACTGCCCTGCCCAGGTTCGGTCGACCGACTGATCGACTGACAGAAGATGAGGTCATTTCGGTCGACCGACCGATCGACCGAACGTTGCCCAGAACGGGCAGAATACCTTCGGTCGCTTGGCGGTTGCTCGGTCAGTCGACCGATGATCGACTGGACCTGCGATCGGCGGTCGGTAACGGGCAAAAATCCGCCCGTTGAGAAGAGGGGAGCTCTCTCTTCTCTTCGTGGCTTATAAATAGGAAGCCATGTGAGCCTTCCTCCATGATGTTGATCACTTCTAACCTCCTTGAGCAATCATTTGATCAATCCTAAGCCCTCATTGAGCCAATCTTGTGAAAACCCTAGCTTGAACCTTTCATCTATTTGATTGAGACTTTACTTCATTGCTTGATCATCAAAGGCATCAAGAGGAAGCTAGGAATCTTGTTCTGGAGCTAAGTATTTTATTGTTTGATTTATTGCTCCATTTTGTGTTGTATTTTCTTGTTATTTCATTGTATTTGAGTTTGTGTAAACCTAGAGTGCTAGGTTGATTGAGTTGGTGGTTGCCTTGGTGTTAAGGCTTAAATCCACCATTGTAAACTTAGTTTACTAGGATTAGTTAAGTTATCCCTTAGGTTGAGGTGGGAGAGTGCTCTCGGTAGGAAGGCGGGATACTTCCGGGTGTGGAAGTGCCTTAGGTTGAGAGCGAGACTCTTCGGGTCAAAGTCCTCGTTGTAAGGGAAACAAGATTAATCTAGTAAAGCTTAGTTTGGAAATCCTAAGCGGGATGCTTAGGTAGTGGAGTAAGCATTGGGGCCGAACCACTATAAATAGTTGTGTTTGCATTGCTTCTACTTGTGTTTACTTCATTATCGTATTTACTTTGCTTCTGCTTGCTACTCAACTTGTAATTTCCTAAGTAACCAAAGAAACGATTAAAATCAGATTTAGACAAAAAGATTAGTAAACACACTATTCATCCCCCTCTAGTGTGGCCATTTCACCAACAAAATGGAATCCTTACAAGAGTGTCAATAGGATATTTCTCGGGTGATAGTAGGTGCAAGCAGTCCTTGGACCTATGGTTGTCATGGTAACCTTGTGAGTGACGACCCATTGTCTTGGTTCTATCCCTACGTGGCCCTTAGCGTCATGTGTCGCGTATTACTAGGCATGGGGAAGCATTCATGAAGGTAGGTGAGCAACCAACATGGAATCGATTACTCCTAGTGGGAGGAGATAATGTCCTATGTGTCCCTGCAAGTGTCGACTCGGGAATCTCTGGCCAAGGTAGACATGAAAGTCAGGAAGAAATTTCTGGCGCTTCACTATTGAGACGACATCTTGGTGGGTGGAATACATATGAATTAGTATTATGGTTTGACACTTTCTCTGTACCCTAGCCGACTTCGGGACGTTGTAACCGAGGGACGTAGTTTCATAGTAACTAATCATCGAAGGTTGTTCGATCCCTTGTAGATTGAACCTCACACTATCCAGGTAGTCATGACCAGCGTTGTCAAGATCGCTAGTAGGATCGTAAGATCGTAAGATCCTATAATCCTACACCATGCTAGCGATCCCGATCTCACTAAAATTTCGGAAAATAGAGGATCGATCTGGGATCGCTCATAAGATCGTAGGATCGGTAGGATCATAGCTATCCAACCGATCCTATACCATTAATTTTTTCAGCCATTTTAAACAATTTTGGGCCAAAGCCCAGCCCACCTGCCCAATTTGAGACCTGTCTGATTTTAATTTTTCAGGTTTTAAACCCTTCTCTTCGTCGTTCTATTCGATTCCTCCTATTCTTGTGAGTCGTCGGTCGCCACTTTCAGGTTTGAAACCCTTCTCTTTGTCGATTCCTCTCATTTTCAGGTTTGAAACCCTTCACTTCTCCAATTCCTCCTGATTCCTGCTGGATTTTGTGTTAAATTATATGAATAAGGATTGATTTTGAATGATAAATAAGAACTGTGAGTACAAATTCATAGAAAAATATACATTTATGTTATAGATAATATTTTTTAATTATTGGTGGGATCTTACGGTCCTCGATCCGATCCTACTATCCTCGATCCTACGGGAGCCTTACGATCTTGTGTAGGAAAGTGATCTTGACAACCTTAGTCATGACACGTTGCTAGACATCAATCTTGACTTGTGAGTGGAGTCTCTCAAGACCACACCGTTGGCTTTAGGTTTTCAACCTTGGTCTTAATCTCGGTTTTGATGATAACAAATATGGAACTAATATTTCATTGATAAATATTTTAGGTTCCATATCGGTTAGCGTTCGATGTCCTCGATCGAATAAATCGAAAGAAATCGGAAAATTGGAAGGACATTGATCGTTGTGCTCGGGTTCTTCGTGGAATATCTTGAAGTTCGACGTATGCACCAAAGACGTATTGGACGAGTCCAAAGATCACATGGAAAGCTCTCCAAGTTGATGCTCGTTGAAAGCCGAAACCCAGAAATGAAGCGAGGAAGAAGAAGGCTGAAGAAATCAAATTCAGCCTAGGTTCGGTCGACCGGGCAGTCGACCGAATATAGTTAGAAAAATGGCAGTAGCCTTGTCGGTCGACCGGTCGGTTGACCGAATGTTGCAAAAAAAATGGCAGTAGCCATTTGGTCGACCCATCGATCGACCGAAGATAGGGAAGAAATCGTGTAAAGGCTACGTCGGTCGACCGAAGGTAAAAAGCGACAGTAGCTACTTCGGTCGATCGGGCGGTCGACCGACTAAGGCCAAAAATTGGCAGTAGCTTCGTCGGTTGACTGCATAGAGACATTGAGGCAGCGGTCGCTTGAGCGGTCAATCAGTCGGTCGACCGGCCAATCGACCGAGCGGCTGTAACGGATAGTTTTCTACCCGTTGAGCTGCCATTTCTTTGAAAGGTTATAAATATACCTCATATAACTTCTTTACTGCTTCTTGACTCACTCTTACAGATTTTATTGAGTATTAAAAAAAGAGTTTTGAGCCTTCTAAAGATCGATTGCAGCGCGCTCTGCTCCTCCGTCAGCGTTCTTCTTCAAGCGCCAACTGCTCCTCAACTCTGTTGCGATTCAAAAGTCATCTCTGGGCAAGTTGGAGGATTGAAGGCTGGGAAAAGAGCTTTGGTTCTTCTTTTAATTCTTAGCTCTTTTTCATTGTATTTTAAGAATTGTTTTAAACTTGTCTGTAATAGCTTACTAGGTGTGCTAGAGAAACACTTAGGGTTAGGCTTTGTAGATTTGTGTTTTGCCTAGGTGAATAGGTTTGAGGAGTCCTCAAAGAGTGTCCTCGGTTGTATTCAAAGGGAAACACAAGTTCTATAAAGTGGTTGGTTAGAAATCCTTGGTGTGGAGCCAAAGTAGTGGAGTAGGCAGTTGGCCGAACCACTATAAATACGTGTGTTAGTATTGGCAGCTTGTTTGTGTTTATCGCTTTATCTTTATTGCTTTTGCTTGCTATAAATATCATGTTTAGCCTAACTAATCAACAAATGATTAAAATCGAAATTAGGCTAAAGATTTAGTTAACACACTATTCACCCCCCCTCTAGTGTGCCATATCACCCAACAATTGGTATCAGAGCGGGTCGTAGATTGAGATTTCACCATCTCCTCTACATCATCTCTTAATCCGAAAAATGGCACTAGAGTGTGTAGCGTCTTCACCTCCTAGGTTCGATGACTCAAACTTTGGTCTTTGTAAATATAGGATGTACACTTATTTAAAGACTAAAGGTTTTGGTGTCTTTAACATGTTACATTGGGAATTCATTGAACCTAAGGTTGATATGCATGCTTGGAGTGAATTGGATAAGAAAATGTTTAAGTATAATGGAGATGTCATGAATTGTATACTTTGCACATTACCAAATGACATCCTAGATAAAGTCATGCATTGCTCTTCGGCTTATGATTTATGGGCTAGTTTGAATATTTTATACAATTATGCTAAAATTGAAGAAATTGGTACATTTAATGAAGGTAGTGATGACAATGGTCTTTCACCTACCCCTAATCATGGTTTTGATGCCCATAGCTCTTCTAGTCAAAGAAGTAGCTCCAAGAGCCGAAAAAGAAAAGTAATTTGTCATGCTTGCAAAGAAAAATGGCATGTGAAGAAAAATTGCCCAAGCATGAAGATCAAAGCAAGGAGGAGGTCAAGTGCTTCCACCTCCACCTCTCACTCATTTGAAGCACCCTCTAGCAATGACTATGAAGTTATTTCAAAAGTTTGCCTCATGAGTACCAGTGATGAGGTACACTCTTTCCCTTCTAGTCATAATAATGATAATGTTAGTACCAGCTCTTCTAGTTCATTCAATATGCCATATGAAGAACTAGTTGATGAATGTCAAAAAATATATGCCTTGCTTGTTAGAAAAGACGACGTTAATAAAAGGTTGAAAAAGGAAAATGTGATGCTTAATTTTCATTTGCATGAATCCAAACTAGAAAATGAAAAATTGAAATCTAGGTCATTTAATTCATGCCATGATAATGTAGAACTTGAGCTTAAGGATTTGAAGCTTAAAAATAACAATCTAGAAAATGAGAATTGCATGTTAAAATCTCAATTACATACCTTGCATAAATCCATGAATGAATTGAAAGGTGAGATTACTTTCTTGAATAAGAAAGTAAATGAATTAAAAAATGTTTCATCTCCTAAGAACACTAGAATAAAAAATGTCTATGTAAAGAATGTCAATGTTCATCATCATTCTCATGTTAGGCATTCCACATTTAAACCTCATGTTCAAAAGAAGAATGTTTCACTTAAGAATGCTCATGTCCATCATCCTTCTTATATCAAGCATTCTAACATTAAATCTCATGCCCATGTTAAAAATGAAAAGAAAAAGTTTCATGAAAATTATTTTTGTTGTGGTATATATGACCATGCTATTCATGATTGTGCATTTAAAAGAAATCCAAGTGTTGCTAAGACACTTTGGATTCCTAGGCCAACTCACCCCCAAGGACCCAAAGTCATTTGGGTACCAAAGATCTCATCTTCTCTTGTAGGGGGAGCAACCACACAAGGATGAGTTGATGATGGTTGGTGGGAGTTGCATGAAGACTTAAAGCTTCACCAAATACAAGTTGCAACTTCGCATCGTATGGATGCCTTCGGTATGAAAAATCGGCATCTAGTTAATTTGGTATCATCTCCTATACCTCTTGTTTAAATTAGAGTTGGAGTTTGATATATGCTTAATATTAGTAGATTTTCCACTCTCGATAAGTTTCAAAAATATTTTTGACTTTTGATTTCCCGGTCTCTTCGGAGACCTATGTGGCATGTACTGGGCCTAAGCGACCTTGTGGTTCTAAATCGTAGGCTCATTGTAGCCTTTCTGTTTTCAACCAATAGGAAGGATTGGAGATCATGTTTTCATATTTATTATTTTTGTGATCTCTCAAAATTCGTTTTGGTATAACTTGACTTTATTTAAAACATATTTCAAACCATTTAGCAAAGTGAACTTTGATAATGATACTTGATGCTTCTCTTTGCTTTTTGGTTGGGCTAGCTTGCTAAGTAGCTATATTTTCTCTAAAATATTAGTGTAGCTTACTTGCAAGTTATAAGTATCTTAGGAAGGCTAATAACTAGAATGAAAAAAATTAGTTTGGCTAAATTTTCAAGTATAAGGTATAACCATGATAAATTCAAAATCTTAGTGTTATACCTAAATGCTTAAGCTTAAATTATGTCTCAATACTCATGATTAAAATTGCATGTTAAACCCCTAAATTTTCATGAGTAGGTAGGATTTTAGTACTTAGGCAAATTTCATTGGATGAAACTTGCTATAGGTAAATATCTATTATTAGAGACATTCTTTTTAAGTCCAAACTAATTAAACATGTTTAGAGATCTCATTCCTCAAATATTTCATTTCTTAAGATCTCTTTGATTCATTTTTGATATCATGATAACTACTTTAAAATGAATTCCTACTATCTAGCATAGGTTAAGATTTTAAAATAAAACTTTGCATTAAACCTTTGCTATTTAGTATGTTAGCTTGCTAGTTGGTATATAATTTTATTTTGATACTAATGAAGCCTACTTGCAAGTTAAGAAAGTGGTAAACATTGGAAGGCTATGCTATCATGAAGAAAAGTGAAAAGTAAATGACAAGTTTGGCAAAATTCTATTGAAAGAGGTATGAATTAGTTTTGCAAAACAAATCATGATAGCATGATGTCTCTATATACTCATGATTAATTTTGCATGATAAATATTTGAATTTTCGTGAGTAGGCAATTTCATGGGTAACTAGGCAAGTTCATGATATTAATATTGAATGAATTTGGACTAATTTGAAATTTCTTATTAGAGACCTCATTTTGAGTAAACACCAAATGAACATGTTTAGATACACACATGATATGATTCTAGGTGTTTAATCATGAAAATTCATGTGTAGATGAAAAATGTGATAACTAGATCACATTAGAGGACTTAAGCTTGAGAAGTTTGACCCAAGTCAACAAATCGACTTGCACATTTCATTTTAAGTCCAAAATTCATAAATATATTTAGGAATAGGTATGACATGTTTTCAAGCACTTAGAATGAAAAAATTCATATGGATATAGATAAAATGACATTGAGGTCAATTCATGCTTATCTCTTTTGAACCAAGTTGACCCAAGTCAACCAATTGACTTAGTGGTCTCATTTTCAATTCATATTTGAGGAATATGTTTAGATTTACTCATGTAAGGTGTCCATAGGTTTAAGTTTGAAAAATCATGAGTAAATGTTAAGATTGAAACCTAGTAAGTTTCATGATAACTAGCTTAGTTTTGAATAAAACCATGCTAGGTTGATATCTTGACTTAAGGATATAACTTTCATTTCAAACTTGACATACACTCTTTACATGACCATTATGTGGTGTCATAAAAATTTGAATGAAAACTGAACATGTTTTGAAAATAATAGAAAATTACGGAAATGCCATTGAAATTTTAGCATTTTTAGTTATTTTTAGAAAAATGTAGGAAAATCCCTTTTAATTGATTCTTGAAACTGCACCCTCACTAAAAAATCTAGGTTCTCCAGTAAATTTTTTGAAAAGTTTCATCAAGAATCTGATTTATAATGGAATTTTGAAATTGGATTTCGAAAACACAAAGTATCATCCTTATTGAAATATCAATCTTTCCGATACTTTGATTTTTCTTCAAAAATATCAAATGCAAACTCATGTATACTGTTTCAATTGCATTTCTAATATCATTCACACCATTGCTTGAGTAAAATCATTTCTAGGAATGATTTTGATATCTTGAATGATAGCTAGAAATATTCATTTCTTGGTTGAAATCGAGATCGATTGAAAAATGAACTTAAAAAATTCATTTTGGGTTCAAACTTGATACATGCATTTCAAATGACCATTCAACAATTGGTATCAAAAATCTTCGTCGAAAATATGTGTCACTCCCCAACTGAAGGTAGTGTGACCAGCCAGGGCCTACATCCTGCCCTATAGCCTATTGTCTACACTAACATAACGAAAACCAAATCGTATCGATAAAAGAAATCTCAACACACTTTATTAAAAGTTTTCAAAGTCACATTTTTTATGTTTTCCAAAACAAGTAAGAACACCAACATCAAAATAACTAAACGTTTCAAGTAATAAGTTTTACAACTCTTTTAAATACAACTGTCAGTGCAGAAACTAAAAGCAACTACTAGACACTAGTCTAAGACTCATGGACGTCACTAAGAGATATGGCACCGCCTCCCGCCCACCAACTGCACCATGTCGACATGCCAAAGTCACTGCTCATGCTCTGCAAAAATAAATAATAAACTATGAGTCCACTTGGGACTCAGTGAGTGGCTCTAGCGAACCTCCACCTAAGCCTCAGTTATGCATGCATATCATATAAGGCAACAAAGTGAATGAACAAGGAGGTAAACTACTTCTAATGCGATTATCGACCCCAATGGGTCAATCTGTACAAACTGAACATGTGATAACCTGCCATCTCGGCCTATCAAGACTCCGGCATCCGACCCTTGGGCCTACTTATGGAATAAATATCTCGGCTACAGCCGTCCCTACCATATCAGGTAGTATCATACTGGCCATCGGCCACATCATCTCAAGATGTAAGCAAACAATCCTGAGCTGTCGACTAGGATGGTCCACTAGTCTTCGGACACCGTCTGGGGTAAGGATAGCTAGTCCCACCCAATTGGGGTCTGGCACCTAGAGGGCCCGCTGGCGCACCTCAAGACCCAACACTGGCTGAGCTGAGCATTGGTCATTCCCGACCTCCACTCTCCTCGGCGGACCATCTCAAGCACATCACACAATCAATGTCCTAGGGTTTCCATATACACACTTCGGGCCATTGCCCGTATCTGGCCCTAATTCGGGCTACAAGGTCAACAATTTATGCCGCCCTTTCAAAATGTGTGCACCTAAGAGTTCTAGGTTTCCAAATGTTTACAAGAAGTCCTAGAAGTGATATCATCTCCTAGCTAAGTTTCCATATAAGTACGATGAACGTCTCGCGACGCCTTACATGTTATCTAACCTTCCACACTACCATGGGCGAGGAATTCCTTGTCTCGACTTTGGAATTCCGCCCATGAACATTTTTGGACAGCATGTATAATCTAAAGAAAAATATTCAAATGTTACAACATCTACTATATATAACCACAATATTCATGCATAACAACTTTACACTACCTTAGGAATTAAGCTCAATAAGAAATAATTATCTAGCATGGCAAGATAGAAATGAATTCAAAAATGTAGAAAATACTAAGCATGGTAAACAATTGCAACATTGAAGATCTAATGCTAAGGATGGTCATAAAGCTAGCATTCCTACAATCTCATAATCAATCAATTTACTTGCTATGATTGATGTTCTTCCTAAGTATCGTCATACCTCTATTGTTGAACCTTATAACCATGAAAGTTTCCATCTAAAGCTACCCTCTTTCCCCCTCCCTAGTCTTGGCCGAGCCATGAGCAAGGAAAACCTTGCTCGGCCATGGCCCTTAAGGTAGATAAGGGAAAGGGGACTCTAACTATGCCTCTAATTATTCGATTCCGATATAACTTAATATCAAGCGGACTGTTTTACCCCTTCCCTTACCCTTGGCCGAACCCTCTTCTTGAGGTGTAGAGTTCATTCGGCCACATCAAAGGTTTCTAGGAAAGACATGCTTCATAACACGTAAAATTGACGATTAAGACTACATCATTCATGAACATGAGATCGTCCAAGGGCTTTCTTTCCGTAAAGGTAATTGGGGAAAATTTTGGCATGACCTTTCCCCTTTACCCATGACTTGGCAGCCCTAGAACTTAATAAATCGGTGAAGAAACAAGATGATCCGACAAGAACTCGTACAAAACAGTGAATACACATCGATGAAAGCAAGATCCGTCGGAAAGATTGTGAGAAAACTCATCCTATCACATCTAGGGGTTCAGCTACCCGCCTCCCCCAAGCTTTCAAATTCTAACCACTCACCTTGATTGCGAAGAATGAAAGATCGAATGATGATGAATTTGAAACTTCCGGCTACGGCGTGAAATCCCGGATCGATCCAAGTCCCCCTTCTCCTTGCTCTTCTCCCTCACTCCCTAGGCTGCCTTGTGCGACTCCAAGGATGAGTCGCACGGCACAAGGATGAGGGGTTTTAATCCCTCATCTAGCCTTCCATATAGGCTCTTGACTCACCTAACTCATACTCAAAACTAGACTAAACCCGAACTCAACTTGGGTTCCGACTCAACCCACAACATGAGTTGATTTAAACTTGATTTAAGGTATGATTGCATAAAAGGAAAGTCAATCACCCAATAAAATTTCATGCATCATTAGTCGAGTCATACCTTTTCACTCGAGGCGATCCTAAGGCTTGACTCGACTATCCCCGGGTACGGCGTGCTGCACCAAAAATAGATTTTTATATTAGGAAATTTTCCCAGGTCTTACAACCTTCCCCCCTTAAGGTAAATTCATCCTCGAATTTACTTGAATAACAAAGACTTACCGGCTCCTCGAACAAGGAAGCATAGCGCTCTCACATGTCCGGCTCTACCTCCCAAGTGGCCTCTTGCCCGGAATGGTGCTCCCATCTGACATTTACCAAGGGAATTTCCTTGGATCTTAGGTCAAGGATCACTACCAGCCTTTCCTCGAACGAGATGGTCGAATCTACCTCAATAGAAGAGGGCTCGATCACTTGCGAATCATCTTTTACATATTTCTACAACATGGATACGTGGAAGACCGGATGTATTCTGCTTAGGCTAGGAGGTAATGCCAGCTCATAGGCCACCTCGCCCCTCCGCTTGAGAACGGGGAAAGGCCCAATGTATCTAGGGCTCAGCTTCCCCTTCTTCCCAAACCGGACCACCCCTTTCATAGGAGAGACCTTCAGAAAGACTAAGTCACCCTCGGCAAATTCCAATTCCCTGGCCTTCTTGTCAGCCTACATTTTCTGTCGACTCTAGGCCGCCGGCAATCTTTCCTTTATAGCCTTACTTTCTCTACCACTTCATCAACCAGATCAGGGCCCACCATGAGTGATACTGGCCTCAAACCAGCCCACTTGAGACCTACACTGCCACCCATACAAAGCCTCAAAAGGGGCCATACCAATGCCACTGTGATAGCTATTGTTGTAGGCGAACTCTATCAGCGGTAGGTGCATCTCCTAGCCATCGGCCATGTCCAAGACGCATGCTCTCGGCATGTCCTCCAAAGTTTGGATGGTCCTCTCTGACTGACCGTCAGTCTGTGGATGGAAAGCTGTGCTGAAACGCACCTGGGTACCCAAAGCTTCCTGGAAGGACTGCTAAAATCGGGCTGTGAACTGGTTACCACGATCGGATATATTCATCACCGGGGTACCATGATATGCCACAATCCTATCTAAGAACAGTCAGACGTACTGCTCTGCAGAGAAGGTAGTTTTCACTAGTGTGAAGTGTGCGGTCTTGGTTAATCGGTCCACTACCACCCAAATGGAATCAAAACCGCCTTTTGACTTAGGCAATCCGGTCACTAGATCCATGGTGATTTTCTCTCATTTCCACTCGGGCACCTCGAGGTTTTGCAAAAGCCCCGGGGCTTAAGGTGTTCGGCCTTCACCTGCTGGCAGACCAGATATATAGAGACAAACTCTGCTACCTCTCTTTTTATACCTTTCCACCAGTAATGCTGCTTTAAATCTCGGTACATCTTGGTGGCCCCCGGATGCATCGTGTAAATGGAACGATGACCCAGTTCCAGGACTTGCCTGCGCACCTCAGCCATATCTGATACTACTATCCGGTCTCTGAACCTTAGTACACCCTCTGAGTCCAATTCGAAACTGTTCTTTGCATCGCCTCTTTGCACCGGATACTTGGTCAGTGCACAAAAGGCATCCTCCTCCTGTGCGGCTCGCAGCATGTCCACAAGCGTGGACTGTACCTGTAGGTGTGCCATCAGGGCACCTGAAGCTGACACTAATAAGGTTGCACCCCTATCTAGGCACAAAGTCAACTCTCAAGCTAGAGGCCTCCGCTTAACTTCCAAATGAGCTAAACTAGCCATGGACTTTCTGCTCAGGGTATTTGCTACCATATTTGCTTTACCCAAATGATACATAATGGTGCAATCATAATCCTTTAGGAGCTCTAGCCACCTCCTCTGCTTGAGGTTCAGCTCCTTTTGGGTAAGCAAGTACTGGAGGCTCTTGTGATATGTGTAGATCTCGCAAGTCTCCCCGTACAGGTAGTGCCGCCAAAGCTTCAATGCAAAGACCACTGCCGCTAGTTCTAGGTCATGCGTCGGATAGTTCTTCTCATGAACTTTTAGCTGGCGGGACGCATAAGCTATGACTCTACCAAACTGCATTAAGACGCAGCCCATGTCAACCTGAGAGGCATCACAAAAGACTCCAATCACTCCTGAGCCGGAAGGTACAGCCAACACGGGTGCAGATGTCAAACATGCCTTGAGCTTCTGAAAGCTCGCCTCACATTTATCATCCCAAATGAATCTGATCTTCTTCTGGGTCGACCGAGTCAAAGGGGCTGCAATTCTGGAGAAGTTCTCCACAAACTTCCAGTAGTACCCGGCCAAACCAAGGAAACTGCGGGACCTCAGTCACGCTAGTCGGCCATTTCTAGTTCTGCACCGCTTCTATCTTGGCAGGATCTACCCTTATCCCTTCCTTGTACACTACATGGCCTAAGAATCCTACACTTTCCAACCAAAATTCACACTTGGAAAATTTTGCAAACAAGCGGTGCTTTCTGAGGGTTTTCAGGACCATTCTCAGGTGCTCATAGTGCTCTTCCTCACTCTTGGAGTAAACCAGAATGTCGTCAATGAAGATGATCACAAAGCTGTCCAGGTACTCCTTAAATACCATGTTCATTAGGTCCATGAAGGCAGCAGGTGCATTTGTTAGGCCAAAGGACATCACTAGGAACTCATAGTGACCGTAGCAAGTCCTAAAGGCCGTTTTAGGCACACCGCAGTCCCGGATCCTCAGCTGATGGTACCCGGACTTTAGATCTATCTTTGAAAACCACTGTGCCCCCCTGTAGCTGATCAAACAGATTATCTATCCTCGGTAGTAGGTAGCGATTCTTGACGGTGACCTTGTTCAGCTGCCTATAGTCGATGCACATGCGCATCGACCCATCCTTCTTCTTCACGAAGAGAACCGGGGCACCCCAGGGTGACACGCTCGGCCGGATGAAACCCAGGTCTAGTATTTCCTGCAATTGCACCTTTAACTCCCTGAGTTCGGCTGGTGTCATCCTATAAGGTGGAATGGAAATTGGTTTCACCCTGGGCTGCAGGTCAATACAAAAATTAACTTCCCTTCTGGGTGGTAATCCTGGCAATTCCTCGAGAAACACATCAGGAAATTCACAAACCACTGGGGTTCCGCTGACATTCCTTGCCTCACCCCTTTCCTCCTCGGCCACAGATACGAAGGCTAGGAAGGATTGGCAGCCGCCTCGAAGCAACTTACGAGCCTGGGCTGAGATGACCCCTATCGGCTTGCTACCTCCCTCCCCTTAGAAGGTGAACTGCGGCAGCCAAGGCTTATTAAACATCACCATTTTAGCTCTGCAATCCAACATCGCAAAGTGCTCTGCCAACCAGTCCATGCCAAGGATGACATCAAGCTCAAGAGTCGGTAGGAGTGTCAAATCCGCACTCAACACATGGTCGCAGATGAGCACCTCACGGTCTTGGTATATTGAATTTGCTAAGATTGCATCGCCCGTAGGCGTTGATACTATCAATGGCCCATCGAGCATGAAGGGTGCCATTGGCAATTTCGCAGCAAATATGGCAGACACAAACGAGTGTGTGGCACCCGGATCAAATAAAACATAAGCAGCGGATGACCATACTAGAATAGTACATGTTACCACTGCCTTAGACGCCTCTGCCCCATCATAGTTCATAGCAAACACCCTGGCAGACGGTCTCTCTAAATGGCTAGCTTGCGGCCCCCTTGGAATGCCACGGTCGATCCCTAGATCCCTGTGGCCGAAATTTCTTCTTGGTCGGCCCGTCATTCCTCTCGAACAGCACCAAGGCTTCCTTCTGAAGGGCCTCATCCACCACCCGTGCAAGAGTAGAATTCCTCGGAGTAGTGGATGAGCCTGCCTATCTAAGGCCTAAATCCCCCAACAAACCTCTTGACCCTGCCAGTCTCAGATGCCATTGAAGTCTGATGATATTTGGAAAACCGATGAAATTCCATCTCATACTCTGACACTGACATGCCACCAGACTTGCGCAGCATCTCAAAGTCTCGTGCCCGCTTATCGTGAACACTCATTAATACATGTCATGCTCATGAATGCCAAAATCACTCGGCCCATGCCGGCCCCATAGAAAACAATACATTCATACGACCCAAACCGGCCCAAACCTAGCAATCATACAAGTCGGCCGCTAGAATCTATCTAGCGAGCCTTCTACCCGGGCTCTCTCTGGTTGGGAATGGCCCACTCAACCAAATCCGCTTGGGTCTAAGGTTATTGTGGTTCCCCTTGGGTCTAACGTCAGCGTGGCTCACTCACGTAGTATCAAGACCCAAAATCCACTCGTCGAGTCGGGACCAACTTGCCAAGTCGGTACGCTTCTCGGCTCGGCCATCGCTCATCCACAAGCATAAACACAATCAATATCCATGCACAGTACGCACAAGTACATAAAGAATATTTTCTACCTACAATCGGGGTACGCGTCTACGCGCCCTAACTCGACCCTCTCTTGGGTCTAACCTCTTGGCTCTATGTTTCATCACCCAATTTACTGCCACTGCCGCTCAGTGCAGCATTGGGAGCCTCCATTACACTATCACAGAAAATAAAAGTTTCATGTCACATAATAAATTCTTAACAAAAACTCTTTAAACTTACTAACTGCATGGTGCGCTGAGTGCAGGAGTGGTCGCCCAATCTCATAGCATAACTATACCGTATGTCGACACGCTAGTATATGTCTCATACGGTACCCAAACTGAGTCATAGACAAGACCTAACCTAGTGCTCTGATACCAACTTTGTCACACCCTAACTGAGGGTAGTGTGATCGGCCAGAGCCTACATCCTGCCCTGTAGCCTACTGTCTACACTGATATAAGGAAAACCAAATCGTTTCGATAAAAGAAATCTCAACACATTTTATTAAAAGTTTTCAAAGTCACAGTTTTTATGTTTTTCAAAACAAGTAAGAACACCAACATCAAAATAACTGAACGTTTCAAGTAACAAGTTTTACAACTCTTTTAAATACAACTGTCAGTGCAGAAACTAAAAGCAACTACTAGACACTAGTCTAAGACTCATGGACGTCACTAAGAGATATGGCACCGCCTCCCGCCCACCAACTGCACCATGTCGACATGCCAAAGTCACTGCTCATGCTCTGCAAAAATAAATAATAAACTATGAGTCCACTTGGGACTCAGTGAGTGGCTCTAGCGAACCTCCACCTAAGCCTCAGTTATGCATGCATATCATATAAGGCAACAAAGTGAATGAACAAGGAGGTAAACTACTTCTAATGCGATTATCGACCCCAATGGGTCAATCTGTACAAACTGAACATGTGATAACCTGCCATCTCGGCCTATCAAGACTCCGGCATCCGACCCTTGGGCCTACTTATGGAATAAATATCTCGGCTACAGCCGTCCCTACCATATCAGGTAGTATCATACTGGCCATCGGCCACATCATCTCAAGATGTAAGCAAACAATCCTGAGCTGTCGACTAGGATGGTCCACTAGTCTTCGGACACCGTCTGGGGTAAGGATAGCTAGTCCCACCCAATTGGGGTCTGGCACCTAGCGGGCCCGCTGGCGCACCTCAAGACCCAACACTGGCTGAGCTGAGCATTGGTCATTCCCGACCTCCACGCTCCTCGGCGGACCATCTCAAGCACATCACACAATCAATGTCCTAGGGTTTCCATATACACACTTCGGGCCATTGCCCGTATCTGGCCCTAATTCGAGCTACAGGGTCAACAATTTATGCCACCCTTTCAAAATGTGTGCACCTAAGAGTTCTAGGTTTCCAAATGTTTACAAGAAGTTCTAGAAGTGATATCATCTCCTAGCTAAGTTTCCATATAAGTACGATGAACGTCTCGCGATGCCTTACATGTTATCTAACCTTCCACACTACCTTGGGCGAGAAATTCCTTGTGTCGACTTTGGAATTCCGCCCATGAACATTTTTGGACAGCATGTATAATCTAAAGAAAAATATTCAAATGTTACAACATCTACTATATATAACAACAATATTCATGCACAACAACTTTACACTACCTTAGGAATTAAGCTCAATAAGAAATAATTATCTAGCATGGCAAGATAGAAATGAATTCAAAAATGTAGAAAATACTAAGCATGGTAAACAATTGCAACATTAAAGATCTAATGCTAAGGATGGTCATAAAGCTAGCATTCCTACAATCTCATAATCAATCAATTTACTTGCTATGATTGGTGTTCTTCCTAAGTATCGTCATACCTCTATTGTTGAACCTTATAACCATGAAAGTTTCCATCTAAAGCTACCCTCTTTCCCCCTCCCTAGTCTTGGCCGAGCCATGAGCAAGGAAAACCTTGCTCGGCCATGGCCCTTAAGGTAGATAAGGGAAAGGGGACTCTAACTATGCCTCTAATTATTCGATTCCGATATAACTTAATATCAAGCGGACTGTTTTACCCCTTCCCTTACCCTTGGCCGAACCTCTTCTTGAGGTGTAGAGTTCATTCGGCCACATCAACGGTTTCTAGGGAAGACATGCTTCATAACACGTAAAATTGACGATTAAGACTACATCATTCATGAACATGAGATCGTCCAAGGGCTTTCTTTCCGTAAAGGTAATTGGGGAAAATTTTGGCATGACCTTTCCCCTTTACCCATGACTTGGCAGCCCTAGCACTTAAGAAATCGGTGAAGAAACAAGATGATCCGACAAGAACTCGTACAAAATAGTGAATACACATCGATGAAAGCAAGATCTGTCGGAAAGATCGTGAGAAAACTCATCCTATCACATCTAGGGGTTCGGCTACCCGCCTCCCCCAAGCTTTCAAATTCTAACCACTCCCCTTGATTGCGGAGAATGAAAGATCGGATGACGATGAATTTGAAACTTCCGGCTACGGCGTGAAATCCCGGATCGATCCAAGTCCCCCTTCTCCTTGCTCTTCTCCCTCACTCCCTAGGCTGCCTTGTGCGACTCCAAGGATGAGTCGCACGGCACAAGGATGAGGGGTTTTAATCCCTCATATAGCCTTCCATATAGGCTCTTGACTCACCTGACTCATACTCAAAACTCGACTAAACCCGAACTCAACTTGGGTTCCGACTCAACCCACAACATGAGTCGATTTAAACTTGATTTAAGATATGATTGCATAAAAGGAAAGTCAATCACCCAATAAAAATTCTTGCATCATTAGGCGTGCTGCACCAAAAATAAATTTTTATATTAGGAAATTTTCTCGGGTCTTACAACCTTCCCCCCTTAAGAGAAATTCGTCCTCGAATTTACTTGAATAACAAGGACTTATAGGCTCCTCGAACAAGGAAGGGTAGTGCTCTTTCATATCCTGCTCTACCTCCCAAGTGGCCTCTTGCCCGAAATGGTGCTCTCATCTGACCTTTACGAGGGGAATTTCCTTGGATCTTAGCTTTCTGGTTTGGCGGTCAAGGATCACTACCAGCCTTTCCTCGAACGAGATGGCCGAATCTACCTCAATAGAAGAGGGCTCGATCACATGCGAATCATCTTTTATATATTTATGCAATATGGATACATGGAAGACCGAGTGTACTCTGCTTAGGCTAGGATGTAATGCTAGCTCATAGGCCAACTCGCCCCTCCTCTTGAGAATGGGAAAAGGTCCAATGTATCTAGGGCTCAGCTTCCCCTTCTTCCCAAATCGGACCACCCCTTTCATTGGAGAGACCTTCAGAAAGACTAAGTCACCCTCGGCAAATTCCAATTCCCTGGCCTTCTTGTCGGCATACATTTTTTGTCGACTCTGGACCGCCAGCAATCTTGCCTTTATAGCCTTTACTTTCTCTACCGCTTCATCAACCAGATCAGGGCCCACCATGAGTGATTCCCCGGCCTCAAACCAGTCCACCGGAGACCTACATCGCCGCCCATGCAAAGCCTCAAAAGGGGCCATACCAATGCTACTGTGATAGCTATTGTTGTAGGCGAACTCTATCAGCGGTAAGTGCCTCTCCCAGCCGTCGGCCATATCTAGGACGCATTCTCTCAGCATGTCCTCCAACGTTTGGATGGTCCTCTCTGACTGCCCGTCAGTCTGCGGATGGAAAGCTGTGTTGAAACGCACCTGGGTACCCAAAGCTTCCTGGAAGGACTGCCAAAACCAGGCTGTGAACTGGTTACCACGATCGGATATAATCATCACTGGGGTACCATGATATGCCACAATCCTATCCAAGAACAGTCAAGCGTACTGGTCCGCAGAGAAGGTAGTTTTGACTAGTATGAAGTGTGCGGTCTTGGTTAACCGGTCCACTACCATCCAAATGGAATCAAAACCGCCTTTTGACTTAGGCAATCCGGTCACTAGATCCATGGTGATTTTCTCCCATTTCCACTCGGGCACCTCGAGGTTTTGCAGAAGCCCCGGGGCTTAAGGTGTTTGGCCTTCACATGCTGGCAGACCAGACATTTGGAGACAAACTCTACTACCTCTCTTTTCATACCTTTCCACCAGTAATGCTGCCTTAAATCCCGGTACATCTTGGTGGCCCCCGGATGCATTGTGTAAGTGGAACGATGACCCAGTTCCAGGACTTGCCTGCGCACCTCAGCGATATCTGGAACTACTATCCAGTCTCTGAACCTCAGTACACCCTCTGAGTCCAATCTGAAACTGTTCTCTGCATCGCCTCTTGCACCAGATCCTTGGTCAGCGCACAAAAGGCATCCTCCCCCAGCGCGGCTCGCAGCATGTCCACCACCGTGGACTGTACCTGCAGGTGTGCCATCAGGGCACCTGAAGCTGACATTGATAATGTTGCACCCCCATCTAGGCACAAAGTGAACTCTCGAGCTAGAGGCCTCCCATGGACTTTCTGCTCTAAGCATCTGCTACCACATTTGCTTTCCCCGGATGATACATAATGGTGCAATCATAATCCTTTAGGAGCTCTAGCCAACTCCTCTGCAATCATAATTCATATGATACATAATGAGCCCTATGTGCATGTGACTGTGTTTAAAACGTGGTTGTGATGATTGCTTGTAAATTTATAAAGTTCTAGCTTTGTAATTTTTAAATAGGGCCTGCTTACCCCTGCCTTCCTCTTGAGAATTCTGATTGTAATCTTCTTCTCCCTATCCTTAAACCTTTCCCCAAGGGTTGTTTGGGGTCTTCTTCTTTTAGTTTTGTAAAATTAGAAGTTTAGGGGCAGATTCGCGATGAGCACGCTTGTTGCCCCATTTTGTTGCGCGCACGGAGAGGAGGTGTTCGGCATCATGTTGATGACGACTAGAACCCCGGGAAGACACTGATGGAACTAGCAACCTACAAGATGGTTTTAGGCAGCCCCTTGGCGAGACGGAGCTCCCTAAAAATCCTAGGATGATGGCCTTGGTTCGCCCGGTGTCTCGGGTGGAACCCTTAGAACATTCATAATCATCCTTATTTACTTTATGCTTTTATTTATTGTTTTTACTTCAATTGTTGATAGCTTAGATAATTATAATTGCATGAAGAAACCCTCCAATAATATTGAGTCCTAATGGCTAAGATATTAAGAATATCGTGTTGGCCTAAGATTTTCTACCTTAGTCTTAATCTCTGTTTTGATGATAACAAACATGGAACTAATGTTTCATTGAGAAATCTTTCAGGTTCGAAGTCGGTTAGCACACGATGTCTCCGATCGGAAAAATTAAAGAAATTGAAGAAATCGGCAAGGACGCTCGTCGACGCTCGGGATTCTTCGAGAAGTTAGAATTTAAATTTAGGGTGTCTAGTTTATGTTGTAAATGCTCATGATGATGCATAAGAACCCAAAAACCAAACCCGAACCCCAAATCATGAAAACCCAAAAATCGTCCTGAAATTCACTAAGCCTAGGGAGCTCTTTGGAGGGCTATATGACCTAGATATTTTCTTGACACAAAAAATGGCGGTAATTATTTCTTGGGTAGAAACTAGATAACGATGTATTTTAAAGGATTTTTTGGAAGCCTTTAGCCTACCCATATTTGACTCGGGAGATTAGAAAATTTTCGTTTTCCGAAAATTTGTACTAGACCCCAAAAACTAGATTTTGATTATTAAGGATTTTGATTTTTTAGATATTTTTATTGAATCCAAATGGGGGGTAATCCTTATATAACATTTATATTTTAAAATTATTAACTTAAAGTTAAGAAATGTTATATAAGTAGACTTAGCGAAGACGGAACCAGAAAATGAGCAAACAAGCAGAAAAAACCAAGTGTAGTCTGCCCAATTTCGGTCGACCGGTCGGTCGACCGAATGGTGCCAAAAACTGGCATTAGCCAATTCGGTCGACCGAAGTATGCCAGAAAGCGGCAGTTTACTTTCGGTCGACCAATAATCAACCGGCCATAGATCGGCCATCGATCGGACGACGGAAATGGCTAGTTTTCCGCCCGTTGAGCCGCTTGTTTCATCCCATCTCCTCAAGGCTTATAAATAGAAGCCTTGGCAAGCCTTCCACCCTCAATTCAACATACTTTGAGCCATATTTTGATGATTCTTGAGCCTGATTGAGCCACCATTCTTGAAATCCCTAGCTTTGATCTTTCAACTCCTTGAGTAAGTCTTGACTTCATTGATTCACCATCAAAGGCATCAAGAGGAAGCTAGGAAACTTTGTTTGGAGCTAAGTATTTTATTGGTTGATTTATTGCTCCATTTGGTGTTGTATTTTCTTGTTTATTTCTTTATATTTGAGATTATAAGAAGACCTAGTGTTAGGTCTTGTGATTGAGTGGTATCCTTGGTGTAGAAGGTGTAAAGCCACTTGTGTAAACTTAGTTTACTAGGATTAGTTGATTTGACCCTTAGGTTGAGGTGGAAGAGTGCTCTCGGTAGGAAGACGGGATACTTCCGGGTGTGAAGTGCCTTCGGTTTGAGAGCGGAGACTTTCCGGTGTAAAGTCTTCGTTGTAAGGGAAACAAGATTAGTCTAGTAATTCTTAGTTTGGAAATCCTAAGCGGGGTGCTTAGGTAGTGAAGTAAGCATTGCGGACGAACCACTATAAATCATTGTGTTAGCATTGATATTTTGTTTGTCTTTATTGCTTCATATTTATTGCTTCCGCTTGCTATTAATATCGTGCTTAGCCTAACTAATTAAGAAACGATTAAAATCAAAATTAGGCGATAAGATTAGTTAACACACTATTCACCATCCCTCTAGTGTGGCCATTTCACCCAACATATCGATCATGCCTTCCATCGTTATGAGAGACAAGTGTGTATATTGTCACAACGGGTTTGTTGTGCACACACAAGGCCTTTTGTGCTAATAGACACATTGCACCTCATATGACACGTGTACCTTTTTGTGTCTCTGCTACCGGCTTGAACATGACTTACCTTGTTGAGCTACACTCAAGGGTGGTTGTTTTCTCGCTAGGGCATACGAACAATGGATCCGACTCAGCTAGGGCTCCTTGGTTTGTTGTGGACACACAAGGCCTTGGTCGTCCTAGAGGCAAAAACATATGGAAGTCACATAATGATGTGATTGGTAAAGAGTTACCCACACATGGACTTATTAGGGTTTGTCGTGTTATATGTGAGACCCGAGTCAGAGAAGTGAGGTTCCATTTTTTCCCTAAGGAAGTCTACTAACGAGGGCTTCCCGCTTCCAAACTGGAGGCTATTATGGAACCACAAAAATTAGTGGGAGACATGATTAATTAAAAGACCTCATTGATCGTGCATGTGAAATGGTAGCTTATACTTGTCTTTCTTTTTGCTTGTAGCATTTAATCGTCACCATGTCATCTACACTGTCATTATGTAGCATTCTTGATGCTAATAAACTCACTGGAACAAACTACATCGATTGGTTGAGAAATTTAAGGATTGTCCTCACGCAGGAGAGACCATTAAGAAACCAAGGACCATTGATCAACACATGATTAAGGTCTTCATTACTAGCAAATTTAAAGCAAAAATGCCCTAACAGTTAGATTAATTACTTGCATGCTATACTTTATTTTCCAGATCTTAGGCATCACATTTTGAATCAAATTCAGAGGAGGTGATTTCCCGAAAAACTTACCATAAAGGCAGTTTATCCAATTTGCTCTTGCAGCTTCCATCAATTCATCCCCGATCACCACCTCATCCTTGGAGTTTTCTTGAATAGCTCTAATTTGAGATTCCACCAGTTTGCGCTGTTCTTCACTAGGGTGTGCCGCCTAGAATTCGGGCTTAGAATTCTTCAGATTGGAGGGGCCAGATTTGCCAATGTTAGAGCTCTAAGCTACGATTTTATCTTGCCCAATGCTAGGTCTCTTCTCTTCGACTTTTTTGAGATCGCCAGCGGTGCCATCACTGCTTTTGCAGAGATCAAAGCGCGGCCTTATTTCCTTTGAAGATGCAAATGGATTGGTAATAGCACTAGGATCCGACGGCCTTTTAGGCTTAGGGATTCAGATTTTGCCAGAAGCAAATGGATTCGACGGCTTCCTCCCCAGATTGCTTTTTTCGCCCAAGTCACTCCTTCTTGCACTCATGTTTCAAATTAGGCTAATTTAACTGTAGTCTTATTGTTGTTTATTAATTGTCTGTTTTTGCTAATGTGTGTTACTCCCATGGCTAGAATCTTTTAGTCTCATTGGGCATGCTTAACTGGACGAGTAACTAACCTGATCAAATTTTGGCTTAATTAATACACTAGCTAGTAGGGCTGAGCATCGGGCGGGTCGGGTCAATACCCAACCCGCCCCGACCCGACCTGACCCGATCGGGTATAAAAATGAAGGAAAAAAATACCCGACCCTACCCGAATTTTGAATCGGGGCTCGATCCGAATAACCCAATAAAATTGGGCCCCGATCTGATTTACCCATTTAACCCGAAGGAATTGAGGATCGCCGATCGCCGAGACGCCGAGTGAGGACAAGCGTCGGGCAACTGGGGTGGTGATTGCCGAGTGAGGAGGCAACTGCCGAAGGCGAGGAGGCGAATGTCGGAGAGGAGGAAGAGGAGACGACTGCCGAGTGACGGAGTGAGGAGGAGGCGAGGAAGATGTCGGACACGAGCTTCGATGTCGTCGGATGCGAAGGCGAGGGAGGACCAGCGTCGCAACTCGGTGGGCCGGCGGGGATGCGGGGTGGGCGGCGATCGGGAGTCGGGAGTAGGGTTAGCCGGTTAGGGCAGAGAAGAGGGGGGCGGGCTCGGGGGTAGCGTCGGGCGGGGAGTCAGGCTCGGATAGTTGGATAGATGTCGTTGGACGCGAAGGTGAGGGATGATCGGCGTCGGCGACTCGGTGGGCCAGCGGGGATGCGGGTCGACGGTGATCGGGAGTTGGGAGGGCAGAGAAGAGGGGGCAGTCTCAAGCGTAGCATCGGGCGGGGAGTCGGGTAGTCGGGTATATGTAAGGCTCGGGTAGTCGGGTATATGTAAGTATGTAATTGGTTTAACTTAAATCAGGCGGGTCGGGTTAACAAGGTTTTCACCCGAACCCGACCCAAAAATTTATATGAAATTTTAAAAAAACTAACCTGACCCGACCCGTTATACTCGAATAATCCGACCCGAATTAAATTTTTGGGTCGGTTTTTTCAATTTTATCGGGTCGAATCGGGTTTTGCTCACCTCTACTAGCTAGACCAATAAGTCAATTGGTTAAATAATCGATTTATCTAAAATTATTTATATATTATAAATATATAGTTATTCTCCACGTTATATCAAACTCATTTGATCATTAGTGGACCCAAGAATCACGTCTCGTGGTGCGCGGAACGTGAACCCTGTCATGGCTCGCGCAGGCGTGCAGCTGAGTTGCGTGCAAGTAATAGTATACATGAGTAGGTACAGAGGAGTAAGGAGTTGCGCTTCCTTTTAAACCTTCCCCGCCTTGTATCGTGGTGCGCGGAACGTGAACCCTGTCATGGCTCGCGCAGGCGTGCAAGTAATTGTATACATGAGTAGGTATAGAGTAAGGAGTTGCGCTTCCTTTTAAACCTTCCCCGCCTTGTATCTTTCGCCCCCGTCTTCGCCCCTTCCCTTTCCCTCCTTCGGCGACGAGATTGTCGCCATCTCCATCAGCAAGCTTCCAAGTATGTATGAATCGATGTCTTCCCTCTCCCTCTCCAACCCCTGTTCCATTTCTTTTTTTCTTATTTGTCCGCCTGTACGCGTGTGCGTTGCCATTTCGTGTGGGTTTCTCTCGTATACGAGAAAGTCAAATTAAGTTCCGGTGCTCGAAATTTTCTTTTTTCCTTGATGTCTTTAGTCGCATTCCAGAAAATTAGGTATTTTTTATCTATACTCTAACTGATTTATTTATTAATTTATTTACGGTAAGCAAGATTCAAGCGAGTGTTCTTTACATTAAAGCTCTGCATATATTGGAATAGCTTTAGTTAGAAGGTTCTTAACTTCGCATATTTGGGATCTGAGCCTGGTGGAAGGGGACTTTTAGGTACGATTTGCAATTTTAGTAAGCTATAAAGAAGCGTGGTTTCTCTTCATTCACTTAATTTTTCACATTTTAGTTCCTCCTTGATTAGAAAGATTAGGTTTGGAGTATACCTGGCCTGTAAATCAAAGAAGATTGGTGTCTGCCTTGCTGAATTTGGGCATCATAAACTACTTGTTAGTTTGATAATATTTGACGCATTTATTTATTTTAAGCTTAAGGATTGGATAATGCTTTATATCCTTAGTTGCGGAAACTATCTTGAATTTCAAGCTACTTCTATTTTTCCTGACTTTCTGATTAAACTTGTACTGGAAATATTTTGTGGAAAATTTCTGACACCAGATAAACTATATCATGTTAACAATGCTAGTTTTGATGCAAATGCAGGAGCCTTTGTTGATTGATGATGAGTATTCTAACTTCTAATATCTGCTATCGCCAATACTTGAAGCCCTTAGAAAAAAGACAAGTGGTAGTAGATTTATCGTTCTCCAAGGCAATCTCCGCCTTCAAATTCCCAAATTCTGTAAGAGACAATGGCTCTCTGGCAAAACAGAGATTACCGCGGATCCTATCAAAGGCACAACAGACAAAATTTGATAGGTTTCGTAACAATCGAGGTGCTACCAAAATGGTTCCGACAAAGCATTTGGTGAAAAGAAGGGAACATCTACATCAAGAACATCCTTCAGTGAATGGATCGAAGATGGTTATCAATGGTTCTGTTAAAATTAAGAGGGAGCACACATCACACCTCGTTAAAACTGATAAAAGTGCAGCTCGTAGTGCAAACCTTTCCACAGATGAGGTAAATGTTTTGACTATAGATGAAGGTTTCAGCTGGGCCAATGAGAACTACAATTACTGGCAAAGGAGTGTGGACATTTGGAAGTTTGTGCTTTCTTTACGTTTTCGGCTTTTATCCATTAATGCAAAATGGACATACATTGATGGATTCACAGAGAAGAAGCAGGTGAGTATGATAGAATCTAATTGAATGATGTTTTCATTATATAGACACACAAGGCTATTACTCTTAAAATATATATAGGGAAAAGGTACAAAAATGCCTCCGACGTTTTCTCGCGGGTACTAAAATACCCCTAACGTTTTTTTTGGATCAAAAATACCCCTCACGTTATGAATTGGGTACAAAAATGCCCCTATAGGCAAATGGTGTTAGTTGAGAGATAAGAGAGCTGATGTGGCTGATGACTGGGACTGATGACGTGGACATCTGACGCGCATGCGGGCCAAGACGTTTTCTCACGGGTACTAAAATGCCCCTGACATTTTCTCACAGGTACTAAAATGCTCCTAACGTTTTCTCACAGGTACAAAAATACTCCTAACATTTTCTCACGAGTACTAAAATACCCTTGAGGTTATTGAAAATGATATAAAAATGACATCAGACTAATTTTTGTTAGGTGAGACTCAACAGAGATGTCATGGATGTTGACAAAGATGTTGACTTTACACGTGACACATGCAGAGAGCAACTTGCCACACAATCGTATGAGTGAATAAAAAAATCAAAAATTCGGTTAATTAAAAAACCAGTTTGAAATCGAACCAAATTTTGCAGCTTTCGATTTATTATGTGTCGCTTACGTGGCAAGTTGTTCTCTACATATGCGTCACGTGTAAAGTCAACATCTTTATCAGCATCCATGACATCTCCGTTAAGTCTCACGTAACAAAAGTTAATCTGATGTCATTTTTGTACCATTTTCAATAACCTCAGGTGTATTTTAGGTTCAAAACAAATATTAGGGGTATTTTAGTACTCGTGAGAAAACGTTAGGGGTATTTTTGTACCTGTGAGAAAACGTTAGGGGCATTTTAGTATCCGTGAGAAAACGTCTTGACCCGCATGCGCGTCAGATGTCAACGTCATCAATCCCAGTCATCAGCCACGTCAGTTCCGTTATCTCTCAACTAACACCGTTTGCCTATAGGGGCATTTTTGTACTCAATTCATAACGTGAGGGGTATTTTTGATCCCAAAAAAACGTTAGGAGTATTTTAGTACCCGTGAGAAAACGTCGGTGGCATTTTTGTAACTTTTCCCATATATATATAACGGAATTTTATTGAATGATGTTTTCATTATTAATTTCGTACATAACCCATTACACTACCTATTATTCTATCAATTCTGGTCTTATGTTTTAAATTTGTATCAATTTTGGCCTATCATCTCAAATATTTGGGAGTTGAAATGAGAAGATGTCGTCTTATTATGGGTTTTTATACATTATCAGTCGTTGGGCCCACCTTTATCTTTTTATTTATAAATCTAACATTGAATTTAGCTCCTGGAAGATTTGATATGTATTGCTATGTCATCACCTTTATGGGGGACATAATTATTATTTAATGATAGGCCAAAATTGATAAACATTTAAAACATAAGATCACATTTGACAGAAAAAAATGGTTTATCCGTTTATGTATGAAAATTTTAATTTAGCTAAACATAAGGCGTTTTTGTATAAAAATCCTTTACTAAATAATAATATTTCTAAAGTATTATAGAGAATTTAGAATTTATTAAATGTACATTTAAATTATTAAAAATTTTAAAATATACAAATTATATATTTTACTGTAAAGGTAAGAATGATTTAATTTTGATTATTTAACTATTATAATATATTTATTGGTCAACTTGAATAGTGTGTTGTTACTGAAATATGACCAACACTTTGAGTCTAAAGGTGGCTTGTAAAAGTAATTCTCTGACTTACTTTTCCAAAGACTAAAATGTTTTTATGTATTATACTTTAGGTTAATGCACTTTCTTTGTTTCTCAATTTCTGCGTTAACTTTCTTTTCCAATGAAAGGGCAATGACGAATTTAGCCCCAGAACAATTCTACCAAAGACATTTATTTGTTTCTCAATTTCTGAGTTAACTTATCCTTTTAAAGAATGTTTTAACTCCTTATCATCCTTGTAATCCAGTGAAATATGGTCTTCTTCCTCTTTTTCTTGCCGAATACTATTACAAGAGGTTCCCTGAAATTTCAATGTGAACATTTTCTTATTTGTTTGAATTTTTAGATGTCTAGATGAGTACAATTTTTTTTGGGAAGCTCCCTACATTTTGTTTTTGAGAATTATTTCCGGTGTTATTTTAGAATTTCCCAACTACTAGACAAGTGACATTTTATGATTTTAGTCAAATAGGTGGTTTTGTTATGGCAATCCTTTCCTACTCTCCCGATACAAGAAAATTTCTCAGTTTTAATTTTGGTATTTCGAAATTCCTGTTTTTCACAAATATGTACATTTGTGGACTCATTTAATTAGGATTCCATTTTACAGAAAATCAGAAAAAAGAGAGTTGCTTCATGGTTAAGAGAACAAGCACTACAACTTGGACCAACTTTTATCAAACTAGGGCAGCAATTCTCAACCAGATCCGACTTTCTCCCTGGAGAGTTTGTAGAGGAACTAGCCAAGCTGCAGGTAATTGATAAACAGTCAAAATTTACAGGAGTCTCTTCTTTTATGTTAAATGAAGTTCTTCTCAATATGGGTACCAACATTTCCTTTATGGTATTTGGTTGACAAATATAATAAGCTAATGGTTCTATCTCATCATACCCCAAAGCATGAGAGCCTATCTTAAGAAAAATGCAAATAAATTCATAATATCCCGTTACCTTTGACAATGATTAGTTGTAGAAATTTTACATTTCTTTTTATACTTTTTCCCTTTCTATTCTGTTTCTTGTGTATAACATGTTTGCAATTTTGTTTTCCTTGGACACACCTTAGTATCTTTTACACTGCATCACTTATGTAGTGCTTATAATTTTTCTTGTTAGTTGAAAGTTATTTTTCTATTTGTATGCAATAATACCATTGTCTGTTAACATAAAAACTTCATACTTAGTATGTCTTTTAACTAAGTTCTAAAGCTTGTTTGTGTTTATGCAGGATAGAGTACCTGCATTTTCACCGAAAAAAGCGAAATCTTTCATTCAACGTGAATTAGGATCCCCGGTTGAAGTATTATTCAAAGAATTTGAAGAGCAACCAATAGCTGCTGCTAGTCTTGGTCAGGTGTTTGTTATTAGTTATTACTATCTTTTTACCTGTATTGAAATTACAAAGATTTCATACAAAACCATGGATAAGAATAAATCATAAAAACATTTCTCTCCAGAAATTTATTTTCATTTATTCTATATCTTAGTTTTGTTGTTTTTATATATGTTAAAAATTGTCGCTCAAGTACAGAACCCAACATCATGGAAATTATTATATATATATATATATATATTCCTAGATGGCGATGTCATTTTCAGTCATTCTTAAGCACGTTTTGTTCAAGGACTCTTTGATACTCCTTATACTACTCCAAGTTGTGTAACTGAAGTTATGAGCAAAACTGCAGTTTGACCTTATATGTACTCACAGAAAATAAAAATTTCCACACCTCAAATCCCCAATAACACCAAATAACCCGCGATAGCATACGTAGATCTTATAACCCAAATACCCAATCAATAACATGCTTGCTTCAATGTACTGGACCTGATAACTTGGACAATAGGCAAAGAAAGAAGAGCTAAGCCTTCAAATCCTAGGTCTTCTTCCTTTTTGGTGAGATTCTTTTCATTGTTATCCTTTTGTACCTTCAGGGATGCTTAGATATCCATGCTAGTTATCTATGAGGGGGTGAGGTTATTTTCATTTTTATCCTTTTGTACCTTCAGGGATTATTAGTTATCCATGCTAGTTATCTACTTACGAGGGTGTTTTGGTAGCTTACTTCAATAAAATTAGTGCAGAGGCCTAGTTCGGTGTCCTATCAAATAACAACTTCGGTAATGTTGTTTCATAGATAAAAGTTGAACATAGCAAGCATAGAATTACCTATCTCTAGATACTTAAGCTCAACTTATTAGTAACTGATTTATTTTCCACTAAGATCAAGTAATTACTTATTAGTAATCCTAAATACATCATAACCTCCGTCTTACATGGATTATGTGACTAATCAGAGTGTTACATTTCAACATGGGACTATCTTGTGGGACTATAGCCTCCTTGCATCATAACTCATGACATTCTCATTATGCTCTAAATGGATCTTTGAACTCATGAAGGCAAAGTCAAATCTTGAGGGATTTTTTTTCATTATTCTTCTACTTTTTGAAGGAAAAAGACAAATTTTGACATAAGATATTCTTATATGAATTTTCCTTCCTTTTAAGTCAACATTAAAAATTAAATAGTCAACATTAAAACCTTTCTATGTTACCGTCTTTAATTTTATTGGGAAAAGGTACAAAAATGCCCTTAATGTTTCCTCAGGGGTACTAAAATGCCCCTAAGGTTTTTTTGGGATAAAAAATACCCCTTACGTTACGGAATTGGGTACAAAAATACCCCTATAGGTAAACGGCGTTAATTGAGAGATAACGGAGCTAAGGTGGCTGATGATTGAGATTGATGACGTGGACATGTAGCGCGCATGCAGGCCAAGACGTTTTCTCATGGGTACAAAAATGCTCCTAATATTTTCTCACGGGTACAAAAATGCCCCTAACGTTTTCTCACATGTACTAAAATACCCCTAACATTAATTTTGGAGCTAAAATACCCTTGAGATTATTGAAAATTGTACAAAAATGACACCAGGCTAACTTTTGTTAGGTGAGACTTAACGAAGATGTTGTGGATACTGATAGAGATGTTGACTTTACATGTGGTGCACATGTAGAGAGTAACTTGCCACGCAACCGTAGGGGTGAGCAAAAAAATCGAAAATTCGGTTAATTGAAAAATCGATTTGAAATCGAACCAAATTTTTTGATTAACCGATTTGATGGTTTCAGTTTCGGTTTTTATTTTCTAAATTTTCGGTTTTCGATTTCTTATGTGTCGCTTACATGGCAAGTTGCTCTCTACATATGCCGCATGTGTAAAGTCAATATCTTTGTCAGCATCCACGACATCTCCGTTAAGTCTCACCTAACAAAAGTTAGCATGATGTCATTTTTGTACCATTTTCAATAATCCCAGGGGTATTTTAGCTCCAAAATAAATGTTAGGGGTATTTTAGTACATGTGAGAAAACGTTAGGGGCATTTTTGTACCCGTGAGAAAACGTTAGGAGCATTTTAGTACCCATGAGAAAACGTCAGGGGAATTTTAGTACCCGTAAGAAAACGTCTTGGCCTGTATACGCGCCACATGTCCACGTCATCAGTCCCCGTCATCAGACACGTCAGCTCCATTATCTCTCAATTAACGCTGTTTACCTATACGGGTATTTTTGTACCCAATTCCATAACGTAACGGGTATTTTTGATCCCAAAAAAATCTTAGGGGCATTTTAGTACTCGTGAGGAAACGTTAGGGGCATTTTTGTACCTTTTCCCAATAAAATTAAAGACGGTAACATAAAAAGATTTTAATGTTGACTATTTAATTTTTAACAAAAAGAAGATTGTTTGAGGATCTCCTACTATTCTTGTTTGACTTTGGCTTCTATCTTTTAGGTACATCGAGCAATTCTTCATAGTGGAGAACAAGTTGTTGTCAAAGTTCAGAGGCCCGGTCTAAAGAAGCTTTTTGACATTGATTTTAGTATGTAATCAGTAATCTCCACCAGTATATCAAGATTTGATGTTAGAATGCACTGAATATCTGAAAGAATAGTTATTCTGATTAACAATCTCAATATAACTTCTTATTACCAGGACATATTTGTTCATGGTTTGATGCATAGTATTGGTGCATTGCATATTATATTTGTTTGTCTACATACATTATTTGCTAGATTCTCATAAATGTACTTCATGTTTACTCGTTAATGTAACATAATGTGAAACAATTCATTTTATTCACCTTAAGCATAAAAGAATTTCCATAAACTATTTGAGTATTTAATATTGGTGGTGGTCATTGATTCAGCATGTTTGAGTGCTAAAATATGTCTTTGGATGCATGCAAACCAAGTTACCAACTTTATTTATAGATGCTTACATCCGAAAGTAATTTATTTCGATTTAAATAGTATTAGATGCATGCATACAGAAATATGCTAATCCAATCAAAATATTTCATTTGAATTAAAACTGGCTGGTTTATCAAGCCTCTATATTACCACTTGAATTCTGATTCAAATGATTTTATTTGAAAAACTAAAATAACTAATGCAAAAATCTATTGTGTTTCATTAAATCAATTATGATACAGAGGAAGAAAGTAGAACAAAATTAACTAAAAAGAAAAGAAGATAAAAAGGAAAATTTTAAAAGCTGCCTGGCATTACTTCACTTAGGAACTTCTCTTCTGAGTGTATTTTAGGTATCTAAACGGACGTGTGGTCTGTTCTCAGGAAATCTGAAGCTGATAGCAGAATATTTTCAAAGAAGCGAAACTTTTGGAGGTGCTACGAGGGACTGGTTAGAGATATACGATGAATGCTCCAAGTAACTAGTCAAATACCACTAACTCCTTTCTATTTCCTTTTCTGGGTACTCAGAAGTCAGAATAGTATACAGAACATACATATGCAATGATTCACTTCTAACCTACTATCTTAATATACATGCATGTAATTTTTGTGCTTTTCCATACCTCATGAAGTTTTTAAGACAACAATTTCCAAGTATACCTATAGTGGATCTGAGTAGTCATCTTCCTTAATTTAGCTGATGTCTATATGATGACAATTTCCAATAATAATTTGGTTTGTATATTGATTGTAATTATAGAATAGTCTCTGCTAACCATGTTGTTACCTTATATAGGGAATTGATTGCACACTTCTAATTTCAGGACAATATATCAAGAGATTGACTACATTATTGAAGGGAAAAATGCTGATAGATTTCGTCGGGATTTTAGAAACATAAACTGGGTTCGAGTACCTGTATGTTTCTTCTACCAACAGACCACAATCAGCTATCTTCAACCTCGTTAAGGTGTATTACCACATCTTTGTTGTAGTTTCAATCTAACACAAGTTGTTTCTCATTTGTAGCTTATCTATTGGAATTACACCTCTATGAATGTTCTGACTCTGGAGTATGTTCCAGGTTTGTTTGCAACATGACCTTAGTATTTTTAGTATGACAATAGGGCATGCATACGTGAACACTCAATCACATTTCAGATGTAATTGACACTAGGATGATGATAAAGACTTTTATTTGGCTTCAAAAGCTTTTTTTTTTGTTTTTACAGCTAAAAGCTAACATTTGGATCCTGGCTTTTTTGATTAGGGATTAAAATAAACAACTTGGATCAGATACACGCAAACGGTTATAGTTGCTCCCTGCTTGCATCACGTGCAGTAGAGTCTTATTTGATACAGGTAAGTAGGTCAGATTTGCAGTAGATTGCAACACTGAAGCTTGTTCTCTATCATAGTTTTCTTTTCCTATAAAGTATTTATTGCTTGTAGATTCAGCAATCATTTCTACTTCTATCTGAGCTATGATGCTTGTTCTTCATGTATCCTGTAAGTGCTAGAAGAGTCTTATTCAAAACTTGGTTTCTGACACATATGTGTAGATACCAAATATTTCAATTGGCATTTCTACTGAAAGTCATTCGATGCCAATTGTTGGTTCATAATCCATACCCATTGAAGTCATTTGACTTAAACTTGCAACTACATTGACAATCCTTTAATATCACATTTCCTGAATGCAAAAAATTAATTAGTTAGTCATTATATAGTATTGGTATTAATTCATCTCTAGTGAAACATATTACTCTCTTTGTTAACATTCCAACTTTTGCCCATGCAGATACTGAAGACTGGCTTCTTTCATGCTGATCCCCATCCAGGCAATATTGCTATTTCAAGAGATGGAGGACTTATCTATTATGATTTTGGTATGATGGGTGAAATTAAATCTTTCACTAGAGAGAGATTGCTTCAATTGTTCTATGCAATCTATGAAAAGGATGTCAACAAGGTGTGTTAAGTAATACTATACTTTCTGTAATGCTGAGACAGAATATCCCCAAATTTATTTATTTCAGATATTCCTTTTTATCTGGTATTTACTTCTTTTGTATTCCATTTATTGTCTTGTTGCATACTTGCATGCTCATTTTACAAAATTTCTACCTCAGTGTATCTTTTTTACAAAATTAACATATTAAGAGCAGTTCAGCAGAATGAATCTTTAATATGCGTCCTGTAAATTTAACTTTTGATTCCAAGAAAACTAATATAGCGTGAAATGATTGATGTGGTGCAGTATATGTGCATGTTGTGGAAATTGGTCATTTGAACCTAGTCCTGTCACTTTTTTCTCTTTTTTAGTTTGTTTACTAGAGATTATTTAGGAGTAATTCTCATGATAGACTATCCAATAGAGTTGAGGCTTAGGTCTACATATAGGTCTTTAATATATTGGTTTAACCAGTTTTCAGAATAGAATGAAACGTAGACTTCTCTCGTAACTCTTCTCTGGTTTCTGCATTAATGATGTGATAATTTGATCAGAATAAGCCGGATAAGCCAGACAAATCCAAAAAGGACTATTTTTTGTCAGGATTTAAGAACCAGGCTTTGGAACCCATTAGCACTAGTAAATGAAGTAACTTCTCTCACGTTCAAGTTCTACTAAAGAGCTTCTCTGCAGAAATCAAGATGCTGTAATTTTTGAGTAACTGTATGTATAACTGTAGATATTGGTCATAATTGTTTTTAGAAAACTAGTAATAGTTTAATGCTATTTGAATGACTTATAAGCAACTAGTTACTGCTATGAATCTCCAATCTTTCCAGAACACTTATATAGACTTCATTAGTAATCAGTAGTTGCTATAAGAGTTATTATGACTTACACATAATGGAATGATTGTCTGAGAAGATCAAACTTCTAATACTAAATAGCACCCTTAGTTGTTGAGTGTTTTTCTTATCTAAATATATTGTTGGTTCTAACAAGGAGTTCTGTACAGGTCACAGCATGTCTGATTGAGCTAGAAGCACTGCAACCAACAGGGGATTTATCAGCGGTCTGCAGCCTTCTAAATTTTCTTTACCCTGCTAAGAGCATATATTCTTACGCAAATTTTCATTCTATATATTAATCATTCACAGTGAACCTTAATGCTTGTTCTTTCTGATTATTTTTTAGGTGAGGCGGTCTGTAAAATTTTTCCTGGATAATATTTCGAGCCAAACTCCCAATCATCAGCAGACTGTGGCTGTAATTGGTGAGGTAGCACGCATGAATTGAGGAGTCCTGCATACATGTTCCTTCTGATTGTCTGTTTTTACATCCAATAGAATTGGAAAAAGTGCTTTCTGATTATAAATAATAACTTCTTGCAGGATTTGTTTGCTATAGCAATGGATCAACCTTTCCGCTTTCCTTCCACCTTTACCTTTGTTCTAAGGGCATTTTCAACACTTGAAGGTTCATTCTTACATCCATATTACCACACCAAGCAATGTATTTTGTTTATTTGAATAAGATGTATTCGTCTAAAGCAAGTACAAGCAACATGACTTGGAAATGAATTACTGTATAGGAAGAAATTATGTACTGGAATAATTTGTAATGCTTCTTTTTCGAATAAAAATATAATTTTTCTTTAGAACTTGATAAATTCCTACAAAACCCATCATTTTTCTTCCATGTAAATTCCAAATGTTTAGATATTCAGCATCTTTAAACACGTATATGGGCAAACCAGGATATGCTTCTTGCTTTAGCTAGCAGCCTATGAGACAGCTGGAACATGTATTAAATGTCAAATCTATGGCATTTGTTTTATAGATGTCTTTTCATTTGTTACTAAGTGTAGTTTATCATCATGTAGCAATCCAAATGGCTGACATAGTTGAGGATTTTATCTTCTAATTTTGATATGCAGGAGTTGGATATCTGTTGGATCCAAACTTTTCCTTTGCAAAAGTTGCTGAACCATACATTCAGGTAGATGGCTGCCCTTTTGTTTAACCCATTATTTAGCTTTGTTTGTTAAGACTAAAAAAGCATACATTGGACCTACTTTTAGTTACCCAATCAAATTTCATATGAGGTCCTATGTTGGAATTCTGCCACTATAAGTTGAGTTCAGTTAGTCCACATGTTGACCTGCTTCTTTCAGTTCGCCACCTACACCGGTGAAGGAGTGTTGAGAGAATAAGAAAGTATAGATTGGACACTTTCCTGATAACTTAAGTTTTTGGAAAATTAATTACAATCAAATTCAGTAACCATTAATCATTTTCTGTTCTCCTGTAGCATTCGAAGCTTTATGAGATATTTCCTCGTACATTCCTCTTATCTTAACTCCCATGCGATTGTTCTTATAGAAGTTGGCAAGCATTACTGAAGAACCTTCTTAACCTTCTTAGTACTGGCTTCAAAAAATACCATTACTTTCTCCTTATTTCATGAGATTCTTAACCTGTATATGTACTAATTAATTGCTGACATCTTGTTTTACTACTGACATCTTTTTTCACCTTCTCATTAGTAATTTATTATATTTATATTTTCCTTATAGAAGATTTATTCTACTTATGAAAAATATAGTTGAAATTTTATTTCCTAAAACTATGTTGCATGTTTTTTACCGTACAGGAACTACTAGACATACGGAACAAGCAAAATGGTGGGACAGTCATTGTTGATGAGATAAGAAAACAAGCTAATGATGTATGACGTTTGGTATCTTGTTATTTCTGTTTCCTAATATCTTAATAAACTCTGAAGTTTGTTGGTATAATATGTGGTAGGTTCTGAAACTTATTTGCTTGATGAGTCTACAGGCCAGAGATTATACTATCTCAATGCCATACAGGATCAATAAAATAGAAGAATTTGTGAAACAACTCGAGTCAGGAGATTTAAAGCTTCGTGTCAGGGTGCTTGAGGTATCATTATGAAATACAATGCAGGGCATGTGTAAAACACTTTTCTGATTTGAATTTAAACCATCTAATATCTAGTAGTCGTAAAGCATATTTTACAAACACCTTTACAAATTATGTTGTCCTACTAATATGATTGTCCTTCCTTTAAGGTGTCAGCTATGGGAAGGTCTTTGTTTTTGATAACAGTGTCTTGTGGTCGAATCCACCTTCACCACTTCCTCTTTTTTTTTGAGAGAAGAAACCTGTATTCATTCAAAGAGAATTGAAGAGTACAGGGTAATGTAGCGAGAGAAAACAGTAACACAAAATAAACAAAGGCAAACACATGCCCCATATCTAGTTACAGCACAAGTTGAATAAGGAGGCAGCTGCAGTAGCTACGGAGACAGCGGATGAACTTGGCAAACAAGTTTTTACTGTGAACAAATTTGAACTTATTTCTATGCTCATTTAAGAATGCTAAATAGTAATACGAGTAAGCTTCATAACAACTTTGTAGGTAATATAGTTTTACATGTTGATTATATCTAATAGTGGATTTGAATCATGTAGTCACATTTCTTGACAAAAGTGAGTAGTTTTGATTTTTTTACTGAATCTAGATAGTGGACGCTTATGTTTCATATCATTAACCTTTTTTTTGAGAGAAGAAACCTGTATTCATTCAAAGAGAATTGAAGAGTACAGGGTAATGTAGCGAGAGAAAACAGTAACACAAAATAAACAAAGGCAAACACATGCCCCATATCTAGTTACAGCACAAGTTGAATAAGGAGGCAGCTGCAGTAGCTACGGAGACAGCGGATGAACTTGGCAAACAAGTTTTTACTGTGAACAAATTTGAACTTATTTCTATGCTCATTTAAGAATGCTAAATAGTAATACGAGTAAGCTTCATAACAACTTTGTAGGTAATATAGTTTTACATGTTGATTATATCTAATAGTGGATTTGAATCATGTAGTCACATTTCTTGACAAAAGTGAGTAGTTTTTATTTTTTTACTGAATCTAGATAGTGGACGCTTATGTTTCATATCATTAACCTTTTTTTTGAGAGAAGAAACCTGTATTCATTCAAAGAGAATTGAAGAGTACAGGGTAATGTAGCGAGAGAAAACAGTAACACAAAATAAACAAAGGCAAACACATGCCCCATATCTAGTTACAGCACAAGTTGAATAAGGAGGCAGCTGCAGTAGCTACGGAGACAGCGGATGAACTTGGCAAACAAGTTTTTACTGTGAACAAATTTGAACTTATTTCTATGCTCATTTAAGAATGCTAAATAGTAATACGAGTAAGCTTCATAACAACTTTGTAGGTAATATAGTTTTACATGTTGATTATATCTAATAGTGGATTTGAATCATGTAGTCACATTTCTTGACAAAAGTGAGTAGTTTTTATTTTTTTACTGAATCTAGATAGTGGACGCTTATGTTTCATATCATTAACCTTCTTTTCCAGAAATTTACAACTTCATCAATGTTTTCCTGTTAAATGATGTAGCTTTCAGATGGCTTTGCATATTATTCTAATTTAATTTTTTTTCTTCTCTCATCCTATTTACCACAAAATCCATTTTTTCCAGTCTGAAAGAGCTGCAAGAAAAGCCACAATATTGCAGATGGCAACCGTGTACACAGCTTTCAGTGGAACCCTACTTAACGTTGGAGTCACGTTGGGTAGCCATAGTTTCCATGTAATTGCTAATGGATCATTCATTGGTGCTGGTGAGAGATTGCTTTATCGTTATTCTTATGGAATTGAATCTATACTTCTCATTTGCGTAGGACAAAGAATCACTTAAACATATTGGAGAAGGCCTTGTTACTGAAATGTTTACAGCTTTCATTTCTTTTCATAATTTTTTCAACTAAGTTGTGGCCAACACTTGAGATGCAAGATATCATCAGCATTCAAAATCTTGATCTCTACTTGAAGCAGTGTCCACTGTTGATTCTCTTTTGCCCTTTCACCCTTTAGAAATCAAACAGTACACACTTTAAACATTGATTTTATTTTGATTCAGTTATCGCTCCATGGTTCATGCAGGCATTTTCTGGGCTTTAGCAATCATGTCCATGCAGAAAGTAAAAAGCCTAGACAAATTTGAGAAGATACTTTGATCACTCTTCTCTTAACAGGTATTAGTTGATAATAATTTTGTTTATTACTTGTTAGATGTATTCAGGGAGATATCTTTTTCCCCGTATAGAAATTATAGGTGGAAGGCACCTAAGAAATCTCCATATAAAGTTGAGAAGTGACTGCATATATTTCTACATTCAACTGTATATACTGATCTTTATATTCAAATTCATTATTTCATTTTCCCAAATCAAGATTGTTAACATTTTGTCTTGTTTTTGTGTGTATAGAAAAGTTTTGTACAAGTGAATTTTGTGCGTGCGTGAACTTTTAACAAAATGTAATATGAGGAAAGGATCAATTGACGAATAGAGCTTCGAATTGTAGTGTTTTCTTCATGTGCAACTCGGTCCTTTGGATGTTTCCAATGTTATGCCATGTTTCATAATAAAACTTAGGTGCACTACTCATCCGGTGACACCGAGCAAAATGGATATCTCAAAGCGAGTTTTTGATATTTTCAGTTTAGTCTTATATCGGAAGTATATTGGATGCTGTGTTGGCTTATAAGATTGATAGTGCACTACCATAAATTTCGGCTTTAGCATTTTAATTAGGTCAATGATTTGAGCCTAATAAGTTGATGAGTCAGTTATTTAGCGAATTAGCGTTGTATTCTCTTAATACTAAAATTCATAAATATTATTGAGCCTCTATTTCTACTTTATTACATAATTCTTTTTTGGATTAATTAGTTCAATCTATTGAGTTGACACTTGATTTATTGTGTGAAAAAGCTTATAAACTGAAGAGGAAGAAGGTGGTTCTATTTTGTATCCCCCTTGAGTGGATTATCAAAATAATATTCTACAGAGTTGACATTTGATTTGTTTTGTAGAAATGTTTATAAATGTGATAGAAAGAAGGTGATTTCATTTTTTATCCCCTTAAATCAATTATCATCATAAATTACATAATGTTCTATATTTTGATGTTTTTCAAATGAAGTTGCAAAAAAAAAACTATCAGTTTTTATTTTAGTTTCATTTTGAAAGCAAAATATAAGGTGGATATCGACCAAACACTTCGCAGTGGGATACAGAGTGCATGAACCTAGCATGAGAGTCGGTGAACATAACTAAATAGTGCATGAACATGGTCACATAGTGTGTGAACTTAACTTGAGAGTGGATAAATTTGACCAAATAGTGGGTTAATCTAACTAGATGGTGGATAATCCTGGCCATATGTGAACTGATCATAAATAAAGTGAGCGAACATGACTTGAGAACTTGTAATTACACAAAATAGTGAGTAAACTTAGGTTGAGAGTGGGTAAACCTGGTTACATAAAATTGATAAATAAGAATTACATCATTCATTTACCAATTAATTTAGTAAAACAGACGACTACATCCGTATTGTTTGACTTTGGAAAGATCACATGATTTCAGTCAATGATGCATGGTTTAATTTGGATACCTCCACACTTGGATATTGTGGTGAAATGTTAATATTTTCATATTGTCACACTTTTACAGTGATGTAACTACAATAATATTTAACTACAACAATCTTACAAATTGATGCATTCACACTGGTATAACTCAAGTGGAGTGATAACACGGGCTGTGAGTTTGTTCTTTAAGTTATGTCACTGGACTGGGTGTTATGGGTGCTTTTAATTTATTCACTTGACCCGAATTGTGGGTTTGTTTGTTGAGTTACTTCTACTTTGACGGTGGGCTGTCTTCTTTTCTTTTCTCTTGAGTCTTGCATTGAGTTTGAACCTATATTATTAAATCTATTATATTAATAAATATCTCCTTTGCCTTGTTGCAAAAAAAAGAAGATAGTAAAAATATGTATCCTACTAGATCTCCATCTAACAATATAGAAAAAAATCTAGATAATGGGATTGAATTTTTCTACTAGACCTCTAATTGACATACAATTAGCAACCTAGATCAAAAGAACAAGAACCAGAAAACGCTACAAGCACAAGACTTGATAAGTTAACAAGCTTTTGGAATAAAATGAGAAGATCAATTCCTCACAATTTGCATAAGCAAAGTAATGTATTCAAAGGTTCCTCAAAAATACATAATAATGAGGTATTTATAGACCTCAAACCAAAGACCTAAATAAAAGACTTTCCATAATGGTAAAATAAGCCTTAAACAAGTTTATTTGTTGAACAATTCGGACCTAATTAAAAATATAAAGACTAGTGGACTTAGCATTATAAGGCCCAAAACAAATAAATATTCGACCTTAGAACAAAATAACTTATCCAAAACATAAAATGACATAACTTAAGGTCTTTAACAATAAAAACTAAATGGATAACTTGAGCAACAACTAATCATCTTGGCCGTTCATTATAAGTCCAATAAGAGTGACATAATGGACTTGTTCTTCATCTCCAAGCAAGCTCCTTTAAATTGAATCTTCAAGTTCCTTGCTCACTAAACATTGCACATAAGCTCGATAAGCTTCTCTAATTTTCTTGGACTTGGATCTAGTGATTGGGCCTTGTGGAACTTCTAACTCATCTCTAGGCCTTGAACTCCTCTCCATGCTACTCCATAGCTTACTTTCGTGCTTGCATCAGTGGGATTTCTTAATCGCGCTTCTCAGACGTTACAAGTTTCCTGAGCTTTTCATTGATTATACTAGAGCCTGCATCTCAAATCCCAGATTCACACTGATTTGAACGACGCTTCTTGTGGCTTTTTCCAAAGGTAGAGGTCTATGACATGGATGTCCTATGACCCCTTATTTGTTTATATTGGCGATGCAGTACTTCTCTGATTTGTTGGACCATAAAGTCACTAAGGGCTCTCTTTTCCCCCACCCGAAATGTCGAGATCCGCTTGTTACCCACCTCATTTTTGCGGATGACCTATTCCTTTTCTCTAGAGCAGATTCTTCATTAGCCACCACTATTCGTGACTGCCTAGCGCATTTTCACCGGGTAGCTGGGCTGTGTGCTAGCAATCATAATCTCATTTGTATACCTCGGGCGCTTCTTCCGATTTGAGGTCCTCTATTGCTGCTATTCTAGACATGCCATTCGGGTTGCTACCTATCCGATACTTGGGGGGTTCCTCTATTATCGACTAGACCTTCTTTCCATGACTGCCAGCCTCTACTTGACAGTATTGAAGCTAAAATTAATGGATGGACTAGTAAGTGCCTATCTTATGCTGGGCGCTTGGAGCTGATTAATCTCGCTTTTTGATACATTTTCACTAATGTAATTATAATACTTTGACATTTTGATATTTTTAAGAAAAATTATACTTTTAGTCCTCATAGTTTACTCAGATTTTGGTTTTAGTTTTCATAGTTTAAAAATATTGATTTTAGTCCCCACACTATTTCCATTTAGGACTTGATTACCGTCGTAACTTGAGGCATAAACGACGTTATACGAAGCTGATGTGGCTAACAGTTGGTGATTGAACATTACAGACGCGGACAAGATAAATATTGATCCTTTAAAATGCACTAAAAGTACAAGGACTAAAATCAAAATTTGAGTAAACTATGAGGGCTAAAATCAAAATTCGAATAAACTATGTGGACTAAAAGTATGATTTTCTCTATATTTGGAGAAGAAGGATCGAGAAGAAAAAAGTTGTAACTTTTCAAAATCCAACTTGCCGAATTCGAACAATGACCTAAGTATGTCTAAATCAACTACAGTCCTCCGCTCTACCAACTAAGCTAAGATCGACGTTTCAAGTGTCGGAGAATTAAGGGTGTGTTTGTTAGCCCTATTTTCGATTTTCATTTTCGTCCGAAACCGAAAACGGGCTCGAAACGTTATTTGCTGACGACAACATGGGCGGGTTTCAGTTCGTGTTTCACGAAAACCCATTTTCGCGAAACACCCAAATACACACAAGCGTTAGCGGATATCGCTAACGGTCTAAAGTAAGTATCAAAATTTATTTATTATAATTATTAATTGATTAATTGCTACATATGTTTTTATACTTGAGTTGCAGATTTGAGCAGGACGATGTTGCTCGCAACATCAATGCTATTATAAAGATGTTCTTTTAGGAGCCATGGCTTTCATGGACCCACGTGCCGGAGCATTCTCGAGATTTATTATGGTCCGAGTTCGAGGTACGTAGTTTATTAATTTTTAGTTAATTGTATTAATATTTAAAATGATTGTATTATATAACTTGTTTTTTTTTGTAGGCCCGATAAACTTGGGATCCTGCCATTCAGCTCCAGGTGGAGGATGATTGGGAAGCTTATTGTAAGAGGCTTTTCAAGGATATCCTCCATCGGGTGCAAGATGAGGCACGAGCAAGTATAGGCGGTAATAGAGATACGCCCATGGATACACTCAAGGGACACATGCCCACCTGGATGTCAGCCGACGTATGAGATCGTCTATGCGACATCTGGCATCGGAGGGGTGGCAGGGTGCCTCCCGGACGGCACCCTAGAACTAGATGATGCTGGTCGAGGGTTTCGTTGATTGAAATATCAATAGGTCTATCCCATTTACTAGCCACGAGCGTTGATGGGTAATTAAGTAATTTAATAATTTATTATTATTATAAAAAAATAAATATATTTATTTTATTACAGGGGATGCGAGACGAGCAGGGGATGTTTTTCCCGGCTGATCCTCTGAGGGTCTTCGAGGAGACAAATAGATATCAACGTGGTCCTTGTCGGGGTGAGTTCATCAATAGGAGACCAGAGACGATATTGGTAAGTTAATATTTAATTAAGTTATTATTAAAAAAATTATCTAGTTCTATTATGTATAATTAATTAAATTAATCAACTCAATTTCTATAAAGGCTACGTACACTAAGTTGGTGACCCAGCGAGGAGGTGATCCTGCGCAGCATCAGCTTGATGCTGACACATGGATGCATATGACAGGTGTCGACCATGATCGCATATATGGCATTGGCACAATGGCCCACACACAAGCATTGTTGCAACCACATGGCATGGGGTCGCCCGCCTTCACCTCCTGCATTGCTGGTCCATCAACATCACGTGCGGATTAGGACCGATTAGTTGTCATCGAGACTAACATAGCCGCTATGAGGGATATTGTGACCCAGTACATGGTGCATATAGCTTCTTTCAAACCTCGTGCTCCCGCCCTTCCGCCCTTCCGCCTCCCCCATCATTCGACGCGATGACATCAACATATCAGATCCATCATCATCGTAGACGCTGACTGATGCCCTTCCCACTCAGCCCCTCTCCTCGCCTCCTCCCCCGCCATCGCCTGATGCACCTGATCATCGATGTATATTTGATGTTTATTTTAATATGATGTAAACATATTTTTATACGACGTAAACATGTTTTGGTACGATGTAAATATTATATTTTGATATCAATTAAAATGTGATGATTCATATTACAATTTGACGTCTCATGTTTGATATGTATTTTAATTAAATACTACAAATAAGAACTGAAATTTGTCTAATTATTTTAAAAAACAAAATATACGTTTGCGACGGCGTTGCGACCGATGTGCCGTCGTAGAAGGTTTATTGAACTGGTCGTGTACGACGATCGCAAATGACAATGCGACGGCTAGCTGTGATGATTGGTCCATAACTGCTTCTGCAACGCATGTTAGCCGTCGCTATAGCGGTCGCAGTATTTACTGCTTGCAATGATTGGAGCTACGGTCACAAAATATCTACGACCAATTTTTCTACGATGGACCTTTGCGACTGCTTCTAGTCGTCGCAGAAGAGCTATTGCGCCAATTCTGCGATTGATATGTCCATCGCCAAAGAAGATGTTTTTGGTAGTGAGCTTTCGTTAATAAAGCCGTGAGGGCAATTTAGTCTTTTACAATTTACCGATAAATGTAAATGAACAAGCAGATTATAAGTAGCACGAACTCATGTTTTTTAAATGATGTACATATTTTTCCTTTTTTGATCACCACAAAAATAAAAGGGCTTATCTTCTTTAGCCTCCCTTTCTCTGCTTCATCAATCAACTGGGTTTTTGATCCAGTATAGATCCAATTGCAGGCTATCTTATCATGGTATCAAAGAAAGTTTGGTAGGAAATCAGAAATATTTCAAATCAAATTAGTAGATCAGAATCTCAGTCCACGAAAAATGGCTAGAAATCGTTGTGCTTCCACAACCAGATCCACAGTGGAGGAATCAAGAAATAGTGTTGAGAGCGGGCATTTGCCGGAGATTAATGAATTTGAGGATACCCCCTTCATCTTGCATGGGAATGATAACCCAAGTATGGTGTTAGTCTCTATCCAACTTGTTGGTGATGAAAATAACCTCCAATGGAAGGAATCAACGTTGATTTCCCTCTCGGTGAAGAATAAGATTGGCTTCATAGATGGAACGATCGAGGCACCAGAGGAAACTTTCCCCAAATATAGAAATTGGAGGAGGTGCAACGATATGGTCAAGTCGTGGATTTTGCAGTCCATAAATCCAGCGTTGAGTCCCAACTTGATTTACGCATGAACTGCTGCAAAAATATGGTCTGATTTGAAGAACAAGTTTGGAAAAGGCAATGAACCACACATCTTTGACATTCAGATTTAGATAAGCAACACATGACAAGGCAGCATAACTATTGCAGCTTACTATACAAAATTGAAGGGATTATGAGATGAGTTGGATGCGGTTGAAGCTAGATCCTATTGCAGTTATGATCGGCAGAGAGAATAGGGAAAAGAATGAACTGAGACAATTCCTAAAGGGACTATTAAGACCTATGTTGGTATACGGGGGCTAATTCTATTGATGAAGCCACTGCTCGACATTAATCAAGTTTATGCTATACTTGAGTAAGAAGAAACACAAAGGACTGTAGGTATGAATTAGAATGGAGGAGTTGAAAGTGTTGCATTGTATAGTTCACATCAGGATAATGGATATGAGAAAAGACATGGTTGCAACCAAAATCAAGCAAACACTAGAAAGATTATGCTCACAATAAATAGTAAGATAAAACAAGTGTTCTATTTATTCAGAAAGGAAAACTACAATGTTAATATTGTTCCCTTAGCCTAAGGCACACACAATATGCTTCCCTCGTAACGGGCTTTATGGGATAGAGCTCGAATGCGACACTTGATGTCTATTAGCAGGGACATGCCGCGACACGATCGCAGATCTCGTTTACAGACAAAATAGGAAAGGTGTTTCCTATTCAGACGAATTATAGGCACTCGAGAAAGGGGTTCCTCAAAACCCTAACTTGTAGGGTTCAGCGCGCGATGAAGTCAATCAGACCTCGGGTCAAAGTCAAAGTGTTGACCATGGTCCAATCAAAATGTTGATTGGACTGGACCCATGGCTCAAGGTGGGTCGGCTAAAAATAAGAGGGAAACTTGAATTTTATTTTGAATAGAATTACGGTTCGAATTTTGAATTCAAATTGGGGGAGACCATGCTTGGTCTCCCACGTGCCTAGCCTCCCTATTTAATAGGGAGGTTAGTTTTTGACTCCCATTTAATAGGGAGATGAATTAATCATATTAATTCATCTCCCTATTAGATAGGAATTTTTATTGAAGATAAACCTCAAAATTTTAAATTCTGTGGTACGTTCAAATTGGCTCCCCTTTTGTAGCCGCCCCCCCCTAGGAGCATTTAAATAGGGGGTGTGGCCGACCACCCCCCATGGATGATTTGATCAGCAAAATTCGTGCTCCCTCTCCAATTGAGAAGCCGCCCCTTGGAGTTCTCCCTCTCCTCCTTCTGCTAGCTTGGCGAAGCTCCTCTGCATTATTTCCTCGTCGAAAATTGCCGCCGGTCCGATTCTTTGGAGGTGTCCAAAAATCACAACAAGGTGTCCTTATCCTTGTGAATTCGTTCTTGAGGTTTATCGTCACTTTTCTCCTGCGCTTCGCTGCCTGGTTCTTTCTGAAAGTGTCGGCCCTTCATAGAAGCAAACTGGAATTGAGAAACATTGTTCGTTGAGCCACGACGAGCCCGAGTGATCATTGTCGCTAATATGATAAATTCAACTCCCTATTAGATAAGAATTTTTATTGGAGAAAAACCCCGAAATTTTGAATTCCGAGGTATGTTCCATTTTTGAACAAGGGTGCGGCTCCCTATTTTGTAGCCCCCCCCATGAGCATAAATAGGGGGTGGCCGAACACCCCCTTGGGGATTTGGATCAACTGTTGGTGAAATGACCTACACTAGAGGATGGGTGAATAGTGTATTAACTAAATCTTTTTGTCTAAATTCGATTTTAAACGTTTTCTTAAACTACTTAGGGAATTCATAATTTAACAACTAAATGCGGAAGCAATAATAAAATAATTAAACACAAACAAAGATAGTAATGCTAACATGATGATTTATAGTGGTTCGGCTCCAATGCCTACTTCACACCCAAATCCACTAAATTTCAAAACTAAGTTAGTTATCATAAAACTTGCTAAGTGTCAATCTTATTATTTACTCATGGTTTTTCAAATTTAAACATATGGACACCTAACATGAGTAACTATAAATATGTTTCTCAAATATGGATTGAAAATGAGACATCTAAGTCAATTTTTTGACTTGGGTCAACTTGGTTAAAAGAGGTTATCATGAAATTGTCTCTATATCATTTTATCCATATCCATATGAATTTTTTATTCTAAATGCATGGAAATATGTCATACCTATTCCTAAACATGTTTATGAAGTTTGGACTTAAAATGAAGTGTCCAAGTCGATTTGTTGACTTGGGTCAAACTTTTCAAGTTTAAGTCCCCTAAATTGATATAGTTATCATCTTGTTCATCTAGACATGAATTTTTAAGTTGAAACACCTAGAACCATGTCATATGTGTATCTAAATATGTTTACCAACTACTAACTCAAAATGGGTCTCTAATATGAATTTCAACCTAGAGCAAACTTCATTCAATCAAGATATCATGAAATTGCCTAAGTTATCAAAATTTTACCTACTCATAAATTTTCATATATTTATCATGCAAAACCAATCATGAGTATAGAGACGTCATTATAGCACAAGTATACAAGTATTATACTAAAAGTTTTGCAAAATCAAACTCATACCTCATTCTTGAATATTTGTCCAAACTTTTCATTTCCTTTTCAATTTCTTCCTACTAGCCTTCCATTAGAATTCCAATAAGGGTTAATTATAAAATATATCCTGACTTTTTACACATTTCCCTAATCTATCCTCAGTTTCCAATTTTTCCAATTCAGTACACCACTTTTCAATTTGTAACAAATCTATCCCACCGTCTATCCAGTGTCACTTCGTCGTCTGAATGCTGACATGACGCTGTTGACGTGGCTAATAATCTCAGTCAGCATTCAAACACGAGCTTTGAGTTGTTTTTTTTCAGCCCCACCAAACTCAGTCAGCAACCATTTTACAAAATATATCCCGACTTTTGATGTATTTTCCTAATCTATCCTCACTTTCTAATTTTCTCAATTCAATACACAACTTTTTATTTTATTACAAATCTATCCCACCGTCTACCCAGCGTCAACTTCGTTGTGTGAATGCTGACGTGGTGTTGTTGACATGGATAATAATCACAGTCAGCATTCAAATGCGGACTTTAACTTCTTTTTTTTCGGCCCCACCAAACGCAATCAGTAGATCACGATAAGTTAATTAAAAAAAATCCACCTTTAAAATAGTCTGCTCGCCTCTTCCCCGATCTTGACGCCTGCTCACCGCCCGCCTTTCTCTCAATCCCCGACGTCGTCTATATCTCTTCGTACTCCCTATCTTCATCCCCGTCGACTCTGGTATGTCTCTATTAATTTTCACTAGCTCGTATCGATGAAATGGCCACACTAGAGGGGGGGGGGTGAATAGTGTGTTAACTAAATTTATTCACCTAAATTCTATTTTAAATGTTTTCTTAAACTACTTAGGCAATTCACAATTGAACGACTAAATGCAGAAGCGATTAATGATAAAGCAATTAACACAAACAAAATATCAATGCTAACATAATGATTTATAGTGGTTTGGCCCCAATGCCAACTCCACTACCTAAGCACCCCGCTTAGGATTTCCAAACTAATTTAACTAGATTAATTAATTTCCTTACCATGAGAACTTTACACCAAAAAGTCTCCACTCTCAAACCGAAGGCACTTCTACACCCGGAAGTATCCCACCTTCCTACCGAGAGCACTCTCCCACCTCAACCTAAGGACAACTCAATTAATCCTAGTAAACTACGTTTACACCGGTGGATTTAAACCTCAAACACCAAGGCTACCACCCAATTTCAAGACCTACACTCTAGGTCTAACACAAACTCAAAAACAAAAAAATACAACACTAAATGGAGCAATAAATCAAATAATAAAATACTTAGCTCCAAAAAAAACTTCCTAGCTTCCTCTTGATGCCTTTGATGGTTAATCAATGAAGGAATGAAGACAAGATCAAGGTTTTTGGCTCAAGCTAGGGTTTTCACAAGATTGACTCAATGAAGGCTTAGAATTGATCAAAAGATGGCTCAAGGAGGTTAGAAGTGATCAACATCATGGAGGAAGGCTCTCATGACTTCCTATTTTTGCCCGTTACTGACCGTCGGTCCCAGGTTCGGTTGATCGTCGATCGATCGACCAAGCGGCCGCCAAGCGACCGAAGGCTTTCTGCCATTTCCTGGCAATCTTCGGTCGACCGAATTGACTACAACTAATTTTTGACCACATTCGGTTGACTGTACCTAGGCTGAGCTTGATTTTTTTATACCCTTCTTCTAGCGCGCTTCGTTTCCAGGTTCCGGCCTTCAACATGCGTCAACTTGGAGAGCTTTTCATGTGTTCTTTAGACTCGTACAATATGTCTTTGGTGCACACATCGAACTTCGAGAAACCTCCGCGATGAACCCGAACACGTCGACCAATGTCCTTCCAATTTTTTGATTTCTTCTAATATTTCCGATCGAGGACATCGAGTGCTAACCGATATGGAACCTAAAAATATTTCTCAATGTAATATTTGTTCCATGTTTGTTATCATCAAAACCGAGATTAAGACCAAGGTTGAAAACCTTAGGCCAACAGCTCGCTCGCTTTCCCCCTTTCGTCTGGTATGGTTAGTATAAACAGAGAGAAGAATATGATTTTCTCTCTGATTTCTTCTCTTTGTTGAAAAATTTTCTTATCAAAACAAAGCCTATAGTGACAAATCATATTCTTCTCTTTGTTTATACTAACCATACCAGACGCAAGGGGGGAAGGCAAGCAAGCAGGTGAAAATTAATAGAGACATATCAGAGTCGACGATGATGAAGAGAGGGAGCACGAAGTGATGCAGACGACGTCGGGGATTGAGAGAAAGGCGGATGGCGAGCAAGCGACAAGGTCGGGGAAGTGGCGAGCAGACGATTTTAAAGGTGGATTTTTTTAATTAACTTGTCGTGATCTGCTGACTAGGTTTGGTGGGGCCGGAAAAAAAAACAAGTTAAAGTTCGCGTCTGAATGCTGACTGTGATTATTAGCCACGTCAGCAGCACCATGTTAGCATTCACACGGCGAAGTTAACGCTAGGTAGATGGTGGGATAGATTTGTAACAAAACAAAAAGTGGTGTACTTAATTGGAAAAATTGGAAAGTGGAGATAGATTTGGGAAACACATCAAAAGTTGGGATATATTTTGTAAAATGGTTGCTGATTGAGTTTGGTGGGGCCAGAAAAAAAGAAGTTAAAGTTCGCGTTTGAATACTGACTGGGATTATTAGCCACGTCAGCATTCAGACGACGATGTTGATGCTGGGTAGACGGTGGGATAGATTTGTTACAAATTGAAGTGGTTTACTGAATTAGGAAAATTAAAAAGTGGGGATAGATTAGGGAAACACGTCAAAAGTCGGGATATACTTTGTAATTAACCCATACAATAACTTGCAAGCAATAATCATTAGTAGCATAATGAAAATGTGACTACTAGCAAGTTATCATACTAAATAGCGAATGTGAAATAGAAATCTTCATTTGAGAATTTCAACCTAATCTAGATAGTAAAAAATTCATTTCAAGTAGAATCGTCGTGAAACTAAAACGAATCGAGAGATCTCAAAATATGAAATTTTAAAAAGTAAGATCTCCAACCCTTCCTATTGGTTGAAAACCGAAAGGCCACAACGAACCTACGATTTAGAACCGCAAGGTCACTTAGGCCCATTATAGGCTACAAAGGTCTCTGAGGAGACCGGAAATCAAAAACAAAAATTGTTTTTCAAGAAATATATCGAGAGCGGATAAAACCAACTAGAATCAATCATGTATCATGAACTCCAACTTTAATGAGATAAAATAAACATGGGAGATGATACCAAGTTAACTAGATGCCGATTCTTCGTACCAAAGGCATCCATAAGATGCGAAGTCGCAACTTGGATATGGTGAAGCTTCAAGTCCTCATGCAACTCCCATCAACCATCATCAACTCACCCTTGTGTGGTTGCTCCCCCTACAAGAGAACAAGAAATCTTTGGTACCCAAATGGCTTTGGGTCCTTGGGGTCAATGGGCTTGGGTACCCAAAGTGTCTTAACAACACTAGGGTTCACTTTAAAAGCACAATCATAAATCGCATGCCCATATATGCCACAACAAAAGCAATGTCCATGAAATTCTTTCTTTTTATCATTTTTGTGAACATGAGGTCTAAAGTTAGAATTCTTGGTATAAGAAACATGATGAGCATGAGCATTCTTAGATGAAACATTTTTCTTCCTAGGATTTCTCAAAGATGAAGCATGTGATAAATTACTAGTTTTCTTACTCAAGAAAACAACCTCATTTTTCAAGACATTAATGGATTTGTTTAAGGCTTGCATTTGAGATTTCATCATACAATTTTCATTTTTCAAAGTCTCATTCTCAAATTTGAAATCATTATTTCTAGATTTCATTTTAGATTTCAACTCATCATTTTCAAGTTTCAAAGCTTTAAGCTCAAGTTCTAAGTTATCATGGCATGAATCAAAAGGCTAGTCTTTAGTTTTTCATTTTCTACTTCTAAGGCATGCACATGTGAACTAAGCTTAGAGTTTTCCTTCTATAGATTTCTATTTTCCTTGTTCTTTTTCATAAGCAAGACATACATTTTTTGACATTTCTCAACTAGTTCTTCATATGGCATATTAAATGAACTAGAAGAGCTAGTACTATCATTATCATTATCATGACTAGATGAAGAAGAGAGTACCTCATTATTTGCAACCATGAGGCAAGCTTTGGATGTGGCTTCATAGTCATGCGTAGAGGGTGCTTCAAATGAGTGAGATGTGGAGGTGATATCACTTTACCTCTTCCTTGCTTTGTTCATCATGGTAGGACAATTTTTCTTCACATGCCCCTTTTCCTTGCAAGCATCACAAATCACCTTTCGTTTTCGGCTCTTAGAGTTGCTCCTTTGACTAGAAGCATTATGGGCATCAAAACCGAGATTAGTAGTAGGTGAGTGACCATTGTCATCACCACCTTCATCAAAAGTGTCAATCTCTTCGGTTTTGGCATAATCATATAAAACATCTAAAGTGACCCATAAATCATAAGCCGAAGAGCAATGCATGACTTTATCTAGGATGCCATTTGGTAATGTGCAAAGAATATAATTCATGTCATCTCCATTATACTTAAACATTTTCTTATCTAATTCACTTCAAGCATGCATGTCAACCTTAGGTTCAATGAATTCTAGTCTTAACATGTTAAGGACACTAACACCTTTAGTCTTTAAGTATGTGTACATCCTATATTTCAAAAGACCAAAGTTCGAGGCATCGAACCTAGAAGGTGAAGATGCTAAACTCTGTAGTGTTATTTTCTGGATCAAGAGACGATGTAGAGGAGATGATGAAATCTCAATCCATGACCCTGTCACACCCCAACTCAGGGTCATGTGACCGGCCAGGGTCTACATACTACCCTGAAGCCTACTACCTACACTGACCAACGAGAAACCGGAACACATCGAATAAAAAGAAATCACAATGCAGTTTTATTTAGAATTTCAAAAGTTCACATTTTTTTTTAAAAAAAAAGAAGAGTAACTAACATCATCACAAATTGAAACATCTCAAGTTCAAAGTTGACTACAAGCTTTAAAAGACAACAATTATCAGTGTAGGAAAATCACAACAACTAGGCACTAGACTATGACTATATGATGGCACTACGAGATTGGCATCACCGCCTGCCCTCCAGCTGCACCATGACGCCAAGCCCCAACTCACTGATCATGTTCTGCAAAACAACAGGAAATAAACCGTGAGTCCACATGGCACTCAGTGAGCGGTTCTTCTGAACCTCCACATAATCCCCAATAAGCATGCATAAGTATATAAGGCATCATAGTATAAAGTCAGGGAGGTAAGTAACTTTTGATATGACAACCGACCCCATGGGTCGTCCTGTATAGACCATATATTAGAAAAACCCGCCATAACGGCCTACTTAAGACACTTGGCATCCGACCCTTAGGGCCTACTCATGGTCTAGGAATTTCGGCCATAACCAGCCCCCACCATACATGGTAATAGTACACTGGCCACTCGGGCCACACAGTACCAAAGTGAAATCAAGAAGTCTCCGGGCCATCGACTAGGATAGTCTACTAGTCTCCGAACACCGTCTGGGGTAGGGATAACTAGTCCCACCCAACTGGGGTTTGACACCTAGCGGGCCCGCTGGTGATATCTCAAGACCCAATAACTGGCCAAGTCATGCATTCGTTATTCCGACTACTCAGGCATCTCGGCAGATCATCACAAACACATCACACAAGCAAGTGTCCTAGAGTTTCCTTGTTTAAAATCCTGGGCATTCGCCCGTGTTGAGCCCTTTATTTCTGGGTCAAAACATGCGTGCACTATTGCTCGCTAATTATTTCTTAGGTGTAAAACCTAACTAGTCTACCTTTGAGTTTCCATAAATAGCACACACCTCGGATTTTTTTTATGTTAATCATCTAGCGTCATATACTATCCTTGCTAATGTGAAATACATGTCATAAACTTGAAAATGTACCCAATAACAAAATGGGACAGCATATAAGCTATAAATGAATTACTTCACGTCACATACTATGTATAGCCACATGATTCAATATTAAAGAATTTAAATTCTGCATTAGACCATAAACTCAGCAAGGAATTAAATTATCTAACATGATAATAATATCACAAATATCAAAAATTAAAGAGGGAAGATCTAAGATGGTTACTATTCTACCATTCTACTAATTACTTGCACCAATGTAGTAGCCTTCCTTAGCTAGAGTCTTACCTAATGTCATCATGCTTCTAATTGTCAATCTAGGCAACTTTTCCTTTTCTATTATTTCGAGTATTCCCAATCAGAAGGTTTAGTTTCTAGAGGTCACCTTTCCTTCCCTCAAGCTCGGCTGAGACTTGAGCAAGGCTTACCTTGCTCGGCCGAGTACTCATGGATAAGAACGAGGAAGAAGAACCAACCCCAATCCTAGTGTTTTAATTCCAATCTAGCCTAACTAAGACCTTGATCATTATGCACCTCCTCTTTGCTCGGCCGAACCATGGACATGGGCTGTCCCTTTGGTTGGCCGAACCTACATGGCCTAGAGGAAAGTTTCAATCTCCATTTACAGTTAATAAACTACACATTGACGCGGTATAAATTCAAGATCGGTTGAAAAAAAAAAGTTTATACTCGTCGAGGGAATTGGGGAAAATTTCGGCATGACCTTTCCCCTTTTCCCTCTACTCGGCAGCCCCTATAACTTCAAAATCCGAGAAAAACACGAAGTAGATCCGATGCAATAACACACAAAACAGCGATACGGCGATCCAAGTACCAAAGATCGATGAAAACTTGCGACAAAATCTCCACGTAGCAGTCCTAGGGGGTTCGGCCACATGCCTCCCCCAATCATTCATGGAAATCAACCACTCACCTTTGCTTGAGGAAGAAGAAGAATCGAACGCTAACGATCTCGAATCTTCCGACGACGGCACGATCTCCGGCGTCGACCAAGATCTATCCTCCCTCTTTTCCCCTTCTCCCTTGCTCGGGCTTTGTGCGGCTCCTAGATGAGCCGCACGGCTCAATGATGAGGGATTTTATTCCCTCATCTACAATGACTTAATTGCCCCCTTATACGACTTAACCTTGACTCGACTCAGTCCGAGTCCGACTTGGGTTCCGACTCTATCCGCAACACAAGTCGATCTTAACTCAATTAAAGTATCAACACATAAAAGGAAAGGGTCATTTAACCAAATTTAAACTTCATACTTTATTAGTCGAGTCATACCTTCTACTCGAGACGATTCCGAGGCTCAACTCGACTAACCCCGGGTCCGGCGCGCTGCACCAAAATAGATTTTTATATTAGGAAGTTTTTCAGGTCTTATAGACCCGCTCTGATACCAAATATTGGTGAAATGGCCTACACTAGAGGGGATGAATAGTGTGTTAACTAAATCTTTTTGCATAAATTCAATTTTAAACGTTTTCTTAAACTACTTAGGCAATTCATAATTTAACGACAAAATACGGAAGCAATAATAAAATAATTAAACACAAACAAAGATATGCTAGCACAATGATTAATAGTGGTTCAGCCACAATGCCTACTCCACTACCTAAGCACCGCGCTTAGAATTTCACACCCAAATTCACTAAATTTCGAGTAGCTTACAATCGAGGACTTTACACCGAAAAGACCCTACACTCACCTCGAAGGCATTTCCACACCCGGAAGTATCCCACATTCCTACCAAGGGAGCTTTCCCACCTCAATTTCTAAGACCTACTCCTAACTTAGTTTACACAGCTGGCTTTATATCTTCTATACCAAGGATACCACTTTATCACAAGACCAAACACTAGATCTTCTTACAAGCTCAAGCAAATCAATTCAAAACAAAACAAAAATACTTTAATCACAAGAAGAGAGTGAAGATGACTTATCACAATAAGAACACCTCTTCTTCTTGAGCCTAGCAAGCTTGAAGACCCCTTCAATGAAGAACACTTGAGGATGAGGGATAAAGAGCTAGGTTTTATGGATTTGATCAGGGAAGAGCTTAGGAGATTCTAAGGATCACTCTTTGAGGCTTGGAATCATCAACAACAAGGAGGGAGAGAGATTGGGATGGGTATTTATAACCCCTAACTCACAAGGCTCATCAACGGGCATTTTTCTGCCCATTGCCAACGCCCAATCGCTTGCCGCTTGATCGTCGATCAATCGACCGAGCAACTGTCGAGCGACCAAAGGCTTTTTGCCAATTTTTGGCATCATTTGGTCGATCGAATAGTCTACTGCCTATTTTCAACTTCTGTCGGTCGACTAGTTGGTCGATCGAATCTGGGCAAGGGCTAATGTTTGTGTATCTTTCTTGCGCGCTTCATTTTCGGGTTCTGGCCTTCAGCGTGCGTCAACTTGGAGAGCTTTCCAGATGTTCTCTAGACTCGTCCATGACGTCTTTGGTGCACACGTCAAACTTCTAGAAATTTCCGGGATGAACTCGAACACGTTGACAAATGTCCTTCCGATTTCCGATTTCCAATTTCTCCTATATTTTTGATCGTGGACGTCGTGCGCTAACTGATATGGAACTTAAAAATAATTCTCAATGAAATTATTAGTTTCATGTTTGTTATCATCAAAACTGAGATTAAGACCAAGGTTGAAAACCTTAGGCCAATAATCTCCCCCTTTTTGATGATGACACTGCATCTTCATTGACAAACAATCTCCCCCTTTTTGAAACTGCATTTCACAAACATCCTTAAGAAAATATATCATTTAAGCAACAAGGATATCAACCATGGAATTTCTCCCCTTATCAACATGCATATCTATGAAAATAAACTCCCCCTATCTATATGCATGGTTTTTCTATATTTTCTTCCCTATTTACCTATATTTTTCTCCCCTTTTGACATCAATCAAAAAGGGCAAGACAAGTCAACCTATAGTCAAATTTGAGACTCTAAAACTATTTTCCATAAAACATTAAAATCTCAATGTAATACCCAGGGTTTCCTAATATAAAAAATCTCTCATGGTGAAGCCCATCGAGTTGGGAGCTAGCTTGGTCGAGTCGCGTGATCGCCTCGTATAGCAGGTAAATTTTTTATTTAAGTCTTATTGAAGTGTTAGTGGTTGAGTGGATGATCATATTTGACTCAAGTTTGGGTTGAGTTTAGTCCGCGGATTGAGTCGGAACTCAAGCCGGGTTAGGTGGAGTCATATGAGAGGGATTTAAGTCATTGCGTAGGGGTAAAAGAGTCAAGTGATGAGGGGAATAAAACCCCTCATCTTGGTAGCCGTGCGACTCAAGGGAGGAGCCGCACGCAGCCCAAGGAGGAGAGGGAGATCGGTGCCGAGCTCGCGTCAACACCGGGATCTCGGAGTTCGTCTTCTTCGATCTTATCTTTAGATCAAATTGAGGTGAGTGGTTAGTGTAGCTTTTGAAGGGAGGCGAGTGGCCGACCTTAAGAGATTTGAAATTTGATTTTTCTTCGTGAGTTCTTGCCGATTCGACGTGTTTCTTTGAGTAGAGTTTTAAATTGAAGTATGTACATGTGATCTTATGTATTAGATCGTGTTTTCTCGCGTTTTTGTGGGTTGCCGAGTTGAGAAAATAGGGGAAATGTCATGCCGAAATTTTTCCCAAATTTTCCTCTCTCGTTTCGCTGCCCGTAGATCGCTTGGTGTTCATGATATGTTAGATCTATGGATTTATATTGTGTTATTGTTGTAGCCATGCCCCATAAAATTGAGGACTCGGCCGAGCAAGGGTTTACCCTGCTTGAGTCGGCCGAGAAGTGGATGGGTGGAGAGTGTGGACTGCTCGAGTTAGAATGCATGGTTTCGAGTTATGTTTTCTTGTTAAACATTAGATCTGTAGACCGTTGCATGTAAATTGTGGATGAAATTTCAGCCCCTTCCCATCTAGAGGGTTCGGCCGAGCAAGGACTACCTTGCTCAAGCTTTGGCCGAGCAAGGGTAAAGGGGGAAACCGAATGATTTCGAGTAGTTGTTCATACCTTCCCATTCGATGCTAATTCATATTCATGTTATGAAAAATCTCGCTTGTCATATGAATTGTTTAGTGATAGATCTACATTATCATATTATGGAAATGTTCTTGCTAATGCTCATATGGATATGATGGTTATGGTATATGTATTCAAAGAAAGGTTTCATTTAATTCATTATATCATGTTTAATTGATGTTATGCTTAGTGTATGTTCCTAATTATTGGTTTAAATCAACGAATTATTTACCTCTTTAAATTATTTATTATTGAATCATATGGCTATACATAGTATGTGACGTGAAGTAATTTATTTATAGCTTATATGTTGTTCTGTTTTGTTATTGGGTACATTTTCAAGTTTATGACAATGTATTTCACATTAGCAAGGATAGTATATGACACTAGATGATTAACATGAAAAATCATTCCTATGAATAATTTTACTCAAGCAATGGTGTGAATGATATTAGATATTGAATCAAAATAATATACATGAGTTTTCATTTGAAGTTTTTGATGAGAAATCAAAGTATCGGAAAAGTGAGTATTTCAAGTAAGTGATACTGTGTTTTTCGAAATTCAACTTCAAAATTCCATTATAAATCAGATTCTTAATGAAATTTTTTGAAATTTTTACACAATATACTAGATTTTTCAGTAAAAGTGCAGATTCAAGAATCATCTCAAAATTAATTTTCTACATTTTTCTAAAATTCATTGAGTAAACTATTTTCAAATTGAAATTTCTATGGCATTTTCGCAATTTTCAGTAATTTTTCAAAACATGTTCAATTTTCATTCAAACTTTTATGACACCATAAAATAATCATGTAAAGAGTGTATGCCATGTTTGAAATGAAAATTATGTCCTCAAGTCAAGATATCAACCTAGCATGGTTTCATTCAAAACTAAGCTAGTTATCATGAAACTTGCTAAGTTTCAATCTTATCATTTACTCATGATTTTTTAAACTTAAACTTATGGATACCTAACATGAGTAAATCTAAATATGTTTCTCAAATATGGATCGAAAATGAGACCTTTAAGTCAACTTGTTGACTTAGGTCAACTTGGTTCAAAAGAGATTTTCATGAAACTACCTCTATGTCATTTTATTCATATCCATATGAATTTTTTATTCTAAGTGCACAGAAATATGTCATACCTATTCCTAAACATGTTTATGAAATCTGGACTTAAAATCAAGTGTCCAAGTCAATTTGTTGACTTGAGTCAAACTTTTCCAAGCTTAAGTCCTCTAAATTGAACTAGTTTTCAATTTGCTCAATCTCTTATGAATTTTCAATTTTAAACAAATGACAACTAATCATTAACACACATAAATATGTTCATCCAATCTTCAACTTAACATGAAGTCTCTAAAGAAAAATTTCAACATAGAGTAAGTTTCATTCAATCAAGATATCATGAAATTGCCTAGATATCAAAATTTTACCTACTCATGAAATTTTATATATTTATCATGCAAAAACAATCATGAGTATAGAGACATCATTATAGCACAAGTATTCAAGTATTATACTAAGATTTTTGTAAAATCAAACTCATACCTTATTCTTAGAAATTTTGCCAAACTTGTCTTTTTTACTTTTCAATTTTCTTCATGATAGCATAGCCTTCCATTAACATTCTCAACTTGCAAGTAGACTTCATTAGTAGATTTAATGAAACTAAAGCTACTAGCAAGCAACCCAAACCAAATAGCAAAGAAAAGAATCAAGTATCATTTTCAAAGTCCACTTTGCTAAATAGTTTGAAATCTGTTTCAAAATATATTATCATGAATCCGAAACGAATCAAGAGATCTCAAAATATGAAATATTAAAAAATAAGATCTCCAACCCTTCCTATTGGTTGAAAATCAAAATGCCACAATGAGCCTACGATTTAGAACCGCAAGGTCGCATGAGCCCATTACAGGCTACATAGGTCTCCGAAGAGACCGAAAATCAAAATCAAAAAATCATTTCATACAACTTATCAAGAGCAAAAAATCTACTAACATTAATCATGTATCAAAGCTCCAACTACAATTTATGCAAGTGAGTGTAGGAGATGATACCAAAGTCTTTGATGCCAATTTTCATACTTATGGCATCATGATAGCTTGAAGTTGCAACATCTTGGAGATTTCTTGTTTGAATCCATGGTCAACTTCAATAGTCCATCTTTCTTTATCCTTGTGTGGTAGCTCCCCCTACAAGAGAGCATGAAATTTTTGGTACCCAAATTACTTTGGGTCCTTGGGGGTTAGTTGGCCTCGGTATCCAAAGTGTCTTAGCAACACTTGGATTCTTCTTAAATGCGCAATCATAGATTGCATGCCCATAAGTACCACAACAATAGCAATGTCCGTGAAACTTTTTATTTTCCCTACGGACATGTGATTTATCGCTAGAATGCTTGACATGAGAGCTATGATGAACATGAACATTCTTAAACGATACATTCTTCTTTTGAACATGAGGTTTAATTGTAGAATGCTTAGCATGAGAATGATGATGAACATTGGCATTCTTTACGCAAGCATTTTTCATTCTAGTGTTCTTAGTAGATGAAGTATTTTTGAATTCATTTACTTTCTTATTCAATAAAATAACCTCACTTTTCAAATCATTCATTGATCCTTGAATAGCATGCAATTGATTTTTAGCATGCTATTTTCATTCTTTAAATTTTCATTTTTACGTTTCAAGTCCTTAATTTCAAGTTTCATATCATCATGGCATAAATCAAATGAACTAGATTTCAATTTCTCATTTTCTAGCTTTAATTCATGCACATGAGAATTAAGCATCACATTTTCTTACTTTAGCATCTTATTTTCCTTATCTTTTCTAACAAGCAAGGCATACATCTTTCTACACTCATCTACTAACTCATCATATGGCATGTCATGAGAACTAGTAGAACTAGCATTGTCATTTTCATTATCATGACTAGGTGAAGGAGAGTGTACCTCATCATTAGCATCCATTAGACTAACTTTATATGTGACTTCATAGTCATGGCTGGAGGGTGCTTCAAGTGAGTGAGAGGTGGAGGTGGAAGCACTTGACCTCTTCCTTGCTTTGTTCTTCATGCTTGGGCAATTTTTCTTCACATGTCCCATTTCTTTGCAAGCATGACATTTTACCTTTCGTTTTCGGCTCTTAGAATTGCTCCTTTGACTAGAAGCACTATGGGTTAGTAGTAGGTGAGTGACCATTGTCATCACCACCTTCATTAAAAGTGCCAATTTCTTCAGTTTTGGCATGATCATATAAAACATTTAAAGTGGCCCATAAATCAAAAGCCGAAGAGCAATGCATGACCTTTTCTAGGATGTTATTTGGTATGGCACAACATATACAATTCATGGCTTCTCCATTAAATTGAAACATTTTCTTGTCAAGTTCACTCCAATCATGCATGTCAACCTTAGGATAGGCGTATTCAAATTTTAATATGTTATAAACACCAAAACCTCTAGTCTTTAAGGAGTACATTCTAGACTTCCAAAGACCAAAGTTCGATTCATCGAACCTAGGAGATGAAGATACTACCGACTCTAGTGTCATTTTAGGATCGAGACAAATTGTAGAAGGGATGGTGAAATCACAATCTACGACCCGCTCTGATACCAATTGTTGGGTGAAATGACACACTAGAGGGGGGGTGAATAGTATGTTAACTAAATCTTTTGCCTAATTCTGATTTTAATCGTTTCTTGATTAGTTAGGCTAAGCACGATATTTATAGCAAGCGGAAGCAATAAATATGAAGCAATAAACACGAACAAAAATAACAATGCTAACACAGAGATTTATAGTGGTTCGGCCCCAATGCCTACTCCACTACCTAAGCACCCCGCTTAGGATTTCCAAACTTAGTTTACTAGATTAAATAGTTTCCCTTACACAGAAGACTTTGACTCGAAGTGTCTCACTCTCAACCTAAGGCACTTCCACACCCGGAAGTCTTCGCCTTCTTATCGAGAGCACTCTTTCACCTCAACCCTATGGGACAACTCAACTAATCATAGCAAACTACATTTACACCGGTGGATTTAAACCTCAAACACCAAGGCTACCACCCAATTTCAAGACCTAACAATCCTAGGTCTTCACAAGCACAAATCCAAAGAAAACAATGTTCAAATAACAATTAAAATTACAATGAAAAGAGCTTAAAGAGTAAACCAAGATTAAATTCTCTTTTCTAAGCCTTCAAACCTTCAACTTGCTAGTAAATGAGCTTGAGTCATAGCAGAGTTGAGGAGCAGTTGGCGCTTGAGGAAGAACGTTGACGGAAGAGCAGAGCTCGCTGTAATCGATCGCTTTGAAGGCTTAAATCACTTCTTTAAATGCTCAATTAAATCTGTAAGAGGGGTTAAAGGAGTTAGATGAGGGATATTTATAATCTCTCAAAGAAACGGCAGCTCAACGGGTGGAAAACTAGCCATTACCACCGTTCGGTCGCATGCTGGTCGATCGACCGATCGACCGATTGAGCGACCGCTGGCTCAACCTCTCTGTGCGGTCGACCGACGGGTCGACCGGCAGACATGATTCTTGCGATATGCTATCCGGTCGACCAATGCAGTGAAGCCAGAAGCGCGCGATCTTCAATTTACAATCTGGTCGACCGATCGGTCAACCGATGCTTCTTCTGCCAAATTTTGGCCTCAGTCAGTCGACCGTCCGGTCGACCGAAGTAGCCACTGCCAATTTTTGGCACTGTTCGATCGGTCAACCGAAATGGCCACTGCCATTTTTTAACCCCATTTGCTCGACCGAACCTAGGCTGAACTTGATTTCTTTAGCCTTCTTCTTGCGTGCTTCGTTTCTGGGTTCCAGCTTTCAATGAGCATCAACTTGGAGAGCCTTCCATGTGATCTTTGGACTCGTCCAATACGTCTTTGGTGCATACGTCGAACTTTGAGATATTCCACAACGAACCCGTACGCGACGATCAATGTCCTTCTGATTTCTTCTGATATTTTCGATCGAGGACATCGAACGCTAACCGAAATGGAACCTGAAAGATTTTCTTAGTGAAACATTAGTTCCATATTTGTTATCATCAAAACCGAGATTAAGACCAAGGTTGAAAACCTTAGGCCAACAGGGTGGGACTAGCTATCCCTACCCCAGACGGTGTCCGGATACTAGCAGACCATCCTAGTCGATGGCCCGGGATTTTGCATTGATACACTGATGTGCTATGTGGCCGAACGGCCAGTGTGTTACTATTTTGGGTGGTAGGAATGGTTGTAGCCAAACCACAAGATCATGAGTAGGCCCTAAGGGCTGGGGTCATATGATTTAGTTAGGCAGTTATGGCTGGTTTCTTGGATGTATGGCCTATACAAGGGCTGGTTTCTCGGTGGTCATATCAGAAGCAAAGTATATCCCTAACTATATATTTTATTACCGTATATAATTACATGTGATTACTGGGGATTTATGTGGTGGTTCGGAAGAACCGCTCACTAAGTCCCATGTGGACTCACGATTTATTTCCTTGTTTTGCAGAGCCCGATCGGTGAGAGGAGGCTTGGAGTCATGATGCAGCTGGAGGTAGGCGGTGGCGTAGATCTCGTAGCAGCGTCCACTAGTCTTAGTCTAGAGGTCTAGGGCAGTTGTTCTTTTCATACACTGAGAATGTTTATTCGAAAACATGTACTCGGTTTTAAACTTGAGTTGTTTTCTCTTGTGATTGATGTTTTAGAACTTCTCATGTTTTAAAGCAAAAAATTGTGAACCTTCTTTAAAGATTTGAATAAAGCTGCATCATTGTTTCATTATGTGTTTCTGTTAGTCAGTGTATGTAGTAGGCTTCAGGGTAGGTCATAGACCCTGGCCAGTCACACGACCCTAAGTTGGGGTGTGACACTCAACCAAATGGATGGAAAACAAATATTTAATATGAGACTAAATCATACATGATAGCAATGAGTGATAACTAAAATCCAAATCCGGAAATGATGTATAAACTCAAGTATCGATATTTTCAAGTATCGGTCAAAATATCAAAAATCATTTTAGAAATGATTTTTCTCGAGTAATAGTGAGAACTTGGAGAGCTTTCCAGATGTTCTCTAGACTCGTCCATGACGTCTTTGGTGCACACGTCAAACTTCTAGAAATTTTCGCAACGAACTCGAACTCGTCGACCAATGTCCTTAATGAAAACACTAGGTCTTTTTACAAGCTCAAGCAAATCAATTCAAAACAAAATAAAAATACTTTAATCACAAGAAGAGAGTAAAGAAGACTTATCACAATAAGGATCACTCTTTGAGGCTAGGAAGCTTCAACAACAAGGAGGGAGAGATTAGGATGGGTATTTATAACCCCCAACTCATAAGGCTCATCAACGAGCATTTTTTTGCCCGTTGCCGACGCCCGGTCGCTTGCCGATCGATCATCGGTCGACCGAGCGAGTGACCGCTGAGCGACCGAAGGCTTTCTGCCAATTTCTAGCATCATTCGATCTACCAATCGGTCGATCAAATAGCCTACTGCCTATTTTCAGCTTCTACCGGTCGACGAGTCGATCGACCAAATCTGAGCAGGAGCTAATTTTTGTGTATTTTTCTTGCGCACTTTGTTTTCGAGTTCCAACCTTCAGCGTGCGTCAACTTGGAGAGCTTTCCAAATGTTCTCTAGACTCGTGCATGATGTCTTTGGTGTTGGGTGAAATGGCACACTAAAGGGGGTGAATAGTGTGTTTACTTAATCTATTAGCCTAAATCCGGTTTTAGTCGTTTCTTTGATTACTTTGGCAAATCGCAATTTATCGACTAATTGCGGATGCAAAAATAAACCAATAAAGCACAAATAAAGATATCAATGCAAACACAAGAATTTATAGTGGTTCGGCCCCAATGCCTACTCCACTACCTAAGCACCCCGCTTAGGATTTCCAAACTTAGTTTACTAGATTTAAATCGTTTCCCTTACAAAGAGGACTTTGACTCGAAGAGTCTCACTCTCAATCTAAGGCACTTCCACACCCGGAAGTCTCCGTCTTCTTACCGAGAGCACTCTTCCACTAAGGGACAACTCAACTAATCCTAGTAAACTACGTTTACAACGGTGGGTTTAAGCCTAGCAACCTAGGTTTAGTACTTTTACAACTCAACCAAGGCAACCACCAACTCAATCAAACCTAGCAACTTAGGTTTACACAAGTTCAGTTACAATGAAATAAACAATAAAATACACCAATAAATGGAGCAATAAATCAACCAATGAAGTACTTAGGTTCACAACAAGATTCCTAGCTTCCTCTTGATGCCTATGACGGTGAAACAATGAGGGTAAGGCTCAATTAAAGGGATGAGATATCAAAGCTAGGGTTTTTCCAAGAATTGACGCAATGAAAGCTTGGAATTGATCAAGAATGGCTCAATGATGTGTAGGAGTGATCAAAAGTGTCTTAGGAAGGCTTAGGCATGGGTATTTATAGAGCCAAGAAGAAATGAAACAAAACAGCTGGCTCAACGGGCGGAAAACTAGTCGTTTTCTCCGTTCAGTCGCTTGTCGGTCGATCATCGGTCGACCGATCGATCGCCCGCCCAGCGACCGCTGGCTCAAATCACATTGTTCGGTCGACCGACGGGTCGACCGAATGAGTCACGACTTCAGCGATCCTTTAAGACCCGAAATTTTTTCCTAATATAAAAATCTATCTTTGGTGCAGGGCACCGGATCGGAGGTTAGCCGGGTCGAGTCGCGGGAATCGCCTTGAGTAGAAGGTATAACCCGACCCATGGAAATATGAAGTTAAATTGGTTCAATGGTTATTTCCATTCTTGCTTAGGATGTCTTATTAAGTCGAGTTTGACTCATGAATGCGGATTGGATCGGAGTCCGAATCAGACTCGGATCGAACTGAGTAGAGGTCAAGTCAAGTGAGGGGCATTTGGGTCATTGGATGAGGGGAATAAAACCCCTCACCCAAGCCACCCGTGCGGCTCAAAGAGAGAGCCGCACGCAGCCCATCAAGAGGGAGAGAGGAGGTGGAGATCTTGTCGGCACCGAGTTCGCGACGACGCTCGAGGAGATCAGCAGCACATTTTCTTCAAGATTTCTTCGTGATCTGATCTTGGTTAGTGGTTATCATGCTTTTGAAGGGAGGCAGGTGGCCGGCCCTACGAGATTTGAAATTGGATTTTTCTTCGCGAGTTTTCACTGATCGACGAATTTCTTTGAGTAGAGTTTTAAATCGATGTATGTGTATGTGATCTTATGTATTAGATCGTGGTTTTTTTTGCACTTTTGTGGACTGCCGAGTTGAGGAAATAGGGGAAAGGTCATGCCGAAATTTTCTCCAAATTTTCCTCGCTTGTTTTGCAGCCCGTAGATCGCTTGGTGTTCATGATATGCTAGATCTACGGCTTCATATGGTGTTCTTGCTGCAGCCATGCCTTTGAGGACTCGGCCGAGCAAGGGTTTACCCTGCTTGAGTCGGCCGATCAGTGGTATGAATGGGGAGTGTGGACTGTTTGAGTTAAGATGCGTGATTCCGAGTTTAGTTTCTTGTTAAACATTAGATCCGTAGACTGATGCATATAAATTATGGATGAAATGTCAGCCCCTTCCCATCCATAGGATTCGGCTGAGCAAGAATTACCTTGCTCAAGCTTCGGTCGAGCAAGGGAAAAAAGGGGAAATCGAATGATATGAGTACTTGTTCGTACCTTTTCGTTCGATGCTAATTCATATTCATGTTACATAATTTCTCGCTTACCATATGAATTGTTTAGTGATAGACCTTCATTATCATATTTTGGAAATGTTCTTGCTAATGCTCTTATGGATATGATGGTAATGGTATATGTATTCAAAGAAATGTTTCATTTAATCCCTCATATCATGTTAAATTGTTGCTATGCTTAATGTATGTTCCTTATTGTTTTAATCACTGAATTAATTGCCTCTTTAATTCGGGTTCTTCATGATGTTGCTACCCATGATTAATTTGGTAAGTGCCATTGGGATATTTTTACCATGCTAGATACGATGTTCCATATTGAATTTAATTCTATATGCAATATATAAATTTTTATCGTGGAACCTCGTAGTTATACATGGTAGTTGTTATGAATTATGTTTACCGTTCTTTATTTCATATATGCTGTCCGGAAATTTTTAGGGGTGGAATTCTAAGTTCGGTTCACAGAATTCCTCACCCAAGGTAGCGTATAATGCTAGATAACATGTAGGACATTGTAAGGTGCATAATAGATATGGAAACTGAACTAGGAAATGATACAACTTCTAGGACTTCCAGTATTCATCTTTGGAAACCTAGTATTATTAGGTGTACACGTTTTTGGAAGGGCATCATTGAATTGTTGACCTTGCAAGCCGGATTAGGGCCGGATACGGGCAACGGCCCGAAATGTATATAAGGAAACCCTAGGACACTTGATTGTGTGATGTGCTTGAGATGGTCCGCCGAGAAGCGTGGAGGTCGGAAATGACCAATGCTTAGCTCGGCCAATGATTGGGTCTTGAGATGCACCAGCGGGCTTGCTAGGTGTCAGACCTCGGTTGGGTGGGACTAGCTATCCCTACCCTAGATGGTGTCCGGAGACTAGTAGACCATCCTAGTCGATGGCCCGGGATTTATTGTTTACATCTTGATATGATGTGGCCGAACAGCCAGTGTGATTCTACCTTGTATGGTAAGGTCGGTTATAGCCGGGATTCTTATACCATGATTAGGCCCAAGGGCCGGATGCCAGAGGCTTGATAGGCTGTTATGGCAGGTTTTTACCTACATAGTTTATACAGCATGACCTATAGGGCCAGTAGTCGCACTTGAACGACCAATGTTGCCTTATATGTTATGCATGACTAACCGAGGATTATGTGGAGGTTCGAAAGAACCTCTCACTGAGTCCCAGGTGGATTCACAGTTTGTTTCCTTGTTTTTACAGAGCATGAGCAGTGATTGTGGCTTGTCGGCATGGTGCAGCTGGAGGGCAGGTGGTGGTGCCATATCTCGTAGTGGCATCCTTGGGTCATAGTCCAGTGTCTTAGTAGTTGTTTTCCCTTTCTGCACTAACCGTTGTGTTTTGGAAAAGTTTATAAAACCTTGATACTTGAGATGTTCGTATTGTTACGATGTTGGTTTTCTTCTTTGGTTTGAAAACATATATTGTGAACTATAAAAAAATTTAAATAAAGCTTGCATTGAGGTTTCTTTTTATCGAGATGTTCTAGTTTCTTATATGTCAGTGTAGACAGTAGGCTACATGGTAGGATGTAGGCCCTGGCCGGTCACACTACTCTCAGTTGGGGTGTGACAGATCCACAATTTTGGCACACACTGACAAATTTTGGCACACTTCGGTCGACCGACTGATCACAAGATGGCTCAAGAAGGTTAGGAGTGATCAAAAGTGTCAAAGGAAGGCTGGGGCATAAGTTTTTATAGAGCCATGAAGGAGGCTTGGGTGAAACACTGCTCAACGGCTCAAAAACTAGCCATTTTCCGCCTTTCGATCGATTGTCGGTCGATCGTCGGTCGACCGACTGAACGACCGCTGAGTGACCGAAGGCATACTGCCACTTTCTGGCATACTTCGGTCGATCGTTCGATCGACCGACTTGCCTACTGCTAGTTTTTGGCAGCATTCGGTTGACCGACTAGTCGACCGAAACTAGGCAAACTACTTGATTTGGCTGAGTTTTCTATTTGTTTGCTTGTTTTTGGGTTTCGTCTTCACTAAGTCTACTTATATAACATTTACTAACTTTAACTTAATAACTTAAAAACATAAATGTTATATAAGGATTACCCCCATTTGGATTCAATAAAAATATCTAAAAAATTAAAATCCTTAAGAATCAAAATCTAGTTTTTGGGGTCTAGTACAAATTTTCAGAAAACAGAAATTTTCTAATATTTTGGGTCAAATATGGTTAGGCTAAAGGCTTCCAAAAATTACTAAAAAATACCTCGTTATCTAATTTTAACCCAAGGAACAATTACCACCATTTTTTATGTCAAGAAAGTATCTAGGTCATATAGCTCACCAAGGAGCTCCCTAGGTTATTTCAGGACAATTTTTTGGTTTTCATGTTTTGGGATTCGGGGATAGCTTTTGGGTTCTTATGCATCATCATGAGTATATTACAATATAAACTAGACACCCTAAACCTATACTCTATCTTCCCGACAAATCCGAGCGCGTCTGTCACACCCCAATTTAGGGTTGTGTAACCGGCCAGGGCCCACATTATGCCCTATAGCCTACTGTCTACACTGACATCAAGAAACCAAAAACATATCGACTGAAAGAAACTTAACATACTTTATAAAAAGTTTGCAAGTCACAATGTATAAGTTTTTCAAAACAAGAGGAAATATCAACGTTAAATCCAAATGGTCAAATATCAAGTTTTACAATTTTTTTCAATTACAACCGTCGGTGCAGAAATAAAACCAACATAACTAGGACTATTCTAAGACTCATGGACGCCGCTACGAGATATGGCACCGCCTCTGCCCTCCAGCTGCACCATGTCGACACCAAGCTACTGCTCATGCTATGCAAAAATAGAAATAAATTGTGAGTCCACTTGGGACTTAGTGAGTGGCTCAATTGAACCTCCACTTAAGCCTCAGTCATGCATATGTATATATTACAAGGCAATAAAAGAATATACAAGGAGGTAAGGTGTGTTTCAAATGCAACTACCGACCCTCAACGGATCCATGAGTATCCATTGTACATGATAACCTGCCACATTGGCTTATCACGCCTCTGGCATCCGGCCCTTGGGCTTACTCATAGCAATATATATATATCCCGGCTACAGTCGTCCCTACCATATCAGGTAGTATAAGACTGGCCATCGGCCACATCATCTCAAGATGCAAGCAAACAATCCCGGGCCGTCGACTAGGATGGCCACTAGTCTCCGGACACCATTTGGGGTAAGGATAGCTAGTTCCACCCAACTGGGGTCTGGCACCTAGCGAGCCCACTGGCGCACCTCTAGACCCAACTGGTCGAGCTGAGCGTTGGTCATTTCTAACCTCCTCGCACCTCAGCGGGCCATCTCAAGCACATTACACATTCAATATCCTAGGGTTTCCATATATATATATATATATATATATATACATAGGGCCTTTGCCCATATCTAGCCATGTCCGGCTACCGAGTCAACGATTCATGTTGCCCCTTTTAGTATATGTGCACCTACAATCTCTAAGTTTCCAAAAATATACAAGCAGTCATAGAAGTGTTATCGTCTCATATCTAAGTTTCCATAAATGTGCTATGAACATCTAGTGGCACCTTACATGTTAACTAGCCTTCTACACTGTCTTAGGTGAGAATTTCCATGAGTCAACCTTGGAATACCATCCAAGAACATTTAGGGCAGCATACATAATTTAAAGAAAAATGCTCAAATATTACATCATTCATCATATATAACCATAATGCACATACCTAACAATTCTTATACTACCTTAGGAATATTAGCACAATAAGGAGCAACTATCTAGCATGGCAAGGTAGTAATAAATTTAAATAACATGTATGAATTATAAAACATGGTAACATTGTCAACATCCAAGTTTAAGGATCAAATGCTAAGTATGGTTACAATCTAGCATTTCTACAATTCAAATCAATTAACCTACTTGGTAAGCTTGATGTTCTTCCTAAGTATTGTCATATCCCTATGTGTGATCCCTAAGATCATGAAATTTCCATCTAAGGCAAGTCTCTCCTCCTCTCCCCAACCTTGGCCGAACCATGAGCAAGGGAAACCTTGCTCGGCCAAGGTCCTTGGGTATGGAAAGATGGAAGAGACTTTAGCTATACCTTGTCTCTTCAATTTCACATACTTCTTAAATACCAAGGATCAACTTACCCTTCCCCTCACCCTTGGCCGAACCCTCTCCATGAATCTTAGGGTTCATTCGGCCATTTCAAGGGGCTTTAAAGGGGACATGGTTCATATTACGTGAGGAGTTCAAAGGACTATATCAAAACAGCAGTATAAGGGCATCTAAGAGCCTTCACGTTGTCAGGGGAATCGGGGAAAATTTCGGCATGACCTTTCCCCTTTTCCCATGACTCGGCAGCCCCAAAAATACATAGATCGGCGATTAAAATAGCGAGATCCGACAAGAAACATCATAAAATAGTGAGTACATATCATTGAAATCATGAGTACATCGGGAAAAATCGCGAGAACTCGACCTATCAACTAGGGTTTGGCCACCCGCCTCCCCCAAACTGTTAAAGCCTTAACCACTCACCTAGATCGACAAGAAATAAGGATTGGGTGACAACGACTTGAGAATTTTCGGCGACGACGCGAATTCCGGATCGATCCAACCCATAACATGACTCGAGTTAACTTAATTTAAGGTATGATTTTATAAAAGGAAAGTTAATTATCCAAATAGTCTTCATGATTCATTAGCCGAGTCATACCTTTTCACTCGAGGCGATCCTGAGGCTCGACTCAACTACCCCCGAGTCCGACGCGCTGCACCAAAATAAATTTTTATATTAGGAAACTTTTTTTTTCGGGTCTTACAGCGTCGACCAACGTCCTTCTGATTTCTCAATTTCTTCGATATTTCCGATCGAGGACATCGTGCACTAACCGATATGGAACCTGAAAGGATTTCTCAATTAAATCATTAGTTCCATATTTGTTATCATCAAAACCGAGATTAAGACCAAGGTCGAAAACCTTAAGCCAACAATCTCCCCCTTTTTGATGATGACAAACATCCTTAAGAAAATATATATATTAAAGCACAAAGGATATCAAACATGGGATTTCTCCCCCTATCAACATGCATATCTATGAAAATAAACTCCCCCTATCTATATGCATGGTTTTCCTAAATTTTTTTTCCATTTTTTCCTATATTTTTCTCCCCCTTTTGACATTAATCAAAAATGGCAAGAAAAGTCAACCTATAGTCAAAGTTGAGACTCTAAAACTTTTTTCATGAAACATGAAAATCTCAACTAAAGGGATGAAAAGTCAAATATCTAATATGAGACTAAACCATACATGATAGCATTAGATGATAAATACATTCCAAGTCTAGAAATCATGTATAGGCTTAAGTATTGATATTTTCGTGTATCGATCAAGGAGTCAAAAATTATTTTAGAAATGATTTTTCTCATCACATGAGTGTAACGATACCAAATGTGAATTCAAAATATCATACTTGAAGTCTCATTCAAAGATTGGACCAAAAATCAAATTATCGGAAAAATAAACATTTGGAAAGAACGATACTTTGAAGTTTTGAAATCCAATTTTAAAAACTCATATCAATTCATATTCTTATTGATAATTTTTTAAATTTTTCCTGAAGAAACTAGACTTTTTAAAGAACATGAAGTTTCAAGAATCATCTAAAAATCAATTTTTTGCATTTATCTAAAAATAACTGAAATCTAGTGGCATTTTCGTGAATATTAGCTATTTTTCAAAAGTTCTCATTTTTCATTCAAACTTTCCAGATATCAAGATCTAAACATTTAAAGCATGTTTATCAAGTTTGAAATGAAAATAATGTCATTTGGTCAAAATTTTATCGTTGCATGATTTCATTCTAAAATAAGCATTGTATCATGGAATTGCTAAGTATCAAATTCTAACCTTTACTCGTGATTTTTCAAATTTAAACATATGGATACGTAACATGAGTAAATCTAAACATGTTTGTGAAGTTTTCACCTAAAATAAAATTTTTAAGTCAATTTGTTGACTTAGGTCAACTCTACTGAAGTCTAGGTCTCCTAAAGTGAATTTGTTATTAATTTATCTATTTTCTCATGATTTTTCAATTTTAATCACATGGAAGCAAATCATGAGTGAACTCAAACATGCTTATCAAGTTTCAACTCAAACATTTCATTCAAACAAGCTTTCATGAAATTGCCTAAGTATCAATATTTTTATCTACTCATGAGATTTCAATCAATTATCATACAAGATCATTCATGAGCATAGAGAAATCATTTAATCAAGAGAATAGAGGTGTTATGCAAGAATTTTACCAAAATGAAACTCATACCTCATTTCTTGAGAAATTCCAAAATTTCTACTTTCTTTTCATTTTGCTTTAGTCTTCCAAATTTTACCACTTTCTCAACTTGCAAGTAGGCTTCATAAGTATCATAATGAAATAATATACCAACTAGCAGGCTAATATACTAAATAGTAAAGGTTTAATGCAAAGTTTCATTTAAAAATTTAAACCTATGCTAGATAGTAAAGATTCATTTTAAGAAAGTTATCATGATATCAAAATGAATCAAAGAGATCTTAAGATATGAAATATTTGAAGAATAAGATCTCTAACCATGTTTAACTAGTTTGGACTTAAAAAGAATGTCTCTAATAGTAAATATCAACCTAGAGCAAGTTTCATTTAATGAAATTTGCCTAAGTGCTAAAATTCTACATACTCATGAGAATTCAAGGGTTTAACATGCAATTCTAATCATGAGTATAGAGACATAATTTAAGCTTAAGCATTGAGGTATAACACTAAGATTTTGAATTAATCGAAGTTATACCTTATTCATGATAATTTGCCAAACATATCATTTTCTTCCTAGTTATTAGCCTTCCTAAACTACTCATAACTTGCAAGTAAGCTACACTAATATTTTAGAGAAAATATAGCTACTTAGCAAGTTAACCCAACCAAAAAGCAAAGAAAAGCATCAAGTATCATTATCAAAGTTTACTTTGCTAAATGGTTTGAAATCTGTTTTAAATAAAATCAAGTGATACCAAAATAAATTTTAAGAGATCACAAGAATAATAAATATGAGAACATGATCTCCAGCCCTTCCTATTGGTTGAAAACTGAAAGACCACAATGAGCCTACAATTTAGAACCGCAAGGTCGCTTAGGCCCATTACAGGCCACATAGGTCTCCGAAGAGACCGGGAAATCAAAATAAAAAATCATTACATAAAACAAATCGAGGGCACGAAGATTAACTAGAATTAAGCATAGTATCATAATCTTCAACTAAGGTAAAACAATGCAAGTTAGAAGATGATACCGGAATAGTTTTGATGCCAACTTTACCTAAGGCATCAAGGTAGCTTGAAGTCGCAACCAAGGGAGGATTCATCATTCAAGTCCATGGTCAACTTCAACACATATCTTTCCTTCAACTATGTGTGGTAGCTCCCCCTACAAGAGAACAAGAAACTTTTGGTACCCAAATGACTTTGGTCCTTGGGGGTGAGTTGGCCACTACTAGAAAAATGGACATCAGCAACGGCTGATGCCGTTGCTGAGCCGTTGCTGAAGAGCATCAGCAACGGCCGGGCCGTTGCAATAGAGCCGTGACAGAAAGTCGCATTGCTGATAACTTAGCAACGGATCAGCAACGACCGCTCGGGCCGTCGCTCAAAACATTATCAGCAACGGCCGCTCGGGTCGTCGCTAAAAACATTATCAGCAACGGTTTTGCCACAGACCCGGAGCCGTTGCTGATAACATTAATAGCAACGGCCACTGAGTCCGTAGCAACGCCGTTAGTACAACCCCGTCGCTAAGCCATTGCTGTAGGTCATCAGCAACGGCTTTCGATACACTTTTAGCAACGGCTTTCCCACGGACGGCCGTGGGAAAGCCGTTGCTGATGACGTATACCTGGGAACAGAAAAATTAAAAATTTCAAATTTCCATTGATACATTGATACATTATCTGATACATAACTCACACACCCATACCCTCATACACACATTCATTCACACATCACAAACACACCAAGATATACATCAAAATAATTATATTTATATTGATAATTATCCACGATAGTATAAAGACAATTCAAATGCAAAATTGAAGTATCAATATCCAAACAAAATAAGTTAAACAAGTTCAATATCTCAGTAACAAGTTCAATATCCAAACAAAAAATCTCACGATCACGATGGAGGATGGTCTGGATCATATGGCGGGGTTTGGAGTGCTTGAGTGTACACCGGCGTGGACTGACTCGAGGACGATGGATTAGATGATGCCGAAGAGATGCCTGCTTCGGGATGACCTGACATGTTGCGTAGCATAGCATGCATCTCCTCCATCATCTGAGTCTGACGTGCGACCGTCTCCTCTAGAGTCCTTATTCTGCTACTATGATCATAACTGGATCTAGAGGTGGACGACCGCTCACCAGCGACCGGAGGGGTCGGTGCCCCAAGTGGCCCTAGCACGGCTCGCGCATGACCACTATCTGCGAAGCCATATACGCGGCCATGGTCCCAGCCACCTGCTGCCTCGACCCACGATGCTGCATCAAAGTCCTCGGGGGTACCCCCGCGCTGCACCACCGTCTGGCTGTAGGTCTCCTACTCGAGTTTGATTTTTTGTTTAATATCTATCATAAAACATAAATTATAAATATATAATGAATAATTTAAACAAATATATAATTACCACAATGTATGCAGCGCGGTTGTGGATGTACTCCCCCGTCCCATGTGCTCGACGGTGAGTTCGCTCAAACACCGCCATCGGGGAGGGTCGCTGGACAGTCCCGTCATCCGACACCGTCGTCTACATTTACAAAAAAAATACATTAATTAGTACACATAGTAACAAATAAAATATATAATTAAAAGATATACTTACCATACGGTTCGCGTGCACTGCAAATGCAACAGAGCCGCCGGTGTGACGCGCTGCTCCCCCCGACATGCGATTTCTAGCCGCATTCCGAGAAACCTCCTGCCATCGATCCGTCGACCATATCCCCACGAGCTGGTCCCATATATCCGGAGTAATCCAACCGGGGTCGTATCCCCGAGTCTCCGCGATGTTAGTGGTCCCAGCTCGGGCCATCGCTTGGGACCGAGCCTACCCCAGCTGCCCGTTGTACCTTGCCCGGGAAATAGCCTCCCAGGCAGCGTAAATGAAGGGCCTCTGATCCTCGGCCCATGTATAGCGAGCCTGCAAAATAATAATATCAGTACCAATATTAATATATCATCATGCATGTAAAAAAAAAAAAAAATACGTGCCTCAAACTCGCGCCATAACATGTCGACGTGCTCGCTAGGCACGTGAGACCACGTAGGCCATGCCCCGTGCATGTATCGTCGAATAGTAGAAGAAATGCTCCTCGACACTTCTTCTTGCTCGAACCTGCACAACAAAAATAAATTTTAATATTATATTATGATATAATGAATTTGTAATGATTCATGATTCATAATTCATGATATATTACCGCTCCCCAATCACGCTAATCAATCTACGTGACTCTGTGGCTGGTGGAGGCTGCCACCTGTTCGGCCCGCGTGGCCGCCTGCGTCTAGATGTACTAGCCTCGACAGTATCATCCTCATGAGGATCAGCAATAGGAGGATCAGCAGCATGAGTAAGTGCTGGAGTCTCACCGATCGGAGACTCCGAAGCTCTCCTGCGTCGATAACCACGATCAGACATATCTGTCGAACAGACATATAATCAAATTATTGTATAAATAGTAGAGATATATTTAATAAAATATATACTACACGCCAATCTGCTCTATCTTTATTTCGAGCCGGATACTTCGCGTAATATACTTGTTCGGCTTGTGATGCCAATATAAAAGGCTCATTTGCTGCCAATTTCAATTTGTAATTAACCTCAACAAGTTTGTATTTTGGATGAACTTTCATGCCCCTTTCTGTTGTATCGAACCAATGACATCTAAATAGGATCACTGATTTCAAGCCGAAGTAGTGCAACTCTATCACTTCTTCCACCAGTCCATAAAAATCCATATCACATTCAACATAGGTTGTCCCTTTCACGCAGACCCCAGCATTCATCGTCTTCTTTGTAAATGAATATTCAACCGTGTGAAATTTATACCCGTTAACAAAATATCCGCTATAGCACGACACAAGTCGCGACGGTCCACTAACAAACTCAAATATTCTTTCATCTATTTCAGCTCTGTGATCTTTGCTGTAAGTCTGAATCCAAGTAGGGAAATCTCTATTCCGTAATCTCTCCGATTCTTGATCGTTGTCCTATTCCATTCGGGATTTATGTTATTTGAACTGCACTTACGTTTTTATTTTAACTGTTAACTAATTATTCTAAATTTCGGCAGCATCTCCCTATAGTTCTCCGAATACGCATATCATCTGGGCGCGTATCGGAGAACAAGAGAGATGTTGCCGAAATTTAGAATAATTAGATAACAGTTAAAATAAAAACGCAAGTGCAGTACAAACAACTATATTCCCAAATTGTCCAATCAGGGACAATTCAAGAATTGTACATCGTATAAAAGATCATCTACTTCTTTTACACGAACATACAATCCCCGAACGGATCTAAGGTTTTGCTAAATCATATCCGACTCGTCGATGCGTACGTGAAACATATGAACTCGTCGGATGCATGATTATTTTCTAAATGTTTCGAGACCGTCCGAGTCCATATTGGACGATTCCGATGCGCGTCCGAATTGGACGATTCCGGCGCGCGTCCGAAGTGGACGATATCGGCGCGCGTCCGAAGTGGACGATTCCGGCGCGCGTCCGAAGTGGATAATTCCGAAATTAATCTAAACCCTAAAAATTATTCTAACAAATTAAATAACTAATCTAAATAATTAATTAACAATTAATTAACAATTAAAAAACAATTAAAAAACAATAATAAAATATTATTAAACTACAAATTTCGGCGCCGGAGTCAGGTGGACTCCGCCGTCGGCCGAAACCCTATTTTTAGGGTTTCGGTCGAATTTTGTACCGGCCGCAATGGGAAGAGACGGCAGCCGGAGGGCACATACACTACTAGAAACTTCGTCTTCAGCAACGGCTATCAGCGACGGCCGCTCAAGCCGTTGCTATTTGCAACGGCATTCTTACGGCCGCTCGAGCCGTTTCAGAAAACTGTATCTGCAACGGTTTTCTAACGGAAAACCGAGCCGTTGCTGATTATTTTAATTATCAGCAACGGCTTTCGGACGGAAAGGCGAGCCGTTGCTGATATTTTAATTTTCAGCAACGGCTTTCTAACGGATAAGTGAGCCGTTGCTGATGATAACTTATCAGCAACGGCGTTCTAACGGGCGAGTGAGCCGTTGCTGATAAGTTTATATAGGGCACGCTCTCGCGCCCGACCCTTCTTCCTCCCGCTGCTGCTGCCGCTCCTGCCGACGCCACTCGCCGCCGCTGCCGCCGACGCCGACCGCTGCCGCCGACGCCGACCGCTGCTTCCGACTTGTTCAGGTATGTCTCCTCCCTGCGGCCGTCTCTTCCCTGCGGCCGGCGGGAATCACCCAACCGAAACCCTATTTCTAGGGTTTCGGCCGGCGGCGGTCGGCCGATGGCCGCCGCCGGACCTTCTGCAGTGGCCGGACAGTGTGTCCGGCCACTGTACGCCGGCGCCGGAGGGTGGACTCCGACGCCGGAATTTATAATTTATATATATAATTTATATTATGTTATAATTGTTAATTAATTATTTTATAATTGTTAATTAATTGTTTAGATTAATTATTTAATTTGTTAGATTAATTATTACGGTTTAGATTAATTTCGGACGCGCGCCGGAATCGTCCACTTCGGACGCGCGCCGGAATCGTCCAATTCGGACTCGCGCCGGAATCGTCCACTTCGGACGCGCGCCGGAATCGTGCAATTCGGACACACGCCGGAATCGTCCACTTCGGACTCGCGCCGGAATCGTCCACTTCGGACGCGCCCCGAAATCGTCCAATATGGACTCGAACTGTCTCGAAACATTTAGAAAATAATCATCCTCCGACGAGTTGATATGTTTCACGTACGCATCGACGATCGGATATGATTTAGCAAAACCTTAGATCCGTTCGGGAATTGTATGTTCGTGTAAAAGAAGTAGATGATCTTTTATACGACGTACAATTCTTGAATTGTCCCTGATTGGACAATTTGGGAATATAGTTATTTGTACTGCACTTACGTTTTTATTTTAACTGTTAACTAATTATTCTAAATTTCGGCAACATCTCTCTTGTTCTCCGATACGCGCCCAGATGATATGCGTATTCGGAGAACTGTAGGGAGATGCTGTCGAAATTTAGAATAATTAGTTAACAGTTAAAATAAAAATGTAAGTGCAGTACGAATAACATAAATCCCGAATGGAATAGGACAATCTCACCTAAAGACATTAACCAAAGAAATTGTCATTGATTGACAGAATCATGTCGGCTGATCGAAGTTGGATGTACCGACGTCTTGATCGTGGAGCTTTAATGAATGAGTTTCGATTAGGCGTAACGTACTTCCTCAATTTCGCCTATTCGAATCGAAATTTCGTTAGCATGGGTGATCAAATCCGATGTCACTCTGCATGGGTGATCAAATCCGATGTCACTCTGCATCGAAATTTCAACGTACTGCCGCATTTGTTCAAATGGACGATTTTTCGATCGGGAGACTGTCACTCTGCATCTATATACCAAAGGATTCGCACCAAGATATTTTCTATGGACTTGTCACGGGGAGTCACGCGAAGTCGGGACGTCGAGCAATCCTGTCGTTCAGACATATGGTGAATCTTCCTCTGCTGGTGCTTCTTCATCCAGTCAATGTAGGGGGTCAAATCCCTATAGAACTATGATACTTGATAGTCTTGGGGGTCAATTCCACCTGAATGATAATGTTGATCGGCCAGATCTTCAGACATCAGTCCCACCAGATACTACAGCGGTTGATATCACAGAAGTAGGGGCTGCGGTAGAGATTGAATTACCGAATAAAGAAGCTGCAGAATTTTACGAGATGTTGAAAGCTGCCGATGAACCTTTGTATGAGAATTGTTCTAAATACACTAGGTTTTCAGCAATGACACAACTCTTAAGCATCAAGGCCGATTGTAATATCAGCGGAGTTGCGTATGATCGGATTGCTGGATTGATTAATGGAATGCTGCCTACTGATAACAAGTTTGAGCCTACTTTTTATAAGACTAAAAAGCTAATGAGAAAATTGGGGCTTGGGTACGAAAAAATACACGCGTGCCAAAATAACTGCATTTTATATTATAAAGAAAATGTGCAGTTGGATAAATGCCCTGTATGTCAACACCCTCGTTACAAGGAGAAGAAATCGGTCCAACAGAAAAATATCCCGTTTAAGGTGCTTCGGTATTTTCCACTAACACCGAGGCTTCAAAGGTTATTCATGTCGGAAAAGACAACCCCCTACATGAGTTGGCATGCAAGAAGTCGTGATGATACAGTAATGACTCATCCATCTGACAGTGAAGCATGGAAATATTTGGATACATGTTATCCTTCATTTGCTAGGGATACTAGAAATATCAGATTGGGATTGTGCACAGATGGTTTTAATCCGTTTGGACATTCTGCAACTCCTTATTCAGTTTGGCCAGTGCTGCTGACAGTTTATAATTTGCCACCGTCAATGTGCATGAAAGATGAATTTATTTATCTTTCGATGATTATTCCGGGTCCTAAGGGTCCGCGAAAAGAAATTGACATATTTCTCAGACCCTTGATAGATGAATTGAAAACATTGTGGACCGAGGGAGCTGTCACTTATGATTGTCATCGGAAGCAAAACTTCAATTTAAAGGCTGCGGTCTTGTGGACAATCAATGATTTCCCGGCGTACGGCATGTTGTCGGGTTGGAGCACTCACGGCCGACTCTCTTGTCCGTATTGTATGGAACACTCTAAATCAATCAGTCTTCAGAACGGACGAAAAATCTCATTCTTTGATTGTCATCGTCGATTCCTACCGGTTAATCACCAGTATCGAAGGAATCGTAATAAATTTACTAAGGGCAGAGTCGAAAGAGATGGGCCACCACCGATGTTGTCTGGTGAACAAATGTTAGCACGTGTTTCAGCACTTCCAGATATAGTATTTGGTCGCAATGAAAGAGTGTCAGGTTTTGGCCAAACACACAACTGGGTGAAAAAAAGTATCTTTTGGGAATTGCCCTATTGGAGTTCATTATTGATTCGACATAATTTAGATGTCATGCACATTGAAAAAAATGTGTTTGATAATATTTTCAACACTGTGATGGATATTTCTAGAAAAACTAAAGATAATGTCAAAGCCCGACATGATCTGAAAATACTTTGTAAAAGACCAGAGTTGGAGTTACAAGAGGTCAACGGACGATATTTGAAACCGAAGGCCCTATATGTGTTAAATAAACAACAGATCAAAGATGTTTGTCAATGGGTAAAAGAACTCAGATTACCCGATGGATATGCTTCAAACTTATCTCGATGTGTGAACGTCGATGATTGCAAAATATCAGGGATGAAGAGCCATGATTATCATGTATTCATGCAGAGATTACTTTCGATCGCATTTCGAGATCTTCTACCTGATAATATTTGGGGTCCGTTGACTGAATTAAGTATGTTTTTTAGAAGCATCTGTGCAAATGTCCTTCGAGTCGAAGATATGTCAACACTTGAAAATAATATTGTTGAAATCATATGCAAGCTGGAGCAGTTTTTCCCTCCTGCATTTTTTGACTCGATGGAGCATCTACCGATACACTTGGCATACGAGGCACGAGTTGGTGGCCCCGTTCAATATCGTTGGATGTACTTATTTGAAAGATACATGAATCGTCTGAAGAAAAAAGTAAAGAACACCGCAGCTGTTGAAGGATCAATATCTGAATCGTATATCATCCAAGAAATTTCAACATTCTGCTCATTTTACTTTGAATCGACAGTACATACAAGATTTGATCGTCTTCCACGTAACGACGACGGGGGTGTTCGACATTCAGATGGACGTTTAAATATATTTTGTCACTCTGGTCGTGCTTTTGGTTCTCGTCCATCTCGACACTTAAGCGATGAAGAGTATCATTTGGCACACTTGTATGTATTACTCAATTGTCCAGAGATTGAACAATTCATTGAAATATTTGACATTGAGATGGTGCAAAAATACTCTATTCACAACGATCAAGAATTGGAGAGATTACGGAATCGTGATTTCCCTACTTGGATTCAGACTTACAGCAAAGATCACAGAGCTGAAATAGATGAAAGAATATTTGAGTTTGTTAGTGGACCGTCGCGACTTGTGTTGTGCTATAGCGGATATTTTATTAACGGGTATAAATTTCACACACTTGAATATTCATCTACAAAAAAGACGATGAATGCTGGGGTCTGCGTGAAAGGGACAACCTATGTTGAATGTGATATGGATTTTTATGGACTGGTGGAAGAAGTGATAGAGTTGCACTACTTCGGCTTGAAATCAGTGATCCTATTTAGATGTCATTGGTTCGATACAACAGAAAGGGGCATGAAAGTTCATCCAAAATACAAACTTGTTGAGGTCAATTACAAATCGAAATTGGCAGCAAATGAGCCTTTTATATTGGCATCACAAGCCGAACAAGTATATTACGCGAAGTATCCGGCTCGAAATAAAGATAGAGCGGATTGGCGTGTAGTCTGTAAGACAAAAGGTAGAGGAAAAATTGATCCGATAGTAGGAGAAAATGATCCTCCTGGTTTCTATCAAGAAGATGATCTTCCTGCTGTGGATCGTATTATTCCAATACTCGAGGATGCAGACACAACGTCAATTCAATTAGAAGTTGAATATGCTGATGATGACGATCATGAAATTGAGGAAGCTGGAGATGAAGAAGATGAAGAAGAGGAAGAAGAGGAAGAAGAAGAAGAATTCGAAGACTATTATTCAGATGATGAAGAATAATTGTAAAGTATATATTTTATTAAATATATCTCTACTATTTATACAATAATCTGATTATATGTCTGTTCGACAGATATGTCTGGTCGTGGTTATCGACGCAGGAGAGTTTCGGAGTCTCTGATCGGTGAGACTCCAGCACTTACTCATGCTGCTGATCCACCTGTTGCTGATCCTCATTCCGATGATACTGCCGAGGCTAGTACATCCAGACGTAGGCGGCCACGCGGGCCGAACAGGTGGCAGCCTCCACCAGCCACAGAGTCACGTAGATTGATTAGCGTGATTGGGGAGCGGTAATATATCATGAATTATGAATCATTACAAATTCATTATATCATAATATAATATTAAAATTTATTTTTGTTGTGCAGGTTCGAGCAAGAAGAAGTGCCGAGGAGCATTTCTTCTACTATTCGACGATACATGCACGGGGCATGGCCTACGTGGTCTCACGTGTCTAGCGAGCACGTCGACATGTTATGGCGCGAGTTTGAGGCACGTATTATTATTATTATTTACATGCATGATGATATATTAATATTGGTACTGATATTATTATTTTGCAGGCTCGCTATACATGGGCCGAGGACCAGAGGCCCTTCATTTACGCTGCCTGGGAGGCTATTTCCCGGGCAAGGTACAACGGGCAGCTGGGGCAGGCTCGGTCCCAAGCGATGGCCCGAGCTGGGACCACTAACATCGCGGAGACTCGGGGATACGGCCCCAGTTGGATTACTCCGGATATATGGGACTAGCTCGTGGGGATATGGTCGACGGATCGATGGCAGGAGGTTTCTCGGAATGCGGCTAGAAATCGCATATCGGGAGGAGCAGCGCGTCACACCGGCGGCTCTGTTGCATTTGCAGTGCACGCAAACCGTATGGTAAGTATATCTTTTAATTATATATTTTATTTGTTATTATGTGTACTAATTAATGTATTTATTTTGTAAATGTAGACGACGATGTCGGATGACGGGAGTGTCCAGCGACCCTCCCCGATGGCGGTGTTTGAGCGGACTCACCATCGAGCACATGGGACGGGGGAGTACATCCACAACTGCGCTGCATACATTATGGTAATTATATATTTGTTTAAATTATTCATTATATATTTATAATTTAAGTTTTATGATAAATATTAAACAAAAAATCAAACTCGAGTAGGAGACCTACAGCCAGACGGTGGTGCAGCGCGGGGGTACCCCCGAGGACTTTGACGCAGCATCGTGGGTCGAGGCCGCAGGTGGCTGGGACCATGGCCGCGTATATGGCTTCGCAGATAGTGGTCATGCGCGAGCCGTACTAGGGCCACTTGGGGCACCGACCCCTCCGGTCGCTGGTGAGCGGCCGTCCACCTCTAGATCCAGTTATGATCATAGTAACAGAATAAGGACTCTAGAGGAGACGGTCGCGCGTCAGACTGAGATGATGGAGCGCCAGAGTCAGATGATGGCAGATATACAATCTATGCTACGCAACATGTCAGGTCATCCTGAAGCAGGCATCTCTTCGGCATCATCTAATCCGTCGTCCTCGAGTCAGTCTACGCCGGTGTACACTCAAGTGCTCCAGACCCCGCCATATAATCCAGACCATCCTCCATCTTGATCGTGAGATTTTTTGTTTGGATATTGAACTTGTTTAACTTATTTTGTTTGGATATTGATACTTCAATTTTGCATTTGAATTGTTTTTATACTATCGTGGATAATTATCAATATAAGTATAATTGTTTTGATGTATATATGTTGGTGTGTTTGTGATGTGTGAATGAATGTGTATGAGGTGTTTGTGATGTGTGAATGAATGTGTGTATGAGGGTATGAGTGTGTGAGTTATGTATCAGATAAATGTATCAATGTATCAATGGAAATTTGAAATTTTCAAATTTTCTGGTTGCAGGTATTGGTCATCAGCAACGGCTTTCCCACGGGTATCCGTGGGAAAGCCGTTGCTAAAAGTGTATCGAAAGCCGTTGCTGATGACCTACAGCAACGGCTTAGCGACGACGTTTTACTAACGGCGTTGCTACGGACTCAGCGGCCGTTGCTATTAATGTTATCAGCAACGGCTCCGGGTCTGTGGCAAACCCGTTGCTGATAATAGTTTTAGCGACGGCCCGAGCGGCCGTTGCTGATAATGTTTTGAGCGACGGCCCGAGCGGCCGTTGCTGATCCATTGCGAAGTCATCAGCAACGCGACTTTCTGTCACGACTCTATTGCAACGGCTCAGCCGTTGCTGATGCTCTTCAGCAACGGCTCAGCAACGGCATCAGCCGTTGCTGATGACCATTTTTCTAGTAGTGATACCTGACAGTGTCGGCAGCAGCGGGAGGAGTCGTCGGCGTCGTCGGCGTCGGCAACGGCGGCGAGAGGCAGGAGAGGAGCGGCGGCGGCAGCAGCGGGAGGAAGAAGGGGGGCGGGCGCGATCTGCGACCTATATAAACTTATCAGCAACGGCTCACTCGCCCGTTAGAAAGTCGTTGCTGATAAGTTATCATCAGCAACGGCTCACTTGTCCGTTAGCAAGCCGTTGCTAATATGTTATCATCTGCAACGGCTCACTTGTCCGTTAGAAAGCCGTTGCTGATAATTAACATCATCAGCAACGGCTCGCATGTCCGTTAGAAAGCCGTTGCAGATACAACATATCTGCAACGGCTCGAGCGGCCGTAAGAATGCCGTTGCAAATAGCAACGGCTTGAGCGGCCGTTGCTGATAGCCGTTGCTGAAGACCAAGTTTCTAGTAGTGGGCCTAGGAATCCAAAGTGTCTTAGCTACACTTGGATTTCTTTTAAAAGCACAGTCATATATTGCATGACCATATGTACCACAACAAAAGCAATGTCCATTAAACTTTTTTTCATTTTTGCTATGGACATGAGATCTATCTTTAGAATGCTTAACATGTGAACTATGATGAGCATGAGCATTCTTATTTTGAGGTTTCCTAAATGAGACATTCTTAAAAGAGGAAGCATTAACTTTCCTACTCAAAACCAACATCTCATTCTTCAACTCATTCATAGATTTATGTAATGCATATAGTTGAGATTTTAACATGCAATTCTCAACTCTTAATTTTTCATTCTCAAGCTTGAAATCATTTTTCAAATCATTACTCCTAAGTTTCATTTTTGATTTCAAATCTTCATTTTCATTTGTCAAATCTTTAACCTCACTTTTTAAATTCTCAATTTCAAGCTTAAAATCATCATGGCAAGAAACAAGTGTACTTGTATTCAATTTTTCATTTTCTAGTTCATGCACATAAGAACTAAGCTTTAAATTTTCCTTCTTTAGTTTTCTATTTACCTTGTACGTTCTTTTTCATAAGCAAGGCATACATCTTTTTGCATTCTTCTAGTAGTTCTTCATAAGACATGTCAAGGGATTTAGAGCTACTAGAATCACTATTTTGATCATGACTTGAAGACGGTAAATGTACCTCATTTCGAAGGCCCATGAGGCAAAAGTTAGATGTAGCTTCATCGTCATGTCTAGAAGATGCTTCACTTGATTTAGATGTAGATGGAGAAGCACACTTCTTCTTTTTGGATTTCTTCTTCAAGAGTGGACAATTCATCTTCTTGTGTCTAGTCTCTTGGCAAAGGAAGAACCTAAGTTTCCGTTTTCGATTTTTGCTTGTACTCATTTGGCTAGAAGTGCTTTGGGCATCAAAACCAAGGTTAGTACTAGGGGGATGACCATTGTCATCATCACCTTCATTGGAAGTGCCAATCTCTTCGGTCTTAGCATAATCATATAGCATATTTAAAGTTGCCCAAATGTCAAATGCCAAAGTACAATGCATGACTTTTTCAAGGATGCTATTAGGTAAGGTACAAAATATGGAATACATAGCATCTCCATTAGATTGAAATATTTTATTGTCATGTTCATTCCAATCATACATGTCAACCTTAGGTTCAATGTATTCCAATTTAATCATGTTATAAACATCAAAACCTCTAGTCTTTAAGTAGGTGTACATCCTAGACTTCCAAAGACCAAAGTTTGATTCATCAAACCTAGGAGGTGAAGACGCTACCGACTCTAGTGTCATTTTTCGGATTGAGACACGATGTAGAGGAGATGGTGAAATCTCAATCTACGACCCTCTCTGATACCAATTGTTGGGTGAAATAGCACACTAGAGGGGGTGAATAGTGTGTTTACTAAATCTATTAGCCTAAATCCGGTTTTAGTCGTTTCTTTGGTTACTTAGGCAAATCGCAATTTATCGACTAGATGCGGAAGCAAAAACAAACCAATAAAGCACAAACAAAGATATCAATGCAAACACAAGAATTTATAGTGGTTCGGCCCCAATGCCTACTCCACTACCTAAGCACCCCGCTTAGGATTTCCAAACTTAGTTTACTAGATTTAAATCGTTTCCCTTATAAAGAGGACTTTGACTCGAAGAGTCTCACTCTCAATCTAAGGCACTTCCACACCCGAAAGTCTCCGCCTTCTTACCGAGAGCACTCTTCCACCTCAACCCTAAGGGACAACTCAACTAATCCTAGTAAACTACGTTTACAACGGTGGGTTTAAGCCTTAACACCAAGGCAACCACCAACTCAATCAAACCTAGCAACCTAGGTTTACACAAGTTCAGTTACAATGAAATAATCAATAAAATACACCAATAAATGGAGCAATAAATCAACCAATGAAGTACTTAGCTCCACAACAAGATTCCTAGCTTCCTCTTGATGCCTTTGATGGTGAAACAATGAGGGTAAGGGTCAATCAAAGGGATGAGATATCAAAGCTAGGGTTTTTCCAAGAATTGACGCAATGAAAGCTTAGAATTGATCAATGATGGCTCAATGAAGTGTAGGAGTGATCAAAAGTATCTTAGGAAGGCTTAGGCATGGGTATTTATAGAGCTAAGAAGAAATGGAACGAAATAGGTAGCTCAACGGGCGAAAAACTAGCCATTTCTGCTGTTCGATTGCTTGCCGGTCGATCGTCGGTCGATTGACCGCCTAGCGGCCGATGGCTCTAATCGCACTATTCGGTCGACCGACGAGTCGACCGAATGAGTCGCAACTCCAGCGATCCGCAATCCGGTCGACCGACACATACACTACCAAATTTTGGCACACTCCGGTCAACCGATCGGTCGACCGAATTGCCTACTGTCAGTTTTTGGCAGCATTCGATCGACCGAACCTGGACTGGACTGGGCAGTTTGGTTTTGTTTGTTCGTTTTCTGGTTCCGTCTTCACTAAGTCTACTTATATAACATTTATTAACTTTAAGTTAATAACTTTAAAACATAAATGTTATATAAGGATTACCCCGCATTTGAATTCGATAAAAATATCTAAAAAATCAAAATCTAGTTTTTGGGGTCTAGTAGAAATTTTCTAATATTTTGGGTCAAATATGGTTAGGCTAAAGGCTTCCAAAAATTCCTAAAAAATACATCGTTATCTAATTTTAACCCAAGAAACAATTATCGCCATTTTTTATGTCAAGAAAGTATCTAGGTCATATAGCCCTCCAAGGAGCTCCCTAGGTTATTTCAAGATGATTTTCGAGTTTTCATGTTTTGGGATTCTGAGATGGTTTTTGGGTTCTTATGCATCATCATGAGGATATTACAATATAAATTAGACACCCTAAACCTATGCTCTATCTTCCCGACGAATCCAAGCGCGTCGACCAACGTCCTTCCGATTTCCCGATTTCTTCGATATTTCCGATCGAGGACATCATGCGCTAACTGATATGGAACCTAAAAGAATTTCTCAATTAAATCATTAGTTCCATATTTGTTATCATCAAAACCGAGATTAAGACCAAGGTTGAAAATCTTAAGCCAACATTTGGTGCACACGTCGAACTTCTAGAAATTTCCACGACGAACCCAGATGCATCGACCAATGTCCTTCCGATTTCTAATTTTTCCTATATTTTCGATCGTGGACGTTGTGCGCTAACCGAAATGGAACCTAAAATTAATTCTCCATGAAATCATTAGTTCCATGTTTGTTATCATCAAAACTGAGATTAAGACCAATGTTGAAAACCTTAGGCCAACATTAGCAAATTTTGGTGCTCCCTCTCCAATAAGAAGCCGCCCCTCTTGGAGTTCTTCCTCCCCTCCTTTCGCTAGCTTGGTGAAGCTCCGCCAAACTTTTTCCTTGCCGAAAAAGTGTCGTCGTTCCAATTTTTGGAGGAGCCCAAAAATTACAGCAACGTATTCTTTACTTTGTGAATTCGTTCCGGTGTTTTCTCATCGTTCTTCTCCTTCTCTTCGCTACTCAGTTCTTGGTGGAAGGGCCAATCCCCCTTTGGAGAAGATCGGGGTTGAGGATCTTGTCTGTTGAGCCACAATGAGCCCGAGAGGTCGCTACCATTGTTGTTACGAGGCGCTTGGTGTGGACTATCATTGGAGGACGTGCACATGTGCGTTTCAAATTGGGGATTGGAGCACCAATTTGAAATAGCAGCTTGAGGTATAAATTCTGCTCATTATCTCTCATTGAATTCCTTACTTCTTAGTATCACTAAAGTAGATCGTTGTTCTCGAGATGTTTGGGTTTTTTAAAATCGATTTTTCCGCCGCGTTTTCCCTTCTCATCCCAACATAAATATAGTGTTGAATGGAAAAATATGTTCCACAGAGATAACATCTCTTGAGATATATGGAATGAGTTTTAAATCCCAAATTTTGTATTCTTTTTACCATATGAATAACCAATGAATACACACTCTTTTGCTCTGGAATCAAACTTCAATCTGCCTTGTTTAAGAGTACTTGCATAACATCAACAACCAAAGGCTTTCAAGTGGTTTATATAAGTCGAATGGCCTACACTAGAGGAGGGGAGGGTGAATAGTGTGTTCGCTCAACTTTAGCCTAAATTCGGTTCTAATCGATTCTTAGATACTTAGGCAAATTATCAATTCAAGACTAAATGCGGAAGCAAGTAAATGATTCAAGTAATCAAAACACAACAAAGCATTAATGCTAACACTTTGATTTATAGTGGTTCGGCCCCAATGCCTATTTCACTACCTAAGCACCCCGCTTAGGATTTCCAAACTAGCTTTACTAGATTAATTTATTTCCTTACAATGAGTAATTTACACTGGAGAATCTCCATTCTCAACCCGAATGCACTTCCACACTCGGAAGTCTCCGCCTTCCTACCGAAAGCACTCTCCCACCTCAAACCCTAAGGACAACATAACTAGTCCCAGTAAACTAATCACACCGGTGAATTTAGGCCTCTACACCAAGGCAACTACCAAACTCTAGATCTACACACTAGATCTTTACACACTTGAGTAACAATGAAATAAATGCCAAAATGCAATAACAAATGGAGCAATAAACAAAAACAATAGTACTTAGCTCTAAAATGAATTCCCTAGCCCTCTTGGTGCCTTTGAATGATAAAACAATATGTTTAAGCCTCAATCAAGGATGTCAATGCTTAAAGCTAGGTTTCCACAAGAATTTGGCTCAATGAGGCTTAGAAATGATCATAAGATGGCTCAAGAAAGTTAGGAGTGATCAATATAGTGTAAGGAAGGTTGGGCTCTCATATTTATAGGATATCAAGAGGAGAGCTTGGGTAAAACTCCACTCAACGGCTCCAAATAGAGTCGTTACCGAGCGTCAATCGATCGGTCGGTCGACCGAACCATCGACCGATGATCGATCGAATGGCTACTGGGCACTTCCAGCAGCCTTTGGTCGATGTCCCATCAATCATTTGGTCAACCATACTATCGTTCGAACCATCAACTGAAACTGCTCTGAATGCAGTTTCAGTCGAGTTCTTTCTTCGGTTCGGGTTTCGAGTTTGATTATTTATGGTTCTTTGCATCATAATGAGGATTAGTGCAAGAAGTCTAGACACCCTAAATCTAAACTTTATCTTCCTGACGAATCTAAGCACATCGACCAACGTCCTTCCGATTTTTTGATTTCTCTGATATTTCCAACCGCGAACGTCGTGCGCTAATCGATATAGAATTTAAAAATAATTCTCAATGAAAATATTAGTTCCATGTTTGTTATAATCAAAATCGAGATTAAGACCAAGGTTGAAAACCTTAGGCCAACATTTTAAGCTAGGTTGTTTTTGATATAGGAGTTCATATGGAGTTTTGTTGTCAATGACAGGACTGGGTATCCTATTTATGAGGTAAGTAGCTGTTAAAATGCACTCACCCCAAAAATGTAATGGAATTTGTGATTGGTATTTCAGACTTGCTACTTCAAGCAAGTGTCTATGTTTTCTTTCAACAATTGAATTTTGCTAGGGTGTTTCTACACATGAGCTTTGGTGAATGATACCATTATCAACTAAGAAGGTATTCAATGTGGAATTGAAAAACTCATTCTCATTATCTGTTCGAATGGCTTTGATGTTTTTGGAAAATTGATTTTGGATTAGTTCAATGAAATTGTTAAGAAGGTTTGGAACTTGGTTTTTGGATGAGAATAGGTATGTCCAACAACTCCTTGAGTAATCATCCACCAAGGTTAGGAAATAAGAATACCCATCATGAGTTTGAACTTTGTGAGACCCTCACATATCACAATGAATGATTTCAAAAAGATAAGTAACTTTATTTATGTTATGTGTGAAAGGTTTTCTATATAATTTTGCAACTGGACAAATATTACAAAAAAGGTTTGAAACAACTTTCAAATGAGGTATTATTCCAGAAAGCAACTTCATTCTATTAAAAGTCATGTGCCCTAAACATAAATGTCATAATGTTGAAGGATATAAAGAAACAGAAAAAGCCTAGGTGTTGAATTTTTGACTGCAAATGGGTGAAGCAACAACCAATTTGTACAAGCCATTTTTCTCTTTACCACTCCCCGAAACCTTCCTCGAGACAATGTCCTGGATAACAAAATCAGTGGGATTAAAAGTTATAGAACAGTTCATATCTTTAGTCAGCTCGCTGACAGATAACAAATTGAACTAAAATGAAGCAACAAATAAGGTGTTTGGTAATTGGATGAGCTTGTTTATATGAGTTGTACCAAGGTGTGATATATGGGTGGTGGTGTCATTTGGTAAAGAAACTCTATCATTTAGGTTGGGTTTGGAAATATTTTCTAGAATTATTTGATCTGAAGCTATATTTTCTAGAATTATTTGATCTGAAGCTATGTGGTCTATGGCACCACTATCTAAGATCTAATTTTTGGTAGCAGAGCACAAGGTTTTCCCTTCCATATTTACTTGGTGATTGTTGGATTGATTGTGCTTCAGTAGGTTGATTAAGGTGCCAAGTTGCTCCTTTGATTCCCCAGTGAAGTCCCCATGCTTTCCTCTTGTTTATTCAAGTGTTCCAGCTTCTATATTTGGCCCCTCGCATCCTTCAGTTTGCCCTATATGAGAACTGGTGACTTGCTTTTCATTTCCAGATTGCTCATTAAGCTTTTGCTTCCCTTTGTAGGATTTATGCCTAGGTGGGAAACCGTGTATCTATAGCATATGTCTCGAGTGTGTATTTTGATTTTTGCAATTCCCATACTTTGTGTTGTTGTTGTAGGTCTGATATGTGCTATTTAGAGCTACACTCTATTCCTAGACTAGAGATGCTCATTTTCCTTTGTGTTTCTTTCGGCTCAAGCATCGAGTAAACTTGATTTATTGCTGGCAGAGAGTTCATCATTAGAATGTGCCCTCACATTAACATATGTTTCATTCACTCCCATTAAAAATGGTCTTAGCATGAATTGTCTTAGCAGGCTATTAACCTTATTCTTACGCCCAAGTTCATAGTTGCAGTGTGAACGACATCCACTGCATCTAATTCGTCCCAAAGTCCTTTCAACTTTGTGTAATATGGCGACCAACATGTTTCCTTGTCTGATGGAATTGATTTGTAATTTCTATACCAAAAAATTCTGGGTATGTTACTTTTCTCAAATCTAGTTTGCAGATCGATCCATATTTCAAATGCAACCTTTGCATAGATAATGCTAGAGTTTATTTCGAAAGATCAATCCATATTTCAAATGCAACCTTTGCATAGATAATGCCAGGGTTTATCTCAGGCGCTGTGGATTGTAAAATCCACGAGCACACCATGTCATTACATCGCCTTCAATTCTGTAATCGAGGGATGTTTCATCTGGTGCGATGATCGACCCATCCACAAATCCTACTTTGTTTTTGGCTAAAAGATATCAGCATGAATTCTCTCCGAGCGACATACCTTGATGATCACTACTCTAGAATATATGGATTGTCTTCTATTCTAGCTATTTCAGTTTGATCGCCTCCTCCCTCACTATGGAAATCTCCAACTACATATCTAGCAACCGATGACTTTCGATTTCTGGCCATTTCAACTTAGGGTTCAGATTGCTGAGATCAGATTGTTGATTCACTGATCTTTCGTTGAATCTATTCTGAATCAACTCAAAAACTTCTGACACCATGTTGCAGAATCCCTTGTGATCAGCAAGCAAGCAAGCAAGACAAAAGGACGAAGAACAAAAGCACTTGATCTCTGGAAGAAAAGTTTTTTCAATCAAAAACTGAAGCAGTAATCCAAAAATACAATCTCACATTGTTTATATATTAAACAGTCACCAGATGCAATTACTTATTTACCCTCTTTCTTATTGAACTAAAACTTACTACTAATGTCTATTCTAGTAAGCTTACTAATCTATTAATAGTTGATTTCAAATACACAATGATTTATAACTTTCAACTTCGTTTCTTCAGCTTCATTCAACACATACTCAAGAAACCATTGTATTTCTAAAACCACATATATATATATACTGAAGAAATCATTGTATTTCTAAAACCACACACATATACTCAAGAAACCATTGTATAAATTAAATTAAATTTTAAATTTACAACTGAAGCATGTTTCAAAATACACTGTTCTTGTTTCAAAATTTAATACATATCAGTGATATTTTTTGCTAAAAAGTAGATCCTTAGATAAAAAAAATTCATCCTTTTTATACCTTGCATGTAAATGTTCTAGAGATATTAAACCTTATAAGATTATCAAATGTACAATCAGTAGGTAAATATTTAACACAAAGGAGCTAAAAACAAACAATACTTACCTTGATGCTTGCCTCAAGCCATACTTCACTCAAGCACTGAAAGCTGACAAGCATTGATACATATGTAGTAGCTCATGGTGATAAATTAAGCTTGCCTAATACAAGGCCTAAGTATGTTAATGGAGTCTTGTTCCACACATTGACATATATGAGGATTACTCTTTATTTAGTTGATGTATAGGTTGGTAATCAATTCAAAAGATCAGTATGCTACCCGTCGAAAAGTTAGGTGACAGGTTTGATGTTTTTCTGGCATCCATGCCCAGAATTTTTTTGACAACTTCCATACGAGGACTATCGTACTATGGACTTCAATGATAGATTCTTATGCTTCCCATGGTCATGTAGTTGAAGCTATCCAACTGCTTGAACATATGTTGGAGGAGAAGGTTATGCCAAATGAGATAAGTTTTGTGCATGTTTTATCAGCTTGTACTCATACTGGATTGGTTGAAAAAGGTCATGAATTCAGCTTGTATACCCATGCTGGATTGGTTGAAAAAGGCCATTATGAACTAGTTGCTCATTTGGCATATATAACCTATGGACCATAACAACTAGTTCATAGGTTGTGCAATGAAACTGATAAAACATGAAACTCTGCCATTATGTTTAAAGAACAATATATGAATGTATGACTAGTTGTTGGCTAGTTTTTGGTTATGCAATGAAACAATGAACATTATGTTTAGAGTTTTTGGCTAGTTTCTAATTTCTATGCTATGCATCAACAACATATCAAGTCAAGCTTGTGAGGCAAGTGCACATATAGATGAGAGTGTCCTGCTAAAAGGTTAATGGAGGCCTTCTTCTTCTTCAACATGAGAGTTATGTTCAAAGTAATTATTTGAGATTTTAAGGTTTGAGTTATTGCTGGAGAAGGAATGGTGAAGGCCTTCTTCCTTCTTCAATCTTAAAAATGTGTCCTGCTAAAAGGTTAATGAAGGCCGTCTTCAACCTTAAAAAAGTGGCCCCTGCTTATCAAATTACTGGGCTTGTTAAGATGATGTAGAAGGAATGGTGTCCAAGATTACATCATAACTAGATGATGGATGTAGGCATGCAGATATATGGTGCATGTTGTTATTAGGTACTATTACCAAAAAAATGCAATTCAAGTTAGTAGGCTTCTTTGACTTCATTTTGACTTGTTGATTACACTAATACCTTCAATGTTGACTATCATAAAATATTTTCAGGATTAGCAGAACAGATGTACTCGAAATTGTGCAGCATATGGTTAAGCCTACAAAACTAATTAACCATTAGCTGTGAAATTTTGGAATCAACTCCAGCATCTTGGAAGGTGTTTAATTAGCAAGTACACAGAAGTGTTGACAGCTTCCTTTCATTTGCCAGAAGACAAAGATAATATGCAAAAGACAGATTACAAGGATAAAATAATCATGTAAAAGACAAAGAAGAAATACTATGTTCTATTCCATAATTAAAAGAGAGTACAGTGAGCACTTCACATAGAGAAAGCTACAAGGACTTTACAATTTTCTAAGATGATTCATAAGGTCACCTTCAAGATGTTTCACTAAGAAGCTCTTATATAGGCAGGATAAATTATCAGATTATTGAGTGTGTATATACATAACATGAGAGAACTTCCACATCAGCTCATAATTAACATGGTAATCTCCACCTTTAGCTAAGTGAGAAATGACATAAATACACTACAAAATATGAATAACACTACTAAAGCTATTCATTCATTATAGCAAAAATTACTATTCCATTGAGGTAAGAGAATGGAAAAAGTTGATTGGTTCAACCAACCAACATCCACAGTGTATATCCATACCTTAGATCAAAACTATATACAGATTCCAACCTAATTTGGCAATTGCTAAGAAACTAACTAATTCGCTTAAAGCATCATCCCCTGGAATCTCTCCTCCAAGAGATCCCAAAATCTTTGATCCAACTAAAATTTCTTTTACACTACAACACAATTGACCTATAGAGACACAAAATTAAAGACAAATTATATTTTTGTTTCTAAATCTTTACATTTAGAGACTAATAGACACAGATTTTTTCCTAATTAGCCTCTAAAGATCTATAGAAACAACAACAATCGCTTAATTGATTTGACTCTAAGCTATAGAAACGCAGTCACTTAATTGATCTGACTCAAACTATTTTTAAAGGCTAATTAGGAACACATTTGGTGTTTATTAGTCACTAAATGTGAAGATTTAGAAACAAAAATCTAATTTATCTCTAATTATGTGTCTCTATAGGCCGGTTGTATTGTAGTGTTACATGACAAATGCCAAATTGTTCTTCTATTTTATCATATTTTATGTTGTCTAAAATTGTTTCTCAATCTTTCAGCGTGTTCTTTGCTTCTTTTACTTGTCCTTCCGTTCTTTTGGGTGTCTTGCTCTCTCTTTTGTGCAATATCTCAGGAATGGGCTTGGGACTTCCCGTTCTTCGATCATAAGCTCTTGTGCAAATAAATCCTGCCGAAGACAAATTGTTGCTCATAATTGTGTCTAAATTGAAAGAATTAATATTTATTGCCAATCTTTGTCTATTCTATTTTTGATACCATCAATTAATTTATAAATGCATTATAAAGTATGTACTAAAGTGAAACTAAAAAAAACAATTATATTTTCTCCTTTTTCAATATGTTTTTGATGAAAAATCCCTTTTTCAGTTTGATTTCCTCTAGTCTCTCATTTTTCTTCACATGATGAATTCCTTGACAAGTTATTCATTTGAATGAATCAATGTACTCCAACAAGAGAAAATGGTCTCAACGCTAAACAAAAAGCAAAAGTTAAAGGTTTCAGTCTATTCAAGAGAAATTTCGTTAAAATAAAAGCAGATTAATATTGCATACCATTTTTGAAGCGGGTGAAGATCTTCTCAAGTGATTGCTCTAAGACACCCAAACATATTTATTAGCATTTTGTTTATCAAGAAATCAATTGTAAAATGGTGATGCTCTGTAGTAAGTACCTTTGTACATCCCTCTCGTGCTGTTTCCAGTGTAAATAATAGTTCTTTCCAAATTCTGTATCAAATTCCTTGGAAATATGATGGATTTTGAGTAGTTCCATCATCTGCAAATACCTGTATGATTTACATATGTTAAGAACATAAAAAGGAATAAAGGATAAAACTGTGCAGTTTATCATGCATCCATGTCTACATATGCGAAAAATGATACTATCAAATAATTATAGACATCAAAATTTCGTGACTACCTCATTAGCTTGAAAGTATGTTCCATTAAGTGGAAATCTTCCTCTTGTTGCTGTTCGACATGGTATCTGTTGATTTCAATGTATCAATCATGTTACTAGCATCAATCATGCATGTCAATCATATATAAGCTTGTGATTGTGATTGATTAGTATATAGTAGTTGAGAAGTATTTGAATCTTTACTTAAGATGTACTATTTCTCTTTCAAAATAAAAAAGAGTTTGCAAGCTTTACCTAAATAGTTCCTTTGAATATTTCTGGTTCTGGTTCTTGTGTAGGACTGAGATGAGCATTATCATTACATGTTTCTGGTGTACATTAAGTATTGATTAGAAATCAGCTACAATAAAGAATGGCAGGTTTTATGTACAACTGAAACATTTACTTACCCGGTGTCCATACATGGAGGTAGGGACATGGATCAGCATACTCTCTCCGATCCATCTGTATTGGGGAAGTGAGAATAAATATAGTTTTTTATATGATATACACTGAAAAGAAGGTTGATAAGCAGAAACTAATCAGCTCACCCCTTCCAAGAGAGGGTGTGAATCAGGAAGTACATATCTGAAATCAAGAAAATGGTAATGAGCTTAAATAATAGGAAATTATAGACTTTGTTAATGTTGTTAATTTATGCAAAAATTCGAACCCCTAAATTGGATAAACGGCGGCTTGAAATTGGATAAACGGTTTCAAGCCATGCTTGCTTATTTATGAAGTGGTTGCAAAAATGACAAAAGTTGAGAAAACTTAAGCTTTTTAGTTATATCAGCCAAGAAGAAAAACTTACGCATCATGCATTGTTCTCAGGGACAAGACATGATTGTTTTTAGTATCACGAGTCGGTGTAGCTTCTGTAGAAATAATTAGTGGAATCATATTCTGGAGGGCAAACTTGTTTTCTTCTTGTTTGAAAAGATCTTCCATGTCAGTATGTACAAGTTGCCTACATCCACCTTCTGATGCTCCACTGTTCCAAGAGTGATCATATCAGTAACTTACTTCTATTGCATCAAAATATTAAAAATGTGTTCCATATTTATGATATGAAAAAGATAACAAATGTACTCAACGATCCCAACTACTTACATTAGCAAAGAAGAGTGAAACTTAGTATATTAAATATACCTGACATGGGCACTTGCAAAATATTTGCACTCTCCTTTCATCGGGCACGAGTAACAATTTGGATTCTTCTTTGTACAAAACACCTAAATGATTCAATTCAAGGATTTAAGTTAGAAGGAATCCCTAAATTATCAGAACTAATCATTCTGTTAAAGATCGTCTACCAGCATACCTTTCCAAAAGTAATCATTTTGTAGTGCAGTAGATACCTATCACAAGGCATATATGTGATTATTATAACAGTAAAGTAATTTAGCAAGCTATTTAAGTCAGTTTCCTACTAAAGTGATAAACTTCTTCAAATTGGGCAGGTATCTACAGTATATGTTGATCCAACTGGTGTAAATAAGACCAAAGGTACTTTTGAATGTCCTCCCTCTTTGGATAACTTCAGTGAAAAAAAGAAGAGAAAATCAATTCTACTATTCAGTTCTAGAAAGACTTCCATGTTTGTGATACTTACTTCTCTAACTCATGTAACTGATTATTCTCAGGGAGTGTAATCGGAACCCATCCAAGCCGTACACTTATGCGAGCAACATTAGTGTCAACCTGATACCAAACCTTGGAGTCTTAAGTATTCCTTCTACTAAGCTTCTGATAATGAAACTTATACAACGGGCTACTTACTGGAAATGCCAACTGCTTAAGTGTCAAAAACCTAATACATTCAACACTCTTAAGGCCTAGTCCTTCAATGCTTAGGAGAAAATTCCTAAAATATCATTAAGGTTGGGTTTTACTTATTAAACAATTGCTCATTTCAAAAATTGCATTGAATTTCTGGTATTAAATTGCATTCTTTGTAGTTAAGTATTATCCATGATCGGAGGAGGGCACCTCAAGAAATTACTGATGGTTATTTAGGGTGCTCACAGGATCTCATGAGAGCTTGTGCTTCAACAGACACAATTACCCTTCTTTTTTTATTCTTATGCTATTAAAAAAATAAAATAAAGTAAAATAATGATGAAAAAATTTAACATACTTTGTTTCATCTGGGGGAATAAATCTCAGCCACTCAAGATCAAGAGATCCACATTCACTAAATAATCGATTGAGAAAGCCCTGCATAACATAGCTCATAGTTCAGTAACTCTGAACTGGTATGAATATAGTAGCATGATAATTGAAATGAAAAGAGGTATAAATTGATCCATCTAAAGAGTAATTGATAATCAATGAAGGAACTCAAGTATTCCCCTTTCTGAAACTAAGGATGTGACAAAAGGCATTCAGAAAATGAAAAACTTCAAACTTATTAATACTGATTCTTCAGTTAAATGAAGAAGAGCTACAATTTTTTTTTCTCAAACAAAATGCTCTATCTGATCCAGCGTACCTTTATTCGTACTACCATGACATTGCTCTGTCCTCGAGTTTTGATGGTGTCTGAGATTTCCCAAACTTCTGGGCATTGAACAACTTCCCAATCTAATGAGTCCCTGTTCTCATCTGTTTCCTCATATTTGTAGCCATTAAAATACGCTTCATTCTTTAAACTATGCCAACCAAAATCTTTTATTTTCTTTCCTTTGCCAAGCAAATTCCTGGCATTGGCTATCTTTTGACCTCGCATTCTCTTTCCATCCTGCTCTGCAACATTTTCTTTTAAAGGAAAGTTGGCCATAAGGGACAGGAAGGACGAGCTGCAAGAGTTAACGCAAGAATACAAAGAGAACAAAATTCAACATACAGAATCTAAGACATAAAAGTTAGCATTCAAGTTTAATATTTTAGTTTGATCTCACCTTGAAGAAATGTCAGAAACATTCTGAGTGAGGAACGCACCTACCACAGAGTCCAGAACTGATCCCTTCCATTTGGAGGCGTACCTGTTTCCTGCAACATATTATTTGTGTATTGCGAAATATGAAGTTTGCATCAAAACGTACGTTGTATATCTATACTCCATTTTTTTCTCTTATGGCCGCATTGTAAAACAGAATATGTAAACGAACAAATTGAATCATATAATTAAAGAATATTACAATCTACCTTGAATATGTTCTGTGCACTCAATGAAAGAATGAACTTGGCCGAACAGTCGTTTTTCTTCCTCCCTCCTCTTCTCTTCGTCCATCCCATCGTCAAATACATGCTCTTCAGTTGTGAAATTCAACTTTCTTTTCACTGGCTTCCGCTGGATGTCTCCGAACACAACCCTCGTCAAGCATTTTCTTCTCGTCAGCTCCTGTTTAGTTTCACCTGATGGAGGAGAGGAATCTCCATATACTGAAGGAGCAACTAAGCCTTCCTCCTCCCGTTGCTTTAGACTTTGGACTTGTTTAAGTGCATTTTCTTCTGCAGGCGGAGATTTTGTTTTCAGGAAACAATTAAAGAAGCAGCAAAAGAAATTTATTGTAAAAATACAGATTATTTCATCACCAACAATAACATTAAAACAAAAGATTTCTCTTCCAAACATATTCGGAAAAAGAAAAAGAAAAAGAAAATGTTGTTTAAATAATGATAGTTGATAGTAACCCTGATTTTGTTTTTACAAAGAAAAAGAAAAACCGATGACATGAACATAACGGTGAAGGTGATCGCTGCTGCTCGGAGAGACAAGCGCCTGATCACGGTTGGGCCGACGTCGTAAACGAGAGTAAGTCAATAGGAGTCTTGAAGATGAAGGAGCCGCTGAGGTTGAGTCCGTCGTCTTCTCCATCTCGCACGCGCGCCACCGGCCGGGGGAAAAGAGAAGTGTCTACCAAGCTAAACCTAAAGCTTTTTGGTGGAGAGATTGGCTGGAGTACTTCAGTAGCTCGCCAATGACTAAAAGAACATGAAGTGTGAATGGGTTGATCAATAAATGCTAAACCTAAAGAGAAGTGTCTGTCGTCTTCTCCATCTCGCACGCGCGCCACCGGCCGGGGGAAAAGAGAAGTGTCTACCAAGCTAAACCTAAAGCTTTTTGGTGGAGAGATCGGCTGGAGTACTTCAGTAGCTCGCCAATGGAGGAATGAGTTTTCGTCTCTCTCGTCCTTTCTGGAACAGTAGTTTGATGGGTTGATCAATAAATGCTGATTTGAAAAGAATGTACGGTGAAGCTGGAGATGATTTGCTTTGTCTAAAGAGTAAAGTAAATATTTAAAATTATATCTTCAATCTTATTTTTTTTCTCAATATCATAATATGAATTTGAATATTTTCGGATTCATAAATTAAAATCAAATTTTTCGATTTTGCCCTCATAAGTCATGGGTGAATTAATTTGGACGCTGATCGACTGATTCAACATGGTTTAAATCCAATTAATAAAATATTCCATCTATTTTACTTTATATCGTCTTTTTTACTCTATACCGTCACTATTCTGCATGTACTTGGCGTTGGAGCTTGGAGCACGTATCTTCTTCTTCATTTTCTATCGCTCTTCTTCCTCGGCCGGCGTTAGAGCTTTTGGAGACTCGAGGTTTTCTTGGCGCCTTGCTTTGTTGACGTCGATTCGTTTCCTCTTCCTTGTGCTCGATAGTAGCTCGACCTTGTTGCTATTGGCGGCTTCCTTTTTTGACGCCTTTCTTTTTTGACGCCGAGGATTTCTTGCTTTGTTGACACCGAGGATTTTCTTTTCATTCCTCTACGATCTCGACTAATACCTTGGCAGTTATATACTTTCGGCAAAGTCTGGAATTAGTCGCTACAAGTTTGTACCTACTGTTTCACTATTTTTTTGGTTAATTATGTAGACACATTCCATATTAGTGAACAAATCTCTAATGATATTTTTTTTTGCTTGATTCAATACTTTTATGAAAGTATCTAATGCCCTAATTTTTGGATACTTTGCGGCATTTCATACAGTTTAATTAGAAAAGTTTCTTGATTATTAGTCACTTTAAACAAGAATGATTATTACACTGTATTTAACAGTAACCCTAGTTGAAACTTGGGAGTTGTTTCAAGACTTTTGCAAAAGTTTGTAAGTATATCCGTCCAGGTTTGTATCATCAGTGTTCTTGGTTTTTTATTTTATTTATTAGAAATATTTTATATTAGTAATGATAAAAATGATGATATTATCTTCTTCTTTTTCAATTCTATAATTTTGTGAAATTATGGAATTCTATAGTCTATTCCATACTTATTCTGATTTCATTTGGTTATAGGTGTATGTGTGATGGCTGATGCACATAGTTTTGTGGTGTAAGATTCTGATGCTGACAATATCCTGTGAATTATTAAAATATATGTCATTCCTCCTCACTTATTGTTAACTACGGATAAATAAATAATGATTAACTTATATCATTGCAGGTTACAATATCTTGACGATGATGATTTTATTGTGCCTAATACATATGCCAATGTTTCAAACTTCTACACAACAAGCGTCAAACCATGTTGAAACTATAGCTGCCACTGACATTGTAGCTCAAGAGGCTCAAAAATACAAGTCAACCATGTTTAGATTTGAACTTCCCTTTGACCTTTGATGATGATGAGTATGACTACATTGAGGAAGAGCTTGCTAAGGAGAGGATAAGAGAAGAAGTGGAGACAATTGAGGATTTCTCAAACTCAATTTTTACTTCTAATGATGTAATTGGAAGATATTTTCTATTGGAGGAACATATGTAGGAGAATAATGGAGCATATGAGGGTGTGGAGAATATCCACACAAACGATGAATAGGCTGAAACATATGTGAACAATGATGAAGATGTCATTCCTCCAAAATTCTATAATGTTTTCACTTCTGAAAATGTCAATTACATTGATTTTGACTTCACTGATGGCCAGTATGACATAGGGGATCGTGATTTTCAAGTCGAAGAAGAAGATGACATCTGTCGAAGAAGAAGATGACATCCTAGTAAACTCCATGAATGTTTTTCCAATTGATAATGATTCACAAACTTCAGAATTGTATCTACATCAGGTAATTCATTTGAAAATAATCCTAACAGTATAAGGTGTTTTATACTTTTCTAGAAGTATTGAACTAGAGCAAATACTAGTTTATGAGTTGATATGAGACCCTGTATTAATTTCAAGTATTTTCTGATAGAGATAGTTTCAAGAGAGCTCTTACCAATTATTGCATCAAGCGAAATTTTGAATTGAGACGCATCCAAAGCAATACTATATCAAAGTCGGATGCAAAGAGCCCAATTATTGTTGGACGTTGTCAGCAACCGGCATGGGTAAATTTCAAATAGTGACTTTTGTCAATGAACATAATTGTACTGTTGTTGTAAGGCTGAACTTGGACCATCGACAATGCACTGCCACTTTTGTTGCGAATCACACAAAGGAGTATCTTTTGGGCAATGAGAAAATCATTAGTAGTTTTGTTATCTCTGAGATAAGAAAGGTATTTGGAGTGCATATATCTTATAAGAAAGTGTACAATGCACTCCAAATTGCTCTCGTTTCTGTTCGTGATGACTATGATCAATGCTACAAAGATTTGCCAGCATATCTTAGGGAATTAAGGATTCATGACTTTGAATCAAAAGTTAAATTGATGAGTTGTTCATCGAACCACCGTTTCCAACGTGTCTTCTGGGCTTTTGGAGCAAGCTTGCATGGATTTAGAGAATATATGAGGCCTATATTATATATTGATGCAACACATCTGAGAGGTAAATACCCAGGGGTTCTTATGATTGTAACTTTTATTGATGCAGAAAATAGGCTTTTTCCCGTGGCATTTACTGTGACTGAAATTGAAAAAACAGAAACATGGGTGTGGTTTTCGGATGAACTTTTGAGATATATCCCCGGTTATAGGTGTAAGACCCTATTTTTTTTTTAATATAAAAATCTATTTTGGTGCAGCGCACCGGATCGAAGGTTAGCTGGGTCGAGCCGCGGAAATCGCCTCGAGTAGAAGGTATAACCCGACCCATGATATGAAGTTTAAATTAGCTCAATGGTTATTTCCTTTCTTGCTTATGATGTCTTATTAAAGTCGAGTTCGACTCATGAGTGCGGATAGGATCGGAGTACGAATCGAACTCGGATCGAATCAAGTAGAAGTTAGGTCAAGTGAGGGGTAAATAGGTCATTGGATGAGGGGAATAAAATCCCTCACCCAAGCCACCCGTGCGGCTCAAAGGGAGAGCCGCACGCAGCCCATCAAGGGGGAGAAAGGGAGAGAAGGAGGAGGAGATCTTGTCGGCGCCGAGTTCACGACGACGCTCGCGAAGATCAGAATCTCATTTTCATCAAGGTTTCTTCGTGATCTGATCAAGGTGAGTGGTTAGAGTAGATTTTTAGGGGAGGCGGGTGGCCGGCCCTATAAGATGTGAAATTGGGGTTTTCTTCGTGAGTTCTTGTTGATCATTGTGATTCTTTTTTATAGAACTTTAATCGCTGTTATACCATGATCTCGTGTATTTTATCGTGTCAATTTTCTCAGTTTTGAGGGCTGACCGAGTTGAGGAAAAGAAAAAGGTCATGCCGAAATTTTTCCCAATTTCCTCACTCGTTTCGCAACTCGTGCATCGTCTTATGATCTTTATGTTTTAGGCTTTGGATTGATACTCGTAATGTCGCCATAACCAAATCCACCACCCCTAGGGGGTTCGGCCGAGCAGGTTACTACCCTACTCGAGTTGGCCGAGCAGTGAAAGGGGAGGTGCGGGGCTGCCTATATTGAATTATTGGATCCCTTGCTATATCGCTTTAACTCGCACTTCCATACTTAATGTTAGATGAAGTTGTATTTTTTTGTTTACTATTCAACCTATTAAAATGCATAATTTCCAGCCCCTTCCCACATATATGGTTCGGCCGAGCAAGGGTTACCTTGCCCAAGCTTCGGTCGATCAAGGGTAAGGGGGAGGAAACGAATGATTTTGTGTAGTTGTTCATATCCTTCGATTAATGTTAATTCATATCCATGTTAATGTTAATTCATATTCATGTTATGAATTGTTGGTGATAGATCTATATTATCATTTTGGAAATGTTCTTGCCAATGCTCATATGGTATACGTAGTCAAGAAAGGTTTCATTTAATTGCTCATATCATGTTTAATTGTTGCTATGCTTAGAGTATGTTCCATATTGGTTTAACCACTACATTATTTACTCTTTAATTCGGTTTCTTCATGATGTTGCTATCCATAATTACTTTGGTAAGTGATGTAGAAATGGTACGTCGAGTGCCTACCTAGTCGGCGAGTTCTCTCATTCTAGGAAGAATAGTTTAGATGACTTGGGGTATCATTTAACTTAGATACAAGACACATACACTAAGTGCTTCATTTAAGGAAACAATGGGACTCTAGGGTAAGGGGTCAGATATGGGCAATGCTCGGAAAGCAAAACACAACATACTTGCACAACCTGGTTTGGGTTGTGGTTGATGGTCTACTGAGAAGTGTCACTAGCCGGATGGCAAGCACACGACTCAGCGGTTTATAGGGTTTTGAGATTGCACCAGCATGCCCGCTAGGTGTTAGACCCGAGTGGCGGAGGGTCTTGAGATTTCGTCAGTGGGCCACGCTGACGGTAGACTTGAGCGGGTTGGGACTAGCTATCCCTAACCCGGAGGATCACTGAAACTAGTGGTCATCCTAGTTGACGGATCCGAAGTATAAAAGTCTCTAAATGAGGAGCCCGTAGGGGCTGGTTTGAGTAAGCCGACCGACCGAGTCAAGTAGAGGAAGGACTGTACCTTCCATATATACCTTAGGCCGTTATTGTCCGAGCTTGCATCATGGATATGGGCCCGAGAGGCCGGTTCATCCACTCATCCGTTTTGGCTCACTTATTTTTTATGGAATGTGATTTGACAACTTTCTTATATATGTGATTGCCGAGGTTTTAAGTGGAGGTTCGAAAGAATCGCTCACTGAGTTCCTCGTGAACTCACGGTTTTCATTTCTTGTTATTTTGCAGAGCCCGACCAGTGAGGTACGACTTGGTGGCTTGGCGCGCAGCAGAGCAGGCGTGGGTGCAGATCTCATAGCTGGCAGTAACTAGTCATGTCTGTTAGAGTCTGATGTATGCACTGGGTTTATTTCTGTAAAAACTTTAAAATGTTTATTTGGAAAAACTTTCAGATGTTTATTTGAAACTTATGGTGTTTTAGAACTTGGTGTGATCAAACTAGTTTTGAACTTTTAATAAAAGTTGTTATCGTTTATTTTGGTCATTACTTGATGTGTTCTGTTTATGTTTTTGTGAGTTGTTAGTCAGTGCATAGGGTAGGCTTCGGGGTACTGACTCGTACCCTGTTCGATCACGCGTACCCTGAGTTGGGGCGTGACAATAGGGGATTAAGTATTATGAGTGATCGGAACCCAGACATTATAGCTGCTGTGAGAAATGTCTTTCCAGATGCTCCGCATGGATTTTGTATGGTTCATCTTGCAAAAAAATTAGTACATGATGTTCGTTCAAAAGATATTGTGCCCTTGTTTTGGGTAGCTGCAAGATCAACCACAGAACAATCATTTAATGAATGTATGCAAAAGATATTGGCTATTCATGAGCAAAGTTACCAATGAATATCTCAATTAGAGAAGAAGAAATGAGCTAATTTCTTTTTCCCTGGTAGGACGTATGATATCATAACAACTAATTCTGCGGAATGCTTAAATGCATTATTTAGGGAAGTCCGTGGGTTGCCAATCACAACATTGATTGAGATGACAAGACGCAAGGTCTCGGAGTGGTTCTTCAAGAGACGTAAAGTTTCTCTTACATTGACCATTACTTTGACTGGAAAAATAGAAACATTTTTAGCAGAGAATCGCCACAAATGTCGTTGGCATGCTGTGGATCCACATTGGGACCATTGCTACTAGGTACAAACATCATACCAAAGAGTTATTGTTGATTTAGCTAATAGATCATGCTCTTGCAGTAAGTTTCAACTTTATGGTATTTCTTGCTCACATGCCATGATTGTTATCGGTTATTGTAGTCTTGACCCTTATTAGGATTATGAGCGTTATTTCACTGTTGAGACTTATAAAAAAATATATGAGGATAAAATTCATCCGACAAGAAGCAAACAATATTGGCATAGAGAACCTTATGATACCCAAGTGAAACCACCACAATCTTTAGCACAACCTAGTAAAAAAAGAAAAAATAGAAAAGAATCAAGACATAGTGGCAGACTTCAGAGGAAGTGCTCAAGATGCAAGCAAGTAGGGCACAACAAGCGTTCATGCAGAGCTCCCCAACCCAGCTGACAACACACTTCATTCCATACTTTTGTGAAAGTATGTAACTCGAATAAATACTTGTTTTTGACTGTCATGCTTATTAGTATCTGTGCATGTATGATTGTACGAAACTATGAGTATAGTCAATATATATATAATGAGTAAATTTGAATATTGTTAATGAGTTGATATCATATTATGCTTTTTCCACACTTTGGTGAAAATATGGAACCGGTGAAAATACTAATTTTTGACTCTGTATCACAATTACTATCTATTAATATATGATTGGATATCATTTCTAATGACTATAATTTGAATTCTGTATGAGTTAAACTCAAAAGAAGTCATTCCATACTTTTGTGAAAGTATGAAAATAGAATAAATACTAGTTTTCGACTGTCATGCCTATTATATCTGTGCATGTATGATTGTTTGGAACTATGAGTATAGTCAATATATTTGTAATGAGTAAATTTGAATTCTGTTAATGAGTTGATGTCATATTATGATTTTTCCACACTTTGGTGAAAGTATGGAACTAGTTAAAATACTAATTTTTTACTCTATATCACAATAACTATCTATTAATATATGATTGAATATCATTTCTAATGACTATAATTCGAATTCTGTATGAGTTAAACTCAAAATAAGTCATTCCATACTTTTGTGAAAGTATGAAAATAGAATAAATACTAGTTTTCGACTGTCATGCCTATTATATCTGTGCATGTATGATTGTGTGAAACTACGAGTATAGTCAATATATTTGTAATGAGTAAATTTGAATTCTGTTAATGAGTTGATATCATATTATGATTTTTTACACTTTGGTGAAAGTATGGAACTGGTGAAAATACTAATTTTTGACTATGTATCACAATTACTATATGTTAATATATGATTGGATATTCTTTCTAATGACTATAATTTGAATTATGTATGAGTTAAACTCAGAAGAAGTCATTCCATACTTTTGTGAAAGTATGAAACTAGAATAAATACTAGTTTTCGACTGTCATGCCTATTAGTATCTGTGCATGTATGATTGTATGGAACTTTGAGTATAGTCAATATATCTGTAATGAGTAAATGTGAATTCTGTTAATGAGTTGATATCATATTATGCTTTTCCCACACTTTGGTGAAAGTATGGAACTGGTGAAAATACTAGTTTTTCCACACTTTTGTGAAAGTATAGAATTGAATAAAATATAGACATACAACTAGCCAAATTAAACATTGTACAATAATATGCTTGCACTGTGATAATCCTCTACCAAATAGGGGATCATAAATAGTTTGGTGTACAATATTTTCAGTATCGTTATAACTTGACATTTGAATATGTGTCATTGAAGAAAGTAATTACAAGCTTCAACTGAAATCTTTTCATGTTGTGTTGATTCAATTTCATTGGTTTTGATTCGATCAAATATTCAATGTACTACATCAAAAAAATACCACAGTCAACACTGAAATCTTATTGAGGACATCCATAAATTTCTTTTCTCCAACCTTCCGATTTGAAGTGGGTGCTAAGGTTGGGGCATATTGCATCCAGATGCTCATATGGCATTGTTTGAAATATTAAAATCTACATGTCACATATCTATTGGTTGGAAGAAGTTATCATAGAAGTTTAAAGTTGAATTATAACATGTACAAAACACTCACATTGTCCTCGAAATCTTGCCGCAAGACATGGTAGGACGACATTGAATGTAAATACAAGAATAACTTTTGCTCAACGTCCACCACAAGAAGATGCCAATGCCCTCTGGTATCTTTTATTTTATTGAAATGACGGAGGTGGCTACTATTAATGGCCATAAAAATATATTTAGGATTACAAGACATGACTGATGACCTTTGAATTCCATTCAATGCGGTCGCTCCATGACTTCTATAATATCTCTGGAAATAGAAATAACTTTGTTTACTCTAGAGGTGCAAAATTAAAGAATCCATACTTTATAAACTCTGGTATTTCATAAAATAAACCATTAACCAAATTCCATACTTTGAGATAACTATAGAATGTCATAAATATACAAAAGAAGCCAACTTCCATACTCTGGAAGTGTAAAATTAAGGAATTCATACTTTATCAAAACTCTGGAATTTCATGAAATAAACCATTAACCAAATTTCATACTTTGAGATAACCGTAGAATGTCATAAATACACAAAAGAAGCCAACTTTCATATTCTGAAAGTGCAAAATTAAGGAATTCATACTTTATCAAAACTCTGGAATTTCATGAAATAAACCATTAACCAAATTTCATACTTTGAGATAACAGTAGAATGTCATAAATACACAAAAGAAGTCAACTTCCATAATCTGAAAGTATAAAATTAATGAATCCATACTTTATCAAAATTCTGAAATTTCATGAAATAAAACATAAATCAAATTTCATACTTTGAGATAACTGTAAAATGTCATAAATATACAAAAGAAGCCAACTTTCATACTCTAGAAGTGCAAAAGTAATTATTCCATACTTTATCTAAACTCTGGAATTTCATGAAATAAATCATTAACCAAATTCCATACTTTGAGATAACTGCAAAATGTCATAAATACACAAAAGAAGCCAACTTCCATACTCTGGAAGTGCAAAATTAATGAATTCATATTTTATCAAAATTTTGGAATTTCATGAAATAAACCATTAACCAAATTTCATACTTTGAGATAACTGTAGAATGCCATAAATACACAAAAGAAGTCAACTTCCATACTTTGGAAGTACAAAATTAAGGAATCTATACTTTCGCAAAACTTTGGAATTTCATAAAAAACAACAATATATTACTACAAACTAGTTTATGAAAATTTACCTTGAAAATTGCACCCAAATATATATATGATTAGTTGGGTTGTTACGAACATTCCTTAATAAGATTGAAGGGTAGCCATCAATCATGTCGTCGTCGATGAGCGCATCAAAGTCTAGTATATTCCATAAACTATCCAAATTTAAATAGTAGTGCCAACATCTCCAAATATATCAATTGCTCAACCTAAAACAAATAAAAAATACTAATAAATATTCAATCAACTACACCATTCCCGCATATTAAATCCACTCACAAATATAATTATTGTTTCGAAACAACAAATTAAATTACAATAACACTCAGTCTAATTTATTCAAAGATAGAAGTAATTGGCAATATCATTGTCCACATCTTTGAATTTAGTTCTTATCTGCACCAAAAATAAGAAGAGACTTATTGTCATTATAGTTATTTGTCTGCATGCTTTTTAATGATAACTTTGAAGAATTCAGTTTTTACCTTTCGAAGAATTTTTCCTTTTTTGGTTGCATGCTTTTTAATGATAACTTCAGCTTTCTCATCTTTTTCCTCATGATCTTCATCATCCAGACTTAAATTCAATGGAAAAGTTGTTGTGGTATCTTTTTCTCATGTTTTGACCTCTTACAGTATCTCTTTGCAACAACTTCTTTTTTTCTTTTCGTTGGCTCTAGGTTTGCAACAACAGTTTTGGTTGATTCCGGGCTAGGAACAACAAAATTTTCAACTCTTCTGAAATTTTTTGACTTTTTTTCCATCTATCTTTTGCCATATGGGGGTTCCCGTCCTTTCCCTCAGATTATATATATTCTTTTGAATCGATACCCTCCTAACAATATTTTTATAAACAATGCTTGGTGTCAAAGGGCATACATCAGGGGTAGATCTCTTCTTCTGCCTTCTTTTTTCCCTCATTTGCCTTCGTAAATATCTATTGATGTGCTCTTGCCAGTATTCTGTTACAAAATCAATCAGGAGATCTTCCGCCGTCTGAAAAAAATTACAAAATAAAAAGTCATTCCATAGTTTGATGAAAAGTATGAAATTATAGAAAATACTATTTTGGAACTCAATTTATTAGATACAAGTACATGTATCATTTTTTGGATGTCATTTCTAAAGAGTAACTAAATTCCGATATCAACTTGATATCATCATAAATCATTCCATCCTTTGGTGAAAGTATTGAACTAGAATAAATATGTAACTTCAATATGTAACTTCATACCCTAGTGCGTGGCCAAAATAGAAGTTATTCTTCAGATGAAGGAATAAGATTTTCAACAACTCCATCATGGGTCACACACTCCCATTTGGAATCAAGGGTCCTTGTTTGCCAATTTATAATAAACCATTTCCACAATCTGGGCTTTTCTTTTTGTTGGCTCCGGGCTTGCAACAACAGTTTTGGTTGGTTTCGAGATGGGAACAACAAATTTTTCAATCGTCTTCTGAAATTGTTTGGCTTTTTTGCCATCTATCTTCTGGCATAGGGGGGTTCCCGTCCTTTTCCTCAGATTATATGAATTCTTTTGAATCGATGTCCTCCTAACAATATTCCTATAAACATTGCTTGGTGTCAAAGGGCATACATCAGGGGTAGATCTCTTCTTTTGTCTTCTTTTTTTCCTCTTTTGCCTTCGTAAATATCTATTGATGTGCTCTTGGCAGTATTCTGTTACAAAATCAATCAAGAGATCTTCCGCCGTCTGAAAAAAATTACAAAATAAAAAGTCATTCCATAGTTTGATGAAAAGTATGAAATTATAGAAAATACTATTTTGGAACTCAATTTATTAGATACAAGTACATGTATCATTTTTTGGATGTCATTTTTAAAGAGTAACTAAATTCCGATATCAACTTGATATCATCATAAATCATTCCATCCTTTGGTGAAAGTATTGAACTAGAATAAATATGTAACTTCAATATGTAACTTCATACCCTAGTGCGTGGCCAAAATAGAAGTTATTCTTCAGATGAAGGAATAAGATTTTCAACAACTCCATCATGGGTCACACACTCCCATTTGGAATCAAGGGTCCTTGTTTGCCAATTTATAATAAACCATTTCCACAATCTGGGCTTTTCTTTTTGTTGGCTCCGGGCTTGCAACAACAGTTTTGGTTGGTTTCGAGATGGGAACAACAAATTTTTCAATCGTCTTCTGAAATTGTTTGGCTTTTTTGCCATCTATCTTCTGGCATAGGGGGGTTCCCGTCCTTTTCCTCAGATTATATGAATTCTTTTGAATCGATGTCCTCCTAACAATATTCCTATAAACATTGCTTGGTGTCAAAGGGCATACATCAGGGGTAGATCTCTTCTTTTGTCTTCTTTTTTTCCTCTTTTGCCTTCGTAAATATCTATTGTTGTGCTCTTGGCAGTATTCTGTTACAAAATCAATCAAGAGATCTTCCGCCATCTGAAAGAAATTACAAAATAAAAAGTCATTACATAGTTTGATGAAAGTATGAAATTAGAGAAAATACTAAATAAGAACTCAATTTATTGGATACAAGTACATGTATCATTTTTTGGATGCCATTTCTAAAGAGTATACTAAATTCTGATATCAACTTGATATCATCATAAATCATTCCATACTTTGGTGAAAGTATTGAACTAGAATAAATATGTAACTTCATACCCTAGTGCGTGGCCGGAATAGAAGTTGTTCTTCGGATGAAGGAATAAGATTTTCAACAACTCCATCATGGGTCACAGACTCCCATTTGAAATCGAGGGTCATTGTTTGCTAATTTATAATAAACCATTTCCACAATTTGGGCTTTTCTTTTTGTTGGCTCTGGGCTTGTAATAACAATTTTGGTTGGTTCTGGGCTGGGAACAACAAATTTTTCAACATTCTTTGAATTTTTTTAGTTTTTTTGCCACCTATCTTCTGCTATAGGGGGGTTCCCCTCCTTTTCCTCAGATTATATGTATTCTTTTGAATCGATGTCCTCCTAATAATATTCCTATAAACAATGCTTGATGTCAAAGGGCATACATCAGGGGTGGATCTCTTCTTTTGCCTTCTTTTTTCCCTCATTTGCCTTCGCAAATATCTATTGATGTTCTCTTTGCAGTATTTTGTTACAAAATCAATCAAGAGATCTTCCGCCGTCTGAAAAAAATTACAAAATAAAAAATCATTTCATAGTTTGGTGAAAGTATGAAATTAGATAAAATACTATTTTGGAACTCAATTTATTGGATACAAGTACATGTATCATTTTTTGGATGTCATTTCTAAAGAGTATACTAAATTCTAATATCAACTCGATATCATCATAAATCATTCCATATTTTGGTGAAAGTATTGAACTAGAATAAATATGTAACTTCAATATGTAACTTCATACCCTAGTGCGTGGCCGGAATAGAAGTTATTCTTCGGATGAAGGAATAAGATTTTCAACAACTCCATCATGGGTCACAAACTTCCATTTGGAATCAATTAAGGGTCATTGTTTGCCAATTTATAATAAACCATTTTCACAATCTGGGCTTTTCTTTTCGTTGGCTTCGGGCTTGCAACAACAGTTTTGGTTGGTTCCAGGATGGGAACAACAAATTTTTCTATCTTCTTCTGAAATTGTTTGGCTTTTTTGCCATCTATCTTCTGCCATAGGGGGGTTCCCCTCATTTCCCTCAGATTATATGTATTCTTTTGAATCGATGTCCTCCTAATAATATTCTTATAAACAATGCTTGATGTCAAAGGACATACATCAGGGGTAGATCTCTTCTTCTGCCTTCTTTTTTCCCTCATTTGCCTTCGCAAATATCTATTGATGTGCTCTTTGCAGTATTCTGTTACAAAATCAATCAAGAGATCTTCCTCCGTCTGAAAAAAATTACAAAATAAAAAATCATTTCATAGTTTGGTGAAAGTATGAAATTAGATAAAATACTATTTTGGAACTCAATTTATTGGATACAAGTACATGTATCATTTTTTGGATGCCATTTCTAAAGAGTATACTAAATTCTGATATCAACTTGATATCATCATAAATCATTCCATACTTTGGTGAAAGTGTTGAATTAGAATAAATATGTAACTTCAATATGTAACTTCATACCCTAGTGCGTGGCCGGAATAGAAGTTATTCTTCGGATGAAGGAATAAGATTTTCAACAACTCCATCATGGGTCACAAACTTTCATTTGGAATCAAGGGTCCTTGTTTGCCAATTTATAATAAACCATTTCCACAATCTGGGCTTTTCTTTTCGTTGGCTTCGGGCTTGCAACAACAGTTTTGGTTGGTTCCGGGATGAGAACAACAAATTTTTCTATCTTCTTTTGAAGTTATTTGGCTTTTTTGTCATCTATCTTCTGCCATAGGGGGGGTCCCCTCATTTCCCTCAGATTATATGTATTCTTTTGAATCAATGTCCTCCTAACAATATTCCTATAAACATTGCTTGGTGTCAAAGGGCATACATTAGGGGTAGATCTCTTCTTCTATCTTCTTTTTTCCCTCTTTTGCCTTTGTAAATATCTGTTGATGTGCTCTTGGCAGTATTCTATTACAAAATCAATCAAGAGATCTTCCGTCGTCTGAAAAAAATTACAAAATAAAAAGTCATTCCGTAGTTTAATGAAAGTATGAAATTAGAGAAAATACTATTTTAGAACTCAATTTATTGGATACAAGTACATGTATCATTTTTTGGATGCCATTTCTAAAGAGTATACTAAATTCTGATATCAACTTGATATCATCATAAATCATTCCATACTTTGGTGAAAGTGTTGAACTAGAATAAATATGTAACTTCAATATGTAACTTCATACCCTAGTGCGTGGCCGGAATAGAAGTTATTCTTCGGATGAAGGAATAAGATTTTCAACAACTCCATCATGGGTCACAGACTCCCATTTGGAATTGAGGGTCCATGTTTGCCAATTTATAATAAACCATTTCCACAATCTGGGCTTATTTGGTATGGCTCTTGGTACCAAAATGGGAACATGTTCAAAAAACCAACCATGTCAAAGAAAATAGGGAAAATACCTAAATATAGTCTGTACTTTGACGTTCGTCTCAATTGTGGCTTGTACTTTCATTTATCTCATTTGTATACATGTACTATGACATTTGTTTCAATTGTGGTCTGCCGTCTAATTTCCATCGGGTGCCCCGTTTAATTGATGACATGGCATTCTGACATATATAAAAAACTATTTTTTATTCTGTTATTAACCTCAATCACCACGTCATCTCTCATATTATTAAAATTGGGTCCCACCTCTCTCTCTCTCTCTCTCTCTCTCTCTCTGAGCTACTGCAAGACTCAACGGCTCTTCCTCGACCCAGCCAAAGCTTTCCTCCATCCCTTCCTACACCGTCTCTCCCCCCTCCCCCGCCTTCGTCCTCCATCTCGTCCTCCTTGATTCGCATCAACTCTCTTTGGCCGTCAGCATCGGCGGTGATGCCGTTGGCGTTGCAAGGTGGAGCCCGCGACAACCATGGCGTCGAATTCCCTGCTCATAGTCACCTCTGCCTACTACTGCGGCGCCTTCGGCGCCCTCGTCGTCTTCAACGTCTCCCTTATTTCTCCCCCTCCCCTTGCATCGCCTGCCTGCATCACCTTCCCTACTTGCATCGCAAGCGCGACCTCCTCTGCCTGTATCGCCTGCAATAGCTACACCTTCCCTCGTTTCTCCCCTTCCCCCCTTCGACGGTTGTGGAACAGCTTCATCACCTCCTGCACGCGCGGCGCCCTTTTGGGGTCCGCCTCTACGTACGCCCAGGATTGCCAGCACCCTCCGCTTCAGCTCCTTGCTCTAGGAAGTGGTTGTTCGCCAGTTCTCCGACCAGCTGACGCTACGGCTGGGACTAACACATGGAATCGTCACTGCAAATGGTGTCGCTCGACACCTCTCTCTCGGTGGGCTTTCCTCAAATCTCTGCCTTGAGCAATGAAATAGAGCATGTCTATATCATCTTAACACATTGTTTGAAATAATAAAGAAGTAAAGATAATTGGATATTTTGGAATCCACAATCTCTATTGCACTTCTTCTATGGAGCAACATCTCTACCAATATTGTTCCTAAGTGCAAATAGAGCAGCATACCTCTCGTACATATAACTCTCTTCTTCGTTTATCAGGAGAACCGCCCATGTGCTACTTGATCGGACTTTCTAGTTGAAATAATATCAATCCAAAGACTTGACTGAACTTTTCTAGCTACTTGAAATGATCAGAAGGATTAAAAATTTGCTTCTTGATTGCAGAATATTCCACTTCTTTTTAGAAAAAAAAAACAATCATAAAATTAAAATCAACGAATGGAAATAACAACACTTGCTTTAAATCACTATACGTGTGAATGATCATGATTATTGACCAAGTCGAAGCTCCAAAGCTGAAGAGTACTACTTCCGCGCTTCTGAGAACTACTTGAAGAAGAAGATGACAACATTGTGAAGCAATATGCAGGACAATCATTCATAGGTAGCTCACTCGACGACAAGTGGTGGCCGCCGCAGTCCAAGTTCAAGTCATGAGAAGCAGTGCCGCCACTAGATCCCTCGCCGTTGGATTTGAATGGGATGGAGGTGTTCAAGTTGAATGGGATGGAAGTAGAAGGAAGCGAAGGGTCATGTTGCTGCAACTGTTGGTGTGGTGATTGGAGGATGACGGGTACACGACGGCGGAACCTGACATAGTTTGAGGCAAGGTCAAATGCGATTCGCCACATGTTTGATCCTGGCAAGCACCATGAACGTTGGGTGCGAGCAGCAACACGGAGGCGTCGAAAGTGAAGTTCCACAGAGATGTCTGCCACAAGTACTTAACCTGTTGCTTTTGCTAGAAGACATTCTATTGGATCTCGGCGACTACAACGAGCATGCTGGTCGACGTGTCCCGGTTGCACCCGGCGCTACCGCTGGGGAGGTGCCGCCGACGGTATTACCGTCGAAGGAGGTGACCGTGATGCTGGTCGACGTGCCCCGGTTGCACCCGGCGCCACCGCCGGGGAGGTGCTGTTGGCGGCATCACCGTCGGAAGGAGGAGACGATGATGATTGGGTGGCAGTGAGAGAGAGAGAGAGCCCACTTTTTAAGTTATAATATTTTAATATTAAAAAATATTTTTTTATACATGTCAGCATGCCATGTCATCAGGTTAATGGAGCGTCCGATGGAATTATGACGACAGGTCACAATTGGAACAAAGATCAAAGTACATGCTATATTTAGGTATTTTTCCAAGAAAATATAATCCATAAAATAAGTTATTAACCATATAAAACAAAATATTGACATATAAAAAATATCATACTAACCAGCAAAAGAATAACACAGCCACACATGTAGGTGGCAGCTGGTAGCTGGGTTGGCTTGTTGTTGTTCAACTACTAATCTAATTTTTTCCCCAATGGAGGGGATTTGTCCGGCTACGAATGAATATATATAATTGGACCAATTATACTTACTAATGACTTTCAGGTTATCTACATAACCCAATAAATAACCCGGTACACGATATTCGGGCGTACAAAACAATATACAAGAAAATACATATAAAATGTACAAATGACAGAAATGCTCAATATCTTCAGGGTTGTTAGAACATGCACTTGAATCATTAGGTCTTCAATTTGGGTCCTACTAGGTGCTGCTCCATCAGAAAAAAATTTGTCCTTCATATAGCCCTCGGAAGTGGCTTCACTTGCTAGAGTTCGAATTATTTCTCCTTAATTAGGCAGGCCTAAGAGGAGAGCCATGTCAGATTCCAAGAATCTCACCTCCTTTTCTTTGAAGTTAAAAACTACTTCTTTCACCCATTGCTTCATAATTAATAAAAGCAAATTCTTGGACATTGGGAATTCTCCTATGTCCAGGAATATTCCAAATGGGGTGATCTGTATCAGAGCTTTTTCCTGGGGACTTATGTGAATGCTAATGAGGTTGCCCTAATTGTGCTCTGAACCTAATCTGAGGAACCTTTTGAATCTATCAATGTAGCAAGTCCATTGAATGACCTTCATCTTGTTCATTTGGAGCTTGCTCACATCTATCTTGCTCACTTCTATCATCAATTGGGTCTGCAACATAAATAGTTTATTGTTGAAAAAAATAGATAAGATCTAATTGTTAATAATAATAAAAAAAACAACAGACTCATACTTGCAAACCTAACATTGTGAGTGCTTTGTCGGGTCCTCATATTCCAAATGTAATTCTAAAAAAACTAAGAACCACATTTCATTGAAAATAAATGAATCATTGGATAAATATCATATAGAAGTCTATATAAGTCTTAATGTTTCAATATTGGACTAATTTATGAGCAATATATGACCATGCCATACTTTTGCGAAAGTATGCAAGTGAACTAATTTGAAAAAGAAGAGTATGAAAATATACAAAAAAAAGTACACGTAAAGCTTATTAAATCAAGATTGATCTAATTTATGACAATTTCATACTTTTGCAAAGTATAGAAGTGAATTGAATTTATAATATTTCAAAAAAAATTCAATAAATTTGCCAAGAAACGATATATACAAGTCAACATAAAGCTAATTAATGCAATATTATCCTAATTTATGATAATTCCATACTTTTGCAAAAGTATGGAATTGCATTGACAATAGGGTCATAGGATTTTAGCATGTAAATACTATTGCTTGGACTCAAATAAAACCAAATAGTACTCAATAAAATGGTATTCTATACTTCTTTAAAAGTCTGTAACTATCAAAAAAAAAACTAGATTTCATTCAAAATATGGAATCAAAATAAACATGCATATATAAGTCTATATAAAGCTAATTAATGCAATATTATCCTAATTTTTGACAATTCCATACTTTTGCAAAAGTATGGAATCACATTAAAATGATACTATTTCATAACTTGGATTAATTTGTAGAAATCTTAAAAATTTGAAATTAGGGCATAAGCTCAAAATTTTGGTCTCAAATAAAATCAAATAGTATTCAATAAAATAGCATTCCATACTTTTGCAGAAGTATGGAATCACATTGAAATTATACTTTTGATGAGCTATTCTTAAATAGTAATAATAAAATGTGTAACAATTCAAGGTAATAAGAACTGAGGAAGCAGTTAATAAATGTTGGAATTTGCAGCACTTGGATTTGGAAAATTAGGGCACACCATCAAAGTTGCAGTGAAGAGCTTACCTACGGGGTTAGAGCTTTAAATTAAAGAACTATGATTGGGCCGGAGAATGGGGCGACAATACCTGCGGGGTATGAGGCGGCGATTGGGGCGATTCGGGAGGCAACACAGAGTATGAGGGGGCGGTTTTCTTCAGGGGCTTTGTTCGGGACGCGAGAACACATGGTTTATGACTTGAGTTGATAGTCTTCAAGTATATTATTTATGGGCGAGCGTGAACCCTGTCCTGGCTCGCACAGGCGTGCAACTTAATGGCGTGCAAGTATATGTAGACGAGTAGTAGGTACAAAGGAGTTGGGCTTCCTTTTAAACCTTCCACGCCTTCAAGCTAGTGTATTTTACATGCATGGAAGCTCTTTATGTATAGGAATATATTTAGTTAGAAGGAACTTAACTTTGCATATTTGGGATTTGAGCCTGGTGGTAGATTTGCAATTTTAGTAAGGAAGATAAAGAAGTGTACTAGTTTTTCTTTATTCGCTTAAATTTTCACATTTTCCCCCTTGATTAGATATATTAGGTTTTGAGTAATGTAAAATAATTGTGACCCATTAATAAAAGTATTACAATTATACTCTTATTTTATTAAAAAGATAATTATGCTCTTTTATTTGAGAAAGGATGCAATTTCAAATAAAGGGGTGTAATTCCAAATAAAAAAGATATGTGGCTTTTCAAAAGATTGCAATAAGTGGACATGTGCCTTTGAAGATAAGTTCCATCATTCTATAAATACCATCTTCTTTGATGGAAAGAAGAGGTAAGTTTTTTTTAAAAAAAATAGTGAAGGCAAGAGGGTCTCTAGTCTACAAGTGAAGTTTGTGATTCTCCATCAATTCCAAACGTTGTGGTATTGGATAGACTAGGAAAGCTTCTACACCTGTTGGCGCGCAAAATCAAACTATGGTCGGAGGTATGTTTTTAATGATCTTCAATATACATTTATAGTATTAAATTTTTTAAAATATACAAATAATATCTTTTACTTTGAAGGTAAGAATGATCTAATTTTGATTTAACTATTATAATATATTTGTTGATCAACTTGGATAGTGTGTTTTTACTTAAATATGATCAACCCTTTGAGTCTAACGGTGGTTTGTAAAAGTAATCGTCTGACTTACTTTCCTAAAGACTAAAATGTTTTTATGTATTAACCTTAGTTAATGCACTTTCTTTGTTTCTCAGTTTCTGCGTTAACTTTCTTTTCCAAGGAAAGGGCAATGCCGAATTTAGGCCCAGAACAATTCTGCCAAAGACCTTTCTTTATTTCTCAATTTTTGAGTTAACATATCCTTTCAAAGAATGTTTTAACTATTTATCAGCCTTGTAATCTAGTGAAATATGGTTTTCTCCTCTTTTTCAGCCTTGTAATCTAGTGAAATATGGTTTTCTCCTCTTTTTCTTGCCCAATACTATTACAAGAGGTTTCCTGATATTTCAATGTGAATATTTTCTTATTTGTTTGAATTTTTAGATGTCTAGATGACTGTCATTTTTGGTGGAATCATTTTAAATGATTCCAGAATATTTTAAACTAGTTTCAAAGTATTTTAAACTAGTTCCAAATCATTTTAAACTAGTTCCAAATATTTTAAATATGTTCCAAAATATTTTAAACTGGTTTTAAAACATTTTAAACTATTTTCATAGCATTTTAAACTGGTTCCAAAGCATTTTAAACTGGTTCCAAAGCATTTTAAACTGGTTCCAAATCATTTTAAATTGGTTCCGTAGAATTTTAAACTGGTTCTCTAGCATTTTAAATTGGTTCTCTAACATTTTAAACTAACTCCATAGCATTTTAAGCATTTTAAATTGGTTCCAAAGCATTTTAAACTAGTTCTCTAGCAGTTTTCAATGTTTTGGCGGGATAAACAACGTTTCGGTGGGAGTTTTCAACGGGGTTAACTTTTGCGTTAACCCCATTAAAAGTTATGAGGGCATCTTGGGTATTTTGAAAGGTTGATTCGGATTTTGGGAATAAATGAGTTCCCTATTCGGTTATAGGGAAATTGTTATTTTTTAAAGTATACTGGTTATAATGTAGATCAGTTATTTATTGTTCAACTAAAGTATAGAAGATTTCATGAGGCGGTTCAAGGATGACCTGCAAAGACATTCCAACGCTCAAACAAGAAAAAAATCTCAAACGATGAGTATAGAATTGGAATCGAGAATATACCTGATATTCATCGTGTCTATTCTATGGGTAGGTTAGGGATGTCTCGAGTGATGTTGTCTCCAAAAATCTCGCGGGGATATGTTCGGAATGGATCGAAGTTTATCTCAGAGATGGCAAGCTCATTACTATCGAAGCCCTCGTAATTAATGAAGGTTGTCGGTATCCTTGTTTTTCCGGGTGGAGCCCCCGGGCTAAGTTGTGGTTGGCTCGATCTGAGTTTGGTTCATGAGTGTGGGCGCATCCGGGACTAATCTGGCCATACCCAAAGAGCTAGTACAGTCCATAGCCCCCGAGCTTGGTTAGAGTCCGAGGACTTCGTGCTGAGCTTTAGTAGTGTGTCGATTTCTTTTCGTTTGCTGAGCTTTTTGCATATGCCGAGTTTCTGACCTCGGGCTAGTATATGAGTGCTTGTTATGTCCTTTTCTTAACCACATTGCTAGAGTAGGAGATCTTGGTGTACTTCGATTTCGTCGATCCGAATGTTATGCCCCGCCTAGGTTTATTCCTAGATAAGGGACACTACCTAGGAGGAGCGTAACCCACAACTAAGCAACAAGATACACCAGAAATATCCACTAGAACAACTGAATACTACAATGCAACCAAGAAGTCTCAAAACAAAAGTTCATGAATCTAACACAAAACTAAGACAATAACTACACAGCGGGTGACGTCTCCTCCTCTTGGACTCTAGCTACCCAACTCCAGACTACCGTCATACTTGTGAATCTGAGGTAACAACAAACAACGTCAGCGAAAAGCTGAGTATGATTCAACAATTTGCTAAGTAATAAGATAAACAACGTTATGCCATGATGCTAGTGAATGCAACTGTATATACGACTCATCAACATGTCTAAAGGCTCCTACCATGTATATATCATGTCAACTAAAATACAACTAATGTCTACATATGTGTGCATGGTCATAGACTCAATCAAGAGTGTAGTGGACAGTGAATTTCTCCCGCACTCTCGCACCTCGAGAGTGACACCTCAAGCCATCTCAAGCAAGAGGTGCAACTATCCAAAGGATAGTTCGTCGGCGTCTAACACCTCGATGCCGCACACACGCACCTCATGTGATAATATCGTGATCACCGGTGTCACCGCCCATGCACCTCAGACCAATAAAAAATATTATCCCGGGCTTTCGCCTGATAGTAGGTCATAATATGCAATATGTCAATAATCTCAAAATTACAATAATTTAACATGTAGAGGATACTATCAACCACAATATCAACTCATTAATGTATATATCAACAACTAGATAAAGATGCAACCAACAAGGTTCATTTATAGCATCATGCAATAAGGAATGCAACATATATCTACTTGAAGCTTATGCAGCAACATGATTCCAACATGTACATGAATCAACAATCATGCATAAGGAGCATCAACGATAATAGATAACAAAGTCAACGGTAAGAAACAATAAGGTAATTACTTCGATATAGGGTAACACTATAAGAAATATTAGATTCATCGACCATAATTTCTGACGAGAAGATGTTATCAAAAATTTTCGTTACATTTCCGACGACTCTTGACATCGGAAAGAGTTACCGACAAATTTTTTTGACCAAAATGAGTCGAAAAATTATCATATTATTTTTAAAATTTTTAATAAATTATCAATGAATTTTCATCGAAAATTTAGTCGATAATAATTTCCAACAAATTGTCGCAAGTCTATCGGAGATATTAATGACTTATTTTTATACTTAATTATTGCTAAAGTCATTGACCACAACTCCGGACGAGAATCTATCGTCGAAAATTTTCGTTAGAGTTCAAATGACTCTCAGTATTGGAGAGAGTTATCGACAAAATTTTTAAAATATTTTTTTTTTCAGTTATAGGATATAACTTCAGCCACGCCTTACCCACGACTGCCCGTTACTACGCTGTGGCTTAAAGGGTATCATAAATGGCTGATGGCCTGTGCAACACCAAATATCACGATTGCTAATAATATCACTGACGGCTCTCAACCACGACTGATGTGTTTAAATCAGCGACAACAGCCGAGGGCCGTCATTGATGTGTTTAAATCAGCGATAGCGCGCACTGATGATTACTTGTGACGGCTGACCTCTTCCGTCACAACCTATCTGAGATGCGCACATCAGTGATGGCCTTTTGCCATGGCTCGCACCATCCGTGATAGTTATCACCGATGGTTCAGCCACGGCCTGAGCCATCGGTGACAACGACAATTCTAGTAGTGTGTAGCATAAACTCTTTTTTGCCTCATAGCAATACTTCAATAGTCCCTTAAATTTTTTGAGCAGCAAAAGCATGGATTTGAAGAAGCTAAGATTCAAAACATTGCTCAATGGCTAACAAGGTCATCTTGATAGGAACCAAAAAGAAGTTTGAGAAAGTCAAGGGGCACCGGCCCGAAGAGCTGCCCGAGGTGCTATGAGGCTATAACACAATCGCCTAGTCATCCACTCAAGAAACTCCTTACAGGCTCGTCTATGGAGTAAAGCTATGATCCTCATTGAGATTGCAGAGCCCAGCCTCCGCAGAGCAACCTTTGATGAGCAAGGCAATTCAGAAACCCGATTGGTCGTGTTGGACCTCGTCGAAGAAGAACGAGAGCTCGCTAGGGTGAGGGAAGAGGCCATGAAACTCAGGATAGCTAAAAAATACAAGCATGCATGTCAGGTCGCGGAATTTCAAAGAGGGAGATCTAGTACTAAGAAAGATCGAACTTCGAAGAAAGCCAACCGGGGAGGGGATGCTTCCCCTGGACTTGGAAGGCCCATACATAGGTATCAAATAGCTTGCGGGCTTACAAAATAGTTGAAGTCTCCAAAAGAGAACTTCCACGAACGTGGAACGCGACCTCACTGCGGGCCTACTGCAGCTAAGCATTCTCCCTTAAACTACAAATAGTCGATGTACTCTTTTTCCTTCATTGTGATTTTTCCTACATAGTTTTCCCTCTTAAAGGTTTTAACGAGGCACTACCATAGATAGGTCGAGTACATCGCTCGGTGGGACTCAATGTATTACTATTTGATAGTTACTCAATAATACTGCTCCCCTTTTCTCCACATCTTCCTGTGTCCAAATTATTTACAACTATTTCATAGCTCACAACGAAAGAACTCCTACGATCCCACAATAGGTACACCGCATCAATTCTTCTCAGCACCACCACTCCTCAGCCCCACCCTTAGCATCACCACTCGTTGGCCCCAAATGCTGCCACCGGGCCCAGCGCCCTCAGTGACCCCAAGTGTTGTCTTGCCTTACACTGCCTGCGATCTCGGCTTGACCCAAAGCACGGTCCTCGCCCTCAATCATCGCCATCTTTAGACCCAGCGCCCTCAACGACCCGAAGCGCACTCCTCATGAGCTCGGTGAAACACTGAGTATGGTCCTCGTACACCTTACATGTGGCCTCCGGCTCCAATGAGACTGATTCACTCTAAATGAGTATGACCCCATGTGCGGTCCTACCGTACGCTCCCCGCGAGCTCAGCTTGACCCAAGGCGTGGTCCTCGACCCTAAATGTAGCCTCTAACTCCAATGAATCTAGCTCGCTCTAAATGAGCACAATGGCCCGAAGCACGCTCTTCGATCGCGAGCTTGGTTTAACACCGAGTTGGCTCGCCGGCCTCAATCGCCACCATCTCTTGGCCCAGCACCCTCAACGACCCGAAGTGTTGATATTAGCTAATTCCACTTGAAATAAGCTTTAACTGTAATTAGTTTACCAGTTAACGAGAGAACTGAATCTGAACTGAAACCTTAAATGTATAAATAAGGTTTCTTTTGCATGCTATTGTAGTTGATATTGACTTCTTGTTTTCTAGTGCATGTGATATACTACAAGTATTGAATACAATTCCATTTTATTTTCTATCTTGATTGTTTTCCTCTTCTCTTCTGTTCTTGATCACTGCTTGAGTCATTGGTAACAATAGGTATTAGAGCTCCAGATGGCAACAGCTGCCGAAGTCAACCCGACTATGCCCAAATATGATGGTGTTGAATTTGAAGATTGGAGTATTATGATGAAGACTTTCTTCATCTTGCAAGACTTGTGGGAGCTCGTCAACAATGATTATCAAGAAGAGGGCATGACAGTGGGAGCATTAAGAGAAACTAGGAAGCGTGACGCAAAGGCTCTAAGCCATATCTAGCAAGCGGTAGTCTCGAAGGTGTTTAAGCAAATCTCGAAGAATGTGTTTCAAGGTACGACTAAAGTCCAGAAGGTCAAGCGACAGACGCGCGACAGACTCTTAGGAGACAATTTGAGAGCGTGCTCATGAAAGACGACGAAGATATCAACAACTATTTCGCTCGGGTCATGGATATGGTGAATCAAATGCGAAGGTATAGTGAAGATGTCTCCGAGTTAAGAATTGTTGAAAAGATCCTTTGCAGCCTACCAGATAAGTACAATCATATCTTAGCCTCTATGGAGGAAGGAAATGACACCAAGGAGATGACATCCAATGAATTCCTCGGTTCACTTCTATCTCACATTGATTAGATGAAGCGGCATGAAGAAAAGAAAGCTACAGAACAAGCCTTGAAGACTGCAGTCAAGAAAGACAAGAGAACTTCATGGAAGTCCTCAAGATTCGAAGAAGGTGGACCTTCACCGAATAACAAAGGGTAGGAGGTTGCTGCTGATGCAGATAAGTTCGAAGGCAACAAGAACACTTCTTCTGATTATGGGAATTCAGGTACTCGATACTTTAATAAGTGAATAATCCAATGCTTCTACTGTAAGAAATTTGGCCATATCGAAAGACATTGTCGGCTCAAAGCCAAGCATTTAAATCATGTGAAGATTGCCAAAGAAGATTCAAATAACGAAGTTGTTCTGATGGTTGGTCTCAACTCGATTGAGAAAGGAAATTGGTACATGGACAGTGGTTTGCAGTAACCATATGACGTACGATGACAAAAGTTTCATCAAGATCGATCGATCCCACTCGGCTACCGTCAAGTTTGGAGGCAGAACTATTTAAAAGGTACAAGGTAAGGGCGATATTTTTGTGGATGGCGATAGAAATAAGATCATCAAAGACGTTCTCTTGGTGCCGGAGCTTGATTCAAATCTTCTAAGTGTGGATCAACTGATGAAGGCTAGTTACACATTAATCTTTGAGGATGGAGCTTGTACAGTGTATCCTGATAAGTCGAAGCAGAATAAACTGATGAGGGTGCCCGCAGCACACAATAACCTATTTGCATTCAACCCACAAGATGTTGATTGTGCACTCAAAAGCATATTTGATCGACCCAAATCGCTTATGGCATTGCAGGTATGAACACCTGAATCTCGAGTATCTTAAGATTATTGTAGATCAATCTCTAGTAGATGGGATCAGCGGAATAAAAGGTCGTCTTGACCAAGTTTGTGAAAGCTGTGTGTATGGCAAAATGCATGGAGGCGTGTTTCCTAAGAAGTCAGTGTTTCGAGCGCAACAACCATTGGAGTTATTGTATGCTGACATCTACGGTCCGATGCAAGTTGAGTCATACAATGGTCACAGATACATTGCATTATTCATCAATGATCACAATCATTATTGTTGGATTGCCTTCCTTAAGCAAAAGAATGAAGTGTTGCCAAAAATTAAGGAAATTAAACTAAAAATTGAATCTGATCTTGGTACAAAGATCCGATCTTTGTGGACTGATCGAGGTGGTGAGAATTTTCATATTTCTCCTAGCCATCCCTTGTAGTTGAGAATTTCCTGAGTTTTCTTTCGATTTGTCGTCGTTATTCGGATGTTAGCTATCGACAATCATGTATTATTGCGGTCATTGTTTCCTTGTGCATGTTTTAAGGTGCGACAGCCCTTATTGGTGGCCCTAGGGATTTAGGGCCGTCCGAACAAGGATAGGGGAAGAGGTCTTAGAAATTTCATTTAATGTTGGGTTGATTTCATCCCCTACTTGTTGATCCAATTGTTCACTCTAGCTAGTAAGGAAGACTAGGAGCGTCGGCCACATGGGGCTACCCTAATTTTAGGGTAAGGGCCGAATGGTTTAGGACAATAAAACTCTTAGTATTTATACTTAAAAATCATTGATATATTGCCTAGGATGTTTACAAACTCCATTGTGTTATATTGCATGAAACAAGGAATAGTGTAGGGCCGATCACACTCGGGTTACCCTAGGGTTTTAGGGTAGGCTGGGTAGGGTTATTTACGTAAATTAAGAGATGATGATGATATTGTAGGCTCTCAGCTCACTTAGTAATGACAACATCTCCATAACTTAGTGAATAAAGTGTTAGGAGGGTTGTACAATCATGCAAAACCCTTAAGTCCTACCCTACACTTTAGGGCTGATACTGACAATATAGGTCTCTAAGAGAATTTCTGTTAAGGATAGTTGCACAGGAAATTGCAACTGCTATTGCAACTGCTATTGCAACTGCTACTAGTAGCAAAGTAAGAACCAAAACAAAAATCATACGCAAACACAAAGGTTTATTTACACAGTTCAGTGACAAACCTTGTCACCTAATCTGCGGGGCACTCATCGGACAGATGCCCAATCTACTCTCAATAAGTACAATATAAATCACTCAGGATTTCACACCCGAAATTCGAATACCAGTACTACAGTGAATTGGAAATAACAAAAACCTATTTGCTATTACAAGTACATACCAACTTGCCTCTCTATGATATCCGAGCCACAAAGTTCCTTCCTCCACACAGTCCTTGTGTTGTAGCGAGTTAACAGCCCAAAACCATCTTCACTTGAAGATAAGAAAGATAGATTGTTGCCATCTGCAGTTAGCAGTCTTGAACTCAGTAGTCTCAACTCCTTAGAATAATTGGCAAGGCAGTGTACGCACATGGGAGTTGATAAATCAAATATTTTCACCGGAATTTATATGTGACAACTGATAGATCTGAATCAATCCTGATATAACTATTTGTTCAATAATACCACCAGTTCAACAACCAATAGTCACCAGTTCAAAACAAACAGTCAACACTTAAATCATAAAGACCATAAAGATCAAAGGAGTAACGCCTAGAAATATTAAAGAAGACCTCACCTCTACTCATAAAATTAACCAGGCAATGAAATTAACGATGATTTAAGAATATTAGAGATATCAAAGAAAATCGTCATTAATAATGAAGACTAAAAGTCGCCATATTTGCAGGAAACAAAAGATCCTCATTTTGCGCTGCATCCTTATCCTGAAAATCATAGATTGTTGGAGCAGTTGAAATTATCCTTACACAGTTGAAACTATTTTCAATATAAGCAGAACTACTCCTAGTTGTCTAAGAATTAGCTTGGAGTACTTTTGCCAAATATAGCCAATCCCATAAAAGGCCAACACTAACAAATACCGTTAAATGCAAACTTATGGAAAAATGGTAAAGGCTTTATTTACCTACTTGACATATGGGTTGGAGAGGTTAATGCATGATTAAACTGTAAGTAAACGGTTTTTAAATGGTAAGAAAAATATTGGTTTGAGGGTATAGAAATATCATGAATATTTAGGCCGATTCCTAAGGCTACAGGAATCTGGGTTTCTCGAAGGCTACGTACACTACCTTGTAATTTGTTGAGCATGGAATTCCTAAAAAATATTTCTTAAATTAGTTTGTTATTTACTGTATTATTACTGATTATGTGGGGATTATGGCTAAAGAATTTTAGCTTGGATAAATATATTTTTGTTTTGTTATTTGAATGACAAGTAGGACTTGTTGGTAAATCGCTCGTGAATTATGCTTTTCCATTTATGCATGTATGCCATAGACATTATATTACATATATTCCTTGGGCCATGTGTGTGGAAATATGGATTTCACCACCAAGGGACTGGAGCTCAGGGTAGGGATGGTTTAGGCATCCGCATGCAGTCTGGCGATATTATTGCTACTTTTAGAAATTGGTTAAATGGTATTAAATGTGGTTTTTCCTACACTTTTATGTATCACATGCATGTGATGTGGATGTGTATGTGGATGTTTATAACGGGATACATGGCCAGCCTAGTCAACTGGTGGTTACAGGCCAGGTAGAGCATCAGTGAGCCACGCCGATGGCAACCCCGGGAGTGGCATTGGTGGAAGGGTCACACCCAACCACTTGATTTTTCCTGGGTTCATCTCAGGGGCTCATGCATGAGGGTCTCTAGTCCTAAACTAGCAAATGACCCCTAACATGGTGATGGTTATACTTACATTTGCATGAGGGTGATTGGCGCATGGGCGCTGGACTTTGTATGAATTCTTATGAATTGATTATTTATTTATGTCATTTGGTTATGTTGTTTCATATAATTAAATGATGGCTTAGGGATGTCACGCCCCAACTCAAGGTCACGTGACTGGCCAGAGTATACGTGCCTATACCCCGCAGTCTAACACATGCACATGCTAACTCATGATAATAAAACATAACAGAAAGAATGTAATGAGTTTTATTTTCAATGAAAAGGAAAACCAATTCAGATTTCATTAGAAATAAGTTTAGCAAAATAGTAAAATGCAAAAATAATAAATCAAAGTTCAACTATTCATTTACAAATGAAATCTGAAATAAAAGACATGAATGTCCCCAAGGGACTACAACTCCAAAATACTAAAACACAGGTGCATGACAAACTACCAAAGACTTGACTACGACCCCTAACTAGGACTGCAATGAGATCAATGTGGCTCCTCTGCCCTCCAGCCGTGTCAAGTGCTCCAGCCCACCTCACCGGTCAGGCTCTACAAAAAACCAAAACAAAATGACAACGGGTGAGTTCGAAAGAACTCAGTGAACTGTTCTACCAACCCCCATGAGAAACCAAACACACAGATATAGCATATGATAAAATACCTGTCTCAAACAGGAATAAAGTTACAAGGGAGTGACTAGCTATCAGGCCATCTGACCACCACATGCCCGAAGGCATCCAACACTCTAGCAGTGAAGTACAATCGGCCTCAGCCTACCGTGTCTTAAGGCAATAGTTCATGCTCAAGGGTTACTAGGATAATCAGGATTGGCCCATCCGAGCTTATCCTATAACAAAGAAACTCAGGAGCAATCGGGATTTTCCCGTCCAAACTTGCTCCATGAGACGCGTAGGAACAATCGGGATTCGCCCGTTCAAACTTGTCCCTTAAAGATATCACAGGAATAATCAGGATTTGCCTGTCCAAACTTATTCCTTAAATGAAACTCGGGACCAATCGGGATTTGCCCATCCGAACTTGTTCCACGAGAAAATATAGGAATAATTGGAATTTGCCCATCCGAACTTGTTCCAAAGAGATAATGTTGGAATAATCAGGATTCACCCATTCGAACTTATTCCTTTAAACAAAGGTTGGGAATTAATCATCCAACCTTCCGGGCCAAGCCCGCAATCCGGCTCCTAGCCGAGTCTCTCCGCCATTCATAAAGATATGGCGCAATATGACCTAAGTCAAGTGTCTCATACGATGTCTTAGGGATGTCTTTACTGAGAACGCTACAACACCTAATAAACGATCCCAACTCCTAGACCCGTAACATCATAAACCCATGAGGTTTTATTTCATGCACAAAATTTAATTTGTTGGTTCTTAGAAGATTATGATGCCTGTTGAATTTTAATTATGCAATTAAAATTTTCATTTGCCAAAATTAGGGTTTTGTTTTAGGATTTTGTTTTTAGTTTACTATTGAGCCCAAAATTGGTGCACCCAAGTCGAATCTGACCTCTAAAGTGTGCGCTATGGATCCAGACTATGTTTTCTGGTCCGATTGATAGGTTATACGACTATGTTCAGTAAACTATACGCATCACAACAGAGATTACAAAATCAGCCATGAACTAACAATTTCAGCATGAAATTCCTGCAAGTTTGAGTTTTCAGCATGTCAAGGTAATAAATCCGAAAATCATAGTAATTAAATCCTTAATTACCCTCACAACAGATTTATGACATCAAGATAAAACATACAAAGATCAAACCATAATTCCTAATCAAGATTTAGCTTGCATCCACATCATCTTTTAATCAAGATTCAAGCTTCAACCCAAGAACTCAAACAAGAACATACATGACATCAAAATCAAAATTTTCATCATGCAAAATATAGATTCATATAGAAAATTAATCTCAAAGCTTAGATCTCACAAACGATCAAGAACTTCTTCTTAGGCATTTCATCAAACATCTTGAGGGCGACCCTAATTCCACCTTGGCTGAGCACCCCTAGGGTAGTCCTGGGGCTGCCGCACCACAAAGGGGGGTATTCGGGCCTCCTCTTTCATGGCAACACGTGAAAATGACGAGAAACTTAAAGAAATAATAGAAAATTCCGACAATAACTCTCAACCTCCAAGAACGGCTCAAGAACACAAGAAAACCCAAGAAAGGGGGAGGGAATACCCACTCACTTGATTGGGAAGAAAGATTAGAGGAGAATTCTCCGATCGGCGGCTTCCAAATCTGGCCCAAAAGGGTGGCGGCTCGGCTCAAACAAAGGGGGCAGGGCAGCGAATCCAAGCTTCAAAGGGGGGGTGGGGGGCTCGGCTGCACCAAGCCGACAGCTCCAAGCTTCAAGAGGGAAAATAGGAGAGAGAGGGGAAGAGGGAGGGATGGCTCGGTGGTTGGCTTCTTGGAAGCAGCGGCTCCAAGAGAGGGGAAAGGGGAGAGGGGCTGCTCGGCTTGGCTGGGCGGCTCCTCTCTCCTATTCGGCTGGTGCGGCTCCAATAGGGCCCTAGGGGGGATTTTATAATCCCCTCATATTTCCTCCTATCCGCACGCTAAAACCCGCACTATCATCAACCCGGATCCGCAACCCGCTAACCCAACTAATCCCATCTAACATACAAGCATCAAACACATGTACACTGATATGCAACATAATTTAAGAAATCAACTATATTATTATAAATCATAATTCAACTTACCCGAGCTCGCAAGCTCGCACCGGACCATGAGTTGACTCGGCTAGACCTCGAACTAGTCCGCTAGGCTGACAATCACAAATAAAGATAGAAATAAATATTAATATCTAGGATATTACAATCCTCCATCCTTAAAGAAAATTCGTCCTCGAATTTTGGGAAAAGAAGCTTAAGGACTCACCAGATCATCAAACAACGAAGGATATCGCTCCCTCATATCTTGTTTCACCTCCCAGGTGGCCTCCTGCCCGGAATGGTTCTCCCACCTAACCTTAACCAAGGGAATCTCCTTGGACCTTAATTTTCTGATCTGCCGATCTAGCACCTCAACTGGTCGTTCCTCATAGGAGACTGCTGAATCCACCTCCACTACGGTAGGCTCAATCACATGCGACTCATCCCGAACATACTTCTTTGACATGGATACATGGAACACCGGATGCACCCGGTCCATACTGGGAGGTAAGGCCAACTCATATGCCACAGCTCCCCTGCGCCTGAGAATAGGGAATGGCCCGATGAACCTTGGGTTTAGCTTCGCTCTCTTGCCAAACCACACCACCCCTTCCATAGGGGATACCTTGAGGAACACCATATCCCCCTCTGCAAACTCTACTTCCCTGGCCTTCCCATCAGCATACATCTTTTGGCAACTCTGAGCTGCCAACAACCTCTCTCTGATTAGCTTAATCTTTTCTACTACCTCCTCCACCAGGTCGGGTCCCATCATAAGGGAATCTCCTGCCTCAAACCAGTCTACAGGCGACCTTCCTCGCTGCCCATATAGTGCCTCAAAAGGGGCCATCCCGATGCTGCTATGATACCTGTTATTGTAGGCAAACTCAATCAGGGGTTAGTGCCTCTCCCAACTGCCCTCCAAATCTAGGACACATGCCCTCGGCATGTCCTCCAATGTCAGAATGGTATGCTCTGACTGACCATCTATCTGAGGGTGAAATGCAATGCTGAACAGAACCTGAGTGCCCAACGCCTCTTGGAAAGACTGTCAGAATCGAGCTGTGAACTAAGTACCCCGATATGAGATGATCATAACAGGAACACCATGATATGCAACGATCCGATCCAAAAATAACCTTGCATACTGCTCAGCTGAAAAGGTCGTCTTGACTGGTATGAAATTTGACGTCTTGGTTAGGCGATCCACCACTACCCAGATAGAATCATTGCCCTTCCCAGACTTTAGCAACCCTATCACAAAATCCATGGTTATCTTCTCCCATTTCAACTCTGGTACTTCTAGGTTTTCGGGCAACCCTGCCGGCTTTAAGTGCTCAGCCTTAACCTGCTGACACACCAGGCACTTAGACACGAACTTGGCCACCTCTCTCTTCATGCCTTTCCACCAATAATTCTGTCTTAGATCATAGTACATATTTGTGGCTCCCGAATGCATAGTGTATGTGGATCGATGAGCCATCTCTAGCACTTGCTTGCGAACCTCAGCCATATCGGGCACCACTATCCTATTCTTAAACCTCAGAATGCCCTCCGAGTCAATACCAAAAACATTATCGGCATCGCCTCTCCTGGCCAAATCCTTAGTGAGTGCATAGAAAGTATCCTCTTCCTGCGCTGCCCGCAACATATCTACCAACGTGGACTGCACCCTCAGGTGAGCCACCAACGCACAGAAGCTAATACTGATAAGACTGTCGCGCCATCCAAACACATGGCCAAATCCTGAGCCAATGACCTCCTCCTAACTGCCAAATGCGCTAGACTACCCATGGACTTCATGCTCAAAGCATCGGCCACCACATTAGCCTTCCCTGGATGGTACATGATCGTGGAGTCATAGTCCTTCAAAAGTTCAAACCATCTTCTTTGCCTCAGGTTCAACTCCTTCTGGGTGAGCAAATACTGGAGGCTCTTATGATTAGTGTATATCTCACAAGACTCGCCATAAAGGTAGTGATGCCATAGCTTCAATGCGAACACCATTGCTGCTAGCTCAAGATCATGAGTCAGGTAATTCTTCTCGTGGACCTTCAACTGCAGGGAGGCATAAGCTACCACCTTGCCATTCTGCATTAACACACAACCTAAGCCAACTCGGGAGGCATCACAATAAGCAACAAACCCTCCCGAGCCTGAGGGTACCGCTAGAACTGGTGCCGACGTCAATTGGTCCTTGAGCTTCTGAAAGGTCTCCTCACACTTACTGTCTTAATCGAACTTAACCTTCTTCTGAGTCAGGCGGGTCAATGGCGCTGCAATCATGGAGAAATTCTCCACAAATTTCCTGTAATAACCTGCCAACCCCAGGAAGCTGCGAATATCTGTGACACTAGTCGACCTCTTCCAATTCTGAACTGCCTCTATCTTCGTGGGGTCCACCTTTACCCATTCACTGAACACCACATAGTCAAGGAACCCTACACTCTCCAACCAGAACTCACACTTGGAGAATTTGGCATAAAGTATGTGCTCCCTAAGAGTCTCTAGAACTACTCTCAAGTGTTCAACATGCTCCTCCCTGCTTCTGGAATATATCAAAATCTCATGAATAAACACTATCACAAATTTATCCAAGTATTCCCTGAACACTTGGTTCATCAGGTCCATAAATGCTGCAGGTGCATTAGTCAACCCGAAGGACATTACCAGGAACTCAAAGTGCCCATACCTCGACCTGAAAGCAGTCTTTGGGATGTCACTATCCTGGATCCTCAACTGATGGTACCCTGACCGCAGGTTAATCTTAGAAAACCATTGAGCCCCCTAAAACTGATCAAAAAAATCATCAATCCTAGGCAGAGGGTACCAATTCTTCATTGTTACCTTGTTAAGCTGCCGGTAATCAATGCACATCCATATGGACCCATCCTTCTTTTTCACAAAGAGCACTGGAGCACCCCAAGGCGAAACACTTGGGCGAATGAAGCCCAACTTAAGCAGCTCGTGCAATTGGGACTTCAACTCCCTCAACTCAGCTGGTGCCATTCGATACAAGAGAATGGAGATCGGCTTCACCTTAGGCTGCAAATCAATACAGAATTCGATCTCCCTTTTTGGGGACAAACCTGACAACTCCTCTAGAAACACACTAGAGAACCCGCATACCATTGGCGTTCCCTCAATGCCCCTAGCCACAGCTCTGCTCCCCCTGCCACCGACACAAAGGCCAAGAAGGATTGACAACCGCCTAGAAGTAGCTTTCGGGGTTTGAGAGCCGAGATGCCCACCAACGAGTCTCCTATTCCCTCACCTTGGAAGGTAAACTGGGGCAATCCAAGCTTACTGAAGGTCACAGTCTTAGCCATGAAGTCCATTGAGGAGAAATGGTCCTTCAACCAGTCAATTCCCAAAATTACGTCAAGCTCTAGCATCGGTAGGAGTGTCAATTCGACCATCAGCACGTGCCCACAAATGACCACCGCGCAGCCTCGAAATACTATCTCTGCCGGCACAAAATTGCTCATAGGCGTAGACACCACAAGAGGCAAATCAAGTATAGAAGATTTCCCTGACAACTTAGCAGCAAACAATGCAAATACAAAAGAATGCGTAGCACCTGGATCAAACAAAATATAAGCAATAACAGAACCAACAATAAGATTACTTGATACTATTGCCTTGGACACGTCAGCGCCCTCTTGGTTCAAAGCAAACACCCGTGCAGCGGGCCTCTCTGAACCACCAGCTCGCTGGCCTCCTCCTTGAGTCTGACCTCTCTGAGCCACAAAACCTACTAATATCGGTGCCTTTCCTCTGGTCTGATCAGGCTGTTGACTGCCCTTACTAGGACAATCCTTTCTATAGTACCTAGTCTGTCCACAGCTAAAATATACCTCTGAATGTCCCCAGCAAGCTCCCCAGTGCTTCCTGTGACATCGATTACACGACTGCGACCCAGGCCTCCGCTGCGAGCCTCCTGATGACGCCCCTGGTCCTGAGCCCATGTGGCATCTGGAACTATTATGACCTCCGCCCTGCTATGGATTCGCTGTCCTATGAGTACCCTCAGAGTGAGCTGGCCGACCCCCTGAATACCGGGGTCGAAACTTTTTCTTCTGGGGTCCATCATGCTTGTCTGTCGGTACCAATGCCTCCTTCCAGAGTGCCTCATCTACAACCTGAGCAAAAGAAGTGTCCTCTGTGTGATTGTCACGTCCCAACTCAGGGTTGCGTGATCGACCACGGTTTATATCCTACCTCGAAGCCTACTACATACACTAAATAGTAAAACACCAAGAATACAACCAACTAAAAAACATACAAGTAGGAGAACAACGATGCAAACTTTTATTTTTTAAAAAAGGTTTCGAATAATTTTTAAAGAGTTGTAAAAACAAACCAACTAATAAGAACAACTTGAGTTAAAAGTCAAATACATGTTTTCAATTTAAACATTACTCAGTGTATATATAAAAGAAACAACCCTAGACATCACGACTACGACTACTGGGCGCTGCTACGAGATCTACGTCTGCATGCCCTCCAACTGCACCGTGACTCCAAGCCTCACCTCACTGGTCGAGCTTTGCAAAAATAAGAGAAATAAATCGTGAGACCACATGGGACTCAGTGAGCGGTCTTTCCGAACCTCCATATAAATCCCCAATAACAACATGCATATAAGTCAACAATTTATAAATTTAGGGATCTAATCTAGTCATGATATGACGATCGACCCTAAGCCCATCCTCCATAACCCATACAACCGGCCCAAACGACCCTACCAGACTGGGCAACACTCGGCCACTAGAACCTGTTCGAGAAATGGTGGCTCGGCTTTGCCCGACATTTACCACAAAATAATAATTCAGCTGCATCGCCCACATATCACATAAGGAAAGTCAGAGCAATCACCGGGCCGTCGACTAGGATGGTCAACTAGTCTTAGGAACCCACCGGGTTAGGGATAGCTAGTCCCACCCATCTCGGGTCTACCGTCAGTGTGGTCCACTGACGGAATCTCAAGATCCTCTGTCACTCGGGTCTAACACCTAGCGGGCCCACTGGAGCAATCTCAAGACCCTAATCACCTGCCGAGTCAAGCACTAGTCGTTCAGGCCGTCCATGCTTCTCAGTCGACCATCGCAATCATAACACACAAGCAAAGTTTTCTAAAGTTTCCTTATTTGAACCCCGGACATTCACCCATATTCGGCCCCCTCGTTCCGGGCCATACCAGCCGCACACTAATGCCCGCTGATTATTTCCTAGGTGTGAAACCTTGCTTGTCTGCATTTAAGTTTTCCCGATAATGTAAACACCCTATAATTTCCTTATAAGTATCTAGCGTCATTTGCCAGATTCCTTAAGTGTAAATTACATGTCATAAGCGTAGAAATGTCCGAATACAAATATGTCACAACACATAAGTTATAAGGGAAGTATTCTACAACTACTACCATAAATAACAATATGCTTTCAACAATAAGGTAATTAAATTCTGCATTTAATCAATAAATTTCAGCAGGGTAATAATTGAACGAACATAGTAAAAATTGAATACTAGTAAAATTAATGGAGGAAATTTCTTAAGATGATATGCCATACAAAATTCTAACCATAAGTACACTATCAAGAACATTTCCTTATAGCATGATGTTTTCAATCTATCAATACTAATATTTCATATAATAATTGGATCACTGATTTAATACCCTATATGTGAATGTGAAACAACTTGAGCCCTTTTTCCCCTCCTCACACCTACTCAGCTGAGCCTACCCAAGGATGCTCATGCTCGGCAGAGAGCAACCAGGGTGGGGACAAAGGTTCTCGGCCAAGGTTGGGAAAAGTCAAGTCACCAATTGCGAGAAAAACTCGATCCGAGGGCTTTTGACCACTCTAAGAAATTCGAGAAAAATTCGGCATGACCTTTTCCCTTTTTTCTTCATGTGGCCAGCCCTAATCATCAAGAAAAACGAACATCTAAAGCGAGAATCCATATGAACTTTGCATGAATTCTTATAAATTGATTATTTATTTATGTCATTTGGTTATGTTGTTTCATATAATTAAATGATGACTTAGAGAGGGCTTAGGGATGAGCCACTCACTAAGTTCTTATGAACTCACCCTTGTTTTTTCTTGTTGTTTTCGTTTCAGCTCCAGAGCAGTAGAGGTACTGTGGCACATGAGGCGCAGCTGGGGTGGTGAGCTCAGGGCATAGATCTCGTGAAACAAAGTTGTAATGGTGTTTATGACAATAGTTGCATTTTGTTTTTCAGTCTTGATGTAGTATTGATATACTTTTTAGAATATTCAAGATTTGGTTTGGTATTATGTTTATATCATATTTCGATAACTGCATGGTTGTACATCTTTATTTCCGCATTATGGTCATGTCTGGGTCAGCTTTGAGGTACGAACGTGTACTCCGACCGATCACGCGACCCTAGGATTTTGGGGTGTGACAAAGTGGTATCAAAGCATGTTGTTAAGGACTTTTCGATGCACCCGAGCAACGACGAATCATGACCGAATGTTCCCTACATATTTGTAAATATGTTTTCACGTCTATGTAATTTTGGCTTTTATTATAGTTGGTACTTGTAAGATCCTTTTTATGATCCATGAGGGACCATGGTATGAGTTGGATGCATTTCGAGGTCATTCGACGCTTGGTGCATGCGTTACGACTAAGCGGAGCACTTTGCGTGCATTCGTCATGGTCGTGGACATGAAAAATCATCATCTCGCATGGCCATGATTTTTTCATGCTCCTTGTGCTTTTGGAAACCTTGGGGGTGACACTTGGGGGTTAGGGGTCTCATGTATAATGTAGGAGAGCATTGGCAAACAAAGTGGTTGCCTTGGGCGGAGACGAACGAGTGGCCCATATGGGCATGCGACATGTCGATCTTCGCCCAAGACAATTGCGAAGATCGTCCTACATCCGGTTTTATGTTTTCTTGCATCCATAGTCTTGTAACTGTTGTTTTACTTTACGCCTTCAACACCATTCGGCCAACATGGTCTTTTAGGGGTGCGGATATGGAGTGCGAGGTTGGCATGTGGACCAACATATGCCCCGCGATATTAAGTCGGGAAGCCTAATTCGGGACGGATTGAGGATGATAGGCTTATCCCTTGCACGGGATGCAAGGGTGCCGCACGGGTTCTTTCGCACAAAACAATTGGCCTGTGATAGTTGGTATTAGAGCAGAGTTGGTATCAAAGCGAGAATTGCAAGCCTCCAACTGAGAAAGCCCTCGATGTAGACATAGCCGACGTACATTCCGTCTGTGGCACTCGAGTTGCTTATGCAGTGAACCCTGTCGATGAACCTTCCAACTATTGTATTCAGGGAGGCAAGCATGCATTATTGATTGATGTGAAGATTGGGACTTTTGCGCAGGGCGGCTGGCCCCTAAGACGCAAAGTCATTTGCACGCAGAGCAGATGTCTCTTAAGTCATGTGCGTAGAGCAAATCTCTAGTAAGACGCACATGGTGCTCAAAGCATACTCTCATAAGTCACGAGGATGGTGCGCAAAGCAGATCTCTAGTAAGACGCACTTGGTGCACAAAGCAAATTCTCTCATAAGACGCGAGGATGGTGCACAGGGTGATGTCCCTTAAGATGCAGCATAGAGCCGATGGCTTGTGAGTCGCCAAGGATGGTGCGCAGGGCGTTGTCCCCTAAGACGTAGCGTAGAGCCGTTGGCTCGTGAGTCACCAAGGATTGTGCGCAGGGTGATGTCCCCTAAGACGCAGCGCAGAGCCGATGGCTCGTGAGTCACCAAGTTTGTGCGCAAGACTGATCATCCCTAAGACGCAGCGTAGAGCAGATTGCTCATAAGATGCCAAGTTGGTGCACAAGGTTGATGTTCCCTAAGTCGCAAGGTTGGTGTGCATGGTAAGATGGCCTTTAAGATGCAAGATTTATGCACAGAGGAGATGGCTCTTAAGAGGCAAGATTGGCAAGTCCGAACCAAGCACTAGTGAAGAATAGCTATGGTGTGGCAGCAATGCTCTTAGTGCGGAGAGTTCGCGGACGTTGTGACCCGGTTGGAGAAAATTCCTCAAGTCGTGTTTCGAGGAGCAGCGTAAGACTTGAAGCTCGTTGAGATGGGCTCGGAGGAGGGCGCCATGACCTCTGCAGGGGGCAAGTGAGCAAGCAGTGATCCGTAAGACTTGAAGCTCATTGAGATGGGCTTGTAGGAGGGCGCTATGACTCCTGTGGGGGGCGAGTGAGGAAGCAGTTATCAGCTCAAAGCGGCGGTGGAGGCAATGCTCTAGTATGGTGCGGCCATGGAACTACTCATCACTTGGGTGTTGCACACCGAGACCCAGATGTTATCTGAGATGAGCGTTGCTCGTATGCTCATTAAGTCTAGGACTTTTTATTGCCTAGAAAAAATGGGACTTGGTGAATTGAGTAACCATTTCTCGGGTTCCTTCACGCGAGCATTGCTCAACGACGCTCGTGCTCCCCACAAAGTTTGGGACCCTCATAACCCAGCAACATCGAGACTTGGTGAACCCAGTAGCTATTTCTCGGTGTCCATTCAAGCGAGCGTTGCTCAACGACGTTGGTGCCCCTTCAAGAGAATGTTGCACAACGACACTCGTTTGCTCCACAAGTCTGGGACTTTCATTGCCCAACAATGAGCTTGGGAATCTCGAAGCCCTTTCTCGCAACAACAGGAGATGATGAAACTCAATGATGTTACAAGTAGGCATTTCCTGGTGGCGAACTTCACACAGCAAAACTTGACATGTTGCGGCCCCACTGCGGCATGTCGTTACTCAGGCGGTGTTCCCTTCGACTACTTGTGAAGAATTCACTTCAGCAATTGCAGCCTATGCCAGAAAGGCGGTGCGGCCGAGGCGAGTTCGATGAGGACGTCGAAGCTTGAAGTGGGGGAGGATGTTAGGGACTTTTCGATGCGCCCGAGCAACGATGAATCATGACCGAATGTTCTCTACATATTTGTAAATATGTTTTTGCATCTATGTAATTTTGGCTTTTATTGTTGTTGGTACTTGTAAAATCCTTTGTGCGATCCCCGAGGGCCCACGGTACGAGTTGGATGCATTTTGAGGTCATTCGACTCTTGGTGCGTGCGTTATGACTAAGAGGAGCACTTTGCGGCATTCGTCATGGCCGTGGCCATGGAAAATCACCATCTCGCATGGCCATGATTTTGTCACGCTCCTCATACTTTTGGGAACCTTGGGGGTGGCACTTGGGGGTTAGGAGTCTCATGTATAATGTAGGAGAGCGTTGGCAAACAAAGTGGCTGCCTTGGGCGGAGATGAACGAATGGCCCATATGGGCATGCGACATGTCGATCTTCGCCCAAGATAATTTCAGAGCTCGTCCTACACCCGGTTTTATATTTTCTTGCGTCCATAGTCCTGTAATTGTTATTTTACTTTACACCTTCAATACCATTAGGCCAACATAGTCTTTTGGGGGCGCGGATATGGAGCGTGAGGTTGGCACGTGAGGTTCCCGGATGTTAAGTTGGGGAGCCCAATTCGGGATGGATTGAGGATGATAGGCTTATCCCTTGCATGGGATGCAAGGGTGCCGCACGGGTTTTTTCGCACAAAACAATTAGCCCATGACAATGTGGTTAAGTCCTTGCTACCACAATAGGGCATAGAGAACTATATGGGCATTGCTAGCGTGTCTGCATACAGTATGTCCTAGTCATGAGATGGGATATAGAAACATTCTGGAATAGATGTTGGAGTATCCCAGATTATAGGATGGGATGTTGTAACATCCCGAGTGAGTGTTGTAACATCCCAGGATGAGTGTTGCATCATTTACCAAGTCAAAATCGGAGAAATTAGAAAAATTGAAAGGACGCTCGTCGACGCTCGAGATTCTTTGAAAAGATAGTGTTTAGATTTAGGGTGTCTATAATGATTGTGTAATCCTCTTTTATGATGCAAAACCCAAAAATCGAAACTCGAACCCCAAAACATGAAAACTCGAAAAATGAGAAAACGGCCCGGAAATTCTCTAAGCCTAGGGAGCTCCTTGGAGGCCTATATGACCTAGACATTTTCCAGGCACCAAAAGTCTCGGTAATTGTTCCTTAGGTAGAAACAAGTTATCAACCAATTTATAAGAAATTTTTGAAACCTTTAACCTATCCATATTTGACCCCGGAGATTATAAAATTTCCGATTTTCGTAAATTTGTACTAGATCCCAAAATTTAGATTTTGATCTTTTAGATATTTTTATTGAATCCAAATGGGGGATAATCCTTATATAACAATTATATAAATCTAGTGAAGAATCAACAAACCAAGAAAATCAACAAACTGCCCAAACTTACCAATTTTGGCCGACTCGCGATCGAACCTCGATCGATCGAGGGTTGCCCGTTGGTCAACTAGATTGCCCAACAGATCTATTTAGATATGTCGAACGGCTCTTTTTGAGCCTCAACCTTTGGGATCTTTATATAGACCTCAAACTTGCCTTCCTATGCACCTAATGCTTCATAGAGATAATCCTTCACATTTGCTAACCTTTCTTGAGCTATTCTTTGAGCAAACCCTAGTTTTTAGTTGAAACCTGATTCAAGCCTTTGTTCTTCATCGATTCATCATCCAAATGCATCAATAGGACTAGGAATCTTGTGTTTGGAGCTAAGTATATTTTGGTTTGTTTATTGCTCCATTTACATTGTATTTTGTGTTTTATTTCTTGTATATCTTGTATAAGACCTAGGTTGTTTGGTTTTGAATGGTTGGTGGTTGCCTTGGTGTTGAGGCTTAAATCCATGAATGTAAACTTAGTTTTCTAGGATTAATTGTGTTGTCCTTAGGGTTGAGGTGGGAGAGTGCTCTCGGTAGGAAGACGAGAGGCTTCCAGTGTGGAAGTGCCTTCGGTGTGAGAGCAGAGACTTTCCGGTGAAGAAGGTCCTCATTGTAAAGGAAACACTTTAATCTAGTAAACTAGAGTTGGAAATCCTACGCAGGGTGCTTAGGTAGTGGAGTAGGCATTGGGGCCGAACCACTACAAATCTCAGTGTTTGCATTATCTATTGTGTTTGTTACTTATTTGTCATATTCACTTGCTTCTGCATTTAGTCTTGATTTGATAATTTGCCTAAGTAATCAAGAAATGTTTAAAATCGAATTTAGGCTAAAGTTTATAATGAACATACTATTCATCCCCTTCTAGTGTAGGCCATTCGACTTACACTACCTGGGATGAATTCAGATATGCCATTGTGGACAAGTACCTACCTCATAGTGTCCATGAAAAGCGGGCTAAGGAGTTTGAGCAGCTCAGACAGACAAGCAGCACGACGATGGCGAAATATGAGATAAAGTTCACCCGGTTATCCAAATATCACCCAACATTGATAGCGACTGAGATGGACAGAGTCAGGCGGTTCGTGGAGGGACTCAGGGATAGATAGGTAAGCCGATTCACTACACGGAGGACACCATATTTGCTCAGGTAGTGGATGAGGCCTTGCGGAAGGAGGCGATGGTGCCTACTGATAGGCCGGACGAGCCGACAAAGAAGAAGTTCAGGCATGAGGGACCGGGAGAGCGACAAACGCAGTGTGAGGGGGGCGCCTCAAGGGGCTTCCGTCAGCTGGGCCGAGGACATAGCAATTTGTTAGTGTTGGCCTTTGTATATTGGCTATATTTGGCAAAAGTATTACAGAGATGATCTTAGTCTTAACTATGAGGAACTCTGCATATATTGAGGACAATCTCAACTGTGTGAAGACTGTCTCAACTGCTCTAGCAACCTATGGATTTCATGTCAAGGATGTAGCGCAAAAAGAGGACTTTTGGTTTCCTACAGAGATGATGACTCTTGGTCTACTTTATTAATGATGATTCTCTTTGAATGTTTCTGAAATCTTTTAATCATCGTTAACTTTTTGTTTTCCCGAATAACTTTTAGAGGTGAGGTCCTATTTAAAGATTTTCGGGCCTTGCTCTTTGGATGTTTATGGTCTTTAGGAGTTTAGCGTTGTCTATTTGTTTTGAATCGATGACTGTTGGTTGTTAAACTAATGGGTTAATTAAACAAATAGTTATGAACAACATTGATTCAGATCTTTCAGTTGCCTCATATAAATTCCGATGAAAAGATCTCATTTGCAACTCTCTCCATGTGCGAACATTACGTTGCCAATTATTGAGAGGATATGAGATTATTGAGTGCAAATTGCTGAGTGCAAGACTGCTGAGTGCAGATGACAACAATCTATCCTTTTATCTTCAAGTGAAGTTGGTTTTGGGCCGATAACTCGCTACAACACAAGGTTGTGTGGAGGACGGAACTCTATGGTTGGGATGTTATAGAGAGGCAAGTTGGTATGTACTTGTAATAACAAATAGGTTTTTTGTTATTTCTAAGTCACTGTAGTATTGGTAGTTGGATTTTTGGTGTGAAATCCAGAGGACTTATATTGTACTTATAGAGAGTGGATTGGGCATTTGTCCGGTAACTGCCCCACAAATTAGGTGACTGGTTTTGTCACTGAACTGCGTAAACAAACCTCTTGTGTTTGCGTGTATTTTTATTTTGGTTCTTACTTTGCTTCTAGTAGCAGTTGCAACTTCCTATTCAACTGCTCTCAACAGAAGTTTCCTTAGAGACATATACTGTCAATTGGTATTAGAACAATTGTGCTAACCTTTTACTTGCACAAGATCCTTGGTGTGTCTCTTCTTTTTTAGGCTCAAGATGGAAGGAATGTCTATGGGAAATTCTATCAATGTTCATCCTTTACTTATCGGAACAAACTATGCCTATTGGAAGGCTAGGATGAGGGCTTTCATCAAATCGTTGGATGGCCGGTGATGGGACTCGATAGAGATTGTCTACACTCATCCAAAAACACCTGAGGGGACTGAGTGTAAGCCAAAGAACCAATACACAGAAGCAGAAATAGTTGTAGCAAACTATGATAATAAAGCCCTAAATGCTATCTTCAGTGGAGTTAAACCTTCTCATGATCAATTTAAACTAATCTCTACTTGTAACTTGGCAAAGCAGGCATGGAAAATTCTAGAAACAAATCATGAAGGATCCCTAACTCTTCGGAGGTCAAAAGTTGAAATCCTCATCACCAGATTTGAGAATATGAAGATGGGAGAAGATAAAAGCATACAAGACTTTCATGGGCGTACCAAAGACCTCATGAACAATGCTACCAACCTTGGAGAGTCATTCTTTGAAGAAAAAGTAGTATGGAAAGTTCTGAGATCAATGCCTACCAAGTTCGATATGAAAGTTGCTGCCATAAGTGAAGTTCATGACCCATCTACTATTACTCTTGACACTCTGATGGGGAACCTTGAAACTTATGAGTTGGAATTATCTGAAAAATATTCTCACAAAGAAAAGGAGAAAATTTTTGCTTTCAGAGTTACTGAGGATGAGATCAAGTCAGAATATTATTCTGAAGAGGAGATGGATGTTGTACTAGCTCTTATGACAAAATAAATCAAGAGATTTTTAAGACTTAAGAATAGGGTAAACTAGAACTCTCAGTCTAATTTGTAGTTCAAACAATAATTTCAACAGTCTGAGTCTACCAGTTCCAGATCAAACTCCTCTGTTGGAGAAAATAGAAGAAGTCAATTGTCTGGACAAAAGGATGATCTCAAACAGAAGATCAAAGACATCAAATGCTTTGAATGTGAAGGATTTTGAACATATGAGATCAGAATGCCCAAATCTTCGGAAGAAGATCAAGAAGTCATTTGCTGCTACTTGGAGTGACGATGATGAAGAAACTGACTCAGAAGAACATTAACGAGGAAACTTTAGAGCTTTGATAACCTGCATTGATGACACAGTTAAGATTACCGACATCTTTGATGCAGATAATGATCACAGCAAAGTTCAATGTGCAAATAGTCTTGAGGAAGCCAAGAGATGTTTGACAAATGAGTTGAAGTGGCTAAACTTAACAAATCTCTCGGCAATTAGAACAAGCTTTTGGTTGAAGAAAAGAAGACCCTTAAGGAGAGAGTTCAAACCCTTCAAAGATAGATTATTCAAAAAGAAGACAAAGAGTCTAAGTTAATTTCCGAACTTGAAAAGGTAAAGAATGAAGTTAGAATGATGAATTCGATGGGTACTCTTAACAAAATCTTGAGTGCAAGAAAAAGTTTTTCTAATCACAAGGGACTAGGATACACTAGTTCATGCCAGTTGAAACATCAGTCTCAACTGCCTACTTAACCGAGGAACTTTCATAGAGGCTCTTCAAGTCATCAAAAGTCTACTACAAGAAAGGGAGATAGGGTGCCCATTTGCTACTATTACAGGTGCAGAGGACACATTATTGCAAATTGCTTCAAACTCTTCAACAAACTGAGGAGAAAGAATTATATAAATTACCCAAGGGAAAAGGTTAAGCAAATCTGGGTAAGAAAGACTTATTTTAATTGCCATGTTGCTTTTATGTCAAAGACCATTTCTTCTCTTGGATCTTGGTATTTCAATAGTGGTTGTTCTCAGCACATGACAGGAATATCTAGATATTCAGGAACATGGAGGTGCAACTAAAACTTTTGGAGATGGAGGACATGGAAATGTCATAGGAGTTGGAACTCTAAATGTTCCAAGAATTCCTAATTTGGAAAATGTCATGCTTGTTAAAGGTCTCAAGGCTAATCTTGTGAGTATAAGCCAATTGTGTGATCAAAATTTAAATGTTCAATTTACAAAAAACAATTGCAAGGTTCTTGATAAAAATGGTGATTGTATCCTTGAAGGAAATAGATCTAGAGACAACTACTACAAAATTGTCTATTCTTCTATTTGTCTTTAAGCTGTCTCTTCTAACATTAATATGTGGCATCGACAGTCAGGTCATGTTAATTACAGAGATCTGAAGAAGCTTGTAGATGATAAAACGATCAAGGGTATTCCTAAACTTTTAGGAGAACATGAAGCTATTTTCGGTGCTTGTCAAGAGGTAAAGCATACTAGACAGTCTCATCAGCAGTTATAACTGGTAGCTACTTCCAAACCTCTTGAGCTTCTTCACTTGGATCTTGTCGGTCCTATGCAGGTTGAAAGTATTGGTGGTAAAAAATATATCCTTGATTTCTCACATTTGACTTGGACATAATTCTTGAAAAATAAGTCCAATGCTTTTAACATTGTTAAGTCTCTATGTTTGAGACTTCAGAATGAGCAAGAACTCCCTATTCTAAAGGTGATCAGAATAAGGAGTGATCATGGAAGAGAATTTGAGAATATTTTTTTCTCTGGATTTTCTGATGAAAATGGTATACTACATGAATTTTCTGCTCCAAAGACTCCTTAATAGAATGGTGTAGTTGAAAGGAAGATTTGTACTATTCAGGAGATGGCTCGAGTTATGCTTAATTCTAAGCAGATTTTTGAAAGATTTTGGGCTGAAGTCATCAACACCGCTTGCTACATCATAAATCGAGCTTCACTTGGATCTTGTCGGTCCTATGCAAGTTGAAAGTACTGGTGGTAAAAAAATATGTCCTTGTTTGTGTAGACAATTTCTCACGTTTTACTTGGACAGAATTCCTGAAAAATAAGTCCAATGATTTTAACATTTTTAAGCCTCTTTGTTTGAGACTTTAGAATGAGCAAGAACTCCCTATTCTAAAGGTGATCAGAATAAGGAGTGATCATGGAAGAGAATTTGAGAACATTTTTTTCTCTGAGTTTTGTGATGAAAATAGTATATTGCATGAATTTTTTGCTCCAAAGACTCTCAACAAAATGGTGTATATGAAAGGAAGAACCGTTATTCAAGAGATGGCTTGAGTTATGCTTAATTTTGAGCAGATTTCTAAAAAAATTTGGGCTAAAGCCATCAACACAGCTTGCTACATCATAAATCGAGCTTATCTCAGACCAAAATCTATTAGATCTCCTTGTGAATTATGGAAAGGTAGAAAACCTAACCTTACATATTTTTATGTTTTTGGTAGCAGGTGCTATGTTCTAAATGATAGGGAATACCTTGGAAAAATGCAAAACAAAAGTGACGAACTCATATTTCTTGGCTATTCCAAAAATAGCAAGGCATACTGAGTCTATAACAAATGCACTCAAACTGTGATGGAATCACAAATTGTGAAGGTTGATGACTCTCAAATATATGAGATGATAGTCTCAACTATTGATAAGACTGCCCAGAATTCTTCCAAGGCCACTGAACAGTCACTTGAAACTACTAATTCAACTGACCATGAGACTGATACTGAACTGGAAGATAAAGAGGATGACTCCTGAAAAGTCTGCAAGATCTCTCAAGAATCATCCTTCACAAAATGTAATCAAAGATGTACATGATGGAGGTAAGACCATAAATCAATCCAAGAAAAATCACCCGGATATGATCAGGTATTCTTGCTATACTTCAACTGTTGAACCTAAAAATTTCAAGGAAGCCTTGAAGGATGAATGTTGGATTTCTGCTATGCAAGAAGAGTTGCAGCAGTTTGTCCAAAATGATGTTTGGGAAATTGTCTCAAGACTAGAAAATATCAATGTTATTGGAACTAAATGGCTGTTTAAGAACAAGACTGATGAAGTTGAAAACATTACAAGAAATAAAGCCTGTCTTGTTGCTCAAGGCTTCAACCAAATTGAAGGTTTGAACTATGATGAAACCTTCGCACCAGTTGCAAGATTGGAATCCATCAGGTTACATTTAGCCTTATCCTGCTGCATGAAGTTCAAACTATTTTAGATGGATGTTAAGACTGCCTTTCTCAATGGATTTCTTAATGAAGAAGTCTACGTTGAACAACCTAAAGGCTTTGAAGATTCTGCTCCTTGAGCTTGGTACGAGAGACTCACCCAATTCCTACTTTTGAAAGGCTACAAAAGAGGAAGAGCAGATCAGACTTTGTTCATTAAAAGAAATGGGTCTCAATTGGTAATTGTTCAAATTTATGTTGATGATTTAATTTTTGGTTCAACCTCTAAAACTTATGTTAAACAATTCGTGGATGACATGAAATCTGAGTTTGAAATGAGCATGGTTGGGGAAATGAGTTATTCTCTTAGCCTTCAAGTAAACAATCTAAAGAGAAGATTTTTATCTCTCAGAGTAAGTATGCAAGAAATCTTGTTTGGTCTAGACAGTTCTAAGGCAGTTAGAACTCCTATATCTACTCATCAAAAATTGAGTAAAGATGATGAAGGCAAGAGCATTGATCCTAGTTTCTACAGAAGTATGATTGACAGTTTATTGTATTTGACTGCTAGCAGACCTGACTTATGTTTAAGTGTTGGATTGTGTGCTAGATATCAAGCTAATCCAAAGGAGTCCTATCTACACGCAGTTAAACAGTTTCTTAAATATGTTAAAGATACTCTGGATTTTGGCCTTTGGTATTCTATTGATTCTAACACATTTCTAGTAGGATATACTGATGTAGATTGGACTGGAAATATTGATGATAAAAAAAGTCCTCAGGTGGCCGCTTCTATATTAGAACAAATCTGGTGGCCTGGTTAAGTAAAAAACAAAACTCAATTTCTCTTTCTTCAGCAGAAGCTGAATACTTGGCAGCACGCAATTACATCACACAACTTATTTGGATGAGAAATATGTTGCTTGATTATGGTTTCAAATAGGAAGAAATGATTCTATACTGTGATAATACCAATGCTATAAATATCTCAAAAAACCCTATTATGCCTTCTCGCACTAAACACATTGACATTCGTTTTCATTACATTAGGGAGCTAGTCGAAAGAAAAGAGTTACAACTAGAATACATTCCTACAGATAAGTAGGTTGCAGATATCTTCACAAAGGCATTAAGTGGAGAAAAGTTTGAGCAGTTGAGATCTGCTTTAAGACTGTATGTCGTGTGATACAATTTTTATGGAAGAGTGGAATAATTGAAGAGTCTTTCAATTAATTTTCCACTTACCTTGTTCATTGAAGGTTTTTCTCAACTTATTCTCGCTCATTGTTTTCGGCAAGCATTTTGTACCTTCAATTCTCCTCTTATTGCTCATTGAAGATTTTTTTTTAAGTCCCTTATTTCGGCGAGAGGCTGCTATTAATGAGGTTCCAGACATATGGGATTTATGTCCTCTTGGCGTTGCAACTCGATCTTGAAAAATAACCAAATTTTTTGCTCTTCAAGCATCCTCTTGTCTACCTCTCATCTATTTAATCAGAAGATTCAATGATGGGCTGTAAAATTAGCAAGATGAGTTTTGAGAAAGAGATGAATGCTTCTTTGGCAAAGGAAATGGTGTTTTTAAGTCCTCCTGAGAAGATAGAAACACTTGTTTCAGTTCCGTCTCCTAATAAATTATCTCCACCTTTTACCTCTCAAGGTTCAAATCTGAAAAGGAAATCAAGGAGAAGAGTTTCTGACTCTCATCTAAGAAGAAATTGTAGAGGTATGACGTCAAAAAACCCTCAAATCCCTATCTCAAATTCCTGGTCCTGAGCGGGAGGGTAAAGATGAAGTCAATTTTTTCTTCTGGCTCTATATTTTAATGATGATTCTTCTAAAAATAGTAGATATTGGTGCTATTTTTGCTGTTGTTGATGAAGAGCTTGACTCAATTCCAGGAAAGACTGGACCTTTATTTTCTCTAGTTCTTACAACTAAGACAGTCACAGTTGAAACTGTATCTGAAGCAATTAAAATCGCTGATGCAAGCCTTGAAATAGTTACTGTTCCAACTATTGCTGTCGTAACTTCAGCTCTTGCATCCAAAGCCTTGGACCTCTATCCGGCTCCTTCATCCATAGCTGAAAGAGCTATTCGTGGTGACCTATTTAAAACACAGGTGTCCTTGGCTCAGCTTCACTTGCAGGTAATCTCTATTGAGAAAAAGATTCTTGAATATTTCACAATTGGTTATGCATGTTCTGCATCTTTGTCTTCTAGAAGGGACTCTGGTTCATTCAGTCCTGATTGCTTTGAGTGACTACTTTCTCTTCTTTGGCTTATTAGGTCAAAAAGGTGGAGATAAATGAGGTGTTCGAATAAATGGGGTGTCTAATAATTGCAACTGGCCATAGTGGATGGTACCTTAAAACTTCTATCTTGTTTGGCTGAGTCTGGTTTGTTGACTAGTTGACTAGTTGTATTTTTCTTGTCTGTGACTGTGGTGATTATGACTGTGACTCTGTGATGGCTGGATATTTTCTTTGAACTATTAATTATATTTTGACAATTAGTTTGCCTATTTGTGAATCTACTCTCTTGTTATTCGTCTTTTTAAAATTGACTATGACAAGTTGAGTTTTTGCCAAATAAGCCAAAGGGGGAGAATGTTAGTGTTGGCCTTTGTATATTGGTTATATTTGGCAAAAGTATTACAAAGATTATCCCAGTCTTAACTATGAGGAACTCTGCATATATTGAGGAGAGTCTCAATTGTGTGAAGACAGTCTCAACTGCTCCAGCAACTTATGGATTTCATGTCAAGGATGCAACGCAAAAAGAGGACTTTTGGTTTCCTACAGAGATGATGACTCTTGGTCTGCTTTATTAATGATGATTCTCTTTGAATGTCTAGGGAACATATCATTTAAGCATGGAGACATCGAAAACAGGATGCACCCGGTCCATGCTAGGTGATAGAGCCAACTCATATGCAGCTTCTCCTCTGCGCTGCTAGATAGGTAAGGGCCCGATGAATCTAGGGCTCAACTTTCTCTTCCTCCCAAAGCGTACAACCCCCTTCATAGGGGACGCCTTTAGGAAAACTGAATCTCCTTCCTGAAACTTTAGCATACATTTTCTGACGACTCTGAGCTGCTAGAAGTTGTTCCTCGATCAACTTCACTTTCTCAACGACATCATGAACCAAGTCTGGCCCTAGCATTTGGGACTCGTCGGCCTCAAACCAACCTATCGGTGACCTACACCCGTGATTCCGATGCTACTATGGTGGATGTTACTATAGGTGAACTCTACCAAAGGTAAGTGCCTCTCCCAATTACCCTCCAGGTCCATCACACACGCCCTCATCATGTCCTCGAGCATTTGAATGGTCCTCTCTGACTGATTGATCATTTGTTTGAGGATGAAAAGCGGTACTGAACCACACCTGCGTACCCAGAGCCTCCTGAAATGACTGCTAGAACCGAGTGATGAACTGAGTGCCTCGGTCGGATATGATCATTACTGGGATCCAATGGTAAGCCACAATACGGTCAAGGAACAACCGCGCATACTGATCGGTAGAGAAAGTGGTCTTCACCAGAATAAAGTGTGCTGATTTGGTCACGCGATCCACCACCACCCAAATAGAGTCATTTCCTTTCTTTGACCCCAGTAACCCGGTAACAAAGTCCATGGTAATCTTTTCCCATTTCCATTCTGGTACCTCAAGATTCTGCAACAACCCTACAGGTCTTAAGTGTTCGACCTTTACCTACTAGCAGACCAAACATTTGGATACGAACTCTGCAAGCTCCCGTTTCATGCCTTTCCACCAGTAGTGATGCCTCAGATCTCAGTACATCTTGGTGGCCCCCGGATGCATAGTGTAAGTGGAGTAGTGAGCCACCTCTAGTACCGGCCTTTGGACCTCTGCCATGTCTGGTACCGCAATCCTATCTTTATATGAGAATCTCCTCGGAGTCCACCCTGAAACCCTCTACATCACCTCTCACAGCTAGATCCTTCTCCAGCAAACAGGAAGCATCCTCACCCTGAGCCGTTCGTAGCATATCAACCAAAGTGCATTATATACGCATGTGTGCCACCAATCCACCTGAATCAGCCACAGATAACAAATCCCCTAGGCCTAGGCTCACCGCCAGCTCTTTGGCAAGGGATCTCCTACTCACGGCCAAGTGGTCTAAGCTTCCCATCGACTTCATGCTCAGAGCATCTGCTACTACATTTGCCTTCCCCGGGTGATACTGAATAGTGCAATCATAATCTTTTAATAGCTCAAGCCATCTCCGCTGCCTCAAGTTCAGATCTTTCTGAGAAAATAGATACTTGAGGCTCTTGTGATCTATGAATATGTCACATGCCTCCTCATATAAGTAATGACGCCACAGCTTCAAGGCAAAGGCTATGGCCGCCAACTCCAAATCATGAGTCAGATAATTCTTCTCATGGGTTTTCAGCTACCTGGATGCATATGCGATCACTTTGTCGTGCTGCATCAGAATGCACCCTAATCCAACCCTAGAAGCATCACAATTGACTGCAAATACTCCTAACCCCGACAGTAGTGCCAGTACAGGAGTGGTAGTCAAGCAGTCCTTGAGCTTCTGAAAGCTATCCTCGCATTTATCATCCAAGATAAACTTTACTTTCTTCTGAGTTAGGTGCGTGAGCGGGGCGGTAATCTTGGAAAAGTTTTCCATGAACATCTTGTAGTAGGCGGCCACCCCCAAGAAGCTACGGACCTCGGTCACGCTGCTCGACCTCTCCTAGTTCTGAACTATCTCAATCTTTGCAGGGTCGACTTTCACACCACCACGGGATACAATATGCCCTAGGAATCTCACACTGGTCAACAAAAACTCACACTTTGAGAATTTTGTAAAGAGCTGGTGATGTCAAAGGGTCTCTAGAACTACCCTCAAGTGCTCCATGTGCTCTGCCTCACTCCTGAAATATACCATAATGTCATCAATGAAGACTATGATGAATCTGTTTAGAAAGTCCTTGAACACCTAGTTCATCAGCTCCATGAAGGCTGCCAGGGTGTTAGTAAGCCCAAAGGACATGACTAGGAACTCATAATATCCATATCGCATCCTGAAAGTAGTCTTCTGAATATCGTGATCCCTGATCCTCAACTGATGATACCCAGACCTCAAATCGATCTTTGAGAAACACTGAGCCCCCTGCAACTGATCAAATAAGTCATAAATCTTGGGAAGCGGGTATCGGTTCTTGATCATCACCTTATTGAGCTGTCGGTAATCAATGCATATTTGCATGGATCCATCTTTCTTTTTTATGAACAACACTTGGGCGAATGAACCCAATGTCTAATAGCTCTTGCAACTGCACTTTAACCTCCCTCAGCTCAGCAGGTTCCATTCGGTATGGGGGAATCGATATAGGCTTCACCCCCTGGCTGTAGATCAATACAAAACTCGGTCACCCGCACTGGTGGCAATCCCGACAACTCCTTAGAAAACACATCTGGGAAGTCCATGACAATTGGATTACTCTAAATTCTACTGGTTGTGCCCCGCCGGTAACATGTGCGGGGGCAAAAGCCAAGAAGGACTGACAGCCACCCACCATCAGCTTGAGGGTCTGGAGAGCGAAGATCACCTTGATAGAGTCCCCTCGCCCATCGCCCTAAAAGGTAAAGGGTGGTATTCCCGGCTTGTAAAATATAACCACCTCTGTCCTGCAATTGACTCATGCATAATGGGTTGATAGCCAGTCCATGCCCATAATCACATCCAACTCTAAGATTGGTAATAGCAACAACTCCGCTTTTTGATCGTGCCCACCTATGGAAATGTCACAGTCCTTGAAGACCATCCTCCCAACAACAGTACTGCCCGTAGGTGTAGACACTACTAATGGTTCTGCTAACCAACTTTTGTCCTTCCTTAACCTCAATGCGAGCAACTTAGATAGAAATGAATGAGTAGCACCTGGATCAAATAGTGCATAGGCAGGTAATGTACTAACTGAAATGATACATGTCACCACTACATTGGACGCCTTCGCGCCCTCATGAGTCAATGCAAAGACACGAGTAGGTGGCCTCCCTAGACCCGTTGTGCGCTGCTGTCCTATCCCCTGAGTCTGAATCTGTTGCGCCACTAAAGTTGTCGACATAGGAGCTCTCCTTCTAGGTGGTACTGCTACTTGACCGCTTGCAGGGCAGTCCATCCTGATATGGCCTGGCTGGCCACAACCAAATCAGGTACTTGGACCATAGCAAGCTCCTTTATGACTCCTCCCGCACTGTCCACACTCTGGCACCTCACCTCTCTGGCCTCCTACTACTGTGGCATTCTGAGTAGCCATCGGTGGTCTAATCCACGTACGACCTCTGAAATTTCATTGTCCCTAGTTCTGCGGGTGCGCCGTCCCGGTGCCGACACCCTCAGACTGGGTGCGCATGTCCTCTTGACGGTGTTGCCTGAACCTCTTCCAGGCTGGTCTATCCTACCGGTCGGTAGGTACCATGGCTTCCTTTTGCATTGCCTCGTCCACCACTTGAACAAAGGTAGGATTCTCGGTGTAGTGTATTAGTCTGCCAATTTGTACCCTCGGACCCTCTAAGAACCGCCTCACCTGGTCCGTCTCAGTCACCACTAGGGATGGGTGGTAACGGAACAACCGTGTGATCTCGATCTCATACTCCGACACCATCATAGTGCCGGTCTGGCGAAGCTATTCGAACTCCCTAGCCCGCCTTTCGCGGACATTCCTGGATAGGTACTTTTCAATGATAGCAGTCTGAAATTCTCCCCACGTAGGTGCATGCGCATGAGTCCCCAACTTGTTTGGTGCCACTCTTTTGCTGGGCCCCTAAGTTGCAGTCCAACTATGTGCGTCATCGCCTCAGAGGAACACTCCAAGACCGAGCATAACTCTATACAGTCATTTAGGAATGCTGTCACCTCCACGGCCTGATCTGTGCATGTGAATACTGGTAGCTTAATCTTTACAAAATCCATGTACAATGAGCTACGTACCACCGGCTCTTGCTGGTCCTCCTCCCCGTATCCAGACTGAACTGGCTCGATCGGCTCGATCACCGCGGGTGCCATTGGTGGTACAGGTGGGGTTTGTTGTTGCACTAGCTCCCGCTCTTTACGAACCTCCTCTCGCTCCCTAGGGAACTCCTCCCGTTCTCTACAAAATTCGTCTCGTTCTTTGCGAAGCTCCTCGGTCAGCTCCATCACTTGGGTCTCTAGCTGTACAATTGTGCGATCTCGTGCTGCCTCCTCCTGAGCCACCTGGTTGGTAGCACGGCCTCTGCCTCGGCCATGACCCCGGCCTCGGCCTCGTCTGCAAGCGGAGTTACTTCCGCTTCCACTCATCACGGCATCATCATGTGTCTCCATTTCTATTAATAAGAAAGCAAGTAGTACACAATTTTAATATATGAACAACTAAATCAAAAATATGTCCCGGGTAAATATATATAAATAAAGATGTGCTATCAACAGGTAAGTAAGGGTATGTCAAGGGCATACCTCAACCTCCACCTCCTCCTGCCATGTGTCACAATCACACACAAATATACATATAGAATTAATGCTCACTAATCATGATTTCACAACATAAATAAACAATCACAAATAAAGTAATGTAGTGCATCCAACAACGTAGGAAAAGAAAGCATGTGCATCCCAAAAAACAAAGCAACACTACTTAGTAACGCTACACCATCAAAGCTTGACCTAGCAACCCAAGCCATGTACCCTAGGGCCGGCCTACCTCCCCCTACCCGAATGACCTAAGGGCAAGGAGGGTTCGGCCCCATTAGGTTTTCTTAGGGTCGACTCACCCGAGTGTCATCCTAGGTTCCTAATGCCTCTAGGTGTCTCTAGGGTCTTTAATTCCCTATTGTAGGTCTCTACAATTTCATAATTTATAGGAGTAATTCAAGATACCCTAAAGTGTGTTACTTTTTTTTTTAATAACAAAGATAGAAAGTCACAATAGGTGACCATACTAGGGTTCGAACCCTAGATCTCTAGGCAACATACAACATGTTGCCACCAACTGTGCTACCCACAATTGGCACCTAAAGTGTATTACTTAGGTGTAAAAAAAAAATATTTTTAACCCCAAAAATCAATCCTAAGGTGGCTAGCCACCCTAGGGTCCCTAAAGAACCCGAGAAGGAGGCGGCAAAACCAAAAATCCACCCAAAATTGCCTCATTTCATCAAGCTAATTATCAAGACTCCAGAATTCCTAACAACCATAAAAAAGAATCAAGATTTCCTCAAGAAAATCAAGAGAGGGAGGGGCGGCACAGCAAGAAGAGGGGCAGCCAATCGCCCAAAAATTGATCCGAGAACATCACAACAACGACAAGAAAACCCTTAATCCAAATCTCTAATTCATTACGAGAAAATTGAGCCAAAAATCATCGAAAACCTTGTGACATAAGGGCAGTGGCATGGATGAAGAAAAGGGAAAAAAGAAGACTAGATCCACTCACCTTTTTGGAGAAACCGATGAGGAAGAAGAAGCTAGGGATCTTCCTACGACGAACGCCGACGAACTAGCAAAATTTCAGCTCCGATGACTCCTCCTCTCCCCTTGCGTCACCCTCTCTCTCCTCTCTCTAGGCCTTGGGTGATGTGCTTAAGAATAAAATATTATTTTTTAGGTTTTTGGGCATTACAATCCGCCACTTGCACCGCCCTCCGCCATCGGAAGCAGGACTCCCGCCTCTTGGCTTTCTCATGTTGCCTCTGTTTATAGTGTCACACTGAGAAGCAGCTCTTGGAACTGACCTCCTCTGTTCTTGTCGAGGCCGGATGATCATTGTAGATGATCATTCCCTCGCCGGAAGATGAGGCCGCGGAGCTAGCCAATGTGGTGGCATAGGTGATCAGAGTAACTGCTGCAACCTCGACGGTAGTCTTCAGCGCAGTGGCAACTCTATCTGTCGCCTCCACCGCGGCGACAGCGACAGAGCCACCGATGTGCATGTGGATGCGCCATTACTGAGGTGGAGAGAGAAGGCGAGGCTCAAGTTGTCGAAGGAAGGAGGAGCGGCGTGGAAGAGCGAGGGAAAAGTGGAGGAGAGGCAAACATTAGAAAGATTGCAGGAGATGGAGGAGAGCGTTGCCATGTCAGTAATTATTTTTTTTAAAATAAAAAAATATATTCTAACTGACGTGGCAATGGGGTAAGTTAAAAATAATTTTTCTATTTAAAAAAGTAGGTAATTAAATGTTGACGTGGCAAGGAGATTAATAAAATATTATTTTTTAATATGCTAAGTCAAATACCACGTCAGCACCTAACAGTGGAATTGATGGGCATCTGACGTCGGGCTAGAATTAATATCAATTCAATAGTTCGGGATGTAATTGATACAAATTAAAGAACGAGCTAGATTTGTGAAAAATGTCATAGTTTGGACTAGATACATCAATTAACCCAACAAAATATTGAGCTCATTTTTCACATGATTATTATCACTTGGGTAGTAATGCATTAACAACTGAACTCGAGTAGTTAACCCGATCAAATTTTGGCTTAATTAATACACTAGTTAGACCAATAAGTTAATTGGTTAAATAATTGATTTATTTAAAATTTATTTATAAATGATAAATATATAGTTATTATTCGCATTATATTGAACTCATTTGATATTAAGGGACACACACAAGAATCATGTCTTGTGGTGGCTGAGCGTGAATCCTGTCTTGGCTCGCGCAGGCATGCAACTAAGTGGCGTGCAAGTATACACGAGTAGGCATAGAAGAGTAAGCGGTTGTGCTTCCTTTTAAACCTTCCCCGCCTTATATCTTTCGACCCCCCCTTCCCTTTCCCCTCCCTCAGCGATGAGATTGTCGCCATCTTCATCAACAAACTTCCAAGTATGTATGAATCGATTTCTTCCCTCTCCCTCTCAAACCCCTGTTCCATTTCTTTTTTTCTTATTTGTCCGCCTATACGCGTGTACGTTGCCATTTTGTGTGGGTTTCTCTCATTTACGAGAAAGTCAAATTAAGTTCAGGTGCTCGAAATTGTCTTTTTTTCCTTGGTGTCTTTACTTGCATTCCAGGAAATTAGGTATTTTTTAATGGAAAATTAGACTAACAAATCACAAAGTTCGCAGAAATTTTATGTTCTGCTCGCGTTGTCAAAATTTGCATGTAAATGCACAAAGCTTTACATCCGTTTATGTCTTCTACCAAATCGTCAAACATCGTCTCAACTTAATTGACGTGGAGCAAAACGGAGCTTGCGTGGCCTAACGACTTCATTCGTGGCCTTCCATTATTAAAAAGGAATATATATATATAATCCCACCTCTTTTTCTCTCTCTTCTTTTCTTCCTTCCTGCTTCTTCTTCTTCCACCGCCACCGCCACCTTTCCGACCGGAGAAGACTTGGTCGGTCATGGAAGGATGGACCATGGGACAACCAACGCCGCCGACGTCTCCGGCCACTACATGCATCACAACACGTCATCTCTCGCCAATCCGAGATGGCGGCTCACAGCCTGCTCTCTTCCTACAGCACGCAATACGTCTTCTCCAACCAAGACTCCGACCTTGACTTCATCCTCCACCGAGCATCCCCTTTAGATTCAGCATCGTCTGCCCTTCGCAACCGAAAGTTGTCTTCAAGGACCAGTACTCGCCAATATTGCACTCAGCGAGCTCCTTGAGTTTCTCCGGTGATGACTTGAGGAGGTGCAATGGGACAACAGCCTCGTCGACGGGGTCGACAAAGTTCTTCATCACGGCCTCCGGCACCTCGTCACCACTATAGTGCCTGGTGATGAGAGATGCGGCGAGAGAAGTTGCACCGGCTTCCTCCATGCGAGTTATTGCCTCACTTCCATGGTTGTGCGTCAGTTGCTTGATCTTTTGAGGGCCTTCACTTCGCCGCCAGTTTCACGAAGATTGCAAAGAATCTCGGACACGTCGAGACCAGGATTGGTGAGGACAGGAAAAGCCATAGAGATCACGTTGGTGGAGATGGTGATGGGTCCTCCATCACCTGAAGAGAGATTGGGCATAGGAAGAAGGGAGGGATGTTATCCATTGTTTTGGCTTCCATTAAAGCTCGCTTCCTCTCCTCCATGATAAATATATGGCCACAAAAGCTAGTTCAGAAGGTATACAAGGAATAGGACATGGTCAAAGAATGAGATATAATTATTAGACTACACAAAGTAATTAGATTTCGAACTAGTGAAGTGAATGAGATATTGTTTTGATGAAGCCAATGAAGTGAATGATGATGGTATTTCTTCTAGGCCACAACAAAGAGTGCATGATGTCAAGGATGAGCTAATAGGGGATCCTCACATCTTGCACCAGCCCGTAGATGCTATAGAACGAAGGACTCAAACCATTAATGGTGAGCGGAGTTGGCAAGCAACAATTTGTGCAAGCGAAAGGATTGCTAACCAACCTGAAATAGTTTGAGACATCCTCTTCCCTGAAGATGTTGTCAGCTAGGAAGGTCAAGTACATCTGCCTCGAACCAGGATTTGAAATCAAATCGCTTTTTCTAATCTTCAAATCAAATCAGACACTGAGGTACGTTGCAAGCTTTAAGGGTTTGTAGCTGACAATGTTTCGCCAGAGCTTGTAATAGTTGACAACCATGGCGGACAGTGATGGGGTTGGGTTGAACAAGCTACAGTTCACGACCAAGATACCAATGTCCTTGGGCTTCACACTGGTCTTAGCTAGCAGCTCATCGATGGATCCAAACATGACATCCCTGCCCTTCTTCCTTGCCTCGGCCATGCAAGGATTGGGGGTACATTGAGGCCATGGAGGTCGTCGAGGGAGAAGGTGGAGAGCTTGGAGGCGACGACGACGGCGAGGGGCTTGAGGAAGAGGTACATCCCAAGTATGTCGCCATCTCCATCAGCAAGCTTCCAAGTATGTATGAATCAATGTCTTCGCTCTCCCTCTCCAACCCCTGTTCCATTTCTTTTTTTTTTCTTATTTGTCCGTTTATACGCGTGCACGTTGCCATTTCGTGTGGGTTTCTTTCATATACGAGAAAGTCAAATTAAGTTCTGTTGCTTGAAATTTTCTTTTTTCCTTGACGTCTTTAGTAGCATTTTAGAAAATTAGGTATTTTTTATCTATACTCTAATGGTATGTTTGCTTTGATGGATAGGAAAGAATTGGATTGGATAATAAATGAAGGAGGATTGGATATAATTTTTTTAAATCCGGTGTACATCAGATATAAATAATCTTCTATTCACATTTTTTTCTAATTCATGCACTAAACAAACAATGAATATTAATCCATCCCCTATCTTATCCTCTCTTATCCTATGAAGCAAACATGCCCTAACTAATTTATTTATTTATGGTAAGCAAGCTTCAAGCGAGTGTTCTTTACATGAAAGCTTTGCATATAATGGAATAGCTTTAGCTAGAAGTTCTTAACTTCACATATATATTTGGGATCTGAACCTGGTGGAAGGGGACCTTTAGGTATGATTTGTGACATGATTCAACTCACTCGTCAAGTGTTATTCGAGAGAATGTCACGCCCTAACTCAGGGTCACGTGATCGACCAGGGTATACGTGCCTATGTGCCGCAGCCTAACCCATGCACATGCCAACTCAAATAAATAAACATAGCAGAAAGAATGTAACAAGTTTTATTTCAAAAGAAAAAAAAAAAACCAAACCAGATTTCATATAAGTAAGTTTATCAAATAGTAAAGGGCAGAAAGAATAAATCAAAGTTTAACAGTGTACTTTAACAAATGAAATCTGAATGAAAGGCATAAATGTCCCCACGGGATTACAACTCCAAAACACCAAATAACAAGTGCATGAAAAAACTACTACAGAATCGACTTCGACCCCTAACTAGGACTACTATGAGATCAATGTATCTCCTCTGCCCTCTAGCTGCGCCAAGTGCTCCAGTCCACCTCACCAGTCAGGCTCCGCAAAACAAAACAAAACGACAATAGGTGAGTTCAAAGAACTCAGTGAGCAGTTCTACCAACCCCTACGAGAAACCAAACACAGATATATAGCATAGTGATAAAACATCTGTCTCAAGTAGGAAAGGTCACAAGGGTATGAGTAGCTAACAGGCCATCTGGCCACACATGGCCGAAGGTATCCAATCACCCAAACGGTGAAGAACAACATGTCTAAGCCTCCCATGCCCTAAGGCAACAAAACATACTAGGATAATCGGGACCCATCCGAACTTATCCTAATTTAAAGAAACTCAGGAGTAATTGGGATTGGCCCATCCAAACTTGCCCCACGAGATGCGAAGGAACAATCAGGATTTGCCCGTCTGAACTTGTCCCTTTAAGATGTCACAGGAATAATCAAGATTTGCCCGTTCGAACTTATTCCTTGAAAGAAACTCGGGAACAATCGGGATTTGCCCGTCCGAACTTGTTCCACGAGGAAGCACAGGAACAATCGGGATTTGCCCATCCGAACTTATTCCATAAGAAATAATGTAGGAATAATCGGGATTTGCTCATCCGAACTTATTCCTTTAAACACAGGTTGGGAATTAACCATCCAATCTTTCGGGCCAAGCCCGCAATCCGGCTCCTAATCCGAGGCTCTACGACATTCATAAAGATATGGCGCAATCATGACCTAAGTCAAGTGTCTCCTACAGTGTCCCAGGGATGCTCTAATTGGGAACGTTACAACACTCGATACCCGATCCCAACCCCTAGACCCGTAACATCATAAATCTGTGAGGTTTTATTTCATGCATAAACTTTATTTGTTGGTTCATAACAGATTATGCTGCCCCTTGTGAATTTTAATTATGCAATTAAAATTATAATCACCAAGGTTAGGGTTTTGTTTTAGCTTACTGTTGTGCCCGAAACTGATGCATCTAATCCGAATCTAGTCTCTATAATGTGCTCTATGTTTCCAAACTATGTTTCTAGTCAAAACGATAGGTTACACGACTATATTCAGAAATCTATTCGCATCACAACAGAGTTTTCAAAATCAGCTCAGATTTAACAATTCAGCATGAACTTTCAGCAAGATTAAATTTTCAGCATGCCATGGTAATTAAATCCGAAATTCACAGAGATTAAATCCTTAATTACCATTAAAACAGAAGTATAACATTTAGATAAATCTCACAACACACATATTTATTAAACAAGACTAGGAAGAACCTACATCATATTATAAACAAGAATCAAGCATCATAATCAAGAACTCATCTCAAGAACACACATGACATCAATATCAAAATCTTAACTTTGTAAAATATGAGTTCTATCCAAAAATCACAGATTAATTACAAGGCATGCTTTGACATATAGGAACCTAAATTGACAAGCGATTCAAGGCATAGATCTCAAGAACACACAAGAACCCCTACTTAGGCATTTCATCGAACATGTTGAGGGCACCCTTGTTCCCACCTTGGCCGAGCACCCTAGGGTCATCCTAGGGCTGCCAAGCCCCTTGGGGTGGGGTGGGGGGGGGTTTAGGGTAGCGGCTCGCTCAAACAAGGGGGAAAAGGGGGCGGCGGCTCCACTCCAAGCCGTCGGCTTCAAGAAAAGGGAAGAGGGGGAAGGAGGGGGATCGGCTCAGGCGGCTGGCTCTCTAGCTCGGCGGCTCCAAGATAGAGAGATCGGGAGGGGCGGCTTGGCTCCTGCTCTGCGACTCCTCTCTTCTCTCAAGACGGCTGGTGTGGCTCCAATAGGGAGCCGCCTAGCCCTAGGGGGCGGGGGGGGGGATTTTATAATCCCTTCCTACAACCTTCTATTCACACCCTATAACCCGCACACATCAACCCGGACCCGCAACCCGCTAATCAAAAAAAAAAAGTTCATGCTAAATACAAGCATCACAGACATGCACACCCACATGCAATAAATCAAATTTATCTACGCGGGGAAAGAAATTGCATAATTCAACTCCTACTTACCCGAGCTCGCAAGCTCGCACCGGATCATGAGTCGACTCGGCTCGACCCCCAACTAACCCGCTAGGCTAACAATCACAAATAATAACAAAAGTAAATATTAATATCTAGGATATTACAAAGAAACTACGCGATGTCGCAATGGGGATTCAATCCAGAGCTGCCCTTGGAGAAGTCGGCTTCAGATGGGATGCGAGAAGAAGAGGCTTGTAGGCGATCGTGAGGAAAATAACAGAATAGTGGAGGAGTAGAGGGAAAAGAGAAAGAGAGAGATGAAGAGAGATAGAGAGGGAGTTCAATTAACTAGTTTCATATTATTCTATTCCTTCGCTTTCCTTTCTTTTTATACTATTGTCTTCTTTACATATTTACATTTCATAATCGCTAAAATGTCGTGGCATCCTCCGTACACGTTTCATCTGTTTGCGTGATTGTGCCACGTCACCACTTGCTGATACTTCATTTCCTACCACAACACTATGCTTTGATGTATCTATTGGTGAAATGACCACACTAGACCGGGGGTGGGGGGTGGGGGTGAATAGTGTGTTAACTAAATCTATTTGCCTAAATTGATTTTAAACATTTCTTAGATTACTTAGGTAATTCATAATTGAACGACTAAATGCAGAAGCTATTAATGATAAAGCAATTAATACAAACAAAATATCAATGCTAACACAATAATTTATAGTGGTTCGCTTAGGATTTCCAAACTAGTTTAACTAGATTAATTAGTTTCCTTACAATGAGGACTTTACACCGGAAAGTCTCTGCTCTCAAACCGAAGACACTTCTACACCCGGAAGTATCTCACCTTCTTACAGAGAGCACTCTGCCACCTCAACCTAAGGGACAACTCAACTAATCCCAGCAAACTAAGTTTACAATGGTAGATTTAAGCCTTAACACCAAGACAACCACCAACTAAATCAAATCTAGCAACCTAGGTTTATACAAACGATGTACAATGAAAACAAACCACAAAATACAAAAACAATCGAGCAAATAAATAATACAACAAATACTTAGCTCCAAAGAAAACTCCGTAGTCCTCTTGATGCCTCAAGATGAAGAATCAGAGAAGCTTGAAGGCTAAATCAAGGAGTGGAGATCAAAACTAGGGTTCTTGCAATGATGGCTCAATGAAAGCTTGTAGAGATGCTTAGGATCAGACTTTAAAGCTTGGAAGCATCAATCGTAAGCTTGGAATGAGTTTGGGATGAGTATTTATAACCCCCCAACACTCAAGGCTCGTCAACGGGCATATTTTTGCCCGTTCCCGACGCTCGGTCGCTTGTCGGTCGATCGTCGGCCTATCGACTGAGTGATCGCGGGCATACTGCCACTTTCTGGCAACATTCGATTGATCGACCGATCGACCGAATTGGCTACTGCCAATTTTTGACCATACTAGGTCGATCGAATTGCCTTCTGCCTGATTTCCTCTTATGCCGATCGACCAGTCGATCGATCGAATCTAGGCAAGGTAATTTTCTTGTGTATTTTTCTTGCGCGCCTCATTTTCGGGATCTGACCTTCAGCGTGCGTCAACTTGAAGAACTTTTCATATGTTCTCTAGACTAATCCAAGACGTCTTTGGTGCACCCGTTGAACTTCTAAAAATTTCTGCCACGAACCCGAACGCGTCGACCAATGCTCTTCCAATTTTTTGATTTCACTGATATTTCTGATCGAGGACATCGAGTGCTAACCGATATGAAACCTAAAAATATTTCTCAATGAATCATTAGTTCCATGTTTGTTATCATCAAAACCGAGATTAAGACCAAGATTTAAATCTTAGGCCAACAATCTCCCCTTTATAATGATGACTAACATCCTTAAGAAAATATCTACAATTAAACATAGAGGATATCAAACATGAGATTTCTCTCCCTATCAACAATCATATCTATATAATAGAACTCCCCCTATCTATATGCATGATTTTCCTATATTTTCTTCCCTTTTTACCTATATATTTTCTCCCCCTTTTGACATTAATCAAAAAGGATGAGAAAAGTCAAATATGGTCAAAGTTGGAACTGAAAAACTAGTTTTTATGAAAACGAAGTCAACCAATCCAAGGGACAAAAATAAAGCATCGAATAAGAGACTAAGTCATACATGATAACATTAGAAGATAAATAAATTTCAAGTCTAGAAACCATGTATAAGCTCAAGTATGGATATTTGCAAGTATCAATCTAAATATCAAAAAACTATTTTAGAAATGATTTTTCTCGGGTAATAGTGAGAACGATACCATAAGTGAATTTAAAATATCATACTTCAAGTCTCACTTGAAAATCTAATAAAAATTTAAAGTATCAGAAAAATTAGCAACTTGTGAAGAGTGATACTTTAGTGACATTTTCGTAAATAAATGGAATTTTTTAAAATATTTCCAAATTTCATTCAAACTTTCTAAATACCAAGATATGGTCATCTAAAGCATGTGTATCAAGTTGAAGTAAAAACAATATCGTTTGATCAAAATATGAACATAACACGATTTCATTCAAAGTAGGCATGAAAACATGAAAATGGCTAAGTATCAAATTTTACTATCTACTCATGATTTCCCAAGTTTAGGTACCTAGATATCTAACATAAGTGAATCTAAGTATATGAGTCAAGTTTGGGCTGAAAATAAAATTTCTAAGTCACTTAGTTGACTTAGGTCTTTGGGATACTTAAGTATACATAAATCAAACTCTTAAATCCCTATTAAATCATGTTGTAAGACCCGGAAAAAAATTTCCTAATATAAAAATTTATTTTGGTGCAGCGCGTTGGACCCGGGGGTAGTCAAGTCAAGCCTCAGGATCTCCTCGACTAAAAAGGTATGACTCGACTAATGATTTATGGAATCTATGTGGGTGATTAACTTTCCTTTTATGAATTCATTCCTTAAATCAAGTTAAATTGATTCATATTATAGGTTGAGTCAAAACCCAAGTTGAGTTTGGGTTTAGTCGAGGTTCGAGTATGAGTTAAGTGAGTCATGAAGCTATCTTTGGAAAGCTAGATGAGGGATTAAAACCCTCATCTTGCAGCCGTTCGACTCATCCCTTGAGTCGCACAAGGCTGCCTAGGGGGAGAGAGGAAGAAGAGCAAGGGAAAGCTTGGAGGACTTGGGTCGCCTAGGTGAGTGGTTAGAGTTAGAAGCATGGGTGAGGCGGGTAGCCTAACCCCTAGTTGTGATAGGACGAGTTTCTCGCGATCTTTCCGTCGGATCTTGGTTTTATCGATGTGTAATCGCTGTTTTGTATGATTTCTTGTCGGAGTACCTTGTTTCTTCATCAATTTTCAATTGTTAGGGCTGTCGAGTCATGGGAAAAGGGGAAAGGTCATGCCAAAATTTTTCCCAATTCCCTTGACGGCAAGGAGGCCCTTAGATGATCTCATGTTCATGATTGATGTAGTTCAAATCGTAGGTTTCACGGGTCATGAAGCATATCTTCCCTAGATCTCTCTTGATGTGGCCGAATGAACCCTACAACTCATGAAGAGGGTTCGTCCAAGGGTAAGGGAAGGAGTAAAATAGTCCATTGATATTAAGTTATACTTGGAAATAGAAGAATTAGAGGTATAGCTAGAGTCTCCTTTCCCTTTCCTACCTTAAGGGCCATGGCCGAGCAAGGTTCTTCTTGCTCATGTCTCGGCCAAGACTAGGGAGGGGAGAAGAGAGTAGCTTTAGATGGAAACTTACATGATTATGAGATTCACACATATAGGAATGACAATACTTAGGAAGAACACCAAACATAGCAAGTAGATTGATTGAATTGGAATTGTAGGAATGCTAGCCTTATGACCATCCTTAGCATTAGATATTTAACTTTGAAACATTGAAATTGTTTACCATGCTTATTAATTCCTACCTTTTTTTAAAAATTTATTTTACTGTGCCATGCTAGATAATTGCTTCTTATTGTGCTAAATTCCTAAGGTAGTGTAAAGTTCTTACGCACATATATATCGTGACCATATATAGTAGATGTTACAATACTTGAATATTTTCTTGAGATTATACATGCTATCCAAAAATGTTCATGGGCAGAATTCCCAAGTTGACGCAAGGAATTCCTCACCCAGGGCTGTGTAGAAGGTTAGATAACGTGTAATGCGCTGCTAGACGTTCACCATACTTATATGGAAACTTAGCTAGGAGATGTTAACACTTCTATGACTTATTGTATACTTTTGGAAACCTAGAACTCGTAGGTGTACACAATTTGAAAGGGCGGCATAAATTATTGATCCTGTAGCCGGATTAAGGCCAGATATGGGCAATGGCCCGAAGGGTATATATGGAAACCCTAGGATATTGATTGTGTAGTGTGTTTGAGATGGTCCGCCGAGGAGCGTGGAGGTCGGGAATGACCAATGCTCAGCTCGGCCAGTATTGGGTCTTGAGGTGCGCCAGCGGGCCCGCTAGGTGCCAGACCCCAGTTGGGTGGGACTAGCTATCCTTACCCCAGACGGTGTCCGTAGACTAGTGGACCATCCTAGTCGACGACCCGGGATTGTTTGCTTACACCTTGAGGTGACGTGGGCGATGGCCAGTATGATACTACCTGATATGGTAGGGACGGCTTTAGCCGAGATATTATTCCATAAGTAGGCCTAAGGGCCGGATGCCGGAGGCTTGATAGGCCGAAATGGGGGTCGGTAGCTGTATTAGAAGTATTTTACCTCCTTGTTCATTCATTTTGTTGCCTTATATGATATATATGCATGACCGAGGCTTATGTGGAGGTTCACTAGAGCCACTCACTAAGTCCCAAGCGGACTCACAATTTATTCTTTAATTTTGCAGAGCATGATCAGTGACTTGGCTTGTCGACATGGTGCAGCTGGTGGGCAGGAGGTGGTGCCATATCTCGTAGCGACGTCCATGAGTCTTAGATCAGAGTCTAGTAGTGGTTGTTTTGTTTCTGCACTGACAGTTGTACTTGAAAAAGAGTTATAAAACTTGTTTCTTGGACGTTCAGTTATTTTGACGTTGATGTTCTTACTTGTTTTGATAAACATAATAATTGTAACTTTGAAAGCTTTTAATAAAGTATGTTGAGATTTCTGTTATTTGATATATCTTTGTTTTCTTGTATCAGTGTAGACAGTAGGCTACAGGGCAGGATGTAGGCCCTGGCCAGTCACACTACCCTCAGTTGGGGTGTGACAAAGATGGTATCAGAGCACTAGGTTAGGTCTTGTCTATGACTCAGTGTTGGGTACCGTATGAGGCACACACTACGAGATTGGGCGACCACTCCTGCACTCAGTGCACCATGCGGTTAGTAAGTTTAAAGAGCTTTGTGTCAAGAATTTATTATGTGACAGGCAACTTCTTGTCTTTCCTATGTTAGTGAAATGGAGGCTCAAAATGCTGCTTTGACCGGCAGTGGCAGTAACTTGACAGAACGTCGAGGTCGGGGGCCAGGCCGAGGCCAGGCCCAAGGCAGGGATAGAGACCCGTTTGAGGGTCAGGGGCAAGAGTCAGCGATTGTTCTACTGCAGGCTTAGGTGAATCAGTTGACTGAGGCGCTCCTTAAGGAGCAAGAACTGAGACAACAAATGCAGCAGTCTCAGCCGCCACCGCCATAACCTGTACTCGTAGTTTCAGTGGTATCGGAAGCGGCAGAGGTGACAGCACCGGTGGTCAGAACCCCAGGGGCCCCAACATATGCAAATTTTGTCACACTGAAGCCACCGGAGTTCATCGGAACAGATCGTCAGGTGGAAGTGATAGAATTCTTGAGGGATTGCTATGAGCTATGCATTGAGCTAGGGTGTTCATCAGAGGCAGTTGCTCGTTTGGTCGGTCTTCAGATGAGGGGACTGGCAAAGGTTTGGCTGCACACCTGGAAGGCTCGCAGGGCTGCTGGCGCACCACCTCTCATGTGGGAGGAATTTCGGGCGGCTGTGGAAGAGCAGTACCTACCCATGAGTGTTCGCGACAAGCGCGCTCACGATTTTGAGATGCTGCGCCAGGCTAGGGGCATGATAGTATCAGAGTATGAGATGGAGTTCAACCATCTCTCCAAGTACCATCCAACCCTAGTGGCATCTGAGATCGCTAGGGTCCAGAGGTTCGTGGCAAGATTGAGGCCACAAATTGGCAGGCTTATCCACTACTCTAAAGATTCTACTTTGGCTCGGGTAGTGGATGAAGCCCTGCGGAAAGAAGCCTTGCTGCCATTTGAGAGAAATGACGGGCTAGCTAAGAAGAAGTTTCGGTCACAGGGTTCTGGCAGTCGGCCTTGGCACTCTGAGGGGGCAATGACTGCAGCAGATCAACAGCAAAGCCGGGGGCAAAATGGCAATCGGGGCCGTGGGGGCCCAGGGACCGGGTCAACGAGGCCGACAGTGTCAGGAGGTGGCTCTCAGAGATCTGAGGCACCGCAGTGTGGCAGCTGTAGTCGGAGACACTGGGGGCTTGCCTTAGCCGCACTAACGCTTACTTCAAGTGCGGCTGAGTCGGACACTTCAAAAAGGATTGTCCTGAGGGAGCTGGTCATAAGCCTAAGCAGTCTAGGGGGAAGACACCTATGTCAGTAGGGCCAGTAGCTCAGAGGGGACAAGCGCAGCATAAGGGGCTGTAGACTAGTCATTCAGAGAGGCTACCTACACAGGTATATGCCAGGAATCATGATGGGGCAGAGGCGTCCAAAGCAGTGGTGACAGGTACTATTTTAGTATGTTCGTTTGTTGCATATGTTTTATTTGATCCGGGTGCCACGCACTTATTTGTATCTGCCATATTTGCTGCAAAGTTGCCAATGGCACCCTCTATGCTCGACGGGCCATTGATGGTATCAACGCATATGGGCGATGCAATCTTAGCAAATTCAATATATCAAGGCTATGAAGTGCTCATCTGCGGCCATGTGTTGAGTGCGGATTTGACACTCCTACCACTCTTGAGCTTGATGTCATCCTTGGCATGGACTGGCTAGCAGAGCACTTTGCAATGTTGGACTGTAGAGCCAAGGTGGTGATGTTTAATAAGCCTGGGCTGCCGCAGTTCACCTTCCAAGGGGAGGGAGGTAGCAAGCCCTAAAGGCTCGTAAGTTGCTTCGGGCCGGCTGCCAATCTTTCTTGGCCTTCATATCTGTGGCCGAGGAGGAAGGGGGTGAAGCAAGGAATGTCAGCAGAACCCCAGTGGTCTGTGAATTCCCTGATGTGTTTCCCGAGGAATTGTCGGGATTGCCGCCCAGAAGGGAAGTTGATTTTTGCATTGACCTGCAGCTGAACAAGGTGACTGTTAAGAATCGCTACCCACTACCGAGGATAGACGATCTGTTTGACCAGCTGTAGGGGGCAAAATGGTTTTCAAAGATAGATCTGAGGTCCGAATACCATCAGCTGAGAATCCTGGTCTGCGATGTGCCAAAGATGGCCTTTAGGACTCACTACGATCATTATGAGTTCCTAGTGATGTCCTTTGGCCTAACCAATGCACCTGCTGCCTTCATGGACCTAATGAACAGGGTATTTAAGGAGTAAATAGACAGCTTTGTGATCGTCTTCATTGACGACATTCTGGTTTACTCCAAGAGTGAGGAAGAGCACTCTAAGCACCTTAGAATGGTCCTGGAAATCCTCAGATAACACCGATTGTTTGCAAAATTTTTCAAGTATGAATTTTGGTTGGAAAGTGTAGGGTTCTTGGGCCATATAGTGTCCAAGGAATGGATAAGGGTAGATCCTGCCAAGATTGAAGTGGTGCAGAGCTGGAAACGGCCGACTAGTGTGATTGAGATCGGCAGTTTTCTTGGTTTGGCTGGGTATTACCGAAAGTTTGTGGAGAATTTCTCCAGAATTGCAGCCCCTTTGACTCGGTTGACCCAGAAGAAGGTCAGGTTCGTTTGGGATGACAAATGCGAGGCGAGCTTTCAAAAGCTCAAGGCATGTTTGACATCTGCACCCGTGTTGGCTGTACCTTTCGGTTCAGGAGGGTTTGTAGTCTTTTGTGATACCTCTCAGGTTGGCCTAGGCTGCGTCCTGATGCAGTATGGTAGAGTCATCGCTTATGTGTCCCGCCAGCTAAAAGTTCATGAGAAGAACTATCCAACGCACGACCTAGAGCTAGCGGCAGTGATCTTTGCACTGAAGCTTTGGTGGCACTACCTGTACGGGGAGACTTGCGAGATCTACACAGATCACAAGAGCCTTTAGTACTTGCTTACCCAAAAGGAGCTAAACCTCAGGCAGAGGAGGTGGCTGGCGCTCCTAAAGGATTATGATTGCACTATTATGTATCATCCGGCGAAAGCGAATGTGGTAGCAGATGCTCTGAGCAGAAAGTCCATGGGCAGTTTAGCTCATTTGGAAGTTAAGCGGAGGCCTCTAGCTCGAGAGTTGGCTTTGTGTCTAGATGGGGGTGCAACCTTATCAGTGTCAGCTTCAGGTGCAATGATGGCACACCTGCGGGTACAGTCCATGCTGGTGGACATGCTGCGTGCCGTGCAGGGGGAGGATGCCTTTTGTGCGCTGACCAAGGATCTGGTGCAAAGAGGCGATGCAGAGAATGGTTTCAGATTGGACTCAGAGGGTGTACTAAGGTTCATAGATCGGATAGTAGTACCAGATATGGCTGAGGTGCGCAGGAAAGTCCTGGAACTGGGTCATCGTTCCACTTACATGATGTATTCAGGGGCCACCAAGATGTACCAAGATTTAAGGCAGCATTACTTCATACCAGTGAAGGCCAAACACCAGAGAGGTAGCAGAGTTTGTCCCTAAATGTCTGGTCTGTCAGCAGGTGAAGGCCAAACACCTTAAGCCTGCGGGGCTTATGCAAAATCTCGAGATGCCCGAGTGGAAGTGGGAGAAAATCACCATGGATCTAGTGACCGGATTGCCTAAGTCAAAAGGCGGTTTTGATTCCATTTGGGTGGTAGTGGACCGGTTAACCAAGCCCGTATACTTCATACCAGTGAAAACTACCTTCTCTGCGGAGCAGTACACCTGACTGTTCTTGGATAGTATTATGGCATATCATGATACCTCGGTGAAGATTATATCCGACTGTGGTACCCAATTCACAGCCCAGTTTTGGTAGTCCTTCTAGGAAGCCTTGGGTACCTAGGTGCGTTTCAGCACAGCTTTCCATCCGTAGACTGACGGGACAGTCAGAGAGGATCCAAACTTTGGAGGACATGCTGAGAGCATACGTCCTAGATATGGCCGACGGTTGGAAGAGGCACCTACCGCTGATAGAGTTCGCCTACAACAATAGCTATTACAGTAGCATTGGCATGGCTCCGTTTGAGGCTTTGTATGGGTGGCTGTGTAGGTCTCCAGTGGGCTGGTTTGAGGCAGGGGAATCACTCATGGTGGGCCCCGATCTGGTTAAGGAAATGGTAGAGAAAGTAAAGGCCATAAAGGAAGATTGCTGGTGGCCCAAAGTCGACAGAAAATATATGCCGACAAGAAGGCCAGGGAAATGGAATTTGCAGAGGGTGACTTAGTCTTTCTGAAGGCCTCTCCTATGAAAGGAGTGGTCCGGTTTGGGAAGAAGGGGAAGCTGAGCCCTAGATACATTGGGCCTTTTCCTGTTCTTAAGCAGAGGGGCGAGGTGGCCTATGAGCTGGCATTACCTCCTAGCTTGAGCAGAGTGCACCCGGTCTTCCATGTATCCATTTCGCGGAAGTATGTAAAAGATGATTCGCATGTGATCGAGCCCTCTTCTATTGAAGTAGATTCGTCCATCTCATTCGAGGAAAGGCCGATAGAGATTCTTGACCGCCAAATCAGGAAGCTAAGGTCCAAAGAAATTCCCCTGGTAAAGGTCAGATGGGAGCACCATTCCGGGCAAGAGGCCGCTTGGGAGATAGAGTAGGACTTGAGAGAGCGCTACCCTTCCTTGTTCGAGGAGCTGGTAAGTCATTGTTATTCAAGTAAATTCGAGGACGAATTCCCTTAAGGGGGAAGGTTGTAAGAACCGAATTTTTTTTCCTAATATAAAAATCTGTTTTGGTGCAGCGCGCCGGACCCGGGGGTAGTCGAGTCGAGCCTCAGGATCGCCTCGAGTAAAAAGGTATGACTCGACTAATGATTCATGGAATCTATGTGGGTGATTAACTTTCCTTTTATGAATTCATTCCTTAAATCAAGTTAAATCGATTCATATTATGGGTTGAGTTAGAACCCAAGTTGAGTTCGGGTTTAGTCGAGGTTTGAGTATGAGTTAAGTGAGTCATGGAGCTATCTTTGGAAAGCTAGATGAGGGATTAAAACCCTCATCTTGCAGCCGCGTGACTCATCCCTTGAGTCGCACAAGGCTGCCTAGGGGGAGAGAGGAAGAAGAGCAAGGGAAAGCTTGGAGGACTTGGATCGATTCGGGATTTCGCGTCGTCGCCGGAAAATTTCAAGTCATCGTCGCCCGATCTTTCGTTCTCCGCAATCTAGGTGAGTGGTTAGAGTTAGAAGCATGGGTGAGGCGGGTAGCCTAACCCCTAGTTGTGATAGGACGAGTTTCTCGCGATCTTTCCGTCAGATCTTGGTTTTATCGATGTGTAATCTCTATTTTGTATGATTTCTTATTGGAGTACCTTGTTTCTTCGTCGATTTTCAATTGTTAGGGCTACCGAGTCATGGGAAAAGGGGAAAGGTCATGCCAAAATTTTCCCCAATTCCCTTGACGGCAAGAAGGCCCTTAGATGATCTTATGTTCATGATTGATGTAGTTCAAATCGTAGGTTTCACGTGTCATGAAGCATATCTTCCGTAGATCTCTCTTGATGTGGCCGAATGAACCCTACATCTCATGAAGAGGGTTCGGTGAAGGGAAAGGGAAGGGGTAAAACAGTCCATTGATATTAAGTTATACTCGGAAATCGAAGAATTAGAGGTATAGCTAGAGTCTCATTTCCCTTTCCTACCTTAGAGGCCATGGCCGAGCAAGGTTCTTCTTGCTCATGGCTCGGCCAAGACTAGGGAGGGGAGAAGAGAGTAGCTTTAGATGGAAACTTACATGATTATGAGATTCACACATATAGGAATGACAATACTTAGGAAGAACTCCAAACATAACAAGTAGATTGATTGAATTGGAATTGTAGGAATGCTAGCCTTATGACCATCCTTAGCATTAGATATTTAACTTTGAAACATTGAAATTGTTTACCATGCTTAGTAGTTCCTACATTTTTTTTTGAATTTATTTTACCGTGCCATGCTAGATAATTGGTTCTTATTGTGCTAAATTCCTAAGGTAGTGTAAAGTTGTTACACATATATATATCGTGACCATATATAGTAGATGTTACAATACTTGAATATTTTCTTGAGATTATACATGCTGCCCAAAAATGTTCATGGGCGGAATTCCCAAGTTGACGCAAGGAATTCCTCACTCAGGGTAATGTAGAAGGTTAGATAACGTGTAATGCGTCGCTAGACGTTTCATCATACTTATATGGAAACTTAGCTAGGAGATGACAATACTTCTATGACTTATTGTATACTTTTGGAAACCTAGACTCGTAGGTACACAATTTGAAAGGGCGACATAAATTGTTGATCCTGTAGCCGGATTAAGGCCAGATATGGGCAATGGCTTGAAGGACGATCATCGTCCCCAATCGGAAAAATTAGAGAAATCGGCAAGGACGGTCGTCGACGCTTGGATTTCTTCGGGAAGATAGAGTTTAGGTTTAGGGTGTCTAGATAAATTGTAAATCCTCATGATGATGCAAAGAAACCCAAAATCAAACCCGAATCCCAAAACACAAAAACCTGGAAAATTAGAATAGACCCTGAAATTCACTAAGCATAGGGAGCTCCTTGGAGGGCTATATGACCTAGACATTTTCTTGGCAACAAAAGTGCCGGTAATTGTTCCTTAGGTACAAACTAGATAATGAGATATTTTAAAGAATTTTTTGGAAGCCTTTAGCCTACCCATACATGACCCGAAAGATTATAAAATTTTCTATTTTTCGGAAATTTGTACTAGACCCCAAAAGTTAGATTTTTATTCTTAAGGATTTTGATTTTTAGATATTTTTATTGAATCCATAAGTTAGATATTTTTATGTTTTAAAGTTATTAACTTAAAGTTAAGAAATGTTACATTAGTAGACTTAGTGAAGACGGAACCCAGAAACGAGCAAACAAGCAGAAAAAATTAGCCAAACCAAGCAGTCTGCCCAGGTTCGATCGACTGACTGGTCGATCGACAGAAGGAGAAGGCATTTTGATCGATTGATCGACGCCCTGAATGGGTAGAATGCCTTCGATCGCTTGATCGGTCGATCGATGATCGACCGACAAGCGATCGGGCGTCGGCAACGAGCAGAAAAATGCCCGTTGATGAGCCTTTAGTGTTGGGGGGTTATAAATACCCATCCCATACTCATTCCAAGCCTAATGTTGATGACTCTAAGTCTCAAAGAGCCACTCCTTGCATCTCTATAAGAACTCTTGAGCCACCTTTGCAAAGAACCCTAGCTTTGAGCCAAGAAACCTTGATATTAACTTTGAGCTTGCTTTGATTCATCTTCAAGTCATCAAGAGAAGCTAGGACATCTTGTTTGAGAGCTAAGTTTATATTGTTTATTATTTGCTCTCATTATTGTTGTATTTTGGTGTTTATTTCATTGTATTTGAATTTGTGTAATCCTTGGTTGCTAGGTTTGATTGAGTTGGTGGTTGCCTTGGTGTTTAGGCTTAAATCCACCATTGCAAACTTAGTTTGCTAGGATTAGTTGAGTTGTCCTTAGGTTGAGGTGGGAGAGTGCTCTCGGTAGGAAGGCGAGATAGTTCTGGGTGTTGAAGTGCCTTCGGTTTGAGAGCGGAGACTTTCCGGTGTAAAGTCCTCATTGTAAGGAAACTAATTAATCTTGTTAAACTAGTTTAGAAATCCTAAGCGGGGTGCTTAGGTAGTGGAGTAGGCATTGCTTAGGTTGAGGTAAGTAGTTTAAGAAAAGATTAAAATCGGAATTAGGCAAAAAGATTTAGATAACACACTATTCACCCCCCCTCTAGTGTGGTCATTTCACCAACAAAATCAAAGTATCAAAAAAATTGATATTTCAAGAGGGTGATACTTTGCATTTTAGAAATCCAACTTCAAAACTCTACTATAAATCAGATTCTTTATAAAACTTTTTGAAATTTTTACCATAGAAACTAGAATTTTCAATGAAGATGCAGTTTCAAGAATTAGTTAAAAAATATTTTTCTACATTTTTCTAGAAAAATCTAAAAATGCTGAAATTTCAATGGTATTTTCGTAATTTTCAGTTATTTTTCAAAATGTGTTCAGTTTTTATTCAAACTTTTATGACACCATATAATGGTCATGTAATGAGTGTATGTCAAGTTTGAAATAAAGATTATGTCCTTAAGTCAACATATCAACCTAGCATGATTTCATTGACAACTAAGCTAGTTATCATGAAACTTGCTAAGTGTCAATCTTACCATTTACTCATGGTTTTTCAAATTTAAACCTATGGACACCTAACATGAGTAAATCTAAGTATGTTCCCTAAATATGGATTAAAAATGAGACCTCTAAGTCAATTTGTTGACTTGTGTCAACTTGGTTCAAAACAGGTTATCATGAAATTGCCTCTATGTCATTTTATCCATAGCCATATGAATTTTTTATTTTAAATGCATGGAAACATGTCATACCTATTCCTAAACATGTTTATGACGTTTGGACTTAAAATGGAGTGCCCAAGTGTCATGGCATCCTCCGTACACGTTTCATCTGTCTGCGTGATTGTGCCACATCACCACTTGCTGTTACTTCATTTCCTGTCGCGTCACTATGCTTTGATCAATACTACAATTTGGCCTTTTAGCGGTAATTGTTATGACGTTTGCTAGCAATTTTAAATACTGTAAAATTTTTTACTAGTAATTAATGAATTCTCACTAGATTCATTGTCGTTAAAAGACTTTAGAATCAATTTATACAATTACTGGTAAAGATAAAAATAATCACCACTAAATGTATATATATTTAAATTTATATTTTTTTTATAGAGTTTTTTAATAATAGTTGCTAAATGATGCAAAATATTTGCTCCCTCTAAGTTATTTAGCAGCAATTATCTTATTGCTACTAATTAATTGTCAGTAAAGAAACACTCTCTGGTAGTGGATGTATCCTCGTCCCTCGATCATTGATCTGTGACAATTTGCAATTTTATTAAGCTATAAAGAAGCATAGTTTCTCTTCATTTGCTTAATTTTTCACATGTTCCCCATTGATTAGAAAGATTAGGATTCGAGTAGCCTGGCCTCTAAATCAAAGAAGATATGTGTCTACCTTGCTGAGTTTGAGCATTATGAACTACTTGTTAGTTTGATAATATTTGAAGTATATATATATATATTATGCTTAAGGATTGAATAATGCTTTATATCCTTAGTTGTAGCAACTATCTTGAATTTCAAGCTGCTTCTATTTTTCTTGACTTTTTGACTAAACTTGTATGTGGAAAATTTCTAACACCAGAAAAACTATATCATGTTAATAATGCTAGTTTTGATGTGATGGGTGGAAGAGATACTCCTTGTCACGGTAAGTGCCTTGTACGCTGGGATTCTCTTACATATAGTCATACGGAAGGTGGCCTCGGTATCCTTGACCTTTCTTCCCACAACCTTGGTAGACTTGGTAAATGGTTTTGGAAGCTTCTCCAACTGGGGAGTATGCCTTGGCACGATATCCTGTCAACTATCTACCCCAGTTTGCGGCTATTAAATTCGAGGGACTGATAGTTTTAGGGGCTCTCACCAATATGGAAAAGCATTTGGTCACTACTTGACATTTTCGGGGTCTCTTTGACTTACATAGCAGGAGAGGATTTATCTTTTAGATTCTGGCATGACCCTTGGTTGAATGGCGAGAGATTGTGTGATAAGTTTCCACTTTTTTTCTCGGCCGCATGCAACCCCGACATTTCAATACATGAAGCTAAAACATTGATTTCATCTGGTGTGGCGTAGGGATGGAGCATCAATTTTAGATATTTGGTTCCCTCGGGTCTCCTTAACCCCTTAGCAAGGGTTCTGGCGCCTTTCCTTCACAGTTCGCATCCCGATAGGATTATTTGGAAATGGAACGGTAGTGGTATCTTCTCCACAAGCTCCCTCTACTGGCTTTTGAACTATAAGGGATTGTTCATCGGCCATTTCCATGCATAGCTGGCTAGTTGAAAAAGAATGTCTCTTGACAAAGGACAGGCTCATTACTTGAAATATTTAGATCAATGGCTCCTGTGTGTTATCCAATGCTTTTCACATTCCCATATTTTCAACGGCTGCCTCTATACTCGTAGCGGTTGGTCATTATCCCTAACGCTCTCAAGCTCCAATTGCTTCCCTCTCGACTTTAAGCCTTGGCACGGGAACCTCTCGTCGGATCTTTGGGAGGCTCGGAAGCTTTTTTGTCTCGTTATGATTTGGAGATCTCTGATTTGGTTTGAAAGGAATCTTAGGGTCTTTGATGGCAACTCCAAATCTTTCTCGGAGCTCGCTTCCAAGGCAGTCGGGACGGTTCGCCTGTTGTCCTGATGGTCTTATGGTCGTTTGGCCTCTGTAACTTTGTGACTTGTCTTTGTGTATGTTGTTACTTGAGCCCTTGTCGAACTCCTCTCATTTTCTTCCTCATTAACTTGTACTCTCATTCATTGTTCTTGAATTGAATACAAGTTTTCTTTATTTAAAAAAATGCTAGTTTTGATGCAAATCGAGGAGTGTGTGAGCACTTTGTTGATTGATGATGAGTATTCTAACTTCTAATAGCTGCTATCGCCAATATTTGAAGCCCTTAGAAATAAGACAAGTGGTGGTAGATTTATCGTTCCAAGGCAATCTCTGCCTTCAAATTTCCAAATCCCGTAAGAGACAGTGGCTCTCTAGCAAAACAGAGATTACCGCAAATCCTATCAAAGGCACAACAGGCAAAATTTGATGAGTTTGGTAACAATGAAGGTGCTACCAAAATGGTTTCGACAAAGCATTTGGTGAAAAGAAAGGAACCTCGAAATTATTAGCTCAGTTGTTAACCTTGGTCGTGGTCACATCAACTCATCAGCCACGTCATCGCACAGTCAGGAACAATGCTCTCAGTAATGCAGCATTACCTTTAGCATTATCTTTCTATTTTATTTTTCCACCTCTTGATATTGCATCATGTATTCCCTGCACTCTATAAATACTTTCCCCTCTAATTTCTAAATTCAGGGAGGTCCTCCTATATGCTATCAGTTCCTACTGAAAATATACATCTTTTAAATTCAAACATGAAACGAAAAAATATGTTGGATCATGCCTGGTTTCCATGCAATATTCATGTGAGATGATAAATACATACCTTAAAAGTAAGTTATATGCATGATCAAATTCATAAGTCGTCTATTCTCGTAACTTTTCGTGAATAATTTGTTTTGATAAGTTAAATATTGTTACCATTTCTCTTTAAATATGTATAAAATTTGTTTTCTCTTTTTTTATTTCTCTGAATGAATGTATCTGGGCAAGAGTAGTAGATGCTTTTAAAGTGAATAAGTGATTAACAGTGTAAAGATTGTTTCTTTTTGCTAATTATTTCTTCATGGCCAAGATGTAAGTATGTACTGCAAGGAACTATATACTAGTATTACATAAACTATTTAAGTGAGAAACTCCTTAACTAATTGTAATTAGGATTTCCTATTTATCTTTTTGTTTTGTACCATCAACATAGTAAAGAGCATTTCCTACTTTATTCTCTGTTCTGTAAATTTTTATGATCACCAAAGTTAGCTTTCACTAAAAAGACGGAGTCAGAGACTTAGCTGAGAAATTTTTGTTATGAAACAACTTTCTCATTTGTAATCATATTCAAGGTGATTTGATTGTCATGATTGCATTAGTTTGAAACTCTTGACTACTCACCAGCTCAGTCTATGTAAAAGCATATAGAACACCAATAAGTGACCAAAGTCTTATGAGGAAGAAAAGAGTAAATTGAAGCTTGTTTTTTTCAATAACATGATTTTGCCATTTATGCATGCCAATTTTGTTTAATGATAGTGCTTTGATTATAAAGATCCTTAGAGTCTAAAATAATTACACTAGAAAAGAAAGAATCTTCAAAATTGATGGCCTACAATCCTTTTGTTATATTAAGTTGATTTCAAATTGTTTAAATGAAAGGCTAAGTATCAAAAGCTAAACTATATATCTTTCTTTTAGGGGTTGATCACCACCCAGAACAAGAAGGTGCACGAGCAGGGTTGGCTAATTTGGATTACTTTATGCTAGTTGCCAAGTTGCTGTCTACACTGTTCACATCTGGAACCATTTGGTTTCTCTTGTTCACTATTCACATCTTGATTTTTGTGTTTCTCTTATGTGATTAAAATACTTTAGACAATAAAAGTTTTAGATAGATGACATTATCACTAATCATTACCATGTTTACCCTTTCAGGTTTCTCCGAAGTATCATTAGCAATTTTTTGAAGTATTACAGAATTGAGTCAATTTTCTTTGCTTGGTTGTATTCACTTCTTTTACTTGTACTTAAAAGACCAAGGTACTTTTTAAACTTGAGTAATTCATAGCATTTACTTTTATAGTTTTTATTCTGTCCAAGCTTGTATGAGAATGTAAGCTTCTTGTGTGTAAATATAATTTTTTTCTTGTATGAGCCTATAAACTTCTTGTTTGTGAAAATTTTGTGCTTCAGCTGTCAGATTGTAAAGAAGAGATATGTGAGTGATATAGTCCTCTCTTTTTTCTTCCAAACAACTACTGAATGAGATAAGTTTTCGATCATTAATGGAATTTTGATTGTTTACTTGTATTCACATTTGAAATTCCTAGGCTCCTTCCCAGATATGCTTAAATATGTGGTTATGAATATGATAGCAAAAGTGTGGCCATAAATAAGGCTTTCTAAAATAGTTTAGTGGAGGCTTGTGGAGATCGAGTAGACCTTTCTTACTTATTACTAAAGGGACTTTTGAATTATTTACAAGGTGATTAAAAATACATTTGAATGATATAGTGGCAGAGAAGGAATCGGTAGACTATACACTAGTGGCTAGGCCATGCTTTTAATGAAAGGATTGCATATTTTTACTAGTCATTATTCTAGGTTGTCATTAATTGTGTTCTCTTTAACTCTGTGGTTATGGCATGCACCCACAAAGTTCTGACTTTGATAGTATTATTATGCCCCCTTGTTCTAGTATAATGAAATGTTATGAATAATTCATAAGTTGGCATGGTATCAGGCGCATGGTCCGCCATTTTATTTTCATTTTTGTCATAAGCAGTTAAGCTTGATGATGCCATGAATAATCTCCTTTCAGCATCAAATAGCTACTGTATTAATCTCCTTTCATTTTTATGGTATCCTTTTCTTTCCACTCCCCATTACTTTTAGTTTGTTCTGGATTTTTTAAGCATGGCGAGCACAAGTACCTTATTCACACTTATCTATGTACTTGCTTTGAAGGATATAATGAAGTATCAGACATGTGGTTCCTCACTTTGTCTAAGTTGATAGTTTAACTTAGAATTTTTTCCGCTGTCATATACTTCTCTTAGATGTCATATACTTCTCTAAGCATGGGGAGCATGTAATACCCGAGATTTCATAATATAAAATTTTTATTTGGTGCAGCGCAAGGGATCGGGGAATAGTAGGGTTGAGTTGCAAAAATCAACGAGAATAGAAGGTATGATTCAATTTGTTTGACTCGTGAGTTATATTTATATGATTTATGCGCTAGATCGATTCAAGTCGGGTTGAAATCGGGTTCGCGGGTCAAGTCGGGGCTAAATTCGGACTCGGGTTGAGTTGAGTGAGGAAACTTAAGTCATGAGGGCATCTTTGTCACAAAAAGAAGGGGGGATTAAAATCCTCTCACCCCAAGCCGCCGTGCAGCTCAAGGCAAAAGGGAGTCGAACGCAGCCCGAGGGAAGAGGAAAGGGGAGAGTAGCTTGTGGACGGCGCCGGTCTCTTGTCGTCGTCGGAGAAATTGGGATTGTCCTCGTCAAGTCCATCTCCTTCATCCGATCAAGGTGAGTGGTCTAACTGAGATCCATAGGGTAGGCGGGTAGGCAGGTAGCCGACCCAAGGTATTGGGGATTTTGTCGATTTATCTTTATATTTTCATCATCTCATCAAAAATTTTATCGAGATTTGATCCTCTTGTGTATATGTTGTTTAACGACGAAGTTTCATGGAGTTTTCATCGGATTTAGGGGTCAGCCGCATGAAGGAAAAAGGGGAAAGGTCAGCCGAATTTTTCCCCAATTTCCTAGAGTGGTCGTAACCTCTTGGATCAGGTTCTTTTCATGATTTATGGCTCGATTATTCTTGATCAATGCCAAAAACCCTCTTCTTCCACCCTGATCAATCTCGACCGAGCATAAGTAACCTAGGTTAGGTTCGGCCGAGTGGGTGTGAGGAGAGGAAAGGGGCTCGACTTAGTTCATGCTTACATGTAGAGTTTTATTTCATCGTTTATGCTATAGATTTCTCACTTGATGTATGATCTGTTAGTAGTGGTAGATTGAGTTTATCATGCTATAAGGAAATGTTCTTGAACACACATATATGGTTAGGATTTAGAATGACATGTGAATCATGGGAATGTTTCATTTATTTTCTAATGTAAATGCCCAATCATTGTCATGTTATATTCCTTGTTTCCTTATCGGAATTTAGAAATTTATTGCTGAATTTATTGTCCTTATTTTTGGAAATCATGTGATTATTCATGTGGATAATTGTAGAACGAATTTCCTATGTTATATATGCTGCGATGAACCCGAAAGTTGACATTTTCATGCTTATCAAATGTGGTTACACTTAAGGAATATAATGCATAGACTAGGTTTCACACCTAGGGAAGGATAGCGGACATTGGTACCAGACTTGTGCAACCTGAGGAAGGGGTCGGGTATAGGTTGATGCCCGGGAATTTAGATGGAAGTTTTTCTTTGAGAAACTCAGATTTTGTATTGTGATTGAGATGGTCTACTGAGGAGTACCGATAGTCGGAACGACTACTACTTGACTCAGCGACGATTAGGGTCTTGAGATTGCACCAGCGGGCCCGCTAGGTATTAGACCCGAGTGGCGGAGCGTCTTGAGATTTCGTTAGTGGGCCATGCTGACGGTAGACCCGAGTCGGGTGGGACTAGCTATCCGTAACCCGGTGGGATCCTGAGACTAGTTGACCATCTTAGTCAACGGATCCGATGATTGTTATTGATATTCCTTGTATGTTGTATAGGCCGGTGCGGCCGAGTACTGTATTGTGGTGAAGGCCGGACAGAGCCGAACCATTCATGCAGGATGAGGCCATAGTGATCGAAAGATACTCAGTCTGAAGGATCTGATATGGCCAGATTACTTATTCGCATAGGTTGGCCAATTGGCCGGTTACCATGATATGATTCGCATAGATTCCTCATTTATATGCTTGTGTATATATTTATATGTTATCATATGAGGGATTTAAGTGGAGGTTCGGAAGGATCACTCACTGAGTTCCTTGTGAACTCACGATTTCTTGTTTTGTTTGGTTTTTTTGTAGAGCCCGACCAGTGAGGTACGGCTTGGTGGCATGGTGCGACTGGAGGGCAGGCGCTGGCGTAGATCTCGTAGCAGACAGTCATGTAGTCGTAGTCTTGTCGATAGGGTTCTAGACATGCACTGAGTAGTTTGTCTTTGAAAAACTTGTATCTGCTTTAGACTTTGAAACTTGAGTTGTTTCCTTCGAATTTGAAAGTACTAAAACTTTTTTGACATTTTTTTTTAAAAATAAATATTTGTCTCGCTGTCTTTTGTTCATGATACTTGGATGTGCAGTGTTCTTTTTGGTGTAGTGTTTTAGTACATGTGGTAGGCTTCGGGGTACCGACACGTACCCTGGCCGGTCACGTGTCCCTAAGTTGGGGCGTGCCAAAGTTGGTATCAGAGCTTCTGGTTAGGTCTTGACTACGACTAGGAATTGGGTACCGTTTGAGGCATATGCTAGCATGTCGACATACGGTATAGTTATGATACGAGATCAGGCATCCACGATTGCACCTCCGCGGACTATGCAGTTAGTACTTTAAATTCCAGTTACAAGTATTTGGTATTAATGGTAAAAAATAAAAATAAAAATAAAAATTATGCTAGTGTGATGGAGACTCACGATTTTGTGTTGAGCGGCAGTGGTAGTAGTTCCACCGAATGCAAGGGCCGAGGTCGGGGGCGGGGAAGAGAGCAGTCAGAGGAGGAGGTACAGTTGCTCAGCTACAAACCCAGGTGGCTCGGTTGACAGAGGCACTCCGTAGGGAGCAAGAGTTGAGGCAGCAACAGCAGCTGCTGCAGCCAGTACTAGGGGTACTCGTAGTGCCAGAAGTAACTTAGCTAGTAGCGCCGGTGGTCAGAGTCCTAGGGGCGCCCACTTATGCAGACTTCGTTAAGCTGTGGCCGCCGGTGTTCACCAGGACAGATAAGCAGGTAGAGGTCACCGATTTTCTGGGTGACTGGTACGAACTGTGTGTGGAGCTTGGGTACTCATCCGAGTCAGCGGCTCGCATGGTAAGCTTACAGCTCAGGGGATTGGCAAAGAACTGGCTACACACGTGGAGGGACTGTAGGACAGCAGATGCACCACCCCCTACGTGAGAGAAGTTTAGGGCGACCGGAGTGGAGCAGTACTTACCACTGAGTGTTCGCGATAAGCGGGCAAGGGAGTTTGAGATGGTATGCCAGATGGGTGGTATGACCGTGTCAGACTACAAGATGGAGTTCATTAGGCTCTCTAAGTACCACCCAACCCTAGTGGCTACTGAGATCGCTAGGGTCAAGAGGTTCGTCGGGGGGTTGAGACCCCAGATCAGCAGGCTCATCCATTATACCGAGGACACCACATTTGCTCGAGTAGTGGATGAGGCACTCAGGATGGAAACATTGGTGTCATTCGAGAAATTTGACGGACCCGCAAAGAAGAAGTTCCAACCTCAGGGGGCAGGGGCCCGGCCTTGGCACTCAAGGGGACTATTGCCGCTGCATACCACCAGCAGTAGCCGGGGCCGTGGAGGCCTAGGGTCAGGATCAGCGCGACATGCAGAGTCCCGGGATGCCACTCATAAGTCAGAAATGCCACAATGTGGTCGCTGTAATAGAAAGCACTGATACATGTTTCAAATGTGGATAGGTTGGACTCTTTAGGAAAGATTGTCCGCATAGAGGTGGCCAGAGAATTGAGCAGTCGAAAGGAAAAGCACTGATGTCAGTTGGTTTAGTAGCTTAGAAGGGTCCAATGCAGAGCAGGGGGCCGTAGGCTAGTCACTCGAAGAGATCGTCTGCTCGAGTTTGCGCCATGAACCGTGATGGAGCAAGAAATCTAAGGCAGTGGTGACCGGTACTATTTTAGTTAGTTCATCCGCAGCCTATGTATTGTTTGATTCGGGTGCCACGCACTCATTTGTATCTGCTAAGTTTGCTGGTAAGTTACCTGTAGCACCTTCTTCGCTTAATATGTCGTATGTGGTGTCGATGCTTACGGGCTATACAGTAATAGCCAGAATAATTTTTCACGACTGCGAGGTGCTTATATGCGAGCATGCATTGAGAGCAGAGTTGACACTTCTACCAATGCTTGAACTAGATTTCATACTCGGCATGGATTGGTTGGCGGATCACTTTGCTTTAGTGGATTGTAGGGCTAAGATTGTTATTTTCAGTAAGCCTGGGTTACCGCAGTTCATCTTCCAAGGAGACAAAAGAGGTGAGCCTATGAGAGTCATTTCAGCCCTGAAGGCTCGTAAGTTACTAGTGGGCGACTGTCAGTCTTTCTTGGCATTAGTATCAGTGGCCGAGGAGGATAGAGACACGGCGGGAAACGATAAAGGAACACCGATGTTTTGTGAGTTCTCTGACGTCTTTCCCAAGGGGTTACTGGGTCTGCCGCCAAGAAGGGAGATAGAGTTATGCAGTGAGTTGCAGCCCAGGGTGAAGCCGATCTTCATTCCACCCTATGAGAAGGCGCCGGTCTAACTCAGGGAGTTAAAAGTGCAGTTGCAAGAGTTGCTGGACTTGGGCTTCATCCGACCGAGTGTATCACCGTGGGGTGCTCTGGTGCTCTTCGTGAAGAAAAAGGATGGATCCATACGCATGTGTATCAACTATAGACAGCTTAACAAGGTGACAATCAAGAATCGTTACCCACTGCTAAGGATAGATGACCCGTTCGACCAATTGCAGGGGGCAAAATGGTTTTCAAAGATTGATTTGAGGTCCGGATACCATCAGCTAAGAATCCGGGACTGCGATGTGCCTAAGATCTCCTTCAGGACTCGTTATGGCCACTTTGAGTTCCTAGTGATGTCCCTTGGTCTGACCAATGCACCTGCGGCTTTTATGGATCCGGTGAACTGGGTGTTCAAAGAGTACCTGGATTGTTTTGTGATCGTCTTCATTGACGACATCTTGGTATACTCCAAGAGTAAGGAGGCGCACTCCCAGCATTTGAGGATGGTCCTGGAAACCCTCAGAGAGCACCGGTTGTTCGCCAAATTCTTCAAATGTAAATTCTAGTTGGAGAGTGTAGGGTTCCTGGGTCATCTAGTGTCCAAGAAGGGGATAAGAGTGGATCCCACAAAGGTGGAGGCTGTGCAGAACTAGAGGCGGTCGACCAACGTGACTGAGATCCGTAGTTTCCTTGGGTTGTCTGGGTATTACCAGAACTTTGTGGAAAACTTCTCCAGGATTGCAACTCCTTTTACTCGGTTGACTCAGAAAAAGGTCAAATATGTATGGGATGACAAGTGCAAGGCGAGCTTTTAAAAGCTCAAAGAGTGCTTGACGTCAGCACCCGTGTTGGTCGTACCTTCAGGCTCAAGAGGATTTATGGTCTACTGTGATGTCTCTCGGATTGGCTTGGGCTGTGTTCTGATGCAGTTTGGCAGAGTCATAGCCTATGCATCCCGCCAGTTAAAGGTTCATGAGAAGAACTACCTGATGCATGACCTAGAGCTGGCAGTAGTGGCTTTTTCACTGAAGCTCTTGCGCCACTACCTGTACGAGGAGGCCTGTGAGATTTATACTAATCACAACAACATCCAGTACTTGCTTACCCAAAAGGAGCTAAACCTTAGGCAAAGGAGGTGGCTGGAGCTCCTAAAGGACTATGACTGCACTATTATGTACCACCCGGGGAAAGCCAATGTAGTGGCGGATGCTCTGAGCAGAAAGTCCATGGGCAGCTTGGGCCATTTGGCAATCAGGAGAAGGCCACTAGCTCGGGAACTAGAATTGTGTCTGGATGGGGGAGTAGTCCTATCTATATCAGATTTGGGTACCCTGGTGGCACACCTATGGGTGCAATCCACCTTGGTAGACATGTTGTGTGCCGCATAGAAGGAGGACACATTTTGTTCCCTAACAAGGGATCTGGTTCAGAGAGGTGACGCAGATGATAGTTTTAGGGTCGACTCAGAGGGTGTCCTAAGGTTTAGAGACCGAATTGTGGTGTCTGATATGGCAGAGGTGCGCATGCAGGTTTTGGAAATGGGCCACTGTTCCACTTATACGATGCATCCGATGGCCACCAAAATGTACCAAGACTTAAGGCTGCACTACTGGTGGAAGGGTATGAAAAGAGAGGTAGCAGAGTTTGTATCCTAGTGTTTGGTATGCTAGCAATTGTAGGCCGAACACCTGAAACCCGCGGGGCTGCTTCAAAACCTCGAGGTGCCCGAGTGAAAGTGGGAGAAGATCACCATGGACCTAGTGACAGGGCTGCCTAAGTCAAGAGGAGAGTTTGATTCCATTTGGGTGGTAGTGGATCGGTTGGCTAATACCGCGCACTTCATTCCAGTCAAAATGACATTTTCTACTGAGCAGTACACCAGACTATTTTTAGATAGGATTGTGGCATACCATGGTACCCCAGTGATGATCATATCAGATCGAGGTACCCAGTTCACAGCCCGATCTTGGTGGTCCTTTCAGGAGGCCTTTGTTGGCCTAAGGTTTTCTACCTTGATCTTAATCTTGGTGATGATAAAAAACATGGAACTATTATTTCATTGAGAAATCTTTCAGGTTCCAAGTAAGTTAGCGCTCGACGTCCCTGATCGGAAAAATCGAAGAAATCGGAGAAATCGGCAAGGATGCTCGTCGGCACTCGAGATTCTTCGGGAAGTTAGAGTTTAGGTTTAGGGTGTCTAGAATGTAGTGTAATCCTCTTTATGATGCAAAGAACCCAAAAACCAAACCCGAACCCCAAAACATGAAAACCCGAAAACCCCCCTGAAATTCACTAAGCCTAGGGAGCTCCTAGGAGGGCTATATGACCTAGACATTTTCTTGACACAAAAAATGGAGGTAATTATTCCTTGGGTAGAAACTAGATAACGAGGTATTTTTAAGGATTTTTCGGAAGCCTTTAGCCTACCCATATTTGACCTGGGAGATTAGAAAATTTCCGTTTTTCGGAAATTTGTACTAGACCCCAAAAACTAGATTTTGATTTTTTAGATATTTTTATTGAATCCAAATAGGGGATAATCCTTATATAACATTTATATTTTAAAGTTATTAACTTAGAGTTTATAAGTAGACTTAGCGAAGACGGAACCAAAAACGAGCAAACAAGCAAACGAGCAAAAAAATCAGCAAACTGGGCTAATTTTTCCAGTTTCGATCGATCGGTCGGTCGACCAAATAGTGCCAAAAATTGGCAGTAGCCAATTCAGTCAACCGAAGTGTGCCAGAAAGAGGCAGTTTGCTTTCTGTCGATCGATCGGTCGACCGACGATCGACCGGCCATCGACCGAACGGTGGAAACGGCTAGTTTTCCGCCTGTTGATGAGCCATTTCTTATCGGGGGGTTATAAATACCCATCCCAATCTCTCTTCTAGCCAACTAATGATGCTTCTAAGCCTCAAAGAGCCACTCATTGCATCTTTACAAGAATTCTTGAGCCATCCTTGCAAAGAAGCCTAGCTTGAGCCTAGAAACCTTGTGATTGACTTTGAGCTTGCCTTGATTCATCTTCAAATCATCAAGAGGAGCTAGGACATCTTGTTTGAGAGCTAAGTGTGTATCGCTTATTATTTGCTCTCATTATTGTAGTATTTTCTTATTTATTTCATTGTATTAAAGCTTGTGAAGACCTAGTTTGTTAGGTCTTATGTGTAAGTGGTTACCTTGGTGTAGAAGGTGTAAAGCCACTTGTGTAAACATAGTTTGCGAGGATTAGTTGAGTTGTCCTTAGGATTGAGGTGGGAGAGTGCTCTTGGTAGGAAGGTGGGATACTTCCGGGTGTGGAAGCGCCTTTGGTTTGAGAGCGAAGACTTTCCGGTGTAAAGACCTCATTGTAAAGAAACTAACTAATCTAGTTAAACTTAGTTTGGAAATCCTACGCGGGGTGCTTAGGTAGTGGAGTAGGCATTGGGGCTGAACCACTATAAATCTCCATGTTAGCATTGTTATCTTTGTTTGTATTTAATTGGTTTATCTTTGCTTCCGCATCTACTCGATAAATTACAATTTTGCCTAAATAATTTAAGAAACGATTAAAACCAGAATTAGGCAAAAAGATTAGTAAACATACTATTCACCCCCCTCTAGTGTGGCCATTTCACCCAATAGCCTTGGGTACTCAGGTGCAATTTAGCATAATTTTCCATCCACAGACGAATGGACAGTCAGAGAGAACCATCCAGACCCTGGAGGATATGTTGAGGGCGTGTGTCCTCGACATGGTTGGCAATTGGGAGAAACACATGTCGTTGATTGAATTCGCCTACAACAATAGCTATCACAGTAGCATTAGTATGGCCCCGTTCGAGGCCTTGTGTGGGCGGAGATGCAGATCACCAGTGTGCTGGTTTGAGATAGGAGAGACTCTCATGGTGGGTCCTGACTTGATCGAGGAGGTAGTGGAGAAGGTGAAACTGATAAAAGAAAAGCTGTTGGTAGCTCAGAGCCGCCAGAAAATGTATGATGAAAAGAAGGCCAGAGAGTTGGAGTTCGTTGAAGGCGACTTGGTGTTCCTGAGGGTTTCCCCCATGAAAGGGGTAGTCCGGTTTGGGTGGAAGGGAAAGTTGAGCCCTAGGTTCATTGAGCCTTTCCCTATTCTCAAGCGGAGGGGCGTTGTGTCTTATGAGCTGCCTTTGCCCCTTAGCTTGAGCAGAGTTGACACAGTTTTTCATGTGTCAATGCTCCGGAGATACGTGAGGGATGAGTCCCACGTGATCGAGCCGGCTGCGGTTGAGGTGGACACGGCGATCTCATATGAGAAGAGGTAGGAAGAGGTGCTTGACCGACAGATCAGGAAGTTGAGGTCCAAGGAAATTCTCTTGGTAAAGGTAAGGTGGGAGCATCACACCGGGCAGGAAGCTACTTGGGAAGTAGAGCAAGATATGAGGGAGCGCTACCCCTCCTTGTTCGAGGATATGGTGAGTCCCTATACTCTACCAAATTTGAGGATGAATTTTCCTTAAGGGGGAAGGTTGTAATACCTGAGGTTTCCTAATATAAAAATTTTATTTGGTGCAGCGCAAGGGATCGGGGAATAGCAGGGTTGAGTTGCGAAAATCGACGAGAATAGAAGGTATAATTCAATTTGTTTGACTCGCGAGTTAGGTTTATATGATTTATGTGCTAGATCGATTTGATCAAGTTGGGTTGAAATCGGGTTCGCGGGTCGAGTCGGGGCTAAATTCGGACTCAAGTTGAGTTGAGTAAGGGAACTTAAGTCATGAGGGCATCTTTGTCACAAAAAAAGGGGGATTAAAACCCTCTCACCCCAAGCTGCCGTGCGGCTCAAGGCAAGAGGGAGCCACACGCAGCCCGAGGGAAGAGGAAAGGGGAGAGGAGCTTGTGGACGGCGCCGATCTCGTGTCGTCGTCGAAGAAATCGAGATCATCCTCATCTAGCCCATCTCCTTCAACCGATCAAGGTGAGTGGTCTAACTAAGATCCATAGGGTAGGCGGGTAGCCGACCCAAGGTATTGGGGATTTTGTAGATTTCTCGTTATATTTTCATCGTCTCGTCGAATTTTTATTGAGATCTTATCCTCTTGTGTACATGTTGTTTAACGACGAAGTTTCACGGAGTTTTCCTCGGATTTAGGGGTTGGCCGCATGAAGGAAAAATGGGAAAGGTTATGCCGAATTTTTCCCCAATTTCTTAGAGTGGTCGTAACCTCTTGGGTCGGGTTCTTTTAAAGATTTGTGGCTCGATTATTCTTGATCACGGCAAAAACCCTCTTCTTCCACCCTGATCAATCTCGGCTGAGCATGAGTAGCCTAGGTTAGGTTCGCCGAGTGGGTATGAGGAGGGGAAAGGGGCTCGACTTGGTTCGTGGTTACATGTAGAGTTTTATTTCATCATTTTTGCTATAGATTTCTCACTTGATGTATGATCTGTTAGTAGTGGTAGATTGAGTTTATCATGCTATAAGGAAATGTTCTTGAATGCACATATATGGTTAGGATTTAGAATGGCATGTGAATCATGGGAATGTTTCATTTATTTTCTAATGTAAATGCCCAATCCTTGCCATGTTATATTCCTTGTTTCCTTATCGAAATCTAGAAATTTATTGTTGAATTTAATCTCCTTATTTTTGGAAATCATGTGATCATTCATGTGGATAATTGTAGAACGAATTTCCTATGTTATATATGCTGCGATGAACACGAAAGTTGATATTTTCATGCTTATGAAATGTGGTTATACTTAAGGAATATAATGCATAGACTATGTTTCACAGTTAGGGAAGGATAGCGGACATTGGTACTCGACTAGTGCGACCCGAGGAAGGGGTCGGGTACGGGTTGATTCCCGGGGATTTAGTGCGACCCGAGGAAGGGGTCGGGTACGGGTACTCGACTAGAGCCCGACCAGTGAGGTACGGCTTGGTGGCATGGTGCGACTGGAGGGCAGGCATTGGCGTAGATCTCGTAGTAGGCAATCATGTAGTCGTAGTCGTGTCAATAGGGTTGTAGACATGCACTGAGTAGTTTGTCTTTGAAAAACTTGTATTTGTTTTAGACTTTGAAACTTGAGTTGTTTCCTTCGAATTTGAAATTACTAAAACTGTTTTGACATTTTTTTAAAACATAAAGATTTTTGTCGCTGTCTTTTGTTCATGATACTTGGATGTGCAGTGTTTTCTTTGGTGTAGTGGTTTAGTGCATGTGGTAGGCTTCGGGGTACCGACACATACCCTGGCCGATCATGCGACCCTGAGTTGGGGCGTGACAGAGCACAAGTACCTTATTAGCACTTATCTGTGCCTTTTAATTATTTGGTCATATGAAATTTTAAAGGGGAAATTTCAGATGGACTGAGAGGAAATTTTTTAGATAGTTTACATTATCACTAATCATTACCATGTTTATCCTTTCAGGTTTCTAAAGTATCATTAGCAATTGTTTGGAGTATCACAGGATTATTTTCAATTTTCTTTGCTTGGTTGTATTCACTTCTTTTACTTGTTCTTAGAAGACTAAGGTACTTTCTACACTTGAGTAATTCATAGTTGTTATTTTTATGGTTTTATTCTGTCCAAGCTTGTATGAGCCTGTAAGATTCTTGTGCGCAAATATAAATTTTTTCTTATATGAGCCTATAAGCTTCTTGTGTCCAAAATTATTATTTTTTTCTTATTTCTTTTTAAGACCAACTTCTGGTATGATCGGAATGGTATAGTATGATACCAGTAATTATTTTTTGCAAGCTCTTTGAATTTATTTAGTGAATGGGAACACATTTATATGTACACCTCCTGCTTCATTCTTAAGGGTCTTCATATATCTAATTGAGAATGCAAAGTTCAAACATTTATTTATTGAATGCATACTCCTGCTTCATCTATTCATTTAGTGAATGGAAACATATTTTATTTATTGGTGAATCAAATATGTACAACTCCTGTTTCATTGTTCTAAATTGGTCAGTTCTATTAACTATTTTTTGGCTTATTTCATTAATTTTTTATACATGTTTTATATTATTATATGTATTAATGGATAATAACTATTTATATATTGATTTTATTGACGGAAAATAAATCATATATATCACTTCATGGATAAAAGTTGGATTGACCTTCATAGAGCAAGTGATGAATACATACACGGTGTTGATCGATTTCTTGATTTTGCATTTTCTAATACAACTAGAAGAGGATTGATCTTATGCCCATGCAATAATTGTTGCAATTGCATGTGGAAGAATCGAGAAATTGTTCAAGAACACTTAATATGTGATGGATTTTTGAGAGGTTATAGAGATTGGATATTACATGGAGAAATAACCTCTGCTAATGATCAAGACATATACTACCAGATAATATGCACGATAATATGCATGATATGTTACATGATATGTTTCCAATACCCAATCTAGATACTCTAGATAGTGGTTTAAGTGATCATTCAAGTAAAGATACTACTCCAAATGAAGAAGCAACAAAATTTTATAAGTTAGTTGAAGATGCAAATCAAGAACTGTATCCAGGATGCAAAAGTTTTTCGAAGTTATCATTCATAGTCCAGCTTTATCATTTAAAATGCATTGGTGGATGGACTGATAAATCATTTAGCTCTTTATTGAAATTATTAAAAAAAGCATTTCCTCAAGGAGAGTCACTTCCAGAATCCTTCTATGATGTTAAAAAGATAATTGGTGAATTGGGTCTTGGATATCAAAAAATAGATGCAGGTCCTAATGACTGTATGCTATTTTGGAAAGATAGTGCAGAGAAATTAGCATGTGATATATGTGGTAGTTCTAGATGGAAGGAGGTTGAAAATGAATCTAATGATGATGCAGTTACTACATCGAAAACTATTGGAAAAATTCCAGTAAAAGTTTTACGCCACTTCCCTTTGAAACCACGACTTGAAAGACTATTTATGTCATCACAAACAACCGAAACAATGACATGACATTATGATAGTAGAACCAAAGATGGTATTATGAGGGATCCTGCAGACATTATGATACTCTCTTGCTTGGCCTACTTTTGATTCTAATCATCCTGAATTTTCTATAGAGCCTAGAAATATAAGATTGGGATTAGCAAGTGATGGGTTTAACCCGTATCGATCTAGAAATATAAGATTGGAAAGCTTTTATGAACAATTTAAAGAAGAATTACTTTGATGCTAACTTGACAAAGGATCAACTTATGGCTACACATGATGAAAGGATTAGTAGTGAAGATTGGAAGGCTTTAATTGACTATTGGAGATCATCAAAAGGACGGGTACAAATATTTCAGAAATTTTAATTTGAATAGATGCAATCTTTAAAATATTTTTTTACTTAATATAGATATATTAATTTTAAAATTATTTAATGAAATTTTATAATTGCTAACTTTATAATAGGCACGTAGTGCTACAAATAAGGCAAATCGAGCCATGCTAAAAATAGTGCATTGTTCTTCTACGAAAAGTTTTGCAAGAATTCGTGAAGAAATGGTAATTGATATTCACATTCTAGTCTTGTTTATATAATTTTTTTAATTTCATATAATATTTATAATTTTGTTTTGACAGTAAGCAAAAAATAGTAAAGAGCCAACTTGAGTTGAAATGTTTATTGTAACACATAAAAGAAGTGAAAAGCCTTTGGATGATTTCTCAAGAAATGCAACTGTGAGTTAGAAAATTAATCATTATAAAATGATATTATTTATCAATTAGTTTTAATTTAATATTCATTTTTTATTAATTCATTTTGTTATAAAAGTTATTGTTGATAATTTTTTAAATAGGAACAAATGGAAAAACTTATGGAAGAACAACGAGAGAATTTTACAAGAGGTGCATTTAATGATGATATTTTCTCTCGAGTTATAGGACAAGAAAAACGTGGATGGGTGCGCGCACATTAGGGGTGAGCAAAAAAAACCGGTTTTTCGGTTAACCGGAAAACCGGTCCGAAACCGAACCGGTTTTTGCGGTTAACCGAACCGGTTTTTCCGGTTTCGGATTTTTTTTTTTTAATTTTCGGTTTTCGGGTTCGGGTTCGGGTCGGGGTATAAAAAGTCCACCGGTTTCGGTTAACCGACCGGTGGATATATATTTTATATTATATATATTATAAAGTTAAAAACCCTAAGTTTTAATCCCGCGCCCAGCCGCCCACTCTCGACTTCTCGAGTCTCGCCTCTCGCCCCGACGCGGCGATGCCCTCTCGCCTCTCGGAGTCTCGGCTCTCGCCTCTCGGAGTCTCGGCTCTCGCCTCTCGCCCCGAGTCCCCGACTGCTCTCGAGTTTCGCCTCTCGGCTCTCGCAGTCTCGCCCCGACGGCTGACGCCCTCTCGTCTCTCTCGCCCCGACGGCCGACGCCCTCTCGGCTCTCGCCTCTCGCCCCGACTGCTGTCGCCTCTCGCAGTCTCGCCCCGACGGCTGACGCCCTCTCGGCTCTCGGTGACTCGCCCTGACGGCTCTCGCCGACTCGCCCTGACGGCTCTCGCCGACTCGCCCTGACGGCTGACGCCCCGACGCCCCGACGGTCGACGCCCCGACGCCCGAGCCCTCTTCGGTCTTCTATTCTCTCTCTCGCCCTCTCCGCGACTCGTCGTCTCCGGCTCTCCGCCCCTCCGCGACTCGCCGTCTCCGCCTCTCCGCAGCTCGTCTCAGTCTTCCGATCAGTGCCGCATAGTTAACAGGTATGAATTTTTTGGTTTTGCTTACTGGAAATGTGAAATTGCTTACTGTAATTGCATGAATTGCTTCCTGTGATGTTGATGTTGATTTGAATCAATATTAATCTACAATTCTTCATTTCTTCATACCAGTAACCAGTGTGATGTTGATGTTGCTTTAATGCTTTAGTATTTAAATTTGAATCAATATTAATCTGACAGAGATTCAATTGAAAGTTAAGTCCATATAATCAAGAAAAAATCAGTCTCACATAGTATAGTTGATTTGATCATTAGTTAAGTATCAAGTGGGATAAGTCTAATATTACAGTTTTTGGTATAGTAATTGGGGATTAATATTGACAGATTTAAATTGAGAGATCAGTGTGAGAAAAATGATGGCAACATTCTCTTTACAACATCTTAGGACAATGATGTGCACTAGGTTGGTGATTCATTCCTCTGGTGTTACAATAACTGAACTTTATTGAGAAAATTATTGCTATATGGCATTATGAGATTAGGTTGGCCTCCTTCTACTGTCGAGGTTTGAATTATTTTTGACAGGGGAAGAGAGACTTGGTAGGCAAATTTTTTATTGGTTAACCGAACCGAAAAAACCGAAACCGAAATACCGGTTAACCGAAGTTAATGGACCGGTTTACGGTTAATGATTTTGAAAAACCGAAGTTAATGGACCGGTTTTTTTTTTTGCTAATGGACCGGTTAACCGGTCCATGCTCACCCCTAGCGCACATATGGCCTTGGCCCAAGGCCATCTAATTTATCTGGTCCACTTCCTAGCAAAACTCAATGCATGAGAGAAGTTATAGCAGCCAGGAAAACTAGAAGAGGAGCGTGCATTAAGTTTAATGTGCATGCAAGAAATGGAGCAAAAACAAAAGGATTTGAAAGAATCTATGGAGCAAAAACAAAATGAATTACAAAAATCTATGGAAGCAAAGCAAAATGAGTTACAAAGTCAAGTTAATGAACTTCTACAATTACTTAAATCTATGCGACAGGCAAGCATGGAGCAACCACTTGAGCATGTAGGAGAATCGAATGTACCATTGGATTTTAATGAGGTACTGTATATGTTATTTATATTCCATAGTTTTTCCTTTTCAACTAATTTAAATTTTTTATTTTAATGATATAAGAATATACATGATCATAATGCTACTAAAATATCACCACGAAGGAATGTTTTATCATCGTCTTCTCATCGTCATGTCCGTGCAATTCAAGTTCATAAGGTTATTGTCATTCAAGTTATAAAAGTATCTATCTATATATATAGGAAGTTTTTTAATGATATTATTTTTCAATCTATATTGCAGAGGCAACATTTAAGAAATAATTTTTGCTACATGATTATGCTATTAAACAAATTTTATTTTAAATAATTTATTTATTAAGTAGGTAATTCTATTTTACATTTTGGTAAAATGATATGTTTATTATTTTATTTAGAATTCTAATTCCAAGAGAGCAAAGACACGGGTACGTCCTTCTATTGAGGTAAATATGATATTAGATACATTTTTTTCTTATCTTAAACTACATTGTTACTAATATCAGTTTTTAAATTTTTTTCAATTATATTTAAATAATAGATTGGAAGTAAAGTTGCATTGAAGAGTTCTAAGCCTTCTCATGTGTAATACTTGGGATTTCCTAACATATAAGTTTTATGTGGTGCAGTGCGCGGGATCGGGGAATAGCCGGGTTGAGTCACGAGAATCGACACTAATGGCAGGTATAACTTAATTGGTTGACTCGTGAAGCATGTTGTATGACTTATGTGTTAGATTGATTTAAGTTGGGATGGAATCGGGTTACGGGTTGAGTCGGGGTCTGATTCGGACTCGGGTTGCGTTGAGTAATGAGACTTAAGTCTCGAGGGCACTTTGGTCAAAAGCCAAAGGAGGGGGGAATAAAACCCTTGACCTCAAGCCGCCGTGTGGCTCAAGGAGAGAGCCGCACGCAGCCCGAGGGAAGGGGAGTGAGACCTTGTGGACGGCGCCGATATCGCATCATCGTCAGAGAAGCTGAGATTCGTCTTCATCAAGTCCACCTTTGCGTCTGATTGAGGTGAGTGGTTGGTTTATTAGAAAGGGGAGGCGGGTGGCCGAACCTTGGAAGTCTTGTAATCGAGTTTTACGCGAGGTTTCTTGCCGAGTGATGTGGTTTCTCGTATTTGTACTTCGGATGATCCGCATAACTGTGATCTTGTATTTTTTTGATCGTGTTTATGTGATTTAGGGGTTGGTCGGATAGAGGAAAAAGGGGAAAGGTCATGCCGAAAATTTCCCCAATTTCCTCGAGCGGCTTATAACCCATGGATCGTCTTCTTTTTGTTAAATATCATATCCTTAGATTGATGTGTGAGAATTATCGTCGAAGCATGCCCTTCCTACCTAGAAGGCTCGGTCGAGCAAGAGTAAGGGTAAGGGTGGGAGCATCACACCGGGCAAGAGGCTACCTGGGAAGTAGAGAGGGACACGAGGGAGCACTACCCCTCCCTATTCCAGGATATGGTGAGTCCCTATGCTTTACTAAATTCGAGGACGAATTTCCCTTAAGGGGGGGAAGGTTGTAATACCCGGGATTTCCTAACATATAAGTTTTATGTGGTGCAGCATGCGGGATCGGGGAATAGCCGGGTTGAGTCGCGAGAATTTACACTAATGGCAGGTATAACTTAATTGGTTGACTCGTGAAGCAAGTTGTATGACTTATGTGATAGATTGATTTAAGTTGGGATGGAATCGGGTTACGGGTTGAGTCGGGGTCTGATTCGGACTTGGGTTGCATTGAGTAATGAGACTTAAGTCTTCAGGGCACTTTCGTCAAAAGCCAAAGGAGGGGGGAATAAAACCCTTGACCTCAAGCTATCGTGTGGCTCAAGGAGAGAGCCGCACACAGCCCGAGGGAAGGGGAGGGAGACCTTGTGGACGGCGCCGATCTCGCGTCGTCATCAGAGAAGCTGGGATTCGTCTTCATCGAGTCCACCTTTGCATTTGATTGAGGTGAGTGGTTGGTTTATTAGAAAGGGCAGGCGGGTGGCCGAACCTTGGAAGTCTTATAATCGAGTTTTACGTGAGGTTTCTTGCTGAGTGATGTGGTTTCTCGTATTTGGACTTCGGATGAACGACATAACTGTGATCTTGTATTTTTTTGATCGTGTTTATGTGATTTAGGGGTTGGCCGAATAGAGGAAAAAGGGGAAAGGTCATGCCGAAATTTTCCCCAATTTCCTTGAGCGGCTTATAACCGATGGATCGTCTTCTTTTTGTTAAATATCATATCATTAGATTGATGCGTGAGAATTGTCGTCGAAGCATGCCCTTCCTACCTAGAAGGCTCGGACGAGCAAGGCTAAGGGTGGAATTGAAAGATTGATCGAATTATTCATGCTAGACTCCATGTTGGGTTGTTTTGGTTCATGCTTACATGCTTGTGTTAAATTGTATTTATGTTATGAGATTTCTCGCTCATCATATAAATTGTTAGTAACGATAGATCTAGATTATCATGTTTAAGGAAATGTTTTTGTTATTGCATACATGGTTAGGATTTAGTAGGGCATGCAAATCATGGAAAGATTATGATTATATTCTATGCTAATGCCCCATCATACCATGTTATACTACTTGTTTCCTTACTACGAATTTTACTTTAATTGCTGAAATTAATCTTTTGCTCTAGCATTCATTAGTTACTAGTGCTTGTATTTAATTCTGGTGATTATTGTTGGTAACTATTGCTAGTAATTATTGATGATAAGGGTAGGCCACACTCTTTGTCACTGGGCCATGCTGACGGTAGACCCGAGTCGGGTGTGACTAGCTATCCCTAACCCGGAGGGTTCCAAAGACTAGTGGCCATCCGAGTCAACAGACCCAGGATTGATTGTTTGTACAATGTATGCCTCATTAGGCTGGTTGAGAAGGCCGGTCAGGCCTGGTTTGATAGGGTTGGGAACCCTAGCATGGCCGACCCCCCCCCCCCCCCCCCCCTACACCTAAATAGGCCCATAGTGGCCGAATGGTATGAGTTGGTAAGGGCCAAGGAGGCCAGTTCAATCACTTTGGTGACTTGACATGTTGTTTAACTTAAATTCCTTATCTGTACCATACTGTTGTATATGTTATCTTAATCGGGATTTAAGTGGAGGTTCGAGAGAACCGCTCGCTGAGTTCCTCGTGGATTCAAGGTTTGTTTATTGTTGTTTTGCAGAGCCCGATCCGTGAGGTACGACCTGGTGGCATGGCGCAGCTGGAGTGCAGGTGGAGGCACAGACCTCATAGCAGGCGTCCAGAGAGTCGTAGTCGTGTTAATTAGGGTTGATAGTCATGAACTGAGTAGTCGTTTGTAAAGACATTTACTGCTTTAAAACTTGCACTGTTACTTGAAAAGCGGAGTTGTTTCTTTAAACTTAAAACTGCTTTGAAGTTAATAAAGTTTGGTCGCCGTTTATTTTATGGTTTTCCATTGGTTTAGTGTTGTTTCTTTTATGATTGGTTAAGTGCATGTGGTAGGCTTCGGGGTATTGACACTTACCCTGGCCGGTCACATGACCCCGAGTTGGGGAGTGACATCATGAGATACTAGTAGCTAAAGGTTTTTTGAAGAGTACATATCAATCTACAAGAGTTGGAGGGCATGAATTGGGAGAAAAATGGTATGTGGTACATATTGAAGAAGCATTTATTAAGAACGAACCACTATTATGGCCTTTTGGATCTACCAAGACCATTCGACAAGCTGTTGGGCTAAGTGTTGCTTGAACACATAATTTGGTATGTGTTGAAATATTTATATATAATTTATTTAAAATATTATTGTACCAAACTTCTAATTATTGTTTTTTTTATTTTTTTGTAGGTTGAATGTGTCTCGGATGACAATTGATTGAACAATCATGCATCTTTATATTTTTAGTGAACTTTAGAAGTTTGAGATTTAAGTGAACTTTACATGTTTAAAATTTAAGTGAAATTTAGATGTTCGAGATTTAAGTGAACTTTAGAAGTTTGAGACATACTTATTTGTCAATATTAGTTTTAGAATAGACATGTCTACCTTTTTAGTAGAATGTTTTGCTTTTATCTTTACAAAGTTTATAGTTGAGTACAAACTTATACAAATGTGAAATGTGGTTGTTTAAGTTGTAATTATATTTTTCTTATTAATTATAATTTTTTTAGTTAAAAATATAGTCTCTAATCCTAATTAATTTTCTGAGTAAAATTAATTGCCTCTACATAATTTTTATAGGTAATTAAATATTTAAATTATCTATTAATTAAATATAATGTGAAAAAATTTAGCCTAATTTTTAATTTAGAGTCAATAAAATTTACTTTTATTAAAGATAAATATATATATGCCTCTATTAATATTTTTAGAGGCAATTGTATATACCCCTAATGATATTTATATATATTAAAGACAAATATATATTCCTCTAATGATATTTTAGAGGCAAATATGATACATATTTCTAATCGTGTATGTATATTAAAGGCAAATATAATTGCCTCTATTAATATTTTTAGACGCAAATATAAATAACTTTTAGAGATAAATATTTAACTTTTAGAGACAAATTTGATTGTCTCTAATTGTCACTTTTGTTGTAATGAAATTTTCTCTGAAAGATCTTCAGCCATTGAATTACTTTCTTGGTGTGGAGTTCTTACATACACATAATGGTATGTTTCTTTCACAACAGAAATATATTGCTGACTTACTTCATCGCTTCAACATGCATGAAACCAAGCCAATGAAGACTCCTCTCTCAACTTTAGCAACATTATCTATGAGTGATGGGTCTTCACCCACTGATTCAACACAATACAAATAGGCAATCGGAGCATTATAGTATGTCTTTCACTTGTCCGAACATTTGTTTCGTTGTCAATAAACTATCTCAATTCATACACTGTCCTTCCTCGGTTCACTAGCAACTTTGTAAAAGGGTGTTTCGATACCTATCAAGGTATTCAATCTCATGGGATTCTAATTGACTCCAATACATCACATGCTATCAATGCTTATTCTGACTCAGACTGGGGCGGCGATCAAGACGATCACAGGTCGACTGGAGGATACATCATTTTCCTTGGTCAAACTCCCATCAGTTGGACCTACAAAAAACAGAGAACGATTGCTCGTTTGTCCACTGAGGCCGAATACAAAGCCTTAGCTAATACTGGAGCCGAGGTCTTATGGATACTTAATGTCATTAAAGAATTCATGCAATTTTCACTTGTTACTCCACGCATTCATTGTGACAACATGGGGCGCGACAAACCTCACCGATCATCCTGTCAATCACAGTAGGATGAAGCATGTTGAGCTCGACTATCATTTTGTTCGAGAATAGGTTGAAGACTCATAGCTAAGTATACATCACATACCTGCTGCTCTTCAATTGGCTGACTCATTAACAAAAGCCATTCCTTCGACCGTTTATGATCTCGACCACAATATCAAGATGGGCATCATCAAATGACCCATCTTGCGGGGGGATATTAACTCAGCTATTAACCTTGGTCGTGGTCACATCAACTCATCAGCCACGTCATCGCACAGTCGACAACAACGCTCTCAATAATGCATCATTGCCTTTAGCATTATATATCTTTTAGTTTTATTTTTCCACCTCTTGATATTGCATCGTGTATTCCTGCACTCTATAAATACTTGTAACTTTCACCTGTTAATGCAAGCTTATGCAATTTGTTTTCCTTGCCACTATACTCTTCTTCCATCAGAAATGAAGAACATCCTTCAGCAATGAATCAAAGATGGTTATTAATGGTTCTGTTAAAATTAAGAGGGAGCACACATCACACCTTGTTAAAATTTATAAAATTGGTGTCGCCCACTAGTTTAGCCTATAATTAAGGATTGATCCCCTATTGCTCGCGATGTTGGGCGACAAGTTTTCGCCTCCTAGGGCGACTCCTCTCTCCCAGCGACCGCCGCCGGTGCCCCTTGATGGCTCCCATCGGCAACCCCCCCCCCCCCCCCCCCCCCCCCCCCCGCCTTTCAAAGCAGGTTGATGACACGCGTTCCACCTCTCGGGATCCATCCCCGCAGGTCTGATGGGCAAGTATTCTCAAAGGGGGAAACCCTAATTTTTTTGGCTTTGTTCCTTTGATGTCTTTGCAGTCGATTTAGCCCCAACTGACGGGAAGGGTCAACTTCACGGCGGAACAAATTCATACCCTTGCGCAGCCTTGGAAAACTAGTCTAGTAGGCAAATTTCTAGGTAAAGCTCCTCCAATCCTCTCTATTAGATTGTGGGTAGAACGCCTTTGGCAATCAGAAGGTTTTCAGTCAGTCTACAATCTAGAATATGGTTTTTTCGTTTTCAAATTTGATTCTTTGGATGCTGCAAACAATATTTTAACTGGAGGCCCATGGCAAATGAGAGGGGACATTATTCGATTGATGCCCTAGCGCCCTTGTTTTTGTCCATTTTTTGAATCGATTACTACCGCCCCTGTGTGGGTTGGTTTACAAGGGCTTGCCCTTGAGTTTTGGCATGATGAATGTATCGCAATCATTGCTTTTGGTATTGGAAAATTGTTAAAAATTGATGATAGATATTAGGGGCTTGCTCGTGGCAAATACATTCGTATTTGCATCGAAATTGATCTTACCAAGCCGATTAGGCAAGGTGTTTTTATTGGGATTCCTAACTTTGAATTTTTTCAACCGATTACTTATGAAAATCTTCCTTCGTTATGTTTTACTTGTGGTCTTGTTGGCCACTTTATGTCTTCTTGCCCTAAAAAAGAGGACGCTGAAACCTCTGGTAACCATTCTGCTTCGGTTGAGAAAGAATTCGCCGCTCAACCTTCTACCACCAAACCTTCACCAAGCACCAATAATGTTCGAACTACGGAAACTCCACCCCTTGCTCCAGAACCAGTTTACGGTCTGTGGGTTTTGGTTCAGCGTCGGCGGCTGCCCCAACCGGTGCAACCCTCTGTCATCAGAGAGGTAGGGCGCAGCGGTTCATGGGTAGACCAGGCAGACGCAAGCATGGATGTCGTTGAGGAGGAAGAGGATCCGGATATGTTCTGGCATTCGGTCAAAAACCCGACCCAGCACCTGCTTCCTCCAAAAAAATCCAATAACCCGATCCACTCCACTATCCCCAATAAAAGTGGCCTTATCCCTATTTCTGTGCGTGATGCGCCCCTTTCCTCTTTACATCCCACCCCGCCTCCCTCCCGAAACCCTAACCCAAAAATCCCTTCCCCCTCTTTCGACAAGATGGCCAAAGATCTTAATGTGGTGTTCCAATCACCAGCCATCCCTCCACCTCCCCTAAAGCCCCTTGCTAAGCCCAAGCAGAAGCAGAAGAAAAGTGTGAAGAACCAGAAGGATACCCAAACCCTAACTGTTGTGGATACCCCTTCTTCTTCCAAGCGGCCTCGCTCGACTCCTCTCCTCTCCGGACCTCAGAACATGCCAAGTTCTGGAAGTTCTTCCATCCAGGTGAGTAACCCCCCACCCTTATAAATGATCATTATTAATTGGAATTGTCGTGGTTTGGGTATTCATTCTGTGAGAGATTTGCTCTTCCATTTGAGTCATTCTCTGGCTTTTCCTCTGCTTCTTTTGCAGGAAACTCACCTTACTGAGTTGGAGGCCTTGCGATTTGTCAAAGCTCTGGGCCGCAACTGGAAAGGCGTTGCCTTCCCTGCCCAAGGAGCTTCGGGTTGCCTTCTTATGGCATGGGACGTTCTCAAGGTCAAGACTCAGGTGCTTTCTATCCATTTTCAGCTCATCAGTGCTTTAATTCAAATTGATGATTTGCCTCCTTTTATAATCACAAATGTCTATGCTTCAACTATTCCTGCTATCAGAAATGATTTATGGTCTCATTTATCCCACATTGATTTATCTGCTTTTCCTTGGATGATTGTTGGCGACTTTAATTGCATCCTAAATCCTTGTGATAAAAACGGTGGATCACCCTTTACTGTTACTCCTGTTATTAATGCTTTTAGATCCTTTATATATGATGTCGGCCTAAATGATCTGGGCTTTGTTGGCCCCAAATATACCTGGTGTAACACTTGGTTATCCGCGTATTCTTATTAGACTTGATAAAGCTTTTGTAAATAACACTTGGTTGCACTATTTTAGGCAAGCTACTGTTAATCATCTAAACAGAAATACCTCTGACCACTGCTCGCTTGCCATCTCTCTTGTTCCTGCTAAGAAAAAAAATTCTCACAACTTCAGATTTCAATCCTTCTGGACTGAATATGAAGAGTCCACAAAGATAGTTAATAATAGTTGGATTGATAGTAATCACCAGCACTCCCCCTTCAACTGTTTCTCTAAAAGTCTTACAATCACCACAAGAGCCCTTGCTAACTAGAATAAGCATACCTTGGGAAATCTTGAGAACCTTCTCAATGAAACCAAATCAGATATTAACACCTTGGAGGTTTTGGAGGCCTCCTCTGGCCTTACCCAAACTTAGGAGCCGTCTCTCAAGGCTCTTCATAACAAATCCCTTGCTCTCATTAGGCAAATAAACCTGAAATGGTGGTCCAAATCCAAGACTAGATGGATTCATGAAGGTGATGCTAACACTGCTTACTTTCACCGCATTGTTATGCACCGCAATCATAATAATCACGTTAAATACATTAAAGTTGACAATGGCATTAGCCTCAACTCTGATAAGGACATCCTTCAAGCATTTGCTTCTTATTACTCCCAGCTTTGGTCCTCTAACTCTATCTCCATCTCAAATCCCTCTTGGCCTACCTTCTCTACTATTGATCATTCTTTCCATACCTACCTTACCTCTCCCTTCACCAAATCTGAAATTTAGGAGACCATCAAAACCTTCTCCAATGGTAAGAGCCCCGGACATGATGGGTTCACCTTTGAATTTTACAAAAAATATTGGCCTATTATTGGTGACTCTTTCTTCAAATGCTTTCTTCAATTCTCTAACTCTGCCTCTCTCCCCCCTGACTGGAACAAAACTCTCCTTATCTTTATTCCTAAAAAACAACCTTCAACTATAAATGATTTTAGGCCTACAGCCCTATGCAACTTATCTTACAGAATTTTAAGCAAGATGATTGCAAATAGGCTAAAAAATTTTCTCCCCTCTCTTATTTCCCCTGAGCAATCAGCTTTTATCAAGGGTAGAAATATCCTTGATAACATTCTTATCACTCAGGAGCTCATTCACTCAATCTGTAAATCAAGGGGTAAATATCCCTATATCATCCTCAAGCTAGATGTTGCCAAAGCTTTTGATAATCTGTCCAGACATGCTATTATCCAAGTTCTCAGCTTATGTAACTTCCCCCAAAAATTCATTGATTGGATCAGGGCTTGTATATCCCTCCCCACCTTTGCTTGTCATGTAAATGGAATTACCTCCCAATTCTATAATTCAAACAAGGGGATCAGACAAGGTGATCACCTTTCACATTTCCTTTACATATTAGTTGCCCAAACCCTCTCCAACCTCATAAATAGTGATGTGCATCAAAATAAGCTCACCCCCCTCACCATCAAGAATAACTTTAAAATAAATCATCTTATGTTTGTTGATGACTTATTAATTTCTATCAAAGCAAATCCTAAAAGTTTAACAACTCTCAAAAGCATCCTTGACAAGTATGCAACTCTCACTGGTCAGCATATAAATTCCCTTAAGTTTGAAATTTGCTTTCCTAAAGCTACCTCCTCCAGTGCTATTAAGTATATCACTAAGACCCTTAATATGAAAAAAGGATCTTATCCCTTTAAATACCTTGGGGCTATAATTAACCCAAATAGCCCCCCCCTAATGCTTTCGACAATATTACTAAGAATATTCATAAGTAAATTGGCTAACTGGAAAACTAAATACCTGTCACAAGCTGGAAGACTCACCCATATCAATTCTATTTTAAATGTCATCCCTCTTCATTCCTTTGTTGTGTCTTGGTTTGTCACACCTCAACTGAGGGTAGTGTGTCCGGCCAGGGCCTACATCCTACCCTGTAGCCTACTATCTACACTAACATCAAGAAAACCAAGACATATCGACTGAAAAAAAACTCAACATACTTTATAAAAGTTTGCAAGTCACAATATATAAGTTTTTCAAAATAAATAGAAACATCAACATCAAATCCGAATAGTCAAATATCAAGTTTTACAATTCTTTTCAAATACAACCGTCAGTGTAGAAACAAAACCAACATGACTAGGCATTAGTCTAAGACTCATGGACGCCGCTACGAGATATGGCACCGCCTCCGCCCTCCAGCTGCACCATATCGACACCAAGCTACTGCTCATGCTCTGCAGAAATAGAAATAAACTGTGAGTCCACTTGGGACTCAGTGAGTGGCTCGAATGAACCTCCACATAAGCCTCAGGCATGCATATATATCATATAAGGCAATAAAGGAATGTACAAGAACGTAAAATTTATTTCTAAAGCGACTACAGACCCTCAACGGATCCATCAACATCAACTGTACATGATAACCTGCTTGCTCAGCTTATCAAGCCTTCGGCATCCGGCCCTCAGGCCTTCTCATCGAATCATATCCTAGCTACCACCATCCTTACCATATTACGTACTATCATACTGGCCATCGGCCACATCATCTCAAGATGCAAGCAAACAATCTCGGGCCGTCGACTAGGATGGTCCACTAGTCTTCGAACACCGTCTGGGGTAAGGATAGCTAGTCCCACCCAACTGGGGTCTGGCACCTAGCGGGCCCGCTGGTGCACATCTAGACCCAACTGACCGAGCTAGGTATTGGTCATCTCCAACCTCCTCGCCCCTCGGCGGACCATCTCAAGCACATTACACAATCAATATCCTAGGGTTTCCATATATACACACATCGGGCCTTTGCCCGTATCTGGCCTATGTTTGGCTACCGGGTCAATAGTTTATGCCACCCTTTCAATATACATGCATGTACGAGCTCCAAGTTTCCAAAAGTATACAAGCAGACATAGAAGTGTTATCGTCTCATAACTAAGTTTCCATAAATGTGCTATGATCATCTAGTGACGCCTTACACGTTACCTATCCTCCTACACTATCTTAGGTGAGAATTTCCATGAATCGACCTTGGAATATCATCCGAGAACATTTAGGGCAGCATGTATAATCCAAAAGAAAAATGTGCAAATATTGTAACATTCATCATATATGACCATAATGTTTATACATAATAATTCTTATACTACCTTAGGAATATTAGCACAATAAGGAGCAGCTATCTAGCATGGCAAGGTAGGTAATGAATTTAAATAACATGTATGAAATACAAAACATGATAACAATGTCAACATCCAAAGTTTAAGGATCTAATGCTAAGTATGGTTACAAGACTAGCATTTCTACAATTCAAAATCAATTAAGCCACTTGCTAAGTTTGGTGTTCTTCCTAAGTATTGTCATATCTTTATGTGTGATCCTTAAAATCATGAAATTTTCATCTAAAGCAAGTCTCTCCTCCTCTCCCTAACCTTGGCCGAACCATGAGCAAGGAGTACCTTGCTCGGCCAAGGTCCTTAGGGTAGGAAAAGAGGGAGGAGACTCTAGTTATACCTTTACCTCTTCAATTCTGCATACAAGTTAAATACCAATGAACTACTTAATCTTCCCCTCACCCTTGGCCGAACCCTCTACATGAATTGTTGGGTTCATTCGGCCACTTCAAGGGACTTTAGAGAGGGCACACTTCATAACACGCGAGATGTTCAAAGGAACTACATCAAACAGTGATATAAGGTCATCTAAGGGCCTTCTTGCCGTCAAGGGAATCGGGGAAAATTTCGGCATGACCTTTCCCCTTTTCCCATGACTCGGCAGCCCCAAGAACATGCAAATCGACGAATAAAATAGTGAGATCCGATAAGAAACTTCATAAAATAGTGAACACATATCGTTGAAATCATGGATCGTCGGAAAAATCGCGAGAACTCAACCTATCATCTAGGGTTTGGCCACCCGTATCCCCCAAACCTTTTAAACATTAACCACTCACCTAGATCACCAAGAAACAAGGATCGGGTGACAACGACTTGAGATTTTCCAGAGACGACGCGAGTTTTGATCGATCCAAGCCCCCAATCCTCCTCCTTGCTCCTTCTCCTCTTCTCCCTTGCGGCCTTGTGCGACTCAATGGGTGAGTCGCACGACTGCCATAAGGGGGATTTTATCCCCTCAACCATCTTTCCAAAGATGTCATCAAGGCTCACTTAAGTCATACCCGGAACTCGACCTAAACCCAAACTCAACTTGGGTTCCGACTCAACCCATAACATGACTCGAGTTAACTTAATTTAAGGTATGATTTCATAAAAGGAAAGTTAATTATCCAAATAGACTTCATGATCCTTTAGCCGAGTCATACCATTCACTCGAGGTGATCCTGAGGCTCAACTCGACTACCCCCGGGTTCGACGCACTGCACCAAAATAGATTTTTATATTAGGAAACTTTTCCAGGTCTTACATGGTTATCAAAAAACTTTTTGGAGAAGATAACAAGAACTATTCCTTTGGCAAAATATACCTGATCAAACCAAACCCCTTGCTCTCATTTCCTGGGATACAGTCACTCTTCCCAAAAAAGAAGGTGGACTTGGTATTCAAGATCTCTACTTGAAATGCATCTCCCTGCACAGTAAAAGAATTCTGGACTACCTTAACAATTATCCTTCTCTATGGGTAAAGCTGGTCCAAGCTAAATACCCCTCTATCTCTGCTTACAACCCCTCCTCCCCTAAGAGATGCTCATGGGCTTGGAGACTCTTCACTCAAGCCTACGATGCCTTGTATCCTCAATTTAAAAAGCATATTAAATCTGGCAACTCTACTTCTATTTTAAATGATGCTTGGATACATGATTTACCTCTTGCTGTTAAGCCTACATTCTTACATATTGACTTGCTTGACTCTCAGAAGCTTGTTTCTGACTTATTCCAGGATCAAATGTGCGATAATAATGTTGGCTTAACCTGGTTTGGAAATGATCTATGGAATGCCATTATAAGAATAGAGTTGCCCCTACACCTAATGATGACAAGTGGGTTTGGGTTAGAGAGGGTAATGGATTAGTTACCTCAAGTGCAGCCTACTCCTTCCTGAGAAGTCGTGAACCATACAATGCTACTAGCAATACTGATTGGTCATCTATGTGGGCCCTAAATATTCCTCCAAAAATAAAAATTTTCCTTTGAAATTTTTTCCATAATAAGCTTCCTATTAGAAAGAAGCTCTATAAGCTTGGTGTATCTAATTCCCAGCTTTGTACCCTGTGCAATAAGGAACCTGAAGCATTCAAGCATTTATTCCTTCAATGTAGCTTTACCAATAGCCTATGGAACCTCTTAGCTACCAGATTAAACACCAACTTTTCTAATAGAATAGATTGGCACAATGGTTCCTAGCTCCAACCTCATTCCAATTTCCTCAAGATGGCCCCCAAGATTGCAGTAGCATTGTGGTTCACCTGACATGCTAGGAACGAGTATCTGCATTCTGATAGGCAGCAATCCTCAATTACCCTCGTGAACAGAATAATAGCTTTCATGGAAGCTTATAAAACAAACTTACAATTGCCTGAAGGTCAAATTCATTCATCACAAACTCTAAACCACCGGTCCCCCCTGCTCCAAACCGAGTTAAGCTAAACATTGCTTCAAGCTCAAGGGAGATGAATACTGGCATAGGTCTGGTTAATCGAGATGATACTTCTGCCTGTATCTATGCTGAGGCAGCTTGCATCCAGCAGACTTCCTCGACTGCTACTATCACAACTGCTATCCTTAAAGGTCTCCAGATATTGAAGAACTTGGGTTTTTCTCAAGTAGACCTCCAGATTGACTCGGCAAAGATCACCCAATATATTAATGGTACCAAGAATCCTCCTTGGTGGCACTTTAATTACATTCAGAGAATAAGACTTCTCATCAATCAATTTCATAGTGTGCACGTATGTAATTTTTCCATTCATTATAATAAGGCTGCTAAATGGGTTGTTGACTGTGCAATTTTTGCTCATGAATCCAGAATTTGGATTTCGGACTTCCCAAGCCCACGGGAAACAATTTTTGTAAATGACCTATATGATCTTAGACATACTTAATATATTTTGAGGGTGGTGCCCTCTTCTTTTGTAAAAAAAAAATTATAAAAGTGTAGATCGTAGTGCAATGCACACATCACATCATGAGACTTTTCTTTTTTGCAAAAGTCTGTACCGACTTTTGCAAAGTAGGTAAAAGGCATTATTAAAACTTGATTTTGTATCTAAACATTTTAGTATATAAATTCTGAATTGGGAAAATTCCAATTAAGTTCGGTTTTGAGAACTAGAAGTCACTTAATTTTATTTCAAATTAAGATTGTACCCACGGATAATTATAAATAGAATACAGAAGATTCGCTTTTAGATGCGGGTGAATTAAGGGGCAACATCATGTTTCTTTTATATGTAAACAATAGTATAACACCCGCAACGCGCGGACAATAAATAAGAAGAAAATTAAAATTAAAAAATAAAAATAATCTTAATTTAAAAGTTAAACGGTAAATTAATCTATTTATTTTTAGATTTGATCCTAATAAATAGGCCGGGATGACAATTTTTTCCTCACCGTCTGCGCTTTTTCTCACTGACAACATCTCCTTCTCACTGTAAGACCCGGAAAAATTTTCTAATAAAAAAAAATCTATTTTTGTGCAGCGCGCCGGACCCGGGGTTAGTCAAGTCGAGCCTCAGAATCGTCTCGAGTAGAAGGTATGACTCGACTAATGATGTATGAAGTTAAATTGGTTTAATGACTCTTTCTTTTTATGTATTTGTACCTTAATTGAATTAAGATCGACTTGTGTTACAGATAGAGTCGGAACCCAAGTCGAACTTGGACTGAGTCGAGTCAGTGTTAAGTTGTAAGGGCAATTAAGGCATGTTAGATGAGGGAATAAAATCCCTCATCATAACTGCCGTGCGGCTCATCTAGGAGCCGCACAAAGCAGCACATGGGGACAGGGGGAGAAGGAGCAAGGAGGAGAGATCTTGGTCGATCCGGAGATCGCGTCGTCGCTGGAAGATTCGAGATCGCCAGCGTCTGATCCTTTATCTTCCTCAAGCAAAGGTGAGTGGTTAACATGTTTTTGAAGGGAGGCGGGTGGCCGACCCTATGGATCTTGAAATCGGGTTTCTCCAGGAGTTGTTTTTCCGATCAACCTATTCTTTCGTATTGGAACTTAATCGATTTGTATACTTTCAAATTGTGATTTTCTTGCTTCTATATGGGTTGGTCGAGTCAAGGAAAAAGGAGAAATGTCATGCCAAAATTTTCCCCAATTTCCTTGCTTGTCTTGCAACTTGTAGATCGCTTTGTGATCGTTATATGTTGGATCTTTGTATTGATACTTGTGTTGTTGTCGCAACATGTTCACCTCCCTTAGAGGGCTCGGCCGAGCAAGATGTTACCTTGCTTGAGTCGGCCGAGCAATGGAGAGGGGTGGAAAACTCGGGGTTGTCGGATTTATACGCTAGATTTCATGTTACGTCGTTTTGAATTTCTACTTACATGCTTAGTGTTAAGTTCTAATTATATTATATGATTGTTGTCCATCTTAAGAATTGATAGCAACTGTAGATCTATGTTCTAACGATTAAGGAAATATTCTTGCTAATGCATATATGGAAATGATGGTTATGGTACATGTATCAAAGGAAAGTTTTCATTGAATTTCAGATATCATGTTTAATTGTTGCTATGTTTATTACATGTTCCTTATTGGTTTAATCCATGAAATATTTCATTAATTGTTTAAATTCTTTATTTTTGAATCATGTGGCTATACATAGTATGTGACGTGAAGTAATTCATCTATAGCTTATATGCTGTCTCATTTTGTTATTGGGTACATTTTCAAGTTTATGACATGTATTTCACATTAGCAAGGATAGTATATGACGCTAGATGATTAACATTAAAAATCTGAGGTGTGTGCTATTGATGGAAACTCAAATGTAGACTAGTTAGGTTTTACACTTAAGAAATAATTAGCGAGCAGTAGTGTACGCATGTTTTGACCCAGAAATAAAGGGCTGAACACGGGCAAACGCCCGGGATTTTAAACAAGGAAGCTCTAAAACACTTGCTTGTGTGATGTGTTTGTGATGGTCTGCCGAGATGCCTGAGTAGTCGGAATGACGCATGCATGACTCGGCCAGTGATTGGGTCTTGAGATATCACCAGCGGGACTGCTAGGTGTCAGACCCTAGTTGGGTGAGACTAGCTATCCCTACCCCAAATGGTGTCCGGAGACTAGTAGACCATCCTAGTTGATGGCCCGGGATTTCTTGACTTCATCTTGATATGGTGTGGCCCGAGCGACCAGTGTGATTCTACCTTGTATGGTACGATCAGGTATAGCCAGAATTCCTAGGCCATAAGTAGGCCCTAAGGGCCGAATGCCAAGTGGCTTAATTAGGCCATTATGGCGGGCTTTGCTAATATATGGTCTATACAGAACAACCTATGGGGTTGGTAGTCCTATCAAAAGTAACTTACCTCCCTGACTATATGCTATGCTGTCTTATATGTGTATGCATGCCTATTTGAGGATTATGTGGAGGTTCGGAAGAATCGCTCACTGAGTCCCAAGTGGACTCACGGTTTGTTTCTTTTTATTTTGCAGAGCATGATCAGTGAGTTGAGGCTTGTCGTCATGGTGCAACTGGAGGGCAGGCGGTGGTGCCAATCTCGTAGCGGCGTCTTTCAGTCATAGTCTAGTTGTTGTGTTGTCGTTTTCCTACACCGACAATTGTGGTTTTTAAAGCTTGTAATAAACTTTGAACTTGAGATGTTCCAGTTTATGACGATGTTAGCTTTTCTTCTTTGGTTTTGAAAAATACATTTGTGAACTTTGAGAATTTAAATAAAATTTGCATTGTGGTTTCGTTTATTCGATGTGTTCTGGTTTTCTCGGTGGTCAGTGTAGGTAGCAGGCTACAGGGTAGTATGTTCACCTTGGCCGGTCACACGACCCTCAATTGGGGTGTGACACTCACCGTCATAGTTTCAATACAAAAAAAGATAATTACCTAAATATATCTTGAACTATGCGCATTATCTCATTTGTGGTCAATTCCAAAATATTACCAAATTGTATCCGAACTTTGACATTTGTCTCAATTACATCATCCTGTCAACTCTCCAAGCAACATTGTTAAGGCGATGATGTGGCGCTCTGACGTGGATTAAAATAATATTTTTTATTTAAAAAGATTAAAGATTAAAGATTAAATTCTGTTATGGCTGTTATGGCTGTTATGGAATATCAATTCTCTAAAGATTAAAGATCAACTATCCAAGCAACACTGTTATGGCTGTTCTGACATATCAATTCTCTAAAGATTAAAGATTAGATATAAATATCATATGCTTCTGTACTAAGACGATCCAATTCTCAATTCTTTAGTTGACAAAGAGAATGTTGGATAAGTTAGCAGGCATGTGATTGATTAAATTACCGAATATTGAGACGGACGTAAGATTCGAAGGACTACTACATTTCTATCACAGACGGCTGCACAAAAGACCAGAACTCTTTAGTGGTTTCATTACTTATGGGGACAATAGGGAGGAGAAGTTCTTAGTGGTCCAGCAGCCAAGTAGACTTCTACTTGCTATTGTGGGGCAAAAGCATTGCAATTTATGCTTAGGATGTGCAATTTGGTGGGAGAGTGGGAAATAGATCAAACATCATTGAATTTGACAATTATGGTTGTGATTTCAAATGTAAATCTGGTCTTTAAAGTTTCTATTTCACACATATGTCCAATTTATAACTTCAATAATTAATCAACTTTGACCATTTTAAAGTTGTTTTTTATTAATCTTATCTTATATTTCTTCTGGCCAACTAATGGTCTATTTTGTTTCGTAGTTGAATGTGCCCATGGATTTTTTGATATTTTCTACTTTTCTTATATGTGACCTAAACTTGATAAATTTCTCATGTGTGAAGACCCTGCTAGTGATTTTGCAAGTGATGCAATTATAGAGGAGGTTGATTCTCTTGGAAGTAGAAAAGTTTCCATTTCTTTTGTTTTGTTTGTGTGGTTCTTTTGCAAAGTTGGTACATACCATGCATTATCTTTTATTCCTCCACTCCCTCTTTTGGTATGTTGCTGAGTTGAAATGGAAAACCTGCATGAATTCCCTATCTTTTGTCGGTTCCTTGTTGGAACCAACTTCTTTCCTTCATCAAGCAAGCATGGTGGTTTTCTATTCCTATGGGTCCTTTCAGTTTCTTTTAAGCTTTCAATTGATTATAATTATAATGTCACGCCCCAACTCAGGGTACGCGTGACCAGCCAGGGTACGTGCCAGTACCCCGAAGCCTACCATATGCACTGACCAATGACTCATAAAACACAACCATACCGATATGGAAATCGTAAACAAAAGCAACAATACCAAACTTTATTAGTTATTGAAAACAGTTCAACCAAACCAAGTTCGAAAACATCACAAGGTTTTTAAATAAACATCTAAAGGTTTGCAATGAAACATCTCCATGTTTTACAAAACCGACTCAGTGCATACACAAGACTCTACTCAACCACGACTACGACTATAAAGCTGCCAGCTACGAGATCTGCACCCACGTCTGCCCTCCTGTGCGCCATGCCACCAAGCTGTACCTCACTGGTCGGGCTCTGCAAAACAACAATAAATAAACCATGAGTTCACAAGGAACTCAGTGAGCGGTTCTTTCGAACCTCCACTTAAAACATCAGCAAGATAACATATACAAGGTATGATACAAATAAGGAATCAAAATATGATCACACCACAGAAGTTAATTAGTTTGCCAAGATAGAAGAATGGATGAACCGGCCTCTCGGGCTCTTATCCATTTCACTAGCTTGGCCGCTAATGGCTTAAAAATATATATGGAAGGTTCGGTTCTTCCTTCTACATAACTAGGCCGGTCGGCCTACCCCAAACCAGCCCATAAGGGCATCTCAATGTGAACTTTCATGTCTCAGATCCGTCGACTAGGATGGCCACTAGCCTTAGGAATCCTCCGGGTTAGGGATAGCTAGTCCCACCCAACTCGGGTCTACCATCAGCGTGGCCCACTGACGGAATCTCAAGACCCTCAGCCACTCGAGTCTAACACCTAGCGGGCCCGCTGGTGCAATCTCAAGACCCTATAAACCGCTGAGTCGTGTGGTAGCCGTTCGGCTAATGACACTCCTCAGTAGACCATCTCAACCACAATCGGAACCAGGTTGTGCAAGTTTTCCTGTGTTTTGCTTTTCGGGTGTTGCCCATGTCCGACCCTCCCCCTCGGGTCACACTACTAGGATATTGATATCCGCTAACTATCTATCACACCCCAACTGAGGGTAGTGTGACTGGCCAGGGCCTACATCCTATCCTGTAGCCTACTATCTACACTGACCGTCAAGAAAACCAGAACATATCGAGAAAAGAAACCACAATGCAATCTTTATTTAAATTTTCGAAGTTCACAAATATATATATTTTTCAAACCAAAGGAGGAAAAAAATAACATCGACACAAACTAGAACATCTCAAGAATCAAAGTTCAATACAAGCTTTTCAAAACACTAACTGTTAGTGCAGAAAAAGAAAAGAAACTACAACATGACTCTGGACTATGACTAAAGGACGCCGCTACGAGATATGGCACCACCGCTTGCCCCCCCCCAGCTGCACCATGATGACAAGCCTCAATCACTGATCATGCTCTGCAAAAACAAAGGAAATAAACTGTGAGTCCACTTGGGACTCAGTGAGTGGTTCTTCCGAACCTCCACGTAATCCTCAATTAGTCATGCATAACATATAAGGCAACACAATATATATGTTCAGGTAGGTAAGCTACTTTTGAATATGACTACTGACCCCATGGGTCATTCTGTATAAACCATATATGAGAAAAATCTACCATAACAGCCTAATTAAGCCACCTGGCATCCGGCCCTTGGGGCCTACTTATGGTATAAGAATCCCGGCTATAATTGTCCCTACCATACCAGGTAGAATCACACTGGCCGCTCGGCCACATCATATCAAGACGAAGTCAAGAAATCCCGGGCCATCAACTAGGATGGTCTACTAGTCTCCGGACACCGTCTGGGATAGGGATAGCTAGTCCCACCCAACTGGGGTTTGACACCTAGCGAGCCCACTGGTGCATCTCATGATCCAATCACTGGCTGAGTCAAGCATTGGTCATTTTTGACCGCCCATGCTCCTCAGCAGACCATCTCAAGCACATCACACAATCAAAATATCCTAGGGTTTCCTTATATATACTTCAGGCAGTTGCCCGTATTCGGCCCTAATCCGGCCTGTGGGGTCAACAATTTATGTTACCCTTCCAAAACATGTACTCCTAATAATTCTAGGTTTCCAAAAATGAATACTAGAAGTCCTAGAAATTGTATCATTTCCTAGTTCAGTTTCCATATCTAATATGTATCTTGCGATGTCCTACATGTTATCTAGTGTTATACGCTACCTTAGGTGAGGAATTTTGTGAACCGAACTTGGAATTCCACCCATGAACATTTTCAGACAACATATATAAAATAAAGAACGGTAAACATAATTCACACAACTACTATGTGTAACTACGATAGTCAACAATAAACATTTACATAGTGCATTAGAATAAAATTCAATATAAAATAGCTTATCTAGCATGGTAAAATAGCAATGAATTCAACAAGGCATGTACTATTAAGCATGGTAAAAATATTACATCATTTCAAAAATTAAAGAGGAATGATCTAAGGATGGTCACTATGCTATCATTCCTACAATCACATGTATCAATAAATTAGCTTGCCATAGTTAGAGTTTTGCCTAAGTGTCATCATGTCTCAATTGTTTTAGCACTCTAACTATGGGATTTACCATCTAAAGCTCACCCTCTCCCTCCCCTAGGCTTGGCCGAGCCTTGAGCAAGGTGAACCTTGCTCAGCCATGCCCCTTAGGGTAGGAAGGGGAGAGGAGGATTAACCCCCGACCCTAAATCATTGTCTCCGCTATATTCTAGTTACATATTGACTAGTTTGCCCCTCCAACTATACTCGGCCGAGCCTTGCTCATGGAATTTTGGGGTTGCTCGGCCGAACCTTTGAGCCTTAGGGAAGATGAGTTTCCTTAACACTTGAAATCAATGACTATGAACACACTATTCATGAAATTGAGATCATCCGAGGGCTCTACTTCCGTCAAAGGAATTTGGGAAAATTTTAGCATGACCTTTCCCCTTTTCCCATGGTTCAGTAGCCCTAATACTCAAGAAATCGACGAGAAATCATGACAATCCGACAAGAATCGATACAAAACAGCGAATATACAATCTCGAAACCAAGAATCCTCGGAGATTCGCGAGAAAACACATTCTAACAATCCTAGGGGTTCGGCTACCCGCCTCCCCCAATCCATCAAATCTAACCACTCACCTTTGCTTGAGGAAGATGATGAATTGGATGTTGATGACCTCGAATCTTTCAGCGACGACGCGAAACCTGGATCGATCAAGATCTCCCTTCCTTGCTCCCTCTCCCTCTCTCCCTATGCGCTGCCTTGTGCGACTCCTAGATGAGTCGCACGGCAGCTTGGATGAGGGATTTTAATCCCTCATCTAACATTCCATACTTGCATTTTACACTTACTATTGACTTGACTCAGCCCGAGTTCAACTTGGGTTCCGACTCTACCCGCAACACGAGTCGATTTAAACTCGACTAAGGTATAAATGCATAAAAGGAAAGAGTCACATACATAATTTAATTGCATACATCATTAGTCGAGTCATACATTCTACTCGAGGCGATCCTGAGGCTCGACTCGACTAACCCCGGGTCCAGCGCGCTGCACCAAAATAGATTTTTATATTAGAAAAAATTTTTCTGGGTCTTACACTATCCCTAGGTGTAGAACCTAGTAAGTGTACCGTGTCTCTAGGTTAAATGTCACCACTAGGTACCGAAACTATTCTTTCTAGAGTTGTTAGAATTTACCGACGATAGATAAATCCTTGATCTACTATTGTCAACGACACTTACCAAAATAATCATGAACAACAATTACCATATGAAAGCCGAATTAAAGAGAATAAATTCCATTAATTAACCGATAAGGAACATGCAATATACATAGCAACAATTGAACATAATATCTGAAAATTAATGAAACCTTTCCTTTGATTCATATGCCATAACAACCCTAGCCATGTATGCATTAGTAAGAACATTTCCATAACCATGAGGAGGTAGATCTATAGTTACTAACCAGTCCTAAGATGAACAACAATCATATAATATAATTTCAACCTAATATTAAGCATGTAAGTGTGAATCAAGACAATATAACATGAAACTTAACATATTAATCCGAACAGTCCTGATTTTTCCACCCTTGCTCGGCCAAGCCCTCTAGGAAAAGTGGGCATGCTTGCGACAACAACGCAAGCATCAATCCAAAGATCTAAAATATAATGAACATAAATGATCCATGAGTTGCAAGACGATCGAGGAAATTGGCAAAAATTTCGACTTGACCTTTCCCCTTTTTCCTCTTCTCGGCCAGCCCATAAAACACAAAGAAACCACGATTAAAAACATGAGATCACAGGTACATCAATCGTTTAGAGTTCCAACACGAAAACATGACGATCGACAAGAAACTCGTGAAAGAAACCCGATTTCAAAACTCCTAGGGTCAGCCACTCACCTCCCTTCACAATCACACTAACCACTCACCTTGATTGGATCACAAGGTAACCTCGATGAAGACGAGCTCCGATTTCCTCAAGCATTGACACGAACTCGGCGCCGACAAGATCCCTCTCGCTCCCCCTTCCTCTTGGGCTGCGTGCGGCTCTCTTCTTGAGCTGCATGGCTGGCTTGGGTCAGGGGTTTTATTCCCCTCATCTCTTGACTAAAATGCCCCCTACCACTTACTTACCTCCTCATCCGACTTCACCTAACCCAGATCGAGTTCCGACTCGATCTGCGAACCCAAATCTCAACCCAACTTGAGTCAACCAATTCCCATCCACCCAACTACCAACAATTGGTTATGATTTAAATTAATTTTTACCTACTATTCGAGGCGATCACGCGACTCGACCCGGCTAGCTCCCGACTCGATGGGCTGCACCACGTAAAATTTTATATTAGGAAACCCTGGGTATTACATATAATTATGCGGAGTTTTGAGCTTTCTTGCTTTTGCTTTGTGGATTTCTACCTCCCTAGCTTTCCTGCTTTTGTTTCTCTCTGCATCTCCTTCTTTCTCTCTTTCTCTTTCTCTCTTTCTCTCTCACCCATTTGTCGTCATTATGTTTGCAGGATCCTGATACTGTTCAGCATTAAGCAACCTCAAATTCCAGCATGAGCTTTAGCATTAACCGGCGTACCAACTTTCAATGTCAAAGAATGATTTGGAACACCAGAGCATTTGATTTCATTCAAAAAATCTGGTGTATGAATATGCCCCAACATATCAACACCCGCATCAGACTTACATGTTGTATCTGAACTCAAAAAAAAATTCATAGGTTCCTTGTTCATATCAACCATATAATTATTGATAATCTCGACCATGTCAAGAGTTGGAGCCAAAATTGCCCTTTGTTGCAAGTATTTCAAATTGTTGATATTACTTCAACAATAGCAGTAATCGAATCACTTGTATCTTTAATCAAAATATCATCAGGAATTTGTCCTTTTCCATATCCATCTCCCGAATCACCTATTTTTCCATCTCCAATAGCCAAAATCCAATCTAAAAAAGCTTTTGGATCATCTAAATCACCATTGGACGAATTCACTTGAAGACGCATGTTTTTCGTTAGCTTGAGAACTTCACAATCATACCATAGGTATGAAGAATTGAGCGCAGCATTGACAATGTCTTGTCGACTACCTTTAGGAATCACATGTAATATTTGTCTAAAATCTCCTCTGAACACAATAGTCTTACCTCCAAAAGGCTATTCAAGACTACATGGGTTTTTAAAGCGCAAAATGTCTCTCATAATTCTATCCAGCACTTCAAAACAATACCTACAATTAAAAAATATATTTAGTATGTCAATTTTTTTTGATAGATGCAGAAAATTAGAATTTTTGTACAAATAATTAATACCTGTTCATCATAGGAGCTTCATCCCAAATTATTAAACTTGTCTTAACCAACAAATATGCTAATAGACTGCCTTGTTTGATATTGCAAGTGGAATCTTCATTTGCACTAAATGGAATTGCAAATTTAGAATGTGCAGTCCTACCACCAGGTAACAGAAGAGAAGCTATACCACTTGATGCAACATTTAAAACAATCTTACCTTGTGATCTTAAAGCAGAAGAGAGTGTCTTTCAAATAAATGTTTTCCTAGTTCCACCATAACTATACAGAAAGAATACTCCACCTTTATTATTTTTGACAGTAGTCAAAATCTTATCATAAACTTTCCTTTGTTCACACATGAGCTTTGAAAGTTGTTGACGATTTTCTTCTGCCAATTGCCTTTTATTGTAACGCATTTCTTCAGCAATCAGTTTGTTATCTACAAATGAACAGCTTTCAGGATTTTATAGTTTTGGCATAGTAGCAAACTATTTCAAACTCTTTCCACTGCCTTGCAATATCAAATCAATCTTACGAAGACAATCATCCTTCAAGTCATCATCACTTATATCCACATTCGGTAAACACATAAATTACATATAAATATTTTCAATTAGATATATAATCAATAATATTTAGATATACTTTAAATAAGTATTATAAAAATACTTAAAACTGTTAACTTTTAAAAACATTTCGATAATTACATATTAAATGTCATAATATATTAACCTTCTATTTGGAGCACTTGTTTTATCAAATATGACAAGTCTTCGGATAAATACTCCCATGTTTGCTCTCATACAAGTTCTGGTCGTGCTATTGAGTTTGATAGTAATAAGCATGCAAATAACTTTCTAAGATATAATCCTGAACCCTAATGGCTTGCTTCCTTAATAGCATCAACGTATTCATTGTCATCATCCAACAAGCCTAAAGCATAACATGCGTCTCTGAAAGTTTTGTAAGATTTTCCCTTGACTGTGCGAATATCTTCAAAACACTTAGGACCTTTCACTACATTTAGAAGGATTCTCAAATAATATAACTCACCCATTCCAGGTGGGACAAAAAATATTCTGCCAATAGAAAAATGTTTGGTTTGTCTTCTATCCCATATTCTTTTATCTTGTTTCCAAACAAATTTCAAAGGGAATTCAACATATGTCAAATTCCCAGCATCAGGAAAATGCTTGTTGGCTTCAAACCAAGTGTCACACCCTAACTGAGGGCCTACTGTCAGGGCCTACTGTCTACACTGACACCACTAAATTCAAGACACATCGAGTAAAAGAAATCTCATCATACTTTATAAAAAGTTTGCAAAGTCACAATCCATATGTTTTCCAAAACGAGAAGAACATCAACATCAAAAAAATCGAAGGTTCAAGAAACAAGATTCTACGATACTTTTTCAATTACAACTGTCAGTGCAGAAACAAAACCAAACACTACTAAGCACTAGTCTAAGACTCATGGATGCCGCTACAAGATATGGCACCGCCACCCACCCACCAGCTGCACCATGTCGACACACCAAGTCACTACTCATGCTCTGCAAAAATAAGAATAAACTGTGAGTCCACTTGGGACTCAGTGAGTGGCTCAAATGAACATCCACATAAGCCTCAATCATGCATATATCATATAAGTAGGGCTGGTTCGGTTCACACCGAACCGAACCGAATTTTTCGGTTCGGTTCGGTTTCAACCACTGTGGGTTCGATTCTTTGACCCGAACTGAACCGAAATTTGAATTTCGGTTCGGATTCGGTTTTCGGAATTCGGGAACCGACCCGAACCGAAAACCGAATTAATTAAAAAAATAATTTTTTTTTAATTTTTAACAGAATTACTAAATAGGTATTAAGTAATTATTTTGAATTTTGAATTTTTAATTAAAATAATTAAAATTTTGGTTTTCGGATTGAAAACCGAACAGAACCGAATAATTTCGGTTCGGGTTAAATCGGTTTAGGTATAGTTCGGTTCGGGTTCGGGTTGGAATTCGGGTATAAAAAAAATTTCAGTTTGGGCTTGTTCGGTTCGGTTCGGTTCGGTTCGAACCGAATGGACAGCCCGACATATAAGGCATCAAAGAAAATGTACAATGAGGTAAAGTTTATTTCTAATGCGATTACCGACCCCAACGAGTCCATTTGTACCAACTGAATATGATAACTTGCCATCTCGGCTTATCAAGCCTTAGGCGTACTCATAGAATAATATCCTGGCTACAGCCGTCCCTACCATATCCGGTAGTATCATACTGGCCATTGGACATATCATCTTAAGAAGTAAGCAAACAATCTCGGGCCGTCGACTAGGATGGTCCACTAGTCTTCGGACACCGTCTGGGGTAAGGATAACTAGTCCCATCCAACTAGGCTCTGGCACCTAGCGGGCCCGCTGGCGCACCTCTAGACCCAATACTGGCCGAGCTGAGCATTGGTCATTTTCGACCTCCTCACTCCTCGGTGGACCATCTCAAACACATCACACAATCAATATCCTAGAGTTTCCATATATATACACTTCGGGCCATTGCCCGTATCTGGCCTAAGTCCAGCTACTGGTCAACAATTAATGCCGCCCTTTCAATATATGAACACCTACGAGTTCTAAATTTCCAAAAGTATATAAGAAGTCATAAAAGTGTTATCGTCTCCTAACTAAGTTTCCATATATGTGCTATGAACGTTTAGTGATGCCTTACATGTTACCCATCCTTCTACACTGCCTTGGGTGAGAATTTCCATGTGTCGACCTTGGACTACCACCCAAGAATATTTAGGGCAGCATGTATAATCCAAAGGAAAATATTAGCACATTAAGGAATATTAGCACAATGTATATACATAGCAATTTTTATACTACCTTAGGAATATTAGCACATTAAGGAGCAACAATCTAGCATGGCAAGGTAGTAATGAATTTAAATAACATGTATGAAATTCAAAACATGGTAACAATGTCAACATTCAAATTTTAAGGACCTAATGCTAAGAATGGTTATAAAAGTAGCATTTCTACAATTCAAAATCAATCAAGCTACATGCTAAGTTTGGTGTTCTTCCTAAGTATTGTCATATCTATATGTATGATCCTTATAGTCATGCAATTTCCATCTAAAGCTAATCTCTCCTCCTCTCCCTAACCTTGGCCGAACCATGAGCAAGGAAGACCTTGCTCGGCCATGGCCCTTGTGGTAGGAAAAGAGGGAGGAGACTCTAGCTATATCTTTACCTCTTCAATTCCGCATACAACTTAAATACTAATGAACTAATTTACCTTTCCCTCACCCTTGGTCGAACCCTCTTCATGAGTTGTAGGGTTCGGTCGGCCACTTCAAGGGATTTCTAGGGAGAGCATACTTCATAATACGCGAGATGTACAAAGAGAACTACATCAAACAGTGATATAAAGTCATCTAGGGGACTTCTTGCCGTTAAGGGAATCGGGGAACATTTTGGCATGACCTTTTCCCTTTTCCCATGACTCGACAGCCCCAAGATCTTGCAAAACGACGAAGAAAAATAGTGAGTTCCGACAAGAAACCTCATAAAATAGTGAACACACGTCGTTGGAAATCAAGATTCGTCGGAAGGATCGCAAGAACTCAACCTATTTCATCTAGGGTTCAGCTACCAACCTCCCCCAAGCTTCAAAAACATAACCACTCACCTAGATTGCGGAGAAACAAGGATCGGGTGACGACGACTTGAAATTTTTCCGACGACGACACGAATCCCGGATCAATCAAAGCCCCAAGCCTCCTCCTTGCTCCTTCTCCTCTTCTCCCTAGGCGGCCTTGTGCAACTCAAAGGGTGAGTCACACGGCTGCAATAAGAGGGTTTTATTCCCTCATCCATCTTTCCAAAGATGGCCTCAAGACTCACTTAACTCATACTTGGAACTCGACTAAACCAGAACTCAACTTGGGTTTCGACTCAACCCATAACATGACTCGAGTTAACTTAATTTAATGTATGATTTCATAAAAGGAAAGTTAATCATCCACATAGGATTCATGAATCATTAGACGAGTCATACCTTTTCACTCGAGACGATCCTGAGGCTCGACTCGACTGCCCCCGGGTCTGGCGCGCTGCATCAAAACAAATTTTCATATTAGGAAACTTTTTCGGGTCTTACAACCTTCCCCCTTTAAGGGAAATTCATCCTCGAATTTAGTTGAAGAACAAGGACTTACCGGCTCCTCGAACAAGGAAGGGTAGCACTCTCTCATGTCCTGCTCTACCTCCCATGTGCCCTCTTGTCCGGAATGGTGCTCCCAACTAACCTTTACCAGGGGGATTTCTTTGGACCTTAGCTTCCTGATCTGGCGGTCAAGAATCTCTATCGGCCTTTCCTCGAATGAGATGGCCGAATCTACCTCGATAGAAGAGAGCTCAATCACATGTGAATCATCTTTTACATACTTCCGCAACATGGATACATGAAAAACCGGGTGCACTCTGTTCAGGCTAGGAGGCAATGCCAGCTCATAGGCCACCTCGCCCCTCCGCTTGAGAACGGGAAAAGGCCCAATGTATCTAGGGCTCAGCTTCCCCTTCTTCCTAAACCGGACCACCCCTTTCATAGGAGAGACCTTCAGGAATACTAAGTCACCTTCTGCAAATTCCAATTCCCTGGCCTTTTTGTCGGCATACATTTTCTGTCGACTCTAAGCCGCCAGCAATCTTTCCTTAATGACCTTTACTTTCTCTACCGCCTCCTCAACCAGATCGGGGCCCACCATGAGTGATTCTCATGCCTCAAACTAGCCCAATGGAGACCTACACCGCCGCCCATACAAAGCCTCAAAAGGAGTCATGCCAATGCTACTATGATAGCTATTGTTATAGGCGAATTCTATCAACGGTAGGTGCCTCTCCCAGCCGTCGGCCATATCCATGACGCATGCTCTCAGCATGTCCTCCAAGGTTTGGATGGTCCTCTCTGACTACCTGTTAGTCTGCGGATGGAAAGCTGTGCTGAAATGCACCTGGGTACCCAAAGCTTCCTGGAAGGACTGCCAAAACCGGGCTATGAACTGGGTACCGCGGTCGGATATAATCATCACCGGGGTACCATGATATGCCACAATCCTATCCAAGAACAGTCGGGCATACTACTCCGCAGAGAAGGTAGTCTTCACTGGTATGAAGTGCACGGTCTTAATTAACCGGTCCACTACCACCCAAATGGAATCAAAACCGTCTTTTGACTTAGGCAATCCTATCACTAGATCCATGGTGATTTTCTCCCATTTCCACTCGGGCACCTCGAGATTTTTCAGAAGCCCCACAGGCTTAAGGTGTTCGTCCTTCACCTGCTGGCAGACTAGACATTTGGAAACAAACTCCACCACTTCTCTTTTCATACCTTTCCACCAGTAATGCTACCTTAAATCTCGGTACATCTTGGTGGCCCCCGGATGCATCATATAAGTGGAACGATGACCCAGTTCCAGGACTTGCCTGCATACCTCAGCCATGTCTGGTACAACTATCCAGTCTCTGAACCTCAGTACACCCTCTGAGTCCAATCTGAAACCGTTCTCTGCATCACCTCTTTGCACCACGTCCTTGGTCAGTGCACAAAAGGCATCTTCCCCCTGCGCGGCACGCAACATGTCCACCCGCAGGTGTGCCATCAGGTAACTTCTTATCCTACATTAGATTACACTTTTTTCTAGCATTAGAAGATGCATGAACAACATCACCAAGAGGTATATCTTCTTTGTACCCATCTTCTCTGTACGAAAACAACAATGGATATTGTAAAGCAAGATAGGCAGCATTCAACTCATTAATTCGCTGCAATTCACCGAATTGTTTTTCAATAACTATGTCTCTATCGCCTCTGGACAATTCACAATCACTAACAACTAAAGCGGCCACCTTTGAAACAGTAGGCAAATTATACCTCCTTCCATCATGTCCTCTTTTACCTGTAAGCCTCAACTTAATATCTATATCATCGTTATCTTGTAGTGTGTCCCTAACCATTCGAAACGATTTGGCTAGAACATTATTTCCATCGATCAACATCTTCAACTCAGCCACAATTTCAACATGTAATTTATTTATCTCATTGTTGACACTAATAAAAAAAAGTTAGTTGAGCATACAGTTTGTTTAAAATATATGATAATTGCAAAAAAAAACTAATACCTGATAGCACTTATTTGATTCTCTATCTCATTTTCAGTGTCATAAATATAAATTTGTGCAAACTTGGGCCTTTCTCCGGTTGGTGGTATATATCAAGCTACCCATTCTATGAAAATTTTGACCACAAAGTCTAAAAGTTGGAGGTCCTTTAGATTGATTAACACTTCTATCAATTTTACCTCCCATTGAAGTAAAAAAAAACATAGAATTGTAAGCTCTAATGTTTTCTCGAAAATGGTTACTTTTTTATCTTCGCCAAAGAGCAAATTTGTGAATTGTTGTGGATAGTCTTTCATTTTTGCCAATTTGACTTTACCATATGAACAACACATAGAAAATTTTTGTTTAACTTTGTTGCAATCTTTACGCAGCCTCTCTTCGTACCAAAATAATGTATGACAGTGCTCACATTCATATGTAGCATCACCAATATCTCAATACTCTAAAAAAATAAAATACATTTATGATTAGTAATATTTTAAATTTTAATTACCAAAGATCACGTATGAAAAAAATCTAAATAAACTTACCTTCAGGATAAAAATACTCACACTCAATGTCATCACCTTAAATAAATAAAAAAATTATTAGAATCAATTAATCAATTATCGTTTAATTCAATTATTCAATTATCCTAATTAAAACACAAACAATAATATTTATCATTGTTATGAAGAAAAAAAATCATTGCATTCATTATTATCACAATCCACAACACGAATTGATATCATACCATGGAAAATATGATCGTTCTCATGGTCTAACATCGTAGTATCACCACTACAATATTGTTTAGATAAGTTGTCAAAACTTTGTATCCTGTCAATCACTGGAAAAGAAAAAGCATATACAATTTGTAATTTGCACTTTTGAAACGGAAGTTGACGCCAATTACAAAAGTCATTATCCATTCTCAGTTGGAATAGTTGAAGTGAATAAATTAATATATTCCTGCAAACAATAATATAATTTCTAGTTATTATGATGCTTTGGCTTTACATATGCATTCTCTTTTGGAGAAATTATCTCATTTTAATATTGGGTCATAAGTTTCAAAAGTAAAGAAAAGATTTATTCCAGTTTATTAGACTGTCTTACATAAAATTTAAATTGATCTTGATTGATCTAAAACATTTTATCTGCATGGTGTTCTATACCCATCTTTACCCAAGAATATAAAGCCAAGGCGTGTTGAACTCTATTTCTCGAGTTGACGCATCAGGGCTGGTAACTTCTTATCATACATTAGATTACTTTCTAAAAGTTTTTTTTGTAATGAACAATCAGTATCATCCGTTACCTTGTAACAGAAATAAATTCAATTGTTTTCATATCTTATTTGGTTTAGGAAGTATACTTCAAATGAATAAAATGTCCTCCACTTAAAACTATAATAACAAAATCACCACACAAAGTAATCAAATTATTTAATGATTACTCGGTGCATATATGAAAAAATAATTACCTGTAGGTATAGTGTTTAAGTCTAACATTACAGTTCCTTCTGAATCATCTGAATCATCTGAAGAAAAAGTTTCATGAATAAATTATAACAAAGTTTAAAATAATATGATATCAAACATTAGGTATTGGCTTGCTTTAAAATAAATTATTACCTAGTGGCATGCTGTTTAAGTCAAATAGTAGTGGTTTCTTCAACTTGGCTAAAATGGATAATGAGTATAACACATATTGTTAATCCAATAAAAATGCAAAATGTTTTAAATTAATTATCCAAATTGTAAGATAAAATAATTAATAATGTTTTAGACAATCATATTACCTGAAGCAACAACATTATCCCCATTGGTTCTCATATAGAAACCACCATTTTGATTTTGATCATGACAAAGATTGAAAGTAATTTGAGATGATAAATCATTACAATCAGCTAAGGTCATTTTTCTGAAAATAAGATATAATTTATCATTAAAATCACCATCATCATTCACCACCATCCATTGCTAATCAAAATAATAAATCTCCAAAATAGCACACAAATTGTGCAATAACATGATTAGAGTACTAAACCATAGATGGTTTAAACCAAACAACACATTTCAAATTTCTGACAAAAAATTCTTCACTTAAAACAATTCAAATAAGTATCAGTTCTTCTTCAACTCACTTCTTTTTCTTCACAATCTTTAATTTCCTCTTGTTTCTCAACATTTGAGCAGTAACATCACCTTCCAAACCAGCATCATCTTCACCTTCAACATCGGATTCAATTGTTCTTTTGTGTGGAGTTTTGACTGAAGAATTTGCATTCGAATCCAGAGAAATAAAATCCTACCAATTGAATTGTATCAAAAATATAATCACTTTAATCAATATGAAAAAAAAAATTCACTACTAAAAATAGAATTATAACCTTAAACTCGTTTGACATAAAATTACTCAAACTCATATAAGCAGAATCAAGTTCCTACAAAACAATATATTTAAAATATTAAATCAATAGCATAAAGAAATAAAATAAGAATTTAAATTGATAATAGAGTAAACTGTAATGATTAACTAAGTTATTATCAGCAAATTTATTGAGCAATTCTGAATTCTCAGTGATTTTTATCACTGTAAACACTTCATCGCCTTTTTGGCGATTTGTCGACTTCACCAACAGCTTGTAAAGCAACTTCCTATCTAGAAAGTTTTCTAGCTCAGCGGGATGAACTTCAATATCATTATTCTGCATATATAAATATTTAAACATATATAACACATTAACATTGATTGTTATCCACAAAAGAAAACATCTATCTGTAAATCAAAGTAAAAAATCAATCTAAATGTAACCTTCCCATATTCTTTCAATTCTTTTGCACTACGACCAAAAAGTTGCACACACTCTCGGTCCCAGAGCAGAACTGATACAAATACACTTTCATCCATAACACGAACTTGTACTTTGAACCTAAAAAATTAACAACTAACAATAAGCATTAAATACGTATAGTGTTATTAATAATCAAAAGTAATCAAATAAGACCTTGGAGTTCCAACAAAATCGATCTTGTCACACTTCGAACAATAAAATTTCTTCCCCACTTGTTCACATTTTTTTAGACAACGTTTACATCCAACATAGTACCAATCAGATTCACTTTCAACATCAATAATACTTCCAACAATCCAAAACATACCCTTCTCGTAAAATTTAAGACATAAACACTATAAATTACAAGCAAAAATATGATTCTAGATAAATTTTAAAGAATTTAAAGTGATAAAGTTAAAAGAATAAATTTATTGATCTCTGACCATGTCATCACCAATTTATCTGTAACATTTACAGAATTTGAGATAACACTTTTTTGCTAATTACATCATGCAGCATAGTTTGGTAGTGTAAACTCATCTTTTTTGCATGGCATATAGTAATAGTATTTGATATACACCAACAGGATGTCATCAACCTGATATAGTATTTGATATACATCAATAGTTTTTTATATACACCAACCTGATATACTTCTGGTAAAAGTGATTTAGAGTAACACTTTTGCTTGATGCTGTCATGGATGGTGCTTAATGTAATTATTGGAGCTTGAGTGAAATCCATTTGAGTATAAACTTACAATGCTTATCATCAATGTTTATCATCACTATAGAAGCTCTTTGAAGATGCTTATGCCTATTATATAAATATCAATTGGATTTTTTATCTGTTTTATATGTAGTCTTTATTGTCATTCTTCATTTAATTATATGTACTTTCTCCATGCCTTAGAAAGTAAATCCATGTCAGAATGTTAATGAAATGATGGAGAGACACGATGAAGCATTGTCTTCAAGCTATGTTAATACTACTAAAATACCTCACTACTTGAAATAAGTTCCTCAATAGATGTAACATCAGCAATGCCGATGTTGAATTCATTAGAAATAGTATAGCTCGATCTTGAGCTGAGTAGCACTATCTGATGAGAGGTTGATTCACATCTGATCAAAACAAACAATAGTAAAATAAATCAGACATTGATATACATTACAGAACACAAAATTATAACTCACCCTTCTTCGAAATCTTTCACCTCCAATAAATCAGCATTTATAAATAGTCTTGACACAAAAAAGCTATTTCGGGCATACACCTTGTCTGACAAACACAATGTGAACAAAACATGAATATCAACAAATAAATTATTTCATAGTTCTTCAATTAAATTTCATGTACAAAAAACATTACTATTTTATCTCTTCCCTCCAGCCATTTGAAGAATAATAATGACTCCAACATTATTATTTTTCTTCAAATAATTTTGAACTTTATCAACAAAATCACCCCACAAAGTACAATATATTTGTTGCTTGCTATGAACATAAATAAAACATGTTAGAACTGAAATATGTACAACACAAACAAATTTCTTATTTTTTGTAAACCATTATACAAAATAACCTCTTATCCTGCAATTTTACATCCATACTTGTTGATCATCTTCCATTTATATTATGCTTCTTAGGGATGTCATATCACGCCCCAACTGAGGGTCGTGTGACTGACCAGGATTTATGTCCTACCCTGAAGCTTACCACATACACTGAATGAAATACCGAGAACGCACACCAACCAAAATACCGAGAACGCACACCAACCAAAAAACAAACAAGTAGGAGGACAACGGCGCAAACTTTTATTAAATAAAAGTAAGGTTTCGAACAATTTTAAAGAGTTGTAAAAACAAACCAACTAATAAGAACAACTCGAGTTAAAAGTCAAATACATGTTTTCCAATTAAACATCACTCAATGTATATTAAAAAAACAACCCTAGACATCACGACTACGACTACTGGACACTGCTAAGAGATCTACGCCACTGCCTGCCCTCCAGCTGCACCATGACTCCAAGCTTCACCTCACTGGTCGGGCTCTGTAAAAACAAGAGAAATAAACTGTGAGTCTACATGGGACTCAGTGAGCGGTCCTTTCGAACCTCCACATAAATCCACAATAACAACATGCATATAAGTTAGCAATTTATAAATTTAGGAATCTATTCTAGTCATGATATGACAACCGGCCCAGAGGCCATCCTGTATAAACCATATTGTTGGCCATAACGGCCCTACTAAACTGGGCAATACTCGGACACTAGAACCTGCTCAAGAACTGGTGGCTCAGCCCTGCCCAACCTGTACCACAAAATAATTATAATAATAATTCGGCCGCACGGCCCACATATCATATAAGGAAAGTCAAGCAATCACCGGGTCGTCGACTAGGATGGTCAACTAGTCTCAGGAACCCACCGGGTTAGGGATAGCTAGTCCCACCCAACTTGGGTCTACCGTCAGCGTGGCCCACTGACGGAATCTCAAGACCCTTTGCCACCCGAGTTTAACACCTAGCGGGCCCGCAGGTACAATCTCAAGACCCTAATCACCCGCCGAGTCAAGCATTAGTTGTTTCGACCGTCCATGTTTCTCAGCTGACCATCACAATCATAATACACAAGCAAAGTGTTCTGAAGTTTTCTTATTTAAATCCTGGGCATTCACCCATATCTGGCCCCCTTATTCCAAGCCATACCAGCCGCACACTAGTGCCCGCTGATTGTTTCCTAGGTGTGAAACATAGCTTGTCTAAATTCAAGTTTTCTCGACAATTTAAGGACCCTATAACTTCCTTATAATCATCCAGTGTCATTCGCCAAATTCCTTAAGTATAAATTACATGTCATAAGCGTAGAAATGTCTTAATACAAATATGTCATAGCACATAAGTTATAAGGGAATTATTCTACAGCTACTACCATAAATAACAACATGCTTTCAACAATAAAGTAATTAAATTTTGCTTTTAATCAATAAATTCCAGCAAAGTAATAATTGATCCAGCATGATAAATTCAATACTAGCATTAGAAATTCGATGAAGGAAATTTCATAAATCATATACCATACATAGTTTTAGCCATACATGAGCATTAAAGAAGATATCTTTCTAAAATTTTAAAATGTATCTACTAATATTACAATACACTCGTCAATCGCTTAATCTACAATTTCAATCGACGAACATAGTCCCTAAAAGATGTAATCAACATACTCAATCGAATCCACCCTCCTCTCCACTCGGCCGAACCCTAATCAAGGGTAACATGATCGGCCGAGCTAGCCTTCTTGAAGGGGGGAGGAAGGAAAATTCAACCATGAAATCACAAGATTTAATTGCACAAATTATCTACACCTGAAAGGAATCGATCCAAGGGGTTTAAATCACTCGAGCAGATTTGGGGAAATTTTCGGCATGACCTTATCCCTTTTTCCCTCAATTGGTCGGCCCCTAAAATTAAGAAAATGATGCGAAAACATTCATCGCACGATTCAAATCGATCAGATTCGACGCAAGAAAACCACGATCTCAACATCTCTAAGGGTCGGCCACACGCCTACCCTACACAACTTGGTTCGACCACTCACCTTGATCAAGGAAGAAGAATGGACGAGTGACGATGATCTCGATCTTTCCGACGGCGGCACGAATCCGGTGTCGACCCCAAGCTTTCCCCTCCTCCCTCTCATTTCTCGGGCTGTGTGCGGCTCCAATGATGAGCCGCACGACTGCTAGGGGGATGAGGGATTTATTCGCTCATTTCCCCTTGACCATTTTGCCCCTTCCACTCACTTAGCCCCTACTCGATTCAATCTGAGCCCGATTCGAGCCCCCGACTCGATCCGCAAACACGATTTTGAACACGACTCCACTAAATCACCTTATGATTAAGAAGGAAGGAATATTTATCAAATAAAATTTCATAAGGCTTAAATTATACCTTCTACTTGCGGCAATTTCGTGACTCGACCCGACTAACTCCCAATCCGGTGCGCTACACCAAAATAAATTTTATATTAGGAAACCTCGGGTCTTACATGTCACAACCAACTATTTCCCCTATCACATCTAAATGAATTTAAAATAAATAAGCAAAACCTAAAAGTAAAAAAATCCAAAAAAATAAAAAAATATCTTACCAAAAAATTCATTTTTCATCTATGATTTCAGCACCCAATAATTCTTCAAACGGACGAAAATAAAACAATTTCATTGGAAAATCTAGATCAGCAATAGGCTGCAAAGTTGTCTTAGATATAAACCTTAATAGATAAGGATGATTATTATATTTAAACTTTTCCTTTTGAACAACAACAACAAACAGCCTCATAAGATAAATATTTCATTCTTTCAACGGTGGTTTAAAATTTCCTATCAAAAACTTCCTTATAGTTGCCTGAATTCGAGAACCCTATGATCAAATAAACAAATAAGTAATAAACACAATGCTTTATAATAATATACATAAATAAATAAATAAATATGCAGAAGAATAAACATACATTTGAATCTTGCAATATCATTTCTACACTATTAATCTCATTAGGATTTGGATTATCCATAGGAGACACATCCCACAATCTCACCACAACTACTTTAAGAGCCCAGTTCAACCTACTATTCTTAATAGAATCAATATAATCAACCTTTCCACCTACTTGCAAAGTTATGTTCGTAAACCAATCTTTCCACTTGGACAATGCAAACTCAGTCATTATACATCCTTTTATAGTACTGATAATGATAGTTAAACGAACCATCACAAAGAATACAAAGCATCACAATAAAAGTTAATATCTGCTGCCTTGATTGAGTAGACTGCTGAGAATTTCGAAGCAGATGCAGCAATTAATAGTTTAATATATGCTGAGATATCCATGATTGAGTAGACTGCTACGAAGCAGTTAAATGGACAAGTGCAGTAATTATTGTTTGCTTATATAATAGTTTACTATATTGTCATATGTTATTTGTTAATAGTTTATTTGTTAAACAAACCATCACAAAGAATACAAAGCATCACAATAAAAGTTGATATATGCTGCATTGACTGAGTAGAGACTACTGAGAATTTCAAAGCAGATGCAACAATTGATAGTTAAATATTTGCTAAGATATCTATGATTGAGTAGACTGCTACAAAGCAGTTAAATGGACAGGTGCAGTAATTATTGCTTGCTTATATAATAGTTTACTATATTGTCATATGTTATTTGTTAATAGTTTATTGTCATTGAACAAAAGTTGGTGAATACGAAGCATCATTAAGATTTTACATATGGTAAAAGTTAATATCTCCTGAGATCTCTAGATTTTACGGCTAGAATCAATCTGCATTAAGTAGGAGAAAAAAGTTGGACCTTTGACGAAAGAATAGATCTCTTGATTGACCACTGAGATCTTCTTTTGAGGCGAAATACGAAGCAGTCAAATGATTGATGCAGACAGATGGAAAAAAATTTGTATCTCATTTTATTATTTTATTATGTTGTCTACATTAATTATACATTAGTCAAATGGAATTGACGTACACATGGAAAAAAATTAGTTTTCCAATGGATATTGTTTAGCTCATAATTAGTCTTCTCTATGGAAATTTTTTTTATTTTTTCAATTCAAACTGTAAAGCTTAGTTTATAATTAATAATGATTATGGCTTCTATCAATTAGACACATCGGTCAAGTGATTATTTTTCATTGAATTTTTTTTAAAATTTTTCAATGTAGACTATACAGCTCAGTGTAGATTGTCATATTAATTAAATGTTCTATTTAATTACACATTAGTTAACAAAGAAGCTAATTAATTTCTTTCCCTCCACGGATAGCAAAGCAAGTTTTTCTAGCCAATGCACATTTTCCTATACCTTATTTAAAAAAGAATAGAGAAAGAGACGCACATTGAAAATTGAAAAGAACTTCTACTCTAATTATTATAATATATATATAATTATATTTATAAGTTTAATTGAATAAAAAAAAGTAGGTAACATCTACATGAAATTTAGAACTTGACCATTTTTCTTTTGTTACGGTTTGACTTTTATATATATATATATATATATATATATATATATATATATATATATATATATATATATATATATTCATGACTTGACTTGATAGCCTTCAAGTATATTATTTAAGGGCGATATATATATATTTATGACTTGACTTGATAGCCTTCAAGTATATTATTTAAGGGCGAGTGTAAACCTTGTCTTGGCTCGCGCAGACGAGCAGCTTAATGGCGTGCAAATATATATAGACGAGTAGTAGGTACAGAGGAGTTGTGCTTCCTTTTTAAACCTTCCCCGCTTTTTATCTTTCGCCCATCTTCGCCCCTTCCCCTTCCCTCCTCCGGCGACGAGATTATCGCCATCTCCATCAACAAGCTTCCAAGTATGTATGAATCGATTTCTTCCCTCTCCCTCTCCCTCTCCAACCCCTGTTCCTTTTCTTTTGTTCTTATATGTCCGCCTGTACGCATGTACGTTGCCATTTCGTGTGGGTTTCTATCATTTCCCATAAAATCAAAGTTCATGTGCTCGAAATTTTTCCTTTTTTTCCTTGGTGTCTTTATTCGCATTCCAGACAATTAGGTAATTTTTATCTTTACTCTAACTGCTACTTTTTTATGGCACTTTATTCAAGCGAGTGTATTTTACATGCATGAAAACTCTCTATATGTTGGAATATATTTAGTTAGAAGGTTCTTAACTTCACATATTTGGGATCTGAGCCTGGTAGTAGATTTGTAATTTTAGTAAGGAAGATAAAGAAGCGTACTGGTTTTTCTTTATTCGCTTAAATTTTCACATTTTTCTCCTTGATTAGATATATCAGGTTTTGAGTATGCCTGGCCTGTAAACCAAATATATTTGGTGGAAAATTTCTGACACCAGAAAAACTATATCATGTTAATGATGCTAGTTTTGATGCAGATGCCGGAGATTTTGTTGATTGATGATGAGTATTCTGGCTTCTAACAGCTGCTAATCGCCAATACTTGAAGCCCTTAGAAAGAAGACTAGTGGTAGTAGATTTATCGATCTCTGTTAAGAAATTAGTAGACCTAACTCACCCCAAAAGCTAGCTCATGAGGAGAGGATTGCCCAAATTATTTAAAGGCTGCTTTGGCCATACTTTTAACCAATGTGGAACTTTAACACACCCCCCTCACGCTCAGGATTGGACATCTGGAGATCTCCAGGGCAATCTCCACCTTCAAATTTCCAAATCCCGTAAGAGACAATGGCTCTCTGGCAAAATAGAGATTACCACGGATCCTATCAAAGGCACATCAGACAGAATTGGATAGGTTTGTTAACAACGGAAGTGCCACCAAAATAGTTCCAGCAAAGCATTTGGTGAAAAGAAGGGAACATCGAAATGAAGAACATCCTTCAGTGAATGGATCAAAGATGGTTATTAATGGTTCTGTTAAAGTTAAGAAGGACCACAAATCACACCTCGTTCAAATTGATAAAAGTGTAGCTCGTAGTGCGATCCCTTCAACTGATGAGGTAAATGCTTTGACTATAGATGAAGGTTTCAGTTGGGCCAATGAGAACTACAATTACTGGCGAAGGAGTGTGGACATTTGGAAGTTTGTGCTTTCTTTACGTTTTCGGGGTTTATTCATTAATGCGAAATGGGCATGCATTGATGCCTCGATGGATTCATAGAGAAGAAACAGGTGAGTATAACAAAATCTAATTGAATGGTGTTTTCATTATATAAACACACAGGGCTATTACTCATAAAATATATATATATAAGAATTTAATCCAATGATGTTTTCATCATTAATTTCATACACGACCCATTACATTACCTATTATTCTATCAATTGTGGTATTATGTTTTAAATTTGTATCAATTTTGGCATATCATCGTATTTCTGTTATATCATTTGTGAAGGCAAAGGCGTAGCATTACACGTCAAGTTTTTGGGAGTTGAAATGATAACATGTCATCTTACCATGGGTTTTTATACGTTATCAATCGTTGGACCTACTTTTATTTTTCTATTTATAAATCTGACATGGAATTTTAACTCCCAAAAGATTTGACATTTGTTGCTATATCATCACCTTAACGGGGGATATAATTATTATTTAATGATAGACCAAAATTGATAAAACATTTAAAACATAAGATCACAGTTGACAGAAGAAAATGGTTTGTGTATGATATTTATAATTTAGCTAAATATTAGTCCATTTTTGTATAAAAGTCCTTTACTAAATAATAATATTTCTAAAGTATAGTAGAGAATTTAAAATTTATTAAATATACATTTATAGTAGGGTAAATTACACTGACCTCCACTGAGGTTTAGTGAAATTACACTGACCTCCCCTCTATTTATAATTTTATCTTATAACCCCCTGAGTTTTGTAAAAGATTACACAAACCTCTCATATTATGAAATAAGATTACACAAACCTCCCCTAAAAAAATTACTCAAAGATTACTCAGAGGAGGTGATTGTAACCTGGACAAATAGAGGGGGGCCAGTGTAATTTTACTAAACCTCAAGGGAGGTCAGTGTAATTTACCCTTTATAGTATTAAAATTTTTAAAATATACAAATAATATTTTTTACTTTAAAGGTGAGACTGATTTAATTTTGATTATTTAACTATTGTTGATCAACTTGGATAGTGTGTTTTTACTGAAATATGACCAACACTTTGATTCTAATGGTGGTTTGTAAAAGTAATTGTCTGACTTACTTTTCCAAAGACTAAAATGTTTTTATGTATTAACCTTTAAGTTAATGCACTTTCTTTGTTTCTCAATTTTTGTATTAACTTTATTTTTCGAGGAAAGGGTAATGCCGAATTTAGCCCTAGAACAATTCTACCAAAGACCTTTCTTTGTTTCCCAATTTCTGAGTTAACTTATCCTTTTAAAGAATGTTTTAACTCCTTATCATCCTTGTAATCCAGTGAAATATGGTCTTCTCCTCTTTTTCTTGCCCAATACTATTACAAGAGGTTCCCTGAAATTTCAATGTGAACATTTTCTTATTTGTTTGAATTTTTAGATGTAATGACTGCCATTTTTGTTGGGAAGTTTCCTAAATTTTGTTTTTGAGAATTATTTTCAGTGTTATTTTAGAATTTCCCAACTACTACACAAGTGTCATTTTATGATTTTAGTCAAATAGGTGGTTTGTTATGGCAATCCTTTCCTACTCTCCTGATACAAGAAAATTTCTCAATTTGAATTTTGGTATTTCAGAATTCCTATTTTTCACAAATATATGCATTGGTGGACTCATCCAATTAGAATTCCATTTTACAAAAATCAGAAAAAAAAGAGTTGCTTCATGGTTGAGAGAACAAGCACTACAACTTGGACCAACTTTTATCAAACTAGGGCAGCATGAAGTTCTTCTCAATATGGGTACCAACATTTCTTTTCTTGTATTTGGTTGAAAAATATAATAAGCTAATGGTTCTATCTCATCATACCCCAAAGCCTCAGAGCCTATTTAAGAAAAATGCAAATAAATTCACAATATCCCGTTACCTCTGACAATGATTGGTTGAAGAAATTTTATATTTCTTTTTGTACTTTTTTCCATTCTATTCTATTTGTGGTGTATAACATGTTTGCAATTTTGTTTTCCTTGGACTCACCTTAGTATCTTTTATGATACAAACCGAAGATGTGAAGAGACCTTACTTGATCTCAGAACTCAATGGAAATACACTCACACAAAAGTAAATCTATACAGAATACTTTCAGCTAGTAAAGATCAGAAAGCATAGCAATAATAGAGAAGAGACACATACACGATTGAGTTAAGATGACAAAGAAAGCAGCTCTCATATTCAAATCCCAAAGTATCGAAGATAACAGAAATGGTTTACAAGTGTCCTATTTATAGTTCAGCTAAGTAAAAGCTATTGTACTTAATTCAATGCAAAAGTTATTGTAAACTAACTATGCAATTACAAGTTGTATGCTACATATTACACATTAACTCTCAACACTCCCCCTTAATGGGAAATATGTTTCAGATCAATTATGTCTCGAAAATATATGAATTTGTCTAATGGCAGAGCTTTGGTGAAAATATCAACTTGCTGGTCTTAGCAAGCTTCAATTCTACAAGATATCAAATTGATGCCTATTTTGTATCTGATCTCTAATAAAGTGATGTTTGATTTCTATGTGTTTTGTTCTACCATGAAATACTAGATTGTGTGCCATTGCTATGGTAGAGATGTTGACACGGTATATATTTGTTGCTTGCTAGACTTCAATTCCAAAATTTGCAAGTATACGTCTCATCCATATTGCCTGACAGCTTGTAGTGGTTGCTGATATATATGTACTCAATTTCTGCTGAAGACAAAGCAGTAGAGTTTTGTTTTCTTGATCCCCAGCAAATAGAACTTGTTCCTATTTTGAATATATATCTTGAAGTGCTCCTCCCATCTTCAGATGAGCCTGCCTAATCACTGTCTGAGTAACCAGTTAACACTAACTCAAATGCTTTCATGTAATGCATGCCAAAGTTTTCAATTCCCTTCAAATATCTCAAAATTCTTTTTGCAACTTTCATATATCTTGACAGCATACTCACACTGAATATAATATCAGGCATGGTGTGAGTTAAATAGAGTAGACTTACAATCAAGCTTCTATACATATGAGCATTAGCATTGATTTCATCAGTACAACAATTCAATTTTGTTCTAGTTACCATTGGGGTGGAAACTGGATGACATAAGCTCATTCCAAATTTATTCAGCAAATTTGAAATGTATGTAAGACTCGAGGTTTCCTAATATAAAAATTTATTTTTGGTGTAGCGCACCAGATTGGGAGTTAGTCGGGGTCGAGTCGCGGAATCGCCGTGAGTAGAAGGTATAATTTAAGTCTTATGAAATTTTATTTGTTAAATGTTCCTTCCTTCTTAAACATAAGATGTCTTAGTAGAGTCGAGTTCAAAATCGTGTATGCGGATTGAATCGGGGCTCGAATCGGACTCGGATTGAGCCGAGTAGGGGCTAAGTGAATAGGAGGGGCATAATGGTCAAGTGAAGATGAGGGACCCCAGCTATGCGGCTCATCATTGGAGCCGCACGTAGCTCGAGAAAGGGGAGGGAGGAAGGGGAAGTCGGGAGATGGTGCCGGATTTGTGCCGCCGTCGGAAAAAGTGAGATCACCGTCGCTCGTCCATTCTTCTTCCCTGATCAAGGTGAGTGGATCGAACCTTGTTATGTCAGGTAGGCGGGTAGTCAACCCAAGGTTTAAGGTTTTCTCCGTTTTCTCGAGTAAATTCTGTCGATTCACTGATGTTTCTTCCAAGATTTGATTCAAATGTTATTTATGCTGTTCACATGAAGTTTTCCCATCATTTTTCTCGATGATTAGGGCCGGCCGCATGAAGGGAAAAAGGGAAAGGTCATGCCGAATTTTTTCCCAATTTCCTAGAGTGGTCGGAAGCCCTCGGATTGAGTTTCTCTCGCGATTGACGACTTGATTCTTCTCAACCATGGCTGAAACCTTACTTCCCTACCCTGCTTGCTCTCGGCTGAGCATGAACAACCTTGGGTAGGCTCGGCCGAGTGGGTATTAGGGGGAGAAAAGGGCTTGTTATGTTTTATGCTTACATGTAGGGTGCTGAATCATATTTTATGTTGTAGATTACTCACATAATATATGAAACTTTGGTAGTGATGGATAGGATCTTAGTAGTTATAAGGAAATGTTCACGGTAGTACATACATGGATAGGATCTTAGTATGGCATGTGAATCATGGAATGTTTCATTTATTTCTAATATATATGCTCAATTGTTACCTTGTGAGACAATTGCTTACCTTGCTGGAATTTCTTTATAAATGTAGAATTTAATCATGTTGTTGTAGAAATCACGTGGATAATTATGGTAGTAGTTGTAGAATAATTCCCTTATAATTTATGTGCTGTGACATAATTGTATTCATACATTTCTACACTCACGGCCTGTAATTTACACTTAAGAAATCTAGCGATTGACGCTAGATGACTATAAGGAAATTCTAGGGTGCTTAATTATTCAGAGAAACTTGAATGTAGACAAGCTAGGTTTCACACCTAGGGAACAACCAGCGAGCAATAGTGTGCGACTGGTATGGCCCGGAATAACGGGGCTGAGTACGGGTGAATGTCCGGGGGTTTTTTAATAAGGAAACTTTAGAACACTTTGTATGTTTACTATGCTTGCGATGGTTGGCTGAGAAGCATGAACCAGCGGGCCCGCTAGGTGTTAGACCCGGGTGGCAGAGGGTCTTGAGATTTCGTCAGTGGGCCACGCTGACGGTAGACCCGAGTTGAGTGGGACTAGCTATCCCTAATCCGGTGGGTTCCTGAGACTAGTTGATCATCCTAGTCGACGGCCCGGTGATTGTTTGACCTTCCTTATATGATATGTGGGCCGTGCGGCTAGATTATTACCCTGTGGTGTAGGGCCGTTTTGGCCGGGTGCATGGTTTATACAGGTCGGCCTTTGAGTCGATCGTTATATCATGACTAGATTGGATCCCTATAACTACAAATTGCTGACTTATATGCATGTTATTATTGGGAATTTATGTGGAGGTTCGTAAGGACCGCTCACTGAGTCCCATGTGGACTCACGATTTATCTCTCTTGTTTTTGCAGAGCCCGACCAGTGAGGTGAGGCTTGGAGTCATGGTGCAGCTGGAGTGCAGGCAGTGGCGTAGATCTCGTAGCAGCGTCCAGTAGTCGTAGTCGTGGTGTCTATGATTGTTTTTCTTTATATACACTGAGAGATATTACTTTGAAAAACATGTATTCGACTTTAACTCGAGCCGGTTGTTTTTATAGCTGGTTTGTTTTGCAACTCTTTTAAAATTGTTGAACCATCTTTAAAAATTAATAAAAGTTGCATCGTTATTTTTATTTGCATGTTTTCAGGATTGCGCGTATTATCGGTATCTTGTTATTCAATGTATGTGGTAGGCTTCAGGGTAGGACATAGACCCTGGCCGGTCACGCGACCCTGAGTTGAGGCGTGACAATGTACTTCTTCTGTGAGACCCATATTCCTTCTTCTTCATGAATTATTTCTAACCCAAGGAAGTATTTCATCATTCCCAAATCAGTCATTTCAAATCATTCAAACATTCTGTTTTTGAATTCATCTCTCATTCTTTCATCATTGCTGCAATAGAGAAGATCATCTACATAAAGTAGTACTATCAATATATGATTCATACTTCTCTTTACATATAAAGTGTATTCATTTCTGCTTCTCAAAAACTTCTCAGTTATGAAGAAATTGTCTATCTTTTCGTACCAGCTCCTTGGAGCTTGTTTGAGACCATACAATGTTTTTCTAAGTTTGTATACCAGATTTTCTTTTCCATTTATTTCAAATCCCTTCGACTGCCTCACATGTACATCTTCCTTCAAATCACCATTGAAAACGTGCTACTGGAGCAAATGTCTCAAAGTAATCTGTACCAACTGATTGCATGTATCCTTAAGCTACTAATCAAGCTTTAAGCTTGTTGATTTCTCCATCGGCCTTCCTTTTGATCTTGTAAATCCATTTTAGACCTATAGGAGTCTTTCCTTTAGGTAATTCTACCAAACTCCATGTATCATGTTTTGTTATAGAGTCCATATCTTCTTTCATAGCATTCAGCCATTCAGAACTTCTTGCAGCCTCTTCAAATGAGGTTGGTTCAATCAGTCCAGGAAGATTACACCTCTCACATCTGCTATATAATTCAGTCAAGTCTCTAAAGCCCCTTGGAGATGTAGGTGATTCATCTTCACCTGTTCCACTTTCCTCCTCTTTTAATTTGGTATTGACATCCTGATTTTTTTCTTCAATTGTTTCCTTTTCCTGCTCATCTGCTTCTTGAATCTCTATATCTGATTTTTGATCAGTGTGAGTAACATTGGTTCTCTTTTTAGCTTCATCTAATGAGCAAACAATACCAAGTTCTTTCTCATCAAATTTTACATCCCTGCTAACTATCAGTTCTTTCTTTTTAGGATCAAACAATCTATACCCCTTTGTTTCAGCACTATATCCAAGTAGTATAGTCTTCTTGCTTTTATCATCAAGTTTCTTCCTAATCTGCTTTGGTATATGACAGTAAGCCCTGCAACCAAATATTCTGATATTACTTAGGTCTGATTTTCTTTTGTGCCAAGCTTCATAAGGAGTTTGATCAGTCACTGCTTTTGTTGGACTTCTGTTTACTAAGTATACTGATGTATTGACTGCCTCAGCCCATAGTTGTTTTGGCAAGTTACTTTCTCTTAGTAAACATCTAGTCATCTCAATGAGAACCCTATTCTTTCTTTCAGTTGGCCCTATTTTGCTGGGGTGTATAGCTTGCTGTGAGTTGATGCAGTATTCCTTGTTCAGTACAGAATTCAATGAACAGTCTTGAGGTAAACTCTCCTCCTCTATCTGTTCTTATTATCTTCAACTTCTTATCTGCCTCTACCTCAACAGCAGCCTTAAACTTCTTGAATGCAGTGAATCTTTCTGATTTCAATTTCAGAAAATGTACCCATATCATCCTACTAAGGTCATCTACAAACACTGCCATGTATTTGTATCCTGAATATGATGGCACTTCCATTGGACCACATAAATCTGCATGAACCAATCCCAGTTGCTCTTGTAGCTAAACCTTTAGGAAATGGTAATCTTGCTTGCTTTCCCAGCTGACACACCTCACATACCTTGTCTGTCTTAGTGTGCTTAAGTGTTGGCAGTCCTTCAACTAGCTTTTTCGTTGACATTTCAAGTAGACTTTGTACATTGACATGTCCCATTCTTTTATGCCACATTGATAAATCACTATCACATGATTCTTCTGTCTTCAGTTCAAAATTAGAGCCATTTAATTAAACAAATTGTTTCTTGCCATATTCACTTAACACACCATCTGATCAGCTTGAGTATTTAAAAAAATCTGACAACAACAGTCAGTGAATACTACTTTGTACAATCTCTCAACAGCTGACCAATGCTCAATAAGTTTGATTCTAAACCAGAAACATACAACACATTCTTCACAATAAATGGCCCATGTTTAGTACTCAACTCTATGTCTCCCAGTCCATTAGCAGTCTTTACTGATCCATCACCCAGTCTAACACTAGTTGTGTGATTCTTATCCATTTTTACAAACAGATCATGACAAGCAGTCATGTGTTACTGCATCCTGAGTCAAGGTACCAGTCTTCATTAAAGCTATCATCTAGCTTAGCTAGAAGTAGTACCTCTTCCTCCTCTTCACTGTTGTCCTGTTGTTCTTCAGCAAAATTAGCTTGTTTCTCTTTTTCATGCCTTTGTTTTAACCAACATTTTTTCTCTACATGTCCTGACTTATTGCAATAGAAACATTTGAATTTCCTTTTGTTGGATTCTCCAGAATTTACTTCCTTCTTCTCATGATTTTTCTTTGAGTCGTCTGTCATGGAAGTATCAAGCTTACTTCTACTCTACTTACCAGAGCGCATAAAGAAAGCCACTCCTTCACCTCTACTTTTCTCAAACCTGCTCATTCTCTCAGCATGTGATAGTAGAGAACTAAGAAGTTCTTCACTAGTCATTCGTTTGATATCTCTCCCCTCCTCAGTTGCAGTCACAACATGGTCGAATTTTTGTGGTAGACTCCTGAGAATTTTTCTCACGATTCACACTTCTTCAATTACATCTCCAAAACCCCTAATCTGATTTGCCATGTCTATAATTCCAGACACAAACTCATTCAGATCTTCTTCTTCCTCCATAAATGCACTCTCATTCAGATCTTCTTCTTCCTCCATAAATGCACTCTCAAATTTACGGTGAAGAGTTTGGAGCTTAACCTCTTTTATTCGGGTAGATCCATGATATCGATTCTCCAAGATCATCCATGCTTCCTTAGCAGATGTAGTATTCCCTAATCGTGTAGCAATATCTTCAAACAACAGACAATACCTGCTGAACACAGAATATTGTTTTGGCATCTATTTTCTTCATCTCCTTGAGTCGATTTCCAATCAGATTTTCCATTGAACACCCCTCTTCGATCAGATCCCACAGATCCATCGTGATGAAATAATTTTCCATCTTGGAACTCCACAGTTCAAATCCACTTCCAAAGAAGATTGGAACAAGAGGTAAACCTGAGGAATTGGCCATGACGCTCTTGATTCCTCCAGATCTAGCCCTGATACCACTGATACAAACCGAAGAGGTGAACATATCTAACTTGATCTTAGAACTTAAATGGAAATACACTCACACGGAAGCAAATCTATACATAATACTATAATACTTTCAATTAGTATAGATCAAAAAGCAGAGCAATAACAGAGAAGAGACACATACACGATTGAGTCAAGATGACAAAGAAAGCAGCTCTCAGATTCAAATCCCAAAGTATCGAAGATAACAGAAATAGTTTACAAGTGTCCTATTTATAGTTCAGCTAAGTAAAAGCTATTGTACTTAATCCAATGCAAAAGTTATTGTAAACTAACTATGCAATTACAAGTTGTATGCTACGGATTACACATTAACTCTCAAAATTTTACAGTGCATCACTTATGTAGTGCTTATAATTTTTCTTGCTAGTTGAAGGTTATTTTTCAATTGTATGCAATAATACCATTGTCTGGCAACAAAAAAAACTTCGTACTTTTTTTTTAAAACAAAGAAACTTGTATTCATTTCAAGAGATGTCAAGGGAATACAAGTGAGGAGGGAGAAGAGAGGAGAAACCAAAGTAAGAAAGAACTACAACAACAAGCCAGGTGGCAAACAACTCCACTGGGCTGCCAAGACGTGCAAACACCATTAAGGAAGAAGGGGTATCAAGGCGGCAACCTCGAGGCTAGTTCAGAGTGAGATTTATTGTTGCCTTCAAATTTCTCTCGTGCCAAACCTTGGATCTCCATAGCATTACCAATCGGAAAAGCTTGCGTAATCTTCGAGTATTCCCCGAGGCATTTCCCTCCCAAGGCTTAAGCCCAAGGGAGAAAAAGGAATTAAGTGTATGTCTTTTAACTAAGTTCTAACATTGTAAAGTTTGTTTGTGTTTATGCAGGATAGAGTACCTGCATTTTCACCGGAAAAAGCAAAATCTTTCGTTCAACGTGAGTTAGGATCCTCAGTTGAAATATTATTCAAAGAATTTGAAGAACAACCAATAGCTGCTGCTAGTCTTAGTCAGGTGTTTGTTATTACTATCTTTTTACCTGTATTGAAATTACAAAGATTGCATACAAAACCATGGATAAGAATAAATCATCAAAACATCTCTCTCCAGAAATTTATTTTCATTTATTATATTTCTTAGTTTTTTCGTTATTATATATGTTAAAAATTGTCAGTCAAGTACAGAACCCAACATCATGGAAATTATTATGTATATATATTCCTAGATGGTGATGTCATTTTCAGTCATTCTTAAGCACATTTTGTTCAAGGACTCTTTGATACTCCTTATATGTACTAGCATTACTCCAAGTGGTGTAACTGAAGTTATGAGCAAAACTGCAGTTTAACCTTATCTGTACTCACAGAAAATATAAATCTCCACACCTGAAATCTCCAATAACACTAAATAACCCGACTACCCGAGATAGCATACGTAGATCTAATAACCCAATCAATAACATGCTTGCTTCAATGTACGGGACCTGATAACTTGGACAATAGGCAAGGAAAGAAGAGCTAAGCCTTCAAATCCTAGGTCCTCTTCCTTTCTAGTGAGATTCTTTTCATTGTTATCCTTTTGTACCTTCAGGGATGCTTAGTTATCTACATACGTGGGTCGTTTCCCATGGTGGCTCCTTTTTTTCCTTTTCACCATCCATGGTGTTTTGGTAGCTTAGTTCAATAAAATTAGTGCAAGGCTTAGTTCAGTGTCCTATCAAATAACAACTTCGGTAATGTTGTTTCATAGATGAAAATTGAACATAGCAAGCATAGAATCACCTATCTCTAGATACTTAAGCTCAACTTATTAGTAACTGATTTATTTGCCACTAATATCAAGTAATTACTTATTAGTAATCCTAAATACCATCATAACTTCCGTCATACATGGATTATGTGCCTAATCAGAGTGTTGCAATTCAACATGGGACTATCTTGGGGGACTATAGCCTCCTTGCATCATAACTCATGGCATTCTCATTATACTCTAAATGGATCTTTGAACTCATGAAGGCAAGTCAAATCTTGAGGTTTTTTTTTTCATTTTTCTTCTACTTTTATAAGGAAAAGTCAAATCTTGACATAAGATATTCTTATATGAATTTCCCTTCCTTTTAAGTCAGACATACGACTTTAGCTGAAGCCAAAGGTAACACTCATGAGCTAATTAAGTATTCTTGTCATTAAAAATATAAATGAGAATATCATGTCTTGTCTAGTGGCTTATGGTTTTAGATGAAATGGCTTTGACAAAAAAATAAAATTAAAGACGGTAACATAGAAATATTTTAATGTTTAAGACTATTTAGTTTTTAACAAATATATAGAAGATTGTTTGAGGATCTCCTACTATATCTTGTTTGACTTTGGCTTGTATCTTTAGGTACATCGAGCAATTCTTCATAGTGGAGAACAAGTTGTTGTCAAAGTTCAGAGGCCCGGTCTAAAGAAGCTTTTTGACATTGATTTTAGTATGTAATCAGTAATCTCCACCAGTATATTAGAATGCACTGAATATCTGAAAGAATAGTTATTCTGATTAAAAATCTCAACATAACTTCTTATTACCAGGACATATTTGTTCATGGTTTGATGCATAGTATTGGTGCATGCATTGCATATTATATTTGTTTGTCTACATACATTATTAGCTAGATTCTCATAAATGTACTTCATGTTTACTCGTTAATGTAACATAATGTGAAACAATTCATTTTATTCACCTTAAGCATAAAAGAATTTCCATAAACTATTTGAGTATTTAATATTGGTGGTGGTCATTGACTCAGCATGTTTGGGTGCTAAAATATCTCTTTCGATGCATGCAAACTAAGTTACCAACTTTATTTATAGATACATGCATCCGAAAGTAATTTATCTCGATTTAAATAGTATTAGATGCATGCATACAAAAATATGCTAATCAGATTAAAATATTTCATTTGAATTAAAACTAGTTGGTTTATCAAACCTCTATATTACCACTTGAATTCTGATTCAAATGATTTTATTTGAAAAACTAAAATAACTAATGCAAAAATCTATTGTGCTTCATTAAAGCACTTATGACACCGAGGAAGCAAGTAGAACAAAAGTAACTAAAAAGAAAAGAAGATAAAAAGGAAAATTTTAAAAGCTGCCTGGCATTACTTCAGTTGGGAACTTCTCTTCTGAGTGTATTTTAGGTATCTAAAGGGACTTGTGGTCTGTTCTCAGGAAATCTGAAGCTGATAGCAGAATATTTTCAAAGAAGCGAAACTTTTGGAGGTGCTACGAGGGACTGGTTAGAGATATATGATGAATGCTCCAAGTAACTAGTCAACTACCACTAACTCTTTTCTATTTCCTTTTTCTGGGTACTCAGAAGTATACAGTGGAACATACATATGCAATGATTCACTTCTGACCTACTATCTTAATATGCATGCTGTCAGAGTTCTTGAACTTGAACTTGAACTGAGATCTTGAATGAAAGAAAAAGAAGAGAAGAAGAATAGTAGTAAAGAACACAAGAAGAGAAGAAGAAGACTAATAAGAGAGAAGATGATTAAGAGAGAAAGAAAAGAGATCTTTATTTGAATAGATTCTTGCTTTCTCTTTTACATGACTCTCTCTTCACCTTATATACCTATTTTAGTTACCTTGAAATCCCCTTTCAGTTACATCCGAAAATTACAATTAAACCCCTCACAATATTAGTTATTGCATCTCTACTTACAAAAGAGTAAAAAGTGAAAATGTAATAGGAAAGAAATGTTTATCTAGTAATGTAGATCCATAATATCACCCCCCTCTTCTAGATAAGGCTTGTCCTCAAGCCTTAAAGCAAGGAAAGACTATTACAATTCCTCCAAGAGCCGCTAAATATCTCAAGGGGTCCTTTATCAATCTCATCTTCAGCTATAGAATCGATCCAAAATATTTTTTTGCATTCATATCCTCGAGAGAAGAAACATAAGTCATTTGCTCGGCGTTCTACTATTTCTGCACTGAGTCGTTTGAACATAGGAGCCGGAGGGGAAGCTTCAATAACTTTGAAAGAATTAGAAGAATTACCAACAAGTTTCAGATTAGCTATCTTAGGAAGAAGGATCCTTCTTTTATACAATCTAGCCAAGCACATCACCTCTATTAAATCTTTTGATTGATGGGCTTCCACTTCTATTTGAAGATCTAGTTGCAACGCACTAATGAAAATCACCATTTCTTGTTTGTCCATTAATTTTCCAACCCTAGAGAGGAGAAGCTCAAACCTTAGTTTTGGTTTATTTTATCTCACTTTGAAAAACCAAATTTGGGTCTCTTCTTCCAAATGAAATGATGCTAAAGCCATCATCGTTTCCTCCGCGACTTGTTGATGTTGAAAAAAAACTCTCACATTTGCACAGCCATGCCAATGGATCTCTCTTACCATTAAATTTGGAGAAATCCAATTTCACGTAGTGGGGTGGAGGATGTGTGTTAGGACAACCTTCATCTACTGTTCGCTTGGAAATTTCCTCAATGAGAATCTGGCCTCCTTTTTCTGTTGTCTTCAATGAATCTTCAAGCATCTCCCTCACAACCACCTCTTCGATCCGAACAGCTTCCTTGGTGCCCAGCGATTTCCCCAAATTAAGTTCTCTATCAATGGGGTAGGTAGCAAACATGCCATGGCTGAAATCTGGGAGCCAGCGGCTCCTTTTTCAATCATCTCCAAACGATTTGAGAGGTTTCTATGGCTAGCACTTCATACCTCTTTTTCAATCCGGTTGGCAGCTTGATATTCTTTATATTTTTCCACCATCTCTTGCTGGTTTGCTCTCAACAGCTCCCGCTCCATCCTAGCGGTAGCTTGATCTTCCTCGTAACGGTGCAGGAATTCGTCAAACCTCTTAAAGACGGCTGCATCATCAAATCTCTTGAAGAAGGTGTTCGCCATCTCTTCTAGCTCTGATACCAATCTGTCAGAGATATCTCAAGGGGTCCTTTATCAATCTCATCTTCAGCTACTAAATCGATCCAAAATATCTTTTTACATTCGTGCCTTCTAGAGAACAGTTCATCACAATGACAAAGATTTTTGAATTCTTCCCACCTTAATTTTGGTTTGTTTTGTTCGACTTTGAAAAATCAGATTTGAGCTTCTTCTTCAAGATGGAAGGAAGCTAAATTCACCCTCATTTCCTCCACCACATGTTGATGTTGAAAGAAACTCTCACATATGTATATACATGCTAATGGGTCACCCCTTACCATCAAATTTGGGAAAATCCAACTTCACGTACCAGGGAAGGAGATAGGTATTAGGTCCGTAGGATTCTTCTGCTCGCATGGAAGTATCCTCACCTGGTTTCCTTCCTTTCTCAATCGGACTATTTGATGGGATCCGCCTGATCTCCCCCTTGACCAGAACAACATCTACCAATGGCAATGGCAACGACTTCACCAATCTTGGCCCCCTATCAGTTGGAGTAGGCAGCAATGCAACTTCTCCCACAATTTGGGATCCTGTGGCTCCTATTTCTTCCCCTGAATGAGATCGCCCAGCCTTGGAGATCTCAGATTCATGCACAATCATCTCCAAGCGATTGGAGATCTCGCAGTAGTTGATCCGCCAAACCTCTCATTCAATTCTGATTGCAGCTTGATTCTCTTCGAATTTCTACAACATTTCCTGCTAGCTTGCCTTCAACATCTCCCGCTCCATCCTAGCAGCAGCTTGATATTCCTCATAGCGGTGGAGGAATTCATCAAACTTCTTGAAAAATGCTCCGCAATACTTTCTTGAGGCTCTAATACCAATCTGTCAGAGTTCTTGTACTTGAACTGAGATCTTGAATGAAAGAAGAAGAATAGTAGTAAAGAACACAAGAAGAGAAGAAGAAGACTAAGAGAGAAGATGATTAAGAGAGAAAGAAAATAGATCTTTATTTGAATAGATTCTTGCTTCTTGTTTTACATGACTCTCCTTCATCTTATATACTTATTTCAATTACTCTAAAACCACCTTTAGTTACTCTAAAACCACCTTTCAGTTACATTCCAAAAAATGACAATTAAACCCCTCAACAAAATGACTATTATACCCCTCACATTATCTGTTATTGCATCTCTACTTACAAAAGAGTAAAAAGTAAAAACGTAATAAGAAAGAAATGTATCTAGTAATGTAGATCCTTAACACATGCATGTAACTTTTGTGCTTTTCCATACCTCATGAAGTTTTTAAGACAACAATTTCCGAGTATACCTATAGTGGATCTGAGTAGTCTTCTTCCTTAATTTAGCTGATGTCTATATGATGACAATTTCCAACAATAACTTGGTTTGTATATTGATTGTAATTATAGAATAGTGATCTCTGCTAACAATGTTGTTACCTTATATAGGGAATTGATTGCACACTTCTAATTTCAGGACAATATATCAAGAGATTGACTACATTATTGAAGGGAAAATTAATGCTGATAGATTTCGTCGGGATTTTAGAAACATAAAGTGGGTTCGAGTACCTGTATGTTTCTTCTACCAACGGACCATAATCAGCTATCTTCAACCTCGTTAAGGTGTATTACCACATCTTTGTAGTAGTTTCAATCTAACACAAGTTTTTTCTCATTTGTAGCTTATCTATTGGAATTACACCTCTATGAATGTTCTGACTCTGGAGTATGTTCCAGGTTTGTTTGCAACATGACCTTAGTATTTTTAGTATGACAATAGGGCATGCATACGTGAACACTCAATCACATTTCATATGTAATTGACACTAGGATGATGATAAAGACTTTTATTTGGCTTCAAAAGCTTTTTGTTTTGTTTTTACAGCTAAAAGCTAACATTTGGATCCTGGCTTTTTTGATTAGGGATTAAAATAAACAACTTGGATCAGATACACGCAAACGGTTATAGTTGCTCCCTGATTGCATCACGTGCATTAGAGTCTTATTTGATACAGGTAAGTAGGCCAGATTTGCAGTAGATTGCAACACTGAAGCTTGTTCTCAATCATAGTTTTCTTTTCCTATAAAGTATTTATTGCTTGTAGATTCAGCAATCATTTCTACTTCTATCTGAGCTATGATGCTTGTTCTTCATGTATCCTGTAAGTGCTAGAAGAGTCTTATTCAAAACTTGGTTTCTGACACATATGTGTAGATGCCAAATATTTCAATTGGCATTTCTACTGAAAGTCATTCGATGCCAATTGTTGGTTCATAATCCATACCCATTGAAGTCATTTGACTTAAACTTGCAACTACATTGACAATCCTTTAATATCACATTTCCTGAATGCAAAAAATTAATTAGTTAGTCATTATATAGTATAGGTATTAATTCATCTCTAGTGAAACATATTACTCTCTTTGTTAAGATACCAACTTTTACCCAAGCAGATACTGAAGACTGGCTTCTTTCATGCTGATCCCCATCCAGGCAATATTGCTATTTCAAGAGATGGAGGACTTATCTATTATGATTTTGGTATGATGGGTGAAATTAAATCTTTCACTAGAGAGAGATTGCTTCAATTGTTCTATGCAATCTATGAAAAGGATGTCAACAAGGTGTGTTAAGTAATACTATACTTTCTGTAATGCTGAGACAGAATATCCCCAAATTTATTTATTTCAGATATTCCTTTTTATCTGGTATTTACTTCTTTTGTATTCCATTTATTGTCTTGTTGCATACTTGCATGCTCATTTTAATTTCTACCTCAGTGTATCTTTTTTACAAAATTAACATATTAAGAGCAGTTCAGCAGAATGAATCTTTAATATGCGTCCTGTAAATTTAACTTTTGATTCCAAGAAAACTAATATAGCGTGAAATGATCGATGTGGTGTGCAGTATATGTGCATGTTGTGGAAATTGGTCATTTGAACCTAGTCCTGTCACTTTTTTCTCTTTTTTAGTTTGTTTACTAGAGATTATTTAGGAGTAATTCTCATGATAGACTATCCAATAGAGTTGAGGCTTAGGTCTACATATAGGTCTTTAATATATTGGTTTAACCAGTTTTCAGAATAGAATGAAACGTAGACTTCTCTCGTAACTCTTCTCTGGTTTCTGCATTAATGATGTGCTAATTTGATCAAAATAAGCCAGATAAGCCATACAAATCAAAAAAGACTATTTTTGTCAGGATTTGAGAACCAGGTTTTGGAATCCATTAGCACTAGTGAACTTTAATGATTTGCAACCTTCTAAATTTTCTTTACCCTGCAACAGGGGATTTACGCAAATCTTCATTCTCTATATTAATCGTTCACAGTGAACTTTAATGCTTGTTCTTTCTGATTATTATTTAGGTGAATCGGTCTGTAAAATTTTTCCTGAATAATATTTCAAGCCAAACTCCCAATTATCAGCAGACTGTGGCTGTAATTGGTGAGGTAGTGCGCATGAATTGAGGAGTCTGTTGAGTTGTAATGATGAGCCAAAGGTTGGAGAAGCATCTTCAGAAGAATGAAGAAGCTTCTTTTGTTGTTTGTTTTTTTTTTTGAAATATGAATCCTACTTCTATTCAAGAGAACTGAAGAGAGACAGGAGTAAGGGAGGGAGAGATAAGAAAAGGAGACATAAAGTAGCATACAAAAGTCAAAAATAGAGATGAGGAAATAAGTTCGCATAGCACGCTGAGAGTATCTTGTCACGAAGGCATCCGCCGCAATAGCTCTAATTTGAGTCGAAGAGGAGCGGGTTTGGAAAATACGATTGTTTCGTTCGTTCCATACAAACCATCTCTAAATATATGAGAGATAGGAAAGCTTCTTACGAAGTTCTCGATTCAAAGAAGTCCAGCCCGTAGTAGATAAGGAATGGGGGCCCAGTTGACACAAGAAAATGAGATATTTCCATCCATCAGAAGTGAAGTGGCAGGATAGGAGTAAGTGGCCACGGGATTCACGAGCAAGAGAGCATAAGACGCAGGAAGGGTCAGATGTGATTCCCCATCTCACCAACCTATCGCGGGTTAATAACTTCCTATGAAGCCAAAGCCATCCAAAAATAGCTATCTTTGGCGGAAGATTGAGATTCCATAAACGAGAATGATGGCGATCGATGATACCCCGATAGTTTAGAATCCGGTAGAGGCTACGCGTGGAGAAGGAGCCATTTGACTCCCATCGCCAAGATATGGAGTCATCATGAGAATAATGTTGGATCAATTCCAGATCCCTGAAAAGACAAAACAAGGTCTGCATGTCTACCGGCGAGGAGAATGATAGTGACCATCCAATGCATACCCCCAAGTTATTGAAGCGCTTAAGCTCCGCAATCAGCGCAGACGGTTGTTCAGAGAGGTGAAAAAGATCAGGGTATTTCTGAGCGAGGCTGAGTCCTGAGCACCATCTATCCGTCCATAATCGCGTATGAGCCCCATTTCCAACCAAATGCATAGATCCAGAATTCATCATATCAAAGTGGGGGAAGAGATCCTTCTAAATTGGAGACGCACGACGGAAGAAAGACATAGAATTCCATGAGCGAAAATCACCATATATATGACCCAGCATGCGAACCCAATAAAGATCGCAATCTTGCATAATTTTCCAAATCCAGGAGCAAATTCTGGCGATGTTGTGGGACTTGAGATTCAATATATCAAGGCCGCCATCCGCTTTAGAGCAAGTAACGTTAGGCTAGGCCATCATGCATCGACCCTTGGTCGAGGGGGCATCAGCACCCACCCAGAAGAAACAACGCCGACATCGATCAATAGCCGATATCACCCATTCAGGGGCTCGAAAAATTGATGAAGGGTATGCTACACAGCTAGAAAGCGTACTGTTAATCAAGCAAAGGCGGCCAGCCCGTGAGAGCAAACGGCCTTGCCATCCATTAAGTCGAGCATCAATGCGAGCCACCATCTGGTTCCAGTCGTGTCTCCTCAGATGACCAATACGGAAGGGGAGACCAAGGTACTTCATCGGAAGAGAGGCCGGCTAACAGCCATGAGATGCAGCCAATCGAGTGGCCGTCGCATGATCACCCGATAGGCTAGCAATCGACGTTTTTTGCAAGTTCACTTTCAGGCCCGACACCAACTCGAAGCATCGAAGAAGCATAAAGAGGTTACATTGGCTGATGTTGTCATTCATACACAGTAGGACGAGATCGTCAGCGAAGAAGAAGTGAGTTACTAGATCTGCCGCGATCCCCCCCAATATTCCCCGGATGAAGCCGAGGTGAGCCGCATGATCAATCATACGAGAAAGGAAATCAGAAATCAGATTAAATAAGAGCAGGGACAACGGGTTACCTTGACGAATGCCCCATCGGTGGTGGAATGGGGTCCCAGCCGATCCATTAATCAAAAGCTGCGAGCCAGTGTCAAGAAGATGAGAAATCCAATGACACCATTTGGTAGAGAAACCCCTGACCTCTAGTAGCTCGAGAAGAAAATGCCACCCAATCGAGTCAAAAGCTTTTTCAAAATCGATCATAATGAGAAGACCATCCTCATGAGCACGGTGAGAAGCCCATGCCGCCTCATGAAGGCCCATGAAGCAGTTGAGGGTCCTGCGCCCCGACATGAATGCACATTGCCTATTATCGATCAAGTTCGAAGAGATCACCTTCAAACGGTTAGCGAGCACTTTTGAAAAGATACAGATTAAGCTATGTTCAAGACTAATGTGGCGATAGTCGTGGCAATGTGAGGCGCCATCAGATTTAGGAATCAAAGCAATGAGAGCCTTGTTGAAACGACGGAGAGCAGATGAATCCTGATAGAATTCCGAAAAAATGTCCCTGATGTCAAGCTTAATGAGGTCCCAATATGAACGGTAAAATTCTAATGGAATCCCGTCGGGGCCAGGGGCTTTATTGCTGCCCATACCATCAATTGCAAGCTTGATTTCTTCCAATGAGAAAGGGCTGTCCAGATTGAGCAAAGCCGGAAGAGGCTGAATCCCAATGGATGACCAGTCGATTCGGAGCAGAGGTCTTCGTCGTTTTCCGAGTAAGTTAATATAAAATTCGCGAAAACAGTCCCCAATCCACTCAGAGTCAATGCGAATCCCCGTTGGAGAGATAATCGAGTGAATCCATTTTCTCCTTCTTTTGATAGAAGCCCATTGGTGGAAAAAAGATGAGTTCCTGTCTCCGTCATTAATCCAGCGGATTTTGGCGCGTTGACGCCAGTATGAATCTTCCTCATCAAGGGCAATGTCGACCTCTACTTTCAGGCCCCGAAGACGCGAAGTATCATTCATGTCAAGATGCGACTGATCGGCCTTCATATCAAGGTCTTCAATCTGGGATTCGAGGGATCGACGGCGGGCACTGCGGGCTTTATGATGGGCCGCCGCCCATAGAGAGATAATTTTTCGTAGATTGCGCCATCTGGTCAACCAGCGATCACTAGCCGAAGAAGGAAGTCTCGCATTTGAGGACCATGATGAGAGCATGATATTTTTGAATGTGTCGTTCCTCAGCCACCATATCTCCATACGAAAAGGTCTAACCGTAATCGACGAGGGGAGGCAGCTGTGAAAAATCAAAGCTGAGTTTTGTAAGGCTCACCGATAACCACCGAAGCAAAAGGCAGAGATTGGGAGGTCGTCAAAGAAATCAACACTCGATCAAGTTTTGTAAGGCTCGGAACAACATGATTATTGGACCATGTAAAGTCCTTCCCCATAAGCGGTAAGTCAATCATCCCATGGTCCGTGATGAAATTTGAGAAGCGCTCGGAGTCACGGTCCGACCCCGAACAATTTTTGCGTTCGAAGTCGAACCGTGCCATATTATAGTCGCCACCCATGATGATGTTCATCTCCCTGTCTTGTAGGAGAGGAGAGAACTCATTGAGGAACGACAACCTCCCCGAGCTGCGGGGGTGGCATATATGTTGATGAAGGTGAATGAGGAATGAGAAACAGAGTGTTCAACAACAGCCATAAGCAAGTGACGACCAACAACAATATGAGAAGCCGACCAGATATCAGCATCCCATATAAGAATAAGACCACCTGAGCGACCCACAGCGCCGAGAGCAATGTAAGTAGGATTTCTGAAACCCGACGTTTGCTTTGCAGGGAAAATAGATGAATCAGAGAGCTTAGTCTCCTGGAGTTCCAACACAGAGCAATGGAGTTCTCTCACAAGAGATTTAACCATACACTGTTTAGATAAATGGCCCAAGCCTCTCACATTCCAAAATAATGAGGTGAAGTTTTTACTGATCATTAATTGAATATACACAAATACACATCATCAGAGGCAGAGTAAAGAACACATTATATCGGCAAGAACTCCATGTGTTCCGCCTCCAAACTGTTAGATGATGAAGTTTGTATGAAACCTAGGGCACGCACTTGATGGGACAGAGGGCGCGAGCATAATGAAGAATCAGCCGAAAGCATGAGGTGACCAAAGGATCGGAGAGGGGCAGCGGGTATGTGCAAGCGAGAAGACGGAGGAACAGCACGCTCAATATTTTCCGCCGAGGATCGGTCACCATTTGCTATGGCTTTCGTCGTTGAAGCACGATGGACAGAGTCACCCGACCCGCGACGAGTCCCCAGGATGCGTAAACTGCGTCTCACCCATATCCGAGTTCCCATTTTTGAGCGGCGCTTGAAAGTGAGCAAGGGCCGCACGAGCGATCATCAGGAGAGAGAAGATGATCCTAAGATACAATCAGGTTCGAGACAAGAAGAGTAGGAATAGATTGTATCCTCAGACCCAAAACAGGTAACACATGGAATAAAATCCGTCATAATGCATGGGCCGAGCCCATAGAGAAAGGTCCATGCCGGACACACCAAACACATAAAGACCATGATAGCCTATGAAGGGAAGCCAACTGATTAAGCCATGCAATCAGCATCCCCACCAATAAGCGCCCATCAAAAAGGGGGGAACAGACCGAGGGGACAGGGGAAAAGGAGGGCGGTGACCACGGAGCAATAGAGGAGCGCAGGGGGCGGGCAAGCATGGAAGAGTGCGAAGGCGGCTCAACACAGGGTCCTTCCCCATCTCGAGAGAGGTCCCATCATACACCGTCAGAGAGCGACCCTGCCGAAGGGCGAGGGGCGGGAAAAAGATGGGGGCATCAATGTGACAGATATCATCAGCCCGTACATGCGTAACAGGCAAGTTGGCGACAGCAATCAACATCTCCGATGAACCTTCCCGGCGGCGGGGAGAGGGGGGAGAGGGAGGTCATAAAGGATGCCTGCGAATATCTTGGATGCCGGAATCGACGCGGGGGGGGGGGGGGGGGGGGCGGAGAGAGAACGATAGAAACCCATAGGGAAAGAGCCACCAGACGGTGGAGGAGGCGAGGAAGACATCGGAAGTGGAGGCCCCGAACTAACAGAATGGGTCGAGACAGGCGAAGCGGGGATGCTCGAAGGATGAATACAAGATCTAGATCAAGAGGAATGGTCGTCAGCGTTAAGATCGTCATCCGGATCATGGTCACCAGCGACAAAATCTGAATGGGATGATGGACCCTCGCTGAGAATCCAACAGTGCCATGCAATCTCCACTCGAACCTGGTAACGGCATCCTTCAGCCACCGCAAAGATAACCAGAGGAATCAGGTGAAGGGAAGAGGTACGTAGACGAATGTGACATGTGCCAGGCTCTGACCATCGAAGAGAGCGGGCGTCCAGAGCATCGAATGACCCGAATGGGCAAACAAGAGCCGAGAGGGCCTCTTCGTTCCAGAAGATTAGCGGTAAACCAGAGAGGTCCAGACCCACACATATCTCCAAAGGGGGAGCGAAGTCAAAAACATCATCAGCAATCCAGTCGGCGACCAGAAGCGAATCATCCCCCCAAGAGAAAGAGCGACGACGGATCAATGATCGCTTGTAGTAGGAAGAAGCCTTCGGAGGGGTAGTGATCAAATAGCGTCCATCAGGCATCAATCGTTGGCGCCAAAGATGATGGTGGGTTGCCTCATCGTGGAAGCACGACGCAAGGAAGCTGGCAATATCAGCCCCTGCGTCCAGGGACCCCTCAATAGAGACCAGGATACATCTCTCGGCTAGATGCCCAGAGGGGGAGGGGAGGGGGGCAGAGGATGACATCATGGAGCCCACGGGGAGGCTTGACAGAGAGAGAGACCGGGTGAGAACCATCATGAGATTGGAAGGAGCAGGCATCGGCACGGTGGCCACGTCTATGACAGCGAAAGCAGGCAGGAGGGGAGCGACACTCAAAGATGCGATGACCTATGGCGCTGCAGTTGAAACATCTGCTCGATTTCCGCATGAGCGAGAGGTAAGACTGAGGATCCTAGGTCGGGGTGAAGCGGCGAGCCGGACGACCGATGGGAGGGATGCGAGGAGCTGAAGGTGACAGAACGACAACATGGGAGGAGGCAGGGAGGACACTGCACACCGCATCAGCATAAGAACAAGATGCCACCCAGCGCGATGACGAGGGATTGGGGGCCATCGCAAAAGAGACTCGTCTCCCGGAACGACGTCGAGAGACAGTCGTCCAACCTTCCTCCACCAGAGACGCGGGAGGAGAAGTGGAGGGTAGGGGGGCGAAGACCGCAGCGGGAGCTTACCTTTCGCCATCCAAGTGTTCTTTTGTTGAAACTAAGCTTGTTAGTTTAGTTAAAGTTTTGTTACACCAGTATTCTTGTTTTCTTCTTTGTATAAATAAATGTACTCATTCTGAGTTGTTCTTAATGAGTTTTGAGACTTTGTATTCATCTGTGAATTCAATTAGCATTTGAGATTCTTTGTGAGATTCCTGTTCATTCTTGTTTCATCTTTTATTGAAGTTCTGATTTAACATTTGGTATCAGAGCCGAATTTGCAGTGTTTTGGTGTCATGGCCAACGCTGCAGCAACTGGAATGCCAAGCATTCCAATTTTCAAAGGAACTGATTATGAGCTTTGGTCTTCGAAGATGGAGAATTACTTCATCCCCCAAGACCCGTGGGAAATCGTAGATGAAGGCTACAAGTCAGAGGGTCTTCCGTTGAACCGGCTGAAAGAGTTCAAGATTAAAGGATGCCAAGGCCATCTTTTGTATTCAGCAAGGATTGGAAGATTCCATCGCCTCTCGTCTTGGAAGAATCACCTCTGCTAAATATGCTTGGGACACTCTCAAGAATCGATATCAAGGTACGTCAAGAATTATTGAAGTCAAATTACAAACTCTCAGGCGTCGTTTTAAAAATTCTTTTATGGAGGACCATGAAGACATGAATAGTTTTGTATCTGGTATTATTGAGATTGTTAATCAAATTAGAAGTTATGGGGAAGAGCTTGATGATGTCAAAGTTGTCCAAAAGATTCTTGGAAGCTTGCCACAAAAATATGATCATATTGTGGCAGCTATTAAAGAAGGAAAGAACATCAAGAATCTGACAAGTGAAGAGCTCTTAAGTTCTTTTTATCGCATGAAGATCGTATGAAGCGATTTGAGAAAAATCCAGAAAGCTCTGCCTTCTTTATGGGCTCTAGAAGCAAGATTAAGAGAGGAAAAGGAAGAATGGAAGATTCCCCATCAAAAGAATCAGAAACAAAATCCAAAGCCGGTGATGATATCAAATTCTCTGGAAAGAAGAGAATTCAATGCTATTACTGCAAGCGATTTGGACATATTGAACGTTTATGTTGGCAAAAACAAAGACACGAAAGGGAGAACAAAGCCAATTTTGCTGAAGAAGAACCAAATGAAGGTAACATTGATGATAAGGTACTTCTTTTGGCTAAAATCAATTATAGCTATTCTTGAAATGATGGTTGGTATCTAGACTCCGGGTGTAGCAACTACATGACTGGAGATTTGGATCTTTTTGTTAAGCTCAATCAAGACCACAAAGTCAAAGTTCGACTTGGTGATGGTTCTTTTCGAATGGCTCAAGGGCCGGGTAACCTTAAATTGGAGACAAATCGAGGTAACTTTGTTATTAGAGATGTTCTTTATGTTCATGATTTGGAATCCAGTCTGCTTAGTGTTGGTCAATTACTGAAAGATGGATATGAGATTCTTTTTGCTAACAATGAATGCAAAGTCTTTTCTAAAGAAAATTCGGATGTTGTTCTTAAGATTTCCATGGCTCATAATAACTTGTTCTTTCTCAACAATCCTGAGTTTGCTCTTGCTTCGACTTGTGTTACTTATTGTGGTCTTTGGCATGATCTTTTTGGGCACTTAAGTGTGAGAAAGCTAAGAGAAATGGCTTCCAAACAATTGGTGATGGGTTTACCTGTTTTGACTGATGAAATTGACAGTGTTTGTGAAGTTTGTGCTGCAGGAAAACAAACGTGTTTATCTTTTCTAAAGAAAAGTATGTTCAGAGCCACCTCACCTCTTGAATTGGTCCATTCTAATCTTTGCGGACATATGGAAGTAAGTTCTTATTCTGGTTTCAGATATTTTGCTGTGTTCAAAGATGACTACAGTAGATTTTTGTGGATATATTTTTTGAAGAATAAATCAGATGTGTTTGGAGCTTTTAAATTGTTTAAGACTTCTGCTGAAGTTGAATCTGGACATAAAATTATTGGTCTTAGGACAGATCGTGGAGGTGATTTTATGTCCAGTATTTTCTCAAGTTTTTGTAAAAATTTTGGCATTAGACGGCAATTCACATCAGGCTACTCCCCTCAACAAAATGGAGTTGCTGAGAGGAAAAACTGAAGTCTGGTTGAGATGGGCAGGTGCTTGTTGAAGAAAAGTGAATTATCAAAGGAATTATGGCTGAGTGTATTAACACTTCTGCCTATATTCTTAACAGAAGTTCTACTAAAGCTTTGAATGACCAAACTCCTTTTCAAGCCTGGTTTAACAAAAAACCAGAGGTGAGTTATTTCAGATCGTTTGGTTGCTTAGCTTTCTGTCACATTCCTGATGCAAAAAGAAAAAAATTGGATATGAAAAGTACTACACTTGTGATGATTGGTTATAGTACTAAATCCAAAGCTTATCATCGCTTTGATCCTGTAAACAAATCTATCACTGTGAGTACGTCATGATGTTCTATTTGATGAAATAAAAACCTGGTTGATGGGTGCCGAATCCACCAAAAAGAAATACCTACTTCCTTGAGATTTTGTAGTCGTGACAACTAGGGTCGAATCCACAGAGACTGGTTAGTTTCAAATTCTTTCAAAACCAAAAATTAAAAGAAAGAAAAAAATAGGGGTTTTAATTAGATGCAAGAAGACGTAAATAAAGACAGTAATTAAAAATGACAATTTAAATTAAAGAGAAATCAATGAGAGGAATGTCTAGCTAAAGGTACGTTCTCGATTTCAGTTCATAAGATTGATCATAGACACAAAGGATGAGTTCCTTTATTTCTAGCAAATCGGTTTGGTCGTAGACAAGCGCTAAGAGCCGTGATCTTCTTTAAATCTTTGGTTAACCCAAACAAGCGTTGTGATTAAACCCTTATTGATTAGTATTCCTATAGACACTCTATCGAACTATCAATAACTAAAGTTCTTGGGATCATCGATTTTAATAGACTATGTGAATTAAACAGTAATCTCACATGTCAAATCAATTCAAGAATTTCCTTAGTATGGATTGAACAGTAATCTCAACTAATTTGCCTCTAAATCCAGCATGGAACAGCCATACCGAAAGACTAACTATCATCCTAATAACCTGATAACATACCAACAATTAAAGAGGAACAATAGATAAATTTCTGTAGGAAATAAATGAATACTAGAAAGCAAAAGAGGTTAAGCATAGAAGGATCTCACAATCCGTTGAACCGAAATATCGAATCGTCCTTTAGCTAGAAAGAAGTAAATTAGCCACACATCGCAAACACAAACATCTTCATTCTCCAAAAATCACTGCTGAATTCAAACTTAATTCTAGACTGAAAATAAAAGAGCAAAACAAAGCATAAAAACTAAAGCTAAAAATTGAGATCCTTGTTCATTACAACTTTTCTCCTCTTATAGGAGAATTCACAAATCTAACTAAAATAGAAAGAAAAATCAAATCAACCCTACAAGGTAATAAACTAACAACCAAATATCTTGGTTTAATATTTTAGACACAAAAAGAGAGTCCAAATTCGTATGGAAAGTTGGAAATAAATGTCCATCCCTGAAATTAGTAATTTCTGATGCTGCCACATGTATCTTCACTAAGGCGTGGGCACGTCTAAGGCATGGCGACTAGGTCCAGCTTTCTTTCTAATTTTCAGCTTCCGAAAATGTGCAAGGAGGCTTCTTTTTTATTTCTTTTCATACTTTGTTGCCTAAATATTAAACATAACAATAACAACATATTATGAAGTATTTAATTCGAATTTAGCATGAAAATAAGCAACTTAAGATAGAAAATATACATGTCATCACTGGTTAGATTACATCAATAGTGCACAGTCCCCTTCTGATGGTTCTATACCTATTGTAAAAGTTAATGAAAATTTGTCTAGTGATCTGTCTTTTGAACAAGATGCTTCTAGCTATGTTACTCCTCCTAGAAAAGTACGCAGTTTAAGAGAAATTTACGATGCTACTCAAGTCTGCAATATTGTAAAGGCCGAAGAACCTAGTTGTTTTGATGAAGCTGCTCTGAGTAAAGATTGGTGTGAGGCTATGGATGCAGAATTGAAATCAATAAGTCAACATAAAACCTGGTCTCTGGTTGAATTACCTGAAGGTAAACAAGTTATTGGCTTGAAATGGGTTTTTCGCATTAAATTGAATTCTGATGGATCTGTTAACAAGAATAAAGCAAGATTAGTTGCTCTTGGTTATATGCAATCTGAAGGAAATGATTTTAATGAGGTTTTTGCTCCTGTAGCTAGAATGGATACTATTCGCATTCTTTTATCTCTAGCTGCCATTCAGCCATGGAGTATATTTCATTTAGATGTCAAGTCAGCCTTTTTAAATGGAGTTTTGAAAGAAGACATCTATATTTGTCAACCTCCTGGGTTTGAAATCAAAGGAAAGGAAGCTCTTGTTTATAAACTTCATAAAGCTCTTTATGGTTTAAAACAGGCTCCTCGAGCCTGGTATGAAAAATTAGATGAATATCTTCAAAATGAAGGATTTATTCGAAGCCTGAATGAGTACACAGTGTATACTCGAAAACATGAAGATAAGTCTTTACTGATCATTGTTGTGTTTGTAGATGATTTACTTGTTTGCACTTTGTGAAGATTTCAAAGAACGAATGCTGAAAGTTTTTGACATGACTGATTTAGGAACTACTAAATTTTTCCTTGGTTTTGAAATTCATCAGTCCAAAGATGGAATTTTTCTGACTCAAACCGAGTATGCTTCTGACCTTGTTAAAAACTTTGGTTTAGCCACTTGTAATGCTGTTAGCAATCCAGTAGCTTCGGGTTACAAATATAATTTTGATAAAGATTGCGCTATTGCTGATGCTACATTGAATAGAAGAATGATTGGTTGCTTTATGTATCTTGCAAATACAAGACCTGATATTCAATTCAGTGTGAGTATATTGTCTCGGTATATGCAGAAACCCAAGATAAGTCATATGGGTGCTATCAAGAGAATAATCAGATACATAAAGGGGACTCAAAACTATGGTATTTTCTACTCCAGTTCTTCTAAACTTGATCTTATTCGCTTTACTGACAGTGATCGGGCTGGTAGTACAGAAGATCGAAAGAGTACCTCTGGTTCTCTATTCAAAATTGGCAGTGGTGTAGTATACTGGAGTATACTAAAAAACAATATGTGATTGCTCTTTCCACTGCTGAGGCAAAATACATTGTTGCATCTGCTGCAAGTTGTCAAGCAATCTGGATAAGACGTGTAATAAAGGAATTTGGATATCAGTTTGCTGAAGCTACAATCATATTTTTTGATAATTCCTCTGCCATATCAATTAGTAAAAATCCTGTGTTTCATGGTAGAACTCGACACATTGATATCAAGTTCCATTTTATCAGAGAGCTTGTAAAGAATGGTACTATCAGTTTGGATTTTTGTGGTACTGATTAGCAGGTTGCTGATTTGTTCACAAAAGATCTTCCTCTTCACAAATTCATTTGTTTTAGAGATGCTATTGGTGTTGGAGCTCCTCGGTGGGGGGTATTGAGGTGTAATGATGAGCCAAAGGTTGGAGAAGCATCTTCAGAAGAATGAAGAAGCTTCTTTTGTTGAAACTAAGCTTGTTAGTTTAGTTAAAGTTTTGTTACACTTGTATTCATGTTTTCTTCTTTGTATAAATACATGTACTTATTCTGAGTTGAGACTTTGTATTCGTTTGTGAATTTAATTAGCATTTGAGATTCTTTGTGAGATTCGTGTTCATTCTTGTTTCACCTTTTATTGAAGTTTTGATTTAACAGAGTCCTGCATACATGTTCTTTTTGATTGTCTGTTTTGACATTCAATAGAATTGGAAAAAGTGCCTTCTGATTATGGATAATAACTTTTTTTTTTATTAAAAGCATAGTATTCGATTCATGAGTAAGAATTGAATACAAGGGGAGAGGAGGAGAGGTTAAAGTTACAATCTTTAAAGTTTAAAGAAAAAAGAAAAAGAAAAACAGGTCCAGAAATTGGACCAATATTTTAAAATAGCACTATACAACCCCATGAACATCAGTGAAAGAGAGCAATGATGCAGTGAAAGCTTCAACTCCTCGCGAAGTTTCTTCAAAACACCTTAGGTTCCTCTCATGCCAAATGAACCAGCTCCAGACTATCAGTAACCTTGTTCTTTTGAGAGTAGATTGCAAGTCCGGATTCGATCTCAAATCTTCAGGCTTCCAAGTATTTTCAAAGAAGGGTATTCCCAGCAGATTGAGGTAGCGGCGCCAAGTGTCCTGAGAGAATTGACAATTGTTGAAAATATGGTTGTGAGTTTCTTGCTCCAACTCACAGAGCGTACAATTTGTGTTGATATTCAACCCCCATGAAGCTAGTCGCACCCGAGTTAGCAGTCGTTTGCGAATCCAGATCCAGCCAAAGATTGAAACTTTTGGAGGAAGTTTGGTTTGCCAAATGAGCTGATGTGAGGGGTCTTCCAACCCTCGATAGTTCAAGATTCGGTAAAGTGATTTAGTCGAGAAAACCTTATCAGCCCCCCATTTCCAAAAGTATAAATCATCACCACTTGTGCCTTTTATAGGTTCCAGCTCGAGTAATAAAGCTTGAGGGAGTGCAGGGTGCAAATAGTTGTAGAAGGAAATATTCCAGCCTTCAAAATTTCCTTGATCATCCAGTATTCTAGCATCCGCAATGTTGACATTAGGATCAGTAGCAAATCTGAAGAGCTGAGGGAATCGGGCAGCCAAGCATTCACTCCCACACCACGGTTCGAGCCAAAGCTTGATTCTTGTTCCGTCTCCAATTGAATAGGAGATAGCACACCTAAATATATGTTGCAATTTGATGATATGTCGCCAAATTGGAGAAGCATGATGAATGCTCCAAGTATCATACCAGTCTGCATGACCCCTAGAACTTGCTCGGATAATGTCAATCCACTGAAGGTCAGTCCGCGTGATGTACTTCCAAAGCCATGAACCTAACCGAGCAAGATTGTGGTTATGTAAGTTGAGAATGCCCAAACCACCTTCGACTCGAGGGCAAGCGATGGAGTCCCATCTGATTAGGCATTTACCTCGAGTAGAGATATTTTCGGTCCCCACCCAAAAAAATTTTCTTCTGCGGCAGTCTATTTTTTTGATCACCCAAGAAGGCGCTTTGAATATTGATAACATATAACTGGGTCCACTAGAAATAGTGCTATTAATAAGAGTTAAACGTCCCGCCCTTGAGAGAAGTTGTCCTTTCCAGCCACTGAGCTTGTTGTTGATCCGATTAATGAGTGGCATCCAATCAGCTTTATGAAGGTTGCCAATCCGTAGGGGAAGGCCAAGGTAGTTTAACGGAAAGGACCCCGAGGTGCATCCAAAGAAATCTGCAGCTGTTTGAGCCGCCACCAAATTGCCTTGTAAGTGGGTTACACAAGTTTTGTTTGAGTTCGCCTTTAACCCCGAGGCCAAGCCGAAACAGCGAAGCAGGAGCCTTAAGTTGTAGAGTGCAGCATCACAATTTGTTGAGAATAAGATCAAGTCGTCGGCGAAAAGTGAGTGAGTGACCCCCCCTGGAAAGTGAGAGCTGAGAACACCTTCAAGCAACCCATTAGCCACCCCCTTGTCCAGCAGTTTAGAAAGGCAGTCCACTGTCATATTGAAGATGTATGGGGAAAGGGGATTTCCTTGACGAACCCCCCTTTTGTGTCGAAACATCGGAGTAGGCTCGCCATTGACCACGAGGGAAGAGTCCGTAATGAGAAGGTTTTTAATCCATTCAATCCATCGTGTGGGGAAGCCCCGGACATACAACATCCGTAAGATGAAATCCCAATTGAGGGAGTCGAATGCCTTTTGAAAGTCTACCTTGAAGAGGAAGCCATCCTCTCTTGCTTTATGACAACCCCAAACGGTTTCATGAACATTTAAAAAACAATCAAGAGCACTGCGTCCAGCTGTGAATGCACCTTGTTGCTTGCTAATGAGATTGTCCATAAAAGGTTTAATTCTTTGCGCAAGTGCCTTGGAAAAAATTCTTATAATGCTATGTTCAAGGCTTATTGGCCGAAAGTCCACCATGATACGAGCACCTGGTTTTTTTGGAATGAGAATAATATGAGCTTTATTCACCTTTTGGATCTTGGCTGGATGTGAATGAAGTTCTGAGAATATAGCAATGAGATCCTCCTTGATGGTGTCCCAAAAATGCAGGAAAAACTCATTAGGCACCCCATCTGGGCCCGGTGATTTAAATGAACCCAATTCCCGAATGGTTTGAAGTATCTCATCCTCAGTGAAGGGTCGATCCAAATCCATGAATCCCAATTGTTGATCGAAATGGAGAGAATCCCAATTAAGATCAAGCATTGGGTGAGTAGAGGTGCCTAACAATGTCTTGTAGAAGCTCCTGAATGCAGTCCTGATGTCACTTGGATCATTAATGGTTCCATTATTTGTGTCAATGATTGGAATCCAATTTGCTTTCTTTTTTATTGAGGCATATTGATGGAAAAACCGGGTGTTCCGATCTCCAAAACGCACCCATCTTTGTTTAGCTCTTTGGCGCCAATAAGAATCCTCATCGTCATATAGCTTGTCAAGACTCAGTTTGGCCTTGCGATAGTCATCCCTCTCTTGAGCATTAAGTCCCGCTGAATCAGCCTTCCTACTAAAATCAGCCACATGGTCTTCTAGTGTGATACGATTCCTTTTTGATTCCTTGAAATTAATAGCAGCCCATTGCCGAACAGTTGTCCGCAGTGTCCTCCATCTATGGATCCAGGTGTCCAGTGCCGATAAGTTGGGGAAAGAATATTCCCAGCATCTGTTGATTACTTCTTTGAAAGCAAGTTGTTTGAACCAGTGAAGTTCAAGACGGAAAATTCTTGTGCGGGTAGTAGCCTTATTCCGCGATTTGAAGTGAAGGAAATGATGATCTGATAATTTTTTCTCTCCTCCTTGGACAGTGGCGAGAGGCATCAATTGTGTGGCTGAATTAGATATAAGGACCCGATCGAGCTTTGCAAGGCGAGGAGTTGCCTGACCATTGCTCCAGGTGAATTGAAGCCCTGCTATCAGAAGGTCGACAAGGCAAGAGCTTGCTACAATTCTTGAGAATTTTTGTGAATCCTGTGAGTTTCCAATGCAATTGCAACGCTCATGTAGTCCCATCGTCACATTAAAATCACCTCCGACAATCAAAGGGTCGGCACATGAGTTGAATAAAGCTGAGAGTTCTCTAAAAAAATCATTGCGTGCCGAGTGATAAGGCGGGCCGTAAACCGATGTCACCTTGATCCTCAGTCCCGTTTGATTAAGAACCAAAGTTGCCGCAAGTAAAAATTTTCCAATGTAAGAATCCTCCATAGACCACACATCGGCATTCCATATCAAGAGCTGTCCACCCGCAAGTCCAACAGCATCCAAACATAAGTAGGAGGGATGTTTGAAACCCGAAATTTGCTTGATTTTAATAGAGGAAACTACATCCAATTTTGTTTCTTGCAGAGCAAGAATGGAGCAATTCAAATCCTTACATGTTCTCTTGCACATGTACCTCTTAGAGAGGCGGGAGAGCCCCCTCACATTCCAAAACATAATATCAAAGTTTGCAGACATAAAAAATTAGACCACCTACGGCATAGACTGATACTCGGACTCGGACTGAACACGACCCCGATCCATCCTTCATATCGTCCCTCCAACTGCAAGTTCAAGATCATCTTCAAATTGTGAAGATGTAATATTGCCTAGAAAGCCCATAGCCGCCATTTGATCCGCAAACGGCAAAGAGCGCAGGTCTTTGATCATTCTAGAAGTGTGAAGACCAAGAGTCGTAGCCGGCGGAGAGGATTCCACCACGGAAGAGGAGTATCCAGTCGGCTGTTTTTCAAACAATCGAGCCTTCCTATCCTTCGCACGTTTCAGCGAGTCACCCCGAGCACCGTGTGACAGCAAGCGCGTGCTTCGGCGAAGCAAGCAACCCTTTGACGTTGAGGGGTGATCGCCGCGAGGCCGACGGCGTTGGTAGGTGATCAATTCCGAAGACAATGAAGTTGTGCAAGGGCTCGGTGGATCATCTTCAGGGGGCTGGCAAGTCACCTGCATCGTCGGGGAGGAGTCCTCAAACCGCCTCAAATGCTGGGGAGAGGAAGCGGGTTCAGACCCGTTGAACTTAAGGTGATGCCCAATAGATTGATCATGATCCACCAGGTCACTAATGGTCACGGGTCTTCCATTTGATACCCGATTATCAGCGGACCCGGTAGAGCCCAAATGGATTCGATCACAATCGGCATCATCCAAAACGGGTATAGCTTGAGGAGCACCCGTTCCCATTAAAGCAAATGGACGACATGAAGCTCTGTGTGCCCAACTCAGCAGAGCGAAGACCACCGTCCACCATGATGCTAGGGCAGCGTCGAGTCCTTTCTCGCAGGGGGGCGCTGGTCGAGCAATCAAAGCTCCGCCGGCATCAGCGGTGGTCACTGCGAGGGGACTGGCGGCTGATTGATAGTGTTGTAGGGGTAGGGAGTTAATGATGCCATAGGAGGCGGAGACCTCGAGCCCCGAGCTGCCAAATAGTGCGAGGGAAGCATCCGAGTCAGCATCGTCCTTCGACATCGCCGGTGATCGGAAGTCCCCTCCAATCTCCGGTGCCTTCAGCCGATCAGTGTCCTTTGACTGTGATAGAGTAGATTTTAGGCGGCCAAACACCCCAGCAAGTGGAACGACGGTAGGAGAATCCACTCTCGAAGAAGGACCCCTTGGGGAACCACTACCAGAAGGCAACGAAGGCGAGGGATGGCTCGCCGAAGCCTGAGGAGTTCGGGCCGTCCATGCTTGGTAGGTCGGGTTCTCCGGCATATGAGAGGCATCAGGGCCCTCACTGTCCAGTGACAAGCCATGCGGACTAGCGTCATCGTTAAAGATCCAGAAATGCCAAGCGATTCGAATTGAAACTTTGTTGCGACAGCATTCATCATCGACGAGCACCGATAGAGGGATTCGAGCAAGATCAGAAGTGCGGATCATCACCCTGCATGCCTCAAGCTTATGCCACTGGAGAGAATCTTTGTCGACAGAATCAAGCGCGCCGAAGCTGCTCACCAGTGCCGCCAGGGAATCCGTGTTCCAATAGATCATCGGAAGCCCCCAAATCTCTATACCAACTTTGAGTTCAGGTGCTGGTATGAAGGTCGTTGGGGGTTCCGCAGTCCAGTCTTCAATTTCTAATTCAGTATCTCCCCATTGAATTCTGCCAAGCCGCAGCAGGGATGATTTGTAATAACTTTCCGGGTGCTCCGCGGTGGTTATCAAGTATCGTCGATCAGGCATCCGACATTGTCGCCAGTTGCGAGCATGCACCGTGACATTCCTGAACCGGCGAGCAAGAAAACCAGCTACGTCGGCCCTCTCCCCAAGCCTGCCTCTAACCCGGACCAGAATGCACCTTGAAGCAAGGTAATGAGACCGCCTGTGAGTAGAGTCTGAGTTCGGCATGTACACCATCAGAAGTGGTGTGCGGGTTGCCATGTTAGACTTCTCAGCAATAGTGGGCGCCGATGAAGCAGATCCCACCCCCGCACCGGAGGGAAGATGTGCAGAACGAGTCGAATTTGAAGGCACAACAGGAGAAGAGGTTGGCAGTAAATTCCTAACAGCCACGTTGGCAGAAAATGGGGATGCAGAGTTAATGATAGGTGTAATGGTAGCAGGGGATGATGCGTGCACCAGAGTTGAGTTACGTTGGGTAGCAACGCGTGAAGGTACCCTACAGGCAGCACCCAGGTGTCCCTCACCCCGACATTTGAAGCATCGAACCCGGTTCCGGCAGTGTCGATTGAAGTGGCCCGATTGGAAGCAGCGAAAACATTTACCTTCTTCCTTGAGCTGGGCGAAGAAGGTCCCAAAGGATGGTGGAGGATCGGCAGGGGCGGCAGGAGGACGCGAAGACAGGCCGCGCTTGGGACAGCTTGCCAATGGAGAGGGAGGACAATACCTTAGCGTATCAGCAAAAGATCTTCCTGATGGTATCCACCTAGCTGCGGATGGTTTCGGTGCGTCAGCAAAGGAGACTGTTTTCCGGGCACTCTTTCGACGAACGGTGATCCACTCCGAGGGAGGGTCGCTGCTCTCCATCTCTGTTTTCTTGATCGGAGTTGTCGCCTACGGAGGGAACAGTCGCAGGATTTATTTGCTACAGCAATGGATCAACCTTTTCGCTTTCCTTCCATCTTTACCTTTGTTCTAAGGGCATTTTAGACACTTGAAGGTTCATTCTTACATCCATATTACCACACCAAGCAGTGTATTTTGTTTATTTGAATAAGTATTCTCTATAGCAAGTACAAGCAACATGACTTGGAAATGAATTAGTGCTAGGAAGAAATTATGTACTGGAATAATTTTTAATGCTTCTTTTTCGAATAAAAATATAATTTTTTTTTATAACGTGATAAAGTCTTATAAAACCCATCATTGTTCTTCCATGTAAATTCCAAATGTTCATATGTTCAGCATCTTTAAACACGTATATGGGCTAACCAGGATATGCTTCTTGCTTTAGCTAGCAGCCTATGAGACAGCTGGAACATGTATTAAATGTCACATGTATGGCCAGTGTCTTATAGATATTTTTCATATGTTACTAAGTGTAGTTTATCATTACGCAGCAATCCAAATACCGGATATAATTGAGGATTTTATCTTCTAATTTTGATCTTGATACGCAGGAGTTGGATATCTATTGGATTCGAACTTTTCCTTCGCAAAAGATGCTGAACCATACATTCAGGTAGATGGCTACCCTTTTGTTTAACTCATTATTTAGCTTTGTTCGTTAAGACTAAAAAAGTATAAGACTAAAAAAGTATAGATTGGACCTTCTTCTAACAGCATAAGCTTTTGGAAAATTAGTTACCCAATCAAATTTCATACGAGGTCCTATGTTGGAATTCTACCACTGTAAGTTGAGTTCAGTCCACGTGTTGACCTGCTTCTTTCAGTTCGCCACCTACACCTGTGAAGGACTGTTGAGAGAATAAAAAAGTATAGATTGGACACTTTCCTGATAACTTGAGTTTTTAGAAAATTAATTACAATCAAATTCAGTAACCATCAATCATTTTTGTTTTCCTGTAGCATTTGAAGCTTTATGAGATATTTCATCGTACATTCCTCTTATCTTAACTCCCATGCGATTGTTCTTACAGAAGTTGGCAAACATTACCGAAGAACCTTCTTAACCTTCTTAGTACTGGCTTCAAAAAATTCCATTAATTTTTCCTTATTTCATGAGCTAGTGAAGTAATCTTGTATTATTTTCTCGAAAGCATCCTCGTCGGAAAGAGATACGCCTCTGTAGAAGGCCTTCGCCGGAGCTAGTCATCGCCGAGCTCTACTGTTGTATCTCATCATGAACCCATGAATAAGGGTCTGCGGTCTCACCTTTCCTCCCTATCGATCCGATGAAGACTAGAAACCCTAATGAACAAGGACGAGTCAGTATAGTCTACCAACCTAAGGCCGACCTCGACAAGACAGAAGCGAATGCTGGAGTCAGGAAAACTTACCGGATGTGAATGACAACGGTCAATACAATGAGCAAAGCAGCAGCGTCGCCAACAAAGATCTCAAAAGCACTAAGAAAGAACATGCAAGAACGTGGAACACAAGAAAACTCAAAGTGAAGTTGAGGAGAGAGTTTTAAAGACTAAGAAGCGACATCCTCCTCTTCGGATGGCTAATCGCCGTGCTCTGGCTATAGAATTAATCACAATCGACCGTCCCATTAGCGGTAGATTCTTAAACACCTCAAAGCACGAACTGGTAGATCTCTGTGCCATGATTACTTCCCCTGCCATATTAAATGCTAGAAAAGGCAAGCAACAATGGAAGATCGACACGTGGAAATGGGCACTTCCTCTTCACGCAGCCATATACTAGGTGCAATAATCGAAAATTCGCAAAATGACGGGACCAAGATACAAGTGATCTCACCTACCTCGACAATTCAAGGGTGGCACTCGGCACATGCTCCCTTACGGAAGCTTGACAAAGGTCAGACACTTGAAACATACAAAAAGCTCGACGAACAAACAAAAGTTGGCACACTACTAGAGCTCAGCACGAAGTCCTTGGACTTCAATCAAGCTCGGAGGCTGTGGATTGGACTAACTCTATTAGGTTTGGTCGGACCATGCCCTATTGCGCTCATACTCATGAACTAGACTCAGATCGAGCCAACTACAACTTAGCCCGGGTTCCTCTCGACCTAACAAGGACACCAACATCCTTCATTAATTACGAGGGATTCGGCAATAATGAGTCAGCCATCTCTGAGATAAACTTCGATCTATTTTGGGCATACCCCCACGAGATTCAGGGAGACGTCATCGTTTGAGACATCCCTAATCTGCTAATAAAACAGACATGACACATATCAGGTATACTCTCAATTCTAATTCAATATTCATCATCCGAGATTCCTTCTTACTTGAGCATCAAAGTATCTTTGCGGGTCCTCCACCAGAGCAGCGCCAAACCTGAAGACAAGAAGGCCCGCATCTCCCCGACTTCAAGCAAGAACATATAGGTATTAAAATTTCACCAATCACCATGATATCCAAGTTGGAAGTATTCAAATTGCATCATTGACTCAAATCGTGTGATTTTTCAAGGAAAAATATTGAGATATACTTGCCTATTTTATTAAATTGGTAGATGATTGATGTGATTATCCACTTTATTCAACTAGGTTTACCCACTCTCAAGGTAGATTCACTCACTATTTGGCAATTTTACTGATTCTCAAGTCATGTTCATTCACTCTTATGGTTTGGTTTACCCATTTTGTGGTCAAGCTCACCCACCATATGACAAGGTTTATCCACTATATGACTAGTTTCACCAACTATGTGATTGGATTTATCCACTCTACGGTCAAGTTCACGCACTCTATACTCATGTTCGCCCATTCTCCTACTAAGTTAACCTACTCTCATGTTATATCCTCAAAAAACAAAATCCTACTCTCATGTTAGATTCAAGTGTTTGGTTGATATCCACTTAATATGTTGCTTTTATAATGAAATTAAATTAAAAACTGATAATTTCTTTTTTTCAGAATTGATTATTTCTTGTAATTTTTTTTGAGAATGATCAAAATATAGAATATCATGTTGATAATCAATTTAAAGGAGGATAGAAAATGAAATCACCTTATAATCTTATTCACAAAACAAATCACATGTCAACTCCATAGATTGAACTGCTCTAGAAAAAGGTTTACATGCATGTAATAGATTAGAAGTAGGGGCCCATCTATATTTATCAATTTTAAATTATGGGAACACGAGGGTAAATTGGAAATACCTTTAGCTGCGATCAATTGTACGAAAAAAAAATGCCAAAAAGTGGCATGGAAATACGTGCTTATATAGCGTATAATCTAGGAAGCACGAACACTTTGTGAGACTGCCGTGTCCGCGTGTTCGACACGCCGCAGACACCGACACATAAAGACACTCGTCTGACACACGTGTCCCACGTGTCCAAGAGTATTTTGACCAGTCAAAGTTTTTTTTTTGCCCGGACACGCCCGGACACGGCTAGCCATGCATATTTTTTAAAAAATAATAAAACAATCAAGGAAATTGAGTATTTTATCTTTTTGTTGTTGTGAAAAAAATTGGAGCACTTACTTTTCTATCTATTTCCTTAAAAGGAACAAGATGAAGCATAAACGTGCAGAGAGTTTAATATTTGTTCATAGTAATCTTCGTCTCATTTCAAGAAAAACTCCTCAATATAATAATGTGAGACCATATTAGTAATATTACAGAAGATGTTATATCTGGGTTAAAAAAAAAAAAAAAAAAAATTAGCAGGGGCAGGTGGCAGTGAGGGAGAGGTGATGCTGAGGGATTTTAAAAGAGGGGATGTGTGAGGAGAGGTAGAGAAGGAGCGGAGGAAGGAGATGCTGCAGGCGGAGGAGTCGGCGCGTGTCGCCGGTGGAGCTCGTCATCGCCGGAGTCGCGGGATCGAGGTAGGAGATCTCTCCCTTCTCCTTCACTTCCGTATTTGTTCTCCGACGACGTCGACGAGGCGAGGATCAGCCGAGCCCGAATGGTAGCGATCGGCCAAGCCGCGGGCGGCTATGTCGCGCGCAGGCCGACGGCCACTATTCAGTGGGAGGTGGGTTGGATCGGTCGCGGAGGTCGAGGAGAGGGCGCAGGTTGTGGAGTCGCCGGTCGGCGACGGATAGCGGCTGGCCGAGAGGAGAAGATGGGTCTGCGGGTGATCGGAGGAGAAGAGTGAGATCGGGAGAGAGTGAGTGTGTGTGTGTGAGTGATTGGATATTCCGCCGGCGCCGGGAGCCGTGGGAGAGGCCGGGATGGCCGGCCGGCGTGTGGGTCGTAGGCGGCGGTCGAGAGGGAGAGAGGAGGGGTCCGAGAGAGAGAGAGAGAGAGAGAGAGAGAGAGAGAGAGAGAGAGTCTTCGGTGTTGGAGGCCGAGGAGAAGCGTGGTGGTCGCCGGCAGCTTGGGGAGTCGCCTGGCAGCTTGGGGAGTCGCCTGGCATGGATTCGGGGCGAGTAGAGGAGGTGACGGGATTGGGTGTAGTAGGGGCGGCCGGCGGTGAGTCGGACCGGTCGCGGAGGTCGGGGAGAGGGCGGCCATGCCGCCGGGGTGGTCGCTGGCGGCCGGGATGGCCGGTCGGCGTGGGTTCGAGCGGGAGGTGGCGTCGGGCGCAAGGGCAAGGGGACGAGTGGGTGGGATATGAATAGTGTTTAGAGAAGAGAGCTGTATCGTATGAAATTGGGTTGATTTATAAATTATTAGGGTATTTTTGTAGTTGATCGTAGAATCGTCGGATTGAGTTGAGGTGAATACCAAAATTGTAAATTTTCGCGTGCTGAACGCGATGGTGGTGTCGGATTTCAAATTGGAGATCATTTGGTGTGATTTTGATATATTTCAGTATTGATGTTGTTTAGTAAATTAGTTATATAATTGTGTTTGAAATTAATTTATTTGGTGGATCTCGAGTTGTCGGTTGAAGTTGAGGTGAATAGTAATCTCGATCATTTTCGCGTGCTGAACGCGATGGTGGTGTCGGATTTCAGATTGGAGATCATTTGGTGTGATTTTGTATTATGCTGTTGTTGAGTAAGTGGATGATAGTTATGTTTGAAATTAATTTAGTTGGTGGGTCCCAAGTTGTCGGTTGAAGTTGAGGTGAATAGCAATCTCGATCTTTTTCGCGTGATGAACGCGATGGTGGGGTTAGTTTTCCGAGAAAGCATTGTTAGGTTGTTCTTTCAGTTGGTTAGTGGTTGAGGTTGTCGAGGTGTTCAAATAATAGTAAATTATTAGTCTGAGAATTTAGTCGATTGATTGGTGTGAAATAATTGTGGCTTGGAGAATAAGTTGAGCATGGGGTTTGGAGAGTGAGTTGGTTGATCATGGGCGTTTGGAGAGTGTGCTGAGTGTGGGTTGAGCCTGCAAGTCTGTTGTTGATTTGTCGTTGGAGATAAATTACGGAAATACCTTTGCTTCTATTGTTTGCTTTGTTTCCTAAAATTTATTGAACTCCTGTTGCACATTATTGTTGGACATGCCATGTAGAGAAATTGCATGTGTTTCATTTTATTGTTGCATATTGGTGTTTATTCTTGATAATAGTATGTTGTGCTAATCCAATGGTGCATTGGATTAGTCACCGTATGCCTAGTATCATGTTGATATATGTGGTGTTGTTTATTTGTTGAGCATGTTGTTATCCTGTTGATCATGTCATAATTAATTGGAGTTGTTATAATGTTGATCATGATGATGTTGTGCTAGTAGCATGTTGATCATGTCATAATCACTTGGAGTTGTTGTGATATTGTTGATCATGATGTTTTGTTATTATCTTGTTGATCATGTCATAATCACTTGGAGTTGTTGCTATGTTGTTGATCATGGTGATATACCTTGTTGCACTCTTGGAGTCGAGTTGCATGGTTGATGTCGATCTGGAGGCTACGGCCTCGGAGAGGACTTCGGTCCCGGACCATTTTAGTGCGGTACCCTCCAGACATGGGAGAGGGTATGGATATTGACTAGTCACTTTGGGCACCTTCGGGTGTAGGGATGTCGGATACGCTGTCCATTAGGCTACCTGCTTGGTAGGGGTAGTCGCGCGGATGTCGGATCCGCCGTCCATCGGGCTACCTGCTTGGTGGGGGTAGTCGTGTCACCGTTGGAGCGGACGGTTGATGCCACTCTACGGGTGGTAGAGTGTGGGGTTTTTACCCAGCGGTCCATACGCTCGATGATTCAGTTGATGTTGCTTAGGAGTAGGTGAGGTGTATTTGTTGTGTTCATCGCCTTTGGTTGCATCTTAGGCCATGTTGTTATGCATTGTTGAGTTGACACTTGATATTTGTTGATCATATTATGATTCTCCTACTCAGCATTCGCTGATCTCCGTTGTTTTTGCTTCAGACTTGCAGGGGTGAGCTGTTGATCTGTAGATCGAGGTGTAGATAGTTTTTAGACAGTTAGTCAGTCGTAGCGGTGGAGCTCTGGTGGTGATTGATTTTGTATATTTGGGTAATTGTATTTGATCGGATATATAAATTGTAATTATTGGTTTTAATGTTGTTTTATCTTATGTTATGATTCGTGGCTTTTCATTCTGCTGCGCAGTGTCCGAGTCGCCGTCGCGTCTCCGGGCCGGGGGCCGGGGCGCGACAGAAGATGAATTTTCAATTGATGAAGATAATGGAATCCTTAAAATTGTCAATCTTTCTTTTGATGAACCAGAGTTGGAGAGAGTAATATTTTTCAATGAAGAAAATAACAACAATGATTGATGAAGAAGATAGTGTGACTCTACTTAACTTTTTGTTTATGTATGATTATACATGACTAGTTCTACTAAGATATGCTAATTTAAAAAAAATTTGATAGAAGTTAATAGATATTGTACCCCATGCTTTTGGAAGGATTAAGAAATAATAAGTATTGGCACAAAAAATTATCTAAAATGCTTCATATATTATGAAAGGGGCCTAGAAAAATTGAAAATCAAAAATTTGATATCAATGAAAGTATCGTGATATTATTATAAATTCTTGAACTATATATATAAAGTGTGGATTCTTTTAAAAAAAATTAATATATATATATATTATATGTTGTGTTCATGTCCTATAAATTTTTGAAATTGGTGTGTCATCATATCCGTGTCGTATCCCATGTCGGTGTCGATGCTTCATAGCATATAATCAATTATATGTGGCTTGGTAAATTGCCAAGTATGCACCTAACCTAAGTTATTATGAAACATATCAAAACATTATAAACATCAAAGCATCGAGTTGCACACGAAGAAAACGCTCTCCAATTAGAAGCTCCATTCGTCAATTGATCCTTTCCTTATATTACATTTCGTTCAAAGTTCACGCACGCACAAAATTCACTTGTATGCAACTTTGCTATACACACAAAAAAACGAAAAGACAATGTTTAACAATCTTCATTTGGGAAAATGAAAAAATGCATTTGAATATAAACCTCATCACCATATATATACAGTTGAATGAATAAATATATGCAACCACATCTCATCTTTATATGGAGATATCTTAGATTCCACCTATGATTTATATACGGGGAAAAATTTATCTCCCTGAATACATTTAATAAATTATAGCCAAAATTATTATTAACTAATACCTGTGAAGAGTCAAAGTGTCTTCCCAAATTTGTCCAGGATTTTTACTTTTTTCATGGCCATGACTGCTAAAGCCCAGAAAATGCCTGCATGAACCATTCAAAGTTTGTATTGTTTAATTTCTAAAGGGTGAAAGGACAAAAAAGAATCAACAGTGGACACAGCTTTAAGTACAGTTCAAGATTTTAAATGCTGATGATATCTTTCATCTCAAGTGTTGGCCAGAAGTTTGATGGAAAGATAATGAAAAGAAAGGAAAGCTGTACACGTTTCAATGACATGGCCTTCTCCAATATGTTTAAGTGATTTTTTTGTCCTACGCAAATAAACTCAATTCCATAAGAATAACAATAAAGCAATCTCTCACCAGCACCAACGAATGATCCATTAGCAATAACATGGAAACCATGGCTACCCAATGTGACTCCAACATTAAGCAGGGTTCCACTAAAAGCTGTGTACATGGTTACCATCTGCAATATTGTGGCTTTTCTTGCAGCTCTTTCAAACTGGAAAACATAGGTTTTGTGGTAAATAGGATGAGAAAAGAAAAAAAATAAGAATAATATGTGAAGCCATCAGAAAGCTACATTATTTAAAAGGAAAACATTGAGGAAGTTGTAAATTTCTGGAAAAGGTTAATGATATAAAACATAAGCGTCCACAATATAGATCCAGTTAATATAACAAAGTTCCTCACTTTTGTCAAAGAAATGTGACTACTTGATTCAGATCACTGATAGATATAATCAATATGTAAAATTATGTCACCTACAAAAATTGTTATGAAATTGAGTCGTACTACTGTTTAGCATTCCTAAACGAGCATAGAAATAAGAATTTGTTCAGGGGAAAAACTGGTTTGCAAAAAGCAAGTGACAAAGGTGGATTAGACCACAAAACCTTGTTATCAAAAACTTAGGACATAACCAATTATAAAGATGCTTGTGAATATGCTTTACGACCACTAGATACACACATATCAGATGCTTTAAATTTAAATCAGAAAAGTGTTCTACTCATATTCCCTACGTTGTATTTCATAATGATACCTCAAGCACCCTGACACGAAGCTTTAGATCTCCTGACTCCAGTTGTTTCACAAATTCTTCTATTTTATGGATCCTGTATGGCATTGAGAAAGTATAATCTCTGGCCTGTAGACAACACAGTGCATACTCATCAAGCAAATGAGTTTCAGAACCTAGCACATATTATGCCAACAGACTTCAAAGTTCATTAAGATAATAGGACACAAAAGTAACAAGATGCCAAATGTCATACATCATTAGCTTGTTTACTTATCTCATCAACAATGACTGACCCACCATTTTGCTTGTTCCGTATGTCTAGTAGTTCCTGTGTGGTAAAAAACGTACAACAAAGTTTTAGGAAATAAAAGTTCAATTATATTTTTCATAAGTAGAATAAATCTAGTATAAGGAAAATATAAATATAATAAATTACTAATGATAAGGTGAAAAAAGATGTGAGCAGTAAAACAAGATTACTGAACTCAGCAATTAATGAGAACATATAAAGGTTAAGAAGCTCATGAAATAAGGAGAGAGTAATGGAATTTTTGAAGCCAGTACTAAGAAGGTTCTTCATTAATGTTTGCCAGCTTATATAAGAATAATTGAAAGGGAGTTAAGATAAATTGAAAGGGAGTTAAGATAAGAGGAATTTACGAGAAAATATCTCACAAAGCTACAAATGCTACAGGTACAACGGAAATTGATTAATGGTTACTGAATTTGATTGTAATCAATATTCCATTATCAGGAAAGTGTCCAATCTTATTTTTTATATTATCAACACTCCTTCACAGGTGTAGGTGGCGAACTCAAATAAGCAGGTCAACATGTGGACTATCTAAGCTCAACTTATAGTGGCAGAATTCAAACATAGGACCTTGTATGAAGTTTGATTGGGTAACTAATTTCCCAAAAGCTCATGCTGTTAGAAAAATGTCCAGTCTATACTTTTTTAGTCTTAACAAACAAAGCAAAATGATGGGTTAAACAAAAGGGCAGTCATCTACCTGAATGTATGGTTCAGCAACTTTTGCAAAGGAAAATTTTGGGTCCAACAGATATCCAACTCCTGCAAATCAAAATTAGAAGATAAAATGCTCAACTATATGAGGCATTTGTGTTGCTACATGATGATAAACTACACTTAGTAACAAATGAAAAGACACCTATAACACACAGGCAATAGATGTGACATATTTAATATATGTTCCAGCTGTCTCATAGGCTGCGAGCTAAAGCAAAAATCATATCAATCGTTTGCCCGTATAGGTGTTTAAAGCTGCTAGTACCTCTGAACATATGGAATTTACATGGAAAACAATGATGGGTTTTGTAAGACTTGATCAATTTATAAAAGGAAAATTATAGTTTTATTCGAAAAAGAAGCATTATAAATTATTCAGGTACATACTTTCTTCCTATACAGTTTTTCATTTCCAAGTCATGTTGCTTTTACTTGGTATAGATTAATACATCTAATTCAAATAAACAAAATACACTGCTTGGTTTGGTAATATGGATGTAAAGATGAACCTTCAAGTGTCGTAAATGCCCTTAGAACAAAAGCAAAGGTGGAAGGGAAGCGGAAAGGTTGATCAATTGCTATAGCAAACAAATCCTGCAAGAAGTTATTATCCATAATCAGAAAGCACATTTTCCAATTCTTTTGGATGTCAAAACAGACAATTAGAAAAAGCATGTATGAAGGACTCCTGAAATCATGCACGCTACCTCACCAATTACAGCCACCGTTTGCTGCTGATCAGGAGTTTGGCTCAAAATATTATCTAGGAAAAATTTTACAGACCGCCTCACCTAAATAATAATCGCAAAGAACAAGAATTTAAGTTCACTGTGAATGATTAAAATAGAGAATGAAGATTTTCTAAAGGATATATGCTCCTAGCAGGGTAAAAAAATTTAGAAGGTCGCAGACCGCTGATAAATCCCCTGTTGGTTGCAGTGCTTCTAGCTCAATTAGACATGATGTGACCTGTACAGAACTCCTTGTTAGATCCAACAATATATTTAGATAAGAAAAATACTGAACAAATAAGGGTGTTATTTTTTGAATCTGAGACTGCCGAGAGCAGTGTACAGATACCAGGCAAAGTGAAAAGAGGAAGAAAGGAAGAATACTCGAGCAACACACTTGTATTGACAGGAATAATGACTTGTATTCAAGAGATTGCATCGTCTCTATTCAAGACTACTATTTATATGCAAAGACTGATTACAGTTGTATTAACTTCCATTAGTTTCAACTAAACCTTCCTTAACTGGTTCAAGCTTGAATACCAGTAAGCCTCAGCCTTTCTTCAGTTGTGCCAGTATACCTGACTTGGTGGAGAGTCAGTTTCCGAATTAGCTCAACACTATTTAGTATTTGAAGTTTGTTCTTCTAGACACTCATTCCATTATGGGTAAGCCATAACAACTCTTATAGCACCTACTGATTACTAAAGAAGCCTATATAAGTGTTCTGGAAAGCTTCAAGATTAATAGCAGTAACTAGTTGCTTATAAGTCATTCAAACAGAAATAACCTATTACTAGTTTTCAAAAAATAATTATGGCCAATATCTAAAGTTATACAGTTATTCAAAAATTACAATATCTTGATTCCTTCAGAGAAGCTCTTCATCAGAACTTGGACATGAGAGAAGTTCATTTACTAGTGCTAATGGATTCGAAAACCTGGTTCTTAAATCCTGACAGAAATTAGTATTTTTGGAGTCGTATGGCCTATCCGGCATGCCGATGAAATTAGCACATCATTAATCTAGAGCCCAGAGAAGAGTGAATTACGAGAAAATCTATGTTCCATTCAATTCTGAAAACTACTTAACCATACATTAAGGACCTATTTACAGACCTAACCCTCAACTCTATTGGATAGTCTATCATGAGATAATTTTATGACCCGCTCGATGGGATGATTGACCCATCAACTTCATAGGCCCAAACCATTAGCCTAATTAAACTGCTTAAGCCAAAGTTGATAGTAGTTACCCATCAAGCCGTATAAACCAACACAACATCCAATATACTCCCCATGTGTGACTAAATTGGGGTATTACAATCTCCTCCACTTATGTCTTGACGTCCTCGTCAAGATCCATGTAATACCCCACTTTAGTCCCACATAGGGAGAATATTGGATATTGTGTTGGCTTATAAGGCTTGATGGGTGTGCTACCATCAACTTCAGCTTAAGCATTTTAATTAGGCCAATAGGTTGGCCTATGAAGTTGGTGGGTCAGTTATCCCATCAAGCGGATCGTAACAATTGGTATCAGAGCATAGGATCATTCTTAAGGCAATTAAGGACTATGATGTATTAGGATTAGGATGATAAAGTATGAATTTGCATGTAATTTAATCGTGTTACAATGTTATATGTTTGGTGCTTGACTTATGATAGTTTGCTTGGTGTTGGTATTATTTGCATTTAAATTGTTGGTTGATGATGATGATATATAATATCATTAATGAATGGTTGTGAAAATTTAGATGAGAATTGGTGTGGATTTAGTTGTATGCATGAAATATAATGGATTATAGATAGTAAAGGGAGAAGATCTTATTATTTGATTTAATTCTGATTATTATCTTAAGTTGATAAATCTAATTTTACAATGTTATATGTTTGGTGCTTGACTTATGATAGTTTGCTTGGTGTTGGTATTATTTGCATTTAAATTGTTGGTTGATGATGATGATATATAATATCATTAATGAATGGTTGTGAAAATTTAGATGAGAATTGGTGTGGATTTAGTTGTATGTATGAAATATAATGGATTATAGATAGTAAAGGGAGAAGATCTTATCATTTGATTTAATTCTGATCATTATCTTAAGTTGATAAATCTAATTGGATAGTTCAGATGGTGGTAGTTCATTGTGATGTTTTATTGGGATGTCGGTTAGAGATGGACGGTACTTGTGTATTGCAGAGTTAAGTATGTCGTTGTGATGGCGATTGAGGTGCTCGAATTTGGAGGACCAAATTCCTTTAGGTGGGGAGAATGTTATGACCTTAAAAAAAAGGATTGAATTGTGAATATATTTTCTTGAGGGGTCTTTTTGCAAAATTTGCCTAATGATTTATATTTAGCCCTAATCCTCCTCTAATCTCTTGGGCTTGGTGTCGGCAATGGTTGAGGAGGCAGGTGATCAGAGCGGCGTGCGGGCGGTGAGAAGACTCCGATGAAGACCGGAGTTCGGAGGAGTTTTTAGGTAGGAGTTCTTATCTTCTATGTTGATCCGTCAATTTTTCTCTTGGCTTCGTTCATCGGCAACAAGTTGGAGAAGAGGAGATTGTAGTCGGAACCGATCGGAGGGCGGAGCCGGTCAGAGGGTGATGAGCGATTGGTGGCGCTGGCCATGCGGCCTTGGCGGCAGCCATGCCGCTGCTCGCGGTATGGCAGCAGCCATGGGGCGACGGGTGGTCACCGTCAGTTGGATCGGAGGGAGGGTCGGCGAGGACCCGAGGAGGAGAGAGGAGGGGCGGCGTTGGGCAGGAGATGAGTGAGAGAGGGTTTTTCTTTATTTAATAAATAAGGTAATTAAGAAGAAAGTTGTATCGCATGAAATGAGGTTAAATTGTGGAATATGAGGGTATTTTTGGATTTGATCACAGGATCGTCGGATCGAGTCGAGGTGAATACCAAAGTTGTAGGTTTTCGTGTTCTGAACGCGATGGTGGTGTCAGATTTCTGATCAGAGGTCGTTTGGTAGATCTTTTCTATGTTTCGGTGTTATTTGGTAGATGCGAGTTATTAATTCAGTTGATAAATAATTAAATAATGTAGGATAGTGGTATTCTATGTTAGGTGATGATTTAGAGTATAGATAGTTGTGATGAGTGCGAGTTGACTCCTGTTGTAGCCGATGAACGTTGAATGGGTAAATTAACGATTTTACCCTTTGCCTCTATTTGCTTTTGAAATCCGTTGATCTCCTGTTGCATTATGTTGTTGAACATACCATGTTGATAATTGCATGAATCTAATTAGTTGTTATGCATTGATGATTATTTAGCATAATATTATGCTAGGCATGGTGCACATTGTTAGTGTTGTCATAAGTTGTATTTGCTAACATGAATTATTTTTGGTTGCATCTTCAGTTGATAGTTGTAGTAGCATTTATTGTTGTTAGCATTGTAGATCAGTTATAGTGTGTCATGTGGTGAGATCTAGTTATCATGTTGCTTATTGTTGTATCAGTTATTGTTGCTAGTATCGTAGGCCAGTTGTTGTTGACATACTGCATTATAACCGTTGTGGGTGCAAGCCCGGACATTGTTGATTTATTGCCCGAGGTGTATGGGCGGTGACACCGGTGATCACGAAACTTTCACTTGAGTTGCTTGTGTGGCGTCGCGGTGTTAGACGTCGACGGGCTCGTGTGCGGCGTCGCGGTGTTAGACGTCGGCGAACTATCCTTGGATGGTCGCACCTCTTGCTTGAGCGGGCTTGAGGTGCCACTCTCGAGGTGCGAGAGTGCGGGGGAAACCCACTTGTCCACTACGCTCTTGATTGGTATGAGTTGCAATAGTTGATAGGTGAACATGTGTCTTGTTGTTGTTGACATGTTGCATTTTGTTACAGAGTCGTATATTGTTGCATTTAGAGTATCATCGCATCATGATTGTTGTCCTTATTGTTGCCATATTGATTCTCCTACTCAGCTTTCCGCTAATGTTTGTTGTTTTGCCTCAGATCTGCAAGTTCGAGCGGTAGCTGTGAAGGTCTAGTTAGATAGAGTAGAGGAGCCAGACTCTGTCATTGATTTCCGTAGAGATGTATAAAGTTTCTTGAATAACATTTCATTATTGTAATAGATATTATTCTAATGCAAGTGGTTGAAGTTCATGTTGCAAGCTGTTCATGAAGATTTTGGTGTGTTAGTTGATAGTTGGTTGCGCTTCTCCTAGGCGGTGTTCCTTATTTACGGATGAACCTAGGCGGGGCGTAACAATTTGGTATGAGAGCAAGACCTAGTCCTAAGCATGGTGAGGGAACCTATGTGAGAAAGGGCTGCCCGGATGATGGGGTGGAGCCGCTACTAGGCTAGGCCTCATATGCCACCGACTTGGGTGTGATTCTGAGCTATGTGTTAGACTTGAGTTGGGTTTTGATGAGGACGTCAAGACATAAGTAGGGGAGATTGTAATACCCCACTTTAGTCCCATATAGGGAAAATATTGGATGTTGTGTTGGCTTATAAGGCTTGATGGGTGTGCTACCATCAACTTTAGCTTAAGCATTTTAATTAGGCCAATAGGTTGGCCTATGAAGTTGGTGGGTCAGTTATCCTATCAAGCGGGTCGTAACAATCCAATTCAAATCTAACACAGCCTAGAACCACACCCAAGTTGGCGGCATGTGAGGCTTAGTCCAATAGCGGCTCCACCCCATCTCTGGGCAACTCTTTCTCACATTGGCTCCCTCACCATGCCTAGGATTAGATCATACTCTCATACCATTTTGTTACGCCCCTCCTAGAGTCATTTCCATTTAGGCAAAGATCGCCTAGGGATAGTCTATTAGATAGTCTATCATGAGATAATTTTACGACTCGCTCGATGGGATAATTGACCCATTAACTTCATAGGCCCAAACCATTAGCCTAATTAAACTGCTTAAGCAAAAGTTAATAGTAGTTACCCATCAAGCCGTATAAACCGACACATCTCGCACCTCGAGAGTGGCACCTCAAACTCCACTCTAGCAAGAGATGCGACTACCCAAAGAGTAGCCCGTCGGCATCGCACCTCGACGCCGCACACTTGAACCCCGAGAGTTCAATCATGATCACTAGTGTCATCGCTCATGCTTAATGAGTGTCCAAGGGTTAAAGCCTATAATAGATCAAGTCATGCTAATAAAATGTTTACCTAACTCCTATTAACAACATAAATGAACGACTTGTGTAATCACCGTAACAACAATAACATCTTACTATAAACAACAACAAAGTTCACCACATGCAATATAATTAATAATCAAGAATGACAATAATTTACCAACTAATGCGACACCATTAAAATGATGGCAATATCCAGTAATGTTGCTAACAACAATAATAACCAAATGCAGCATAACCATTAATTAAAAGCAATAATCTAATGATCATACCATGCAATTAATTAAATAACATTACTCGAATCACCCGACTTACTATATGGCATGTCCAAGGATAAAATGTAATAAGAGTACAATGGAATTTAGAAGCAAAACAAGTAGAAGAGGAAAAAAGGTTGTTTTTGTCATTTTACCCGACGATAATTTCATCGGCTTACTTGGAGTCAATCTACATAACACAACTTGCTTTTTAACCCCAACCTTGTTACCCAACTACTTCACTTATAATTAAGGTTATTTATTTAGCCATCCAGCTACATGATTAATTGAGTAAATCAATTTAATCAATCTGCTAACACACTTTTATTAGATCAACATAACATGATACTATTACTCCACATGAATTGATTAATCTGCCAATTAAATATAATTTCCAATCATCATATAGACTACAGTATGACCTCAAGCAACCAACTTAAGACATTAATCCAATAATCCATGATTTTGAGCCAATAAAACTTTATTCACAATTGACAAACTAATACTTTCCATATTATATATAACTCATTTCATCCCCACATGAACCTAAAATTGACCTTTGGGTCTAATAATTAACTTGAAGTTTATACTAATTCAAATGAACTCTGATGTCATATTGATTCAATCAATCCCATTTGTTAAAATTCTCAACATTTATCATTAACCAAATAAATATAACAATTGGGTAAATACTAATTAAACCAATAACAAAATCTGTCATATACCAATATTCTTTTAATTATCAACAATCCACTAATATAATCTACTCATGCAACATAGTTAGCATTGTTTACATACTTTAAACTTTGTTTGCATCAATTCACACAGCATAAAGCTGCAACTTTTAAATCTAGGATTAACTAAAAATATAATTTAATCATTAAATAATGTATCAAATCTCATTCTTAATATCTACATGACACAACCTATCTATAATGGCAGCAATGTCAAGTCACCCATCCCTTGTTTAATACTCAATTCTTTATCCATGTCTCATCAAACCTTTTTCTCATTGGAAAAAGTCAAACCTAATTCCTAAGTAAAATGTCATCATTGAGAGCATTAATAATTATTCAAGTCTCCTGTTTTTTTCTTCACACATCCTCTTTCCCAGCCTCTCCTCTTTTCACCCGATAACAACATTTTCTTCTTCATACCTGACTGTAACCACCAAGAGGAGATGAAGTGGACCTCCAACCAACCAGTCCTTCGGCTGCCGACGTTCATCCCCAACCCCCAAGCAACTGCCCTCGATTCCAAGCCGAGGAAATGACGAAAATAAGAAAGTTATAGAAAGGAATCCTACCTCAAACCGAGTTTGATGATAAACCATCCTAAAACGCGCACATCTCCAATCTCCGATCTCCCCTCTCATCTCATTATGGTGGCTGCAGAAACTTCTCTCTTAAAACATTAGAATTTAACCTAGTTTTTAATCTGATTTGGGAATTTTATAGAAAAGCCCTCCAATACTTAGATTTACACATATACCCCTCAATCCTATTAAAATTCTGAAAACTATAAATAATATTCATTCTTATAATATATCTCGGGCATAACAGATAATTATTAAAGTATCCCTCCTAAATAATCTCAAGCAAACAAACAAAAAAAGAGAAAAAAAAAAGTGACAGGACTTGGTTCAAATGACCAATTTTCACAAGATGCACATGTGCTGCACCACATCAATCATTTCATGCTATATTAGTTTTCCTGGAATCAAAAGTTGAATTTACAGGATGCATATTAAAGGTCCATGCTGCTGAACTGCTCTTAATATATTAATTTTGTAAAAAAGAATAGCTGATCTAGAAATCAAAATGAGCATGCAACAAGACAATACAAGGAATACAAAAGAAGTAAATGCCCGATAAACAAGATGTGAAATAAACAATTTTGGGGATATTCTGTCTCAGCATTAGAGGAAGTATAGTATTAGTTAACAAACCTTGTTGGCATCCTTTTCATATATTGCATAGAACAATCGTAGCAATCTCTCTCTAGTGAAAGATTTAATTTCACCCATCATACCAAAATCATAGTAGATAAGTGCTCCATCTCTTGCAATAGCAATATTGCCTGGATGGGGATCAGCATGAAAGAAGCCAGTCTTCAGTATCTGCATGGGCAAAAGTTGGAATGTTAACAAAGAGAGTAATATGTTTCACTAGAGATGAAAATTAATAACTATACTATCTAACCACTAAGGCACTAACTAATTAAAATTTTGCATTCAGGAATTGATATGTAAAGGATTGTCAATATAGTTGTTACTTATTAGTTTAAGTCAAATGACTTCCATGTGTATGCATTATGAACCAACAATTGGCATCAAATGACTTTCATTAGAAATGTCCATCAAAATAGTTGACATCTACACATGTGTTAGAAACCAAGTTCTGAATACGACTCTTCTAGCACTTGAAGGATACATGAAGAACAAGCATCATAGCTAATATAGAAGTAGAAGAATTTGCCAAATCTATCAAACAATAAAAACTTTATAAGAAAAGAAAAATAAGATAGAGAACAAGCTTCAGTAATGATGCAATCTACTGCAAATCTGACCTACTTACCTGTATCAAATAAGACTCTACCGCACGTGAAGCAATCAGGGAGCGGCTAAAACCTTTTCCGTGTATCTGATCCAAGTTGCTTATTTTAATCCCTTATCAAAAAAATCCAAGATCCAAATGTCAGCTTTGAACTGTAAAAACAAAACTAAAAGCCATCGAAGCCAAATAAAAGTCTTCATCATTATCCCAGTGTCAATTACATCTGAAATGTGATTGAGTGTTTATGCATGCATGGCCCTATGTGTCATACTAAATATATTAATGTCATGATGCATACAAACCTGGAACATACTCCAGAGTCACAACATTCGTAGTGGTATAATCCCAATAGATAAGCTACAAATGAGAAACAGATTGTGTTAGATGGAAACTACTATAAAAATGTGGTGATACATCTTAAAGAGGTTGAAGATAGCTGATTATTGTCTGTTGGTAGAAGAAACATACAGGTACCCTAACCCACTTTATGTTTCTAAAATCCCGACGAAATCTATCAGCATTTTTCCCTTCATTGATGTAGTCAATCTCTTGATAAATTGTCCTGAAATTAGAAGAGTGCAAGAAATTCCCTATATAAGGTTGTTCATAGTTAGCACAGATCACTATTCTATAATTATAAGCAAAGTACAATCCAAATTATTCTTGGAAATTGTCATCTTGTGGACATCAGCTAAATTTGGGAAGATGACTACTCAGATTGACTATAGGTACTTGGAAATTATCGTCTTTAAAAACTTCATGAGGTATGGAAAAGCCCAAAAATTTCATGCATGCATATTAAGATAGTAGGTCATAATTAATAAAGTGAATCATTGCATATGTATGTTCTGCAGTATATTGTTCTGACTTACGAGTACTCAGAAAAATAAAAAATAAAAGAGTTAGTGGTAGTTGACTAGTTACTTGGAGCATTCTTCATATAGCTCTAACCAGTCCCTCGTAGCACTTCCAAAAGTTTCGTTTCTTTGAAAATATTCTAGTATCAGCTTCAGATTTCCTGAGAACAGACAACAAGTCCCTTTAGATACCTAAAATACACTCAGAAGGAAAGTTCCTAATTGAAGTAATGCCAGGCAGATTTTAAAATTTTCCTTTTTATCTTCTACTTTTTAGTTACTTTTGGTCTACTTGCTTCCTCTGTATCATAAGTGACTTTATGAAACACGATAGATTTTTGAATTCGTTATTTTAATTTTTCAAATGAAATCATTTGAATCAGAATTCAAGCGGTAATAGAGGCTTGATAAAACAACCAGTTTTAATTAAAATGAAATATTTTAGTTTGATTGGCATATTTTTTATTCATGCATCTAATACTATTTAAATGGAGACAAATTACTTTCGGATGCATGTATCTAGAATAAAATTGGTAATTTGGTATGCATGCATCTATAGAGATATATTAGCACCCAAAGATGCTGAATCAATGACCACCACCAATATTAGATACTCAAATAGTTGATCAAAATTATTTTATGCTTAAGGTGAATTAAGTGAATTATTTCACATTATGTTACATTAAGGAGTAAACATGAAGTACATTTATGAGGATCTAGCTAATAAACAAACATAATATGCAATGCACCAAGCCACCAATACTATGCATCCAACAATGAACAAATATGTCCTGGTAATCAGAAGTTATGTTGAGATTGTTAATCAGAAATAACTATTATTTCAGATATTCAGTGCATTATAACATCAAATCTTGATATTATGGTGGAGATTACATACTAAAATCAATGTCAAAAAGCTTCTTTAGACCGGGCCTCTGAACTTTGACAACAACTTGTTCTCCGCTATGAAGAATTGCTCGATGTACCTAAGAGATAAAAGCCAAAGTCATACAGGATATAGTAGGAGATCCTCAAACAATCTTCTATTTGTTAAAAATTAAATAGTCTTAACCATTAAAGTCTCAACATTCTTTGTGATTCATTCCATCTAAATTTGAAGTGTTAGATGAAAACATAATCTTTCCTACGTTCTTAACACTCCCCTCTTTTTTTAAAAAAAAGCACTGCCTTTCAAGTGTGGGTAATTGCACAGATAGCCCAAAATGTGCACTTCAGTCACTTAGCTTAATTAGAGGTATTTTTTTAGACGTGATATGAGCATGATTTTAACACAGGGCCTCTTTCTATGTTACCATCTTCTCATTTATATTTTTAACAAATGACGAAAACGACAAGAATACATAGCTCATGAGTGTTATCTTTGGTTTCAGCTGGAGTTGTATGTTTGACTTAAAAGGAACATAAATTCATATAAGAATGTCTTGTGTCAAGATTTGACTTTTCCTCCAAACAAAAAAAGAAAAAAAATCCCTCAAGATTTGATTTGCCTTCATGAATTCAAAGATCTACTTAGACCATAATGAGAATGCCATGAGTTATGGTACAAGGAGGCTATAGTCCCCCATGATGGACCCATGATGATATGCGACAGTCCGATTAGTCGCATAATCCATGTGAAGTGGAGGTTACGATGGTATATAGGATAATTACTTGATATTAGTGGCAGATAAATCAGTTACTAACAAGTTGAGCTTAAGTATCTAGAGATAGGTGATTCTAAGGTTGCTATGTTAAATTTCTATCTATCAAACAACATCATAGAAGTTGTTTTTTGATAGGACATTGAACTAAGCATAGACATTAATTTTGTTGAAGTAAGCTACCAAAACACCATGGATGTTGAAAAAGAAAACATGGAGGACACTAGGGGAAATGGCCCTTGTATGTAGATAACTAGTATGGATAACTAACCATCCCTGTAGGTACAAAAGGATAACAATGTAACGCATCTCACCAGAAAGGAAGAGGACCTAGGACTTGAAGGCTTAGCTCTTCTTTCCTTGACTATTGTCCAAGTTATCAGGTCCAATACATTGAGGTGTATTCAATCATGTCCAATACATTGAGGCAAGCATGTCAATGATTAGCTTATTCAATCTACATATGTTATATCAGGTTATTTGGTGTTATTGGGGATTTGAGGTGTGAAGATTTATATTTTCTGTGAATACGGATGAGGTCAAACTGCAATTTTAGTCAAAACTTCATAGATGTAATGCTAGTATAAGGAGTATTAAAGAGTCCTTGAACAAATTCGTGCTTATAGGTTATATTATCCTAACAGCAATAAGAATAACTCTGAAAATGATATCACCGCTTGAAAAAAAATGATATCACCATCTGGGAAAAATATAATAATTTCCATGATGTTTGACTGAATTTTTATCATATATAAAAAGAATAAATAGAATAAATAGAATAAATAAAAAATAAATTCTGTTGAGAGCTATTTTATCATTTATTCTTATCCATGGTCTTGTATGCAATCTTTGTAATTTCAATACAAGTAAAACAAATAGTAACAGCAAACACCTGACCAAGACTAGCAGCAGCTATTGGTTGTTCTTCAAATTCTTTGAATAATATTTCAACTGGGGATCCTAACTCACGTTGAATGAAAGATTTTGCTTTTTCTGGTGAAAATGCAGGTACCATATCCTGCATAAACACGAACAAAGTTTACAAAGTTAGAACTTAGTTAAAAGACATGATACTGAGTATGAAGTTTTTATGTCACCATACAATGGTAATTATTGCATACAATTAGAAAAATAACCTTCAGGTAGCAATACAAATTATAAGCACTACATAAGTAACGCACCATAAAAGATACTTAGGTGAGTCCAAGGAAAAAATTTTGCAAACAGGTTATACACCAGGAATAGAAAAAAGGGAAGAAAATATAAATAGCAATGTCAAATTTCTTCAACTAATCATTGTCAGATGTAACTGACATATTATGAATTTATTTGTACTTTTCTTAGGATAGACTCTCTCATGCTTTAAGGTATGATGAGATAGAACCATTAGCTTATTGTAATTGTCAACCAAATTCCAGAGAGGACATGTTGGTAACCATATTGAGAAGAACTTCATTTAACATAAAAGAAGAGACTCCTGTAAATTGACAGTGTATTAGTTACCTGCAGCTTGGCTAATTCCTCTACAAACTCTCCAGGGAGAAAATCAGATCTGGTTGAAAATTGCTGCCCTAGTTTAATAAAAGTTGGTCCAAGCTGTAGTGCTTGTTCTCTCAACCATGAAGCAACTCTCTTTTTTCTGATTTTCTGTAAAATATAATTCTAATTTAATGAGTCCACAAATATACATATTTGTAAAAAACAGGAATTTCGAAATGCCAAATTCAAACTGAGAAATTTTCTTGTATCGGGACTCGGGAGAGTAGGAAAGGATTGCCATAACAAACCACCTATTTGACTAAAATCATAAAATGACACTTGTAGTTGGGAAATTCTAAAATAAAACCGAAAATAATTCGCGAAACGAAATTTAGGGAACTTTTCAACCAAAATGGCAGTCATCTAGACATCTAAAAATTCAAACAAATAAGAAAATGTTCACATTCAAATTTCATGGAACCTCTTGTAATAGTATTCGGCAAGAGAAAGAGGGAGAAGACCATATATCACTGGATTACAAGGATGATAATGAGTTAAAACATTCTTTAAAAGGATAAGTTAACTCAGAAATTGAGAAACAAAGAAAGTGCATTAACCAAAAGTATAATACATAAAAAGATTTTAGTCTTTCAAGAAGTAAGTCACACAATTACTTTTACAAACCACCTTTAGACTCAAATTATTGGTCATATTTTGGTAAAAATGCACTATTCAAGTTGACCAACAAATATATTATAATAGTTAAATAATAGAAATTAAATAATTCTTACCATTAAAGTAAAAGATATTATTTGTATAATTTAATTTTTTAAATAATTTAAATGTATATTTAATATATTTTAAATTCTCTACAATACTTTAGAGATATTATTATTTAGTAAAGGATTTTTATACAAAAATGGCCAAATATTTAGCTAAATTAAAAAATTCATACATAAACCTTTTTTTTTCTGTCAACTCTGATCTTATGTGTTAAATGTTTATCAATTTTGACCTATCATTAGATAATAATTATTTCCCCCATTAAGGTGATGATATGGCAATATATGTCAATTTTTTTGGGAGTTAAGGTAGTGTTTGGTTGGATGAAATAGATGGAGAATGGAATATTATTCCTTATGCCACACTTATTCCCTTGTTTGGTTGCAACTTATAGCCAAGGGATAGGTGCACCATAAAGAATAGATAAGGAATACTATTCCCCACGCATGGGAATACTCCATTCCTTACCTCAAGTCCTCAACCCAAGGAATAGAATTCTCCATCTATTCCTTATGACATTTTTAAATATCGTTCTTCAATATTTATAATATTACACAATAATAGAAAAAATATTGTTAAATTAATTTTAATAATTACATATCATAAATAGATAATTATTATTTTATTATCAAATATTATTTTAATATTTATTTTTTAAGATTCAATTATTTTTTATGAAAATAAAATAAAAAATATTTTTTATTATTTTAAATTAATAAATTATTTTACATTAATCCATATTTTTATTATGTTGTCATTAATTAGAATATATTATAATATTTATTATATTTTTAGAAAGGTATTTTAGTTATTTTTCTCTCTATTCCTTATTTAATCCTAATGTCAACCAAACAAGATAATACTATTCCTTGCCTATTCCATTCCTTATCTATTCTTGTTCATTGTCTATTCTTATTCCTTATGATTTCATTCCATCCAACCAAATGCTACCTAAAATTCCATGTTGGATTTATAAATAGAAAAATAAAGATGGGTCCAACGGTTGATAATGTATAAAAACAATTGATAGAATAATAGGTAGTGTAATGGGTTGTGTACGAAATTAATAATGAAAACATCATTCAATTAAATTTTGTTATATATATTTTATGAGTAATAGCCTTGTGTGTCTATATAATGAAAACATCATTCAATTAGATTATGTTATATTCACCTGCTTCTTCTCTGTGAATCCATCAATGTATGTCCATTTTGCAGTAATGAATAAAACCCGAAAACGTAAAGAAAGCACAAACTTCCAAATGTCCACACTCCTTTGCCAGTAATTGTAGTTCTCATTGGCCCAGCTGAAACCTTCATCTATAGTCAAAACTTTTACCTCATCAGTTGAAGGGATCGCACTACGAGCTACACTTTTATCAATTTTAACGAGGTGTGATGTGTGCTCCCTCTTAACTTTAACAGAACCGTTAATAACTATCTTTGATCCATTCACTGAAGGATGTTCTTGATTTCGATGTTTCACCAAATGCTTTGTTGGAACTATTTTGGTGGCACTTCCATTGTTACCAAACCTATCCAATTCTGTCTGCTGTGCCTTTGATAGGATCCGTAATAATCTCTGTTTTGCCAGAGAGCCATTGTCTCTTACGGGATTTGGCAATTTGAAGGTGGAGATTGCCCTGGAGAACGATAAATCTACTACTACTTGCCTTCTTTCTAAGGGCTTCAAGTATTGGCGATAGCAGCTGTTAGAAGCCAGAATACTCATCATCAATCAACAGATCCTGCATTTGCATCAAAACTAGCATTGTTAACAGGCCAGGCCAGGCTTCAAGTATGGTGTCAGAAATTTTCCACAACATATATCTGGTTTACAGGCCAGGCATACTCAAAACCTGATATATCTAATCAATGGGAAAAATGTGAAAATTTAAGCGAATTAAGAAAAAACAGTACGCTTCTTTATCTTCCTTGCTAAAATTGCAAATCTACATAAAAGTCCCCTTCCACCAGGCTCAGATCCCAAATATGCGAAGTTAAGAACCTTCTAACTAAATCTATTCCAATATATAGAGAGCTTTCATGTAAAATACACTCGCTTGAATCTTGCTTGCCGTAAATAAAATGCCATAAATAAAATCAGTTAGAGTAAAGATAAAAATACCTAATTGTCTGGAATGCAAATAAAGACACCAAGGGAAAAAGGAAAAATTTCGAGCACACGAAATGGCAACGTACAGGCGTACAGGCGGACAAATAAAAATGAGAAAAAGAACAGGGGTTGGAGAGGGAGAGGGAAGAAATCGATTCATACATACTTGGAAGCTTGCTGATGGAGATGGCGATAATCTCGTCGCCGGAGGAAGGAAAGGGAAGGGGGGAAGACGAGAGCGAAAGGAAGAAGGCGGGGAAGGTTTAAAAGGAAGCGCAACTCCTCTATACCTACTCCTCGTCTATACTTGCACGCCACTAAGCTGCGCGCCTGCGCGAGCCAAGACAGGGTTTACGCTCGCGCATACATGATACTCTTGAAGGCTATCAACTCAAGTCATAAACCGATGCTTACATATAAAAGTAACATGATGTTGACCCTTCAATAAAACTAGTCACCGGCATCTAAAAGCAAATCTTCGGTATTCTATTTATAACCTGTGGATACATTAATAATGATAATAAGGTACAATATTATCTAGCGAAACTAGCATTATTAACATGATGTAGCATCTAAAAGTCCAGTTTTACCCTAGCTTTTTTGCACATGTTGACCTAGCTGTTCAGGGTAAAATCGGCATTGGGTAATGTAATATTCGAGATATTATAGTAATTTTTATTATTTATTTTTGTCAGTCTAGCGGGCGAATTTGAGGTCAAGCTAAGTCGAGTCATGGTCCGATGTGAGCTTGAAAGCTCGAGTAAGAAATAATATGAATTATGTGTTTTATTTACTTACTTAAATAATTTTTTTTATGCATGTGCTTGAGCATAATGATGATGCTTGTGTTGAGTTTGGGGTTAGTTTGGGTTGAGAGGTTAGCGGGTTTGGATCCGGGCTTGAGGTGGATGCGGATTTAGCATAAGAAGATTATAAACCGCCCCCCGCCCCCATGAGGCCATGCGACTCTTAATGGAGCCGCACAAGCCGTTTGGAGAAAGAGGGGAGCCGCCGTCGCCCCCCCCCTTTGTTGGAGTCGCCGCCTCTCGTGTGCCGGATCTCGGAGGTCGTCTTCAATAAATTTTTTCCCTCTTCTTCATCCCAATTAGGTGAGTGGTTTTTCCTCTGTTTTCCTTTTCTTGCCCTTGTGTTTTTGAGCCGTTTTCTTGGGTATTTCTCATTGTGGAATTGCCTTGGAGGGTACGTGGTATTTAATGAGTTTTAAATCCTTTGATGATGAATCTTGTTATATTCTTTTGATGTTAAATCGTGTTTAATGTCAAAATCATAAATCTCAGCGTATTAAATTTATGATTTCATGTGAATATAGTAGATCTTGATGGCGTGTTTTATGTTCTTGATGGCTCTTGTCTTATGAAGCATGAATGGTGATATGGATATAGAACTTGATGCATGTCTAATTATGTTTAGTGAATAGATTTATATTTTTTAAAATTTGTTATTAATGATGTTGTAATCTGGTGTGGCGATAATTAGGAATAATTGCTGCTGTGATTTTCGTATTAATTAATTAGACATGCTGAAATCTAAAACATGCTGAAATATCATGTTGGATTGTTATTAATGATGCTGAGATTTAAAATTACGTTTGTAAAATGTGATGATTACTGAACATAGTCGTGTAACCTATCATTTTAACCAGAAAATATAGTCTGGAACCATAGGACATACTCTGAAAATCAGATTCGGCTTGGGGACACTAGAATTGGGCTCAAACAGTAGGCTGAAAACAAAACCTAATTTTGGGAATTTAAATTTTAATTATAGAATTAAAATTCAAGAGGCAAAATAAATTGTTTAAGAGCCAACAAGAATCTAAATGCATGAAATAATACATCATGAGCTAATGACATTGCGGGTCTGGGGCATCGGGAATATGCATAGTGTGTTGCGATTTTTTTTCCCAGTAAGAACACCCCTAGGACACCGTGGATGACACTTGACTTAGATCTTGTGGGCGTCATATCTTTCATGAATGGCGGAGAGGCTCGGTTATGAACCGGTTTACGGGCTTGAGCCCGGAAGGTTGGATGGGTAAATCCTAACCTGTGTTTAAAAAGGAATAAGTTCGGATGAGCGAATTTCGATTATTCCCATTTTTTTTGGAATAAGTTCGGATGGGCAAATCCTACCACAAATGTTTCATTCCCCCTGTATGAGGCAAGTGTATTTATGTATATATATTATATCTCTGTGGTTGGTTTTGTGGTGGGGGTTGGTAGAACCGCTCACTGAGTTTCTTTGGACTCACCCTCGTTTTTTTTTTTTTGCAGAGCCTGACCAATGTGGTAGGCTGGAGCACTTGGTGCTGCTGGAAGGCAACAGGGTACCATTGATCTCATAGCAGTCCAAGTTAGGGGTCGTAGTCGAGTCTTGTAGTATTTGGCCATACACTTGGTATTTTAGCGTTCTTGGATTTGTAGTCCTTAGGGACATTCTTATGTTTTATTTCAGACTATGTTTCTTGAGAAAAACTAAAAAAACTTTGTTATTATTTATTTCTGCACTCTATTTGGCTTGCTGAACATTACTCCTTTAAAATGAAAATGAAAGCTGATTTGTTTCCTCTCTTATAATAAAATTGTCTCGTATTTCTGCTATGTTTTATTATAAGTTGGCATGTGCATGGGATAGACTGCAGGGTATAGGCCCGTATACCTTGGTCGATCACATGACCCTATGATGGGGTGTGACAATTTAGAGAATGTGGTTCAGTCTGACTACGACCTAGATTCTATTTACCGTACAGGGTATTGCTAGCGTGTTAGTATACAATAGGGTCGTGTTATGATATCAATGGGCTAAGTCTGCACCTCAATGCGGCTTGTGGTTAGTTTACTTTAAGATTCAAGGGTGAATTTAATTATCTAATATTGATGTTTTCTTTCTGGTAATTCTAGAGTAATAGAGGCTTTTAACGCCGCTTGGAGCGGTAGTGGCTGTAACTCCACAGAGCGCCGAGGTCGGGGCCGAGGCCGTGAAAGAGCGCAGGAGGCCCGGGAGGATGTGGGACATAATCTTATGGTTGTGCAGTTGCAGGCTCGAGTGGCTGAGTTGACTGAGGCACTAGGGAGCTTGCTTTGGACGATTAGAGGCATGTTTTGGTTGTGAACAGGTTGGGCACTACAGGAAGGACTGTCTTGGCAGAGGTAGTCAGCAACCTGATCAGACCAGAGGGAAGGCACCGATGTTAGTAGGTTTGGTAGCTCAGAGGGGTCAGACTCAGGGCGGAGGACAGCGAGCCGATGGTTCAGGGAGGCCTTCTGCAAAGTTTTTTTGCCTTGAACTAAGAGGGCGCTGAGGCGTCCAGGGCAGTAGTGACAGGTAACCATACTGTTGGTTCTACTTTAGCTTTTGTGTTGTTTGATCCAGGTGCTATGCATTCCTTTATTTCTACATTGTTTGCTGCTAAATTGTCGGGGAAACTCTCTATGCTTGATTTGCCTCTTGTGGTGTCTACACCTACGGGCGATGTTGTGCTGGTAGAGATAGTCTTTCGGGACTGTGAGGTGGTCATTTGTGGGCATATACTGATAGCCGAATTGACACTCCTACCGATGTTGGAACTTGATGTGATATTGGGCATTGACTGGTTGGCGGACCATTTCGCCTCAGTGGACTGCAGGGCTAAAATTATTACCTTCAGTAAGCCCGGATTGCCCTAGTTTACTTTCGAGGGTGAGGGAGGGGGAGACTTGTTGGTGGCCATTTAAGCTCTCAAGGCCCGGAAGCTACTTCTAGGCGGTTGCTAGTCCTTCTTAGCCTTTATGTCTAAGGCAGAAGGAAGCGGAGGTGCGGCCAGGGATATTGAGGGGACGCTTGTGGTACGCGAGTTCTTCGATGTTTTCCCTGAAGAGTTGCCAGGTTTTCCCCTATAGAGGGAGATCGAGTTTTGTATTGACTTGCAACCTAGGGTAAATCCGATCTCCATTCAGCCTTATCAGATGGCACCAACTGAGCTGAGAGAGTTGAAGTCCCAATTACAGGAACTTCTTGATTTGGGTTTCATACGCCCGAGTGTTTCGTCTTGGGGTGCTCCAGTGCTCTTTGTGAAAAAGAAGGATGGGACCTTGCGAATGTGCATCGACTACCGGCAGCTTAACAAGGTGACAGTAAAGAATCATTACCCGCTGCCCAGGATTGATTACTTGTTTGATCAGCTTCAAGGGGCTCAGTGGTTTTCTAAGATTGACCTGCGGTCAGTGTATCACTAGTTGAGGATCTGGGATAGTGACATTCCTAAGACTGCCTTCAGGTCGAGGTATGGCCATTTTGAGTTCCTGGTTATATCCTTTGGGCTGACAAATGCACCAGCAACATTTATGGACCTAATGAATCGGGTGTTCAGGGAATACCTGGATAGATTTATGATTGTATTCATAGATGATATTCTGATATATTCCAAGAGCAGGGAGGAGCATGCTGAGCATTTGAGGATGGTTCTGGAGACTCTCAGGGAGCACATGTTATATGCTAAATTTTCCAAGTGTGAGTTTTGGCTGAAGAGTGTAGGGTTCTTTGGTCACGTGGTGTTGAGAGAAGGGGTAAAGGTGGACCCCGCAAAGATAGATGCAGTTCAGAAATGGAAGCGACCTGCTAATGTCATAGGAATTTGCAGCTTCCTAGGATTGGCAGGTTATTATAGGAAATTTATAGAGAACTTCTTCAGGATTGCCGCGCCATTGACCCGTCTGACTCAGAAGAGAGTCAAGTTCATCTTGGATAGTAAGTGCTAGTAGAGCTTTCAGAAGCTCAAAGACAGTTTGACGTCAGCACCGGTTCTAGCTGTACCATCGGGCTCGGGAGGGTTTGCTGTTTATTGCGATGCCTCTCGAGTCGGCTTGGGTTGTGTTTTAATGCAGAATGGCAGGGTGATAGCTTATGCATCTCGTCAGTTAAAGGTCCACGAGAAGAATTATCCGACTCATGATCTTGAGCTGGCAGCGGTGGTGTTCGCATTGAAGCTGTGGCGTCACTACCTTTATGGCGAGGCCTGTGAGATATACACTGATCATAAGAGCCTCTAGTATTTGCTGACCCAGAAGGAGTTGAATCTAAGGCAGAGAAGGTGGCTTGAACTCTTGAAGGACTATGACTGCACGATCATGTACCATTCGGGAAAAGCTAATGTGGTGGCAAATGTCTTGAGCAGGAAGTCTATGGGCATTCTAGTGCACTTGGCAGTTAGGAGGAGGCCGTTGGCCCAGGATTTGGCCATGTGTTTGGATGGTGGGGCAGTCTTGACAGTATCAGCCTCTAGTGTGTTGGTGGCTCACCTGAGGGTGCAGTCCACGTTGGTAGATATGCTACGGGCGACGCAAGAGGAGGATGCTTTTTGTGCACTTACTAAGGATCTTGTCAGGAGGGGTGATGTTGATAATGGTTTTGGTATTGACTCGGAGGACGTTCTGAGATTTAAGAACAGGATAGTGGTGCCAGACATGGCTGAGGTCCGCAGGCAGGTGCTAGAGATGGCTCATCGGTCCACATATACCATGCATCCGGGAGCCACGAAGATGTACCGTGACCTAAGGCAAAATTATTGGTGGAAAGACATGAAGAGAGAGGTGGCCGAGTTTGTGTCTAAGTGTCTGCTATGTTAGCAGGTGAAAGCCTAACATTTAAAGCCGGCAGGATTGCTCCAGAACTTAGAAGTACCAGAATGAAAATGAGAAAAAATAACCATGGATTTTGTGACAGGGTTGCTGAAGTTGGGAAGGGGCAATGATTCCATCTGGGTGGTGGTGGATCACCTAACCATGACGACACATTTCATACCAGTCAGGATGACCTTTTCAGCTAAGCAGTATGCGAGGTTATTTTTGGATCGGATCGTCGCATATCATGTTGTCCCTGTTATGATCATCTCAGATCGAGGTACTCAGTTCATAGCTCGATTATGGTAGTCTTTCCAGGAGGCGTTGGGCACTCAGGTCCAGTTCAGCACTACATTTCACCCTCAGACAGATGGTCAGTCGGAGCAGACCATTCAGACATTAGCGGACATGTTGAGAGCATGTGTCATAGATTTGGAGGGCAGTTGGGAGAGGCACTTGCCCCTGATTGAGTTTGTCTACAATACCAGCTATCATAGCTTCATCGGGGTGGCCCTTTTTGAGGCATGGTATGGACGGTGATGCAAGTCGCCTATAGGCTGGTTTGAGGCGGGGGATTTCCTTATGATGGTACTCGACATGGTTGAGGAGGCAGTGGAAAAGGTGAAGCTAATCAGGGAAAGACTATTGGCAGCTCAGAGTCGCCAGAAGATGTATGCTGATGGAAAAGCCATAGAGGTAGAGTTTGCTGAGGGGGACATGGTTTTCCTCAAGGTATCCCTTATGAAAGGGTTGGTGAGGTCTGGGAAGAGAAGGAAGCTAAGCCCTAGGTTCATTGGGTTGTTCCCTATTCTCAAACGTAGGGGAGCAGTGGCATACGAGTTGGCCTTACCTCCCAGCATGGACCGAGTGCAACTAGTGTTCCATGTATCCATGCTAAAGAAGTATATTCGGGATGAGTCTCATGTGATTGAGTCTACCGCAATAGAGGTGGATTCGGTAGTCTCTTATGAGGAGAGGCCGGTTGAGGTGCTAGACCATTAGATCAGAAAATTGAGGTCCAAGAAGATTCCTCTGGTAAAGGTCAGGTGGGAGCACCATTCCGGGCAGGAGGCCACCTGGGAGGTGGAGCAGGATATGAGAGAGCAATATCCTTCGCTATTTCAGAATTTAGTAAGTCCTTAAGCATTGCTAAAATTCGAGAATGAATTTTCCCTAAGGAGGGAGGATTATAATATCCGAGATATTATGATAATTTTTATTATTTATCTTTGTCAGTCTAGCGGGCTGATTCGAGGTCGAGCTAAGTCGAGTCATGATCCGGTGCGAGCTTGAAAGCTCGGGTAAGTAGAAATATGAATTGTGCATTTTCTTTACTTGCTTAAATAAATTTTTGCTTTAATTTTTAATGCATGTACTTGAGCATAATAATGATGCTTGTGTTGAGTTTGGGGTTAGTTTGGGTTGAGGGGTATTCTTGCCCTTGTGTTCTTGAGCCGTTTTCTTGGGTATTGAGAAAGCTTGTCGTTTCTCCGTTGGAAATTGTGTTTTCTCGTGGATTTCTCGCGTTGCCATGAGAGAGGAAACCCAAGGACCCCCCTTTATGGAGCAGCAGTCCTAGGATTGTCCTATGGGTGCTCGGCCAAGGTGGGTAAAAAGGGGTCACCCTCAAGATGTTTTTGGAATTGCCTAGGAGGGTATGTGGTGTTTAATGAGGTTTAAATCCTTTGATGATGAATCTTGTTATATTCTTTTGATGTTAAATCGTGTTTAATGTCAAAATCATAAATCTCAGCGTATTAAATTTATGATTTCATATGAATAGAGTAGATCTTGATGGCGTGTTTTATGTTCTTGATGGTTCTTGTCTTATGAAGCATGAATGGTGATATGGATATAGAACTTGATGCATGTCTAATTATGTTTAGTGAATAGATTTATATTTTTTTAAATTTGTTATTGATGATGTTGTAATCTGGTGTGGCGATAATTAGGAATAATTGCTGCTGTGTTAATTAGTTAGACATGCTGAAATATCATGCTGGATTGTCATTAATAATGCTGAGATTTGAAATTGCGGTTGTAAAATGAGATGATTATTGAACATAGTCGTGTAACCTATCATTTTAACCAGAAAATATAGTTTAGAACCATATGACACACTCCGGAAACTAGATTCGGCTTGGGTACACCATAATTGGGTTCAAACAGTAGGCTGAAAACAAAACCCCTAAAACAAAACGTAATTTCGGGAATTAAATTTTAATTGTAGAATTAAAATTCAAGGGGCGGAATAAACTGTTTAAGAGCCAACAAAAATCTAAATAAATGAAACAAAATCTCATGGGCTAATGACATTGTGGGTCTGGGGCGTCGGGAATGGACATAATGTGTTGCAACTTTTTTCCCCAGTAAGAACACCCTAGGACACCGTGGATGACACTTGAATTAGGTCTTGTGGGTGTCATATCTTTCATGAATGACGGAGAGGCTCGGTTAAGTGCCGATTTGCAGTCTTGAGCCCGAAAGGTTGGATGGGTAAATCCCAACCTGTGTTTAAAAAGGAATAAGTTCGGATGAGCGAATCCCAATTATTCCCCCTTCTCTTTGGAATAAGTTCGGATGGGCGAATCCCGATTATTCCCATATGTTTCTTTAAGGGTATGTCATGAGATAAGTTCGAATGGGTAAAACCCGATTATCCTCATAACCCTTGTGAGTGACTTGTATGCCTTACAACATGGGTAGGTGGATAGGCCTGTTGTAGTTTCACTGTTATGTGAATAGGCTTGCCTTCGGGCATGGGTCGTCCAAGTGACGCGTTAGTTAGCCATACCATAAATGTTGCATTCCCCCTGTATGAGGCAGGAGTATTTATGTATATGTGTTATATCTCTGTGGTTAGTTTTGTGGTGGGGGTTGGTAGAACCGCTCACTGACAGGCAAAAAGTTATGAATCCAGGAATTATCAGATTCATATTATGGATTTAGGTAAATGCTCAATAAAAATTGCATGTGAATTAGACACCATTTTCTTTTCTAGATCTTAAGATTTATGCTAAAATTAATGAAAAATTGAGCATTTTACATGACTACATAAACCACCACTAACTTTTCAATTTCACTTAGTTGCTCAAAAATATATTTCTTTTAATTTTTATCCTTTTCCAACCACATGCAAAAAGAGCATGTTTGCTTCATAGGATAAGGGATGGATTAATATTCATTACTTGTTTAGTGTATGTGTTTTTGCTTGAAGTCGAAGTGATGCGATTCGGTGTGAAATTGGAATCTAGATGTACTTGGGAGCATGGTATTTGTATATAATGCAAGATGAGGAGTATTTGGCGATGATGTTGCCGGTAATCTCGTAGGGATGATGTTGCTCAGAATAGATCGAGGCTAACCCCGGAGATGTCAAGATCATGAATGACGAATCCCTCGTAATTAATGATGACATAAGTGTCCTTGTATGACCGGGTGGAGCCTCGGGTTTAGCCATTTGGCTTGACTCGAGTCTGGTTCATGTATTTGGTCGCTTCTGGGCCTAATCCGCCCGGGCCCAAAGTGCTAGTCCAATCCACAGCCCCAGCCCGATCAGCTTGGTTGGAGTCCGAGTACTTCATGTCGAACTCAAATTAGCGCGTCGTCCTTTGATCTCGATTGATAAATAGGCGTCGGCTGGGTCTTCGGCTGATGTGTTGATCAGGAGACCTTGGCAAGAATTAGAGTTACTGCTTTGCGGCCCTTCGATTTTTGGAATAAATGTGACGGTTGCACGGGGGAAGGGTGCCTTTTCGCGTGCCGATGCTTGTGTATATAGTCATTACTTCCAATAAGGAGTAATTATGATCGAAGATCCGAACGGCAGTTTCCAAGGCACTTAAGTGCCGATTGTTGACTGACAGACGTGGCCTCGTTAGTGGGAGGGTGGTGAACGGCCGTTAAGGTGATGGTTCTATTCAAGACTATAAGAGCCCCCTGCATATGTGTGTACTACATGCGTGAGTTTGCCATGGAGCGGGAACTATCAAAGATTACCATTCCTCCGGGAGTAGTGAGTAGATCATAGATTGCCGTGGGTTCGCACCGTTGAGCTTAAGAGAAAGGTGGGAGTAGGTGGTGATACGCAGTAGGTATTGCAGCATTTTTGCGGGTACTTGTCGTAGTTGGACTAAGGTGGGTTTGCACCGTTGAGCTTACGCTGCCTTCTGTCGGGTTTGCGAATCTTATTCTTCTTTCACCTTGTCGCTAGCTCTCTCCTTTTCTCCTCCATCAACACTTCTTGCATTTTGCGGGAATCAACTAGCAGATCTGTTGGTGGCGACCTCCTGTTTTGTGGCTTGTGCTCAATCGTTGAGTTTCCTTTACTCGATAATGGTTCTCGACTGTTGCACCTCCAGAATATTTTCCTCCTGTGACTGTATATGTCGGCAACTTGTATATTTTAGTTATTTGTTTCTCTACTTGTAAATTGCCCTTTGTGGATCGGTAAATGTTGTTGGGAGAATGTCCACACTAGAAGAGGGGGTTGAATAGTGTGTATCTACTTTTATGATTAATCAAATTCTTTTCCGTTGTTAATCAACTCAACTACCCGATTCAAGTTTCTTGATTCTTAGTGCGACTAGATGCAATCACAATTATATTGAGCACAAGCAAGAATCAAATTGAGCAATCAAGATAGCAATGCAAACACGAAATATATAGTGGTTCGACCAACACCACCTACTCCACTACCTTGGCTCCTCACCAAGGATTTCTCATCTTAACACTTAATAGATTGATAGTTTTTCTAAGAATACAATGAGGACTTATCCCTCAACCCTAGAGGTGAGCCTCAACACCTATTTTCTAGCAAAAACAACAATCTACAAGACACCAAGGTGTTTACACGCACACCATGCAAGCTACCCTTAAAATCGATACAAAGCAAGAAGAAAACAATATAAATGGAGCTTAAATGTAAACCAATACTTGATGAAGCTCCAGCGCGTCTCCTCCGAGCACTTCAAGGCTTCGAGTATGGATTTCTCGGTGAAGACCAAGCTTTATGAAGTGAGGAGGGATTGAGAGTGTGGAAATGGAGATTATGACTTTAAATCAACTCCTTTAGGCTTCTAATCTCTAAGGATGGGCTCAATAAAGTTCTCAACAGCTGGGGAGGAGGTTTATGAGGGGTATTTATAACCCCTCACTTGGCTATGTCACCCAACGGGCATTTTTCAGCACGTTGGGAACGCTCGATCGCTTGCCGGATTGACCGCCCAAGCGACCGCAGCTTTTTATCGCTTTTGGGTGCCATTCAGTCTATCGAATACCTCATTGGCAATTTTTGGCTTGAGTCGATCGACCGAATGGTCGACCGAACCTGGGTTGAGGCTGATTTTTTTAGTCTCCTTCTTGCGATAACATTACAACTAGGCTTGGGATATATTCCTAGAGTCACATTACATGAAATCTATTTGTAACTCTAGATTTTCTACTCGATCGTCGTCAGAGCCATTTTTATAGATTTTTGGTATTTCTCCGAAAACTCAAACACTTGATAAACACTTGATAAACACTTGATAGAGCCATTTTCTACCTCGACCTTAACTCAAACACTTGACAAACTCATTAGAATAAGTTTGTTATCATCAAAATCAAGATGGTGACCAAGGTTGAAAACCTTTGGCCAACAATCTCTCCCTTTTAGATGATGACAAACTTCTCAATAAATGCATTAAGGAAAGTATCAACAAGCACAACATTTTATTAAGTGAATGTATAATGCTCCCCCTATCAACATGCATATCATATAATAAACTTTCCCTAACTATATGCATGTCTATGTCTAGATTCTTCTCCCCCTTTTGACATCAATCAAAAAGGGCCTAAGTTAAGCATTTCTAGGCACCCCTTAAGTTACCCAATGACAAGTTATAAACATACATGTTATCAAGAAACTTTGGAATAATAATCACACGAATATAGATATGTCGAGAGGGTTATAGACAACCAACTATGGGATATTCAAAAGGCATTTACTCGATAAAGACAAAGTTTCCAATTTTTTGATAAATATGATCCCAAAATCATATAAAATTGAATTCTTAATGAAACTTTGAGACTTTTTCAGCGGAAACTAGATTTTTCAAGCAAAGTGCAGAAACAAGAATTTTCCAAAAATTCATTTTCTGCATTTTTAAATAAATCGCTAAAATTTTAGATTTCACGTTTTATCGACAAATACTCATTTTTCACAATAATTTCTAATTTTGATCAAACTTTTATATGACTAAGATATGATCATTCTAATCATGTATACAAAGTTTGGATTACTAGAAAGAGTCCCAAAGATTACTCAAATGACTTGGCACAATTTCGATCAAGAATCAACATGATATATCAAGAAATTATCTACGAGTCATTTTCCTAAATACTCATGAATTTTCATATAGACACAATTAAGTACTTTATCATGAGTAAGATGCAAGAGTTTCTACATGCTTTATGAGGTATCTACCTCTATTCATTTGGTGAAGTAGTCGATCGCTACTACCAAATATTTGATCTGTCCTAGTGCTTGAGGGAACGGGCCGAGGAGGTCGATGCCCCACTTGTGGAATGACCAGTTGACTTCCAAGTTATGTAGTGGCTCGGGTTGTTGTTGTGAGACCTCGGAGAATCTCTAGCACTTGTCGCACCTTTTGACATATAGGTTGTATTTTATTTTCATGGTTGACCAGAAATATCGGGCTAGGAGGATCTTAGCTGCCAATGATCTTCCTCTGAGTGATTGCCACAGATGCCATCGTGTACTTCTGTCATCACTGTCCATCTGAGGTCGGTTGATGTATTTGTGCAGTGGCTGAGAATATCCTCTTTTGTAAAGCTAATCGTCGAGGAGGGTGTAGTCTCTTATCGTCCTCCTAAATTTGTTTGGATTGGAGGTATGTTTCGACATTTCTCCTCGTCTGAGGTAGTTCGTGTTGGTGAAATGGCCACACTAGAGGGGGGGGTGAATAGTGTGTTTACTAATCTTTTTGCCTAAATCTCGTTTTAATCATTTCTTTGGTTACTTAGGCAAATTACAAGTTCAGTAGCAAGCGGAAGCAAAGTAAATACGATAATGAAATAAACACAAGTAGAATCAATGCAAACACAATTATTTATAGTGGTTCGGCCCCAATGCCTACTCCATTACCTAAGCACCCCGCTTAGAATTTCCAAACTAGTTTTACTAGATTATCTTGTTTCCTTTACAACGAGGACATTTTCATCGGAGAGTCTCCGCCTTCCTACCGAGAGCACTCTCCTACCTCAATCTTAAGGACAACAAGAACTAATCCTAGAAAACTATGTTTACACCGGTGGATTTAAACCTTAAACACCAAGGTTACCACCCAATTTCAAGACCCACACTCTAGGTCTTACACAAACTCAAATACAAAGAAATAAACAAGAAAATACAACACTAAATGGAGAAATAAATTAAATAATAAAATACTTAGCTCCAAAACAAGATTCCTAGCTTCCTCTTGATGCCTTTGATGGTTAATCAATGAAGGCAAGATCAAGGTTTTTGGCTCAAGCTAGGGTTTTCACAAGATTGACTCAATGAAGGGTTAGAATTGATCAAAAGATGGCTCAAGGAGGTTAAAGGTGATCAACATTATGAAGGAAGGCTCTCATAGCTTCCTACTTATAAGCCATGAAGAGAAGAGAGAGCTCTCTCTTCTCAACGGGCGATTTTTTGCCCGTTACAGCCCGCCGATCGCTTGTCCGGTCGATCGTCGATCGATCGACCAAGCGACTGCCCGAGCGACCGCCCGAGCGACCAGAGCATATATTTTTCCCATTCTAGGCAACGTTCGGTCGACCGATCGGTTGACCGAAATGTCGCCAGTCGACCGAATCTAGGCAGGACAGTTTGGTTAGGCTAGATTTTCTGCTCGAGTCGGGGCCTTCAGGTCCGGTTCGGTGTCTTTCTATGTCCGGTTTAACGCCGGTAGGGGGGACCTGCAAAAGACACTCCGACGCCCAAGTTAGGGGGACTCCAAGATGGAGGTTTACGGAATTGGAACTTAGGTTACCTGAGGTGAGCCGTGTCTATATATACTGCAGATGGAGGTGATCATGCTGCCTGGTAATCTCGCTAGGATTGTTGCCCAGAATGGGTCGAGGCCAATCCCGAGATGGCGGGTATATCCCTCGTGATAAGGAAGGATGTGAGAGTCCATGTATGACCGGGTGGATTTCCCGAATAGAGCCGTTTGGCCTCGCTTGAGTCTGGCTCAAGGGTGTAGTTTGAGCGGAGCCCCCTGGACGGGGCCGCGTGGTTCAGTTCAGAGTGAATGATGGGGCACTGTTGGATCTAGTCCGACTGGGCCCAATAGTTCTAGTCCAGTCTGTTGGTGAAATGACCACACTATAGGGATGGTGAATAGTGTGTTAACTAATCTTATCGCCTAATTCCAGTTTTAATCTTTTCTTGATTAGTTAGGCTAAGCACGATATTAATAGCAAGCAGAAGCAATAAATATGAAGCAATTAACACAAAATAATATATCAATGCTAACATAATTATTTATAGTGGTTCGGCCCCAATGCCTACTCCACTACCTAAGCACCCCACTTAGGATTTCCAAACAAAGTTTACTAGATTATATCGTTTCCCTTACAAAGAGGACTTTACAACCAGAAAGTCTCAGCTCTCAAACCGAATGCACTTCCACATCGGAAAGTATCTCGCCTTCCTACCGAGAGCACTCTCCCACCTCAACCTAAGGGACAACTCTACTAATTCTAGTAAACTAAGTTTACAATGGTGGATTTAAGCCTTAACACCAAGGCAACCACCAACTCAATCAAACCTAGCAACCTAGGTTTACACAAGATTTAATACAATGAAATAAACATCAAAATACAACAACTAATGGAGAAATAAATCAAACAACAAATACTTGGCTCCAAAAGAAACTCCCTAGTCCTCTTGATGCATCAAGATGATGGATTGGTGAAGCATGAAGGCTAAATCAAGGAGTGGAGATCAAAACTAGGGTTCTAGCAAAGATGGCTCAAAGAAATCTTTAGGAATGATCAAGAATGGCTCAATGAAGGTCAAGATCATAGAGGAAGGCACTCAAGGGCTAGTATATATAAGCCCCAAAGAGGGAGAGAGAGCCAAAATGGCTCTCCCAACGGGTTGATTTTCGCCCGTTGGCGACGCCCGGTCGCTTGCCGTTCGATCGTTGGTCGACCGACCGAGTGACCGAAGGCATTCTGCCCGTTCTGGGCAACGTTCGATCAACCGATCGGTCGACCAAAATGCCATCGGTCGACCAGTCGGTCGATCGAACCTAGGCAAGACAGACTGCTTAGGCTGGTTTTTCTGCTTGTTTGCTCATTTTTGGGTTTCGGCTTCGCTAAGTCTACTTATATAACATTTCTTAAAACATAAATGTTATATAAGGATTACCCCCATTTGGATTCGATAAAAATATCTAAAAAATCAAAATCCTTAAGAATCAAAATCTAGTTTTTGGGGTCTAGTACAAATTTTCGAAAAACGGAAATTTTCTAATCTCCCGGGTCAATAATGGTTATGCTAAAGGCTTTCAAAAATTCCTTTAAAATACCTCGTTATCTAGTTTTTACCTAAGGAATAATTATCGATATTTTTTGTGTCAAGAAAATGTCTAGGTCATATAACCCTCTAAGGAGCTCCCTAGACTTAGTGAATTTCAGGGTCATTTTCTAATTTGTCGATTTTTCATGTTTTGGGATTCGGGTTTAGTTTTTGGGTTCTTATGCATCATCATGATGATTTACAACATAAACTAGACACCCTAGATCTAAACTTTAACTTCCCGAAGAATCTCGAGCGTCGACGAGCGTCCTTGCCGATTTCTCCGATTTCTTTGATTTTTCCGGTCGGGGACGTCGTGCGCTAACCGATATGGAACCTAAAAATTTTTCTCCATGAAATCATTAGTTCCATGTTTGTTATCATCAAAACTGAGATTAAGACCAAGATTGAAAACCTTAGGCCAACACAGTCCACAGCCCCCGAGCTTGGTCAGAGTCTGGAAGACTACGTACCAAGCTCTTGAATTGAGTGAGTCTCCTCCTTGGTGTTAGACATCTTTTAGAGAAACCTTGGACAAGTCGTACTGGGCGACCAGGGAGAAAATGTCAAGGTTAGCTATTGCTGGGGTTGAGCTGAAAGAGATGGTTAGGGAGGCCGAGCTGGAGAAGACGGTTGAGATCGATCATAATGACATGAACGACTTGTGAGAAGCCGGGTTGTGGTAAGTGACCATACGTCGCTTCTAGTTGGTACGTGGAGGCTCTTCGTATCACTTCGGAGTAAGTCAAATTGGTATTTTTGCTATGTTTAACATATGCCTTCTTGGTTTTCACGCTCAGTATGGCGGTTTCGCTAATGGAGATCTTCTCATCCTGCATGGTGGCTACTAATTGGCCCTTGCCTCCTCATTTTTGGGGGACACATCATGGTGGCAAAGGTGTTCGCTCGTGTGAGGGAGGGAGTTTCTAGGGAGTCGTCGATCGTTGAGCTAGTTGGTGCAGATTTAGTTTCCTCTATATCGTGGACCATTCGATGGGGAAGTGGAGCCTACAAAATGGTTTTTCCTTCCATAGTTTGCAAATTTTCCTAGCTTTCTTTGGCCTTTGTCTTTAGCAGGCTTCAGTGGTGCCTTCTCAACCGATTCCTTTCTCCCGGTATTCGCTAGTTCTTGCTCAGTAAGTCTCCTCAGCCTTAACCTTCAGTGTTGTCGTTGACCTTAGGTTTTACGATCTTTTGCACGATATGTTTGGCCCTTTCTTGTCTTTCAGGAATGCGTACCCTATTTCTGAACGTTCCCGGCATGTGCTATCGCTTGACAGAGATACGAGAGAGACCTGCAGGGGACAGGGGGAAGAACCCAATGGTGGATGAGTTGTTGAGGCATATGAGGATTTCACAGTCTCAAAAGCCATGGGTTGCGGGAGCGAGGGCGGAGACGACCGACTCATCAGCCTCTTCGGATTCTCCGATCCTCCTTGGGTCGCCAGTGGGGCGCTGGAAGAGGGCTAGGTATTCAAGGGAGAACTTGCTTTCCGAAGTGAGTGTCTGCCCTTGGGGGAATGAGTCTCTTCTCCCAGACGAGGGGATGATGGCGAGCACATCAGCAGGGGTTCGTCAGTTTGTCTCGGTGTTGCATTTTTGCTCCAGCAACCAGTTGGTCTTTCCCGAGGGGGTACATCCTTGGGAACACGTCCAGCTTTTGTTGGTAAGCTGAAGGAGGCTTTGTAAAGTGAGTGTGAAGCACAGTCTCAAGAGTTGGCGACCTCTAGGCTTAGGATGATGAAATGGAGAGAGCTTTAGAGGTGAAGGCCGAAGAGGTCGCTTGTTTGAGCACAGCTGTTTCTGAGTCCACCACTCGGATAACGGAGTTGGAAGGCAAGGCCGAGGCGGAGCTAGAGATGGTCTACTTGGACCTTTCTGTGGCGGTGATGGAAAAGTCTCGTCTTAAGGCCGAGATTGAGGAGGCTAGGGCCGAGGCTACGAGGTGCAACTTGGCCAGGGAAGCACTTAAGGAAGAGGTGAAATGCCTCTGAGATAATGCTCTTGCTATGTATTTGGAGGGTTTTGAGAGGGCCTCAGAGCAGGCTAACTGTTGGTGAAATGACCTACACTATAGGGGGGGTGGGGGGTGGGGGGTGGGGTGAATAGTGTGTTATCTAAACTTTCCGCCTAAATCGGTTTTAAACATTTCTTACAAAACTTAGGCAAGTTATCAATTTAACGACTAAATGCAGAAGCGACTAATAAAGCAATTAACACAAATAAATATAAGCAATGCTAACACAATAATTTATAGTGGCTCGGCCCCAATGCCTACTCCACTACCTAAGCACCCCACTTAGGATTTTCAAACTTAGCTTGACTAGATTAATTAGTTTTCTTACAATGAGGACGTTTTCACCGGAGAGTCTCCGCTCTCAAACCAAAGGCATCCACACCCGGAAGTATCCCGCCATCCTACCGAGAGCACTCTCCCACCTCAACCCTTAGGACAAGTCAACTAATCCTAGTAAACTACGTTTACACCGGTGGAATTAAGCCTTAACACCAAGGCAACCACCAACCATACAAGACCTAACACCCTAGGTCTTCACACTTTCAAATATAATGAAATGAACAAGTAAATGCAAGTAAATGGAGCTCTAAATACAATACAACAAATACTTAGCTCCAAACAATGAATCCTAGCTACTCTTGATGCCTTGATGTTGAATTGATTGAAGCTCAAAGGCAAGATCAAGAATCTATAGATCAAGGCTAGGGTTTTTGCAAAGAGTGGCTCAATGAAAGCTTAGAAGGTGTAGGAGATGTCTCAATAGGCTCAATAACTCCTAAGGAAGGCTCCCATGGCTTGCATTTATAAGCCATGAGGAAAGGAGGCCAAACAAGCCACCCAACGAGCGTTTTTCTGCCCGTTGGCGCCGCTCGGTCGGTGGCTAGCTAATGGCCGGTCGACCGGCCGAGCAACGTGGGCCACCGACTGAAGGCTTCTGCCAATTTTGAACCTCGATCGGTCAGTGGCCGGCTGATGGTCGTTCGACCGGCCGTCGACCGCCCCAGCGATCGGCACCTAGAAAATAGCTTGGTTTGGTTGAGTTTGCTGCTCGTTTGTTCGTTTTTGGGTTTACCCCCCATTTGGATTCAATAAAAATATCTAAATAATCAAAATTCTTAAGAATCAAAATCTAACTTTTGGGGTCTAGTACAAATTTTTGAAATTCGGAAATTTTATAATCTCCCAGATCAAATATGCATAGGTTAAAGACTTCAAAAAATTCTTTAAAATATGTCATTAACTAGTTTTTACCTAAAGAACTATTATTGGGACTTTTTGTGCCAAGAAAATGTCTAGGTCATATAGCCATCCAAGGAGCTCCCTAGGGTTAGTGAATTTTAGGGCCATTTTTTGATTTTCCGATTTTTCATGTTTTGGGGTTCGGGTTTTGTTTTTGGGTTCTTATGCATCAAATAGAGGATTTACAACACTTGTTAAACACCCTAAACCTAAACTCTATCTTCCCAAAGAATCCCGAGTGTCGACGAGTGTCCTTACCGATTTCTCCGATTTTTCCGATCGGGGACGTCGTGCGCTAATCGACTTGGAATTTGAAAATAGTTCTCCATGAAATCATTAGTTCCATGTTTGTTATCATCAAAATAGAGATTATGGCCAAGGTTGAAAACCTTACGCCAACGCTAAGCTCCTGGCTCCCAATGGTGACCTTTCAGGGATGGACCTTCTGAAAAAAGTCAAGGATGGTGTCCTGGTGAACCCTGGGGCTGAGGAGAACTTTTGTTGGTCACTTAGAGGGGACCCTTCGGTTGCAACTCCAGACCAATGTTCATTCTCTCCGCGAGAATTCCCTATTCCGGAGAGGGATGCTCCTGTTGAGCGCACCAAGGTGGGTGTAGTTGCTTCTCAGTGATTCCTTTAGATTTTTCTTTTGCTGTGTAAAACCTGCGAAATTTAAGAAATGTTTTATGTGTATTGGTTTCAACGAGATGATCGAGGCGCGTAACGACGCGTGCGGAGTTAGTAACGACGCGTGCGGAGTTAATCGTGGTAGGGCATGGTTTGAGGTGAGACCCTTGCTCGATTGAAACCTCTTAAATTTAGAGTTAATCTATGTGTAGGTTCGAGTTGGGTTCGAGTCGAGTCCGAGGTTGGGATCGGGGCTCGAATGGGACTAGTTTTGAATGAGTTGGGTTTGAGCCGAGTCTGTGGTTGCGATCGGGGCTCAAATCGGACTAGTTTTGAATAAGTTGGGTTAACTTAAGTGCATAAGGGACAAAATGGGAATTTGTCATTAAAAAATTAAAAAATAGACACCTGGGACTGTACGACTCCACGGAGGATCTACATGCAACCCAAGGAGGCAAGCGGAGAAGGAGGGATCGATGGAGGAATCGGCCGGGAATTGGAGGCTTCGTTGGATCGAATTCGTCGCGAGGCTTCAACGTCATCTTCCTTTTCCCTAACCCGGTTCTTGGTGCGTGGTTCCCTTCCATATCCCTAAGTGTGGGATTTAGGGCTGCCGATCCTTGTTGGATAGGATCGGATGGTGAAATTATTCGTGATTTGGTTTCATGTATGCGTTATTCTTCACGATCGTACTTTTGATGTTGTTGATTGACATTTCCTTGGGGTTTAGGGTGGGCGGCAGCCCTAGGGCATGCCCTTAAACCCTAGGGTTGGCCGGCCATGGTATTGGAGGCAAGGAGGGTTATAGGTATTTGATTTGTAATTTTTCAGTAATTCAATTCCGAATTTTGCTTATGTAAAATCATGCTAAAAGGGTGGGCCAAATGACCCTTAATTGGTAGGGTACCTTTGTGTAACATCATGTAGGGATTTTTCTAGATTGAATCCCTTTATATTATGCTGCAATTCCATTATATATATGCTGGAATAAAATGCAAGGTATGCTGAAATTTATTTACCAGCATGCCGAAATTTCTTGTAAGGTATGTTGAATTTTATTTTTAACATGCTGAAAATTAGGTATGTATGCAGAAAATTCATGAGATAGTATATTGAAATTTACCTACTTGATATGCTGAAAATTCATGAGATAGTATATTAAAATTTACCTACTTGATATGCTGAGAATTATGAGTATCAGTATGCTGAAATATCATATTTAGGCCGTGTGCTGAAATTTCATATTTAACTGTGCTGAAATTTTATGTTCGATATGCTGAAATTTCCGAGTTGTGAGGCTGAAATGTTGCCTCGTGGTGTGTTGAGATTGCATATAAGTTTATATTCATAAAACTATCATATTACTTAGATTGTTTTACACTCAAGAGAGTTATAGACTCTAGCTAACAAGTGCAGAAATTTTCTCTACAATAGGTTGAATTTTCGGCTTAGGGCTAAAATTTTCCGCGACACATAGACGAGCTAGGTATCTGAAATTTCTATGACTGTTTACACTGAAAATGGAAACCTTCGGGTAGATATGGAACCACATTAGATTGTCTGGAAATTCTCGAGTGTTCGGATGAGATTTCGAACGTGAAATGGTTGGAGGTGGGAAGGTACGTCATGCGGAAATTGTTCGGTAGAACGATAGAATTTCGCTACATGACGACCTGCCATGGACATACAATTCCTGGGATAGGGTATTGGAAGTTAAGCTTCAGAGATTAGAATGGTGGTGAAGTACGGCGTGTGAACAATTAATTGGGGCCGAGTTGCGATCGAGTGGGGTGCAACTGTGCATGCACCCGAGAAATGCAATTATGTTCATACCCACCCGAGTTAATCACCTTATCCTGTAGTATATATTTTTGTCCATTTAATGTGGATGTGTGTGTGATGGTCGGGGTGGGAAGCGCGTTAGCGTGAGAAGCCAATGCCCAACCCAATGAGTCGATTATGGGTCGAGATATTGATCGGTGAGCAGCGCCGACAATTGACCCAAGTGGCACTAGTCGGAGAGCCTTTCCCAACCAAGTTTTAGGGCACTCAGACTAGAGGACCTTCCTAGCTTAGTGAGCTTGAGGTGGGGAGTTCACTAGGGTGGCCAGCCCAGTGAGCAACTTGCTAGTTGTATTTTGTGTGGTTGAGGATATCTCACTTGGGCTGAATTGGGCCGGAGGGTGCGCAGTGCGCACGAGATGACTTATTGAATCCTCACGTGTTTCATATCAACTCTTGATGCGTATTTAATTATTTTACTGCATTTTTATGTGGTGGCTTGGTAGTGGTTGAGACGGCCACTCACCGAGTTCTATGAATTCACCACTCTTTTGGTGTTGTTTTTTCAGATCTCGATCATTGAGGTATGGTGCAGTTGGTGGTAACAGACTCCGGTGACGGTCTCGTGAAGCTATTTGATCTAGTCAAGTCTTAGTTGAGTCGTGTGTTTACTTTGAGCTTGTGAACATTATGTGGTGCCATTACCTTTGAACATCTTGTTATGTTTTATCCTAAGTATTTGGATTTGTATGTGAACTTGTTTTATTATATGATTGGAGTCTTTAAGTTAAGATTGACCATGAGTTGTCTATTTTTCATATGCATGGTTCGGTTGTATGGTTTAGGCTTCGGGGTGCTTGCCCGCACTCTGGCCTGTCACGTGACCCATTTCGGAGGCGAGTCAAAATGGTATCAGAGCATGTGGTTAGGTTCAGACTACATCATTAGGGCATAGAGTATCGTATAAGCATTTGCTAGCATGTCGATATACGATGTGTCATATTTCACGAGACTGAGCTACGGAGCTTGCACGCACCAGCAGTGGTATGTATGATCGTAGTATAATGTTTGAGGCAGTGATTAATCTATTTCATATTCTTCTTTTATAGCTATGGAGGCACTTAATGATGTAGTGTTGAGCGGTAGTGGTAGTAATTCCATAGGCCAGCGGGGTCGGGACTGAGGCCGAGGTAGGGGCTGCACTGGGGGTCGGGGCCGTGGCCGCCCAATCCATGAGAGGGTAGAGCAAGCCCCTAGGGTGGTTTAGTTAGAGGCTCAGGTAGCTGAGTTAACTAAGGAGCTTTGGCGGGAGAGGGAGTTGAGGCAACAACAGCCTCAACCCGAGTCAGTAGCACTAGTGGCTTAGGAGTTAGAGGGACCGGTATCACCAGTTGTTAGAGTAGTGGACTGGTAGGATGTAGTAGGCAACGAGGTTCCGTACCAAAAATTTGTTAGGTTGAGGCCCCCAGAGTTTACCGACATAGATTTGACAGTGGAGGTTACTAACTTCTTAAGCGACTATTATGACTCTGTGAGGTGCTGGGATGCTCATCTGAGGCAGCGGCACACATGGTGGGACAACAATTGAGAGGGCCGGCAAAAGAATGGCTTCATTCCTGGAGGGCCCAAAGGGGAATCACTGCACCATCCCCTACATGGGATGAGTTTTGGACTGCTATTATAGAATGGTATCTGCCTAGAAGTATCCGCAAAAGGCGGGCAAGGGAGTTTGAGCAGCTTCGGCAGACCGACAGCATGGAAGTACATCAATATGAGATGGAGTTTACCCGATTGTCCCATTATCATCCTTTGCTGGTATCTACAGAGACGGCTAGAGTTAGGAGATTTATTGAGGGGCTGCGAGTGCAGATTGGTTACTTGATCCACTATACAGATAGTACTACTTTTGCTGAGGCAATCAATGAGGCTCTACGAAAGGAAGCTCTAGTACCTTTAAAGCGGCCCCAGGGGCCCTCAAGGAAGAGGTCCAGATCCCATAGACCAGGAGAGCGACAGACCCACTCTGAGGGTGCTGCTGTGAGGACAGGCCAGTAGACGGGCCGAGGGCAGAGTATCGGTAGGGGTCGCTCAGGGCCAGGTCAAGTGTAGAGGGCAGGGGGGATACATCTATGCAGAAGAAGTCTGAGGCACCGCCGTCTTGTGGTCGTGTGACATACGACACTGGGGTGTGTGTTATGGTCGTACAAATGCTTGTTTCGGATATGGCCAGCTCGAGCATTTCAAGAAAGACTGCCGAGCTGGTGGAGGTCAAGGGCAGCTCAGTCTCAGAGAAAGGCCCTCACTGTCAACTATTTTTGTGGCTCAGAGCGGACAAGCACAATGCAGGGCGCAGCGTGCTAGTGGTTCTGGGAAGGTTCCTGCCCGAGTTTACTCTCTTACACCAGGCGGCACGGAGGCATCGAATGTGGTGGCGGCAGGTACACTTTTAGTTTGTTCTACTAGTGCTTATGTATTGTTTGACCCGAGTGCGACTCATTCTTTTTTTTTGACTTTATTTGCACCCCTCTTGGGTAAAGAGAAAAGTTTGCTTGAGGCACCTTTAGTGGTGTCGACACCTATGGGCGATGTAGTTGTGGCTGAGTTGGTCATTTTAGTCTGTGAGGTTTCTGTTTGTGACCACCTTTTGAAAGCTGAACTGGTTCTACTCCCGTCATTAGAGTTACCTATTTTCCTGGGCATGGACTGATTGGCTACCCATTACGCGAAGGTAGACTGCAGGGCAAAGGCTGTCATTTTCAGTAAGGCAGAGCTACCGTGGTTTATTTTCCATGGTGATGGGAAGGGGGATTCATGTAGGGTAATCTCAGCCCTAAATGCCCGAAAATTGCTCTATGGAGGTTGCCAGTCATTTCTGGCCTTTGTGTCTGTGGTTGAGGAGTTTGAGGGAACAACTAAAAGGCTGAAGGAGACTCCGGTGATCAGTGAGTTCCTTGACGTTTTCCCTGATGAACTTCCGGGATTGCCACTAGATAGAGAGATAGAGTTAATTATTGATTGCAGCCGGGGGTGAAACTGATATCCATTCCCCCAAGATGGCACCGGCCGAGTTGAGGGAGCTTAAGGCTCAGCTGGAAGGGCTCTTGGATCCGAGCTTCATTCCCCCAAGTGTGTCCCCGTGGGGAGCTCTAGTACTTTTTGTTAAGAAAAAGGATGGGTCCTCGCGGATGTGCATTGATTACCAACAGCTGAATAAGGTAACCATTAAGAACCAATATCCGCTGCCAAGGATTGATGATCTGTTTGATTAGCTTCAGGGGGCACAATGGTTCTCCAAGATTGAGTTGTGGTCTAGATATCATCAGTTGAGGATCTGGGACCAGGATGTACCCAAGATGGCTTTTAGGATGAGGTATGGCCATTATGAGATTTTGGTCATGTCCTTTGGGTTGACAAATGCACCTACCACATTCATAGATTTGATGAACCGAGTGTTCAAGGAGTATTTGGACAAATTTGTCATCGTCTTAATTGACAACATTTTGGTATACTCTCAGAGCAGAGAGGAGCATTGCGAGCACTTGAGAGTAGTCATGGAGACTCTCAAGAAACATCAGTTGTTTGCGAAGTTCTCCAAGTGTGAGTTCTGGATGGAGAGTGTGGGATTTTTGGGACATGTGGTGTCTCGGGAAGGAGTTAAAGTGGACTCCGCTAAAATTGAGGCGGTGCAGCATTGGAAGAGGCCGACTAGTGTGTCAGAGATTTGCAGCTTCTTGAGTCTGGCTAGATACTATCGGATGTTCATGGAGAACTTTTCCCGGATTGCAGCTCCCCTAACTCGATTGACCCAGAAGAAAGTTAAATTTGTTTGGGATGATAAATGTGAGGAGAGCTTCCAGAAGCTCAAGGACTCTTTGACGTCGACACCCATTCTAGCATTGTCGCCAGGTTCAGGGGGATTTGTCGTATACTGTGATGCCTCACGAGTTGGCTTGGGGTGTGTCCTTATGAAGTAGGATAAGGTTATTACATATGCATCGCGGCAATTGAAGAACCATGGGAAGAATTATTCGACACATGACCTGGGGCTGGCAGTATTGGTTTTTGCTGTAAAGCTCTGGCGCCACTACTTGTATGGTGAGGCTTGTGAAATTTATACTGATCACAAGAGCCTTAAGTATTTGCTCACGTAGAAGGAGCTAAACTTGAGACAGAGGAGGTGGCTCGAGTTGCTAAAAGACTATGATTGCACTATCTTGTATGATCCTGGGAAGGCGAACATAGTGGCGGCTGCCTTAAGCAGGAAATTCATGGGAAGCCTAGCACACATGGCAATGGAGAGGAGGCCACTGACTCAGGAGCTTGCAGCCTACTTGGATGGCGGGGCAGTTATCTCAGTGAATGACACTGGCGATATGGTAGCGCACTTGCGAGTGCAGTCCACATTGGTGGATATGCTGCGGCTGGCTCAGAGGGAGGATGCATTATGTGCTTTGACTAGGGACCTAGTGGAGAGAGGGGACGTGGATGATGGTTTTAGGGTAGATGCTGAGGATATCCTAAGGTTCAGGAACAAGATTGTAGTGCCGGGCATGGTAGAGGTTAAAGGGCAGGTGTTTGAGTCAAGCCACAGTTCCTCGTATACGATGCACCCTGGAGCCACAAAGATGTATCGTGACCTGAGGCAGCACTATTGGTGGAAAGGAATGAAAAGGGAGGTGGCCGAGTTTGTGTCTAGGTGTCTCACCTGCCAGCAGGTTAAGGCTGAGCACTTGAGACCGGCAGGACTACTTCAGAATTTAGAAGTGCTAGAGTGGAAGTGGGAAAAGATCACTATGGACTTTGTGATCGGGTTGCCGAGGTCGAGGAGAGTTAATGACTCCATTTGGGTCATTGTGGACCGGTTGACCAAGTCGGCACATTTCATTCCGATCAAGATGACTTTTTTGGTTGAGCAGTACACTAGACTTTTCCTAAGCCAAATTGTAGCCTATCATGGGATCCCGGTGATGATCATATCGGATAGGGGTACCCAGTTCACGACTAAATTTTGGCAGTCCTTTCAGGAAGCCATGGGTACTCAGGTTCAGTTCAGCACAGCTTTTCACCCGCAGACTGATGGACAGTTGGAGAGGACCATCCAGACCCTAGAGGATATGTTGCGAGCATGTGTCTTGGATTTTGAGAATGACTGGGAGGCACCTATTGTTGGTAGAGTTTGCCTAATAATAACTATCAGAGTAGTATCGGCATGGCCCCATTCGAGGCCCTGTACGAGCGGAGGTGTAGGTCTCCGGTGGGGTGGTTTGAGGCGGGTGAGACCCAGATGATGAGGCCAGATTTGGTTCAAGATGCTATAGAGAAGGTGAAAGTGATTAAGGATCATCTTTTGGCAGCTCAGAGTCAGCAGAAAATGTACGCTGATGGAAGGGCGAGGAACTTGAAATTTGCGGTGGGGGACTTGGTTTTCTTGAAGGTATCCCCAATGAAGGGGGTAGTGAGATTTGGAAAGCAGGGGAAATTGAACCCCAGGTTCATTGGACCGTTCCCCATCCTTAAGCGAAAAGGGGAAGTGGCGTATGAGTTGGCTTTACCTCCTAGTATGGATAGAGTTCATCTTGTATTTCATGTGTCCATACTGAAGCGATACGTATGTTAGAGATGACTCCCATGTGCTTGAGCCCACCGCAGTAGAGGTGGATGCGGTGGTCTCTTATGAGGAGAGGCTCGTAGAGATTTTGGATCAGCAAGTCAGAAAGTTGAGGTCTAAAGAGGTTCCATTGGTGAAGATACAGTGGGAGCACCATTCGGGTCAGGAGGTGACTTGGGAGTTGAGATGGTAAGTTCTTTTCCTACCCCTAAATTTGAGGATGAATTGTCTTAAGGGATATTTAATAAATATTTTGTGTGTATTGGTCTCAGCGGGATAATCGTGGCGCGCAACGATGCGTGCGAAGTTGATCACGGTAGGGCATGGCTTGAGGTGAGACCCTTGCTCAATTTAAATCTCTTAAATTTAGAGTTAATTTATGTGTTAGGTCTGAGTTGGGTTCGAGCTGAGTCCGAGGTTGCGATCGGGGCTCGAATCGGGCTAGTTTTGAATAAGTTGGGTTCGAGCCAAGTCCGAGGTTGCGATCGGGCCTCGAATCAAACTAGTTTTGAATGAGTTTGGTTAACTTAAGTGCATAAGGGGCAAAATGGTAATTTGTCATTAAAAAATAAAAATAAAAATAACCACCTGGAACCATACGGCTCCAAGGAGGAGCATCATGCAACCTAAGGAGGTGACTGGAGAAGGAGCGATCGATGGAGGAATTGGTCAGGAATCGGAGGCTTCGTCAGATCGGATTCGTCGCGAGGCCTCAACATCATCTTCCTTTTCCCTAACCCGGATCTAGGTGAGTGGTTCCCTTCCAAATCCCCAAGTGTAGGAGATAGGGTTGTCGATCCTTGTAGGAAGGATCAGATGGTGAAATTTTCCGTGATTTGGTTTCATGTATGCGTTATTCTTCGCGATCATAGTTTTGATGTTGTTGATTGGCATTTCATTGGGGTTTAGGATGGGTGGCAGCCCTAGAGCATGCCCTTAAACCCTAGGGTTTGTCGGCCATCGTATTGGAGGTAAGGAGGGTTGTAGGTATTTGATTTGTAATTTTTCAGTAATTTAATTCCGAATTTTGCTTATGTAAATGCATGCTAAAATCCAAGTAGAAATCTAAAGCTTGTGGCCTAAGGGTGGGCTGAATTACTCTTAATTGGTAGGGTACCTTTGTGTAACGTCATGTAGGGATTTTTCTAGATTGAACCCTTTAAATTATGCTGGAATAAAATGCAAGGTATGCTGAAATTTATTTACAAGCATGCAGAAATTTCTTGTAAGGTATGCTGAAATTTATTTTTAACCTGCTGAAAATTAGGTATGTATGCTGAAAATTCATGAGATAGTGTATTGAAATTTACCTACTTGATATTCTGAGAATTGTGAGCATCAGTATGCTGAAATTTCATATTTAGGTGTGCTGAAATTTCATATTTATGTGTGCTGAAATTTTATGTTCGATATGCTGAAATTTCCGAGTTGTGAGGCTGAAATGTTGCTTCGCGGTGTGCTGAGATTACATATCAGTTTATATTCATAAAACTATCATATTACTTAGATTGTTTTACACTCAAGAGGAGTTATAGACTCTAGATAACAAGTGCAGAAATTTTCCCTACAATAGGCTGATTTTTCAGCTTAGGGCTGAAATTTGCCGTGACACATAGACGAGCTAGGGATCTAAAATTTCTATGATTGTTCACACAGAAAATGGAAACCTTCGGGTAGATATGAAACCATATTAGAATATTCGGAAATTCTCGGGTGTTCAGATGAGATTTCGAACGTGAAATGGTTGGTGGCGGGAAGGTACGTCATTCGGAATTTGTTCGGTAGAACGAGAGAATTTTGCTACATGACGACCTGCCATGGACATATAATTCCTGAGATAGGAAATTGGAAATTAAGCTTCAGAGGTTAGAATGGTGGGGTGGTATGGTGTGTGAACAATTAATTGGGGCCAAGTTGCGGCCGAGTGGAGTGCAACTGTGCATGCACCCGAAAAATGCGATTATGGCCGTACCCACCTGAGTTAACCATCTTATCCTGTAGTGTATATTTTTTTCCATTTAGTGCACGTGCTTATGGATGTGTGTGTGATGGTCGGGCTGGGAAGCGCGTTAGCGTGAGAACCTAATGACCGACCCAGCGAGTCGATTATGGGTCGAGATATTTGTCGGTGAGCCACGCGACGACTGACCCAAGTGGCACTGGTCGGAGGGTCTTTCTCAACCAAGTTTTAGGGCACTCAAACTAGAGGGCCTTCCTAGGTCAGTGAGCCCGAGGCGGGGAGTTCACTAGGATGGCTAGCCCAGTGAGCGACTCGCGAGTTGTATTCTGTTTGGTTGAGGATATCTCACTTGGGCCAAATTGGGTCGGAGGGTGTGCAGCGCGCACGAGACGACTTCTTGAATCCTCACATGTTTCATATCAGCTCTTGATGCGTACTTAATTATTTTACTACATTTTAATATGGATTAGCTTGGTAGTGGTTGAGACGGCCACTCACTGAGTTCTATGAAGTCATCGCTCTGTTGGTATTGTTTTTGCAGATCCCGACCATTGAGGTATGGTGCAGCTAGTGGCGACAGACTCCGATGGCGGTCTCGTGAAGCTATTTGATCTAGTCAAGTCTTAGTTGAGTCATGTGTTTACTTTGAGCATGTGAACATTATGTGGTGCCATTACCTTTGAACATCTTGTTATGTTTTATCTTAAGTATTTGGATTGGTATGTGAACTTGTTTTATTATATGATTGAAGTCTTTGAGTTAAGATTGACCATGAGTTGTCTATTTTTCATATGCATGGTTCGGTTGTATGGTTTAGGGTTCGGGGTGCTTGTCCACACTTTTGCTGGTCACATGACTTGTTTCAGGGCATGACATGCTGACTCTGGGAACTTCTTCGGGGTTTGACTATTTGCCCTCTTTCCCTTTTTGATTGACAATTGCCCCTGCGTGGGTTCATTTTGTTGATTCTATGATAGTTATTGCTCATTCACGAGCCTATTTTGTTTTGTATATATAAATTTCTTTTGCATGATTTTTCATGGAGGGAATGTCCCTGTCCAATCCTTTGGGATCTCGCTCAAAGTTAAACCACCTGGTTCAGTGTTGAGCCGTCTAAAATTTGATTCAAGGCCTATTCTTCAGAAATGTGGTTCATGGTTGAATATTTTGAAATCTGGTTCAAGGTTGAACCGTCTGAAGTCTAGTTCAAGGTTGAACCATCTAGTTTGAAACGAGCTCCGTTGATGGAAAATCACGCATGAGTCATGGTGTGGTAGTTTAATGGTTTATACTTTGGAGTTTTTATGCCAACCTTGCTAAAAGGTGCATGTTGGGATCATGCCTGAAGAGTTGAACAAGGGATCTGAGGTCGAAAATAACGGCTCTAGGGGCCAGAGATTGCACTCGGGGGTTCCAGTAGAGCTTGTTGTAAGGTGGAACCGCTGGCGAAGAGTCACATAAGGGCGTTGAGGTCGAGAGTAGCGACGTGGTAGCCGAGAACTGCAATCGGGGGTTCAAGCCGAGCTGGACGAGGAGCATAAGGTGGAACTGTGCTCGAAGAGTTATGTAAAGGCGCTAAGGCCGAAAATAATGGCGTGGTAGCTGAGAACTACACCCGGGGGTTCAGGCCGAGCTCATTGAGGAGCGCAAGGCGAAATCATGCCGGGGGAGTTGTGTAAAGGCGATGAGGCCGGAAGTAACGACATGCACGGTAGTCGAGAACTGCGCTCAAGGGTTCAAGCCAAGCTCGCTGAGGAGCATAAGGCGAAATTACGCTCGAGGAGTTATATAAAGGTTTTGAGGCAGAAGTAACGACGTGGTAGCCGAGAACTGCATTCGAGGGTGCAGGTCGAGCTCGCCGAGGAGCGTAAGGCGGAACCGCACTCGAGGAGTTTTGTAAAGGTGCTAAGGCTGGAAGTAATGATGTGGTAGCCGAGAACTGCACTTGAGGGTTCAGGCTGAGCTTGCTGAGGAGCATAAGGCAGAACGACGCTCGAGGAGTCATGTAAAGGCGTCGAGGCCAGAAGTAATGGCGTGGTAGCCGAGGACCAGACTAAGTGAAAATAGAGCTCATGAGGAGCGCGCTTGGGGTCGTTGAGGGCGCGAGGACCCGAATTAGGCACTAAGACCGGTGAGCCAGACTGGTGAGGACCAGGTCTAGCTAGGTCGCTGCGTGAGTTGTTTAGCCTTCCACGGGCCTGAAGGAGGAAATTTGTGCTTTAGGGGTTTGGGTCGAGTTCGTATATGGAGACTCGAGCAAGTTTCAAGTAGAGTATTTATTGAAGCAACAAGATTGCTTTAATGGTTCCCTGATCATTCATAGAGAGAAATGTGAGAAATATAACTTTATTTGAGCAATAAAGAAATTGCGCGTACAGGGGAAGTGCTCTTTTCTGAGCTTTATTGATGATCTGATCTTGCATGGACTTCTTTTCAAGGGTTGAGACGGGGTTGCTTTTGCATGTCTTGTCCCGAGCTCGGTTCAGGATTTTTGGCCGGTTGTTTGTTCTTGTCCTTGGGGAGTGTTTGTGAGTCGATAAACACATTCCTTGGTTCAACTGTCTTTGGCTTGATGCATTCATTGTAGCACCATCGGGCTTCCTTCTGATCGGCATGTAACACTCCTACCTTTGTCTCTGAGACATGAATTTTTACTACTAGATGAGGAGTAGATACGACAGCCCCCAGAGTATTTAAGGTCGATCGTCCCAAGATCATATGATATAGGCGGGGAATGTTGATGACAAGATATGGCTCCACGGACCTCAACCCTCTCTCTTGAGAAGCCCACTAGGTCTCCTTTGCATAGTGTGAGCGAGGCTTCTGCCAATTGCATCTTCTCAGAGGTAGAGTAGAAAAGAATATCGATCAAGCTCCCTTGGTCGACAAGAACCTTTTTAACGATAAAATTTCCTGCAATCATAGAAATAACGACTGGGTCGTATAGGTTCTGATCAGTGCCTTGGAAGTCAAATTCATAGAACGATACGATGTTGTCGACTGCCATGATTGCCCAAAGAGACCTTTTCCTGGCCGTGCTTGACTCTTCGCCTCCGCGAATCCACCAGCAATATAGTCGATTACCACTCGGGGTTAATTAGCTTGGCTGTGCTCTTTCTGAGATCTTGGGGGTGTTCGGCTTCGCCGTCGAGGGTCACGACTCCTGCTCCGACCTTTGTCTTTCCTATGATGAAGATATTTATCAAGGTATCCTTTACAGACTAAATCTTCGAGTTGATCTCCGAGCATTACACGCTCCTTGGTAGTGTGTCCGTAAGTGTCATGGTATACACACTTTTTGCTCATGCGACATTGGGTGACAACTTTTGCTTTCTCGCATTGGTGGGGTATTTTGATAAGCTTCAGGTGATAGATGTCCCGGAGCATGGTTTCTTTCTTGGCATTGAGGGGGGTGTGCCTTTTGAAACAAACGCTTGGGCTTGGTGGAGGCCTCGGTCCCCTGTCATTTCCCCACTCACGCCGACTACGGTCTTCAGTTCTTCTATCATCATTTTAAAACATTTGATTCTTCCAGTTGATCTTTTTTGCTTGTCGTTGATTCTCCATTTTTATGAAACCCACCATTTTTTCCTGAATTCGACCATGTCTTTAGGCTCGATTAAGGCCTGGGTTTTAGCCCGTGTTGGTTGCAGAAAAGCTCAATTGCTGGATCGAGATTGGCGATGTCAGCCGCTATGGCCTGAAACCTATTCAGGTATTCTCTTAGGGGCTCATGTTGCCCCTGCTTGATATAGTGTAGGGTTGCTCTTGTCTTGTGATATACCCACGCTGTGGTGAATCGATGGAGAAAGACATAGGAGAGGTCGTTGAAAGAGTCAATTGATCCTGGTGGGAGGGATGCGAACCATAACAGGGCGGCTTTCCCTAGGAAGCTCGGGAAGTCTCTACAAAGCGCGGAGTTGGTTGCCCCGTGATAGAGCATCATAGTTCGGAACGTTATTAGGTGCAGCATGGGGCCGCCAGTACCGTCGTAGGGTGTTACGGTGGGAGACGAGTTGCCATTATATGCTTTTGGCAAAGGGCCCTTCATCGAGGTGGGAAGTGGCCTCAATCCCTTGAGTCTTTGGAGCTTTGTCCTTTTTGTGTTGAGGGGTACTGGAGACATGGTTTGGAAGGACAAAGACTAGTCTTTTTCTTTTTGAGTGGTTGGTCTCTCCATTCTCTGAGTGGCAACGTTCGTGTTCGGCCGAGGGCTACCCCTGAGGCCGCGCTGGTGTCTTGACTTATGTCGTCGGTTGTTGATTTTGTGCTTCTAATTCATTTACCCGCTACCGGGGCTCTTTAGGGGGAAGGAGGGCTGGTACCAGAGCGTCACTCCTCGCTGTTTCAGCGTCACTAGGTTGTGGTCGATCATCACCATCGGGTCGTTGCTGTTGGCGTGCGGCGGCGATCGCTTGGCTCCGGGTTCCAACCATTGTGGGGGAGGTAACTTTTACTCAGCCCCACGATGGGTGCCAAATGTTCCTGCCTGAGAGTCGAGGTCTTCATGTCCAATTCGGTGTCTCTCCTTGTCTGGTTCAATGTCGGTAGGGAGTTAGCCCAAGTTAGGGGGACTCCAAGGTGGAGGTTCACATAATTGGAACTTAGGTTACCTGAGGCGCGTTGTGTCTGTATATATTGCACGTAGAGGTGATCATGCTGCCCGATAATTTTGCTATGATTGTTGCCCCAAATGTGTCGAGGCCAATTTCGGAGATGATGGATTTATGATGGTATATCCCTCATGATGAGAAAGGACGTGGGAGTCCATGTATGGCTGGGTGGATTCCTTGGATAGAGCTGTCTGGCATGGTTTGAGTCTGGCTCAAGGGTGTAGTTTGAGCGGAGCCCCATGGGCGGGGCTGCATGGTTCGGTTCGGGGTGAATGATGGGGTGCTGCTGGGTCTAGTCCGACCGGGTCCAATAGTTCTAGTCCAGTCCAATCGCATTATCATCTATGCTTTCGTTATCAGACAACCGGACCTGAGATATGGAAAGGAATGGGTGGTAAGGTTGATGCTTTGGTTTCTGGAATCAGAACGGGAGGTACAATTACTAAAGCTGGGAGCTATCTTAAAGAGCAATGACATTAAGGTTCACAAATTAATTATGACCATGGCAAAACTCTATTTCTCTGTATATGTAGATAGTATAAATTGTAATTGATTCTCTAATTAAAATCTTCATATTCTTGAACTATTCTTGTAGCTATATGGTGTAGAGCTAGTTGAAAGTGTCGCAGATAGAAAAACCTAGTGAGTTGTCTTGTTTTCTCATTCCCCTTACTTTCTTGGTCACTGAGGAATTGAAAATTATTATGTGAACGCAATTGATAGTTCCATGAATGGTCATTCTACGTGAGTCTTGGCCGAGGGTTTTTCCCTTGTGCTCGTTTCTCCTTACGATTATTTTGATGATAACAAACTCAGTTTAATAAAGTTTTTGAAGCATGAAAGTCGCAGGCTATGATAAGGGTTGAAATCGATATCGTCGCACATGGCATCGTCTCAATACGATAAATTGTCGCAACAATCTCTAGAACTTCGACGAGTGCACCGAAGACGCTTTGGAAGAGTTTAGAGCATATGTAAAATGCTTGGGAAGCTCTCCAAGTTGATGCACTTCGAAAACCAAAACATGGAAATGAACGTCGCGAGAAAACAACCTAAAATACAAGGCTTTCTGGGTGTCGGTCGATAGGGCGGTTGACAATTCGGTCGATCGGCCCATCAGCCGGCCATCGATTGACCCATCAGTTGGCCATCGACCAGCCCATCAGCCGGCCATCGATTGGCAGAGTCCCAAATCGAACAGTGGACTCTGGTTGATGGCCGGTCGCTCAGTTGGTCGACCGGCCATCGACCGAGCAGCGCCAACGAGCAAAAATTTGCTTGTTGGTTAGCTAGTTTCTTTGGGGGGTCGTAAATAACCACCCCAAACTCTCTCCCACACAGTTGTTAATGCCCTAAAACCTTAAAGAGTTAATCCTTGCATCTCCAAAGCTCTCTTGCTCAAATCCATAAACCCTAGCTCTTGATCTCTCATCCTAACGTGCATCTTCATTGGAGGGCTCCTCAAGGTTGCTAGGCTCAAGAAGAGAAGTTGTTCTTGGTGTGATATGTCCTCTTTACTCTCTTCTTGTGTAATAATTGTTTTTACTTTGTTTAAATTGATTTACTCAAGTGTGTAAGAAGACCTAGTGTGCGGTCTTGTGATTGAGTGGTTTCCTTGGTGTAGAAGGTATAAAGCCACTTGTGTAAACAAGGTTAGGAGTAGTTCTTAGGAATTGAGGTGGGAAAGCTCACTCGGTGTATAGGTGGATACTTCCAATTGTGGAAGTGCCTTCGAAGTCCTCAATTGTAAGCTACTCGTAATTTAGTGGATTTGTAAGTTAAATCCTAAGCATGGTGCTTAGGCGGTGTTGCTGAACCACTATAAATCCTTGTGTTAGCATTGTTTATTGTGATTGCACTTAATTGTTATATCCATTGCTTCATCTCATTGTCTTAAAGTGATAAATTGCCTAAGTAATTTAAGAGACGACTAAAACCGAATTTAGGCTAATTGATTAGATGACACACTGTTCACCCCCCCCCTCTAGTGTGACAATTTCGCCAAAATTTGGTATCACAGCAGGTCGTAGATTGAGATTTCACCATCTCCTCTACATCTACTCTCGATCCGAAAAATGACACTAGAGTTGGTAGCGTCTATACCACCTAGGTTCGACGAGTCAAACTTTGGTCTTTAGAAAGGGAGAATGTACACATTCTTAAAGACACAAGGTATAGGTGTGTTCAACATGGTAAAGACCAAATACCTTGAACCTAAGGAAAACCTGAATACATGGACATAAGAACAAATAGATAGATTTGAGTCAAATGCTAAAGCTATGAATTGTATCTTTCGTTCTTTGGAAAATAACATCTTTGAAAAATTCATGCATTGCACTTCTGCATTTGATATTTGGTCATGCTTAAACATGCTATATGACTATGCTAAAATCGAAGAACTTATTACCTTAAATGAAGGAGTTGATGACAATTGTCATACTCTTAATTCTAATGAAGTTCTTGAAGCTCATAGTGTATCTAGCCAAAGAAGTACAAAGAGTCGGAAGAGAAAGGTAATTTGTCACTTATGCAATGAAAAAGAGCATGTGAAGAAGAATTGTCCTACCATGAAGAACAAGACAAAAATGAGGTCAAATGCTTCCACTTACTCATCCGTATCAAGTGAAGCATCCTCTCACAATGACTACGAAGCTAACATCACGAATGCCAATGAGGATGTATACTCTTCTTGTAGTCATGATAACCATGATCTTAGTATTAATTTATTTAGTTCTCATGACATATTTTATGATGAATTAATGGACGAATATAAAATCATGTATGCCTTGATTGTTAAAAAGGACAAGGAAAACGAAACATTGACGAAAGAAAACTTGACACTTAGCTCTCATTTGAATGATGCAAAACTAGAAAATGAGAAGTTAAAAAATAGTGTTACTAATATATGCCATGATAAATTAAGTGTTGATACAAATGATTTGAGAAACAAAAATGATAATTTGAAGAGTGAAAATAGTATATTGAAGACCCAAATGTATGTTATTCATAAATCCATGAATGACTTGAAGAATGAGCTTGTAACTCTAACTAGGAAAGTAAATAGCTTATCTAGCAACTCATCTTCTAAGAACTCTAGGAATTTAAATAAGAATGCTAATAATCACCATAATCTCCATGTTAAGCATTCATCTTTCAAACCCCAAGTTCAAAACAAAAAATTTCATGGAAATTATTTTTGTTGTGGTGTTTATGGTCACTCTATTCATGATTGCGCTCTCAAGAAAAATTCAAGTGTTACTAAGACACTTTGGATCCCTAGATCAACTCATCCCCAAGGACCCAAAGCAATTTGGGTACCAAAAATTTCATGTTCACTTGTAGGTGAGACAACCACACAAGAATGAGTTGATGATGGAAGTTGCATGAGGACTCCAAGCTTCACAAATTCATATTGCAACTTCAAAGTCATCACGATGTCATAGATATGGAACTTGACATCTGAGGAGAGGATTGCCCAAACTATTTAAAGACTACATTGGCCATATTTTTAACCAATGTGAGACTTTAACATCTTTAGTATCATCTCCTCTCTTTCATTGATTTCATTTAAGTTGGAGTACATGATACACACAAATTTTGAGTTGATTTCTCCATGCTAGATGGTATCTATAAAACAATTTTGATTTTTGATTTCCGGTCTCTTTGGAGACCTTTGTAGCCTATAATGGGCTATTGCGACCTTGTGGTTCCAAATCGTAAAGTCATTATGACCTTTCGGTTTTCAACCAAAAGGGAGGGTCGGAGATCTATCCACTTTTCAAAATTTCATATTTTGGGATCTCATAATTCGTTCAGTTTCATGACAATCTATTTTGAAACGAATGTAAGTTGCTTAGCAAAACAGATTTTTAAAAATCAATGCTTTATTCATTCTTTGCTATCTATCTAAATAGCTTATTAATAGTGCAAATTTCATTATGATATTCATAACTATTACTTGCAAGTTATTTGTTTCCAAATGAAAGCAAAGTAGGAAGAAATGGGAAAGGGAGATAAAAAATCTGGAATCTCTCAAGAAACGAGGTATGAATGTCAACTTAGCAAAATATTTATTTTACACCTCTACTTCTTGATGAGATGTTGAATTTAAGCATATACGCAAAGTTGCATGAAAATTAAGTAAAAAGGCATGATTAGGAAGATTTTGATGATTAGAAAATTATAAAATCTTGATTGATTGAGATCACATGCTAGAGGTAGAGATTAAGTTTAGGATTTTATCTCGTGTATTGCATTTTTTCTTGTAAACATAAGATGCAATGTAGTATCGTAATTATGCTTGAAGACCTATCAAGAACGATACTTAGCAATATTATAGTTTCGGTTAAATAAAAATGTGCCGGGTTGATAGGTTGAAAATATGTCTAAAATTGTGCAAAATTTTAGTAAAAAATCCTACATGTTCAGAAACTTTATTATGAGTGGTCAAGACGATATCTTGTTGATTTCGTGGTTATTACGATGAAAATTTGAGAATTCGCACAACATCCAAATTTACAATAATGCCACTACGAACTCTAGGATTTTTAGAAAATGGTAGAAAAGTCCTTTTTGAGTGATTCTTGATTCTATGGAATCCTCATGAAGTCTAGTTTATGTGGTAAACTTTTCGTAAAATTACAGTACATATATCTCTCCCGGGAAATTATTTTTATATAAGCTAGAAAACACTACTAGTCTCAGCCGGTCGCTCGATGAGCGACCGCCCATCGACCGGCGGACAGAAAACAATCCTGTCAGTCCATTTGGCCGAGTGTTTTAATCCCAACCCTCACCCTAGCTTCTTAAGACCGAAACTAGGGCTTCTAGGGTTATTCCAACCGGCCACCATCCCTCTTCCTTGGATTTTTTGGAGTTCTTCTTCCACTACTAAGGTAAAAATCCAAGTTTTTCCCTTCCTCCTTAAGTATATGCATCATGTTAGTATAGATCCCTCACCTTTATCCTCTTCATAACTAGATCTACATCTAAAAAGGTTGTTTTTCATGTTTTTATTCATTATTCATGATGATTTATGGGTTTTGGTTTCATGATTAGTAGCAAGAATGTGAAAAACTCATGTTTTACGGTTCTATTTTGAGTTTTCTTCATGAAATCACATGTTCTTGGGATTCTTGGTATTTGATGCTTAAAAATATTTTCATTTGTATGAAGCTTTCCTTTCAAAAAGAAAAAATGTTGAAGTAGAAGTATTTTTCTTGATTGTTTTTTGTTGATATTTCATTTTTTTGGTTACATGTTGGTATTTTGAAGAAGAAGAAGAGTTAAATGAGTACATGTTGTTTTTACAATATTATTTAATTTTTTTTGTGTGATATTTCAAAAAGAAAAGGGGTTTTATCATGCACACTTTCTCATTTACTTTGATTTAAAAGAAGGGCAAAATTACTAGAAGAATGAAAGAAAGACAAAATGAAAATTTCGGATTTTTGACTTGAAAAATTTCGGGTTATTTGCGTTTTTGTTCTTTGAAAAATTAAAATTATCATGAAAAGTTCTTTTGCCTCAAATCATGTTTCATCATCTTTATCTTATAAAGAAATCGAGAAAAGGGTTTCATTCACGGTATTTTAAAATAAATCATTCTACTTTCAAAATCATGCTTTCTACTCCCACATCAAACTAATTAGGTTGCATGCACCTATCATTAAAAGAATAACCCTCTATGCATTGCCTTGATTGTCTTACAGATGACACCTAAAATCAAGATACCAACTCTCACATACAGTCTCCTAATAGTTGTAGGAAAGACCCAAGCCCAACGGTTTGCAACTCGCACTATTTTGCAAACACAGCTAGTAAACCTAGGAGACCTAGAACAGTATGACATAAGGAGCCGACTAGCAACCTTAGGTTGGGTGGAATATCTTAGGAAACATATCCCAGTATGTCCCATTTTTGTAAAGGCCTTCTTTGCAAACCTGGTCATAGAACGTCCCCTGATTGGTAACTATCCTATCCTTAGGTCCGAAATCTTAGGGAAGCCTATAGTCATTATTGCCTTGGCCATTAGGGAGGCATTTGGTTTTCCTCTTCTAGGCACCTCAGTTTATACGATGACCACACATGCTTTTCATGAGGACTTTCCATCCCACCAAGTAGTCTCAGCTATCTGTCCCGAAGAGTATCATGGATGCTTCCTACCCAAAGCATCAAATTATCCACCATCGCCAGGATTATGCACCTCATCATTTTGCATAACATCCTGCCTATAGCAGGACATTACAATGAGGTTACCAGCATGAACACTAGAGTTCTCTTTTATGCTATGACCCACAGACCTATAAATGTACTCGATCTCATGCTTCATTACATAGCCGATGTCCACGCTTCTCAGAAACAAGCCTTACCTTATGCCACAATGATCTCCCATTTTATTTACCTTGCCGGGGTAAACCGATCTAGATTTGACGTAGAGCCCATTCCGAAAGCCATAGACACCTTAACCCTCACTCACATGAAAATTCTTGGAGATCAGCGCGTAAGCGCGCACGAGGAGGTTCATCTGATGATGATGATGATGATGATGATGATGATGATGATGGTGGTGATGATAATGAGGATGAGGACGAGGACGATGTAGGCGGAAGCTCATCGCACCCTCCCGCGAATGAGCGTTTTGAGATGATTGAGCATCGGTTGGCTTAGTTTCACATTGATCAGGTTGATTGGAACAACCGGGCGAATGCTCGATTTGATCAATTTAGTGATCATTTGGATCAATTTGGTGAGCGCATCGATGTGATATACGGGCGTGTGGATGAAATGTATCCAACGACTTGGAGAATTGGAGAGAATTTGTGATGCTCACGCGGCCGGCATGGCCCTAGTCGGCAAGATAGCCGACGCGCATGAAAACTTGGAGTGAAGGCTAGAGGGACTCCATGGTGACACTCAAGATGTAGTCAAATATCTGCAAGATGAGATTGCAGAGCTAAAGGCTACAGTCAAATTTCTAACCCGATAGATCCACTCGGGTGGTGGCAGTTGACAACAGAATGAAGCACCACAACACCACCTCAAAGCACTCGAACTAAAGCCTTACAATGGGGCTCGGGATGCCAAATTAAAGTGGTGGAAAACTTCCTCTTTGACTTGGAGTAGTACTTCAAGGTCACGAGGACAATTGATGATGATATGAAAGTGTCCGTTGCAACCATGTATCTGTCGGAAGATGCAAAACTTTGGTGGTGGACCAAGTATGATGAAATTCAGAAGGGGCAAGCCAAGATTGACACTTGGGATGAACTCAAGCATGAACTGAAAACACAATTCTTCCCCGAGAATGTGGAGTTTATCACCCGACGGAAATTATGACAACTTCGTCACGACAATTCAGTTCGGGAGTATATGAAGAAGTTCTCGACTATCATGTTGGACATTTCAGACATGGCCGAGACTGATCAAATGTTTACCTTCCTGGAAGGACTGCAGCCATGGGCACAGCAGGAACTCTCCAGGAGGAACATTCAGAGTTTATTGGAAGCAAATATCATAGCAGAACGACTCACCGACTATAGCCCGGAGGAGAATACGGCTAAGGTGGCACCTTACAAGCCGAGATTTTGGGGACCCAACAACTCTAATGGCTACAGCTCAGAGGTGAATATGACTAAAGCGACACCCTTCAAACTAAGATATTGGGGGCCTCGACAACTCTCAAGGCAAAGGATTTGTAGGCGATACAAGGTGGAGGAATCATACCCACAGACCATACATCCCGAGAGAACATCCTCAAAGGGGGTCCCCTCCGAGAGGGAACCATTCGACAGTTTTGCCTACTGGTGCATTGTGTAAAGGGCCTCACTCAGCCCAAGGATGTCCAGAACAACAAGCCTTGAGTGCTCTGATAGCAGAAACCATGGTGGAGATAATGTCCAATGTCTCAGTGAAGAAAGATAAGGGCAAAAGAAAAGCAGTTGCCTCAGCGAGCCACAGCGGGGTGTCATCGAGCGACCACTCCAGTGAAGACGAGTACAATAGGAGAACCAACATGGGAGTAGTACGACTGCTCAATACTCTCAAGACTCAAGTGGGAGAGCGAAAACCCACGACAAAGCATCTAGAAGCGACGAATGAGTTGATGTTCATCGACATCAAGCTGAACAGCAGAACCACCCGAGCAATGGTAGACTCGGGAGCAACTCATAATTTTATTGCCAGAGAAGAGGCAAAGCGAATTGGACTCAAACTAGGAATAAGTTCAAGTCATGTCAAAGCAGTGAATTCTGAAACACGGAAGATCGACGGCATCGCAGGAGACGTTCCATTGAAAGTTCGAGGATGGAAAGGGCAGATCAACCTGATGGCTGTGCCCCTCGATGACTATCAAGTCATTCTAGGGATAGAGTTCCTCAAATCGGCAAAGGTGGTACCCATGCCCTTCCTCGACACGATATGCTTGATGGGGGAGGACAACCCTAGTATCGTTCCAACAGTGCATTCAACACCAAGAATCCAGAACAAACTCTTTTCCGCCAAACAAGTGAAGGAAGGAGTCCGACAAGTGCGCGCATAGTAGTTGGCTCATAAGATGCAAGAGTGCGCATGGCAGATGGCCTCTAAGTCATAATATTTGTGCGCAGAGCAGATGGCTCATAAGACGCAAGGCTTGTGCGCATGGCAGATGGCCTCTAAGTTGCAATATTTTTGTGCAGAGCAGATGACTCGTAAGATATCCGTGTAGGGCAGATGGCTTGTAAGATGCAGTGCATAGCACAAACCCATAGTAGGGACCGGGGAGCAAGCCCCATATCGACCTCCATACAGAAGGGCCCCACCAGAGTTGGCAGACTTCATAGTTGGAGGCATTTGCAAGCAGGAAGGACATTCCATCGCTTACGAGAGTCGAAAGCCGAACGACACGGAGCGACGATACCCAATTCGCAAGATGAAGAAATGGAAGATCAAGGGTAAAGAACTCTCCAACGCCTTCAAGAAACAAGTCGACAAGGGCGTCGACTTCGTAAGTGGGGGAGAATGTTAGGGACCTTCGGGATTGTCAAGTCCTGTATGTGTTATGACGGTCCCTAATGTGCATTGTAAATATGGCATTATGAGCATCCATATAAATATGCATTGTAAAATGTGCTCGCCCACCGCTCTTGCTCACGCCTAGGCAAACGGCCTCATTTGCCTAGGCGTGGCATGGACGGTGGGGGTGTGCGAACATAGGAATTTTGTCATGCTCCTCATGCTTTTGGGAACCTTGGGGGTGACACTAGGGGGTTAGGCTCCATAAGTATTGTACCCAGGTATAGCCTGGGCACACTCTAGTCTTTCGTTCTAGCTCTCGTTCAAGCATTTCCTAGCATTTTCATGCAATAGGCCATTTGGCCCAACAACGTTTTTGATCCTTGTGTTAGCATTGTTTATTGTGGTTGCACTTAATTGTTATATCCATTGCTTCATCTTATTGTCTTAAAGTAATAAATTGTCTAAGTAATTTAAGAAATGACTAAAACCGAATTTAGGCTAATTGATTAGATAACACACTATTCACCCCCCTCTAGTGTGACCATTTTGCCAACAGTGAGAATGAAATAAGAAGGATGTTATTTCTTTAGTAGCTTGAATTTGGTTCTATTTAAAAATCTTCTCCTTTCTAAAACTGTGTATTTCTTCTCATGTTTGCGTGTGACTTCTTCTATATGCCTCTTCTTATTCTAGCTAATCGTTTTGAAGTGCAAAAAAAAAATGGTCTTAATCATATATCGTGTTCAACTAATTACATCCATTCTATTTAAAAGAATATCAATACAACATAATTGACCTATAAAGACACAAAATTAGAGACAAATAATAGTTTTGTTTCTAAATCTTCATATTTAAAGACTAATAGACAAATAATTTATTCCTAATTAGCCTCTAAAGATCTATAGAAATAACAACAACATAGTCACTTAATTGATTTGACTCTAAGCTATAGAAACACCAACAACAAAGTTACTTAATTGATCTGACTCTAAAGCTATTTTTAGAGGCTAATTAGGAATAAATTTTGTGCCTATTAGTCTCTAAATGTGAAGATTTAGAAATTAAAATCTAATTTATCTCTAATTATGTGTCTCTATAAATCGATTGTGTTGTAGTGTATCCATTATGTTTAATAATTTATTTGATCCTTATATGCCATAAATATTTGTTTACCTAATTTTGACCATGGTCATCAACATGCATGTCAGATAATCTATATATCTTATTCGAGAACATATTATATAAACTTATTATTTGTGGACATGTTTTGACACGTCTTGAATTTGATTGATAACATAGCCAATCATATTATACTATGTGGTAAAAACATCCACATGTGTCAATAATGTATTGACATGTGAGCTGCATAGTATGCAATACATCACTTTAAAATTATCTTATGTCATTTCAAGTTTTTATAGTACATGTAAAAAAGCACTCAAAATATTTTATCACATGATAACACAATAAAAAAGTACACAGCCAAAAAAAATATTTTTATAATTGATGAAATGAAAAGTTGACATCAAAAAATAATACTATGTACTCTTCATGTAAAAAGAAATATTTTGGATAAATTACACGGAACCCCCCTCGACTATAGTCGATGTGCAAAAAGACTACTTAAACTACCAAGTGTGCACAGAACCCCCTGCGACTACACTTTTTGTTCAAATAGTCTCCCTCCATTAGCCTGTCCGTTAGTAACTTAACGGTAAAACTTCCACATGCATAGAACCCCCCTCCCTAGTGCCACGTGGCAGCAATCTCCACCATCCATCTCATTTGACGACCATCACTTCTTATACTTATCCCCTTGCCCTAGACTCCACCGCCGCTGTTGTCGCCGCCTCCACCACCACCTCCTCCTGCAGAAGAGGAAGAGGTCGCCGACGGCTCCTCCTCCTCCTTTCCTCCTCCTCTAGGGAAGGAGGAGGAGGTGGTTATTGTAGGAAATCTGACACTAGAAGGGGGGGTTGAATAGTGTCTATCCCATCTTTAAATTTTCTTAATTTTTCTTTTTACTCAATTTTAACTTAACTTAAGTGCAAGTATTTTTTAACAGTGGAAGCGATCAAATATCAAGAACAATAATGAACAAATATCGAAAGCAATGCAGACAAGATGAATTATAGTGGTTCAGCCAACTGCCTACTCCACTACCTTGGCTAATCACCAAAGATTTCTAATCACTACTTTATAGACCTTGTATTTCCCTTTGAATACAATGAGGACACTCTTCTCACCACTTTGAGAACTCCTCAATCCTATTCACCTAGGCAAAATACAATTCTATAAAATTTTCCCTAAGTATTTCCCTAGCATACCTAGCAGCTATTATAGATGAGAACAAGTTTGAAATAATAATTCAAATACAATAAAAGAGCTTAAGAATTTGAAGATGAACCAATGCTCCTTTCCCAAGCCTTCAAGCCTTCAACTTGCCGGAAGATGAATCTTGAGTTGCAGCAGAGTTGAGGGAAGCAGGGAAGCAGGCGCTCGAAGAATGTTGTCGACGGAGGCGAAGGGCACGCAACAAATTAATTCTTATGATGGTTTAAAGAAGTTAGGTTTGGGGTATTTATAACCCCTCACCCGAATGGAACGTTCAACGGGCAAAAAAATAGCCGTTGACGTCGTTCGATCGCTTTGCTGGTCGATCGTCAGTCGACCGACTGATTGACCGCCAAAGAGACCGCTGGCTTATGTGAGTGCTCGATCGACCGACGGATCAACTAACTGTCGCAAATCTATTGATCCCACATTTGGTCGACTAGTCGGTCGACCGAATTAGTGGAGCCAAGGTCCCGCGACTTGTGATCTCCAATTCGATCGACCGATGAGCATTTTGCCAATTTTTTGTTTCGGTCGATCGACCGACGTAGCCTTCTGCGATTCCTTTACTAACTTCGGTCAACCGACAGATCGACCGAATGGCTACTGCCACTTTTTCGTATCATTCGGTCGACCGAACTGGCTGCTGCCAAGGATACTGCCTTGTTCGGTCGATCGACCGATCGACCGAACTCAGGCTGAGGCTGACTTCTACTTGATTTTTTTACATGCCCTTTTTTTTAATGAGTTTAGTTACCAAGTTTCAACTTGGATAACTTTACATTTTGGCTTGGGATAAAATTATCCTAGGGGTATATTACATAATTTCTACTTGATCAAAGCCCGAGCCTTTCTTTGACATTTTCTTCTTCCGTTTCTTTGACGATCTTTTCTTTCATTTCGTTTGAACGAACTTGGCATGCTTATTGCAACCTCAACCTAAACTCAAAACTTTACATCTGGATTAAACACTTGTTTGTTATCATCAAAATAAAGATCGAGGCTTAAGAGAAACCCTTAAGACAACAATCTCCCCCTTTTTGATGATGACAAACATAACATGAATTTTTAAGAAGCATATGCATGATTGTTTGTGAGTTTGAGTTAAGGCATACATGAGTCTAAGGTATACAAGATATAAAACTCAACACATGCATACAAATGCTTATAACTCAACTTATGCTCCCCCTATCAATGTGCATCTCCCCTAACTATATGCATCGTAAAAACCAAGTGTGACCTTACTTTTTCTCCCCCTTTTGACATCAATCAAAAAGGGTAAGAATTAAGGTACAATTAATGAGTTTCATCATAAAAACTAAGAAAGCCATAAAACCAAGTATCACCTACCACTATAGTCCTCCCCATTAATGTAAACCTCTAGAAGGCAAACACCAATAGGTCGCAAAGCCCCACTACAGAGCAATACATAAGTGTGATGATACTTTATAGAATGCAAGTTTTGAAAAACACATACATTTTGAAGAAAAGCATTTTAATTACTAGGAAAAGCACAAATTCCAAATTGCATCCTTAAAGTTGTAAAGCTTTCTTCAACCAAAGGTTTTGTAAATATATCGGCAAGTTGTTTATCGGTGGATACAAATTCTACCGATATATTTCCCTTAGTCACATTATCCCTAAGAAAATGGTGTCTTAAGTCAATATGCTTAGTTCTTGAGTGTAAAATAGGATTCTTGGTTAAATTTATTGCACTAGTATTATCACAATGAATAGGTATGCAAGAATACCTAAGTCCATAGTCTAAAAGGGTTTGTCTCATCCAAAGGACTTGTGCACAACAACTAGTCGCAGTGATGTATTCCGCTTCGGTAGTTGAAAGCGCAACTGAGTTTTGTTTCTTTGAGAACCAAGAAACAAGACTCGCTCCTAAGAATTGACAATACCCACTAGTGATTTTTCTATCTACTTTACATCTGGCAAAATCAGCATCTGAAAAATTGATTAAATCAAATGATGTATGACATGGATACCATAGTCCTAAGTCAACCGTGCCCTTTAAATATCTCAATATGCATTTTACCGCACTTAAATGAGATATTTTAGGGCAAGATTGAAACCTAGCACATACACATACACTAAACATGATATCGGGTCTACTTGCAGTTAAGTAAAGAAGACTACCAATCATACCTCGATATTGTTTTTTGTCAACTTTAATGCCCTCTTCATCTTTGTCAAGCTTGATGGATGCGCTCATAGGTGTAGAAGCTATCTTGGCTTCATTCATCCCAAATATTTTGATGAGCTACTTTGTGTACTTGGCTTGATTGATGAAGATTCCTTTGTTGGTTTGCTTGATTTGGAGACCAAGCATGAAGGAGAGCTCCCCCATCATGCTCATCTCAAACTCATCTTGCATACATTTAGTAAACCACTTATAAAGCATTTCATTAGTAGCACCAAAAATTATGTCATCAACATAAATATGAACTAATAACATATCATTTTCATAATGCTTAATGAAAAGTGAAACATCAGCTTTTCCAACATTAAAACCTTGTTCAATTAAAAAGATTGAAAGTCTTTCATACCAAGCCCTAGGGGCTTGTTTTAAACCATATAATGCCTTTTTAAGTTTGAAGACATGGTTTGGAAACTCAAAACTTTCAAATCCGGGGGGTTGTTCAACATAGACTTCTTCATTAATGAAACCATTTAAAAATGCATTTTTTACATCCATTTGAAAAAGTATAAAACCCTTAAAGCTAGCATATGCCAAAAGCATTCTAATTGCTTCTAATCTAGCTACGGGAGCATACGTTTCATTATAATCTATCCCTTCTTGTTGATTGTACGATTGTGCCACTAACCTAGCTTTGTTTCTAATAACTAATCCTTCTTCATCTAGCTTATTTCTAAATACCCATTTAATTCCAATTATAGTTTGTTCACTAGGTCTAGGCACTAAGTCCTACACATCATTTCTAGCAAATTGGTTGAGTTCTTCTTGCGTAGCTAGTACCCAAAACTCATCATCTATTGCTTCCTTAATGTTCTTAGGCTCTACTTGAGATACAAAAGCTACATATTGACAAACATTCTTAAGTTTAGAACGTGTTACCACTCCCGTTGAAGGTTCTTCAATGACTTGGTCCAATGGATGATCCTTTATCAACCGATATCCTTTTGGGAGAGGTGGTAGAGCTTCTTCTTCATCATCTTCAACTTGAGGTAGATTCGAGGATGGCGGTTCTTCATGTTGGGTTTCCTCATTATCTTCATCCTCCACCTCTTTGTCATGAAGTGTGAGATCCTCAAGTTCTTCACCTACATTTACAATCTTCACATTTCTAGAAGAATCATTAGTTTCATTAAACATAACATGCATAAATTCTTCAACAATCATGGTTCTACGGTTGTAAACTCTATATGCCTTAGAATTCATGAAGTAACCTAGGAAAATCCCTTCATCAAATTTAGAATCAAAATTTCCTAAATTCTCCTTAGTATTCAATATGAAACATTTGTATCCAAAAACATGAAAACATCCCACATTTGGGATTTTACCATTCCAAAGCTCAAAAGGTGTTTTCTTAATTTTGGGTCTTAAGAAAACTCGGTTAAGAACATAGCAAGAGGTATTTATGACTTCGGCCCAAAAATACTTAGGCAAATCGTTTTCATATAACATGGTCCTAGTCATCTCTTGTAAGGTTCTATTCTTCCTCTCAACCACCCTATTTTGTTGAGGGGTCCTAGGGGAAGAAAAGGTATGTTCAATACCCAAATCATCACAAAACTTGGAAAAATTTTCATTTTTAAACTCCCATCCATTATCACTTCTAATTTTTAGAATTGAAACTCCTTTTTCATTTGTAACTTTCTTTGAAAATCTTTTGAAAAACTCAAAAGTTTCATTTTTCTTAGCTAAAAAGAAAACTCATGTAAATCTAGAAAAATCATCAACTAATACATAATAATATAGCTTTCCACCTAGACTAGCTACATCACATGGATCTATCCACCTAGACTAGCTACATCACATGGACCAAATAGATCCATGTGCACAAGCTCAAGAATTCTAGATGTACTAACTTGATTAATACTATGAAATGAAGATTTGACTTGCTTACCAAGTTGACATGCATCACAAAGTTTGTCTTTTTCAAATTTTATCTTGGGTAAGCCTTTAACTAATTCTTTCCTAGATATTTCTTGGATGAGGCTCATGCTAGCATGTCCTAGTCTTCTATGCCACAACCAAGAGTCATTCTCCATGGCAATTAAGCATCTAACATGGGGATTTGGCAAGACATTTAATTCTAAAGTATAGACATTTTCTTGCCTATTTCCAATGAACATGATATCATTTGAAGGTGCACTTCTAATGATACATTTTGATGCTTCAAAAATAATCATGTATCCATTGTCACATAATTGTGATATGCTAATCAAGTTATGTTTTAACCCATCAACTAATAAAACATTCTTAATGCTTGGGTAAGGGAGTATACCTATATCACCAATGCCAACAATCTTACCTTTGGCATTGTCTCCAAATGTGACATGTCCACCATCTTTGCTTGATAGGGTTGCAAATAAGTTGATGTCACCCGTCATGTGCTTTGAGCAACCGCTATCCAATATCCAAGTGCTTCTATTTGCTTGAGGATGCTTCTCCATCTACAAAAGGAGAAGAAACCATCTTAGGTACCCAAATTTTCTTGGGTCCTTGAGTGTTAGTCATTTTGGGAACCCATGTAAATCTTGCATGTGGGTTCCTCCTCAAAACACACTCCTTGGCCATATGGCCAAATATGCCACAAGAAAAGCAATTTTTATTAAATTTTCTTCTAGTATGTGTGTGAGCATGGAAGTGTGATGATTTCTTTTCATGGACAACCTTAGGCATGACATTTTGTATGGTTGTCATCTTTTCATTCAGCATGCAAAGTTCCTTTTTCAATGTTAGCATGCTATCATTGAAATGCTCTACTTGATTACTTAAATATTTGTTTTCATCTACTAATTTTTGGTTGTCATTTTCTAAGTCTTTCTTAGCTTTCTCTGGGGTGCATGTCTCTTCCTTAAGGGTGTCTACTTCTTTTATTAAGGCATTGCATGAAAATAATAAATTATCATTCTCAATCTCTAAGGATTTATTGTCCTTTTTAAGGTCTCTAAATTTTCTCCTAATGGCATTAAATTCATCATGCATTTGTTCAAATTCACTTTCTAGTTCTTCTTGAGTAAAAGAAACTTCACCGAATGTAAATCTTACCACATCATCATTTGCCATCAAGCAAAGATTTGCTTTTACACTCTTTGCTTCTTCTTCACTCGATGAGGCCTCGCTTTCATCCCACATGGCCATCACTGCCTTCTTCTTCTTCTTCTTATATTTTTCCCTTTTGTGAGGGTTAGAGGTGGAGACCATCTTGAGAAGTGGGCAATCCCTCTTTAGATGCCCGATCTTGTTGCGGTGGTAGCATGTGTAGCCTCCTCTTCCCTTCCTCATGCCTCCCCTCATGAAACTCATAAATCTTCTTGCTAGCATCGCCATTTCGTCAAGATCATCCGTCTCTTCCTCGGATGATGATGACTCTTCTGCCCGATGTGATGCTTTTAAGGCAATGGTCTTGCCTTTGGGGGCATCTTCTTCTTGGTATTGCTTTATGTGGGTCTCATGTGTCATGAGAGACCCAATGAGCTCGGTGATCTTCAAGGTACTCAAGTTCTTAGCTTCCATGATTGTTGTGACCTTAGGCTCCCAAGATTTTGGAAGGGAACAGATGAGCTTCCTTACCTTCACCTCTTCCCTTATTTCTCTGCCAAGGTTAGCTAAGTCATTTGTAATATTTTGAAATCTAGCATGCATGACATCAATGGATTCATGTGATAACATCTTAAACATTTTATAGTCATGCATGAGTAGATTTATTTTGGATTCCTTTACTTGTGAAGTCCCTTCATGTGTGGTCTCTAGGACCTTCCATAATTCATATGCGGACTTACAGGTAGAAATCCTATTGAATTCATTAATTGATAGGCCGCAATATAATGCATTGACGGCCTTTGCATTTGTATTGAAGAGTCTAATCTCTTCTTGATCCCATTTATCCATATCCTTATCGGGTTGCTTATACTCTACTAAAATCATCCTCCATACATCCATGCCTAGAGATTGTAGGAAGCCATTCATGCAGATCTTCCAGTAGGCATAGTTGTTTCCATCGAATATTGGTGGAGTATGATTAGAGGACCCTTGAGCTAATTGGATTTCACTAAACATCTTAATTTGTAGGGAAAATGGTTAAATCTTGACCTACGATCTTGCTCTGATACCAATTGTTGTAGGAAATCCGACACTAGAAGAGGGGGTTGAATAGTGTCAGTCCCCTCTTTAAATTTTCTCAATTTTTCTTTTTACTCAATTTTAACTTAACTTAAGTGCAAGTATTTCTTAACAGTGGATGTGATCAAATATCAAGAACAATAATGAACAAATATCGAAAGCAATGCAGACAAGATGAATTATAGTGGTTCGGCCAACTGCCTACTCCACTACCTTGGCTCCTCACCAAGGATTTCTAATCACTACTTTATAGACCTTGTGTTTCCCTTTGAATACAATGAGGACACTCTTCTCACCACTCTGAGAACCCCTCAATCCTATTCACATAGGCAAAATACAATTCTATAAAGTTTTCCCTAAGTGTTTTCCTAGCACACCTAGCAGCTATTACAGATGAGAACAAGTTTGAAATAATAATTCAAAAACAATAAAATAGCTTAAGAATTTGAAGATGAACCAATGCTCCTTTCCCAAGCCTTCAAGCCTTCAACTTGCCGGAAGATGAATCTTGAGTTGCAGCAGAGTTGAGGGAAGCAAGGAAGCAGGCGCTCGAAGAATGTTATCGACGGACGTGAAGGGCGCGCAACAAATTAATTCTTATGAAGGCTCAAATCACTTCTTTAATGCTCAATGAAATCTCTAAGAAGGTTTAAAGAAGTTAGGTGTGGGGTATTTATAACCCCTCACCCGAAAGGAACGTTCAACAGGCAACAAAATAGTCGTTGACGCCGTTCGATCGCTTTGTCGATCGATTGTCGGTCGACCGACTGATCAACCGCCAATGTGACCGTTGGCTTGTGTGAGTGCTCGATAGACCGATGGGTCAATCGACTATCACAAATCTATCGATCCCACATTCGATCGACCAGTCGATCGATCGAATTAGTGGAGCCAGGGTCGCACGACTTGTGATCTCCAATCCGGTCGATCTATCGATCGGCCGATGAGCTTTCTGCCAATTTTTCACTTCGGTCAGTCGACCGATGCAGCCTTCTGCGATTCCTTCACTAACTTCGGTCGATCAAATGGCTACTACCACTTTTTCGCATCATTTGGTCGACCGACTGGTCGACCGAACTGGCTGCTTCCAAGGATACTACCTTGTTCGGTCGATCAACCGGTCGACCAAACTCAGGCTGAGGCTGACTTCTACTTGATTTTGTTACATGCCCTTTTTTTTATGAGTTTAGTTACCAAGTTTCAACTTAGATAACTTTATATTTTGGCTTGGGATAAAATTATCCTAGGGGTATATTACATAATTTCTACTTGATCAAAGCCCGATCCTTTCTTTGATGTTTTCTTCTTTCGTTTCTTCGACGATCTTATCTTTCGTTTCGTTTGAATGAACTTGGCATGCTTATCGCAAACTCAACCTGAACTCAAAACTTCATGTCTCGATTAAACACTTGTTTGTTATCATCAAAATAAAGATCGAGGCGTAAGTGAAACCCTTAAGCCAATAGTGGTGGTGGTGGTGGTGGTAGCGGAGGCGGAGACAACGACGAGCTAAAGGACAGGCTAAAGGAGGGGGTTATTTGAACAAAAAGTGTAGTCGCATGGGTTTTGTGCACACTTGGTATTTTATGTAGTTTTTGCACACATCGACTATATATAGTTGAGAGGGTTCCGTGTAATTTACCCAAATATTTTTGTGACATGATGATAGAGTAAAAAAGAATATTTTATCACATGATAACACAATAAAAAAGTAATATTATTGAAGTCAAAATATTTTGTGACATGATAACGCAATAAATTTTTTTTAAAAAAAAATTGATGAAATGAAAAGTTGACACCAAAAAATAATACTATTAACTCTTCATGTGAAAATAAATATTTTTGTGACATGATGATAGAGTAAAAAATAAATATTTTTGAAGTCAAAATATTTTGTGTCATAACAACACATCCAAAAAGAAATATTTTTGAAGTTGAAGAAATGAAAAGTGGACACAAGAAAAGTAAGATAGTACATTTCATTATTCAATTTACACTCAAAGTATTTTTTATGTCTACCATATGAAGATTTAACAAATTAAATTTATTTTTTAAGGAAAAAAAGTACACATACATTTTATGTTTTATCCATTGGTTAATGTTATATTTCTTTAGATGCATTATAGAGAACCAGATATCAGCAAAATACGTTGTCATCTACTTATCTACTTTGTTTCTTATTAGGTGCTTATTCTTCTTCCATATCATAAAAAAAATATTGTTTGCTCAAAACTTTTTATGATCAATTTGTTGTTGGTTTAGATTGGATCTTAGCGAGAAAAAAACTAATTTGTAAGCCAAAAAAGTAAAAAAAAAAGATTGTTTCATGCCTTTCATTTGGAAATCTTTTGCTTTTCATTCTAAATAGGTTTTCGGTTCTCTCATATGAATTTAGTATTTAGTATTTTCTTATTTAGACACCGTCATATTTTCTTCTCCAAATTATTTAGCTTTTGAGCATGTTTTCATTTATTGGACATCAATTTCTTTTGATTAATGTTGGAAAAATCAGTTCCGATTTCAAGAAAAACTAAAAAAAATATTGATATTTTTGTTCTTTAGCTAAAAAAAACATAGCATTCAAATCATTATTCAATAATTTTATACAAATCTTTAGCCTTATGATTTTGTTCTTATTTAAAAATATTTCTTGCCTATCAATTCTTTTTCTTTTATCTACTCCTATAAATTGATCACTTCCAGAATCGTTGCACTGAAGTTCTGTCATCATTCACAATGAACTATTTGGTAGCTTTGTAAAGATGTAATCATGGTTCAAAAAATCGTACCATATCGGGCGATATGCTCGGTTTTTACTGGTTTTTAGACTTACCGGTTTACGAGATACTCGGTATGGGAGAATACCGGGTATCTCGGTAAATACCATCCGATATGGGGTGGTATTTTTCACATACCGCCCATACCGGACGGTTTAGTGTCATACCGAATGATATCGCCTGGTATGATGCAACGGCTATATAGCCGTTGCTACCGTGGCTGATAGCCATGTCAGGCTGTCGGCCACATAGCATGTCATGACAATACCGCCTGATTTGGGTGGTATTGATCAAATACCGCCCATACCGAGTGGTATTGATCAAATACCGCCCATACCGGGAGGTATTGGGTGTCATACCGGGCGGTTTCACCCGGTATGATGTACAGTACCTCCCCCCCCCCCCCCTAAACAACTATAGAGCCGATTGGGGGCCGGGTTTGGCTTGTTTTGGGGGCTATATAAAGCTTCCAAAACACCCCTTTCACCCTCACTCACCCCTCTACCCATCTAAACTCTCAATCTCTCTCAATCTTTCTCAATCTCTCTCTCTCTCTCTAATCTTTTTTTAATTAATTTCCACGTCAAAATTCTGTCGAAATGGCGCCAAAATCTCAAGCCAACCCCGCATGGCAACATGGTCGTCGGTTGGAGAAGGCTCATCACTGGCAATGCCTCCACTGTGATATGATTTCACGTGGTGGAGGCATCACTCGATTGAAGCAACACTTGGCCGGAGGATATGGCAACGTCGTCAATTGCCCCAAAGTACCGGCCGAAGTTTGAAATATGTTCAAAGCGCAACTCAACAATAAGAGTTAAGGAGCAACGTCTTAAGAATGCAGCTCAACAAGTCAAGTTCGACCAACGAGCTACCCAAGTTATCGGCGGTGGCCATTACGAGGCTCGGGGTGGCCATGACAACGAGGATCCAGAACTTGAAGCCGACATCCGAGCTTCATTGGAGCATACTGCATTCGAACGAGATCAGATGTATTATCCTGGATCTTAATTAGTTTATGTGATAATTACTAATAATACTTCCATATTTTAGGTGAAATTCTTCGATCGGGAGCGACTCATTTTGCAACAAACTTCACCGCATTAAGGTTGCTCCAACAACGTAAGGCGGGCCTTCGATCAATGTTTACAAGTGAGGAACGGTCTACATCAAAATATGTCGAAAAAACTGATAGAAAGCAAACCGAGAAGAACGTCCTCAACACACGCTTCTGGGATTGCATCGCGGAGATAATCATCGCCGTAGAACCATTGTACAAGGTTCTACGACAGGTGGATATGGAAAAGATGCCTCAAATGGGTCTTATCTACCACTACATCCACCAAGCACAAGAAGAAATCAAGAGGGTTATGATTTCTCCAACCAAGTATAAACCCTTCATCGATATTATCTCCCAGAGGTGGGAGAATCAAATGGGTCGTGACATACACATCGCGGGTAATTTTTTATTTAATTTTCTGAAATTTATTTAATTTTAATTCATTATGCTAAATTACTTATTAAATTTATAATTTTTTATAGGGTATTATTTAAATCCCGCATACCAGTATCAATATGATCTTGGAACGATGGATAGTTTGTTATATCCGCTTCACAAGGTCATACAACGAATGTCGGCATCAACCAGAGAAGCGACACAAGCTCTAAATGAATCAAGATATTTCTGAGATTCAAGTGGCAATTTCGGAGATCCATTTGCCGAGATTCTATGGATCAAGGTAGATATAATTTTTTTTCAATTTATTTATTAATGATAAAATTGGTAATCTCGTTACTAATATTAATTTTAAATCTATTGCAGTTGAATGGTGGTTGCAATTTGGAACCGAAGATTGCAACACGTATCCTCTTGCAAACCACATCATCAAGTGGATGCAAGAGGAGTTGGTCGACCTTCACCTTGATTCATACCAAGCCGTGCAACCGACTTTCATATGCTCGATTAGAGAAGCTAGTATACGTTCATTACAACATGCGGCTTCGATTGCGGGCATTACAAAACGAAGATAAAGAGATTCAACATGTAGATCCATTCGATGTCGAGTTCGTCCAAGGCGATGCAGACCCGATAATTGATTGTTGGAGTGCAATGGAGAGCGACCAGCCTCTTATTGATGAACCAGGTGAACCACCTCGGCCTTCACCAATTATATCTCATGCACTTGAGTGTGAGAGCCAACCAAAAGACATGGCCATTACTCCCTTTGACTCTCAACGAATTCGGCAAGCAAGATGCCGATCCGAATTGGACTCTCCATCTTCCCAATCAAAGGGGAAAAAGAAGGCAACACCTTCATAGGCAAAAGGCAAAGCCAAAGGTAAACGACCAATTGATCATTTGGATGTGATTACAGAAGCAGCCCTCCGTTCATAGCAGTAGCAGCACACAAGACGGAGGAGATGATGATGATGATGATGGAGCTGGTGGAGAAGACACCATCGTGCCATCAACACCGGCACCTGTTGATCTATGGACAAATGAGCAATACTTCGATCACACCACCCAAGATGAGGATCACGGTGCTAGAACCGGAGGATCAACTAGGATCAAGGTATACGAGAAGAGAGGCCAGCGTCGAGGTGGACCGATAGCTTTGCAAGATTACCATCACGATATGATGAGTAGTTTGCAAGAGATTTCTGAATCAACCTACTATGTATCCAGTACCTACTCAATTGATGATACAGGGTCTAGTTCTTGGAATCCCAACAAATAAACGCTAATGTCAATGTGGTATAATGGATACCAAGGTATTATGCCATTAATTTTTTTTCAAATATGGGCATTAGAGACCTACGGTGTTGACCTTAGTCGTGTATGTCGCCAAGCCTAAGATATATATGGGTACGACAGACGTCATTTGTCCGCATTTTAAATATTATATTCATGTATTTGACATTTGAATATTGATTTTAAGCATTTCTTCATCAATTATATGTTATTGGAGACTTGGAGTTATTTCTAACCAAAATAAAATAAAATAAAAAAAACCCGGCCGGTATGCATTTTCATACCGGTCCGTACCATGTGTCGGTACGGTACGGTACCGGTATATACCGGTACCGGTATTTTAAACCATGGATGTAATTAAATTTAACATTTAGGTTTTTCTCTATATTATTGTGTTTATTAGCTTTCTTTTTTAAAAAAATTGGTATTTTTGTTGTTGTTTAAGTTGTTTTTTTAAATGAGGAAAAGTAGTTATAGTTCTTCACTTCAAAATAAGTAATATTTACATGATCCTAATTTGCTAGCAAACGAAAATCATTGTCAAAATCAAACGTCCACTTCAACATCTCCTTATGTCGTCGGTTTCTATCAACAACAAATCTCATGCTATTTCAAATTTCCCCTCTAATTTATTATTCAATTTTTATAATTATAAAAATATTTCAAAAAAAACAAAATACCTGTGACTTTGTCGCGGGTAGCTCACTAGTTCTAATGTTATTCAGAGAGCACAAATTCAGGTCCAACAGAAATTAAAGTGCAAATTTTTTTGAATTAAAAATGAAATTGAGTTGTCATCTTGAATCTGACAAGAAATGCATAAAGGTACAAGTCCACATAAAATTCATTCCTAGTGTTCTTAATGTGGATCTCATTGATGAAGTCATCCAAGTAAGTCTCTCATGGTAAAATTAAACTGCATATCATCTTCAAATAGTTTCATTTTGTTCAGTTCCTCAACGTGTTATTTTCTTTCTCGTTTTATCGGTTAGGTTTCAAGTGATGAAGCTATTGAGAGAGCAAAGCTTCTTGCTTTGAAAGAAGGGTTGCTGGTTAGTCTTTTATCATTTTTTAGCTTCTTAAGGACCTTTTGAAGGGTAGCAATGTTGGTCTCATTATCCTAATTTAATATTATACCAATAGCTTTGATTTTGTCATTTAGTTATAATCTCTCCTTGCTGTTCAAATACTTAAGTTGGATAATAGAATCTGATTTTATCAAAGATGGAACATACATGTACGATCTTCTTTGTTCGGTTAAATTCTCTTTTCCCTTCTGTCACCGTTGACATATACTTATTGGATCTTCTTCTTGAAGGCTTTATTGGGATGAAATAACATCACCTCAGAAACAACATGGACTAGGCCAACAAGATGAGCGAGTTAATTACACTTGTTCAGATTTTGCACTTTTAGATAGACAAATATGTTAACCGTTTAGCATTTAGTATTTCAGTAATTAATCATTGTAGAGAGAGACGATGAGTTCATAATCTCCATAATTTATGTTTTCTTTTTGAAAAATTGATGTTAGCTTTAATGGTTCATCCTTTGAATTTCGCAAATTTATTGAATTACAATTAGTCAAGCTTTATTTGTTTTAAAAAAATACTATCTGCTACAGCATTGTGACAGTAATGCTACAGCGTTGCTATGACATTGCGACGGTCGCGTGCGATAGCTGTGCACGGGTTTCTGCAACTGTCAAATAGGTTGTCGCAAATTATTTGCGATGAAGCCTTTTGCGACAAACGTTTTCAACGGACTTCGGCCATCGCAGAAGGTCTTCTGCTACAGTTTTGCAACTGCTACAGCCATAGCAGAAGACTATTTTTTTGGTAGTGGTCCTCCAGTCGGTACTTTGTTCGGCTGCTTGGACTTTGGCCGACGTGTCAGTCACCAATGTTGGCTTAAGGGTCTCTCTTAAGCCTCGATCTTTATTTTGATGATAACAAACATGTATTTAATCCAAGTGTGTAGTTTTGAGTTCAGGTTGAGGTTGCGATATGCATGCCTAATCCATTCAAATGAGACGACGGAAAAGATCGTCAAAGAATGGAAGAAGAAATCATTGAAGAAAGGCTCCGGATTAAGTCAAGAAGATTTAATGTAATATGTCTCTAGAATAGTTTATCCCGAGCCTAAAATGTAAAGTTATCCAAGTTGAAACTTGATAACCAAACCCTTAGAATTGGCAAGTAAAAATACAAGGAATTAATCATCCTCAGCCTGGGATCGGTCGATCGGTCGGTCGACCGATCAAGGCAATAAAATGGCGATGCAGCCCATTCGGTCGACCGGCTGGTCGACCGAAAATCGCAAGAAATTGGCAAAAGCCATTCGGTCGACCAGTCGATCGACCGAATGTAGAGAAGGGCAAATAGCTGTGCTGCGTCGGTCGACCGGTTGGTTGACCGACAGAGGTGAAAATTTGGCAGAAAGGTAGCGATCGACCAACCGGTCGACCGACCTAAAGATGGCCTCTATCGAAGTGATTCGTTGCAGTAATTCGGTCGACCAAATGTCAGAAGAAATGTTGGCAATCGACCCGTTGATCGACCGACCTCTCTCTGCTGCAGCGGTCGGACCTGGCGATCGATCCGTCGGTCGATCGACTGATCGAGCGGCCTTGCGATCGAACGGCTTCAACGGTCGATTTTTTATCGGTTGAACGACCGTTCGGCTGAGGGGTTAAAAATACCCCTCACCAAACTTCATAAAACATTTTTTGCAAAATTATTTGAGCATTCAAAGTGAGTCTTAAAGCCTTCATACGAGCTACACCTGCGCGCGCTCCTCTGCTCCCAGTCTCGACTTCATCAGGTGTTGTTTTCTTTCTCTTAACCTTGCTGCGCTCATTGAAATCTTCTTCTAGTTGCAAGTTGAAGACGAGAAGGTGGTGGAAAGAAGCTTGGGTCAATTTCTCTTTCTTTAGCTATTTCCTAAAGTTTGTAATTTGTTGAAACTTGTTTTCTTGTTAAGATAGCTTGCTAGGTGTGCTAGGAAACACTTAGGGTATACTTTGTAGAGTTGTGTTTTGCTTAGGTGAATAGGATTGTGGTGTTCTCCAAGTGTGGGAGAAGGGTGTCCTCAAGTGTATTCAAAGGAAAACATAATTTCTATAAAGTAGTGTTTAGAAATCTTTGGTAATGAGCCAAGGTAGTGGAGTAGGCGGTTGGTCGAACCACTATAAATTGCTTTGTTTGCATTGCTCTTTACTTGCTTTCATCATTGTGATTGAATTGTGATCATATCATTCATTGAAGAACAATCCCATTAAGCTAAGATAAAATTAAGGTAAAAAAAATTGATAAAAGGGGATTGACACTATTCAACCCCCCCTTCTAGTGTCAAGGTCCATCCAACAATTGGTATCAGAGCAAGATTGTAGGCTAAGATTTAACCATCTTCCCTACAAGTCATCATGTATAGTGAAATTCAACTAGCTCAAGGGTCCTCTACTAACACTCCACCACTATTCGATGGGAACAACTATGCCTATTGGAAGATTCGCATGAATGGTTTCCTTCAATCCTTAGACATGGATGTATGGAGGATGATCCTAGTAGAGTATAAACAACCCGATAAGGACATGGATAAATGGGACCAAGAGGAAGTTAGACTATTTAATGCAAATGCCAAGGCCGTGAATGTTTTATGTTGCGGTCTATCAATTAATGAATTCAATAGGATCTCTACATGCAAGTCCGCATACCAAGTGTGGAAGGTTCTAGAGACCATCCATGAAGGGACTTCGCAAGTAAAAGAATCCAAAATCAATTTACTCATGCATGACTATGAAATGTTTAAAATGCTTTCACATTAGTCTATTGATGCCATGCATGCTAGGTTTCAAAGTATTACGAATGACTTAGCTAACCTTGGCAGGGAGATAAGGGAAGAGGAGAAGGTAAGGAAACTCCTTTGGTCTCTTCCAAAATCTTGGGAATCCAAGGTGACGGCCATCATGGAAGCCAAGGACTTGAGCCAATTAAAGATCACCGAGCTCATTGGGTCTCTCATGACACATGAGACCCACATGAAGCAATATCAAGAAGAAGAGGCTCCAAAAGGCAAGACCATTGCCTTGAAAGCATCCCATTGAGCCGAAGAGACATCGTCATCCGAGGAAGAGACGGATGACCTTGAAGAAATGGCGATGCTTGCAAGAAGGTTCATGGGCTTCATGAAGGGAGGCATGAGAAAAGGAAGAAGTGGCTAGACGTGCTACAATTGCAACAAGTCGGGGCACCTAAGGAAAGATTGCCTGCTTCTAAAGATGGCCACTACCTCCAACCCTCACAAGAGAGAAAAGTACAAAAAGAAGAAGAAGGCAATGATGGCTACATGGGACGAAAGCGAGACCTCATCAAGTGAAGAATTGAAGAGGCAAGGAGTGAAAAAGCCAACCTTTGCTTGATGACAAAGGAAGATGAGGTAAGATTTAATTTTGGTGAAAATTCATTTACCCAAAAAGAATTACAAAATGAATTTGAGCAAATGCATGATGAGTTTATTGCAATTAGGAGAAAATTTAAGGACCTCAAAAAGGACAATAGGTCCTTCGAAATTGAAAATGATAGATTAATACTTTCTTGCAATGATCTTAGGAAAGAAGTAGAAAATCTTAAGGAAGAGAAGTGCACCCTAGAAAAGGCAAACAAGGACCTAGAAATAGATAATGAAAAATTGAAAAATTAAAGAAAATAAGTACTTATGTGATACAGTAGAGCATTTAAATGATAACATGCTAATATTAAAAAAAGAACTTTGCATGCTCAATGAAAAAATGACAACTATTCAAAATGCTATGCCAAAAGTTGTCAATGAAAAGAAATCATCACACTCCCATGCTCACACACAGACAAAGAAAATTTCATGGTAATTGTTTTTCTTGTGGTATTTTTGGCCATATAGCCAAAGATTGTGCATTAAGGAGGAACCCACATGCAAGATTCACATGGATTCCAAAAGTGACTAACATTCACGGACCCAAGGAAATTTGGGTACCTAAGAAAGTGTCTTCTCCTTTTGTAGGTGGAGAAGCATCCTCAATCAAGTAGGAGTACTTGGATCTTGGATAGTGGTTGCTTGAAGCACATGACGGGAGATATCAATTTGTTCGCAACCCTATCAAGTAAAGATGGTGGAAATATCACATTTGGAGAAAATGCCAAAGGTAAGATTGTTGGCATTGGTGACATAGGTATACTCCCTTACCCATGTATCAAAAATATTTTATTAGTTGATGGTTTAAAGCATAATTTAATTAGCATATCTCAACTATGTGATAATGGGTACATAATTATGTTTGAAGCATTTAAATGCATTATTAGAAGTACACCTTCAAACGATATCATGTTTATAGGAAATAGGCAAGAAAATGTATATATCCTAGAATTAAATGTCTTGCCCAATCCTCACGTTAGATGCTTAGTAGCCATGGAAAATGATTCTTGGTTGTGGCATAGAAGACTAGGACATGCTAGCATGAGTCTCATCCAAGAGATATCTAGGAAGGAATTAGTAAAAGGCTTACCTAAAATAAAATTTGAAAAACATAAACTATGTGATGCATGTCAACTAGGTAAGTAAGTAAAATCTTCGTTCCATAATATTAATCAAGTTAGTACATCTAGAATTCTTGAGCTTGTACATATGGATCTCTTTGGTCCATGTGATGTAGCTAGTCTAGGTGGAAAGCTTTATTGTTATGTTTTGATTGATGATTTTTCGAGATTTACACGGGTTTTCTTTTTGGCAAAAAAAAATGAGACATTTGAGCTTTTCAAAAAAATTGCAAAAAAGGTTTCAAATGAAAAATGAGTTTCTATTTTAAAAATTAGGAGTGATAATGGAGGAGAATTTAAAAATGAAAAATTTTCTGAGTTTTGTGATGATTTAGGTATTCAACATACCTTTTCTTCCCCTAGGACCCCTCAACAAAATGGGGTGGTTGAGAGGAAGAATAGAACCCTCCAAGAAATGGCTAGGACCATGTTATGTGAGAATAATTTGCCTAAATACTTTTGGGCTGAAGCCATAAATACATCATGTTATGTTCTTAATCGTGTTTTATTAAGACCAAAAATCAAGAAAACACCTTTTGAGATTTGGAATGGTAAAATCCCAAATGTGGGATATTTTTGTGTTTTTGGATGTAAATGCTTTATTTTAAATACTAAAAAACATCTAGGAAAATTTGACTCTAAATCAGATGAAGGAATTTCCTAGGACATTCTATTAGTTCTAAGGCTTATAGAGTTTATAACCGTAGAACTATGATAGTTGAAGAATATATGCATGTGATCTTTGACGAAATTAATGATTCTTCAAGAAATGTAAAGATTGTGAATGTAGGTGAGGAGCTTGAGGATCTCACAATGGAGGATGAAGACAATGAGGAGACTCAACATGAAGAACCTCCATCCTCAAGTCAACCTCAAGTTGAAGATGAAGTAGAAGAAGAAGCTCTACCACCTCTCCCCAATGGATACCGATTGGTACGAGATCATCCCATAGATCAAGTCATTGGAGAGCCTTCAACGGGAGTGGTAACTCGGTCTAAACTCAAAAAATTATGTCAATATGTAGCTTTTATCTCTCAAGTAGAGCCTAAAAATGTTAAGGAAGCTATAGAAGATGAGTTTTGGGTATTAGCCATGCAAGAAGAACTCAACAAATTTGATAGAAATGATATATGGGACTTAGTACCTAGACCTAGTGATCAAACCATAATTGGAACCAAGTGGGTATTTAGGAATAAGTTAGATGAAGAAGGACTAGTGATTAGAAACAAAGCTAGGCTAGTGGCACAAGGGTACAACCAACAAAAAGGAATAGACTATAATGAAACATATGCTCTCGTAGCTAGACTTGAAGCAATTAGGATGCTTTTAGCATATGCTAATTTTAAAGGTTTCAAACTTTTTCAAATGGATGTGAAAAGTGCTTTCTTAAATAGTTTTATAAATGAAGAAGTTCATGTTGAACAACCCCTCGGTTTTGAAAGTTTTGAGTTTCCAAATTATATTTTCAAACTTAAAAAGGCTTTGTATGGTTTAAAACAAGCCCCTAGGGCTTGATATGAAAGACTCTCTCTCTTCTTAATTGAACAAGGTTTTGACATAGGAAAATCGGATGTCTCACTTTTCATTAAGCACCATGAAAATGACATATTATTAGTTCAAATATATGTTGATGATATAATTTTTGGTGCCACTAATGAAATGCTTTGTGAGTGGTTTGCTAAGTGCATGCAGGATGAATTTGAGATGAGTATGATGGGAGAACTCTCCTTCATGCTTGATCTCCAAATTAAGCAAACCACCAAAGGGATCTTTATCAATCAAGCTAAGTACACAAAGGAGCTCATCAAAAGATTTGGAGTGAATGAAGCCAAGATAACTTCTACACCTATGAGCTCATCCATCATGCTTGAAAAAGATGAAGAGGGGATTAAAGTGGACGAAAAATGATATTGAGGTATGATCAGTAGTCTCCTTTATTTAACCGCAAGTAGACCCGATATCATGTTTAGCGTATGTTTATGTTCTAGGTTTCAATCGTGTCCTAAGATGTCTCATTGAAGCACGGTAAAATGTATATTGAGATATCTAGAGGGTACGGTTGACTTAGGATTATGGTATCAATGTCATGCATCATTTGATTTAATCGACTTTTCAGACGCTGATTTTGCCGGATGTAAGGTAGATAGGAAAAGCACTAGTGGGTGTTGACGATTCTTAGGAGCGAGTCTTGTTTCTTGGTTCTCAAAGAAACAAAATTCGATTGCGCTTTCAACTACCGAAGCGGAATACATCGCCGCAGCTAGTTGTTGTACGCAAGTCCTTTGGATGAAACAAATTCTTTTAGACTATGGACTTAGGTACTCTTGCATACCTATACATTGTGATAACACTAGTGCAATTAATTTAACCAAAAATCCTATCTTACATTCTAGAACTAAGCATATTGATTTGAGACATCATTTTCTTAGGGATAATGTAGCTAAGGGAAACATATTGGTAGAATTTGTATCCACCGATAAATAACTTGCCGATATATTTACAAAACCCTTAGTTGAAGTGAGTTTCACAAACTTAAGGATGGAACTAGGAATTTGTGCTTTACCTTGTGATTAAAGAAAATTTTACAAGATCTCAAAACTTGCATTCTATAAAAGTGTTATCACACTTATGTATTGCTTTGTAGTGGGGCTTTGCGACCTATTGATGTTTGCCTTCTATAGGCTTACATTGATGGGAAGGACTATAGTGGTAGATGATACTTGTTTTTTTTGCGTGGCTTTCTCGATTTTTTGGCTTTATGATGAAATCTCATTAATTGTACTTTGATTTTTACCCTTTTTGATTGATGTCAAAAGGGGGAGAAAAAGAAAGGTCATACTTGGTTTTCATGATACATATAGGTAGTGTGAGTTTTATAGTTAAGAGCAAGAGATATAGTTAGGGGGAGTTAAAAATGACATGCACAATGGTGGGGGGAGCATAGGTCAAGTTATAGATAATTTGAACATGCACATTGATAGGGGGAGCATAGGTTGAGTTATAAGAAGTTGGATGTATAGGCTAAGTTAGAAAGTTGAATGCCTTAACTCAAACTCACAAATGCTGGTAATTTTCTTAAAATTTAATGTTATGTTTGTCATCATCAAAAAGGAGGAGATTGTTGGCTTAAGGGTCTCTCTTAAGCCTCGATCTTTATTTTGATGATAATAAACATGTATTTAATCCAAGTGTGTAGTTTTGAGTTCAAGTTGAGGTTGCGATACACATGCCTAATCCGTTCAAATGAGACGACGGAAAAGATCGTCAAAGAATGGAAGAAGAAATCATTGAAGAAAGACTACGGATTAAGTCAAGAAGATTTAATGTAATATGTCCCTAGAATAGTTTATCCCAAGCCTAAAATGTAAGGTTATCCAAGTTGAAACTTGATAACCAAACCCTTAGAATTGGCATGTAAAAATACAAGGAATTAATCATCCTCAGCCTGGGATCAGTCGATCGGTCGGTTGACCGATCAAGGCAATAAAATGGCGATGTAGCCCATTCGGTCGATCGGAGATCGCAAGAAATTGGCAGAACCCATTCGGTCGACCAGTCGGTCGACCGAATGTAGAGAAGGGAAAATAGCTGGGCTACGTCGGTCGACCGGTTGGTCGACCGACAGAGGCAAAAATTTGGCAGAAAGGTAGCGGTCAACCAATCAGTCGATCGACCTAAAGATGGCCTCTATCGTGTGATTCGCTGCAGTAATTCGGTCGACCGAATGTCGGAAGAAATGTTGGCGGTCGACCCGTCGGTCGACCCGTCGGTCGACCGACCTCTCTCAGCTGCAGCGGTTGGACCTGGCGGTCGATCGACTGATCGACCGGCCCCTCGATCGAACAGCTTCAACGGTCAATTTTTTATCCGTTATAAATACCCCTCATCAAACTTCATAAAACATTTTTTGCAAAATTATTTGAGCATTCAAAGTGAATCTTAAAGCCTTCATACGAGCTACACCTGTGCAGGCCCCTCTACTCCCAGTCTCGACTTCATCATGCGTTGTTTTCTTTCTCTTCAACCTTGCTGCGGTCATTGAAATCTTCTTCTAGTTGCAAGTTGAAGACGAGAAGGCGGTAGAAAAAAGCTTGGGTCAATTTCTCTTTCATTAGCTATTTCCTAAAGTTTGTAATTTGTTGAAACTTGTTTTCTTGTTAAGATAGCTTGCTAGATGTGCTAGGAAACACTTAGGGTATACTTTGTAAAGTTGTGTTTTGCCTAGGTGAATAGGATTGAGGTATTCTCCAAGTGTGGGAGAAGGGTGTCCTCAAGTGTATTCAAAGGGAAATATAATTTCTATAAAGTAGTGTTTAGAAATCCTTGGTAAGGAGCCAAGGTAGTGGAGTAGGCGGTTGGCCGAACCACTATAAATTGCTTTGTTTGCATTGCTCTTTACTTGCTTTCATCATTGTGATTGAATTGCGATCATATCATCAATCCCATTAAGCTAGGACAAAATTAAGTTAAAAGAAATTGATAAAAAGGGATTATCACTATTCAACTCCCCCTTCTAGTGTCAAGGTCCATCCAACATCGAGGACTTGTTGTATGATCGATCTGTTGTTTTGAGGTTTTCTAGTGCTGATGAGCTTAGATAATAGAACGGCTTGGGTATTATCCTCCCGAGGTATGTACTGAATTACATAGTTGTTAAAATTAGTAATTATAATGTATTAATGAGAAGTACCTTTCGAGGGATGGTCTTTTGCTTGTCAATTGCCATTGACTTGTCCTACGACAATCTCTGAATCGCTTTTTATAATTATGTTTCGGGCTTTCACGTCCTAGGCGAGTTTCAGCCCGGCGATGAGGGCCTCGTATTCTGCTTATTACTGGCTTTGAATTAAAATTGGAAGGACTACTCTAGGGCAATCCCTTGGCCATTTTCTATACTGATGTCGGTTCCGCTTCCTTTTTTGTTGGATGCTCCATCTACAAACAACGTCCAAGTTTCGACTTGGTCGGGGATGCCTTCTTGCTCTGTGAATTCGGCGGTGAAATCTACTAGCGCTTGGACCTTTGTGGAACCTCTAGGCTAGTATTTGATGCTGAACTCTAAGAGTTCTATTGATCAAGATATCATCCGTCCAACGAGTTCGGGCTTGGCCAGGACTTGCCTGGTCAGTTGTTCTATACGTACCTGGATGTGGTGACTCTACAAGTATGCCCAAAGTCTTCTGACCGAGATGACTAGGGCGAAGGCGAGCTTCTCCTGCCTCTGGTATGTGACTTCGGGTCCCTGAAGGACCTTGTTGACAAAGTAGAATGACTTCTGATCTTTTTCCTACTCCCGGACTAGCACCGAGCTGAGGGCATTTTCCCAGAATGGGTCGAGGCTGATTCCGGAGATGCCGAGCTCGTGAATGACGAATCCTTCATAATTAACGAGGATGTAAGTATCCTTGTATGGTTGGGTGGAGCCCCGAACTAAGTTGTCTGACTTGACTCAAGTCTGGTTCATGTATGTGGGCACTTTTGGGCCTAATCCGTCCAATCCCAAAGTGCTAGTCTAATCCAGTATGGATTAGAAGAAAATATGAATAAAAGAATATAAAATTGATATTATATGTGATGTACATCGAATTTAAAAAATTCATATCCAATTCTCTCACATTTATTTTTCATTTCAATCATATCATATCTAATGAAGCAAACATATCATAATATCATATGAGACATTCGATATAATAATGTCATTGTCTATGTCACACCTAAACATTATAACCAAGTAGCCCACCTCATAGGATAAGGGATGAATTAATATTCATTGTTAATTTACTGCATTGATTAGAAGAAAATGTGAATAAAAAAATATAAAATAAATATTATATTTGATGTATATTGGATTTAAAAAATTCATATTCAATCCTCTTATTTATTATTCAATCCTATCCAATGAAACATACATATCATAATGACACGTTTGTTTCACATAATAGGATTTCAGATTGATAGAAATTCAATTGGAATTAAGTATGATAAAAATCACGTGGGATAAGTTTATATCATATCCAATGTTTGTTGAAATCTCGGATAAGATCACAAAAGATAGGATTTTGAAATCATATGTTTAATGTTGGCTCCGAATAAAGGAGTTGGATATTAATAATCTAATACTTAAATTTGATTTTACCAAATTTTTATTTTAAGAATTATGAAACTAAATTTAAATAATTATTTTAACATAATAATGATAATAAAATATTAAAAAAATATTCCTAAAAAATGAATTATAATTAACTTATCACAAACATCCAACTTAAATGACAAGAGAAGAAAACATCCAGAGATTTCAATTCCCAACTCGCCCAGCAGGATATCTATATCTTATTAGAATCGGATTTGAATCCGATCATATCCAGCTTAAATGATATCTGAAGCTCGTAGCAAATAACGGATAGAATTTGTCAAATCTATCCACTAATTATATCCTGTGAAACAAATGCGCCATAGGAGATAATTAATATTCATTATTTGTTTAGTGCATGAATCAGAAAAAAAAGAGAGAATATAATAATATAAAATTAATATTATATCTTATGTACATCAAATTTAAAAAAATATATTTAATTCTCTCATATATATTTACTATCCAATTCAATTTTATCATATTCAATAAAATAAATATACCATAAATATATTATATATACACGAGAACCATCGAATATTTATATCTTTTCGTCGATCACTCCTTATATCGCTCAAATTCTTATGACCTACGAGCCTCTCATAACCTCCTAATGCACCTCCACAATTCAAGACAAGACCTAATTGCTGCAAGCCTGGAATGCCAACTTTGATAGCCTTTCCACTTTCATTCACTAGCATCCTCATTCAAGACCAGACAAGATAAGACCTTCCAACTACCATTATTAATTTGCCCTCCCTAGATTCCATGAAATGGTAGCTAGTTAGGTTTTACTAGGGGTGTAAGTGAGCCAAGCAGCTCGTGAGCTACTCGAGATTGACTCGATGAAAACTCGAGCTCGAGCCAAGTAATACTCGACTCGAGCGGCTCCCAGAGCCTAATTAATCGAGCTTCATATATTTATATATAATTATATAAATATTAATATTTCATATGGGGTTGAGCATAAATCCGAGTCGAGCCGAGCTTAATCGAGCTTGAACAAGCTCGGTCACGCTTGAGAAAAATAAACGAGCCTAAACGAGCTGAGACGAGCCGAGCTCGAGTTACTTGAGTTGAGCTCGAGCCGATCTCGAGCTTGGATATTGAAGCTCGATCTAGCTCGAGTTCGAGCTCGAGCTCGACATTTCTTAAACGAGCAGAGCTTGAGCACAAGCAAGCTCGGCTCAGCTCGGCTCGGCTCGGCTCGATTACAACCCTAGGTTTTACTTTACTTTTCTTTTTTTAGTTAACTTTGCTGTGATTTAATGTCAAATGTTTTTAAATATTTCTATTTAAGGTTGACTATTATTACCGTTCATTTTTTACAATGAAAGTTAATTAATTAATGCGGACCCAAGTTAGTAATTTTAGGCTAATTTTATTATTTGAAATGCAGGTTATATTAATTCATTTTCATTAACTAGTTGCTTTTTACTTAACAGATGCCTAGTTAAATGTTAATTAATGTTACTTAACAGATGCCTAGTTAGTAATTTTAGGCTAATTTATAGAAGTTAATTGTTATTTTTTGGTTATCCTAATTAAGTTAATAGTCTTTTCCCTAAGTTAATTATTGTAAATGATAGTGCTAATATTGTTTTTCTAAGCTATTTAGATTTGGAAATGTAGGACGAGGGACAAGCAGACAAAACACCTTTTAGTTGCAACAGGAGACACAGGATATGTGGCTAAGGCTTCTTATCGCCATTAAGCTCGAGTTCCAAGCCAACGACCTCAAGCTTCTTGGTGCCAACTCGAAACTAGCGAACTCAAGCTCCTCGGCGCCCTCTACATTCTCCAAGCTAGCACCATATCTTTTAACGTTAAACAATTTTTATAGAATTGAACCAAAAAATTCTTGACTGCTTTGAGAAAATAATGTAAGTTCATCTTGTTATTTAGACCGGACAAACACAGCATTGTGGCCCAAGTTGGATCAGATCTAGAAGACTCGTACTCATGAACAAAACTCAAGTTAAAACTAAACATCACTCAGTCTGGAGGCTTCATGCACCCGGCCATATAAGGATACCCACATTCTTCATAAGAAGAGGGAACAACCCAGGTCGATGTGTTGAAACAACCAAGGGAGCATCACCCAGCCGAACGCAAGCATCGCCGCTCGAAACATGACAAGGATAGCCACCTCGAATGAACCGGGAGGCTGATCTCTGCCTTCCGAGACGAAGTCTCCCATCCGCATCACTAGAGAGAGAAGAAGAGGGAACAAGGGTTGTAAAGGTTGTTCCTTCCCCCACCGTTGACTAGGGACCATTTACCAAGTATGTCATGGCGCGCAGTTTGTCTCTCTGATAACTTAAAACTGCCAATCGCTCTTCAGCCGTACGTTGATATGCATGGGCAACACGACCACTCACCTGACGATGTTTAGATCAATGATGCCCCTCAACGACGCAACTGACTCCATCCTCTGTCGAGCTTTTCCCACCTTTCTGGAGTAGGCCGCACTACTATAGTTCCCCACCTTCTCGCCAGGGTCGGTACCCACTTTCCAAGAACTCTCCCGAGCCTTCACCAATTAGTTCTCTCGTCACGGATCTACTCCAAGATCGAGGACTTGCTCCGCTACATTAAGCAAGAACAACACGAGCCGCTGAGGGAGTACCTGAAGAGATTCCAAATTGCGGCAATGGAGATCCCTAACCTCGGCCTCCACGTCGAGTTGTATTCTGTCAAGCACTGTCTAAATCCCGGACAGCTCACGAACCAAATCGCTCTAGCCAAACCAAGGAGTATGGCCGAGTTTCGAGAATGAGCTGTTTGCTACATAGAGATGGAAGAACTCCGAGAGGTCAAAACAGTCGATATGTAGATCGCCAAAGACGGTGTTGAGGACAAGAAGGCCAAGAAACCCGATAAAAAGGGCGAAGACCGAGATCGCCATGATCGAGACAATAGCAAAGAGCGAAGTCTCCACCCCGACTCAACACCATATATGAGAAATACACTTCGCTAAATGCAAAATAAGGAAACCATTCTCTGAGAGATTTACAACTTGTAGCTCCTCAAGCACCCCGATTAATGCTGGAAAGCAGAAAGTACCACCCAACGTCGATAAAAGCAAAAGGTGTGCATTCCATGACACCTCTGGACACACCACCGAGGATTGCATGATGTTAGGAGATCAGATCGAGGACATGGTTCTGGAAGGACAACTCTATTGTTATATCAATTTCTGGAGAAGATGTAGCCACGATCAGAACAATCATGACCACCGACGTCGAAGTCGGAGCAGAACGCCCTCGGGCCACCCCGAAGACCACTGAGACAACGACAAAATTAATAGGCAGACTAATGAGATTCGTGGGGTCATTGACCATATAGCCGACGACGGGGGAGAGCGAGACTGTTGACCTAAGATTTTCAACCTTGGTCTTAATCTCGATTTTGATGATAACAAACATGAAACTAATGTTTTCATGAAGAAATATTTTCAGGTTCCAAGTCGATTAGCGCATGACGTCCGCGATCGGAAATATTAGAGAAATTGGAAAATCGGAAGGATGTTGGTCGACACACTTGGGATTCGTCGGAAAGATAGAGTCTAGGTTTAGGGTATCTAGATCAATTGTATTAATCCTCATTATGATGCAAAGACCCATAAGAACCAAACTCAAAACCCAAAACCCAAACCGGAGAAAGAACTCGACTGAAACTACATTCAAAGCAGTTTTGGTCGATGATTCAGCCGATGGTTCAATCGATCGAAGGGTCGATCGAAGGTTGCTTGAAAGGTGTAGTAGCCATTCGATCGACCATCAGTCGATGGTTCGGTCGACTAACTGATCGACCGACCAATCGATCGGCGGGCCAACGAATAGAAAATTAGTTGTTTATTTCCTTTGAGCCCGATCCTTGCTTGGTGCTTTTTCTATATAAACACCTTACCTGCCTTCCATAAACCTCCCAACACTCCTTGAGCCATATTTTGATGATCCTTGAGCTTGATTGAGCCACTATTCTTGGAAACCCTAGCTATGATCTCTTAACTCCTTGAGTAAGCCTTGACTTCGTTGATTCACCATCAAAGACATCAAGAGGAAGCTAGAAAACTTTGGTTGGAGCTAAGTACTTTGTTGTTTGATTATTGCTCCATTTCTATTGTATTTTTAGTGTTTATTTCATTGTTGTTCAAGTGTAAAGATCTAGTGTGTAGATCTTGTGTTCGGTGGTTTATAATACCCAAAATCTTAATAATTATATTTTATCCTTAGTAGGAGACCGTGGGCTCGAGTTAGCGCGGATTGGCAAAGAGCTTCGAGATTGAACCCGGGTAAGTAATTTATGTAGAAAAAATTAGGAAAATTTTATTTACTATGATTCTGTGATTTAGCATGCTAGGGTGATAGAGGGCCTCGAGTCGAATCTAACGGTCCAATCGAAACTCGAATCGGAGTTAGAACGAGTTAGATATGAGTTTTAGAAGTCGAATCATTTAAGTGATGACATTTTGGTATTTTGGCCAAACTAGGGCCCATAACAAGCTTTGAGGGGCGCATGGCTACAGCTTTAGCCGCATGCCACCCAAGAAAGGAGGGAGAGAGGGCGGCACCGAGTGAGGAGGAACCAATCCGGAGGCCGAAGATCGCGAGTTTGTCGGCGTTCATCGTAGGAAGGACCCTAGTTTCTTCTTCCTTTTCATTTTCTCCAAAAGGTGAGTGGATTGAGCCCTCTTTCCCTGATTTCCTCATTATGCCGCCGCCCCCTATGAGTGGGGATTTTTTTTGATTTTTGTGCATATTTCCTCGTGCCGAATTCGATTGTTGAATTGATTGAGTTTTCGTTGTTGTCGCGAATCTTTTGATCCGGATTTTGGTCCTAGCCGTATGCTCCAACCCGGGATTCTTGAAAAGACCCCCCCCCCCCCCCCCCCCCCCTTTTCTTTTCTTTTCTTTTCTCCTTGATGTCTTGGGAATTTCTTGAGTCTTGAATCTTGTTGGTAGTTGATTTATGAAGCTTGCTTCTTGATAGGAGAAGAATTGGGAGTTAGGGTGTCCCGCCGCTTCCCTAAGGGTTCCCTAGGACTTCTAGGGGACGGCCGGCCCTTAGTACCCCCGTTAGAACTTTGAAAATATGGTAGGTATTAAGATTACACCTTAAGGACACCTTCACATGTTGTTAGAGCATGCCTTAGGGTAGAGACCTTTAAATTGGGAAAACAAGAATTTGGAGATACCTAGGGACACCTAGAGTTATAGGATCATAGATTGAATTTAGCGTTGAGACGACCCTAAGGAGGGCTAGTAGGGCCGAACCCCCTTTGCTCTTAGAGCATTCAGGTAAGGGGAAGGCCGGCCCTAGATGCTGCAGTTAGGGTTATAAAATGAGATTGTGGTTCATTATAGACGCTCTCTATATTTAATATATTGTATAAGGTTCTTTATTGATAGATAATTCTATAGCTTACGTGTTCTAGCCCATTGATACATATCTATGTCATTTACTTGTGATTACATGCGTGGTGTTACATATCTATGTCATTTACTTGTGATTACATGCGTGGTGTGACGTCCTTAAATTATTATGGCATGATTTATGTGATGTACCTTTATGATGTTATACTTAATTATGGCTATGCGCATATTATGTTTATAATTTAAGTAGCATGAATATTATTCTTATAAATATGCGGGATGTGATAACATCATGAGGCCACGGAGAGGCCGAGGTATGTTCGTAGCATACTTTATTTATTATTATGTAGTTATATCTTTTTCTTAATTGTGAATTGCCTAAGTAATCAAAGAAATGAATAAAGCCAGAATTAGGTTTAAGATTAACTAGCACACTATTCACTCACCTCTAGTGTAGGCCATTCGACTTACATTTGGTATCAGAGTAGGCCCGTAGATTGAGATTTCATCATCCCTTCTACACTTTGCTTCAATCCGAAAATGGCACTAGAGTCGGTAGCATTTGCACTACCTAGGTTTGATGGTTTGAACTTTGATTCTTGGAAACTTAGGATGTACACTTTTCTAAAGTTCCACGGTTAGAATATTTTTAACATGTTAAAAATTGAGTTTGTTGAACCTAGAAAGGACATGCATGATTGGAGCCAAAATGAAATTAATATGTTCAAAATTAATGCTCAAGCCATGAACTACATATAATGCACAATTCCCAATGAAATATTTGAAAAAATCATGCATTGTACTTCGGCTTATGATTTATGGGCATGTTTAAATATATTGTATGACTATGCAAAAACCGAAGAGTTAATAGCTCTTGATGAAGGTGGTGATGACAATGGTCATCCACCCACTACTAACTTGGTTTTTGATGCCCAAAGTCTATCTAGTCAAAGAAGTACAAAAAATAGGAGAAGAAAGCTAAGGTGCTTCCTTTGTCAAGAAGAGGGACATAAGAAGAAAAATTATCCTCATTTGAAGAAAGATGACAAGAAGAGAAAGAATGCTTCAAAATCTTTTATCGAATCTAGTGAAGCCTCCTCTCATCATGACCAAAAAGCCGCTTCTAAATTATGCCTCATGGGTGTCCATGATGAGGTACAATACTATACATTTAGTCATGATGAAGATATAGCTTATGATAGTGATGCTAGTTCTTTACATTCACTCAATATCTCATATGAAGAATTAGTAGAAAAATGTCAAAATATATGTGCCATGCTTTTGAAAAATAGTAAAGAAAATAAGAAAATTAAAAGGATAACTCTAGGCATACTAAGGATTTGCATGCTCTAGATTTAGAAAATAAAAATTTAAAGGCAAATCTAAGTTCCTCAAGTGTTTATTGCCATGATAGTTTTAGTGTTTTGAAAACTAGTAATTCACAATTGATAAATGAGATTGATGAATTGAAAGTGGAAAATGAAAAATTGAAAGATAACATGATCAATCCCTTTCATGATGAGTTGAAACTTGAGAACTAAAAATGAGACTTTGCTAAATGAAAATGGCCCATTGAAATCTCAATTGCATGCTATTCACAAATCCATGAGTGATTTGAAAAATAAGGTTGTGTTCTTAAATAGGAAAATCATTGATGTATCAAACATTCCTTCCTTTAAGAATTCTAGAAATAAAAATGCTTCATTTTAGAATGCTAATACTCATCATCATTCCCATATCAAGCATTCTTCCTTTAAACCTCTTGTCCAAATCAAAAAGTTTCATGAAAATTATTTTTGTTGCGGTATGTATGGTCACTCAATCCATGATTGTGCATTCAAGAGAAATCCCAGTGTTGCTAGGACACTTTGGATTTCCATACCAACTCACTCCCAAGGACCTGTTGGCCCAAGGGTTCAACCTATGTCTCACTCTCTATTTTGATGATAACAAATATGTATCTAATTCATTTGCTGAGTTTTTAGTTCAGATTGATAGAAAGATATGCCTACGAAGTTCGTCCGAAAAATCTCAAAGAAATGAGTAAAAATGGCTCTGGTGGCTACCGAGTTGTAATTGAGTTGAAACCTAGGTTTAGGCTTAGAATTGACTGTAATATATCCCTAGGACATCAACCAAACCTATTACAAAGATTTCCCAAGTCAAAATCCAAGACAAAATCCGAAAACCAGTGTAAGCTAAAAAAATCAGCATAAATATCAGTTTCAATAAACTGATGCAGATATCGTTCGAATCTCGGTTGATCCTCGGTCGATCGTGTAAGTCAAATAACTTGTACTAGAAGGGGGGGGTGGTTGAATAGTGTGTTATCTAAAAGATTTAGCCTATATGCCCATTATTAGTTTTAATATTTTCTTACAACTTAGACAATTCACAAATCAACAACTAGATCAATGCTAACTCATTGCAGAAGCGAATAAACAAGTAATCAAACACAAATAGTATCAATGCTAACAGAATGATTTATAGTGGTTCTGTCCCAATGCCTTCTCCACTACCTAAGCACCATGCTTAGACTTTCAAATTTAGCTTTGCTAGGTTAATCTGTTTCCTTACAATGAGGAATTTACACTCGAGAATCTCTGCTCTCAACCCGAAGGCACTTCCACACCTGAAAGTCTTTGCCTTCCTACCGAAAGCACTCTCCCACCTCAAAACTAAAGGATAACAAATTCAATCATAGTAAACTAACTAAACCGGAGGACTTAAGTCTTATTCCAAGGCAACCACCTAATCAAACCACCTAGCACCCTAGGTTCATAAACTTGGAATACAATGAAATAAACTTTAAAACATAAATGTTAAATAAGGACTACCCCCCATTTGGATTCAATAAAAATATATAGAAAATCAAAATTCTTAAGAATCAAAATCTAACTTTTGGGGTCTAGTACAAATTTACGAAAATCAGAAATTTTGTAATCTCCCAGGTCAAATATAGAGAGGCTAAAGGTTTCCAAAAATTCCTTAAAATTAGTCTTTAACTTGTTTCTACCTAAGGAATAATTACCGGGACTTTTGGTGCCAAGAAAATGTCTAAGTTATATAGCCCTCCAAGGAGCTCCCTAAGCTTAGAAGATTTTTGGGTCATTTTCTGATTTTACTAGTTTTCATATTTTGGGGTTTAGATTTTAGTTTTTGAGTTATTATGCATCAAATAGATGATATACATAAATCTAGACACTCTAGACGTAGACTCAAACTTTTTGACGAAATCCGAGTGTCGATAATCGTCCTTGTTGATTTCTCCAATTTTTTTGATCGAGGACGTCGTGCGCTAACCGACTTGGAACCTAAACATATTTCTCCATGAAAGCATTAGTTTAATGTTTGTTATCATCAAAACCGAGATTAAGACGTAGGTTGATAGCCTTAGGCCAACAAACTGAAAGTATTCTAGAAAATTTATAGAACCTATTTGGCCGACCGGCGGTCGAACAAATCTATTTAGATCCATTGAACATCTAGTTAAGCCTAAGTACCTTCACCTCCTCTATAAATACTCATGTTTTCCACCCCTAAAGTCTTTCAACTATTCATTGAGTTACTCCCTAAGAGCGCGCTTGTTTACGAAAATATTTTGCGACTTTTTGTTTCGTGAAAATCGAAATGAATTTTTGAGTTTCAGATTTTTGGTTTCGATTTTTTTGTTTGGCGAAAATGCGTTTGTTTGGCATGTCCAAATTTCATGTTTCGCGAAATGAAACCAGCGAAAATATGTTTGTTTTGTGTTGATTTCAGTGATAGTTTTCAGGACGAAAACTGAAATTGTGTTTGTTTATCAAAAGCAGACTCATTTTCAATTTTAGAATTTATATTATTTTATTTATGAATAAATATTAAATTAATTATTATTAAGTACTACTAACCTTATTTATTATAACTATTGGAGTTTAAAAATATTTTACCAAATAAATATAATAATTTTATTTCAATCTTGTTTACTAATTATTAATAACTATTAATAAATACAAAAATTATGAATTAGCTGATATAAATTGAACACGATGATAAAAAATATATTATAAAAATTATTTATTAATGACTTAAATAATATATGGTATGTATTCTATGAATATGTTTGTCATTCCAAGATAAGTCCATGTTCAAATTATTATGGTATGTATATAGGATAAGTCATAAATAAATTAAGTATAATAGAAGTCATAAACATGTTAAGTATAGGGTAAGCCATAAACATAATGTTGAGTAAAGATAAGTATATATCTTTTTTTTGTTCATACATGTGTTTTTTTTTTTTTTGCATACACTCACCGATGATTATCGTCGTTTGATAGTTATGTTTTGGCATATCGTCGTTTCATACGTTATCATTTTTGTTATCGTTTGGCACATCGTTATTTCATATTTGACATATATATAATTTAATATATCAACCAACACAGTAAATACCTTCAATTCAGAACATCTAGTAGCTATACAAAGTAGCTTCAATTCAGAACATCAACACAATATCGTCTCAATTTCAATTAGATAGAATATAGCCATAGTTACATTTATATTAAATTCAATCACAGAATACATATTGTGCATATATATATATATAATAGTTACACCGTAACACTTACATAATAGTTACAACCCAACAGTTACACCACATAGTCCACCATTAATTGAGCTTCTACATAAGCAACAGAAGTTACACCACGAAGCAACATCAGTTACACCAGCCAATTTAAAACACAGCAGCCAAGCACCATCAACAATACTGTTGTCAGTGAGGATCGTTGATGTAATAGGATGAAAAAATCAACTATGTTTGATTTTTTACCTTGTCCATCAACAATCCTCACGACATCAATTATGACGGTAAAAAATTCATCTTATGAATGTAGGATAATGAAGAAAAATGGGTATCACCATTAGTTGGCGATCGCCTCCAATTCATAGTCCACCAAAATAAAGTTTGCCTATTATCTTAAAACAACCAAAGTATAAAATCAACCACACATTTATATAAGCACAACCAAACAATGAAATATATAAGCACAACCATGCATTTATATAAGCCCAACCAAACAATGAAATATAAGCACAACCACACATTTATATAAGTACAACCAAACAATGAAATATATAAGCACAACCACGCATTTATATAAAACCATAACTGATAATGGGCAACATTACTTTATGACCTTAGGAGGAAAGTGTGCATAACCATTGATTGGTTATCGCCACCAATTCCCCGCCGATATAAAACTAAAGTTAATCAAATAATAAGATAAAGTAGTCAAATTACATTAGTAGTCCAATAAAGTATTTAGGTTTACATCATTATTGTTATCTAACCTATTTAAACAAAAAAACAATTGCAATGAAAACAAGTACTATCAACCCCTTGCAACCCATGTCAAGGAGCTTGTCCATTATTGCCTCAAGTGAAAAGAGGTCCCTACTTCTTTGGTTCACTTCTTCTTCCTCATCGCGTATTGTCGTTGCAATGGGAGTGATCCATTGGAAGAATTGACAACTGGAAATGTCAATTTTGCCTCTATTTATGCAAGCCGTATATAAACGGCCGGGATTTTTCTCACTTTCACTTATCCTTACCGCGGCTCGCAAACCGCAAAAACATTCTCTGTTTTGATATCTTAAATACGTTTCGCTTATTCAGGATGAAGAAGCTGCCATACTATTTAATGAAACTAAAATTAGTATATTGTTGGTAACATACACTATCAAAAATAAATCTAAGTAGCAATTAAGTCTATTACAAGTCCAAGACATAGAATTCTATTACATGTTTAAACCTAATTAAAATATGGAAGGGCAATTAGCGTCGATGTGCCCAAAGCTGATTTGCAATCCCTTCCCGAATGTCATGCATAACATTTTGAGTTGAAGAAGATTCACCTACTAATGATTCAATAGGGGGTGAAGATTGTTCTTCATCATCAATAATAACTTATTCATTGTTCCAAATATCGATTAATTTATCCGAATTACGATATTTAATAATGAAGTTATGAATTGTACAACACGCCAATACGATATTGTTTTGTCTTGCTAGAGGGTAATTCGGCATCATCTTTAATATCGGAAAACGTGCTTTCAATAGTCCAAAGCATCGTTCGATTATGTTCTGAACGAAGGAATGTCGTTGATTGAACAATTCTCTTTTTGTTGAGGGGCCTCGCCTACGATAATATGATCTATGGTACCTTTCACCACGATAAGGTGCCAAAAATCTAGATACGTTCAGATATCCCGAATCAACCACGTAGAATTCATCTAACAAAAGGTAATAAAAATTTCTATTAAAATCAAATCAACACTAAGGAAGTGATTACGTTGAGTTAAATTTTCCTCCTATTGGAATAGGAAAATCTGAGTTGGGAGAATAAATAGTGTGGCTGAAAATATGCACGTCATTCGTGCTTCCCTCCCAACCACTCTTTACGTAGGTGAATAGCATGTTGTGAGTGCATGCTGCCATTATATTTTGTGTAATGGTTCCCTTACGGCCCCGATATAAAGATGCCTTATTTACGGGAATGAATGCCAAGATATGTGTCCCGTCTATCGCCCCTATGCAATTCTACAAAAGGATTGTTCAAATGTTATACAACCCCTATGCAATTATACATAAGGACTAGGAAAGGATTTTACCTTAAAATAAGGGAACCACCTAGGATGCCCTTCAATTTAAAGTTAAACAGTTTGAGGTTCTCGGGGTTTGATAATTTCTGTCCCCAACCGAAGAACCGTTGCAAGTGTCAACTTGAACCACTTGTGACATGTTTGAGTGGAGTGTTGATAGCACTCCGCAACCACTCTCACTCGTTCATTATGACAAAGTGTATATAAGAACATTGCAACTGCTTCCTCCACATATATATTTTGGTATTTTAGGCCAAGTCTCCTAAGATCGATGCATAATCTAAGGAATAGACATGGCTCTATAAATAAGTTCTCGTAGCATCGTACAAGACTATGTATTAACTCCTGCACATAGTCTGCACCTCTCAAAATTGAAGTGCGCAGTGCTCTTCTTGGGGTTGAGTTTTCTAATTCATCCAACTTATCCAATATATCCAACATGAGTAATAATACCAAGTCATCGAAAATTTCTTCATCGCTATAAGATGTATGTGGAGGTTGATGACTCATTCTACGATAATTAAAAAATAAGTAAAACATAATGCATGAAAATATATAGCATGAAAGTAAACAAACTAGAAATAAATTGTTCAGTTCAGTTCATAACCAAAGCATGAAAAGAAATAAAATAAAGTATTGTTACACACATAGTTCAATCCGACATCATAAAAAATAAAATAACATGTCACCCATGTAAACTTTGCATCCATTTCCTAAGTTGTTCGTCATTCAATGACATAACAAGTGGTCGAGCATCTGGGTGCTCCGACTTTTCCCTCAGATTCCGATGGCCACCCATATGTTCAACTTATTATATCACTTGAAAATATATTTGTAAGCTAACCATAAGCAACATATAAACAGTTACATAAGAAATAATTGATTAAAAAACCATAGATAATAAACCATATAAGCAATCCATTAAAAGATCAAGCAACAATAAACAGTCAAGCATGAAACAGTATAGATAATGAAACAATTGATTAAAAAACCATAGATAATAAAAATAGTGAACTAGATTTCTAAAACTAGTAATCACAAGTAACCAAATATCTAGATTTCTAAAACCAGTAAGAACAAGTCAAGCATGAAACAATATATATAATGAAACAATTGAAAAAACCATCGATAATAAAAATAGTGAACAAGATTTCTAAAACCAGTAATCACAAGTAACCAAATAACTAGATTTCTAAAACCAGTAAGAACAAGTCAAGCATGAAACAGTATAGATAATGAAACAATTGAAAAAACCATAGATAATAAAAACAGTGAACTAGATTTCTAAAACCAGTAATCACAAGTAACCAAATAACTAGATTTCTAAAACCTGTAAGAACAAGTCAAGCATGAAACAGTATAGATAATGAAACAATTGATTAAAAAACCATAGATAATAAATACAGTGAACTAGATTTTTAAAACCAGTAATCACAAGTAACCAAATAACTAGATTTCTAAAACCAGTAAGAACAAGTAGCTAGTTCACGACTTCATGACTTCATCCTGAAGTAAGAACAAGTAAGAACAAATTCTGGATGACTCAATCCATCTATATTAGTAAAACCAATGAGTGGATTGGTTAGTAAATAAATTTGTACCAACTAAAGTAACTAGATGAAAAAGTAGCTAGTTCATGACTTCATCCTCAAGTCTTTGTAACTGGCTTTAAGCACTTTGAAGGCATGCATGTAAATGTCATATTATTTGATAGCATAACAAAAAAAAACAACCCATTTGCCACGAATTCATAATTTGACATCTAAAATAATGATGCATTTAACCAATCTACCACTTTGAATGCAGTAACAGAAACTTCATTCATTTGGGTACACATAACTGATACTGCATTTGGATAAGGATAAACATGCAAATTATAACCAGATAACAAGATTATACACATGCAAACTGATAATTGGATACACTGATAACAAGATTATACACATGCAAACTGATAATTGGATACACTGATACACTGATATACACTGCATTTGGATACACTGATAACTGATACACTGTTAACAAGATTATACACATGCAAACTGATAATTAAGATCAAAGTAACATAACATCAAAGTAACAAAACATTAGAGTTTGATCAAAGTAACATCAAACTAATAATTGTTAACCCAAATGCAAGTAACAGATCAATGCTGCAGTAATAACAGAACATCATAAGTACAGTAGAGAAAACCAGATATTTGAATGCAGTATTAACAGATCCATGCAAGTAACAACTCACTTTGAATGCAGTAACAAAAAACTAGATATTAGAATGCAGTGTTCCTATAACCAGAACATCATTAGAGAAAACCAGAACTTTGATCGAAGAACAATATAACAACAACAAGTATACTTAGGGTGAAACCCTAGATCTAAGGAACAATAGCAAGTATACTTAGGGTGAAACCCAAGATCCGAGAAATAATAGCAAGTATACGTAGGGTGAAACCCTAGATTCGAGGAACAATAACAAGGATACTTAGGGCAAAACCCTAGATCCGAGGAACAAGATAACATTGCAAGGATATGCTGAGAACAAACAACACTGTAGATAAAATATACCAAAGCCGTAGATAACATCCGATGAAAACCTTGCGTGATAAAAGTTCATACATAGCAAGAACCGAAGAAGAAGAGAGGGTTGTCGAGCCTGATCTGACCGAGAAGAGAAGCCGAGGTCGTCGGGCCAGATCTAGCTGAGAAGAAGATGAAGGGGGGATCGTCGGGCCAGATCTGGCGGAGAAGAAGAAGAAGAAGAGGAAGGGTAGAAAGTACCTTGCGAGGAGATCTGGTGATGAGGAAGGGAAGAAGACACGGGGTCATGCTTGCAGCCCTAGTTGTCGCCGAGGTCGATTTTTTTTGCCAAGAGGTGGTCGAACGAATGCGGGGATAGATGTTGAGGACGAGTGGTCAAACACACAGGTTTTGTTCATTTTCACGAAACGGGCGGAAGACTTGAACTTATTTACAAGTATGTCATCGCCCATTTCAAATTATTTTTGCGAAAACCCGAATTCTACTCTGAGTAGAATTCGGGCTTCATGTATAAAATAGGTTTCGCGAAAATCCAGTTTCGCGAAACCAAACTCGAGACTAGTTGCCAAACACGATTTCACCACCCGATTTTGGTTTTGGGCGAAACAAAAACCCGAAATCGGGTGTAATAAACAGGCCCTAAGTATTTGAGCCTTCAAAGAGTGATTTCAAGCCCTAATCTTCATCCTTACTCTCTCAAGTGGTGGTCTTCATTCTTCAACCCTCTCAAGCAAAGCTCTTCATCTTCTTGAGGTGTTGTAAGTCTAGAAGGCTGTTAAAAGGAGCACTTCAAGTTTGGTTTATATTTCTTGCTCCTTTAAAGTGTTTTTCATCTTGTTTGTTTGAATTGATAAGTGTAGCTTGCAAGGTGTGATTGTGAAACACCTTGGTTTGTTATAGAGTCTTGTTTTGCTAGAGAATAGGTGTTGAGGTCTTCTCAAAGGGTTGAGAATTAAATTCTCATTGTATTCTTAGGAAAACATCATATCTATAAAGTGTTAAGGTTAGAAATCCTTGGTGAGAAGCCAAGATAGTAGAGTAGACGGGTTGGCCGAATCACTATATATTGTGCTTGTTTGCATTGATCTCTATTTGTATTTTTACTTCTTAATTGGGCTTAGTTCATCATGCATATCATTCACATTCAAAGAATTCAAGTTTAAGTGCTAAGTTGCTTAAAATTAAAAAGAATTGGATTGAAACTAGAATTTGCCTACAAATTATTCAACCCCCCCTTCTAGTGTGGTTATTTGAACAACATGACCCAAAGCTATTTGAGTACCAAAAGTTTCATGCTATTTTGTAGTGGGAGCTACCACACAAGGACGAATGAGAAATAGAATGTTGAAGTTGACCTTTGATTCAAATGAAAAATCTTCATGAGGTTGCAACTTCAAGTCATCTTGATACCTAGGTGAGGTTGGCATCAAACGTACTTGGTATCACCTCTTCTACTTTACTTGTTATTTTAAAGTTGGAGTTACGATACTTGATTAAGTTGAGTTGTTTTTGTCTGCTCATGATTTGATTTTATGAAACAATTTTGATTTTTGATTTCCCGATCTCTTTGGAGACCTATGTAGCCTATAACGGGCTCATGCGACGTTACAATTCTAAATCATAGGCTCATTATGACCTTTCGGATTTCAACCAATAGGAAGGGTTGGAGATCAAATTTTCATCTCCATTACACTTTTGATCTCTTGAAATTCGTTTTTGATATGACTTGATTTCATTTAAAATAGATTTCAAACTATTTAGCAAATTGAACTTTGAAAATGATACATGATGCTTCTCTTTAATTTTTGGTTTGATCAACTTGCTAAGTAGCTATGTTTTCTCTAAAATATTAGTGTAGCTCACTTGCAAGTTATGAAATATTTTAAATGGAAGACTAATTAAAATGAAAATAATAATATCACACCCCGACTCAGGGTCGCATGACCGACCAAGGTAGGTGTTTGTACACCGAAGCCTACCACATGCACCCATCAACAAAATAACAATATGCAATCAGACTGACATAGACAATATAAATGAAGTCTACTAAACTTTATTAAATGTTGAAAACAAGTTTTACAACTCATACGATCAAAGAACACAACTTAGTGCATGAACTAAAACTCTCCCTACACGACTACGACTATGAAACTGCCTGCTACGAGATCCGCGTCACCATCTACACTCCAGTCGCGCCATGCCATCAAGCCATACATCACTTGTCAGGCTCTGCAAAACAAAGACAAATAAAACCATGAGTCCATGAGGAACTCAATGATTGGCTATTCCAAACCTCCACCTAAGTCCTCAGTATAATATCATATATAGCAATAAAACATGTGCATAAAATTTATACTTATCGTATCACAATAACTGGCTAGTTGGCCATTCCTTGCGAGTAAATAAACCCACCAATTATGGCTCTACATAATAAGTATCACTCGGGCACTATGGACCTTACCCTGCATAATTTGTTCGGTCGTGCCCAGCCTTCATCTCGTTACAATACTTGGCCACACCAGCCCACACAATCATACAAGTATGTACACTAACCACAGCAGGTTATTTATTCTTACATTAATTCTGCATTTAGCGATTCAATCACCAGGCCCGTCAACTAGGATGGTCAACTAGTTTCAGGAACCCCACCGGGTTAGGAAAAGCTAGTCCCACCCAACTCGGGTTTATCGTCAGCGTAGCCCACTGACGGAATCTCAAGACACTCCGCCACTCGGGTCTAACACCTAGTGTGGCCCGCTGGTGTAATCTCATGACCCTAATCACCCACTAAGTTGGATATTAGTCGTGCCAGCTATAAACACCCCTCAGCCCGACCATCTCAAACACAATACACATACAATGTATTACACTAGTTACTAAACATCTCCTAGGCTTCTGCTCGTACCCGACCCTACCCAGGGCCCTGTTAGGTCAACAGTTCCGAGTTACCCTCCATAGGCACGAATACCTAATGTATCTATGTGCAAAGTTTATCCCATTTAACTCCTAGTAATATATGTCATTTACTAGCGGAGTTTCACGTCTCGTACTCATGTCCAAGGTACTAAACAAATAGAGCAAATTTTCCTCCACCTAGTTTCATGTCATATACCATACACGCTCATCAATATTAAGCATATCATTGACATAATATTCGCAATAATTAATAATTCACAACATACTAGAAATAAGAGGACTCAACAATTATACCACCATAATTTTCTACATAATCACAGCAATTACACATTAAATTCCTACGTTCAAATATTTAATTGCAGCATGTCAAAATTTAATTTTAGCAACAATACTTTGATGGAATCCTATGAGTAATAGTTTCATCAATTAAATAATTATTTACAGCATTTAATTATTTAATTACAGCATATAAAAATAATTTCCAGCAAGCATAAAAATATGTAGAGAGCCATCTAATACATCTCAAGACAAGAAACAATCTACACCAGTTTATAAATGATGATCATAATTAACACTACATCAAATCCATGTTCTCAACGCTATGATCTCAACAAGCTAAGTCATATCTTTTATTTTTCCCTCTTCATTCCCAAAGCCGAGCCTTGGTTTACCCCTCTCGATCGACCCCCTTCGAATTGGGGAAGAACCTCACATGGCCGGCCCTAGGTATTTTGGGGGAAACCAAACCCTCGACCAAAGTCTCTACAAATTTCTCCTAAGATCATAATCATGCTTAAGAATAGATCTACTAGGATTTAAGCACTCAAGGAACTTAGGGAAAATTTCGGCATGACCTTGTCAAGCCCCAACTCAGGGTCACGTGACCGGCCAGGGTATACGTGCCTATATCCCGCAGCCTAAACCATGCACATGTCAACTCAACAAATAAATATAGCAAAAAAGAAATAACAAGTTTTATTTCAATAAAAAAAATGAACCAAACAGGGTTTATTTTAAATAGCTCCAATGAAACGAAAAATACAAAAATCATTTTAAGTTCAACCATTCAAAAGTTCAAATACAATAAAGTCTGAAATAAATGAAAAAAATACCCTCAGGGCTACAACTCCAAATCGAACTAATACAAGTGCATGACTACTACCAAAAGACTCGACCACGACCCTAACTAGAGCTGCTATGAGATCATGTGGCTCCTCTGCCCTCCAGCGGCGCCAAGTGCTCCAACCCACCTCACCAGTCAGGCTCTGCAAAATAGAAATCAAACGACAACATATGAGTTCAAAGAACTCAATGAGCGATTCTACCAACCCCCACAAATAAACAACACATAGATAAGCAAGAATAACATCTATCTCTACAGGAGGTAAAGTCACGAAGGTATGACTAGCTAACAAGCCAATTGGTCACTACTTGCCCGAAGACAGCCAACATCCACACGGTGAAGAACAACAGGCCTAAGCCTACCATGCCCTAAGGTAACACATAATAGGATAATCGGGAAGGCCCTCCGAACTTATCCTAGTATTCAGAAACTCGGGAGCAATAGGGAAAGGCCCTTCGAACTTGCTCGACGAGACGCGTAGGGATAATCGGGATTCGCTCATCCGCACTTGCCAGTTTAAGATATCATAGGAGTAATCAAAAAAAGGCCCTTCGAACTTACTCCTAAAAGATATCAGAGGAATAATCGGGAAAGACCCTCCGAACTTATTTCTTAACACCACCTAGAGGATAATCGGGTAGGCCGTCCGAACTTATCCCACGAGGCTAAACTAGAACAATCGAAAAAGGCCATCCGAACTTGTTATGCAGGTTGGGAATTAGTCATCCAACCTCCCGGGGTTAGCCCGCAATCCGGCTCCTCTACGAGCCTCTCCGCCATTCACAAGGATATGACACACCATGACCTAAGTCATGACCCTCCTACGGTGTCTGAGGGGTGATCTTATTGGAAAGTGTCTCAACACTCCAAACCCGACCCCAACTCCTAGACCAGTAATGTCATAAACCCGTGTGGTTTTATTTGATGCATACTTTATAAGTTGGTTAATAACAGATTATGCTCACCCTTAACCCAATTTTAATTATGCAATTAAAATTTAGATCACCAAGATTAGGATTTTATTTTAGGGTTTTGTTTTAGCTTACTATTCTACCTAGAACTGATGTGTTTAACCTGAATCTAGTCTCCAAAGTGTGTCCTATGTTTCCAAACTATATTTTCTAGTCGAAATGATAGGTTACACGACTATATTCACAGAATTACATACACAACAACAAACAATCTAAAATCAGCACAGATTCATCATCTCAGCATACAATTCCATCAACATACAATTTTCAGCATACTATGAAATTAAATCCAAAAATTATCAAAAATTAACTCCCAAATTATCATTAGGACAGAATACTAATCTCAAGATTTATTTCACAAAATTTATGCTTTTTAATCAAGATTAAAAAGAATCTATTATGCTTTAATCAAGAAACAATATCAAGATTAAAAATCCCCCTTCTCAAGAATCCCCATGGCATAAATTACAAGATCTTGATCCTAATCATGATTTCTATCCAAAAATCGCAGATTTAATCCTAAGCATGCAATCCACATATTAAGTACTCAAATTAGGTGAAAAGATCAAGATTTTCATGTCAAGAAAACAAGAAGGCTCATTCGGGCTTTTCATCGAACACCTTGAGGGCGACCCCAGTTTCCCCCTTGGCCGAGCACCCCTAGGTTTACCATAGGGCTGCCGAGCCCCATAAGGGAGAGATTAGGGTCTCCTCAAGCACAAACTCCAAGAAAACACAGTAAGACGCGAAGAACAATTCAAGAACGAAACATAAACACCAAGCCGCCAAGAATGCCTTCAAGAATTCGAATAAAAACCCGAAGAGAGAGGGTAAACCACACACTTTAATTTGGAAAGATGATTAGAAGCGATCCCGGACGATGGCCCTCGAATCCGGCTTCAAAAGGCGCCGGCTCAACTCAAGAAGGGGAGGAGAGGGGGGGGGGGCGGCGGCTCACCTCAAGCCGTCAGTTTGAGGAGAAAGGGAGAGGGGTTGGCTTCGGCTGGCTCCTCTCGACTCGGCTCTAGAGGTGAGGAAGAAGGAGAGGAAGGAGAAGGAGAGGGTGGCTGGCTCAGGCAGCTTGGCTGGCTTGGCAGCTCCAAAAAAAGAGGAAGGGGCGGCTGGCTTAGGCGGCTTGGCTCCTCCTCTCAAAAATCTTGTGTGGCTCCAAATAGGGAGCCACAAGCCAAGGGGAGGGGGTTTTATACTTCCTCCTCAATCCTAACCCTCCTAACTCTTTATCAGACCCGCATCTGCTTTAAGCCAATTCCAAACCCGCTAACCCGATTAGACTTAATTAAACTTATTCTAATCATAAGCAATTAATTAGGCACACACCCACATAAACATAATTAAACAATTATGCATACACAACATCAAATTAAATAATTTTAACTACTCGAGCATAAATTCATAAATTTCATATCCTACTTACCTGAGCTCGCAAGCTCGCACCGAACCATGAGTCGACTCGGCTCGACCTCGAACTAGTCCGCTAGGCTGGCAAACACAAACATAAAAGGAAAGAATAAAATTAAATATGGAGGATATTACAATCCTCCTTCCTTAAAAAAAAAATCATCCTTGAATTTCAGAAAAGAAAAATAAGGACTCACCACATCATCAAACAATGAAGGATAACACTCTCTCATATCCTGCTCCACCTCCCAGGTGGCCTCCTGGCCAAAATGGTGCTGCCATCTGAAATTAACCAAGGGGATCTCGTTGGACCTCAACTTCTGAATCTGTCGGTCTAGCACCTAAACTGGCCACTCCTCATAAGAGACTGCTGAATCCACCTCCACTGCGGTAGGCTCGATCACATGGGACTCATCCCGAATGTACTTCTTCAGCATAGACACATGGAACACCAGATGTACTCGGTCCATACTAGGAGGTAAGACCATCTCATAAGCCACAGCTCCCCTGCGCTTGAGAATAGGAAACAACCCAATGAACCTAGGGCTTAGCTTTTCTTTCTTACCAAACCTCACTACCCCTTTCATAGGGGAGACCTTTAGGAACACCATGTCCCCCTCAGTGAACTCTACCTCCATGGCCTTTCCATCAACATACATCTTTTGGCAACTCAAAGCTGCTAACAGCCTCTCTCTGATTTGCTTCACTTTTTCCACAGCCTCCTCCACCAGATCAGGTCCCATCATAAGGGAATCCCCTGCCTCAAACCAACCTACAGGCGACCTGCATCTCCGCCCATACAACGCCTCAAATGGGGCCATCCCAATACTGTTGTGGTAACTATTATTGTAGGCAAACTCAATCAGAGATAAGTGCCTCTCCCAACTGCCCTCCAGGTCTAGGACACATGCCCTCAACATATCCTCTAGCGTCCGAATAGTCTGCTCTGACTGACCATTTGTCTGAGGGTGAAATGCGATACTGAACCGAACCTGGGTGCCCAACGCCTCCTAGAAGGACTGCTAGAATTGAGCTGTGAACTGAGTACCCCGATCTGAGATGATCACAATAGGGACACCATGATAAGCGACAATCTGATACAAGAATAACCTCGTATACTGCTCGACCAAAAAGGACGTCCTGACTGGTATAAAATGCGACGTCTTGGTTAGGCGATCCACCACTACCCAGATAGAATCATTACCTTTCCCGGACTTTGGCAACCCAGTCATGAAATCCATGGTTATCTTCTCCCACTTCCACTCTAGTACCCCTAAGTTTTGGAGCAACCCTATCGGCTTCAAATGCTCAGCCTTCACCTGCTGACACACCAGGCACTTAGACACGAACTCGGCCACCTCTCTTTTCATGCCTTTCCACTTATAGTTCTGCTTGAGATCTCGGTACATCTTCGTGGCTCCCGGATGCATAGTGTAGGTTGATCGATGAGCCATCTCCAGCACCTTCTTGCGAACCTCAGCCCTACAGGGTACCATAATATGGTTCTTAAACCTCAGAACGCTCTTCGAGTCCACACTGAACCCATTGTCTGCATCTCCTCTCCTGGCCAGATCCTTAGTGAGTGCATAAAAGACATCCTCCTCCTGCGCTGCCCACAACATGTCAACCAATGTGGACTGCACTCTCAAGTGAGCCACCAGCGCACCAGAATCTGATACTGATAAGTCTGCCCCGCCATCCAAACATAGGGCCAAATACTGAGCCAACGACCTCCTCCTGACTGCCAAATGCACTAGACTTCTCATGGACTTCCTGCTCAAAGCATCAACTACCACATTAGCCTTCACTGGATGGTACATGATCGTGCAGTTATAGTCCTTCAATAGTTCAAGCCATCTTGTTTACCTCAGATTCAACTCCTTCTGGGTGAGCAAATACTGGAGGCTCTTATGGTCAGTGTATATCTCACAAGCTTCGCCATAAAGGTAGTGACGCCACAGCTTCAATGCGAACACCACCATTGCCAGCTCAAGATCATGGGTTGGGTAATTCTTCTCGTGAGCCTTCAACTGCCTGGAGGCATAAGCTATCATCCTGCCATTCTGCATCAGCACACAACCCAAGCTGACCCGGGAGGCATCACAATAAACCATAAACCCTCCGAGCCCGAAGGTAGTACTAGAACTGGTGTCGACGTCAAGCAGTCCTTGAGCTTCAGATAGCTCTCCTCGCACTTTCTGTCCCATTCAAACTTGACCTTCTTCTGGGTCAGGCGGGTCAGTGGCACTACAATCTTGGAGAAATTCTCCATAAACTTTTTATAATAACCTGCCAACCCCAAAAAATTGCGAATCTTCGAGACATTAGTCGGCCTCTTCCAATTCTGAATTGCTTCAATCTTTGCAGGGTCCACTTTTATTCCTTTATTGGACACCACATGGCCAAGAAATACCACACTCTCTAGCCAGAACTCGCAGTTGGAGAATTTGGCATATAATATGTGCTCCATGAGAGTTTCTAGAACTACCCTCAAGTGCTCAGTATGCTCCTCCCTGCTCCTGGAATAAATCAAAATATCATCAATGAACACAATCACAAACTTATTCAGGTATTCCTTGAACACTCGATTCATCAGGTCCAAAAATACTAAAGGTGCATTAGTCAGCCCGAAGGACATCACCAGACACTCAAAGTGTCCATACCTCGACCTGAAAGCAGTCTTAGGGACGTCAGTGTCCCGAATCCTCAACTGATGATACCCTGACCGCAGGTCAATCTTAGAAAACCACTGAGCTCCTTGAAGCTGATCAAACAAGTCATCAATCCTCGGTAACGGGTACTGACTCTTCACTGTTACCTTATTAAGCTGTCGGTAATAAATGCACATCCGCATGGACCCATCATTCTTCTTTAGAAAGAGCACTAGAACACCCCAAGGCGAAACACTGGGGTGAATGAAACCCAAGTCAAGCAGCTCCTGCAACTGGGACATCAACTCTCTCAACTCAGCTGGTGCCATCCGATACGGTGGAATGTAGATCGGTTTCACCCCTAGCTGCAAATCAATACAGAATTTGATCTGTCTCTATGGAGGTAACCATGGTAACTCCTCCGGGAACACATTAGAGAACCCACATACCACGGGCGTCCCCCAGATGTCCCTGGCCACACCTCCGCCTTCCTCTGCCACTGACACAAAGGCCAAAAAGGATTGACATCCGGCAAAGAGTAACTTACGGGCCTTAAGAGCTAAAATTGCCATCAACGGCTCACCCCTTCCCACACCCTAGAAGGTAAACTGAGGCAATCTGGGCTTACTGAAGGTCACAGTCTTAGCCCTGTAATCTACTAAGGTGAAATGGTCCGCCAACCAATCCATGCCCAAGATCACATCAAGCTCCAACATTGGTAGGAGTGTCAAATCGACCATCAGCGCATACCCACAAATGACAACCTTGCAGCCTCGAAAGACTATATCTGCCATCATAGAAACACCCGTAGGTGTAGACACCATAAGGGGTAAATCAAGCACAGAAGATACCCCTGGCAATTTAGTAGCAAACAAAGCAGATACAAAAGAGTGCGTAGCACCCGAATCAAACAAGACATATGCAATGGCAGACCCAATAGTAATATTACCTGACACCACTGCCCTGGACGCCTCAGTGTCCTCTTGGTTCATAGCAAACACCTGTGCAGCGGGCCTCTCTGAACCACCAGCTCGCTGGCCTCCTCCCTGAGTCTAACCCCTCTGGGCTACAGAACCCACTAACATCGGTGCCTTTTCTCTGGTCTGATCAGGCTGCTGACTGCCCTTACTAGAGAAATCCTTTTTGTAATGCCCAGTCTGCCCACAGCAAAAACATCCCTCTGACCGTCCCCAGCAAGCCCCCCAGTGCCTCTTGTGACATCGGTTACACTACTATGGCCCAAATCTCCGCTATGGACCTCCAGATGACGCTCCCGATCCTGGACCCCTGGAACTATTATGACCTCCGCCCTGCGGTGGATCCGCTGCCCTGGGAGTACCCTCAAAATGAGCTGGCCGACATCCTGAATGCTGGGGGCCAAAACTTTTTCTTCTGGGGACCCTCATGCCTATCTGTCGGTACCAGCACCTCCTTTCGGAGCGCCTCATCAACGACCCGGGCAAATGAAGTCTCCTCCGTGTAATGGTACAGTCTGGCGATCTGCAGCCTCAACCCCTCAACAAACCTCTTGACCCTGGCTGTCTCTATGGCTATCAAGATGGGATGGTTCTTCGAGAATCGTGTGAGCTACATCTCATAATCTGTCACTGACATGCTACCCGTCTGACGCAGTAGCTCGAACTCCTTCACCCGCGTGTCCCTGACGCTTATCGATAGATACTTCTCTATCATAGCAGCTCTAAACTCCTCCCAAGTAGGGGGCGATGCATCTGCTGCTCGATGGTCCCTCCAAGTATGGAGCCAATCCTTAGCTGGTCCTCTAAATTGTAACCCGATCAGTCGAGCAGTCGTCTCAAAAGAACAACCGAGCTCCCTGCACAGCTCATATCAATATCCCAGGAAACTGGTGATCGACCTCCACCCGCTGATCTATCCCTGTATACTCTGGTGGCCTGAATGCAACAAAATCTGCATATGAAGGTGCCATGGGGGCTCTGACCATCGGTGCCACTGGCTGGACTACCTCTGGTACTGCGGCTGCTGCCGGTACTGGCGGAGGCTGCTATCGGTACTGGCGGTTGCTGCTGCCTCAGCTCTTGCTCTCTGCGGAGTGCCTCTGTTAGCTCAACCAATCAGGCCTAAAATTGCATAACCAAGGGATCCTATCCCACCTCCGCCCAGGCCTGTGGTGGTCTCTCACGACCCCAGCCCCCGCCTCGGCCTCAGCACTCAGTAGAGTTGCTGTAACTACCACTCCTCGCAACATCAAAAGCCTCCATCGATCTGGAATCACCAGAAAGAAATTATCAAAATTTAAACAATTCAATTCACCCTAAGTCGTTAAATAAATAAATCACAAGTCACACTGAGGTGCATACTTAGCCCTTTGATCTCATAGCATACCCCTAATGTATACTGACACGCTAGTATTGCCCTATACCGTGACAACTCTAGGTCGTAGTCAGACCGAACCACATGCTCTGATACCACATTGTCACGCCCCAACTCATGGTCACTTGACCTGCCAGGGTATACGTGCCTATACCCCGCAGCCTAAACCATGCATATGCCAACTCAACAAATAAATATAGCGAAAAAGAAATAACAAGTTTTTTTTTAATAAAAAAAAAACAAACCAAAATAGGGTTTATTTCAAATAGCTCCAATGAAACGAAAAGTGCGGAAATAACATTTTAAGTTTAACCATTCAAAAGTTCAGATACAATAAAGTCTGAAATAAATGACAAAAATGTCCTCAAGGCTACAACTCCAAATCAAACTAATACAAGTGCATGACTATTACCAAAATACTCGACTACGACCCTAACTAGGACTGCTATGAGATCTTGCGGAAGTACTTCAACCTACCTCACCGGTTAGGCTCTACAAAATAGAAATCAAACGACTGGCTTCAGCTAGCTCCTCTTGGCTCGGCTCCAGAGGTTAGGAAGAAGGAGAGGAAGGGGAAGGAGAGGGCGGCTGGCTCAGGTGGCTTGGTTGGCTTGGCGGCTCCAAGCAAAAAAAAAAGAGAGAGGAAGGGGTGGTTGGCTTAGGCGGCTTGGCTCCTCCACTCAAAAATCTTGTCTGCCTCCAAATAGGAAGCCACAAGCCAAGGGGAGGGAGTTTTATACTTCCTCCTCAACCCTAACCCTCCTAACTCTTTATCAGACCCGCATCCGCCTAAAGCCAATTCCAAATCCGCTAACCCGATTAGACTTAATTAAACTTATTCTAATCATAAGCAATCAACTAAGCACACACCCATATAGACATAATTAAATAATTATGCACATACATCATCAAATTAAATGATTTTAACTACTCAAGCCTAATTCATAAATTTCATATCCTACTTACCCGAGCTCGCAAGCTCGCACCGGACCATGAGTCGACTCGGCTCAACCTCGAACTAGCCCGCTAGGCTGGCAAACACAAATATAAGAGGTTTAAACACAGATTGCCAGCGGTCGCTGGGCGGTCGATCGATCGGTCAACCGACGATCGACCGACAAGCGACCGAACGGCGTCCAACGGGCGAAAAAATGCCCGTTGAAGAGCCGTTCGATTGAGGGGTTATAAATACCCCTCACCTAACTCCTTTAATCCTTCTTAGAGACTTAATTGAGCATTCAAAGGAGAGTTCTGAGCCTTCTAAAGATCGATTGCTTGCGCTCGGTTCTTCCGTCGACAATTTCTTCAAGCGCCCATTCTTCCTCAAGTCGGGCTTTGGTTCGAGCTCAACGACTTGGCAGGTTTGAGGCTTGAAGGCTTGTGAAAAGAGCATTGGTTCTTGCTTTTAATTCTTAGCTCTTTTCATTGTATTTTAAGAGTTGTTTAAACTTATTTTCATTTATAATAGCTTGCTAGGTGTGCTAGAGTAACCACTTAGGGGTATACTTTGTAGAATTATGTTTTGCCTAGGTGAATAGGTTTGAGGTGTTCTCAAATAGGTGAGAATTGTGTCCTCAGTTGTATTCAAAGGGAAATACAAGTTCTATAAAATAGTTGGTTAGAAATCCTTGGTGTGGAGCCAAGGTAATGGAGTAGGCGGTTGGCCGAACCACTATATTTCCTCATGTTAGCATTGCCTTGATTGTTTGCTTATTGTTGTGTTTGATATTTGATAACAAACATTATTGAGTTGCATTTGCATTTGGTTGAAGTTAAAATTGAGCAAAAAGAAAATTGACCCAAAAAAAAAAGGGATACACACTATTCAACCCCCCATCTAGTGTGGGATTTCACTCAACACTCTCTACCAAGCCATTTTGCTGGGGAGTCCCTGGAGTAGTCATATGCCTCTTGATGTCATTCCTTTTGTGGAAATCATTAAAATCTTCATTGCAAAACTCTAAACCATTGTTAGATATGAGACACTTGATCTTCTGGTCCACTTCTGCTTTAATCTAAGTCTTCCAAGACTGAAAAACTTCAAAGGCCTCACTCTTGTTCTTCAATAGCTTAACCCAAATCTTCCTTGAGTAATCATCAACATAACTGATGAAGTACATGCATCCACTCGTGGTCTCCACTGGTGCTGCCCCCCATAGGTCAGTGTGGATGTACTCTAATTGCCTTTGAGCCCTATAGTTTGATGCCTTGAAAGAATCACTGTGGTGTTTTTCTAAGATGCAAGTCTCGTAGAAAGCTATAGGTTTAATCTTCTGATTGCCAAGTACTCATTGCCTACTCAATTGTTATAATCTTGCATCGCCAACAAGGCCAAGTCGATTGTGCCACACCAATGACTCATTAGTGGCTCTTTCAACTTCATTCGGCATAGTCTCATCAATCTTGGCATCCATCTTAGTCTTCCCTTCAACAAAATACAAACCAAACCTCTTTGTGCACTTCATTACCACCTTACCATCCTTCTTGAACTCCTTTCTTCCACGGCTGGTGACTATGTCATATCCCAAGATATCAAACATGCCCTTTGATAGCATGCTCCTTCTCAATCTTTGAACAAAGTTCATTCCCTAAATCAGCCTGACAACATCATCAAGGAACCTGATTGCCACTATCCCTACTCCTGCCATGCCTTGCAAACAAAAATCTCTCATCCTTGTGGCTCCTTGACACTCTCTAAAGGTAACAAAGTAGTTCTTATTAGGTGTAGAGTGCCTGATACATCCCGAGTCAAAGATCCAAGAATCATCACTGCCATCTTCATTTCCTATTATGGCTAGCACATCTCCAATCTTGCAAGTCACATCCTCAATCAGAGCTGCCTCATTTTGGTTTGTTTTCCCATTTCTTTCATCACTTTCCTTCTTATAATACTTCTCTTCGTCTCTATCAGGATTATAGGTCTTCTTGGCAGGCTTGAATAGCTTCTTTTTCTTGTCATGGTACTTGTGAGACACAAACATAATCTTGTTCTTCCTACTCACTCCACTCCCTTCACTAATCATCTCCCTAATCAATTGCACAACTTTTGCAAGAGTTAAGGACTTCTTGTTGTTCTCATACCTCACCACTATCTTGAGGAATTTATGCTCTTTAGGAAGGGATCTCAATAGCAAGATTCTCAATTGGTTCTTTTGGAACTTGGTTCCACATGCCGGCAAATCCTAAACTAGCTTGTTTAAGCGGTCAAGGTTCTCCTGCAAATTCACGGGCTTGGCCATTTTAAACAAGAATGTTGTGAAGGATGAGTTTGTTGGCTTCTGAAATTTTTTGATAAGCCTTGTCCAAGCCAAGCCACAGGCTCTTGGCATCCTTGCAGTCTCACATCTACCTCACCACTCCATGAGTCACGTGCGACAAGATCTGCCTATATGCAATATCATGTTCTTTTGCAATCTGTGCGTTGGTCACTTCTGTTCTATATTCTCCTGCAATTGCTCTATGACAACTATTCATTATAAGAACAGTCTTCATCATGTGTTTCCACATAGCAAAATCACCAACACCACTCCACTTCTCTAACTCGCTCTTCACTGTCGCCATTGTACTCCCATACCAATTGTTAGAAGTAGAGACAAACAAAGAACAAGTTGTGTACTTGGTTCGGAGAAGAATCTCCTACGTCCAAGATGAGCTTAACAACTCGGGCTATTCACTATTAATAATAATGGAGTACAATTTACAGTGATGACCAATTTGACTCGAATATCATAACACACCTTCAATACTTTTGAGAAAATCCATGACTCAAATTAGTAATTGAATTGTGCTATTGTTATTTCGAAACTCAACGAAAAATGCTCTGCACTCTCAATTTGGTGTGTCTTAGTTATATCAAATGAATTCCCAAACCTCAATTTAAGAACTCTAAAACACCCTAACTGTCATTAACGTAGATGCTTCAATCATGTGTCGCAAACCCTAGCCACCCGCGCGCTCTGTAGCGTCCGCCAATGAGCAGCCAGCTTTGCTCCCGCCCGCATCATGCTGCGCACAGACAAATCTCTCGCCACAGTTGGTGCAACACGCGCCCATGCCCCACCATGGTCATGTGTTGCGCGCACCGCCCCGTGCCAAGTTGCGCACGGGACTTTTCCTCGCCACGTCCGCGTTCGCACCCCGCCATGGTCATGTGCTGCGCACTGCCCCATGCCATTGCGCACGCGGGACTCCACTGCTCCGCAACATCTTCAAATGCCCCGCCCATGGCGGGACTTTCTCTCACCCCACCCCGGGCGGGAGTGCGCCACTCACTGCCCCGTGCGGGACTGCTTTGCTCTGCATCTGGGCGACGCCAAGTCTTGCTTGCGCCTATGCCTCTGCGCACATAGGCTGCTGCCCGCCATGCCTTGCCCACGCCAATGCGTTGCCCGTGCCACCAAGCACACGGGCTGTTACTTTGTTGTGCACTCGGGCTGTCCTCGCTGCCCCTATGCCTCATAATGAGTAGGCCGGCTGCTGCCCCATGCCTATGCCTCCAAGCACATAGGCAAATGTTCCGCATCAGTCATCACCTGCTAATGTCCGCCAAGCCATGATCATGCCTCGAAGCACATGAGCTGTCCTAGTGCTGCAAAGCCCTCTGCCAAGTGTGAACACCACTTGGGCAGTACATGTTCAGCCATCTCCGCCAAGTGTTTAGAATTGGTTAGAATTGCATGCCTCCGCAACAAGAAATAAAAGCATAATACAACAGTAAGCACATACAACAGTGACTTCACACGAGCTAAGCTTATGTCTCAATTTTACGGATAGGAAAAAGTGTTGATATATATTTGCTGCTCAATTTCCAGCCAAATTTTCTCATTCCAAGCTAGAATTAAACCACCTGAGAGGCCAATAGAATCTTTTTTCCGGCCAGGACGGGCCGGGCACGATTTTTTTGGGTCGGGACAGACACGATTTTTTCGGGCTGGGTCGAACATAATTTTTTTCGAGCCATGCTGGGCACGAATTTTTTTCGAGCCGGGCCGGGCACAAATTTTTCCGACCAGACTGGGCACAAATTTTTTTGGCCCGGGCCGTCCAAGCACAAATTTTTTTGGGCCGGACTGTGCACGAATTTTTTCGGGCCGGGTCGAGCACGAATTTTTATGGACTATGCCGGGCACAAATTTTTCTGGGTCGGGTTAGACACGAATTTTTTTGGGCCAGGCCGGGCACGAATTTTTTCGGACTGGCCGGGCATGAATTTTTTTGAGCTGACCGGCATGATATGTGTAGGGCCAGCTTTGGCACAAATTTTTAGACCGAGCAGGGCCGGGCAGAAATTTTTTCGGGCCGGGTCGGGCACGATTTTTTTGGGGCCATGCTGGGCACAATTTTTTTTGGACTGGGCTGGACATAAATTTTTTCCTGCCAAGCCAAGCATGAATTTTTTTGGGCTGGGCTGGGCCTGGCACGAATTTTTTGGGTCTGACCGAAAACTTAGGCCCGACACGATTTGTCAGACCTAGTCTGATAAATTAATAATTTTTAATTTTTATATAATACTGAAAATATATATTTAAAAAAATCTATCAAACGACATCAGATCTAAAATCTGACACTACGATCGCGTTCAACGCGCGAAAACCTACAACTTTGATATGTATCTTGTCTCCATCTGACGACTCTAAACTACCAAAATTAATTATTTTTTAATATTTGAATTATTATATTTGCAGTTTGCAACCTTGTATTTCGGGTTTATGGGCTACAATTTTATTTTCAGCTCGATATTAGAAATACAAGTTGCTACTAATAAATGCTGCAAGCCCGCAAATGATAATAAAAATACAAGCTGCTACTAAAAAATGCCATAAAATATTTTTACTATAAATCAAACAAATTTATTATCTAAATACCGTAGTTAATTGCGAATAATCAAACACCCTGTATAGAGCCAAAATGTCTCACTTTATAAATCTCTTTGAGAGCCGACAAAGCCCCGTCACATTACAAAAGAAGCAATTAAAAGTTTTCATATTTGAATTGAAAGTTCAACTGCCGGTAATGTATCTAGAAAAACGGCAATTATGCAGGAATTACTCCTCCCACCATCCTACGAAATGGTTCCTTCTTGCCCTTGTTATTATTGGAATGTTTGAAGTCTTCTCTAAGAGCCAACTTTCTTTCAACTGCCTCTGCAATGGAGTTCTTGATGACAGATGGATGATCTTGATAACTTCTCGTGTTCAAGCAGCCATTCGACACGTGATCTTGATAACTTTGTTAATTATTTCCATTGTTTTTTTGTTTCGTTCGTTTGTCTGGTATACATAACGAAGGAAGCAACTGGATGCTTCGATAATTCTTGCCATCAATAAATTGCAAACACCTCATGTATACTAGATGACTTGGTTTTTCATTTTCAGCTTCTAATTATAAGGACTTTCGAGGATTTTGATTATTGGACTTAAAGGTTGTTGTATAAAGGTGCAGTTGGAATTATATAAGGAGTTGAAAGCTGAGAGTTTTGTTGTATAAACATTTGACTGCTTGGAATTTGTACTTTAAATATTCTATATTTATGTAATATAATTATAAATATAATTAATGTTGTTAATTATATAAATATAATAAATATATAATTTTTACTAGTATATATTTTTAAAAAAATGACACGCATCTACTTGGTGTCGTATTTGATACCGGCGACACGTAGATGGGCGCTAACACTTTTTCCTTTTTGGCGTTGGTATTTTCGAAGATATCGGTGCCCACTCTGGGCATCGATTTTTCCATCTGATTTTTCTTCTCCCATCTTATCGACACTTTTTCAGAGTTGATTTTAAAATGTATTTCCTCTCGAATTCTTATCTATAAATTGGTGGATTAATTAATTAGCATATGGACTAGAGTAGCACTTTGGGCCTGACCGGATTAGACTCAAAAGCGTCTGCACTCATTAACCACACTCACGTCAAGCCAAACAACTCAGCACGGGGGCTCCCCGGCCATACAAGGACATCCACGTCCTCATTTACTACGAAGAATTCATCATCACGAGACCGACATCTTCTGGATCAGCCTCGACCCATTTCGAGCAACATCCCTACGATATTACCGGGTAGCATTATCGTCAATCCTTCCTCATCCTGCAATATATACAAACACGATACACCTCATGTAACCTAGAGTCTAATTTCTATTACCTTCACCTCGATCACATCCTAACTAGAGCGTCGTAATCTCTTTTGGAGGTCCCCTCGTCGAAGTTGCACCTGACTAAGAGACACACCAAATCGGATCTCATCGCCCTGACTTCAGAAATGAACATTTATCGACCACTGTGGGGCCGAGTAAATCTTACCTGTCCCACAATGATTGGTACCTGCAGTCAGGTGAACGCCATCGCATGCAGGTAGCACTGTAGCGGCGACGCACCCCCGCTACCTAGAGACGCTGAAATAGTGAGGAGAGATGCTCCGGCACCAACCAATCCCTCAAAAGAAGAATTGCAGCGTCGGAGAAATGACCTTGCGGCAGAGAACCAATGATTAACAACACAAGTCGAGATGCTGACGCGGTCCCACGAACAACACCTGGCCGTTTACGTGCGTCGCCGCTCAGATCATGAAGAAAGTACACTTCTAGAAATTATGTAAATTACGATGGCAGTCTGCGATAACAGATACAACGGTCGCAGAGGCAACGACACGACGACCGCTAGAAAATGCCGCCACACACAATGTATAAAATAGTGCGACGACACGTCGACTACTGGTACAACCGTCGTAGAATAAAGAATTCAATGATGCCACGACGACCGCTGCTAGCCGTTGCAACACTGTCAGTAATTCATTTTATATCCCGAACGCCCAAATCTTTCCACTCACGCGCTTCTCTCTCTGTCTCTCTCTCTCTAGCGATCGAAACCCTAGCTGCCGCCGACAACGTTGAAGGGGGGCCGTAGGCGACCCTCGTTGGAATAGATGTCGCGCGAGAGGCGTGGTCCTCTCGCACGATGTTTTTCCGTCGGGGGCAGCGATCGTCGGCCCCTCTCTAGTTGTTGGGGGTGGCCGCCCCAATTTTTTTATTTTTTAAATTAATTTATTGTAATATATAATATTTTATAATTATATATAATTATATATATTATAAACATATTATATATAATATAATATAATATTATTATATTATATTATATTATTGTAAAGTTATAATTAACTTTATGTTTAATTTATTTCAGTGGTGTTCGAGCACCGTCGATCGTCGTCGCCGCCGCCTCGTCGGCCGCTGCCCCATTCTTCATCGAGGTAAGTTAATTAATTAGTTATGATATCATGTTAATGTTGTAATATCATGTTTAATGTTAATAATCAATCATTAGTGTTTCATGTTTAATATCATGTTTCATGATTCAATGTTATAATATCATATGTTTCATATTTCTTGTTTCATGTTTCATGTTTAATATTATGTTATTATCATGTTTATTTGTATCATGTTAATATGAATTTGTTTATATAGTTTTAGATTTGAAATTATAGATCATCGAGTTTTAAATTATGTTGGTATAATTTGTTGGTAAAATAATGATTAACGAGTTGATAAAGTGACACCGAATATATCCAAGGAAGAATTAGAAGATAAGCGTAATGCAGAATTTTCAAATTGGTTCAAAACTTGGTCGAATGAACATATTCAAGAAATAGACAACAAATTACTCGAGTTAGCATGTGGACCAATGCAATCACTCGGAGAGGAGGAGGCCAATTTTCGTCCTCCGAGATGAGGTCTCTAGCACGCCTCACTAGAGAAAGGAAAAAGACCCTAGGGTCACGGAGGTTACGACTGCTCTTTTCGTCGACTCGGGACCCTTCGCCGCCAAACACATCATGGTGGCATGCCTTCCACCTAGATTCGGGCAGCCAACCATGCTGAAGCCCTACGATGGTATGGGTGATCCGACTACACACCTGAAGATGTTCAGGTCCATGATGCTCCTCAACGGAGTGACCGACCTCATCGATCCTTTGCAGAGCCTTCCCAACCTTCGTGGAAATGGCCACACTATTGTGGTTCTCCTCTCTTCCACTGAGGTCCATACACTCCTTCGCGGAACTCTCCCTCATACCAATCGATTCTCCTCATCCCGGATCTACTCCAAAACTGAAGACGCCTTCCACTATGTCAAGCAAGGGTAACATGAGCCCCTAAGGGATTACATACAAAAACTTAAGGCCACGGTCGCGGAGATCCCGAATCTCGACCCCCCAAGTCGAGCTTTTTTCTATTAAGCACGAGTTGAAGCCTGAATACTTCGCAGACCAGATTTATCTGGCAAAGTCGATAGACATGACCGAGTTCCATGAGAATGTTGCAAGTTACATGTAGATGGAGGAGCTCCGTGAGGCCAGAAAGACAGAGAGGCAGAATGTTAAAGACACTGTCGAAGACAAGAAATCTAAGAAAACTAACAAAAAGGGCGAGGACCAAAATCACCGTGAGCAAGGAAATGATAGGAAGGCAAGGTCGCCACCCCTCCCGAACGCCCGGTACGAAAAGTACACTCCGTTCAACACAATGAAGGAAACCATCCCCCGCGAGATCTAAGACTTGAAACTCCTTAAGCACGTTGCCAATGCTGGGAAGCAGGAACTACTACCCAATGTCAACATGAGCAAAAAGTGTGCTTTCCACGACACCTACAGGAATACCACAGAAGACTATGTAGTTCTTGAAGACCAACTCGAGGACTTGGTCCGCGCAGGACGCCTCGATCGATACATCTACCGCGGAAGAGAACATGGTCGAAGTAGGAGTTGAGACCATTGACGACGAAGTCGAAGCCGGACAACTTTGAACCATCATGGAAACCAAAGGGACAACGACCGAGTCAACCACTCAGGAAACTAAGATCGAGGAATCATCGACTAAATTACCAACGGGTTCACAGGAGGAGGCAAATCGAGCTTGGCCATAAAGAGATCCCTCTGAGCGATCATGGCAGTCAACAACACCACTTGCCCGCGTGGGTCCACCTTTAAAACCCCAGTAATATCATTCTATGAATTCGATTTCCAAGGAATTGACAAAAACCTACATGACCCAGTCGTGGTTTTAGTGATCACAGGAAACTTTATCATTAAGAAAGTTCTGGTGGATCAAGGTAGTTCAGTTGACATACTCTCCCACTCTACATTTGAGAAAAATGCAACTAACCAAAGCTTCACTCTCCCTTTGTAAAGGAGACTTGGTGAGTTTCTTAGGAGAGAGAGTCAATGTCCAAGGATCCATATGACTAAGGACAACATTCAACTCCCAACCAAAGGCAAAGACGATCGACGTACATTACCTATTCATCGACATCCCCAGTCCCTACCACATGATCTTGGGGCAACCTTCCTTAAATAGCTTAGGAGCCATTGTATTTATTGTCCTAAAGTTTTTAACCTAGGTTTTAATCTCGATTTGATGATAACAAACATGGAACTAATGTTTGAGCAAGAAATATTTTCAAGTTCCAAATCGATGTTCGTGCGATGTCCCCAATCAAAAATATCAAAAAAATTGAAGAAATCGATAAGGACGCTCGTTGTCGTTCGAATTTCGTCGGCAAGATAGAGTTTAGGTTTATGGTGTCTAGTATACTTGTATAATCCTCTATTGACACTCGTTGACGCTTGAATTTCGTCCCTGATCATAAGAACCCAAAAATATAAGCTCGAGAACTTGAAAACTAGCATATGTACAAAACTATCTTTTGTGACCAATCTATGACTGATCATCTGCGACCAATTTGCTACATTTACTTGTTTGGAGCTAAGTTATTGCATTTGATTTGTTGCTCCATTTACTTGTGTACTTTTTGTTGTTATTTTCATTATATATCAAGTGTGTGAAAACCTAGGGTGCTAGGTTTAAGTTTGTTGGTTGTCTTTGTGTTGAGGCATAAGTCCACTGTTGTAATCAAGGATTTAGAGTGTCCTTAGGAGAGTGGAGCGGGAAAGTGCTCTCGGTGTGAAGACGGAGACTTCCGAGTGTGAAAGTGCCTTAGGTGTGAGAGTGGAGACTTTTCGATTGAAAATTCTTCATTGTAAAGGAACTCTTCATCTAGTGGATAGAGTGTGAAATCCTAAGTGGGGTGCTTAGGTAGTGGAGTAGGTAAGGTTGCTGAACCACTATAAATCTCGGTGTTTTCTTTTCTTACTTTGCATTTTGACTACTTGTATTATTTACCTGCTTCCGCATTCATCTAGTTGAATGCGGAAGCGGGTTGCCTAAGTAATCAAGAAACGGTTAAAACAAAATTTAGGCTTAACTTTTTAGCGAACACACTATTCACCCTCCCCTTAGTGTAGGCCAATTCGACTTACATTTGGTATCAGAGCGGGTCGTGGATTGAGATTTCACCATCTCGTCTACATCTAGTCTCGATCCTAGAATGACACTAGAGTCGATAGTTTCTACACCTCCTAGGTTCAACGAGTCTACCCTTGGTCTTTGGAAGGGAAGAATGTATACATTCCTAAAGACACAAGGTTTAGATGTGTTTAACATGCTTAAAACTCAATATGTTGAACCTATTATTAATATGCATGCATAACCTCAAAATGAGATTCATTTGATTAAATTGAATGCATAAGCTATGAATGTCATATATTTACCAAATGAAATTTTTGAAAAAATCATGTATAGTAGATCCGCTTATGATTTATGGGCTTGCTTGAATATGTTATATGATTTCACCAAAATCGAAGAACTTACTACATTTGTTGAAGGTGGTGATGACAATTGTCATCCACCTAGTACTAACCTCGATTTTGATGTCCTTAGTGCTTCTAGTCAAAGAAGTAATTCAAAAAGCTAAAAAAGGAAAGTTGTTTGCTTCTTGTGCCAAGAGAAGGGACACATCAAGAAAAATTGTCCTGTGATGAAAAAGAAATTAAGAAAAGAAGAAGACTTATATGACAACTTTGGATGAAAGTGAACCTTCATCAAGTGAGGAAGCTTCCGAAAATGAAAAGACAAATCTTTGCCTTATGGCCTTAAATGACGAGGTAATCCCTACCATTACTATATTAGATAAAGTCTATACACAAGATGAACTTGAAAATGAGCGTGATAGGTTGCATGATGAATGTTAAATTAGAAAATGGAAATGCCTCTTTGCTTTCATCATATTATTCCCTTGACAAGGAATTTGACAATTTAAAAACTAGTTCTATTGACCGTTGCCGTGATGTATTAACTCTTGAAATTAAAAAATTAAACTTGAAAATGATGATTTGAAAAGAAAGTTGAAACTTAAGAATAATGATATGAAAAATGATTCAATGATTGAGATTGAAACCTTGAGATTGGAAAATTCACAAATTAAAAATGAGAATTGCATGTTGAAATCTCAAGTGCATGCTTTGCATAACTCTATGGATGTTTTTGTTGGCCTAAGGTTTTCTATCTTGGTCTTAATCTTAGTTTTGATAATAACAAACATGGAGCTAATGTTTCATTGAGAAATCTTTCAGGTTCCAAGTCGATTAGCGCACGATGTCCTCGATCGAAGAAATCGGCAAGGACGCTCGTCGACGCTCGGGATTCTTTGAGAAGTTAGAGTTTAGGTTTAGGGTGTCTAGAATGTGATGTAATCCTCTTTATGATGCAAAGAACCCAAAAACCAAACCCGAACCCCAAAACATGAAAACCCAAAAACCGCCATGAAATTCACTAAGCCTAGGGAGCTCCTTGGAGGGCTATACGACCTAGACATTTTCTTGAAACAAAAAATAGTGGTAATTGTTCCTTGGGTTAAAACTAGATAACGAGATATTTTTAAGAATTTTTTGGAAGCCTTTAGCCTACCCATACTTAACCCGGGAGATTAGAGAATTTCTGTTTTTCAGAAATTTGTACTAGACCCCAAAAACTAGATTTTGATTCTTAAGGATTTTGATTTTTTAGATATTTTTGTTGAATCCAAATTGGGGGTAATCCTTGTATAACATTTATGTTTTAAAGTTATTGACTTAGCGAAGACGAAACCAGAAAATGAACAAACAAGGCAAAGAAATCTGCCCTGCCCAGGTTCGGTCGACCGACTGGTCGACCGAATGTTGCCCAAAAGCGACAAATTGCCTTCGGTCGCTCGGTCGGTCGACCGATGTTCGACCAACAATCGACCAGAAGGCGGAAAATGGCTAGTTTTCGTGCCGTTGAGCGGTGTTTCACCCGAGCCTTCTTCATGGCTCTATAAATACCTATGCCTCAGCCTTCGTTTGACACTTTTGATCACTCCTACACTTCATTGAGCCTTCCTTGATCATTTCCAAGCTTTGATGGAGCCATTACTTGGAGAAATCCTAGTTTGATCTCTCATTCCTTGAGTTTGCCTTCAAGCTTAATTTGATTCATCATCAAGGCATCAAGAGGAGCTAGGATTCATTGTGTTGGAGCTAAGTATTTGTGTTGTTGTATTTTTGCTCCATTACTTGTATATTTTCTTGTTTATTTCATTGGATTTGAGCTTGTGAAGACCTAGGTTGTTAGGTCTTGAAATTGGCTGGTTGCCTTTGTGTTTGAAAATTCCACCGGTGTAAACTTAGTTTACTAGGATTAGTTGAGTTGTCCCTTAGGTTGAGGTCTTCTCGGTAAGAAGGCAGAGACTTCCGGATGTGGAAGTGTCTTAGGTTGAGTGTGAGACTCTTTGGGTCAAAGTCCTCGTTGTAAGAGAAACAAGATTAATCTAGTAAAGTTTAGTTTGGAAATCCTAAGCGGGGTGCTTAGGTAGTGGATAAGGCATTGGGGCCGAACCACTATAAATCATTGTGTTAGCATTGATATCTTGTTTGTATTAATTGTTTTATCATTTATCGCTTCCGCATTTAGTCATTCAATCGTGAATTGCCTAAGTAATCTAAGAAATATTTTAAATCGGATTTAGGCGATAAGATTTAGTTAATATACTATTCACCCCCTCTCTAGTGTGGCCATTTCACCAACAATTGGTATCAAAGCGGGTTGTAGATTGAGATTTCACCATCTCCTCTACATCGTCTCTTGATTCAAAAAATGGCACTAGAGACTTTAGCGTCTTCACCTCCTAGGTTCGATGAATAAAACTTTGGTTTTTGCAAGTCTAGGATGTACTCCTTCTTAAAGACTAGAGGTTTTGGTGTTTATAACATGTTGAAATTTGAATACACTTATCCTAAGGTTGACATGCATGATTGGAGTGAACTTGACAAGAAAATATTTCAATTTAATGGAGAAGCCATGAATTGCATATTTTGTGTCATACCAAATAACATCCTTGAAAAAGTCATGCATTGTTCTACGGCTTTTGATTTATGGGCCACTTTAAATGTTTTGTATGATTATGCCAAGACCGAAGAGATTGACACTTCTAATGAAGGTAGTGATGACAATGGTCATTCATCTACCCCTAATCTTGGTTTTGATGCTCATAGCTCTTCTAGTCAAAGGAGTAGCTTCAAGAGCCGTAAAAGGAAGGTAGTGTGTTATACATGCAAGGAAAAGGGGCATGTGAAGAAAAATTGCCCTTCCATGAAGAACAAGGCGAAGAAGAGGTCAAATGCTTCCACATCATCATCTTATTCAAGTGAAGCATCTTCTTGCCATGACTATGAAGCCATCTCAAAATATTGCCTCATGAATGATAACAATGAGGTACACCATTCTCCTTCTAGTCATATTAACGAAAATGATAGCACTAACTCATCTAGCTCTCATGATTTGCTTTGTGATGAATTAATGGATGAGTACAAAAATATGTATTCTTTGCTAATTAAAAAGGATAAGGAAAATAAAAGGTTAAAGAAAGAAAATGTGACGCTTAATTCTTGCTTGCATGAGTTCAACTTGGAAAATGAAAAATTAAAATCTAGGTCATTTGATTCATGCTATGATGATATGAAACTTGAGATTAAGGACTTGAAACATAAAAATGATAATTTAAAGAATGAAAATAGCATGTTAAAAACTCAATTGCATGCTATTAAAAAAATTCATGAATGATTTGAAAAGTGAGGTTATTTTCTTGAATAAGAAAGTAAATGAATTAAAAAATGCTTCATCTACTAAGAACACTAGAATGAGAAATGCTTATGTAAAGAATGTCAATGTTCATCATCATTCCCATGCTAAGCATTCTACCATTAAACATCATGTTCAAAAGAAGAATGTTTCGTTTAAGAATGCTCATGTTCATCATAGCTCACATGTCAAGCATTCTAGTGATAAATCACATGTCCATAGGGAAAATAAAAAGTTTTATGGACATTGTTTTTGCTATGGTACATATAGCCATGCAATCTATGATTGTGCATTTAAGAAGAATCCAAGTGTTGTTAAGACACTTTGGATACCTAGGCCAACTAACCCCCAAGGACCCAAAACCATTTGGGTACCAAAGGTTTTTTGCTCTATTGTAGGGGGAACTACCACACAAGGGTGAGATGAAGTTGGTTGATTGAAGTTGCTTGATGATTCAAAGATTATACCATTTCAAAGTTGCAACTTTAAGTCATCTTGATGCCTTAGTAAGGTTGGCATCAAAAGTACTTTGGTATTATCTCCTATACCCTCTTGCTTAAATTATAGTTGGAGTTTGATATGCTTAATATTAGTAGATTTTTCTCTCTTGATAAGTTTCAAAAATGTTTTTGACTTTTGATTTTCGGTCTCTTCGGAGACCTATGTAGCCTATAACGGGCTCATGCGACCTTGCGATTCTAAATCGTAGGCTCATTGTGACCTTTCGGTTTTCAACCAATAGAAAGGGTTGGAGATCATGTTTTCATATTTATTATTTTTGTGATCTCTTAAAATTCATTTTGGTATCACTTGATTTCATTTAAAATGAATTTCAAACTATCTAGCAAAGATGTATTTTGAAAATGATGTTTGAATCTCTCTTTGCTATTTGGTTTGGTTAGCTTGCTAGTAGCCTTAATTTCATTATCTACTAATGAAGTCTACTTGCAAGTTAAAAATGTTAATGGAAGGCTATGCTATCTAAAAGAAAATGGACAAGGAAATGAAAAGTTTGGAAGAATTTTCAAGAATGAGGTATGAGTTTGATTTTGCAAAAATCTTAGTGTAATACTTGAGTACTTGTGATATAATGACATCTCTATACTCATGATTATTTTTGCATGATAAATATATGAAATTTCATGAGTAGGTAAATTTTGATAACTTGATTGAATAAAATTTGCTCTAGGTACAAATTCATATTAGAGACATCATTTTGAGTTAGTGGTTGGCAAACATGTTTAGATACACATATCACATGATTCTAGGTGTTTAAACTTGAAAATTCATGAGTAGATGAACAAGGTGATAACTAGATCACTTTAGAGGACTTAAGCTTGGAAAAGTTTGACCCAAATCAACAAATCGACTTGGACACTTCATTTTAAGTCCAAACTTCATAAACATGTTTAGGTATAGGTATGACATGTTTTCATGCACTTAGAATGAAAAATTCATATAGATATGGATAAAATGACATAGAGGTCATTTTATGATAACCTCTTTTGAACCAAGTTGACCCAAGTCAACAAAATGACTTAGATGTCTCATTTTCAATCCATATTTTTAGATTTACTCATGTTAGGTATCCATAGGTTTAAGTTTGAAAAAAACCATGAGTAAATGATAAGATTGACACTTAGCAAGTTTCATGATAACTAGTTTAGTTTTGAATGAAAGCATGCTAGGTTGATATCTTGACTTAAAGACATAAATTTCATTTCAAACTTGACATACACTCTTTACATGATCATTTTATGATGTCATGAAAGTTTGAATGAAAACTGCGCATATTTTAAAAAATAACTAAACATTACGGAAATGCCATTGGAATTTTAGCATTTTCAGTTTTTTGTAGAGAAATATAGAAAAATTCTTTTTAACTGATTCTTGAAACTGCACCTTCACTGAAAAATCTAGTTTCTTCAATAAAAATTTTAAAAAATTTCATCAAGAATATGATTTATAGTGAAATTTTGAAGTTGGATTTCAAAAATGCAAAGTATCATCCTCTTGAAATATCAATCTTTCCGATACTTTAATTTTTCATCAAAAACTTCAAATAAAACTTTGTGCATACTATTTTGATTCCATTTCTTCAATAAAACTATTTTGAAATGAGTTTTTGGTTGAAATCAGGATAGGATGAAAAATGAACTTAGAAATTTCCTTTTAAGCCCAAACTTGATCAATATACTTTGATTCACTCATGTTTGATGTCTAGATGCCTAAGTTAGAGAAAACATGAGTAGATAACAAAATTTGATACTTAGCCATTTTCATATTTTCATGCTTATTTCGAATAAAACCGTGCTAAGTTGAAATTTTGATCAAATGACATTAGTTTCACCTCAAACTAGATATACATGCTTTAAATGACCATATATTGGTAATTTGAAAGTTTGAATGAAATCTAAAAATATCATGAAAAAGATATGATATTCACGAAAATATTCATACTTGAGTACATACATGATTCTTAGTTTTGGATTCTATCTATCATTCCTTGATATCATGTATTGATTTGTCTCTCATTCGATATGTTGTTTTCATCCCTTGAGTTGGTTGACTTCGTTTTCATGAAAACTAGTTTTCAAGTCCCAACTTTGACCATAGTTGACTTTTCTAGTCCTTTTTGATTGATGTCAAAAGGGGGAGAAAAATATATGTAAAGGGAAAGAAAATATAGGAAAACCATGCATATAGATAGGAGGAGTTATATTATATAGATATGCATGTTGATATTCTCTATGTTTAATTGTAGATATTTTCTTAAAGATGTTTGTCATCATCAAAAAGGGGGAGATTGTTGGCCTAAGATTTTCTATCTTGGTCTTAATCTCAGTTTTAATGATAACAAACATGGAGCTAATGTTTCATTGAGAAATCTTTCAGGTTCCAAGTCGGTTAGCGCACGATGTCCCCGATCGGAGAAATCAGAGAAATCGACAAGGACGGTCGTCGATGCTCGGGATTCTTCGATAAGTTAGAGTTTAGGTTTAGGGTGTCTAGAATGTGATGTAATCCTCTTTATGATGTAAAGAACCCAAAAACCAAACCAGCCAAAATATGAAAACCCGGAAACCGCCCTGAAATTCACTAACCCTAGGGAGCTCCTTGGAAGGCTATATGACCTAGATATTTTCTTGACATAAAAAATGATGGTAATTGTTCATTGGGTTAAAACTAGATAACAAGGTATTTTTAAGGATCTTTTGGAAACCTTTAGCCTACCCATACTTGACCCGGGAGATTAGAGAATTTTCGTTTTTCGAAAATTTGTACTAGACCCCAAAAACTAGATTTTGATTCTTAAGAATTTTGATTTTTTTAGATATTTTTATTGAATCCAAATGGGGGGTAATCCTTGTATAACATTTATGTTTTAAAGTTATTGACTTAGCGAAGACGAAACCAGAAAATGAACAAACAAGGCAAAGAAATCTGCCCTGCCCAGGTTCGGTCGACCGACTGGTCGACCGAATGTTGCCCAAAAGCGGCAAATTGCCTTCGGTCGCTTGGCGGTCGCTCGGTCGGTCGACTGATGTTCGACCAACAATCGACCAGAAGGCGGAAAATGGCTAGTTTTCGTGCCGTTGAGTGGTGCATCACCCGAGCCTTCTTCTTGGCTCTATAAATACCTATGCCTCAGCCTTCCATTGACACTTTTGATCACTCCTACACTTCATTGAGCCTTCCTTGATCATTTCCAAGCTTTCATTGAGCCATTACTTGGAGAAATGCTAGTTTGATCTCTCATTCCTTGAGTTTGCCTTCAAGCTTGATTTGATTCATCATCAAGGCATCAAGAGGAGCTAGGATTCATTGTGTTGGAGCTAAGTATTTGTGTTGTTGTATTTTTGCTCCATTACTTGTATATTTTCTTATTTATTTAATTGGATTTGAGCTTGTGAAGACCTAGGTTGTTAGGTCTTGAAATTGGCTGGTTGCCTTTGTGTTTGAAGCTTAATTCCACCGGTGTAAACTTAGTTTACTAGGATTAGTTGAGTTGTCCCTTAGGTTGAGGTCTTCTCGGTAAGAAGGCAGAGACTTCCGGATGTGGAAGTGCCTTAGGTTGAGTGTGAGACTCTTTGGGTCAAAGTCCTCGTTGTAAGAGAAACAAGATTAATCTAGTAAAGTTTAGTTTGGAAATCCTAAGCGGGGTGCTTAGGTAGTGGAGTAGGCATTAGGGCCGAACCACTATAAATCATTGTGTTAGCATTGATATCTTGTTTGTATTAATTCACTACAAAAGAAATAAGAATTTGTGGCAAAATTTTGGAGTGGCCAACAATAATTGGCCACATAAGATGTAATCTGCGACGAAATTTACGGCAAAATTATTTTTGTGGTTAAAAGTACAAGTTCGAATAATTTGTGATAATTTTTTAAAATTTGCCATTATGTTTGCCCCTAATAATTGTGTCAATGTTCAAAAGTTATAGTACTTTAAATTTATGACAAACATGTTTCGCCACTGATTCAAAACATTCCATCGTGGCAATCATTTGTGACAAAACTTTTGCCACAAGTTTATCACGATATTCTGTGGTAAACATTTGCGACAAAATATTTGCCACAATGTTGCGATAATATATTTGCCATAGATATGGAACTATTTATCGTGGCAAATTAGGATGCCACATATAGTAAAATAATTAAAAAAATAAAAAATTTGGCATTCCCTCTTCTTTTTCGTCGGACAAAAAAAATCCATCCTTTTTAAACTATCTCCTGACCAAAAAACCCTCCACTTATAATACCTTCTCCTTGTTCTCTACTCAAACCCTAAGACCCTTTCATCCAAACCCTCGACCCTTGTTCTCTGCTCGCCTCCGTAGTCATGCGACCTCCTCGACGAGTCGACGCCAAACACCCAGTGCTTGACGAGTCTTCCTCACCGATGCCCAGTCCTCAACGAGCCTTCCTCACCGACGCCTAGTCGACTACGAATTCTCGACGAGCCCAAATGCCAGTCCTTCCTCACTGACGCCACCGTCCCTCCTTCGGTAATCCCTAACTAGAAAACACCCTCCTACCTCAGCTCCTCCCCAAACCCTAGTCTAGTACATCTTCTAACCCTCGTCATCTGCTGCCGAGTTAGGGTTGTTTTGCGGGTGCTTCGCTCCTTCATCACCCCTCCTTCCTGCTACAGTTTTGATCTAGTAGGCAGCAGCCACCTAGTCAGTCTGCCCGCCACTCCCTGCCGACGCTGCCACTCCCTTTTCACGACGAATCTAGATAATTGCATTCTAATGACAAGTAACACCATCTTCTATATCATTTGGCAGTGAAAGTGTTAATGAGTTAACTATGATGAAATTTGAGTACAATTATGTAAGATGTGTGCACTACAGACTCCCTATATTAATCTATTTTCAAACTATTAATTGAGTACAATTACTTTCTCATGGTTATCTTAATCTATGTTCAGTTTTGAAAGGGGTAGAATCATATTATCCTCAGTAGATTATTCTTTGTTTATGATGTGTGCACTGCTGACTCATATTTACAAGTATTACATATGAGTTTATATAGGGCGACACCCAAAAATTCTCTGCGTAGCGCAACATAAAAGGATGTTGCATAAAAGATATTTGAACTAGAGTATATTACCTGTGTAAGATGGATGTTGCAAAGTACAATTATGTCAGTTTTATTTATTCTTCTATTACCAATGCTTTTTATTTTGCAAACCAATTGTGTCTCTATATGATTCCCCATTCACATGTTTATAGCAAACCATTAATCAGTTAACATCCATATTGAAATGACTAATATATTATTTTAGCTTGACTAATCAGCAAACCATTCCCCATTCACCTGATTACAGCTTGACTAATATATTATTTTAGCTTCAATGAGAGTTTTAGCATCATATTGAAATTGTACTATTTCTATGTTTGTCTTTAACTAGTTAAATCCATTAGTATTTTACATCAATTGTCTATTACTGTTGTTGGCTTTTGTTAAAGAGTAAAACTTGGAGTTTTTTGGGAATACAATGCAGGTTCAGATTGTTAACTTTGTTATGCTTTTGTCTTTTTGATTTGGTTAGTTCAAGTTCTTAACCATGGTTGAAGAAAAGTAGCGCTCTTCCATTTCGAACAATCTTTTTAGTGGGCTTTCCTTTTTTCTAATCCTATGGCTTTCTTGCTTCAGAAATTAATTGTTGAGACGTTGTGTGGTTTGCACTTAGTCATATCGGGCAATTTAGAATGCTAATTGTTGCTAACTAAATTTTTGATGCAACCCTGATGGTTCCTAAATGATATTGTAAGAGGAGAGAAAGAGTTCTACCATGAGTAGCCTACTGTCTTTTCTAATATAGTGTTGTTTGGTTCATGTGATATTTCTTCTTTATGATTGGCAATGAACTAACAGTTTCATATGAGGGTCCTAATTCTTTTGTTCTTATTTTAAGAATGGAAATAATATGTGATTCCTATTCCTCGATCCATGAAAGTTCGATGAGAATTTGTAGTTGCATTCTTGCTTGCTTGACTTATGGATTTCTTCCCCTCTTTTTGACCGACAATGAACTAACTAAGGGAACCCTAGATGTTTTCTACGAAATAACTAAGAAGGTAATGAGTATCTATTTAGTAGTGAAACTTTATCTTTCTTGCTAAGTATGCTAAATTATTTGTTGTCAGTGAGTTGTCTATTTTTTCTTGTCATCTGACGCGGAAATATCGCAGGAAGGATTTGTTAGATTGTGGAGGGCTACTAATGCGAGTCTAGTGTTGGTTGTACCAACTATGAGTTTCATTGTTTTATTTAGACTATCTGAATTCTTTTGCTTTTCTTTGTTAAATCATGTCTTTTGCTCGAGGTGCTTTAGCTCCAGTAGATTAATGATTTTTGTTTATAGTAAACATATGAAGCTACAAGTCACAATCAAGATAAACCCCCACCGTGTAAGTTAGAATTTAGTTGCAATAATTCTAAACTAGTTATGGAAGAAAACTTCTGAGGTTAAAGACAATTTAGGTAAGTAGAAATAAAGTTGAATACCTAAAATATAAATTGAGAAATCCTAAGGAAAGAGTTATGGAGGTGGTCAATATGAATGCACATTACATTTGGAAAATTAAGAATTCTCCAGCATTGTAAGACCCGAAAAAATTTTCTAATACAAAAATCTATTTTTTTGGTGCAGCCCACCGGATCGGAGGTTAGCCGGGTCGAGCCGCGGAAATCACCTTGAGTAGAAGGTATAACCCGACCCATGGAAATATGAAGTTGAATTAGTTCAATGGTTATTTCCTTTATTGCTTATGATGTCTTATTAAAGTCGAGTTCGACTCATGAGTGCGGATAGGATCGGAGTCCGAATCAGACTTGGATCGATCCGAGAAGAATTCAAGTCAAGTAAGGGGCAAATGGGTCATTGGATGAGGGGAATAAAACCCCTCACCCAAGCCACCCATGCGGCTCAAAGAGAGAGCCGCACGCGGCCCATCAAGAGGGAGAAAGGGAGAGAGGAGGAGGAGATCTTGTCGGCGCCGAGTTCGCGACGACGCTCGAGGAGATCGGAATCTTGTTTCATCATGATTTCTTCGCGATCCAATTCAATGTGAGTGGTTAGAGTAGATGTTAAGGGGAGGCGGGTGGCCGGCCCCATAGATTTTGAAATCGAGGTTTTCTCCGCGAGTTTTGCCGATCGGGTTGTTTCCCCATGTTAGATTTTTAAATCATTGTACATACTATGATTTCATATTTGAAAAAGTGTCGATTTCTCGCTTTAAGGGGTTGGTCGAGTCGAGGAAAAAGGGGGAAGGTCATGCTGAAATTTTCTTTAATTTCCTTGCTCGTCTCGCAACTCGCGTATCGACTTATATTCGTTTTGTTTTCGGTTTTGGATTGATGCTCGAGTGGATGCCGCAGCCAAGTCCACCACCTCTAGAGGGTTCAGCCGAGCATGGTCATCATCCTGCTCGAGTTGGCCGAGCAGTAGAAGGGGGAAAAGTTGGGTTGTTTATATTGGATTGTTGGATCTCTTATTTTATCGCATTAACTCGCACCTTCATGTTTAAATGTTAGATTAAATTTGAAGTTTATGTTTATTGTTCTACCGGTTAATATGCATAAATTCCAGCCCCTTCCCACATGGATGGTTCGGCCGAGCAAGGTTTACCTTGCTCGAGCTTCGACCGATCAAGGGAAAGGGGGAGGAAACGAACGATTTTGTGTAGTTATTCATATCCCTCCGCTTAATGTTTATTCATATTCATGTTAATGTTAATCCATATTCATGTTGGGATTTGTTGGGGTAGATCTATATTATCATTTTGGAAATGTTCTTGCCAATGCTTATATGGTATATGTAGTCAAGAAAGGTTTCATTTAATTGCTCATATCATGTTTAATTGTTGCTATGCTTAATGTATGTTCCATTTTGGTTTAATCTCTACATTACTTACTTTTTATTTCGGTTCTTCATGATGTTACTATCCGTAATTAATTTGGTAAGTGATGTGGAAATGGTAGGTCGAGTGCCTACATAATCGGCGAGTTTGCTCGTTCTAGGAAGAATGGGTTAGATAACATGTAGGACGTTGCAAGATGCATAGTATATATGGAAACCTAGCTAGGAAATGACACAACTTCTAGGACTTCTAGTATTCATTTTTGGAAACCTAGAACTATTAGGTGTACATATTTTTGGAAGGGCAGCACTAATTTGTTGACCATGTAGATCGGATTAGGGCCGAATACAGGCAACCGCCCGAAGTGTATATAAGGAATCCCTAGGACATTTGACTGTGTGATGTGCTTGAGATGATCCGCTGAGAAGCGTGGAGGTCGAAAATGACCAATGCTTAGCTCGGCCAGTGATTAGGTCTTGAGATGCACCAGCAGGCCCGCTAGGTGTCATACCCCAGTTGGGTGGGACTAGCTATCCCTACCCCAGACAGTGTCCGGAGACTAGTAGACCATCCTAGTCGGTGGCCCGGGATTCCATGTTTATATATTGATATGATGTGGCCGAACGGCCAGTGTGATTCTATCTTGTATGGTAGGGCCGGTTGTAGCCGGGATTCTTACACCATAAGTAGGCCTTAAGGGCCGGATGCCAGGTGGCAAGGTTAGGCCGTTATGACAAGTTTCTCCTATATGGTTTATACAGAATGACCCACGGGGTCGATAGTCACATCTAAAAGTACACTACAAGAAATCTAGGCTTTAGTGAGGGTCGCGACCCTCACTACAACCCCATATTGCACTCACTAAAGGCTTTTAGTGAGAGTCACATGACCCTCACACGTCGTCAGAAAAAGTCTCGTGAGGCAAAAGGTAGCTTTCGTGAGGCAAAATTGACCCTCACTGAAAGATAGTTTTTGTGAGGCTGAACTGATCCTGACTAATTCTCATATTTAGTGAGGGTCGCTGGTGACCCTCACTAAAAGATAGTTTTTGTGAGGCCGAACTGACCTGCACTAAATATGAGAATTAGTGAGGGTTAGCTTTGCCTCACGAGAGTTGCCTTTTAGTGAGGGTCGAGACATGACCCTCACCTATATTTTTAGTGATGAGACTTTTCCTGACGACATCTGAGAGTCGAGCGATCCTCATCAATTCCTACATTTTGTGAGAGTCGATGACCCCCACTAATTCTTACATTTTGTGAGGGTCGCTGACCTCTCTAAAATCTTTTTTCATAGATTTTCTTTTTGTGAGGGTCTCCTCATCCTCACTAAAAGTTATTATAAAATGCATATAAAATATAATAATTATTTATAATTTAATTATATTTACATAATTATTAAGAAGCATATAAAGACAAAAAAAAAATATCATCATTTAACGTATATATCTATTACAAAATTCATAAAGTATCACTACATGGTCCATTACAAAAAACACATCTAATAAAATATAAATTTCATTACATAAAAATTTCAACTTAAAAATAAAATTCAAACATGTTCTACTAATTCATACATAAATCAAGATCATTATCTTCACAATTTCTTTCCTTTTTTCCCACCTTTTATCTCGTCCATGAAAGTAACTATCATATCCATCTTTCTTATATTATCTTCAAATTGTTCTTCCATCTTCTTCTTTCTCTCCTCTTCCATCTTCAAATCAAGATATGAACATACATTAATCATAAGATCATTAATATTGCAAGAAAAACTAGTAGTAGAAATGCATATCTTAATCCAATTAATAAACTTGGAAGAAAAATTAAGCATGTTAAGCATATTATAAATGGAGCTTCAAGAAACACTATCATATCTATAATAGTGTAGCCTAACAATGTCTGATAAATTACTCCAAATATCTCTCAAATGCTCAAATGCATAGCCATATAACTAAGCAACTTTTATAGATGACATATTTGTTTATATAATACAGATATGCAACACAATAATATATAGGTAACAAGGTTTAGATATTTGGGAGTAAGAAGCAGCCGAAACAGAAAACCAACAACATGAAACTCATATCCGATCATACAATAACCTACTAGGAACTTTAGAGAAACAAGTATGAACCCTTAGGATAAAATGACCCTTTGGTGAAATTTTGAAGCTTTGGAATTTTGCTATAATTTTTCTATGCTAAGAATATTGCTAAATGAATTCAAGAATTAGTCAACTGGAGTCAGCATGTAAAAGGAAAAGATGTTGGTTGTACAAGCAGCAGAGCAAGTTTTTGACATCTTTTCCCCTTTTTTTCATATGTTTCTTGACAAACACTTCATTTGTGTTAATGTGGAGAAAGTATCAAATCCATAGTTCAAATTCTACAACTTCAACCCAGGTTAGCTTGTCTTATCTGCCAGTTGATCAACAACCACATTGCTAGGAGCACAAACTAGGACTTGGTGTCACCAAATTATCAAATTTGATTTAGTAGATTATCAATAGGCCATTCCATTATTATTACTCAGCTACCTGCTCTTGACCTTGTTTGGCCATGTGATATACAATGGCTACAGATGTGATTGTCTTCCCTATGCCAGGTGGGCCATGTATTAAACTAATTGGTTTTTGGAACATTCTTAACAGCAAAAGCCTGCCAAAAATTGATCCTATCACATATGCAATAATCTTCTATACATGATGTAAAAGATTAGAGATTCTAGTAGTGAAAAAAAGAGTAGCGATAGTAGAAGAAGAAAAGTTAGCTATGAACACACTTTTCTTCATTACTACTAATTTGTGTGGGGAAATAGTTAGAGTTTCTCATTACATCTACTAACAAGTAGAATTTTTTATTGTTTACCATAATCAAGTACATCTGCAAAGTTTATTAGCTTTGACACTCAACTAGGCGAAGTGTGTAGTGAACACCGTTGACTCTCTCTAACTTGAGAAAGCTGATAGCCTTAGGCATAACTAATTTTCTTATTTTCTAGCTACTTATGTTGATAATTTGTTAATACTTAATTTTTCACCTGCACGTCTTAATTTAATAGTATATATAGACAAGTTGCAAATCCTTGAACCGCTGGAAATCATGTTTGAAAAGTTTCAGAGGTGACCAAAACTGATTATTTTTCTTGAAACATCTCTTACGTACAGAACATCTTTTCATATAAGCAAATAATCTAAACTTCTCATATGATTTAGATAAATGAGCACGTGCATTATTTAAAATGATAAAATTGAGTAAATAATAATTAAAAATCAACTCCTCAACCTCCAATTCTAGGATGCAATTAAGAAAATAAATAAATGCTAATCCTATGATTATCTTCTACAACGGGAACATTAATCATTTGCTAATTGCCCAAATTCTAGATCCTAACATCTTCAGCCGTGGCAGCCTCTAATAACAAGCATTGCTTGACAACATGATAAGAAGCTTTGGCATTATATGTCCTTAACTAGTCTTAAAAGAAATGCAGAGGCATCTTCGCCTTTACTTGCTGGCAAAGATCCTCCAAGTCGGCGAAGCATGATGATCTCTTGACTCATGTACGATCGAGAGAATTAATTAAAAACACTTATCTCACTAGTTGATGAACGAAGATGGTAAGTTGTAAGTATACTATAACTATGATTTGCTAGCTAGGTAGAAAACTTTACAATAACTGATACGTACAAAAACTTAAGTAAAACTATGTGATCATTGAAAATTGATAGCTAGACCAACTGATACATTAGCTGAACTAAAACACTGCATTTTCTAGACCAGTAACTAAAACCCAATTATTCATACTAATAGAACAGTAAAACTGAACTAAAACATGTAGAATTTCTCAGCAACATTAATAAGTTGTAGCTTGTGAACAAAATTATTGAGAGTAGCGCTGTAACTTGTGTAATTAATCCACATTTAGATAACTCATCTAGTTTATCAGGAAAAGATGCAAATGCTTTTGTAATTCGTATCAAGCAGACAGAAGCTTGTTCTACAACCTTAGTCATGATAGTTAAGAAGGTTAGTCAAGAGCAGAGCTGCATCGGTAACAAAATCGGCTGCATCTAATGGCAATTTCTTGCACATATTTGTTGCAGTTGATAGTTCTACTCTCTGAACTCTTGTGGAAAAGAAGTCAAGATAAGATAGCACTGCCATAAGTGCACCAGCTCGCAAGCAAGCAATTGGGTGCTCTTGTGATATCTTGAGAGCTTGTAGGGACTATTTTGCTAGGTCCATGTACTCTATTGTGAGAAGGCATGCACAAAAGCAGGGAATGACACCATATCGCACCACGGTGGAGCATGATGAAGGATGGATATCACATAGGTAGGTGAGATACCTGGCTGCAAGTAGTATAATGTCGGATTGCTCTCATGGTTGAGCACTTGAGCATCGCGACTAGCACAGGCACAAAGGAATCAACATGTATTGGCCCCGAGAGAATCTTCAATCCCGATCATAGAGCTGGTTCAGTGCCTCGACCTACTTTTCCTCCTCGATCCCCATTAGCTCGTATACTTGATAAGATCTTCTTTAACCGCCTGCTTTGTTGTGAGGAAGAGGAAGCCAACAAGGCCGACGATGGGAGGAGGTCATAAAACTCAGCGCCCAATTTTCTAAGAAGACCATGGAGGGCGCTACTAGCCGAAGTCAGATTCTGATGGAGCATGCTGAGACTAGCCTCGCTTTCGTTATCGCACCATCAAAGCTCAACCCTAAGATCCTTTATGTGTCTCTATCCCTATCTCTCGCCCTAGAAGCCCCTGCCTCCTTCCCTTTCTCGAGGGCATCCCGGTCGCGGTCTCTTTCCACGCTGGCTGAGTCACTTCTTAATCCCTTGGTCCCGCGCTCGGCTCCGATTGATTGTTGTCTCTCAAGTTCGTGATCGTTCCCACCCAAAAGACTTAAGAAGAAGAAGAACCTAGAGTAGGAGAACTCGGATGATGAGGGCTTTAGGGACGAGGGCTTTTGGGACGAGGACTTTGGGGATGATAGACGAGGGATGAGGGGTTGAAATATATTTAATTTTTAAATATATTTTTAATCAAATTTAAATATATAATTAATTAAAATATATTTAATCGATTATTATTGTTTCATATTTTTAATAATTTTATTATTTAAAATATTATTAATTTAATTTAATAAATAATATTGAGGGATGATGGGTAAAAAATTTAATTATTTTTTTTTTTACTTAATAATATATTAGATTTTTAAAATATATTTAATCAATTATTTAATTCTCTTAAATTATTTTTATTTTTAAATTAATTTTTATTTATTTTTAGGAGGTAAAAAATGGTGATGGTCATTTCTTATCATCGGAAAATGTAGGATTTAATGACGGTCACCGTGTTATCCTCATAATATATACTTTTTAGTGAGGGTTATATTAGACCCTCACTAAATGCATGATTTCATGAGGGTCACATGTCCTCACAAAATATTTTTTTTAGTGAGCATCATACTCGACCCTCACAAAATGCAGGATTCATGAAGGTCTCGATGTCATCCTCACAAAATATATTTTTTAGTGAGGGTCATATTAGACCCCCACTAAATGCATGATTTCGTGAGGGTCATGATGTCCTCACAAAATATACTTTTTAGTGAGGGACATACTCGACCCTCACAAAATGCAAAATTTCGTGAGGGTCATGATGTTGTCATCACAAAATATACTTATTAGTCAGGGTCATATTAGACCCTCACTAAATACAAGATTTCGTGAGGATCACGATGTCCTCACAATATATACTTTATAGTGAGGATCATATTCAACCCTCACAAAATGCAGGATTTTGTGAGGGCTAAGATGTTATCCTCATAATATATAGTTTTTAGTGAGGGTCATGTCCGACCCTCACAAAATATTTTATTTTTACTGACGGGTTTTCATGAGGGTCATGATGTTTTCCTCACTATATATATTTTTTAGTGAGGGTCGGACCCGACCCTCACAAAAGTGTTCTTTTACTGACGAGTTTTCGTGAGGGTCGACTAGCAACCCCCATAAATAGGTGGATTTAGTGAGGGTCGATGCGCGACCTCCACCAAATCTCATCACTAAAACCCAAATTTCTTGTAGTGGAAGCTTACCTCCCTGATTATATTCTATGTTGTTTATATGTTATGCATGACTAACTGCGGATTATGTGGAGGTTCGAAAGAACCGCTCACTGAGTCCCAAGTGGACTCATAGTTTGTTTCTTTTGTTTTTACAGAGCATGATCAATGATCGAGGCTTGTCATCATGGTGCAGCTGGAGGGCAAGTGGTGGTGCCATATCTCGTAGCGGCGTCCTTTGGTCATAGTCCAATGTCTTATAGTAGTTATTTTTCGTTTCTATACTGATAGTTGTGTTTTGAAAAGTTTGTAATAGCTTTGATACTTGAGACATTCTATTTGTGATGATGTTAGTTTTCTTCTTTGGGTTGAAAAACATATATTTGTGAATTTTGAAAACTTTAAATAAAGATTGTGTTGTGGTTTCCTTACTCGATATGTTCTGTTTTATTGTCAATCAGTGTAGACAGTAGACTACAGGGTAGGATGTAGGCCCTGGCCGATCACACTATCCTCAGTTGGGGTATGACAAAATTGGTATCAGAGCACTAGGTTAGGTCTTGACTATGACTAAGTGTTGGGTACCGTATGAGACATATGCTAGCGTGTCGACATACGGTATAGTTATGCTACGAGATCGGGCGACCACTACTGCACTCAGCGCACCATGCGGTTAGTATTTATTTGATTATGTTGTAAAAAAAATAAAAATAAAAGTAATTATATGATAGGAGAGTTGTTCTTTTCTTGTGATAGTGTGAGGGAGACTCATAATGCTGCACTGAGTGGCAACGACAGTAATTCGACAGAGCGTCGAGGTCGGGGTCCCTGGTTCGAATCCCAATGGGTAATTGTTGAGGAGGGGAGATTGTTGGCTGGGTTTGGCCAAGTCACATTCGAATGCGGGGGGCGCTCGGGCTACTATACGGTATAAGATGAGGATGGCACCCATTCCCTTCACCAATTGGTTTCGGGAAAGTTGGTAGCGCCCGATTCTAGGAGCTAGTATGGAGTTCAACCGCCTTTCCAAATGTCATCCGACCCTAGTGGCATCTGAGACCGCCAGGGTCAAGAGGTTCGTTGGAGGCTTGAGGCCTCAGATTGGCAGGTTCATCCACTATACCGAGGACTCCACTCTTGCCGGGGTAGTGGATGAAGCCCTTCGAAAGGAAGCCTGGGTGCCGTCGAGAGGAACGACGGACCGACCAAGAATAAATTTTGGCCGCAGGGATTTGGGAGTCGACCATGGCACTCGGAGGGGGCGGTGACCGTCGCAACCCACCAGCAGACCAGAGGTCAGAGTGGTAGCCGGGGCTGTGGGGGCCCGGGGTCAGGAACAGTGAGGTCGGCAGGGTTAGGAGGTGCTCCTCAGAAGGATGAGGTACCGTAGTGTGGCAGTTGCAGTCGGAGGTACTGGGGGGGCTGTCTTGGCCACGCAGATGCTTGTTATAAATGTGGTCGGGTCGAGCACTTCAAGAAGGACTGTCCGAAGAGAATTGGTCAGAAGTTCGAGCAGCCAAAAGGAAAGGCACCTATGTCTGTAGGGTCAGTGGCTCAGAGAGGGCAAATGTAGAACAGGGGGCCGCAAGCTAGCCAGTCAGAGAGACCATCTGCCAGGGTGTTCGCCATGAACCGTGAGGGGGCAGAGGCGTCTAGAGCAGTTGTAGAAGGTACTATCTTAGTATGATCATCTGTTGCTTATGTTCTATTTGATCCAGGTGCCACGCACTCGTTTGTATCTGCCAAATTTGTTGTTGGGTTACCAATGGCACCTTCATTGCTTGACGGGCCATTTGTAGTATCAACGCCTACAGGCGATGAAATCGTAGCCAAATCAAAAATTTCAAGGCTGTGAAGTGCTCATCTGCGGCCATGTACTTAGTGCAGATTTGACACTCCTACCCACACTTGAACTCGATGTCATTCTTGGCATGGATTGGTTGGCAGAGCACTTTGCGATGTTGGATTGTATAGCTAAGATAGTTATGTTTAGTAAGCCTGGACGACCGCAGTTCACCTTCCAAGGGGAGGGAGGGAGTAAGCCGATAAGGGTCATCTTAGCCCTAAAGGCTCGTAAACTGCTTCAGGGCAGCTGCCAATCCTTCCTGGCCTTCGTATCTGTGGCTGAGGAGGAAAGGGGTGAGGCAAGGAATGTCAGTGGAACCCCGGTGGTCTGTGAATTCCCTGATGTGTTTCTCGAGAAATTATCGGGATTGCCGCTAGAAGGGAAGTTGATTTTTTCATTGATTTGCAGCTCGGGGTGAAACCAATGTCCCATTCCACCTTATAGGATGGCACCGACCAAACTCAGGGAGTTAAAGGTGCAATTGCAAGAAATGCTAGACCTGGGTTTCATCCGACTGAGTGTGTCACCCTAGGGTGCCCCGGTACTCTTCGTGAAGAAGAAGGATGGGTCGATGCGCATGTGCATCGACTATAGGCAGCTGAACAAAGTGACAATCAAGAATCATTACCCACTACCGAGGATAGACGATTTGTTTGACCAACTGTAGGGGACAATGGTTTTCTAAGATAGACCTAAAGTCCGAATACCATCAGCTGAGAATCCGGGACTGCAATGTGCCTAAGACGGCCTTTAGGACTCGCTATGGTCACTTCGAGTTCCTAGTGATGTCCTTTGGCCTAACCAATGCACCTGCTGCCTTCATGGACATAATGAACATGGTATTTAAGGAGTACTTGGACAACTTTGTGATCGTCTTCATTAACGACATCCTGGTCTACCCCAAGAGTGAGGAAGAGCACTCCAAGCACCTAAGGATGGTCCTGAAAACCCTCAGAGAGCACTGGTTGTTTGTTAAGTTTTCCAAGCGTGAATTCTGGTTGGAAAGTGTAGGGTTCCTGGGCCATGTGTTGTCCAAGGAAGGGATAAGGGTAGACCCTGAAAAGGTGGAGGCGGTGCAGAACTGGAGGCGGCCAACCAGTGTGACTGAGGTTCGCAGTTTTCTTGGTCTGGCAGGGTACTACCAAAAGTTCGTAGAGAACTTCTCCAGGATTGCAGCCCCTTTGGCTCGGTTGACTCAAAAAAAGGTTAAATTTGGTTGGGACGCCAAGTGCGAGGCGAGCTTTCACAAGCTCAAGGAATGCTTGACATCGGCACCTGTGTTGGCCGTACCTTCTGGCTCTGGAGGGTTTGTAATCTTCTGTGATGCCTCTCGGGTTGGCCTAGGCTACGTTCTGATGCAGTTTGGTAGTGTCATAGCCTATGCGTCCCGTCAGCTGAAACTTCATGAAAAGAACTACCCGACGCATGATCTAGAGTTGGCAGTAGTGGTCCTTGCTCTAAAGCTCTGGCGACATTATCTGTATGGTGAGGCTTGCGAGATCTATACGGACCACAAGAGCCTCTAGTACCTGCTTACCTAAAAAGAGCTGAACCTCAGGCAGAGGAGGTGGCTGGAGCTCCTGAAGGATTATGACTACACCATTTTGTATCACCCGAAGAAAGCCTATGTAGTAGCAGATGCTTTAAGCAGAAAATCCACGGGCAGTTTGGCTCATTTGGAAATCAGGAGGAGGACTCTAGCACGAGAATTGGCGTTGTGCCTAGATGGGGGTACAACCCTGATGATGTCAGCCTCACATACCTTGGTGGCACACCTGCGGGTACAATCCACAATGGTGGATATATTGCGTGTCGCACAGGGAGAGGATGCCTTCTGTGCACTGACAAAGGATTTTGTGTAGAGAGGCGATGCAGAGAATAGATTCAGGTTGGACTCATAGGGTGTGTTGAGGTTCAAAGACCGGATTATGATGCCGGATATGGCAGAGGTGCGTAGGCAAGTCCTGGAGCTGGGTCATCGTTCCACTTATACGATGCATCCAGGAACCACCAACATGTACCGAGATTTAAGGCAGCATTACTGGTGGAAAGGTATGAAAAGATAGGTAGTAGAGCTTGTCTCCAAATGTCTGGTCTGCCAGCAGGTGAAGCCCAAACACCTCAAGCCCGCGGGACTACTGCAGAACCTCGAGGTGCCGAGTGGAATTGGGAGAAAATCACCATGGACCTAGTGACTAGGTTGCCTAGTCAAAAGACGGCTTTGACTCCATTTGGGTGTTAGTGGACCAGTTAACCAAGACCGCGTACTTCATCCCAGTGAAGACTACCATCTCTATGTAACAGTATGCCCGAGTATTCTTTGATATGATTGTGGCATACCATGGTACCCCAATGCTGATCATATCCGATCGAGGTACCCAATTCACAGCTCGGTTTTGGTAGTCCTTGCAGGAAGCCTTGGGTACCCAAGTGCATTTCAGCACAGCTTTCCATCCGCAGACTGACGGTCAGTCAGAAAGGACCATCCAAACCTTGGAGGATATGTTGAGGGCATGCGTCCTGGATATGGCCGACGGTTGGGAGAAACACCTACCACTAATAGAGTTCGCCTACAACAATAGCTATCACAGTAGCATTGGCATGGCTCCCTTCGAGACCTTGTATGGGCGGCGATGTAGGTATCTGGTGGGCTGGTTTGAGGCCGGGGAATCACTCGGGGTGGGTCCTGATCTGGTTGAGGTGGCGGTAGAGAAGGTGAAAGCCATAAAAGAAAGATTGCTGGCAGCCCAGAGTCGACAGAAAATGTATGCCGACAAGAAGGCCAGAGAATTGGAGTTCGCCGAGGGTGATTTAGTCTTCTTGAAGGTCTCCCCTATGAAAGGGGTGGTCCGGTTTGGGAAGAAGGGAAAGTTGAGCCCCAGGTTCATTGCGCTTTTCTCTATTCTCAAGTGGAGGGGTGAGGTGGCTTATGAACTGGCTTTGCCTCCTAGCCTGAGCAGAGTACACCCGGTCTTCCATGTATCCATGCTTCGGAGATATGTAAAAGATGATTCGCATGTGATCGAACCTTCTTCTATTGAAGTAGATTCGGCCGTCTCATTCGAGGAAAGGCCGGTAGAGATCATTGTCCGCCAAGTCAGGAAGCTGAGGTCCAAGGAGGTTCCCTTGGTAAAAGTTAGGTGGGAGCACCACTCCGGGCAAGAGGCCACTTGGGAGGTAGAGCAAGACATGAGAGAGCGCTACCCTTCCTTGTTTGAAGAGCCGGTAAGTTTTGGTAACCCAACTAAATTTGAGGACGAGTTTCCCATAAGGGGGCGGGGGGGGGAGGTTGTAAGACCCGAAAAAATTTCATAATATAAAAATCTCTTTTTTTGGTGCAACGCACCGGATCGGAGGTTAGCCGGGTCGAGCCGCGGAAATCGCCTCGAGTAGAAGGTGGGTCGAGCCGTGGAAATCGCCTCGAGTAGAAGGTATAACCCGACCCATGGAAATATGAAGTTGAATTAGTTCAATGGTTATTTCATTTCTTGCTTATGATGTCTTATTAAAGTCGAGTTCGACTCATGAGTGCGGATAGGATCGGAGTCCGAATCAGACTTGGATCGATCCGAGAAGAATTCAAGTCAAGTAAGGGGCAAATGGGTCATTGGATGAGGGGAATAAAACCCCTCACCCAAGCCACCCATGCGGCTCAAAGAGAGAGCCGGACGCAGCCCATCAAGAGGGAGAAAGGGAGAGAGGAGGAGGAGATCTTGTCGGCGCCGAGTTCGCGACGACGCTCGAGGAGATCGGAATCTTGTTTCATCATGATTTCTTCGCGATCCAATTCAATGTGAGTGGTTAGAGTAGATGTTAAGGGGAGGCGGGTGGCCGGCCCCATAGATTTTGAAATCGAGGTTTTCTCCGCGAGTTTTGCCGATCGGGTTGTTTCCCCATGTTAGATTTTTAAATCATTGTACATACTATGATTTCATATTTGAAAATATGTCGATTTCTCGCTTTAAGGGGTTGGTCGAGTCGAGGAAAAAGGGGGAAGGTCATGCTGAAATTTTCTTTAATTTCCTTGCTCGTCTCGCAACTCGCGTATCGACTTATATTCGTTTTGTTTTCGGTTTTGGATTGATGCTCGAGTGGATGCCGCAGCCAAGTCCACCACCTCTAGAGGGTTCAGCCGAGCATGGTCATCATCCTGCTCGAGTTGGCCGAGCAGTAGAAGGGGGAAAAGTTGGGTTGTTTATATTGGATTGTTGGATCTCTTATTTTATCGCATTAACTCGCACCTTCATGTTTAAATGTTAGATTAAATTTGAAGTTTATGTTTATTGTTCTACCGGTTAATATGCATAAATTCCAGCCCCTTCCCACATGGATGGTTCGGCCGAGCAAGGTTTACCTTGCTCGAGCTTCGACCGATCAAGGGAAAGGGGGAGGAAACGAACGATTTTGTGTAGTTATTCATATCCCTCCGCTTAATGTTTATTCATATTCATGTTAATGTTAATCCATATTCATGTTGGGATTTGTTGGGGTAGATCTATATTATCATTTTGGAAATGTTCTTGCCAATGCTTATATGGTATATGTAGTCAAGAAAGGTTTCATTTAATTGCTCATATCATGTTTAATTGTTGCTATGCTTAATGTATGTTCCATTTTGGTTTAATCTCTACATTACTTACTTTTTATTTCGGTTCTTCATGATGTTACTAACCGTAATTAATTTGGTAAGTGATGTGGAAATGGTAGGTCGAGTGCCTACATAGTCGGCGAGTTCGCTCGTTCTAGGAAGAATGAGTTAGATAACATGTAGGACGTTGCAAGATGCATAGTATATATGGAAACTAGCTAGGAAATGACAACTTCTAGGACTTCTAGTATTCATTTTTGGAAACCTAGAACTATTAGGTGTACATATTTTTGGAAGGGCAGCACTAATTTGTTGACCATGTAGACCGGATTAGGGCCCGATACGGGCAACCGCCCGAAGTGTATATAAGGAAACCCTAGGACATTTGACTATCTGATGTGCTTGAGATGGTCTGCCGAGAAGCGTGGAGGTCGAAAATGACCAATGCTTAGCTCGGCCAGCGATTGGGTCTTGAGATGCACCAGCGGGCCCGCTAGGTGTCAGACCCCAGTTGGGTGGGACTAGCTATCCCTATCCCAGACGGTGTTCGGAGACTAGTAGAACATCCTAGTCGATGGTCCGGGATTCCATGTTTATATCTTGATGGTGCAACTGGAGGGCAGATGGTGGTGCCATATCTCGTAGCGGCGTCCTTTGGTCATAGTCCAATGTCTTGTAGTAGTTATTTTTCGTTTCTACACTGACAGTTGTGTTTTGAAAAGTTTGCAATAACTTTGATACTTGAGACGTTCTATTTGTGACAATGTTGGTTTTCTTCTTTGGATTGAAAAACATATATTTGTGAATTTCAAAAACTTTAAATAAAGATTGTGTTGTGGTTTCCTTTCTCGATATGTTCTATTTTATTGTCAGTCAGTGTAGACAGTAGGCTACAGGGCATGATGTAGGCCCTGGCCGATCACACTACCCTTTGTTGCGGTGTGACAAGTATGGTGCCACACCACTAGTGGAATATGAATCCAACAAGATTAACGTTCATGCCACTCTGAACTGTTCTTATAAGCATAAGGCATGCTAGGTAGCTATACCATTAAGTCATTTCTGAGAAATGACACCGTAAAGTGTACAAGTTAAATTTGGAACATATTAACCCATCATTGTCTTTCTATGTTCAGGTTTCTAGTGCATACTTGTTGCCTCTCTGTTAGAGACTTCAAATCAGTTACTTAATGTTTGTAAACGACTATTCAACGTATTCTCCCTGTAGCTAATCCCCGTACTTGTATGAGTGTAACAACCTTGCTTCTCCTTATGTGTTTGTACGCATTACGAGCAACCATTGCTCTAAGTCTTGTTTGTATAATTCTTGCAGATAACCACAATTCTATATAAGATTTTCTAGCAATATAAGAACGTGTTTTTTTTTGTATGCGAATTGCAGCATTCTCTCTCCTCATGCTTTGATATAGCTTTCGTGCAAGATATGCTACAACAGTAAATAATGATAATCAAATTATATGCATAGAGAAATTTGCCATCCTATAAAGACAGTCGTAGAAAAGAACCTCTCCACATCTTTTGGATTCCAACTGAGGCTTTGCGCTGTGTGGTGAATTTCTTTCGATCAAGATGTGTAGGTATTTGCCTTTGGATAAGTTTTGTAGCATTAGATAAGACTTTCGTTCGCCGAGCATCTAGCTTAGCCATCTGGCCAGCTCTGAGGAATACCTTTGTCTTTCCTATCTGATAGCAAGATAGGTTACTGGTTTTTAGGATATAAGATTCAGAATACTATAAAGGTAGCCTCCATATATATTAATTATAGTTCTTAGTTTCTTCTTTATTTATTGAATTCACCTGATAGCCTTTAAGGCTCATTCTATCACATATGGCTGCACATACTGCTTTTTCGCCAGAGCTGCATATCAGCAGGTAATCAGTATATTTAGCGATGATATCCATGGTTTTGATGCACTATTAGAAATTAGGATGATGAGTTTCTCATGGATAACTTTAGTACTCATTCATAAAATCTGGTGCAAGAATTTTTCCAAAACGCTCCACAAATTCTAGGAATGCTCTCTTTGTTGGATAGCCAACACAACTAATTCTGATTGCCTCTAGCACACCCTAGAGGAGAGAAGGTGAGACATCAATAGATGATATGTAAATCAATTTAGTGCATTGGTACTCACCCCACATCTCAGTTGGCTTAGGACGTTGAAATTTTCAAAGATGCCTGGTTGTAGCATTGTGTTTGATTTCACACATCTGATTAAATAAAAGTTTTGTAAGACAAATTAGACGCCCTTGGTAACTAGACATTTCGCCCTATGCAGCGTTGAGTTACAGGAAAAAATCCATGTAGTCAACCTCATAGATGGGACTTTGAGTTATTATTATTGTTGTTGTTGCAGTAAACCAGTAATGTTTGGATGATTGTCTGCATCGACGACATGAATCTAACTACTATGGGCACTATTTATAAACAAGCATGATTATTATTATAAGAAGAGTTAACCTAGAGTTAGAAACAAGCATGATTATTATTATAAGAAGAGTTAACCTAGAGTTAGAAACAAGCATGATTATTATTATGTTAACGTAGAGTTATAATTTGGTTTATATGTGCACATAAAGAGGCTAGACAACTTGTGGTGATTTGTAGGGAGCTACCTCAATAACCAGTTAACTAGAAGTATGAGTTCTCTGAATAGTTTTTACTCATTCTATATTCTGAAGCAACTTATCATGTGAATGTGTCGCTTTCTTTAACACATGTTAACTATGATTGCTTGCTCGCTTTATTTTATAAAAATGGATACTTTGGTAAAGTTCCAGTTTTAAATATTTTATACTTTTAAAATCATAAGGATCCATTTCGCTTGAGCATATGTATGTATCCAAATGCTCTTAATATTTTTCGTTAGCTAATTAGGAAGCTAAGATGCTCTTCATATACTTTTTGTGACTATTTCTCTTAATTTGGAAATAGTATATTTATTTGGAAATAGTATATTAATAGAGTAGATGACTCCTCTATTATGACTGCTTTTAAATATGTTGGCACTAGTCCTAGTAGTGTTGTAAGGTGGACTGTGCTAGTATGTAAATCATAGTTAACTGATACTTCAATGTGTTAGAGATTGACTCAAATTGGATCCGAACCGAATCCAATGAGTTCGAACCAAATCCAACGAGTTCGACCAGATCCAAATCGGAGTTGATTTGATCAAGATATGCTTGAACCAATTTGCCAATTTGATTGAACCATGTTGAACCGGACTCGATCAAAATAAACTATGATTTTATAATCATGGGCCTGGGAGCCCAGCCCACCGATACCCATGTCAATGTTGCAGCGGCACACATAAAAGTTTTTCAAATTGATAATAACTTCAGAAGTTTTCAAATTAATGATGTGGAAATCAAATATTGCTTTTGACTAGTCAAAGGGAGAAAAATGTGGAGGCATCACGTGAAGCCACCAAGCATTTTGAAAGTTTTTTTGGTCAAAAGAAGCATTTCAGCCATCCGATTAAATTAGACGAAGCAACAAATTCCTTAAAGATTTTCTTCCACTAAAGTAGGCATGAATCGGCTCTCCCCCTCTATTATAAATAGGGGCCTAATATGCAGTTCTAAGATAATCTATCACAAAAAGAAAATCCCACACCAAGAGAAAATCCCCTCATGTGAGAGTTTCAGAGATCCAGAAATTAAGAGTGCCGCTACAACCCTTTTTCCTAAGGAGTGCCCTTTCTCAGTTTCTGACATATAGCAGCAGGAGTTCAATTTCAAGGCAGATCTTGCAGAGACAGTGCCTCTACTTCGTACCAGTTTCAGGTTCAATTGATTTAAGACAGTTTGCTGTATTCTGAAGAGGATTTAGATTATTGCACTTTTATTGTAAAAGTTCTTTTCTGGATTTAATAAAGCAGTATCCTCTTCTCCCTGTGGACGTAGGATCGACACCCCGCCGAGTCCGAACCACGTTAACCCCCTTGTGTCTTTTGTTTTTCCTGCATTATTATTATCGGATTTGGTTTTCTATTTTCCTCGCCGGGTTCGGGTTTTGTAGATCCTGCAGGAAATTACCCCAAATTTCCTAACAGTTGGTATCAGAGCCTACTTCCCCAACCATGGCGAGTTCCAAATTTGATATTGAGAAGTTAGATCGCAATGTCAACTATGCACTTTGGTCAATGAAGATGAAAGCTATCTTAACTATGGAGAAAATACATGATGCTATTCTTGGTAAGGATAAGATGCAGGGGACCGAGGAGGAGAAAGAATATAAGGAGCAAAAGACAATTGCAGTTTTGTACCTAAGCCAGTCAAATGAAGCACTTCGAGAAATTGCATCCCAAAAGACAGCTAAAGATATTTGGGACTAACTTGCATCCTTGTATCAGGACAAAACTCTCACCGGTAAGATGGCTTTGAAGCAGAAGCTCCATTTCCTACGTATGGCAGAAGGCACATCGGTCAAAGAGTATATCAATACTTTTCAGACAATCATCATGGACCTGGAGAATATGGGTGTCAAAATTGAAGAGGAAGATAAGGTTTTATTCCTTTTATGTTCACTTTCTACTTCTTTTAAAAATTTTCGTGAAACTATGCTTTTTGGAAAGACTACTATTACTCGAGAACAGGTGATCACTGCTCTTGTGTCTAAGGATCTTATGGACACACATCTTACAGCAAATTCCTTTGGTGGAGGGAAAGGAGAAGCTCTCTACTCTAATGAAGCAAGAGGAGGTAACAAATCAAATGTCACTTGTTATTATTGCAAGAAACGAGGTCACATCAAGTCAGAATGTCGCACTCTTAAGAAAAAATTGCAACAACAAAATAAGGGTCAAGACGCACATGTGGAGGCCTCTTACGCGGATTTTGAAAAAGTTGAGGTACTGGTCGTGAGAGATGGCACACGCATTGCTAAGACACGCCGAGGGCGACGGCGGTCTCGTCGGCGACAACACACCTCAGGTCAAATTCCTCTTCTTCTGATATATCTGATCATGCAACATGCAATCCAGGTCAGCAGGTGAACAGGTCAACCACCAGTAGCGTTGATGAGTGGTTCCTGGATTCTGGATGTTCCTATCACATGACTCCACACCGGACGACCTTTGTGGATTATCGGCGCACCAATGGTGGAGTAGTTCGTGTCGGCAACAACGTACCTTGCAAAGGTTTCGGATTCGAAACAGTAAAATTAAAATTGCATGATGGCTCGACAAAGATCCTAGCAAATGTTTGCCATGTCCCGAAGCTAGAAAGGAATCTAGTCTCTCTTGGAGTTCTTGACACTAGGGGTTATACGACATCCTCTATAGGAGGAGTCTTGGAGGTACAAGATGGAGCCACGACGGTACTAAAGGCTCTAAGAACGTCGAACAATTTGTACAAGGTGGACAGATCCATCTTTCGTGAAGTAGTCCAAATTCTGAGGCTAAATATAGCACAATCAGACACTGGGTCGGGTATAAATTTTGCTTTCAGGGCAATCCCTTCTCAGAGATGCACAAAGAAGGAGGAGACTCGGGGGACTATGTGGGTTCCTAAGACGAAGTAGGAAGCTGACTTGGCCCACTTGAGCACTGATTCGACGTGGGCCTTGTACGGGCCTTGTGGGAGAGGAGGACGACTTTTGAGGATTGCATCGGCCCTAATTTTCATCAAAGGAGGAATTGTTAGAGATTGACTCAAATTGGGTCCGAACCAAATCCAACGAGTTCGACCAGATCCAAATCGGAGTTGATTTGATTAAGATATGCTTGAACCAATTTGCCAATTTGATTGAACCATGTTGAACCGGACTCGATCAAAATAAACTATGATTTTATAATCATGGGACTGGGAGCCCAGCCCACCATCTTCTCAAGATACCCATGTCAATGTTGCAGCGGCACACGTAAAAGTTTTTCAAAATGATGATAACTTCAGAAGTTTTCAAATTAATGATGTGGAAATCAAATATTACTTTTGACTAGTCAAAGGGAGAAAAAGGTGGAGGCATCACGTGAAGTCACCAAGCATTTTGAAAGTTTCTTTGGTCAAAAGAAGCATTTCAGTCATCCAATTAAATCAGACGGAGCAACAAATTCCTTGGAGATTTTTTCTCCACTAAAGTAGGCATGAATCGGCTCTCCCCCTCTATTATAAATAGGGGCCTAATATGCAATTCTAAGATAATCTATCACAAAAAGAAAATCCCACACCAAGAGAAAATCCCCCCATGCATGTGAGAGTTTCAGAGATCCATAAATTAAGAGTGCCGCTACAACACTTTTTCCTAAGGAGTGCCCCTTCTCAGTTTTTGACATACAGCAGCAGAAGTTCAGTTTCAAGGCAGAACTTGCAGAGACAGTGCCTCTACTCCGTACTAGTTTTAGGTTCAATTAATTTAAGACAGTTTGCTGTGTTCTGAAGGGGATTTAGATTATTGCACTCCTATTGTAAAAGTTCTTTTTTGGATTTAATAAAACAGTATCCTCTTCTCCCTGTGGACGTAGGATCGGCACCTCGCCGAGTCCGAACCATGTTAACCCCCTTGTGTCTTTTATTTTTCCTGTATTATTTTATCAGATTTGGTTTTCTATTTTCCTCGTCGGGTTCAGGTTTTGTAGATCCTGTAGAAAATTACCACAAATTTTCTAACACAATGCTTAGTTTAAGGTCACATATGCTGAACATGTATCTTTTCTAATTTTGGTTTGGTTTTGACCAATTATTTATATCTTTGCTTAGTTAACTAGTATCTTTTCCAAGAAAAAACATGAAAGCATGAGTATGAAAGGATGCAATTTGCTTTAACTCAATGGAAAGTGTTAGTTTGCAAAAGAAGACCTTTTAGGTATCAACGAAATCAAACTTCCACAAAATAAATCATATAATAAAATCCCTTATTTTGTGGAGCAGAAAAGAAAAGTATGGCTATCAATCATATGTAGAACATGCATTTACTCAGGGTATAAGACAAAGTTATGATACAAATAAGAATTTGCATAAGCAGTTATTTAGAGTTTAGACTTTTTAAGAAAACCAGAATTCCATAAATAAGTCAATAATGTAATCTCCATTCTGATGTGGAATAAGCTAACAATAGCGGTCATCTTCTCAACGCATGCCATCTTGCATCAACTTGTAGTAAAATGACCAAATTTTCATGAATCACGATTGTACTTAAATCAAGATATCTTAATTGCTTCTTTCAACTCATACATGCCAGGAAACCACATTATCATGTCTCCCTATATATGTGTTTTTTTCTCCATTCAGGCAGCTAAACTAACTTGTATGGCTCACATTGCCTATATGTACCTTGTACTATTTTTTTTCATTCAAACAGCTAAACTAAATTGTATGGTTACTAAAGGAAATATCTATTCACTGTTTAATCATAATTAGTATTAGTTAGTAAAATAAACTCTTATCTTTAAAACCTGGTCTAACAGTCACAAACTTCCAATATGATTCTAGGAACATCAAGTTTACATCTAGCAATAAACAATTTTATTAGGAAGTCCTTGAAGGTCTACATGTGAAAAGATAATTTTATTATGATTCCAACTCATTCACTTTTGGCTTTATCAGCTTCAAATCATGCATGTGAAAAAATAATGAATCTATCAAATGATTTCTTCTGGAGATCTGATACAAAATAATGAATCTATCAATAAAATTTTCATTCCTATTAGGAATCAGAATGACAAGTGGGTCTTGACTTTGAGTCATGATGGTAATCTAGGGGCTAAGCATGCTTACTCCTTTCTCAGTATGAGACAAATTCAGCATATAAATGAAATCTATTTATATATTTGGAAGGATAGAAATGAAATCTATTTCAATGATAAGGCCAAAGGTATCAGGTTCTATATTCAAGCCATTTTGGTTGAAACTAATTCTTATGATAAGGAAGTTTCTCCTCAAATGAAAGCTAACACCAGCATTCCTGAGCTCCAAAACATTTTTGTCCCTATTGTTTCAAATATATGCTTCTATGATGGTTCTTGGTTTGAGACAAGTTCAAAAATTGGTGCAGGTTTTGTGATTGTCAATGCAGCCACTAACAAAGTGTTAATGGTAGGAATGAAGTTTTTTTTTTGAAATGAAGCTCTCTTAGCTAAAACTGAGGCTATCAGAATAGCGCTAATAGCTCTCTTAGCTTATTTTTTACTCTCTTTAGAGGCAAAGATTTCTTTAAACATCTTAAATCCTTCTTTGTACGATAATAAGAAAATGTATGATGTAATTTATTTATTAGACAGTGTATGTTTGATTCATGAGTAATGATTGATGTTTTTCTTTTTTTAAAAAAAGTGTACATTGATGTTCCTTGTGCATTAAGATATCATTTCTAAATTAGTTTGATTCTTTGATGTAATAGTTTTGACTTGTGTTCTTACTTCCCTTCTTTTGCATGAGAAAAAGAAGAAGAAATGAGGCGTACCTAGGGATTCATGAGTATAATAATGACAAATATTTATTAATAAGTGGCAAAAATAATTTGCCATAAAAGATATGTGACGTCAGCAAGCTCCGTTGGCCACAATAGAGTGGAGATAGTTTGACTTTTTCGTTTGCCACTAAAGAAATTGTAATTCGTGGCAATTTGCTAAATCTCGCCACGAAAGCCAAAAATGACTTTTAGCGATGGACCTAATGTGACAAACGGGTGGCGAACACTTTTTTGCTACTGAATCATCTTTTTGCCACTACATATCACTACTGTGGCAAAAACAGTTTTGTTACTAATTTCAATTTTTTTTGTAGTGATTGCTTTATCATTTATCGCTTCCGCATTTAGTCATTCAATCGTGAATTGCCTAAGTAATCTAAGAAACGTTTAAAATCGAATTTAGGCGATAAGATTTAGTTAACACACTATTCACCCCTCCCCCCTCCCCCTCTAGTGTGGCCATTTCACCAACAGTTTTGAAAAAAGAGGTTTTGAATTTAGGCAAGAAAGTAAATGATTTCAAAAATATTTCTTCTTTTAAGAACACTAGGAAGAAAAATATTTCGTTCAAGAATGCTCACTCTCATCATGCCTCTCATGTTAAGCATTCCCTTGTGTTCATAATAAGAATGAAAAAAAGTTTCTTGGTCATTACTTTTGTTGTGGTGTATATGAGCATGCTATATATTATTGTGCTTTTAAAATGAATACAAGTGTTGTGAAAACACTTTGGGTACCTAAGCCCATTAAACCCCAAGTACCAAAAAGTATTTAGGTACCAAAGATTTCGTATTCTTTTGTAGGGGGAGCTATCACACAAGGATAAAGGAAAGTGATGTGTTGAAGTTGGCCAAGAAATTGAATAAAGGATCCTTACATGGTTGCAACTTCAAGTTTTCACTAAGATGCCTAATGAAAGTTAACATCTAAAAGTCTTGGTGACTGTACCCTGAGCACGGTCACTAGCCTTAGCGCCGCTATTTCCGCCCTCAGAGCCCTTACTTAGCCTCAGCGCCACTACTTCTGGCCTCAGAACCCTTACTCGACCTCAGTATCATTACTTCCAGCCTCAGAGCTAGTCCTTCCTCATCCTCAGCTACACTACTTTCTGACCTCAGAGCCCTTACTCTGCCTTAGCGCCGTAACTTTCGGCCTCAGAGCCCTTATCGACCCCTTGCGCAGTGCTACCCTATGCTCCTCAGCGAGCTCGGCTTGACCCCCTGAGCGCGGCCCTCAAGTCAGCGTCGCTATAGCAGGTTTTAGAACTCTCACTATTTCATGCCTCGGCGCCCTGTTTGAGCCTTAAATTTCAAGATCGCAGTCGCCAAACCCTACTTTAACAACTACCGTGTTACCTCAAATGTACTTTAAAAAAATCATATTTCTAATATGGGACCTAACCCTAGGTACGACTTACGACCCTAGCTGCCAATGGGGAGCTTTCACACTCTCGACAAGCACTCCGCTGCATAACCCCTAAACAATGGGGAGCTTTCACACTCTGACTTACAACGAGTAACTACAAAACTCCCGGACACTCTCCCAGTCGGATAAGAATGCTCGGCTGCAAACCATCGAGATACGCAGCTCACAATCAGCAACAGTGACAACCACAAATATACGCACGAAAATAAAAGCCCGTAGGCATATACATAGGCCACAAAGGGACAATTGTCAGATGCTTCAACAAACCTTAAAATGGAAACAATTCATTTCAAATAGTTAACAAGATAGCCCACACACGGGCAACTTAAAATACTTCAACAATAAAGGCATCACATCAGCCACGATAGACACGGTGGGAGCATCCCTTCCCGGAGCATCATCGTCCATTGGATAAGATGAGCGTTGTCGTAGAGTTGCAATTGAAGGTCCCTCCCCATGTGACCCAAGAACCTCCCGCAACTTCGCGATTTACCAGGACAACCCCCCTCCCCCTCTTCGATTCGTTCGAAATCAGAGCTCGGTCGTCGTAACAGCTCGACACTCAAGATAGCTCAGCAAAAAGCTGACATACTCCCTGTCTAAGAATCATACTAAGATCAAGAGCCAACACTACTTAGAACTCGGTATGAAGTCCTTCAAACTCTGACCAAGCTCGGGGGCTGTGGATTGGACTAGCACTTTGGGCCTGGTTGGATTAGGCGCAAAAGCGCCCGCACTCATGAACCACACTCAAGTCAAGGCATACAGCTTAACCTGAGAGCTCCCCCGGCCATACAAGGACATTCACGTCCTCATTTACTAAGAAGGATCATCATCACGAGCCCGACATCTCCGAGATGAGCCTCGACCCATTTCGAGCAACATCCCTACGAGATTACGAGACAACATTATCGTCAATCCTTACTCATCCTGCAATATATACATACACAACACGCCTCACGTAACCTAGAGTCTAATTTCATTACCTCCACCTCGATCACATCTTGACTTGAGCATCGAAGTGTCTTTTGCAAATTCCCCTGCCGAGAGTTGCACCTGACCAAGAGATACACCGGACTGGACCTCATCGCTCCAACTTCAGGTAGGAACACCATCTAAAATTAAATTTAAACGTGACACCAGCGCCAGTTTTTTAACTAAATCCGACACCGGTATTCTATTTGTTTTTTTGTAGTGTTCTAAATATAAAACTAAGTGTGATAGTGATCGGTAAAGAAAATATAACCCATTGTTACAAGCAACACTCAAGCCGAATATGATAAACCATTTAGAGCATATAGTAAAAATATGAATAATACAAATAAAGCTATTTAATTATATTGAGTAACCTTACCTACGCCCCACCAAATTAAGACTTCACCAAAACAATGAATATTAACTTATTTTCCTCAAAGGAGAGTATACCAAATTAGACTAATCTCTCAAACTGGAGGCTAAGGAGGTACATATTGATTAGAAAGATTATCATACAGGTGACACAATCAAATAGAGAAGGTTGCCAAATTAAAGAGGTTAATTTAATGATCAAGTTTGACGATCCAATTGACTCATCTAAAGAGGTTAACTTAATCTTAGCATTTCCTCCATGCACGAGAGCAATTGCTCAAATTGAGCAAAATAAATATATAGAGGAATAACCGATTTCTTAATACGGACTATATATTGCAGCATACAAAATTGTGTTTGCTATGACAGATGACAAGTATAGAAACTATTTGGTAAAATACACTCAAAATTGGCTTAATTTATCAAAAGTAAGCTCCTTGCTCAATGCTCTAGTTGTTCTTTGGAGGGTGGTTTTTGGGGGAATGGTAATCGGAACTGAATGGTACAAGTCCATCAAAGTGAACCGTAGAAGAAGGGTGGATTCTGTGCCTCAACTTGCACCTGGAATACTTCATATTCCTGTATTCTCCATTCGAACTTCTTCTCTTTACTGTGCCTCTTGCTTCATTCATCGCTTCCATGGGCATCATCTTCCTTCCTCTCACCCACTTCATGCCACTGGAACCCTCCATAGCATTCTTGAGTACGCCAATTTTCTAGTAAAATTATTGTCAACTCTTTAACTAACTAAAAAAATCTAGTTTAAAGAAAAAGATAGATACATGGAAAGAGCTTTTATAGTGCAAATAATAACTACCTGATGATTACTCTTATGCACCTCATTTCTGTACTCGAACACTTCAACGTCTGCAATGATCAATAAAAGTGAAAAATCAGCATTTCTTGAGGCATACTTTAATCTAAAAGACATGATGGAAGTATATATTCATATATAAAGAGAGAAATTCTTTCCTACCTCTTTGTGTAAGGGCAAAGAAGCACTCTAGAGCAACCAAAGAGAGCAGAATAACTAGAACAGTTCTTGAAGTAGACCTAAAGTGCATCATGACACTTTTATCTTCTAACCTTGCAGAATGTTGTTTATCATGCATGAAATGGAAGAAAAAGGGAGGAGGGAGGAGGAGAAGAATAATTAAAGGTGGGGCTTAATTTATAAGCATAGATTCTAGTAGATAGGTCAAAGCTAGGATTCCAATATCTCCTCTCTTCTCACATTTGCTACTTTTAAATTGCATTCTTAACTTCTTCTTATTAACTTGTTTCTAATGGTACCTGGAAGGAATCAAAGCTTGTCCTTTGAGCAAGAAAGAAGTGTTCAAATTAATATATTTTATACATAGCATTGTGTAGGAATGAAGAAATGGGATGTATGTGATGTGTCTGCCGCCATTCATGCAACGAGGTGGGTTTTGATACAGTATTTTATAGTCTTTTAATTACTTTTAGCTTGGCTGATCTCTAGAGTTGGGCATTAATTTTTCTTATTTTGGTCCTTGGAGTTTGTTTTATCTTAATTTAGCCACATAGTTTAAGAACACTTATAATATATATTTTTAAACGACAGCTTAATTGAAGGCAATTAAGCTAATAGTACTTTTGGGTCCGGACCGATTAGCCCATAAACGCCCACACTCATGAATCAGACTCGAGTCAAGCCAGACAACTAAGCCCTCACCCGGCCGTACGTACAAGGACACCGACGTCCTGATTAATTGCGAGGGATTCGTCATTACGAGCTTGCCCGACATCTTCGAGATTAGCCTCGACCCATTTTAAGCAACATCTCTACGAGATTATCGAGCGGCATCATCGTCAATCACCCCTCATCTGCAATATATACAGACACGACACGCATCAGGTACTAGAGATCTATTATCTCCACATTGAACATATTCTAATTTGGGCATCAGATTGTCTTTTGCAGGTTCCTTGCCGAAGTTGCACTTGACCAGGAGATGTATCAGACCAGTCCGCATCGCTATGACTTCAAACATGAACATATTCTACCAATGAAATTAAGTATATCGTTTGGACAAGCTAGGATGTCAACAGATGATCAGAGATACCTACCTACTTTATATTTGAACTATATGAATTGTTTGAATAACTATGACGTTCGAATTGAATTTAGACAAAATAAGCTCCAGATGCCAAATTAAATAGAAAAAACTAAATTTCAATCTGAGGACTAGCTAGTTATGTTGACATTAACCATTTTCTTTTTTCTGATGCTCAAATTAAGACCATGGTCCAAGAGTTTCTTGTTGATTACATTTTTGCCTCTGCTAATCTCCACATAGAGCATTGGTTCCACTACTAGAAAAATGGGCATCAGCAATTGCTGAGCCGTTGCTGAAGAGCATCAGCAACGGCCGAGCCGTTGCAATAGAGCCGTGACAGAAAGTCGTGTTGCTGATAACTTAGCAACGGCTCAGCAACGGCCGCTCGGGCCGTTGCTAAAAATATTATCAGCAATGGTTTTGCCACGGACTCGGAGCCGTTGCTGATAACATTAATAGCAACGGCCGCTGAGTCCGTAGCAACGCCGTTAGTAAAAGCCCGTCGCTAAGCCGTTGCTGTAGGTCATCAGCAACGGCTTTCGATACACTTTTAGCAACGGCTTTCCCACGGACGGCCGTGGGAAAGCCGTTGCTGATGATGTGAACCTGGTAACAAAAAAATTTTAAATTTTAAATTTCCATTGATACATTGATACATTATCTGATACATAACTCACACACCCATACACTCATACACACATTCATTCACACATCACAAACACACCAAGATATACATCAAAACAATTATATTTATATTGATAATTATCCACGATAGTATAAAAACAATTCAAATGCAAAATTGAAGTATCAATATCCAAACAAAATAAGTTAAATAAGTTCAATATCTCAGTAACAAAGTCAATATAAACAAAATCTCACGATGACGATGGAGGATGGTCTGGATCATATGGCGGGGTCTGGAGTGCTTGAGTGTACACCGGCGTGGACTGACTCGCGGACGATGGATTAGATGATGCCGAAGAGATGCCTGCTTCGGGATGACCTGACATGTTGCGTAGCATAGCTTGTATATCCGCCATCATCTGATTCTAGCGCTTCATTATCTCAGTCTGACGCGCGACCGTGTCCTCTAGAGTCCTTATTCTGCTACTATGATCATAACTGGATCTAGAGGTGGACGGCCGCTCATCAGCAACCGGAGGGGTCGGTGCCCCAAGTGGCCATAGTACGGCTCGCGCATGACCACTATCTGCGAAGCCATATACGCGACCATGGTCCCAGCCACCTGCGGCCTTGACCCACGATGCTGCGTCAAAGTCCTGCGGTAATTCTTTGATCAATTTTTTAAAATAATTGAGAGGAAGGAGTGCAAAAACATGTGCAATGTATGCATCAGTATACGTAGTGTGTATATATATATATATTGATTTCTAGGATCAAAGTGACTGATTATATACTATATATATATATATATATATATATTGATTTCTAGGATCAAAGTGAATGAAGTGTTATTTATTGTTCATGCATTTAGGAGCCCTAGATTACCAAATAAAAAAAATATGGATCAAAATAATTGGATTTAATTATTTGCTGATTTAGAAAGGTATATATCCAAGCATATATAAAAATCAAAATTAAATTAGGTTATCATAATTAATCCAAGTAAAATATAATGCAGAACAAAAAAAATAAAAATTAAAGGATAAAAAATTCAGGTCACAGTTGATGCATTGCCAAGTAATATGATTGATCGTAGTTGTAAAATGTGAATAATCCGTATATACCACAACCAAATGACCAAGAGAGTGATATATAGAACTCTAAATTTAAGAGATAAGGGACATATTTGTCCCTAAAGTATTCGAAAAGATATAAATTTGCCCTTAGTTTTTTTTTTCAAAAAAGCCCTCAATCGTCCAAATCTTGGGGTAAAAATACCACTGCATGTAACGGTTTGACAAGTCAGCAAACGGTTTTTTACGTGGCAATGATAATGGCCATATTTGCCCATAAAGTATTCAAATAGATACAAATTTGCCCTTAAACATTTTTTTTTGAAAAATGCCCTTGTCGTCTAAATTTTGGATCATATTTGTCCCTAAAGTATTAGAAAAGTTACAAATTTTCTCTTAAACTTTTTATTTTTTGAAAAATACCCTCGCCGTCCAAATTTTGGGCCAAAAAAATAACTGCTTGTAACAATTTGATAAGTCAGCAAATAATTGCTTACGTGGTAAATAAAATAAGCCACATCATCAAGCTACACTGGATTTTAAGCTGCCAATATGTAATACCCAATATATTCACAACCTAAATTAATTATGGGCGACATATAGAGTTCGTATATATCCTAAATTTTAGTTACAAGCCATTAAAACACGCGTCAAATTGAACGAGCTAAAAAGATAGATCCTAAATTTTAGTTACAAGCCATTAAAACACGCGTCAAATTGAACGAGCTGAAAAGATAGAAAAGATAAGAAAAGGAAAATAAGGTAGCTCAATCAGCTGCAAAAACTAGCCGGTTAAGGGGTGCTACAAAAACACGTCCCACCACTTCTATGTAATACCTGAAAATTTTTAAAATACTTATTTAATTATTTCAGTGTGATAATTTAATCGCGCGTCAGGATGGACCGGATGAAACGCTGGAGGGCTTGAATTGAAGATTGGCCTTTGTGCGAGAGGAAATTAATTCATCTAAGTTTGATTAGTCCTTAGATGGGTTGCTTGGTTCAAGACGAATCCGGAGGTTCGAGCGGAACTCGAATCAGACTTGTATTGGTTGAGCTATGATTTTTTTTAGACTCAACTTAATTTAAGGGGCACTTTGGTCTTTTGACGATTGGGGTTTTAGTATTTATACTTCATATATCCCTCAGGGGCGCGAGGGATTTTTGGCCCAAATTTTGGACGGCGAGGGCATTTTTCAAAAAATAAATAGTTTAAGGACAAATTTGTACCTTTTCGAGTACTTTAGGGGCAAATATGACACAAAATTTGGACAATGAAGGGATTTTTCAAAAAAAAAAAGTTTAAGTGCAAATTTGTACATTTTCGAATACTTTAGGGGCAAATATGACCCTTATTCTTGCCACGTAAGCAACCGTTTGCTGATTTGTCAAACCGTTACAAACAGTGGCATTTTTGATCCAAAATTTGGACGATGATGATATTTTTGAAAAAAAAGAAAGTTTAAGGATAAATTTGTACATTTTCGAATACTTTGGGGGCAAATATAGCCCTTAAGATTTTTCAAAATAGACAATAATATGTTTAATTAGCCATGCCAACTTTATAAATAAATATAAAATATTGGGTAAAAAATAACTCTAATTAGTCAATAAATATTAAGTTACATTGATGAAATGAAATAGTAATTAAGTAGCACAATGGAAAAAAAATTGTATTTGGATGTGAAGAGTTAAGGAAGTCAAATCATTGCTGATTAATTGTGACAAATTAAGGAGACAATGGAACTGCATAGGATAGAAATAAGAAAGAAGGGGAGAAAGATATATAAGTTGATGCAATGTAGAAATGGGGTTGAATGTTGGAGAGTTTTAAGTAAATTAAGAATGTTTTAGTGTTTATCTATTTTAGAGAATTGCCACTTAATTAAGTGATAATTCTAATGTACCCCAACTCAAGATAGAGATTATCACTTTAAGCAAAGACCAATTAGTTGATGTAGATTGTCACTTCCCGGATTATTGATCATAATTTGGTAGAATTAGTGGCTTTACCAAGTGCCACCTTAACCCAACAATTGATTGTCAGGGACTTGGTATCAAGGATGCCATTCATGCTAAAAAGATCATTCCTTTCTTAAATAAAGAAAAATATTGCAGTTATCACCCCTGATACTTCAATTCTTGCAGTAAATTTTTTTGGAACTTCAAGTGTCTTTATGAAGCTATCTTAAAACTAAGAGAAGGCCTTCGTATTAGACTGGGTGATGGTTCATCCACTAGTATCTGAAAAGACCCTTGAATTTCTAATATACCACTCAACAAATGGTATGCCAGCTGATAAAGAATGGCTCCTGCAACTATGACTTAATCTTGGATCTTCTTGGGGGTTTCCACCTCAACAACATATACCAAATTCACATCCCTAAGGAGAAAGTTAAGGACAAGTGAATTTTGAGCCATAATGAAAAAGGAGTGCTCAGTTGAAGGCAACATATAATTCCATTAAAGAAAAGGCCTCTGAAAAATTATCTCCTGGTGCCAACTGGAAGAAAATTGGGACATGAATGTTATCCGAAAGGTCAAAATCTTTCTCTGGAAATTGTTATGGGGTAGACTACCCACCACTGAATATTTTGCCAGAATCAGTAAGGTAACTTCAGTTGCCTGCTTTGTGTGTGGTGATTCTTTTGATAGTTTAAAGCATATCTTGTTTGATTTTCCTTTTGCCAAAGGATACTGGGACAAATTGTAAATGGAGTTCAGGCTTAAATTCAAGTACAAGTACAGGGAGATGTGGTATGTAGGTAAATGGTTAGAGGAAACCATATACCTGATAATCCTGCATTTAATAAATGGTTACCTGAGATTATTGCTGAATCATTATGGAACATCTGGAAGAGTATAAATAATTGTTGCTTCAATAACAGCAGGTCTGGTTATAACACCTTATTTTTCAAAAGTATTGTTGATATTCAATGGAAAGGAGAACCTGTTGTTAATCTTTCTGGAATCAACTACATGAGTAATGTATCTGTTGATAACCTGAGTAATGTATCTGTTGATAACCTGCAAAAGCAGAGAGGTAACTGTGAATACAAGGTCTTTTGTGATGCAGCTTGGAAAGACATATGTGGTTGTTGGGTTGGGTGTTAATATAATTGATGTTAAGGGTGTTTGTATCAGCGAAAATTGTTTTCCTAAGCCAGTCTGCTCCCCCCTTGCTGCTGAAACTTGGGCCATCTAGTGTTGTTTGACTAAATCTAAGGAGTTGAGACTGGAGATTTTTTCAGACTGCCTTCATCAACATTTTGAACAGGAAGGACAAGCCTCCCTGGTTCATTTACAATATTATAAGAGATATCTGGTTGCTAATGAGGAGCTTTGCTACTTGTATTTTGAGCCACATTAGAAGGGATTTAAATTACACCGCTCATGTACTTGCCAAAGATGGTCACAGGAAAGGGTTATGGAGCTCTCAAACTCAGTATTGTAATGTTGAAAGCTATGAGGATTGTAGCTTATCTCCCAAGAGCTTTGGGAGATTGTTGAAGATGACTTCGATCCTCTAAATCTATCGAATCGTTTAAAGGAGACAAAAAGAGGGACGCCAAAGTGATCCTCTGCATCCAAGAAGGGAATAAGAAGATTTGAATACATTTGTGAATAATATAATTGAAAATGGCAAATCAAATTCGAAGTTATGGTGAAATTCTGGAAGAGTTTTGAATTGTTCAAAAAAAATTGAGAATCATGCTATAAAAATATGACCATATTGTGGCAGCAATTGAAGAGGGGAATAGATCATGACTAGCGAACAAATTCTTGGATCTATGCTATCTCATGATGCGAGAATGAAAAGGTTTGAAAATAAACAAAAACGGAATAGTGTTTTACATGAGATTGGGTAATAATGATGGTTCTTCCAAGAAAATAGGAAAAAAACCTGCAGATCACACAGACAAAAAAGAAAAAGAAATAAAAGACAAAATATAAGATGCTGAAGGACATATGCCGAACTGGAGTGGAACCATTTGGCCCGGTTGGACTAGACCCGACAGCGTCCCACTACTCATCTCGGGCCGAACCAGATGGCTTCGTCCGCGGGCTCCACCTAGCCACACCCTCGGACCATATCCGAGCCAGACCAGATGACTCTACCCGAGGACCCCACCCAGCCATACATGGATATCTGAATCATTCCATATTATGGGGGATACGCCATTATAGGCCTGCCATCTTCGGGATCGGTCTCGACCCATTCTAGGCAACATCCCCCCGCGAGATTGTCGGGAGACGTCATCACCTCCACCTACAATAAATATAGACGTGGCACACCTCATGTAACCCTAATTCCAATTTCCATTACCTCCACCATGGAGTCCCACTAACTTGATCGTCGGAGTGTCTTTTGTAGGACCAGACTGCTCTGATCCTCAAGCAGGAACATTTGGCGCTCACCGTGGGGCCGAGTGAAGCTTACCTCCCCCACAACGATTGGAACCCAATTTCAAGTGACGACCGCCGCAAGCTAACGGTAACGACCCGACTGCATCAATCGACCGCAACTTGGTGATGTTGAAACAGCGAGGAGCGACGCTTTGGTGCCGGCCCATCTTCCACCCGAAGAGCCTCAGCAACGGATAAATGATTTGGAAGCAAAAAACCAACGTCTAGCAGCCCAAGTTGAGATACTGACACGGTCCCAAGGGCAGCCCCTGGCTGACCACGAGCGTTGTCACTTAGAGCATGGGGAGAGCAATCACTCAGAAAGAAGGAGGCCAATTTTTGTCCTCCGTGATGAGGTCTCCAGTACCCCCGCCCAGAAAAGGACGAGGATCCCAAGGCTCGAAAGGTCGGGACTACCCTTCCCGTCAACGCAGGGCCCTTCGTTGAGCACATAATGACGACCCGCCTCCTGTCAAGAAGTAAGTTACCTACCACCTTGACACCCTACAATGGAACAGGCGAGCCCATGCTACACCTGATGGCGTTCAGAACCACGATGTTCTATCATGGGGCGACCGATCCCGCACTCTGTAGAGCCTTTCCAACCTTCTTGGGAAAAACTGCGTTATTGTGGTTTGCTTCCCTCCCGCTAGGATCTAATCATTCCTTCAAAGACCTCTCCCACGCCTTCCTCGGCCGGTTCACCACGTCGCGAGTCTATCACAAGACGAAGGCTGCCCTCCACTATGTCAAGCAGGGGCAACATGAGGTCCTAAGAGAATACCTGAACAGGGTTCAGTCCATAGCGACCAAAATTCCCAATTTCGACCCACAAATCAAGCTGTACTCCATCAAGCTCGGGCTAAAGCCCAGGTTCTTTGCTGACCAGATTGCCTGACCGAGTCTAAAGACATGGCCGAATTCCAAGAGAAAGCCGCAAGCTTCATAAAAATGGAAGAACTCCGAGAAGCAAAAAAGATCGACTGGAAGAACCTCAAGGTCGCTGTCGAGGATAAAAAGTCCAAAAAGAGAAATAGAAGAATTAAAGACCTCAGCCGACATGAATGGGGCAATGGCAGGGGATCGAGGTCACCACCTCGCCCGAATGCCCGATTCGAAAGGCACACCCCCTTCAACACAAAGAAGGAAACCATCCTCCGCGACATCTACCATCTTAAGCTTATCAAATACCCCGCCAATGCAAGAAAGAAAAAGCTACCGCCTAAAGTCGACATGAGCAAGAGTGTGCATTCCATGATCTTTATGGACACACTACCGAGGACTGAGTAATGCTCGAAGATCAACTCAAAGATTTAGTCTGTGCAAGATACCTAGACAGGTATGTCCATCAAAGGAAAGAGAGAGGTCGGAGCAGGAGCCGCGACCCTCGACGACGAAGCCGAACACCTCTGAATTCCCACAAGGAGAACAACTGAGCTAACGAGCCCGGAGGGGTCATCGACTACATTGCTTGAGGATTTACAAGGGGTGGAGAGTCGAGCTCGGCCAAAAAGAGGCCCCTTCGGGCAATCATGGCAATTGATAGCGCCACTCGCCCACACCGGCCTGCCCCCAAAACTCTGGTAATATCGTTCTATGAATCCGACTTTCGCGGAACTAATCAAAACCTACACAACTCGGTTGTAATCTCTGTGATTGTAGGAAACTTCATCGTCAAAAAAGTTCATGTTGACCAAGGGAGCTCGACCGATATCCTTTTCTACTTTACCTTTGAGAAAATGCAATTAATGGAAACCTCGCTCACACCATGCAAGGGAGACTTGGTAGGCTTCTCGGGAGAGAGGGTTGTTGTCGGCGGAACTATATGGCTGAGGACGACATTAAACGCTCAGCCAAAAGCGAAAATAATTGATGTACAGTATCTTGTCATTAACATTCCCAACCTATATCATATGATCCTAGGATGACCGTCCTTGAATAATCAGGGAGCTGTCGTATCCACTCCCCACCTAGCGTCAAAATTTTCGGTCTCAGAAACAGAAGTAGGTGTGTTGCATATTGACCAGAAAGAAGCCCGATGATGCTATAATGAATGCCTCAATCCAAAGGTGGCTGAAGCAAAGAATGAGCTTATCAGCCCATAAATACTTCCCAAAATCAAAGGCAAACAGTCAATTGAAGCCTCCGAACCAAGCTCAAGACGGGACATGCGAAAGCAACCCCGACTCAACCCTTGAAAAGAAATCAAGTCATGATCAAATCATCATAATGAAGCTCAGAACAGAGCACTCCTCTTGTACGCACAATTTCCTTATTACTTAATAACATTGCATTCCCTGCATTTTTCTCTGTGTATGTTCAGGGAAACCTACAACTATCTTACCACCTTGAATGACTATCATATTTGTTGATCAAATACCCACACTAAAGGGAAGGGGGGGGGGGGGGGGGGGGTTGAATAGTGTTGGGTGAGTTTTAACTTCTATTCGATTTCTAAGGCAACCAAATTAACACGCTCCTAGATAGAGATGCTTGATGAATAATAAATAGCAAATAAGCACAATCAAACAAGCAATGCAAAGACGAGTAATTATAGTGGTTTGGTCAACCGCCTACTCCACTACCTTGGCTCCACACCAAGGATTTCTAACCAACACTTTATAGACTGCCTCGAACCTATTCACCTAGGCAAAACATAATTCTAGAAAGCAAACCTAAGTGTTTACACTAGCACACCTAACAAGCTAACAATGAGAATTACAATTAAAGAACGATGAAAAACAACAAAAAAGAGCTAAAATGAAACCACAAGTGTGAGCTCCTTCCAAAGCCTTCTAAGTCCCCAACTCTTCAAGATGGTGAGCTCGAATCATTGTCGGAGTTGAGACGAGAAGATCGCTTGGGGAAGATGAAGCTATCGATGAAGCAAGTGAGCACAATTCGATCTTTGAAGGCTTAAATCTCTCTTAGGAATGCACTAATGATCATTAAGAATCTTTAAGAGAGGTTGGTGAGGGGTATTTATAACCCCTCACTCGGCAGATCACTCCAACGAGCGTTTTTCTGCCCATTGGGCGATGTCTGATCACTTGACGGTTGATCATCGGTCGACCGACTGATCGACAGCCCAACAACCGCAGGGCTATTACCTCTTTCTGGCAACATTCGATCGACTAGTCAATCGACCGAATTGGCCAATTTTTCGCCTTGCCCAGTCGACCGAATTGGCCACTGCCAATTTTTTGCCTTGCCCGGTCGACCGACCAGTCGACCAAATTGGCCACTACCAATTTTTGGCCTCGTTCGGTCGACCGAACCTGACCTGAGACTATTTTTTTTAGCCATCTTCTTGCGCGCTTCATTTTCGGGTTCCGTTACCAAGTTTTGACTTGGATAACATTACAAATTGGCTTGGGATGAATTCCTAGAGATATATTACATAAAATCTAATCCTAACTCTAGATTTTCTACTTGCTCGTTTTCGTAGCCATTTTTGCTTATTCTTCTTGTATTTCTCCGAACGAACTTCGTGCGCATATCGTAACATCAACCTGGACTCAAAACTTCACAAATAAATTTATTTCATGTTTGTTATCATCAAAATAGAAATCGAAGCCTAGGGGGAACCCTTGGGCCAATAATCTTCCCCTTTTTGATGACGACAAACAAAACATGAAATTCTATAAAACTCTAAGTATCATTTGTGAGTTTGAGTTAAGGCATACACAACCTATTTGCAACTTGACATATGCTCCCCCTATCAACATGCATATCATGCTTATAACCCCCCCTATCTATATACATCATAAAACACATGTGACCTTGATTTTTCTCCCCCTTTTGACATCAATCAAAAAGGGCAAGAACTAAGGTACTATTAATGAGTTTCATCAATAAAACCGAGTATCATCTATCACTATAGTCCTTCCTATCAATGTAAATATATAGAAGACAAACATCGATAAGTCACAAAGCCCCATTACAAGGCAATACATAAGTGTGATGATACTACATGAAATGCAATTTTTCAAAAGACGTGTAAATTTTGAAAGTTTAAACACTTGGAAAAGCACAAATCCCTAATTGCATTCTTGAATTTGTAAAGTTTTTTTCATTTAAGGGTTTTGTGAATATATCCGCAAGTTGCTTGGGTGGATACAAATTCCATAGATATTTTTCTCTTAGCTACATTATCCCTAAGAAAATAGTGCCTTAGATCAATGTGCTTGGTCCTAGAGTGTAAACACTACAACACAATTGACCTATAGAGACACAAAATTAGAGACAAAATATATTTTTGTTTCTAAATCTTCGCATTTAGAGACTAATAGACACAAAATTTGCTCCTAATTAGCCTCTAAAGATCTATAGAAACAACAACAACATAGTCACTTAATTGATTTGACTCTAAGCTATAGAAACACCAGCAATAAAGTCACTTAATTGATCTGACTCTAAAGCTATTTTTAGATGCTAATTAGGGATAAATTTTATGTTTATTAGTATCTAAATGTGAAGATTTAGAAATGAAAATTTAATTTGTCTCTAATTATGTGCCTCTATAGGTCGGTTGTGTTGTAGTGAAAATTAGATTTTTTGTTAATTAATTGCACTAGTATTATCACAATGTATGAGTATACATGAATGCTTAAGTCCATAATCTAAAAGAGTTTGTTTCATCCAAAGCACTTGTGCACAACAACCAGCCGCAACGATGTATTCCACTTCGGTAGTTGAAAGTGCAACTGAGTTTTATTTCTTTAAAAACCAAGAAACAAGACTCATCCCTAGGAATTGACAACACCCACTAGTGTTTTTTCTATCTACTTTACACCCGGCAAAATCGGCATCCGAAAAACTAATTAAATCGAAAGATGCATTATATCACTACAAGAAAATAGACCTCTAGTGACGCAATTATAAGGTCGCTTTTATTAGCGTTGCCAAAATTTTGAAACTCATATTATTTGGAGACACTATAAAAAGTGTCACCTTTTTTGCTGTAATTGAGGATATATTTTTTCTGTCACGATTTTTTTCGATTAGGGACGATTTATTATGAGCGTCTCAAAATTAGAAACGCAATTTACATTGCGTCCCCGGTTTATTAAAAAATAAAAACACGTCCGATTTAAGATTAGAGACGCTAATTTATATGCGTCTTCGATTTAAAAAAATTAAAACATAATTTATATATTGCGTCTCTAATTTAAAATTAGAGGCGCCAATTTATGTGTCTCCGATTTAAAAAATTAGAGACACCAATTTATATATGTATCCTATTTAAAAAATTAGAGACGCAATTTATATTATGCCATCAATTTAAAATTAGATATGCTAATTTATATGTCTCCAATTTAAAAAATTAGAGAGGCCAATTTATGTGTCTCCGATTTAAAAATTTAGAGACACAATTTATATTGCGTATCTAATTTAAAATTAAATCTTTGATTTAAAATTATAGACGCAATTTATATATAAATTGCGTCTTTGATTTAAAATTAGATACGCAATTTATATTGCGTCTTTAATTTTAAATCAGAGACACCAATTTATATGTATTCCGATTTAATATATAAGAGACGCTAATTTATATGCGTCTCCGATTTAAAAAATTAGAAACACAATTTATATCGCGTCGCTGACTTAAAATTAAAGACACCAATTTATGTTGCATCTCTTATTTAAAATTAGAGACATTTAAGAGTTTAAAATTTATATTGCATTAATAGGGGTTTAAATTTAAAATAAATAGCAAGTATTTTAGATGATACATTTATATTTCTATTTATTTTAAATTTAGATTATATTATTATATTCAATATAAAAATTTAAATTTAAGTGTTTAAATTTAAAATAAATAGCAAGTATTTTATTTTAAATTGGATATATTGCAATATACACTTAAATAAAGTACTTTATTTTAAAAAGGATAAATAGCAAGGGCTTAAATTTATAGTGCTATTTATTTTAAAATAAATAACAAGTATTTAGATGATAGTAATATATTGCGGTACTTTATTTTCTATTCTCCTGCGCGTGATTTCTCCCGCTTCCTTCTTCATCTCCACGCCAATCTCTCCCTTCTTTTCTCCTGTTAAAAACCCTAAACCCTTTTCATTCTTCTCTCCCTTCTTTCTCTATTCTTCCTGGTCCACCACAGATGGAGCTGCTCGACGGCTGCGCGATTGCAGAGGTGGATCTCCAGCTCTAGTTGTCAACCGCCTGAGAGGTGAATCCCTTTTTTCTGTTTCTGTTGTTCCATTCATGTTTGATCGCCGGAGGTCAGGTCAGATGTGCTTTTATTAGTCTTTTTGTTAGTCGGCGACAGTAGATATAGCTATAAAGACATTTCAGTGTTGTTATTAGTCGGAGATAGTAGATCGCTTGAGGTAGATATTGATTTTATTAGTCTTTTTGTTAGTCGACGACAGTAGATAATGCAGTATGAGCTTTTGACCCATTTTAATTTGAACTCAATGAATTGTCTTTGCACTCGGGAGAAACTAATATGATAATCTAAGTTCTGCAGCGAAGTCAACAATTTGTCCTTGCATAATAGGTGAAAACAATTTATAATTCAGGTTAATTGTGATCACATATAGGTTGTTTATTTAATTAGCTCTATATGATCTTTTTGTCACACTTTACATTTAATTAGGTTGTGTGAGCTTTAAAGATGTTGTGACTAGAAAAGGAACAATGGCACTTAATCTCTTTGAGCATCGAAACAGAGGAATGGCATAAAAAGACAAAAAGAACATTTAGAGGAACAATTATACAACATCAATATAGAACAGTAAGCAGATATGGTCTCAATATTATGTGACCATGAAATAGACAGAAAAACTTTATATATTTATTGGACATCACATATTTCTACATCTAATTTATCTCTTTGTTCTGGATCAATTTTCTGTAAATTTTAGTGAGGGATGAATGTAGAATCATATAAATACTTGAATCTACATATTATATATCCACCGATGATTAAGAAGAACAAACTGAGATTTCCTTCATGTAACATGGCACTCCACTTTCCCACAAAATAAAAATAAGAGCTACGGTTCTCTCCAAATGTACAAGTGAAGTTTTGAAAGAAGGATTTATATAAGAAGGTCATTCTTCTTTTGTTAATGATCAGTCTCATAGGTTTTTGCACTCCATGAAAAATGACCAATCTTAGTTTTTATGTTCCTAACATGAATAAACAAGATACAACCTAATGCATGGTTTGATGTTTTTTTCGGTAGTAAATGAGTTATATTGTTATGTGACCTAGATGATTTCATCTTTGTGTATTTTTTTTTAAAAAAAAAGTTAATAAAGGGTTCTCATCTTTCCATGTATCCTGAATATCTTTTCACCTTATTGATTTGGTTGAATACATATTTCTAATGACTAATAAAGTAAGCCCATCCTTTTCACTAAGAAAATAAGTTGCTCTTATGAAACATATTTATCTCCTTAGATGTATTTTTTTTGTTTTTGTTGTTCCATTCATGTTTGATTTATAGCGAAGTAGTTTATTGGTTATCTTCTGCTTCAATTCCTCTTTTGTCGGTTTGAGGTAATGAACATGCTTTGATATCTAGGCTTTGTTGTTCTTTGTTGCTACTAACATGCTTTGTGCGTAAGTGTATAATTTGTGTTCTTTAGTTGTTTCTAATAGCATGCTTTGATATCTAGGCTCAAAGTTATATCCATGGATAAATCATGGATAGAAAAGCCGAGAACACATCCAGCTTATTTGAAGGTTGTAGAATATTTTATTAAATTTGCATCGGAGAATGCTTTGATTGATGGTAGAATAGTTTGCCCATGTCAAAGATGTTACAATAAATTTTCCCATGAACCAAGTGTGGTGGAAGATCACTTGGCATGGAATGGCTTCTTGTATGGTTACACAACTTGGGTTTTCCATGGAGAATCTTACTCATCAACTCCTATTAGTATGTCTCACCACCAAAGCACTTCTAGTGCTACCACCAAGTCTCAGTTTAACTTTAGTTGGTGAAAGCTTATGAACAGAAGAGACATCTAATCCTGATTCACAGTGATGATGCTATTGTGGGGTTACTGCATCTGCTAGAACTCTGAGCAGTCAATTAATATAAAATTAAGCTTTCTGCGTGTGTGTAGTGTCAACAGATTAATTAAGCTTTCTGTCTGTGCATGTGTGTAGGTAACACTTCTCCTGCTAGGGACTCTTCATGGATTAGGAGAAGTGTTGCAGATACATGAATTTGATTGATATAAACGTTGCTACTACTACTCTTCTTTTGTGACAACTAATCCAATTTTTATCTTCTAGATTCATATTTCTCATTATTTAGTTATGTTTCATCTCAGCTACTGCCACTTTTACTCTTGGTTCTTTCTACTCCGACAATGTGGTTTCTCCAGTTTTCTAGAGAAGATGATGTGTCATTATTCCTTTACCGATCTTTTTGTTTAATGAGTCTTAGATGGTTTAAAATGTTATTATGCTTAATGAAGCTGTTGTTTCATGTCAGCTTTATTCTTCTATCAATGTCCTAGTAGTGTGTTGGCTTCAATCCTTTTAGTATCAAAGAAACACATTCCAGACAATGTTAGATCCAGACTCAGATTTAAACTGGTTTAAGCACTGGTTTTTGATCTAGGTAAGAAAATATAAAAATAAAAAATCCAGGTCAACCATTCAGGTTTGACTGGTTTTCAACTAGTTTGTCTAATTTTCAAATTCTTGGTAAACATTAGACTAGTTCTGATAGGTGCTTTGATTGTATGAGCTTACCATCTTTTTTTAACTGAACAAACAGGTTCACAAAGCACAGAACATTGCATCAAAAAGAGGGAGGCGCGCTGTTGACTGAAGAAGATTTTTTATATCTCATCCGTAAGGTACCACAACCAATCCATCTGCTTTAATGGATTAGGCTTGAACCATGGACTGAGTTACTAGAGAGCAAAACTATAAGAGGCTATACACAAATAAGCCCACACACATAAGCAATTAAGCAGAGAAAGAAGTATAATGGGGACAGGTTTCAAACTCATTCTCTATGCTCTCATTGCATGTAATCTTTTAATTGAGTGACCACTTATTTCAAAGCTAAAATTTTTAGGAATTGAACTAATCTATACTTTATATTATGACAGAATTGGGAATGTTAGAATTGTTCATATTTCCTATTTTGTCATCAGTGAGTAGTTTATATTTCTTATAAACTAATCTATACTTTATTTTATTGAGAATCTAATCAAATTTATGGTCTCCGATAAAATAATTTCTTTCATAGGCTGGAGGAGGCACAATTCCAATTACTGCAAGAACGTTAGAGACTATAATTCGTCTTTCCAGCTCATGCCAAAATGAAGCTGAGACAAGAGGTAATTTATTCAACCACATTGAAATTGTTTAAGAAAATGAGATAGTTTACATGGTTAGCTTTTGTTAATTGATGTGCTAATTTGATGGAAGCACTAGCTAAATCTGGAGAGGAAAACATTCTTTCCTTCCAGCTTGTTTACAGAGAACAAATGTGGAGGCTGCTTTGCAAGTTCTAAATTTTGCTATATATCACAAAGAACTAACTGACATGGAAGAACGTGAACAACAAGAGCTTGAGATGAAACAGAAAGCTGATCATGATGCTGAACAGAACAATGGGAATGTTGATGGTGGTAGCAGGTAAATCCTAGATTAAAAGTTGTTCTTTTAAGCTTTTCTAATCCTAAACTTAGATGTAGAAGTAGACCATGCCTCCGACCTGCAGACAGGTTCACCCTCTTAATCAAAGAATTGAATAATCTTTTTTATCACTAGTTGTAATTCTAATTTAATTCAAAGTTAAACCTCTTTTTTTATTGTGCAGAATTGAAGCCTTTGAATCCATCTTGGACCAACATGTTCTGGCCAACCATTTGGACCAAACTTCAATAGCTGAAATCGAACAGTTGGTCAACAGGGAAGCAACCATGCCCTATACAAGGCGCCAAATATCATCTATCTTGGAGGTAATTAACAAATTTGCAATAAGTATAATGATCTCATTACGTCTTTGCTTCATTAATAGCAATGCTTCATTAAGAAATTTTTCTCATACTTATTTGCTTTGTTTTCTTTGATAGTGATGGAATCATTCGAATTATTTAAGGAATTTTTATTATGTTGTTAATATTTTTGTTTGAGGATGTCATCTGCCTCTGAAAACAGAGAGCTTCAGGATGTTAATATTATTGTTTGAGGATGCACTAGACATGTTATGTGATAGATGTTAGCTTTATAAATTTGGTTTGTAATAGGCTATTCACTTTTTAATGTTTCATTTGAACCATGCAGAAGATATATTATTGTGTTGACACATTTGGTTTTTGGGATCTTATTTATTCTACTCATACATTAATATATAATATAATATATATTCTATATATTAATATGAATTAATATATATTTCATATTAATTAAATATATAGTAATTTATTTCAATATAATAGATTAATATAAATAAATATTTATAAAAATATTTAGTTATAATAAAGAAAAATATATATATAATTCACTAATATATATATATACACATTAATATTTGAGACGCAAAGGCATGTGCATTGCGAATATCAGTTGGGAGACGCTTTTAGTAAAAGTCTTGCGAGTTACATTAAAGACGCAATTAAAAAGCGTCTCCGCCAGAAATCACTAACGCTAGGCCTTTGCGTCTCGAATAAGCAAGTTGCATTGGAGACACATATAAAAAGCGTCTCCATCGGAAATCATTGACGTTAAGCCTTTGCATCCCAAATATTATTCGGGAGACGCTTTTAGTCAAAGCATCGCGAGTTGCATTGGAGGCGCAATTAAAAAGCGTCTCCGATCCGCCAAAAATCACCGACGCCAGAACTTTGCGTCTCAAAAATTATTGGGGACACAATGATCTGAGACGCTTGTAAGTAGCGTCGGTGAGGTAATTAGTGATGCAAAAAAGCGTCCATAAGAGAAAAAAAAAACGTCACCATTTGCTATATTTGTTGTAGTGCATGGATACCATAATCCTATGTCAACTATGCCTTTCAAATATCTCAATATGCGTTTGACCGCACTTAAGTGAGATATTTTAGGACAAGATTGAAACCTAGCACATGCACAAACACTAAACATGCACCACAAGAAATTTGACTTTTAGTGATGAGATTTGGTGGGGATCGCGCATTGACCATCACAAAATCAACCTATTTATGGGGGTCGCTAGTTGACCCTCATGAAAATCGGTCAGTAAAAGAACACTTTTGTGAGCGTTAGATATGACCTCCACTAAAAAGTATATATAGTGAGGACAACACCATGACTCTCACGGAAACCCGTCAGTAAAAATAAAACATTTTGTGAGGGTCGGGTATGACCCTCACTAAAAAGTATATATTGTGAGGAGAACATCGTGGGCCTCACGAAATCCTATATTTTGTGAGGGTCGAATATGAACCTCATTAAAAAGTATATTTTGTGAGAACATCATGACCATCACGAAATCTTACATTTTGTGAGGGTCGAATATGACCCTCACGAAATCTTGCATTTTGTCGGGGTCGAATATGACCCCACTCAAAAGTATATTTTGTGAGGATATATGATCCTCACGAAATCCTGCACTTAGTGAGGGTCTAATATGACCCTCACTAAAAAGTATATATTGCGAGGACAATATGGTGACCCTCACTAATTCCTATATTTTGTGATGGTTAGAAATGACCTTTACCATTTCCTACCTCTCACTCCTAAATCTAAAAGTAAATAAAAATTAATTTAATCATAAAAATAACTTTAGAGAATTAATTAATTGATTAAATATATTTTAAAAATCTAAAATATTCTTAAGTAAAAAACAAAACAATTAAAATTCTCACTCATCCCTCAAAATTATTTAATTAATAAAATTATTATTAAATAAATAATAATTTTAATAATTAATCAATTATATATATATATATATATATATATATATATATATATATATATAATCAATTATATATTTAGAATTAATTAAAATATATTTAAAATTAAAACCCACACCCGTTTTTCCCAACCGAGAAAAGCCTCGCGGTGTTGCCTCTTTTTTTTCCTCTCCCTCATTTGTCTGCGCACTGCACGCCGTCCCCCCCCCACCTCGCCTAACATCCTTCTCATCTCTGCCCCATCCCAAAATCTTCATTTTCTACCCTATCACCAATGTGACTCGCCTGCCTAATCACAATCGCCCTATACCCTATCTTTGACCGACCGTACCCTACCTCCAGCAATCATTTTACTAAATTCCTAATTACTCGCCTGCCTAATTACACAGTGTCTGAAAGGTGTGTTCAGATCAAAATGTCATATTACTAAATTCCTATCCTTTTTGTTCTTCGCCACTACTTAAAGTTCTTTTAGTTTTTTTAATCTATTTGATTAAAGCCTATAATATGCCATCTTCTAATACCAAACATGAAGTTAGAATGAATGAAAGTATTTAAATGATCAATTCATTCACGGGTTCAAACCCTTACACCTATTTATCTAATTGTTTAAGACACTTTAATTGTTTAAGATCTCTTTTATCACATTTTCCTTTGATGTGGCCATTGGTTGACCTGGCAAGGCTACTATTGTGACAGTGGTCTGATGTAGTTTTGAGTGGATGGGAGCACACTTTTGTTCTCTCAAGGTCTCAGGCTTATAAATTACAATGTTAAGTCTACTAGTACCTATTTGAATTTTATTTATTATGTGTATATATAATATCAGGATAAAGGTGCTGAAGGCAGAGGATGAGTTGCTCGTAGGCAAAGAAGGCTTCTTGTCGTTGAAGTTGAGAAAATACTAGTTGAATTCCAAGCTGGTAAGAATCAGGGAAAGGGAAAGAGTTGTAACTATTCTTTCTTTACCCTTCTAGTTTTAATTTACCCTTCTTTCTTTCCATATATATATATATATGAAATCCTTTTTGAGTGCTTTTGTACTCAGCTTCTTGGATATGAGAACATTCATATTTGAAATTGTCCAATACCTACATTAGTTTAGTTGTTAGCTATGTTCAAGAACACATTCCAATGTGATTTCTTATCAATTCTCTACAGTCTTGGGTGAGTTAGTTCATGCTTGTTTATCTTATCCGATTCTGAAAATTTATTTCTTTGACTTGCAAGTTGTCTTACATAGTTTTCACCATATTTGATTTTTGTTATGTACCAGGAGAAAACTTTTGCAGATATGGGACAAAGAGGGTAAGTATAATTTACATACAAGTATATAAGTATAATTTAAATACTAGTATAGAAGTATAATCATCCTGGTAATTTCAAAATTGGCTTCTCCAGTTGCACACTATAGTTTACATACAAGTATAGAAGCAAGCAGATGATCAGAAGCTCTGCTAATTTTAGCTCTCATTTTCATAGCATTTGACAGATAACATTGAGCTTCCTTAACTTCACCAGGAATCAAGACTTTTTATTAGATTAGATTCCTCAATTAGACAAAATTGGCTTCTGCAGTCACATTGGATTTTTATTTGCCTCCTTAAAATGATTTATTGTAATTTTACATTCACATCAAAGCTGTTGATTTGTCAATGGTTTGTTGATTTTATATTCACATTAAACCTTTGAATATATGTCAGTAGGCTTGATGTCAAGCTATTGATTTTATATTCACATATTTGATGTTGGCAATTTTATATCTCTTGGCAAAGATTACGACGGCTCTGCCCATAGTGTTGAAGGTGCTTCTAGTAGTTTGTCAATGATTTGGGAAAGATAATCTATTGTATGGTTCAAATTATATTCAGGTCCATACATCTTTTCAATGCTATTATTCAATTCATAGTAATCCTTCATTTAGCAATTTTATTCAGGTTGAGGTTGTATACATACAACAACAATCGTTCATGTAGGAATGAGACTAAGCTTCCTTTTGTTTAATAAGTAAGCTTCCTTCCGGTACATAATGTAACATTTTTTTAGAGTTTTCATATTCCAATTTTCTTTCTCACCCTCCTAAGGTTATGTATTATTAATATTATTTATATATACCTCAGTTTCTATTAAGTTTCCATTAATTTCATTGTATGCTTATGCTCTGATGTATTATTGCTCTTGTAGCCATAGTTCTATATTTTTTTTGTAGTTTATATATACAACTGAAATTGATGTCAACATAAGCATACATGATCTCTTCCAACATAAGAAGATGGAAGAAAAGATAGAAGAAGGAAAAAGGAAGAGGGAAGAGGAGAGAGAAGATGGAAGAACAATTTCAAGAATAGAAGAAAAATGGATATGATAGTTGCTTTCATGGACGATGTGAATGGTGGGAAGAAAGAAAAGAATTTGCGAAGACAACGATCTTGATTTATGTATGAATTAGTAGAATATGTTTGAATTTTATTTTGAAGTTGAAATTTTTATATAATGTGATTGATAATGATTAGATGTGTTTTCTGTAATGGACCATGTTGTGATACTTTATGAATTTTGTAATAGATATATTATATGTTAAATGATGACATGTATTTTTTATCTTTATACGCTTCTTAAGATTTATGTAAATATAGTTAAATTATAAAAAATATTAGATTTTATATGCATATTATAATAACATTTAGTGAGGACCACCAAAAGAAATAAATCAACAAAAAAATATTTTAGTGGGGTCAGCAACCCTCACAAAATGTAATAAATTAATAGTGGGGGTCGCCGATCCTTACAAAATGTAGGAATTAGTGAGAGTCGCGACCCTCACTAAAACCCCATATGACCCTCACTAAAGGCTTCTAGTGAGGGTCACCCAGCCCTCACACATCATCAGAAAAAGTCTCGTCACTAAAAGTATAGGTGAGGGTCATGTTTTGACCCTCACTAAAAGTACATTTCGTGAGGCAGAATTGACCCTCACTAATTCTCATATTTAGTGAGGGTCGCTCGTGAGTTTTAACTTCTATTCAATTTCTTTCGAGTTCAATTTCTAATGCAACCAAATTAATGTGCTACTAGATAGAGATGCTTGATGAATAATAAATAGCAAATAAGCATATTCAAAATAAGCAATGCAATGACGAGTAATTATAGTGGTTCGGCCAACCGCATACTCCACTACCTTGGCTCTACACCAGGGATTTCTAACCAACACTTTATAGACTATATATTTCCCTTTGAATACAACCGAGGCCTTCCTTCTCAACCCTTTGAGAATGCCTCGAACCTATTCACCTAGCAAAACACAATTCTACAAAGCAAACCCAAAATGTTTACACTAGCACACCTAGCAAGCTAACAATGAGAATTACAATTAAAGAACTATAAAAAACAATAAAAAGAAGCTAAAAATGAAACCACAAGTGTGAGCTCCTTCCAAACCCTTCTAAGGCCCTAACTCTTCAAGATGGTAAGCTCGAATCATTGTCGGAGTTGAGATGAGAAGATCGGTTGGGGAAGATGTAGCTATCGATGAAGCAAGCGAGCTCAATTCAATCTTTGAAGACTTAAATCTCTCTTAGGATTGCACTAATGATCATTAAGAAGCTTTGAGAGAGGTTGGTGACGGGTATTTATAACCCCTCACTCGGCCGATCACTCCAACGAGCATTTTTCTACTCGTTGGATGCCGTTCGATTGCTTGCCGATTAATCGTTGGTCGACCGACTAATCGACCGCATGGCTACTTTCTGGCTACATTCGATCTTCCGACTGGTCGACCGAATTGGCTGCTGCCAATTTTCCACCTTGTCCGGTCGACCAAATTGGCCACTGCCAATTTGTGGCCTCGTTCGGTCGACCGAACCTCGGCTGAGACTATTTTTTTCCAGCCATCTTCTTGTGCGCTTCGTTTTCGGGTTCCGTTATCATGTTTTGACTTGGATGAATTCCTAGAGATATATTACATAAAATCTAATCCTAACTCTAGTTTTTCTACTTGCTTGTTTCCGAAGCCATTTTTGTCGATTCTTGTATTTCTCCGAATGAACTTTGTGCGTGTATCGTAACATCAACCTGGACCCAAAACTTCACAAATACATTAGTTTCATATTTGTTATCATCAAAATAGAGATTGAAGCCAAGGGGGAACCCTTGGGCCAACACTATTAATCAAAATCTGCTTCAGTCCTCATGCGCGTACTCAGATTTTTCGCTCTCAGAGCCATTACTTCTAGCCCCGGAGCCCAGCACTCCACTCAGTGACTAGAACTCGATTTTCACCAGTCTGGCTCATCAGCTTTAGTGCCTATTTTGGGTTGCTTATGCCCTCAACGACTTTAACTGATCTTCTCGTGATCTCGATTTTCACCAAGTCTGGTCCTCGGGCCCAAATGCAGCCTCCAGCTCAGCCCTGCATGCTTTAAAATGAGCTACTCGTCTCCTCGCACGTGGTTAAGCCTTACGCTCCTCGGCGAGCACGGCCTGAACCCCGAGTGTAGTCCTTGGCTATCACGCCACTAATTTCGGCTTTAGAGCCCTTACGAAATTCCTCACGCGCGCTTCCGCCTTATGCTCCTCAAGGAGCTCGACTTAAACCCCCGATGCAGTCCTTGGCTATCACGCCACTACTGTTGGGATGAGAATAAGAAACACAGCGGAAATAGCGATTTAAAAAATTTAAAACATCCCAAAACAACGATCTACTTTAGCTACAATTAAGGAATTCAATCTATGAGTAGAAGGGGGAAGGTATACCTTATACCGCGGTTGGATAGGGTGCTCGTACTCCCGTATCAAGACGCGCACATGCACGTCCTCCAATGATAGTCCACACCAGGCGCCTCGCAACAAAGGGGCAACAATCAACCAGACTCGTCGTGGCTCAACGGAGACGCTTTCTCAAACCCCAAACCCTCAAGAGCTAGGCTGGCCTTTTCACCAAGAGTCGGGCGCCAAAACGAGACGAAGAGAAGATGAGAAAACAACGGAACGAGGAGGTAGATCAAAGAATACCTCGTTGTCCTTTTTCGAAATCCTCCAAGTGGATGAAGTAGGCGGCACACCCAAGTAGAAGACACCTCCAATTTGGCTTCGTAAAAGACTGGGAAGGAGGAAGTAGATGACCGGCCACCAATGGAGAGGAGGAAGAACTAATTCACCAACCCCTACAATGGGGTGTTCGGCCATAATTTATAGAGGGGGGGCATCTACAAAGGTAGACCCAACCCCCGAAAAACTCTCCTCCGGAATTCAAAATTCCGGGGTTTACCTCCAAAAATAATTTATATTTTAATGGCTTCATAATTAATTCAAAATTAATTAAATTAAATAAAATATAAACTCTAATTTTTCTCCATAAATTAAGAGCCTGTAAACAAGAATGACAATTATCTAAATAAACCAATTCCCTAAACAATAGGAAAGAGATTTATCTAAATAATTCAATTTCTTATTAATTAATAGAATTATGATTTATCCTCATAAATCATATATCTATTAATTTTTTGATTTATCTCCATAAATCAAATTCTTATTAATTATGATTTATCCAAATAAATTAATTCCCAATTAATCGGTTTAGGTCATGGTTAGAAACTAATTTTCCCACCATGTATACTTGATTCAAAATCAAATTATATTTAATTCATAATTAAATATATTCCCGGTCAAATAGTTAATTAAATATTTAATTCATAATTAAATTTAATCAACTACATGAACTATTATCATGTGTCAATCCCTATAATTTAAGGATGCCCTACAAATTAGGGTTACCAAGGAACTCATTCCTCGCGCATTCGTTACTCTAGGAAACAACTTTCTTATCATGTCCGTAAACGAGATCCGTGATCAAGTTACAGCATGTCCATGCTAGTAGACATATAGGGCTACATTTGGACTTCATCTCATAACGTTCGTAACGAGGTTAGCCTGTTGTGTGTGACCCATTGGGCCCACACTAAGCCAACAGAGAGTTGTGCATAATAGAGAGTCGGATCCGATAGAATGACTTCTATTCGAATCTGACGAGCCACCTCTAAACCCCTTTAGTGTGGTCATGAGAGACTCCACTCATAAGTCAAGATTGACGTCTAGCAATGTGTCATGACTACCCGAATAGTGTGAGGTTCAATCTACAGGGATCAAACGCAATTTGATGATTAGTTACCGTGCAACTAAGTCCCTCAGTTACAATGTCCCAAATACGGCTAGGATACGAAAAAAGTGTCAAACCCTAATACCGATTTATATGTATTCTGCCTGCCAAGTCGTCATCTCAATAATGACATACCAGAAAACCTTTTTCTGACATTCATATCTACTATGGCCAAAGATTCCTGAATGGGCACTTGCACGGACACATAGGACATTATCTCCTCTTACTAGAAGTAATAGATTCTATATTGATTGCTCATATACCTCCATGGGTGCTTTCCCATGCCGAGAGGTACCCGGCACATGACACTAAAGGCCACGTAAGGATAAGTCCAAAGCAATGGGTCAACACTCACAAGGTAATCATGACAACCTCAGGTCCAAGAACTACATGCACCTAATATCACCCGAGGAACATCCTATCGGCACTTGTGTTCCTCGTGTAGGTCCGTTCAGTGAACTCATCATCCCTAATAAGCACTTGCACTTGTACATTAAATGATGGCTCATAGGTAACTGTGAGATCAGCTACCCCTTATCGTATAAGGCATGTACCAAGTGCACCAATCTATCCGAAATCATCAATCCCCTAATTGGTGATCCTACAACTAGGAACATTTAGAACATGGGCATCTGGATTCCAAGTCTCACTGGCATGAACTCATCATGGCCTTGGAATCATTTGTCCGGGTCTATGAGGTTCATCACAATATAATATATACAAAATATAGATGCAGCATATGATGAAAAAATGCCTCATATTATTCATTAACTAAAAATAGTTTCATACACATCAACATGTGATTGGCTCAAGGGCACTATTTCTTTCAATCTCCCACTTGCACTTGTAGCCAATCTTTGATCAGATGATACCGCCTTAGGATGTGTTTTGATTGTGGTGGGATCTAAGTTCCTTTGCTTGAGCAATAGCCCCAGTGTTATCACAATAAATAAGGACCGAACCATAGTACATTGCTTGGAACTTTTCCATCACTCCTTCCTTAGCGGCTTCGCTTGTAGCAATGTACTCAGCTTCTGTCATCGAGTCGGCCATAATACCTTGCTTGGAACTTTTCTAGCATACTGTGCCACCATTCAGAGTAAATACATACCCAGAAATGGATTTACTGTCATCCGGGTCCGATTGGAAGCTAGAATCTGCGTAGACCTCCAGTTTAAAATCTAACCCATCATAAATCAAGAGAACATCTTTAGTCCTTCTTAAGTACTTAAGAATGTTCTTTACAGCTTTCCAATGTTCCTCTCCAGGATTCGCCTGAAATCTACTAGTTACCCCTAGGGCATAAGCGATATCAGGCCGAGTACAAAGCATTGCATACATGATGGATCCTACTGCCAAAGCATAAGGGATCTCACTCATTCTTTTTCACTCCTCAGGTGTCTTAGGAGACATCTTATTGGAAAGAGTGATGCCATGACTCATAGGCAAGTAACCTCTTTCACTGCCTTCCATGCTAAATCTTTTTAGCAAGGTATCAATATACCGAGACTGGGATAAACCAAGCATCCTTCTAGACCTATCCCTATAGATCTTAATACCGAGTAGATAGGATACTTCACTCAAGTCTTTCATGGAGAAGTTTTTGCATAACCATGCTTTCACTGACTGGAACAGAGGAATATCATTCCCCTTGAGCAGTATGTCATCTACATATAGCACAATAAACACAACGGTTCTCCCACTGACCTTTTCGTAGAGACAAGGTTCATCTACATTTTTGATAAAGCCAAACTCTTTGACTGTCTCATCAAAACGGATGTTCCAACTCCTCGAGATTTGCTTGAGCCCATAAATGGACCTTTGAAATTTGCATACCTTCTTCGGTCCTATCGCAGACATGAATCCTTTTGACTGGGTCATATAGACCTCTTCCTCAAGTTCACCATTGAGGAATGCAGTCTTGACATCCATCTGCCAGATCTCGTAGTCATGATATGCAGTAATGGCTATCATTATCCTAATGGACTTGAGCATGGCTACAGGAGAAAAAGTTTCATTATAGTCAACACCTTGCCTTGGGGTGAAATCTTTTGCAACCAGCCTGGCCTTATAGGTCTCTACCTTGTCATCTGCTCTAATCTTTCTTTTAAAGATCAACTTACACCCTATAGGAGTGACTCCTTTAGGTAAGTCAACCAAAGTCCAAACTTCGTTGGTGAACATCGAGTCCATTTCGGATTTCATTGCTTCCTGCCATTGTTTGCAATCGACATCCTTGATTGCTTGATCATAGGATTACAGATCAACGTCTTCCTGGTCATTTTCAATGGTTAGGAAGAATCTCTCAGGATGTCGACGCAATCTCCCTGATCTACGAAGACTGTTGGGAGGTAGTGACAACCTCACAAGGTAACCATGACAACCTCATGTCCAAGGACTGCTTGCAGCTATTATCACCCAACGAACTTCCTATCGACACTCATGTAAGGATTCTTTTCTGTGCTCCTCGTGTAGGTCTGTTTAGTGAACTCATCCCTAATGAGCACCTGCACTTGTACATTAAATGACGGCTCATAGGTAATTATGAGATCAGCTATCCCTTATTGTATAAGGCATATACCAAGTGCATCAGTCTCTCTAGAATCACCAATACCCTAATTGGTGATCCTACGACTGGGAACATTTAGAATAGGGGCATCCGGATTCGAAGTCTCACTAGCATGATCTCATCATGGCCTTGGAATCATTTGCCCGGGTCCATGGGGTTCATCGCAATCTAATATATACAAAATATAGATGCAGTATACGATGAAAAGTTGTCTCATATTATTCATTAACCAAAAATAGTACCCTACACATCAACATGTGATTAGCTCAAGGGCACTATTTCTTTGTACTACTTCTAGCCTTAGAGCCCTTACTCAATTTCTCGGGCACGGTTCCGCCTTATGCTCCTCGGCGAGCTCGGCCTGAACCCTTGGTGCAGTCCTTGGCTATCATGCCACTACTTTCGGCCTTAGAGCCATTACTCAACTCCTCGTGCGCGGTTCTATCTTACGCTCCTCGGCGAGCTCAGCCTGAACCCCCGAGTGTAGTCCTTGGCTATCACGCCACTACTTCCGGCCTTAGAGACCTTACATAACACCTTGCGCACGGTTTCACCTTACGATCCTCGGCGAGCTCGGTCTGAACCCCTGAGTACAGTCCTTCGCTATCACGCCACTACTTCCAGCCTTAGAGCCCTTACTAAACTCCTCGCGTGCGGTTCCACCTTACGCTCCTCGGCGAGCTCTGCATGAACCTCCTAGTGCAGTCCTTGGCTATCACGTCACTACTTCCGTCCTTAGAGCCCTTACAAAACTCCTCACACGTGGTTTCGCCTTACGCTCCTTGGTGAGCTCAACCTGAACCCCCGAGTGCAATCCTTGGCTATCACACCACTACTTTAGACCTTAGAGTCCTTACTCAAATCTTCACGCGTGGCTCCGCCTTATGCTTGTCAACAAGCTTGGCCTGAACCCCCCGAGTGCAGTCCTTGGCTATCATGCCACTATTTTCGACCTTAGAGCCCTTACTTGACTCTTCGTGCATAGTCTTACCTTACGCTCTTCAGTGAGCTCGGCTGGAATCCTCGAATATGGAGGTTCAACCTCAAACAAGATTTTAGAAGGACCGACCTCAAGCAAAGATTCCCGAATTCGAACAAAGACATTCCCTTCATACGGAACCAAGTGAAAAAGAATTGCGCCACCGAATCAACAAAAGCATATTACAAAATAAGCTCACGAAGGAGCAATTGTCAAACAAAAGGGGTGGAATAATCAACCCCAAGAAGTTCTCAAAACCAGCACATACAAACGAAGAGTTTAAAAAGTCTACTAATGAGAAACTGCATTGGCCTTGGTGTGCTCGACAGGAGCATCCCTTCCCGGAACGAAATCCCCTCGTGGAGAAAATAAACATTGACCTCGAGTCATGACTGAAGGGTCTTCTCCAAGAGACCAAAAAAAATCCTCCTAAACTTCTGGATTCACCAAAGCGCCATCTTTGACTTCCTTGAGGAAGTCCATCCTAGAAAGATGAACACAAGGAACAGTGAGCTTAACTTGTTCTATCGCCTTCTAAGCCCTCCATGTACATGGCAACAGCACGGTCTTGAAGGAATTTCACCTCCTCAAGGTTTTGCCTAGCCAAGTTACACCTCCCAACCTCGGCCCTGGCTTCCTCAGCCTCAATCTTCAAACGGGATCCTTCCTCCACCGCCATGGAAAGGTCCAGGTAGAGCATCTCCAATTCTACCCTGGACTTGCTATCCATCTTCGCTATCCGAGTAGCGGACTTAGAGACAACGACACTCAAGCGAGCAACTTCATCAACCTTCGCCACCAAGGCTCTTTCCATCTCAACCATTTTAAGCCCAAAGGCTTCGATCTCTCGAGATTGCGCCTAACAATCTCTCGACGTAGACTCCTTTAACTTTCCCAAGAAAAGCTGAACGTGCTCCAAGGGATCCACCCCCTCAGGAAGCTAGAACTGATTGGTTATTGGAACGAAGGCATAAGACCGAACCTGGCCATTGAACTCCTGCTCATGCACCGGCCACCACTGCCACCTCCTGAGAAACAGACTCATTCCCCAGCGAAAGGATGACCACTTCAGGAAGCAGGTTCAGTTGTTCAAATACCCACACTAGAAGGGGGGTTGAATAGTGTTGGGTTAATTTTAGCTTCTATCCAATTTCTTTTAAATCAATTCCAACTTCAACCCAAATTAAGTGCGACTAATTGATATGTGATAGCAAGTACAAAAAGCAATTATAAGCACAAAAAACAAGGCAATGCAAAGTCGAAAGATTATAGTGGTTCGGCCAACCGCCTACTCCACTACCTTGGCTCCACACCAAGGATTTCTAACCAATCCTTTATAGACAATGTGTTTCCCTTTGAATACAACCGAGGACTAGCTTCTCAACCCTTTGAGAATGCCTCAAACCTATTCACCTAGGCAAAACACAATTCTACAAAGGTAACCCTAAGGTGTTTAACCTAGCACACCTAGCAAGCTAATAATGGAAACCTAGTTTAATAACAAGAAAAATAACAACAAAGGAGCTAAGAATTAAACCACACAAGTGGGCTCCCTTCCAAAACCTCCAACTCGTCAAGATGTAGAGCTTGAAATGAAGCCGGAGTTGAGGCAGAAAGAATGCTTTGAGTAGATGAACGATTGTCGAAGCTTACGTGATGAAATCCACTTGGGAAGGCTCAATAACACTATAGGAGAACTTCAATAAATGGTTAAAAAACTTTTAGAGGGCTAGTGAGGGGTATTTATAACCCCTCACTCAGCAGCTCCACCCAACTAGCATTTTTCTACCCGTTGGGGACGCCCGATCACTTGCCGGAGGTCATCGGTCGATCGATCGACCGATCGCCGAGCGACTGAAGGCATTCTGCCTATTTTGGGAGTTGGTCGGTTAACCGGTCGGTCGACCGAATACCCTTCTGCCAATTTTTGACTTTAATCGGTCGATCGACTGGTCGACCAAACCTAGGCTGAGACTATTTCTTCGAGTTTTCTTCTTGCGCGCTTCACTTCCGTGTTTCGTTAACAAGTTTTGACTTGGATAACATTACTATTAGGCTTGGGATATATACCTAGAGACATATTACATGAATTCTATTTCTAACTCTAGATTTTCTACTCGATCTATGACGGAGCCATTTTTGCCAATTTTTGGTATTTCTCCAAACGAAGTTCGCGCGCATATCGTAACCTCAACCCGAGATCAAACACTTGATAAACTCATTAGAATAAGTTTGTTATCATCAAAATCAGGATGATAACCAAGTTTGAAAACCTTAGGCCAACAATCTCCCCCTTTTTTATGATGACAAACTTCTCAATAAATGCATTAAGAAATGTATCAACAAGCATAGCATTTCATCAAGTGAATGTATAATATTCCCCCTATCAACATGCATATCTAAAATAAACCCCCCCTAACTATATGCATGTCTATGTCTAGATTCTTCTCCCCCTTTTGACATCAATCAAAAAGGGCCTAAGTTAAGCACTACTAAACTTCCCTTAAATTACATAATGACAAGATTTAAGCATACATGTTATCAAGGATGCTTTGAAATAGTAAAGACAAAGATAACACAAGCGTCAAGATATGTCAAGAGGGTTATACACACTCAATTATGGGATATCCGAAAGTCATTTACTCGATAAAGACTAAGTTTTTGAGTTATAAAGATGTATCCAAAATTATATAAAATCGAATTCTCAATGAGACTTTTTGCAACTTTTTCAGCGAAAACTAGATTTTTCAAGCAAAGCGCAGAAACAAGAATTTTTCAAAAATTAATTTTCTACATTTTTTAATAAATCGCTGAAATTTCAGATTTCACGTTTATTGAAAAATACTCATTTTTCATAATCATTTCTAATTTTAATCAAACTTGTATATGACTAAGATATGATCATTATAATCATGTATACAAAGTTTGAGTTACTAGAAACAGTCCCAAAGATTACTCAAATGACTTGGCACAATTTCGATCAAGAACTAACATGGTATTTTCCTAAAGAAATTGTCTACAAGTTATTTTCCTAAATGCTCATGAATTTTCATATAGACACAATCAAGTACTTTATCATGAGCAAGGTGCAAGAGTTTCTACATGCTTTATGAGGTATCATACTACATGGTGCAAAGGTGAAACTACTACCTCATAGAATTTTCAAGTATTTAGCATGTGTTCTGTAAAAACATTTGCATCATAATCAATGCTCAACTTGCAAGTAATTGAAACATAAAAGGCACAATAGACATTTTCTTATTTGACAAGTTCATAAACTAGATAGCAAATGAAAATCAAGTTTATTTCTCAAAAGTCGAGTTTTGCTAACTAGTGGGGATTCATTTATCAAAATACAACCAAAATTGAAATAAAAAAGAATCAAGGAGATCCCAAGAGATGAAAACATTTTAAAATCAAGATCTCAAACCCTTCCTAAGGTTGAAAACAAACACGGCCACAATTAGCCAAGGTTTTAAAACCGAAAGTTGCATAGACCCATTATAGGTCACAAATAGCCTCCAAGGAGACCGAAAATAAAATGAAACGTTCAAATTCAAACTCGATACTACAAAGATATTGATCAAAGATAAACACATAGTGAATCAAGTATCAAGTGACTACTAAATAAAGCACATTCACAAGTCATCAAACTCCAATAGTAATGTAGGCAAGAGTAGAGTTAGGAGTTGATACCGATCACATTTGTCGCGAAGTTGCAATTGAATTTATTCTTCTTTCTTTAATTCCCAAGCAACTTCAAGCCATCAATGTGTCTTTAATTGAGTGTAGTGTCTCCCCCTACATTTAAGCATGTAAACTTAGGTACCCAAATTTCTTTGGGTCCTTGGGGGTTAGAAACTTTTGGAAGCCAAAGTGACTTAGCATTGGGGTTCCTTTTCAAGGCACAATCCCTAACCATGTGTACATACATGCCACAACATAGACAATGACCCTTAAATCTAGTAGATGCATGAGGATGAACATGAAGGTGCGGATGAGCATGGGAAGATATTTTGGAAGATTTTGCATGAGAGGCATGGGCATACATATTTTTCATTTTATCATTTAATAAAAACAACTCATTTTTAATGATAGCATGTCATGATTCAAATTTTCAATTTGTAAGCATAATGAGGCATTTTCTATTTTCAATGAGTCATTCAAATTTTATAGATCAACATTTTTCTTTTCTAAGGAACTTTTATCATTTTTCAAGCATTCAACTTTCTTTTTTAAGTCATTACAAGAGAGCAAGAGATCATCATTTTCTTGTTATAATAACCTATTTTCCTTTCTAAGTTCCTTAAATCTTTTTCTAATAACATTAAATTCTTCATACATATGCTCAATTTCATTTTCTAATTCTATATGAGTAAAAACATTTTCACCTATAGTAATAGTGGGTACCTCATTGTCCTTTGTCATGAAACAAAGCTTTGCATTCTCCCTTGAGCTTTCTTCCCCACTTGAAGGTGATGGTGACTCGCTTTCATCCCAAGTAGCCATTAGCGCTTTCTTCTTCATCCTTTTTTTTAATCTTTCTTTGAGGATGATGAGGAGTTGAGCTTGGTCTTAGGACAATCATTCTCCAAGTGTCCGAGCTTGTTGCATTGGAAGCACACGATTCTATTTTTGCTCTTCTTCTTCTTGAGAGGCTTTCCCATTAGTTCCATCAACATCCGTCCAAGGTGAATCATATCTTCATGGTACTTGGATTCTTCATTCTCCGATGATGATGATGATGATGATGTCCTATAACCAAATGATGCTTTTAAGGCAATGTTCTTGCCTTTGGGGGCATCTTCCTCCCTTTTTGCCATCATATGGATCTCATGGGTCTTGAGGGATCTAATGAGTTTGGTGAGCTTCATGGTGCCAAGATTCTTTGCCTCCATGATAGCAACCACCTTTGGCTCTCATGCTTTGGGAAGTGATCTAAGAAGCTTCCTCACTTTTTCTTCCTCTTGTATGTCCCTTCCAAGGTTAGTTAAAGCATTCACAATATTTTGAAAATGGGCATACATTTGATCTATTTTCTCATGAGTATGCATTTTAAAGAGTTCATAGTCATGCATAAGCAAATTTATTTTGGACTCTTTAACTTGGGAGGTTCCCTCATGAGTAGTTTCTAAAACATGCCAAATATCAAAAGTAGATTTACAACATGATATTCTACTGAATTCATTTATGGATAAACCACAATGTAACACATTCATTGCTTTGGCATTTGAATTAAATAATTTGATCTCTTCTTGAGACCACTCATCCATGCTCTTGGAGGGTAGCTCATAAATAACATGAATAGTTTTCCAAACATTTAATCCTAGGGATTGCAAGAAAATACCGATCCTAGTTTTCCAATAGGGATAATTGTTTCCATCAAAAAGAGGAGGTGCATGAGTTGAAAACCCTTGACCTAGTGTGATACAAAAATCCATAAGTGTAAGTTAGATGGTTAAACCTAAGCCTACAACCTTCCTCTGATACCAAATGTTGTTCAAATACCCACACTAGAAAGGGGGGTTGAATAGTATTGGGTTAATTTTAACTTCTATTCAATGTTTTTTAAATCAATTCCAACTTCAACCCAAATTATGTACGACAAATTGATATGTGATAGCAAGTACGAAAAGCAATTATAAGCACCAAAAATAAGGCAATGCAAAGTCGAAAGATTATAGTGGTTCGGCCAACCGCCTACTCCACTACCTTGGCTCCACACCAAGGATTTCTAACCAATCCTTTATAGACAATGTGTTTCCCTTTGAATGCAATCGAGGACTCGCTTCTCAATCATTTGAGAACGCCTCAAACCTATTCACCTAGGCAAAACACAATTCTACAAAGGTAACCCTAAGGTGTTTAACCTAGCACACCTAGCAAACTAACAATGGAAACCTAGTTTAATAACAAGGAAAATAACAACAAAGGAGATAAGAATTAAACCACACAAGTGAGCTCCCTTGCAAAGCCTCCAAAGCCTCCAACTTGTCAAGATGTAGAGCTCGAAATGAAGCCGGAATTGAGGCAGAAAGAATGCTTCGAGTAGATGAACGATTGTCGAAGTTTACGCGATGAAATCCACTTGGGAAGGCTCAAGAATACTCTAGAAGATCTTCAATGAATGGTTAAAAAACTTTTAGAGGGCTGGTGAGGGGTAGTTATAACCCCTCACTCGGCAGCTCCACCCAACGGGCTTTATTTTGCCTGTTGGGGATGCCCGATCGGTTGCCAGTCGGTCGTCGGTCGATCGACCGATCGATCGCCGAGCGACCGAAGGCATTCTGCCAGTTTTGGGCATTTGTCGGTCGACCGAATACCCTTTTTCCAATTTTTGGCTTCAATCGGTCGATCGACCGAACCTTGGCTGACACTGTTTCTTCAAGTTTTCTTCTTGCGCGCTTCGCTTCCGGGTTCCGTTACCAAGTTTTGACTTGGATAACATTACAATTAGGCTTGGGATATATACCTAGAGATATATTACATGAATTCTATTTCTAACTCTAGATTTTCTACTCGATCTACGACGGAGCCAATTTTGTCGATTTTTTATATTTCTCCGAACGAAGTTCGCGTGCGTATCATAACCTCAACCTGAGATCAACACTTGATAAACTCATTAGAATATGTTTGTTATCATCAAAATCAGGATAATGACCAAGGTTGAAAACCTTAGGCCAACTGGTGCTCCTAAGAATGCCTAGCTCTTTTTCGAGACCTCATTGGCAAGAGAAGGAAGACTAGAGAATTCGAAGAAGCTGACGACCCGACTACTTTCGCCCTCACCCTAGAAACCCTTGGCTTCCGAGACTGCGAAGCCCTCATAGGGTTTAGTGAGCTATCCACCAATGAATTTTTTCCTCTAATGCTTGAGGTTTTCTCTCGTATTTCTACCAAACGGGCGCACATGCTTGGCACCATCAACAATAAAGATAGCTCACCTACAAAAGAAGAAAGGGCCAGATAATTCATCCCAAGAAAACTATAGAAGATTACCTTATGGTCACGCTACTGTTGAAATGATCGTAAGGAAGACAAACCTAATGCCAACATCGACGATACCAAAACTAAAGCAGGAGACCAAGGAGACTTACTGGCAAGAGCTGACGACGGAGGAAGAAAGAAACCGACTAAGAAAAACACAAATAGAGCCTGCTAGGGACGAAAGCCAAAGAACCCAATGAAAACTCAAAAACAAGGAGGGAAAGAGTCACTCTATAGGCTGGAGAATGACAACTTCTCCATCGAACGGCCAACATCGAAAATGGAATCAAATCTCCATCGACTAGCTCGATGATCGACGGCTCTCTAGAAACTCCGCATGGCACGAGCGGACGCTTTTTTCGACATGATGTCTTCCCCAAAAATGAGGAGACAAACGCCAATGAGCAATCACCACACAAGTTGAGAAGATCTTCATTATCAAACTGACATGCTGAGTGTGGAAGTCGAGATGACATATGAATAACATGGCAAAAACATGCCAATTTGACTTGCTTCGAGGCGACATGAAAAGTAGCTATGTGCCAACTAAAGATGATGCACGACTACTCACCCCAGCCCAACTTTCACAACTTCTTGCTCTGACTTGGCCGCCACCACCATCTTTTCCAGGTCGGCCCTTATAGCTGCTTACTTCAAATTGGCCCCCATTACTGCTTACTCAGTCCGACTTCTACGGCTACTCGCCCCAGTTTAGCCGCCATGACCAATCACCCTAATCCAACCCCTGCGGCCATCTACCCAGCTTGGCCTCACTAGCCACCCAAAAGCGACTATACCTTTGCAAAGGCTGAACGCAACAAACATTTCCAAAAACTCCTCGGGCCGAAGGAATCTTAAAAATAGGAAAATCTTACCTAAGAGCTCCACACGCAGCCTTAAAGACTCTGACCGAGCTCGGGGGCTGCGGACTGGACTACAACCAATGGGCCTGGCTGAACCAGTGTAATATCCTAGATATTTTTTTTTTATCTTTTCTTGTTGGTGTTTGTCAGCCTAGTAGGCTAGTCCGAGGTCTAGCCGAGTCGACTGATGGTCCGGTGTGAGCTTGCGAGATCAGGTGAGTTGAATTATGATTTATAATTATATAGCTAATTGATTTAATTATGTTGCATGTGGATGTGCATGTGTTTGTTGCTAATATATTATTATTATTATTTTGTTTAGATTGGATTAATTAAGCTTAGTCGGGTTAGCGGTGTTGGCCTAAGGTTTTCTACCTTGGTGTTAATCTCGGTTTTGATGATAACAAATATGGAACTAATATATCATTGAGAAATCTTTCAGGCTCTAAGTCGGTTAGCGCACGACATCCCCGATCGGAAAAATCAAAGAAATCGGATAAATCGGCAAGGACGCTCGTCAACGCTCAGGATTCTTCGGAAAGTTGAAGTTTAGGTCTAGGGTGTCTAGTTTATGTTGTAAATCCTCATGATGATGCATAAGAACCCAAAAAATATGAAAACCTGGAAATTGCCCTGAAGTTCACTAAGCCTAGGGAGCTCCTTGGAGGGCTATATGACCTAAACATTTTCTTGACACAAAAATGGCGGTAATCGTTCCTTGGGTAAAAACTAGATAATGAGGTATTTTAAAGGAATTTTTGGAAGCCTTTAGCATACCCATATTTGACCCAGGAGATTAGAATATTTTCGTTTTCCGAAAATTTGTACTAGACCCCAAAAACTATATTTTGATTCTTAAGGATTTTGGATTTTTTAGATATTTTTATTAAATCCAAATGGGGGGTAACCCTTATATAACATTTATGTTTTAAAGTTAATAAGAAATGTTATATAAGTAGACTTAGCGAAGATGAAACCTAGAATCGAGCAAACAAGCAGAAAAAACCAAGCAGTGCAGTCTGCCCAGTTTCGGTCGACCGGTCGATCGATCGAATGATGCCAAAAACTAGCAGTAGGCAAGTCGGTCGACCGAAATGTGCCAAAAAAATGGCAGTATGCCTTCGATGGCTCGGTCAGTCAACAGTGCCAGTGCCAGAAAATGACAACCACCCAATTTCAAGACCTAACAACCTAGGTCTTTACAAGCTCAAATCCAATGGAATAAATGAGAGAATATACTAATAATGGAGCAAAAAATACAAATACTTAGCTCTAACACAATGAATCCTAGCTCCTCTTGATACCTTGATGTTGAATCAAATCAAGTTTGAAGGCAAACTCAAGGAATGAGAGATCAAAGTAGGATTTCTCTAAGTAATGGCTCAATGAAAGCTTGGAATTGATCAAGGATGGCTCGATTAAAAGGCTCTCATGGCTTCCTATTTATAATACATGAAGAGAAGGCATGAAACAGGCGACTCAACGGGCAGAAAACTAGTCGTTTCCGCCGTCCGGTCGATGGCCGATCGATCGTCGGTCGACCGGTTGACCGACCGAAAGCAAACTGCCGCTTTCTGGCACACTTCGATTGATCGAATTGGCTACTGCCAATTTTCTGCCACATTCGGTCGACCGAATTGGCTACTGCCAATTCTTCACTTCATTCGGTCGATCGAACCTAGGCTGAACATGATTTTTTCAGCCTTCTTCTTGCGCGCTTCATTTTCAGGTTCCGGCCTTCAACGTACGTTAACTTGGAGAGCTATCCATGTGTACTTTAGACTTGTCCAAGATGTCTTTCGTGCACACGTCGAACTTCAAGAAACTTTCGCGATGAACCTGAACGCGTCGACCCTTGTCCTTACAATTTTTTGATTTCTTCCGATATTTCCGATCGAGGACATTAAGCGTTAACCGATATGGAACTTGAAAATATTTTTCATTGAAACATTAGTTTCATGTTTGTTATCATCAAAACCGAGATTAAGACTAAGGTAGAAAACCTTAGGCCAACAATCTCTCCCTTTTTCATGATGACAAACATCCTTTAGAAAATATCTACAATTAAGCATAGAGGATAATAAACATGGGATTTCTCCCCCTATCAACATGCATATCTATGAAAATAAACTCCCCCTATCTATATGCTTGGTCTTCCTATATTTTCTTCCCTTTTACCTCTATTTTTCTCCCCCTTTTGACATCAATCAAAAATGGCAAGAAAAGTCAACCTATAGTCAAAGTTGAGACTCTAAAACTATTTTTCATGAAACATGAAAATCTCAACTAAAGGGATAAAAAAAAAAATCAAATATCTAATATGAGACTAAATCATACATGATAGCATTAGATGATAAATATGTTCCAAGTCTAGAAATCATGTATAGGCTTAAGTATTGATATTTTCGTGTATCGATCAAGGAGTTAAAAATCATTTTAGAAATGATATTTCTCATCACATGAGTGGAACGATACCAAATGTGAATTCAAAATATCATACTTGAAGCCTCATTCGAAGATTGGACCAAAAATCAAAGTATCGGAAAAATGAACATTTGGAAAGAACGATATTTTAAAGTTTTGAAATCCAATTTCAAAAATCTATATCAAATCATATTCTTACTGAAAATTTTTGAAATTTTTACTAAAGAAATTAGATTTTTCAGAGAACATGCAGTTTCAAGAATCATCCAAAAATAAAATTTCTGCATTTTTCTAAAAATGACTGAAATCTAGTGGCATTTTCGTAAATATTAGCTATTTTACAAAAGCTTTCAGTTTTCATTCAAACTTTCCAGATATCAATATATAATCACTTAAAATATGTTTATCAAGTTTGAAATGAAAATAATATCATTTGTTCAAAATTTTACCTTAGCATGATTTCATTCAAAAATAAGCATTGTATTATGAAATTGCTAAGTATAAAGTTTTAACCTTTACTCATGGTTTTTCAAATTTAAACACATGGACACCTAACATGAGTAAATCTAAACATGTTTGTGAAGTTTGGACCTAAAATGAAGTATCTAAGTCAATTTGTTGACTTAGGTCAACTCTACTCAACTTTAGGTCTCCTAAAGTGAACTTGTTATCAATTTTCACATGATTTTTCAATTTTAATCACATGGAAGCAAATCATGAGTCAACTCAAACATGTTTATCAAGTTTCAACTTAAAATGAAGTTTCTAAGATGGATTTCTACCTAGAGCACATTTCATTCAATCTAGATGATATGAAATTGCCTAAGTATCAAAATTTTATCTGCTCATGAGATTTCAATCAATTATCATGCAAAATTATTCATGAGTATAGAGAAATCATTTTATCAAGAAAATAGAGGTGTTATGCAAAAAGTTTGCCAAAATGAAACTCATACCTCATTTCTTGAGAAATTGCACAATTTTCATTTTCTTCCCATTTTTCTTTAGCCTTCCAAATTTTACACTTTCTCAACTTGCAAGTAGGCTTCATTAGTATCAAAATCAAATCAAATACCAACTAGCAAGCTAACTTACTAAATAGCAAAGGTTTAATGCAAAGTTTCATTTAAAAATCTTAACCTATGCTAGATAGTAGCGATTCATTTTAAGGAGTTATCATGATATCAAAATGAATAAAAAATATCTTAAAATATGAAATATTTGAAGAGTAAGATCTCTAAACATGTTTAACTAGTTTGGACTTAAAAAGAAGGTCTCTAATAATGAATATCAACCTAGAGCAAGTTTCATTCAATGAAATTTGCCTAAGTACTAAAATTCTACCTACTCACGAGAATTCAAGGGTTTAACATGCAATTCTAATCATGAGTATAGAGATATAATTTAAGCTTAAACATTGAGGTATAACATTAAGATTTTATGAAAATCGAAATCATACCTCATATTGGAAAATTTAGACAAACTAATTTTTTTTCATTCTAATTAGCCTTCCATTTAACCTTAGATTTAACTTGCATGAGAAAATCATTGGTAACATAATGACATAATTATTTCAAGCAAGTTAATCATTCTAGATAACAAAGTAAGCATCAAAGATTTCATTCAAAATCCAACTTTGCTAAATAGTTTGAAATTCATTTTAAATGAAATCAAGTCATACCAAAACGAATTTTAAGAGATCACAAAAATAATATTAATGAAATATTGAACTCCAACCCTTCCTATTGGTTAAAAACCGAAAGGCCACAGTGAGCCTATGATTTAGAACTGCAATGTCGCTTAGGCGTATAGGCAACTTAGGTCTCCGAAGAGATCGGGAAATCAAAAATAAAAATCATTTTTCAAGTCATATCATGAGCGGAAAATCTACTAATGTTAAGCATGTATCAAAAACTCCAACTCTAAATTAAGCAAGTGAGTATAGGAGATGATGTTGGCTTAAGGGCTCTCTTAAGTCTCGATCTTTATTTTGATGATAACAAACATATATTTAATCCAAGTGTGAAGTTTTGAGTTCAGGTTGAGGTTGCGATAAACATGCCAAGTCCGTTCAAATGAGACGAAAGAAAAGATCGTCAAAGGAACAGAAGAAGAAAATATTGAAGAAAGGCTCGAGCGTAGATCAAGTAGAATTCATGAAATATACCCCTAGGATAAGTTTATCCCAAGCCAAAATTGTAAAGTTATCCAAGTTGAAACTTGATAACTAAACCCATAAAAAAAGGCATGTAAAGATCCAAGAAGAAGTCAGCCTCAGCTTGAGTTCGGTCGACCGGTCGATCAACCGAACAAGGCAGTAGTCTGCCAAGCAGCCTACTGACGGTAAAAACTAGCAGTAGCCATTCGGTCGACCAATCAGTCGACCGAAGTTGGCAAAGCAATCTGCGCAAGGCTGCGTCGGTCGATCGATCGAAGCAAAAAAGGGCAGAATGGTCACCGGTCGACCAATCAGTCGGCCGAATTGGAGATCGCTTGTCGTGCGACCCTGGCTCCATTGATTCGGTCGATCGACTGGCGACCGAATGTGGGATCGATAGTTTTCCATCAGTCGGTCAACCCGTCAGTCGATCGAGCTCTCTCATACAGCCAGCGGTCGCATTGGCGGTCGATCAATCGGTCGACCGACCGATCGATCGGCCAGCGACCGAACGGCTTCAACGGCTATTTTTTTACCCTTCGAACGGATCGTTCGAGTGAGGGGTTATAAATACCCCTCACCTAACTTCTTTACTACTTCTTAGAACTTTTATTGTGCAATTAAAGAAGTATTTGAGCCTTCATTAAGAGTGAATTCGTGCGCGCCCTCTGCTTCCGTTGACAACTCATTTCGAGCGCTGCTTCCCTACTTCCTTCAATCTTGCTGCAACACAAAGAGTCATCTTTCTGCAAGTTGGAGACATGAAGGCCGTGGAAAGGAGCCTTGGTTCATTGTACATTCTTAAGCTCTTTCCTCTGTATTTGACGTTTATTGTAAACTTGTTTTCCATTTGAGATAGTTGCTAGGTGTGCTAGGAAACACTTAGGGATAAATTTATAGGATTGTATTTTGCCTAGGTGAATAGGATTAAGGTGTTCACAGAGTAGTGAGAAAGGTGTCCTCATTGTATTCAAAGGGAAACATAGATTCTATAAAGTAGTGGTTAGAAATCCTTGGTGAGGAGCCAAGGTAGTGGAGTAGGCAGTTGGCCGAACCACTATAATTACTCTTGTTTGCATTGCTTATTTGCTTGTCTATCGTTGCTATTTATATTTGATCACATTTACCATTAAGAGACAATTGCATTAACTGCATCTAAAATTGAGTAAGAAAAAAATATAGAAAAAGGGGACAGACACTATTCAACTCCCCCTTCTAGTGTCGGATTTCACACAACAGATGATACCAAAATGTTTGATGTCAACAATTTCATTACCCAAGGCATCATGATGACTTGAAGTTGCAACTTTGAAATGGTACAATCTTTGAATCCTCAAGCAACTTCAATCAACCAACTTCCTCTCACCCTTGTGTGGTAGCTCCCCCTACAATAGAACATAAAATTTTTGATACCCAAATGGCTTTGGGTCCTTGGGGGTTAGTGGGCTTAGGTACCCAAAGTGTCTTAACAACACTAGGGTTCACTTTAAAAGCACAATCATAAATTGCATGCCCATAGATGCCACAACAAAAGCAATGGCCATGGAATTCTTTCTTTTTACCATTCTTATGATCATGAGGTCTAATGTTAGAATGCTTGGCATGAGAAACATGATGAGCATTAGCATTCTTAGATGGAATATCTTTCTTCCTAGGTTTTCTAAAAGATGAAGCATGTGATAAATTACTAGTTTTCCTACTGAAGAAAACAACCTCATTTTTTAAGTCATTAATGGATTTGTGTAAAGCTTGTATTTGAGATTTCAACAAGCAATTTTCTTTTCTCAAAATATCATGCTCAAATTTGAAATCATTTGTACTATCCTTACCATTGAGATTCACATTATTTTTCGTGTTCTCATTTTCATCTCTAATTTTTGAAATCTTAATTAACAACTCATCATTCTCAATTTCTCAATTTTTCATTTTCTAATTCATGCACATGAGAACTAAGCCTTAAATTTCCTTCTTTAATTTCCTATTTTCCTTATTCTTTTCATAAGCAAGTCATACATCTTTTTACATTCTTCTAGTAGTTCTTCGTACGACATATCAAGGGATTTTGAGCTACTAAAATCATTATCATTAATATTTTGAACATGACTAGAAGATTGAATGACTAAATACGGAAGCAAGTAATAAAGATAAGCTACATGATACACAAAGAAAACAATACTAACACGAGTATTTATAGTGGTTTGGCCCCAATGCCTACTCCACTACCTAAGCACCCCACTTAGGATTTCCAAACTAGCTTTACTAGATTATCTTGTTTGCTTTACAACGAGGATGTTTTCACCAGAGAGTCTCCGCGCTCACACCTGAAGGCACTTCCACACCCGGAAGTCTCCGCCTTCCTACCGAAAGCACTCTCCCACCTCAATCCTAAGGACAACAAGAACTAATCCTAGCAAACTAAGTTTACACCGATAGAATTAAGCCTCAAACACAAAGGCAACCACCCAATTTCAAGACCTAACAACCTAGGTCTTTACAAGCTCAAATCCAATGGAATAAATAAGAAAATATACATGTAATGGAGCAAAAAATACAACAATACAAATACTTAGCTCCAACACAATGAATCCTAGCTCCTATTGATGCCTTGATGATGAATCAAATCAAGCTTGAAGTCAAACTCAAGGAATGAGAGATCAAACTAGGATTTCTCTAAGTAATGGCTCAATGAAAGCTTGGAATTGATCAAGGATGGCTCAATGAAGTGTAGGAGTGATCAAAAAGTGTCAAGGAAGGCTCTCATGGCTACCTATTTATAAGCCATGAAGCGAAGGCATGAAATAGGCAGCTCAACAGGCGGAAAACTAGCTGTTTCCGCCATTCAGTCGATGGCCGGACTCGACCGAAAGTAAACTGCCGCTTTCTAGCACACTTCGATCGACCAACCGATCAACCGAATTGGCTAGTGCCAATTTTTTGCCACATTCGGTCGACCGAATTGGCTACTGCCAATTTTTGGCACTATCCGGTTGACCGAATTGGCTACTGCCAATTCTTCACTTCATTCGGTCGACCGACCGGTCGATCGAACCTAGGCTGAACTTGATTTTTTCAGCTTTCTTTTTGCGTGCTTTATTTTCGGGTTCCGGCCTTCAATGTGCGTCAACTTGGAGAGGTATCCATGTCTTCTTTAGACTTGACCAAGACATCTTTGGAGCACACGTCGAACTTCGAGAAACTTTCGCGACGAACCCGAATGCGTCGACCCATGTCTTTTCGATTTTTTGATTTCTTCCGATATTTTTGATCAAGGACATCGAGCGCTAACCGATATGGAATCTGAAAATATTTCTCAATGAAACATTAGTTCCATGTTTGTTATCATCAAAACCGAGATTAAGACTAAGGTAGAAAACCTTAGGCCAACACAGGAGGCCGTAAACCCTCCCCTATGGGGCTCGGCAACCCTAGGATGATCCTAGGGGTGCTCGACCAAGGTGGAGAAAAGGGGTGCCCTCCAAGTGTTCAATGAATTGCCTAAGTGAAGGGTGTAGATTTTTCTTGCCTTCTATGATTCACTTTGTTCATCAATCTTGATGCTTATAATTTAAATGCCTACTTGATATTAAATCTGTGATTTCTTGAAAATATATCATGTGTTTCAAAGATGGGTTTGATCTTGAAGGCATGGGGGTTCTTGATTTAAATTCTTGAGTATAAAGGTTGGTTCTTGGTTTAAGAGGGGTTGTGATGCTTGTTGTTCTTGCATATTAAATATGGTTTTTACAAGATATATTGTAATGATTATGAATCTGATGTGATGGAAATTTTGGTAGTTTATTTCTGTGAATTTTTGGATTTATTTTCAAGATATGATGGAAATTTCAATGTTGCTGGAATTTCATGATGAGATGATGAATCTGTGTTGTTTTTAAAATACTTGTTGTGGTGTATATAGTTTATTGAAGATAGTTGTGTAACCTATCGTTTTGACCAGAAAACATAGGTCATACTCTGGAAACCAGATTCGGATTAGATACATCAGTTTCAGGCATAACAGTAAGCTAAAACAAAACCCTAATCTTGGTGATCTAAATTTTAATTGCATAATTAAAATTGAGCAAGGGGTCAGCATAATCTGTTATGAACCAACAAATATAGTTATGCATGAAATAAAACCTCACGGGTTTATGATATTACGGGTCTAGAAGTTGGAGTCGGGTATTGGAGTGTTGAGACGCTTCCCAATAAGGACACCCCTGAGACACCGTAGGAGAGACTTGACTTAGGTCATGTTATGTCATATCTTTATGAATGGCAGAGAGGCTCGTTGAGGAGCCGGATTGCATGCTAGGCCCGGAAGGTTGGATGGCTAATTCCCAACCTATGGAACAAGTTCGGATGGGCAAATCTCGATTGTTCCTACGTATCTTGTGGAATAAGTTCGGACGGGCAAATCTCGATTGTTCCCAAGATTCTATATTTAAAGGAATAAGTTCTGATGGGTGAATCCCGATTATTTCTACGTTATCTTTTTGGAACAAGTTCGGATGGGAAAATCCCGATTGTTCCGGTTTGGCCTCGTGGAATAAATTCAGAGGGCCTATCCCGATTATTCCCGAGGTGCTTTTAAGGAATAAGTTCAAATGGGCAAATCTCGATTATTCTAGTGATATCTTAAAGGGGCAAGTTCGGATGGGTGATTCCCGATTGTTCCTACGCGTCTCGTGGAGCAAGTTCGGATGGGCCAATCCTGATTACTCCTGAGTTTCTTTATATTAGGATAAGTTCAGAGGGCCTTCCCGATTATCCTGGTATGTTTTGTTGCCTTGGTGAATGGTAGGATTAGGCCTGTTGATCTTCACCGTTTGGGTGTTATCTGCCTTCAAGCAGGTAGTGGCCAGATGGCCTATTAGCTGGTCACTCTCTTGTGACCTCTCCTGCTTGTCTCGGGAGTTTTGCTTTATGCATCATATCTGTGTTTTGTTTTTTATGGGGGTTGGTAGAACCGCTCACTGATTTCTTTGAATTCACCCGTTGTCGTTTGTTTTGTTTTGTAGAGCCTGACCGGTGAGGTGGGCTGGAGCACTTGGCACGGTTGGAGGGCAGAGGAGCTACATTGATCTCATAGCAGTCCAAGTTAGGGATCGTAGTCAAGTGTGTAGTAGTTTGGTCATGCACTTGTGATTTGATATTTTAGAGTTGCAGTCCCGTGTGGACATTCATGTTTTATTCAGATTTTAATTGTTAAAAGAACTGTTACTCTTTGGTTCATTTATTTCCGCACTTGAACTATTTATTAAAAACTTTGATGTTTTGAAATAAAAATCTATTTTAGTTCTTTTTATTGTTAAAAGCTATTGTTCTTCTGCTATTTTTATTAGTTGGCATGTGCATGAGTTAGGCTGCAGGGTATAGGCACGTATACCCTAGCCGGTAATGTGACCCTGAGTTTGGGGTGTGACAATGTGGTATTAGAGCATGTGGTTCGGTCTGATTACGACCTAGAATTGTCACCGTATAGGGCATTGCTAGCGTGTCAGTATATGGTAGGGGTATGTTATGAGATCAATGGGGTAAGTATGCACCTCAGTGCGACTTGTGGTTTAGTTACTTAACGACTTAGGGTGAATTAAATTGTCTAATTTTGATATTTTCTTTCTAGTGATTACAAATTGATGGAGGCCTTTGATGTCGCAAGGAGCGGTAGTGACAGCAACTCTACTAAGCACCGAGGCCGAGGCCGAAGCCGAGACCGGGGCCGAGGTCGCGGGAGACCACCGTAGGCCCGAGAGGATGTGGGATAGGATCTCATGGTTGTTCAGTTGCAGGCCCGAGTGGCTGAGCTGACTGAGGCGCTCCACAGGGAGCAGGAGCTGAGGCAGCAGCCACAACCAGTACCGGCAGCACCCACAGCACCAGAGGTGGTTCAGCTAGTGGCAGCGTTAGTTAGAGCCCCCAGAGCACCTTCATATGCAGATTTTGTTGCATTCAGACCACCGGAGTATACAAGGACAGATTAGAGGGTGGAGGTCACTAGTTTCCTGGGAGATTGCTATGAGCTGTACAGGGAGCTTGGTTGTTCTTCTGATTTGACCGCTCGACTGATTGGGTTATAGCTGAGAGGTTTAGCCAAAGATTGGCTTCACACCTGGAAGGACCATAGAGCAGCAGATGCACCACCCCCTCCCTGAGAGGAGTTTAGAGATGCTATGGTGAAGAAGTACCTACCGCTCAGCGTCCAGGACAGATGGGCGAAAGAGCTTGAGCTATTGCGTCAGACCAGCAGTATGTCAATGATGGACTATGAGATGGAGTTCACACGACTCTCGAAGTACCATCCCACCTTGATAGCCACAGAGACAGCCAAGGTCAAGAGGTTTGTCGAGGGGCTGAGGCCGCAGATCGCCAGACTCATCCATTACATAGAGGACACTTCCTTTGCTCGGGTTGTAGATGAGGCGCTCTAAAACGAGGCGCTAGTACCGACAGACAAGCATGATGGACCCCAGAAGAAAAAGTTTCGGCCCCAGCCTTCGGTGGATCAACCATCTCACTCTGAGGGGACTCTCAGGACAGCAGATCCACAGCAGGACGGAGGTCATAATAGTTTTAGAGGCCACATGGGTTCAGGACCTATCATCTGGAGGTTCGCAACGGAGGCTTGGGTCGCAGTAGTGTTACCGATGTCACAGGAAGCACTGGGGGGCTTGCTGGGGATGTTCAAAGGTATGTTTCAGCTGTGGGCAGACTGGGCACTACAAAAAGGATTGTCTAGGCAAGGGCAGTCAACGGCCTGATCAGACCAGAGGAAAGACACCTATGTTAGTGGGTTTCGTGGCTCAAAGGGGTCAAACTCAGTGGGGAGGCTAGCGAACTAGCGGTTCAGAGAGGCCCGTTGCACTGGTGTTTGCTATGAACCAAGAAGGCGCTAAGGCATCCAGGGCAGTAGTGTTAGGTAACCTTATTGTTGGTTTCGCTATTGCATATGTCTTGTTTGATCCGGGTGCTACGTACTCTTTTGTATCTACTTTATTTGCTGCAAAGTTGGCAGGGGAACCTTCTGTGCTTGATTTGCCTCTTGTGGTGTCGACGCCTATAGGCGTTTCTATGATGGCAGAGACAGTCTTTCGGGGCCGCGAGGTTGTCATTTGTGGGCATTTGTTGATAGCCGAATTGACACTCATGCCGATGCTGAAGCTTGATGTGATTTTGGGCATGGACTGGTTGGCAGACCATTTCACCTCAGTGGATTGCAGGGCTAAGACTGTGACCTTCAGTAAGCCCGATTGCCCCAGTTTACATTCCAGGGTGAGGGAATGGGAGATTCGTTGATAGCAATTTCAGCTCTCAAGGCTCGGAAGCTACTTCTAGGTGGTTGCCAGTCCTTCTTGGCCTTTGTGTCTGTGGCAGAGGAAGGTGGAGGTGCGGCTAGGGACATTAGGGGAATGCCCGTGGTGTGCGGTTTCTCTAATGTGTTTCTGGAGGAGTTGCCAGGGTTGCCTCCAGAGAGGGATATTGAGTTTTGTATTGATTTGTAGCCTGGAGTGAAGCCGATCTCCATTCCGCCGTATCGGATGGCACCAGCAGAGTTGAGGGACTTGAAATCCCAATTGCAGGAGCTGCTTGAGTTGGGCTTCATTCGCCCAAGTGTTTCGCCTTGGGGTGCTCCAATGCTCATTGTGAAAAAGAAAGATGGGTACATGCGGATGTGCATTGACTACCGGCAGCTTAATAAGGTGATGGTGAAGAATCGGTACCCCTACCTAGGATTGATGATTTATTTGATCAGCTTCAGGGAGCTCAGTGGTTTTCTAAGATTGACCCGCGATCAAGGTACCATCAGTTGAGGATCTAGGACAGTGACGTCCCTAAGACTGCTTTCAGGTCGAGGTATGGGCACTTCGAGTTCCTGGTGATGTCCTTCAAGCTAACTAATGCACCTGCAACATTTATGGACCTGATGAACCGAGTGTTTAGGAAATACTTGGATAAATTTGTGATAGTGTTCATTGATGATATCTTGATACATTCCAGGAGCATAGAGGAGCATCTTGAGCACTTGCAGATGGTTTTAAAGACTCTTCGAGAGCATCGCTTGTATGCCAAATTCTCCAAGTGCGAGTTTTAGCTGGAGAGTGTGGGGTTCCTTGGCCATGTGGTGTCCAGGGAAGGGGTAAAGGGGGACTCCATGAAGATAGAAGTAGTTCAGAACTGGAAGAGGCCGACTAATGTCACTGAGATCCACAGTTTCCTGGGGTTGGCAGGTTATTACAAAAAGTTTGTGGAGAATTTCTCCAGGATCGCAGCGCCATTGACTCGCCTGACTCAGAAGAAGGTTAAGTTCGAATAGGACAATAAGTGCGAGGAGAGCTTTCTGAAGCTCAATGACCGCTTGACATCGGAACCAGTTCTAGCAGTACCCTCGGGCTCAGGAGGATTTGTTGTTTACTGTGATGCCTCCCGAGTCATCTTGGGTTGTGTGTTGATGTAGAATGGCAAGGTGATAGCTTATGCCTCCAGGCAGTTGAAGGTTCACGAGAAGAATTACCCGACTCATGATCTTGAACATGCAGTAGTGGTGTTCGCATTGAAGCTGTGGCGTCACTACCTTTATGGCGAGGCTTATGAGATATACACTGATCATAAGAGCCTTCAATATTTGCTCACCCAGAAGGAGTTGAACCTGAGGCAGAGAAGATGGCTTGAGCTTTTGAATGACTATGACTGCACAATTATGTACCATCCGGGGAAGGCTAATGTGGTGGCTGATGCTTTGAACATGAAGTCTATGGACAGTGTGGTGCATTTGGCAGTCGGGAGGAGGCCGTTGGCCCAGGATTTGACCATATATTTGGATGGCGGGGCAGTCTTCTCAATGTCAGCTTCTGGTGTGTTGGAGGCTCACCTGAGAGTGCAGTCCATGTTAGTGGATATGTTGCAAGCAACGCAGGAGGAGGATGCTTTATGTGCTCTCACGAAGGATCTGGCTAGGATGGACAATGTCGATAATGGGTTCAGTATTGACTCAGAGGGCATTCTGAGGTTTAAAAACTGGATAGTTGTCGCATATATGACCAAGGTTCGTAGGCAGGTGCTAGAGATGGCTCATCGGTCCACATACACTATCCATCCGGGAGCCACAAAGATGTACCGAGATCTAAGGCAAAATTATTGGTGGAAATGTATGAAAAGAGAAGTGGTCGAGTTCGTGTCTAAGTGTCTGGTGTGTTAGCAGGCTAAGGCTGAGCATTTAAATGCGATAGGGTTGCTCCAGAACCTAGAAGTACCAGAGTGAAAGTGGGAGAAGATGACCATGGATTTTGTGATGGGGTTGCCAAAGTCTGGGAAGGGCAATTATTCCATCTGGGTAGTGGTGGATCGCCTAACCAAGACGTCGCATTTTATACCAGTCAGGACGATATTTTCAGCTGAGCAGTATGCAAGACTATTTTTGGATCAGATCGTCGCTTATCATGGTGTTCCGATTATGATCATATCAGATCGGGGTACTCAGTTCACAGCTCAGCACTGCATTTCACCCTCAGACAGATGGTTAGTCAGAGCGGACCATTCAGACGTTGGAGGATATGTTGAGGGCATGTGTTCTAGATTTGGAGGGTAGTTGGGAGAGGCACTTATCTTTGATTGAGTTTGCCTACAGTAACAGCTATCACAACAGCATCGGGATGACCCCATTTGAAGCATTATATGGTCGGAGATGCCGATCGCCTGTAGGCTGGTTTGAGGTAGGGGATTCCCTTATGATGGGACCTGACCTGGTGGAGGAAGTAGTAGAAAAAGTGAAACTAATCAAAGAGAGGCTGTTGGCGGCTCAGAGTCACCAAAAGATGTATTTTGATGAAAAGGCCAGGGAGGTAGAGTTTGCTGAGGGGGGACATGGTGTTCCTCAAGGTATCCCCTATGAAAGGGGTGATGAGATTTGGTAAAAAAGGAAAGCTAAGCCCTAGGTTCATTGGGCCGTTTCCTATTCTCAGGCATAGGGGAGCTTTGGACTATGAGTTGGCATTACCTCCTAGTATGGACCGAGTGCATCCAATGTTCCATGTGTCTATGCTGAAGAAGTACGTTCAAGATGAGTCCCATGTGATTGAGCCTACCACAGTGGAGGTGGATTCAGCAATTTCCTATGAAGGGCGGCCAGTTGAGGTGCTAGACAGGCAGGTCAAAAAATTAAGGTCCAAGAAGATTCCCTTGGTTAAAGTCAGGTGGGAGCACCATTCTGGACAAGAGGCCACCTGGGAGGTGGAGTAGGATATGAGGGAACGATATCCTTCATTGTTTGATGATCTAGTGAGTCCTCTTCTTCCCTTTCCTTTGGAGCCGAGCAGGGAGCCGCCGCCTGAGCTAGCCGCTCTCTCTCTCTCCCTCCCTTCTCTCTCTTCTAGTCGGCGGCTTGAAGTGGAGCCGCCGCCCCCTCTTCCCCCTTCTTTGAGTCGAGCCGCCATCTCTTGAAGCCGGATTCGAGGGCCATCGTCCGGGATTTCTCCTCTAATCCTCCTTCCTATTTAGGTGAGTGGTTTTACCCCTCCTTCTCGGGTTTCTTCGATTTCTTGAAACCGTTCTTAAAGGCAAAGATGTTCTTGATTTGTTTTCCGACGATCTCTCAAATTATCGCCATTCTTTTCTGTGCGGTGCTCAAGGAGGCCCTAAACCCTCCCCTTTGGGGCTCGGCAACCCTAGGATGATACTAGGGGTGCTCGGCCAAGGTGGAGAAAAGGGGTGCCTACAAGTGTTCGATGAATTGCCTAAGTGAAGGGTGTAGATTTTTCTTGCTTACTATGATTCACTTTGTTCATCAATTTTGATTCTTATAATTTAAATGCCTGCTTGATATTAAATATGTGATTTCTTGAAAATATATCATGTGTTTCAAAGATCGGTTTGATCTTGAAGGCATGGGGGTTCTTGATTTAAATTCTTGAGTATAAAGGTTGGTTCTTGGTTAAAGAGGGGTTGTGATGCTTGTTGTTCTTGCATATTAAATATGGTTTTTACAAGATTTATTGTAATGATTATAAATATGATGTGATGGAAATTTTGGTAGTTCATTTTTGTGAATTTTCAAATTTATTTTCAAGATATGCTGAAAAATTCAATATTGCTGGAATTTCATGATGAGATGATGAATCTGTGTTGTTTTTAAAATACTTGTTGTGGTGTATATAGTTTATTGAAGATAGTTGTGTAACCTATCATTTTGACCAGAAAACAAAAGTCACACTCTGAAAACCAGATTCAGGTTAAATACATCAATTTTGGGCATAACAGTAAGCTAAAACAAAACCCTAAAATAAAACCCTAATCTTGGTGATCTAAATTTTATTTTCATAATTAAAATTGAGCAAGGGGTCAGCATAATTTGTTATGAACCAACAAATAAAGTTATGCACGAAATAAAATCTCACGGGTTTATGACATTACGGGTCTAGGAGTTGGGGTCGGGTATTGGAGTATTGAGACGCTTCCTAATAAGGACACCCCTGAGACACCGTAGGAGAGACTTGACTTAGGTCATGTTACGCCATATCTTTATCAATGGTGGAGAGGCTCGTTGAGGAGCCGGATTGCGGGCGAGGCCCGAAAGGTTGGATGACTAATTCCCAACCCATGGAACAAGTTCAGATGGGCAAATCCCGATTGTTCCTGCATATCTTGTGGAACAAGTTCGGACGGGCAAATCCCGATTGTTCCCAAGATTCTATATTTAAATGAATAAGTTCGGATGGGCGGATCCCGATTATTTCTTCATTATCTTTTTGGAACAAGTTTGGATGGACAAATCCCGATTATTCCGATTTGGCCTCGTGGAATAAGTTCGGAGGGCCTATCTCAATTATTCTCGAGGTGCTTTTAAGGAATAAGTTCGGATGGGCAAATCCTGATTATTCTTGTGATATCTTAAAGGGGCAAGTTCGGATGGGCGATTCCCAATTATTCCTACGTGTCTCGTGGAGCAAGTTCGAAAGGACCAATCCACATTGCTCCCAAGTTTCTTTATATTAGGATAAGTTCAGAGGGTCTTCCCGATTATCCTGGTATGTTTTGTTGCCTTGGTGCATGGTAGGATCAGGCCTGTTGATCTTCACCGTTTGGGTGTTATCTGCCTTCAGGCAGGTAGTGGCCAGATGGCATGTTAGCTTATCACTCTCTTGTGACCTCTCCTGCTTGAGTCTGGAGTTTTGCTTTATGCATCATATCTGTGTTTGGTTTTTTGTGGGGGTTGGTAGAATCGCTCACTGATTTCTTTTAACTCACCCGTTGTCGTTTGTTTTGTTTTGCAGAGCCTGACCGGTGAGGTGGGCTGGAGCACTTGGCGCGGTTGGAGGGCAGAGGAGCTACATTGATCTCATAGCAGTCCAAGTTAGGGGTCGTAGTCGACTCTGTAGTAGTTTGGTCATGCACTTATGATTTGATGTTTTAGAGTTGTAGTCCCGTGGGGGCATTCATGTTTTATTCAGATTTTAATTGTTAAAAGAACTGTTACTCTTTGGTTCATTTATTTCCGCATTTGAACTATTTATTAAAAACTTTGATGTTTTGAAATGAAATTTTATTTTAGTTCTTTTTAGTGTTAAAATCTGTTGTTCTTCTGCTATCTTTATGAGTTGGCATGTGCATGAGTTAGACTACAGGGTATAGGTACATATACCCTGGCCAGTCACGTGACCCTGAGTTTGGGGCGTGACAATGTGGTATCAGAGCATGTGGTTCGGTCTGACTACGACCTAGAGTTGTCACTGTATAGGGCATTGCTAGCGTGTCAAGATACGGTAGAGGTATGTTATGAGATCAATGGTCTAAGTCTGCACATCAGCACGACTTGTGGTTTAGTTACTTAATGATTTAGGGTGAATTAAATTTTCTAATTTTGATATTTTCTTTCTGGTGATTCCAGATTGATGGAGGCCTTCGATGCCGCAATGAGCGATAATGACAGCAACTCTACTGAACGCCGAGGCCGGGGCCGGGGTCGCAGGAGACCACCGAAGGCCCGAGAGGATGTAGGACAGGATCCCATGGTTGTTTAGTTGCAGGCCTGAGTGGTTGAGCTGACTAAGGTGCTCCGTAGGGAGCAAGAGCTGAGGCAGCAGCCATAACCAGTATCGGCAGCACCCGTAGCACCAAAGGTGTTTCAGCCAATGGCATCGGTGGTCAGAGCCCCCAGAGCTCCTTCATATGCAGATTTTGTTGCATTTAGGCCACCGGAGTATACAGGGACAGATCAACGGATGGAGGTCACCAGTTTTCTGGGAGATTGCTATGAGTTGTACATGGAGCTTGGTTGTTCTTCTGAGACGACCGCTCAACTGATCGGGTTACAGCTGAGAGGTCCAGCCAAGGATTGGCTTCACACCTGGAGGGACCTCAGAGCAGCAGATGCACCACTCGCTACCTGGGAGGACTTTAGTGCTGCTATGGTGGTCCCCCAAAGCAGCAAACGCAGAGAAGTTCCTCCACCTTGGAGTCTCACTGACTTGAGCGTTGGAGTGTCTTTTGTAGGTCCCCCCTCCCCCCTCCTGCATTAAACCTCACCAAGAGAGACACCTACTGGACCAAAGTACTATGGTCCTCAGGCAGGAACATGTGCATTTTGGACATATAGAATGGATGTGTCGTTTGATGAAGAAACTTGAATATGAGATATTTGGTAACTTTGTCGAAGAGTAAGTAGAAGGAAAAGATATAGCAGTTCTTATCCTTGCTAAGATCGACAACTCCTCACGACTGGGATGGTATTTAGATTCTGGGTGTAGCAACCACATGACTGCTAACCCAGAATACTTTGTTGATCTCAATGAAGACAACTCAACCTATGTAAAGCTCGGTGATGGATTTGTCAAGATGTCAAAAGGACTTGGGAACTTAGGTTCAATACTGATTCAGTAGAGGTAATAGTCAAAAAGGTACTCTATGTTCTTATTTTATATTCGAATTTACTCAGTTTGGGTCAACTACTACGAGAAGGTTTCAGAATTTTGTTTGGGGATAATGAATGGTTGGTGTTCTCAACCACAAACCCGGAGGAAGTTTTGTTCAGAATTGGTATAGCTCATAACAACGTGTTCTATCTAAAAAATTTTGAGACAGTTCATCTTGATGAGGTCAAAACTTGGCATAAGTGGTTTGGTCATATTAATCTCAAATACCTATGTGCTATGGCTAATAAGGAAATGGTTCATTGGCTTCCTAACATTAAAGAAGAAGCTAAAACAGGCATTTGTGAAGTCTGCACACTTGGTAAACAATCGAGAGTGTCTTTTCCTAAAGACTGTGCTGGGAGAGCCAGTGTTCAGCTTTGATTGGTGCACGCAGATTTGTGTGGACATATGGAAGTGAATTCAATTTTTTGATTCCAGTACTTTGCTATCATTGTTGATGATTATAGCCATTTATCTAGATTTATTTCTTGAAGAATAAGTCTGAAGCTTTTTCTGCATTCGAGAAATTCAAATCGATTGCTGAAAATGAAAGTGATCAAAAAACTAAATTGCTAAGAACTGATTGCGGTGGTGAATTCCTTCCAAGTGAGTTCACTGGTTTTTGCAATGATCACGGCATTAAAAGACAATTGACTACTTCCTACACACCCCAACAAAACGGTGTGTTTGAGCAGTAGAATAGAACTATAGTTGAAATGACACATTTGTTTACTTAAGAGAAGTAATTTGGGTAAATAAGTTTGGGTTGGAGTAAATACCTCTGTGTATCTACTCAATCAAAGTATAACCAAAGTTGTCCTTGAGAAAACACGTACCATTTGAAGCCTCGTATGGAAAGAGGCCTAATGTGAGTAATTTGAAAATTTTTGGATGTTTAGCTTTCTACCATATTCCTCCACAGTTGATAAGAAAACTAGATGCTAAACATAAATGTGGTGTTTTTGTTGGGCACAATTTAGAGTCAAAGGGATATAGAATTTATGATCCAATTGAAAAGAAATTTATCATCAGCAAGGATGTTGTCTTTGATGAATAAAAAAAATTATAAAGAAGGTGAACACAAAATATTTTCAGAGCCTTGTTTAGAAGTAACACCTGAAACTGAAAATTCTGACATTGGAACTTTTGAGTCTAATACTGTTGTCGAATAGTAGTTCTGACTCCACTCCTCTAACTAGAGGTACGTTTTAGATGTCTTAGTGAGTTATATGACAAAATCGAAAGATGTCAAATGACTCAAATTATTGAAACAAACAAAAATGATGAAATGAAAGCCATTGAAAAACATGAGACCTGGTCTTTGACTGATTTACCAGCAGCAAAAGAAACTATTGGATTGAAATGGGTCTATGATGACAGCCAAAATAAGTGTAAAGCTAGACTTTTTGTGCTACGTTACATGCGAAAGGAGGGATGTGATTTTGATAAAATTTTCTCTCCTATTGCTTGCATGGATACCATTAGAATTCTTCATTCTATTTCTGCCATAAATGATTGGAAGGTTTACCAAATGGATGTAAAGTCGGCCTTTTTAAATGTTGACTTAAGAGAAGATATTTATAGCAACTTAGTGGATATATCATTGAAGGGGAAGAGAAGAAGGTGTATAAACTTAATAAGGCTCTTTATAGACTAAAACAAACCCCTCGAGCTTGTGTACTGCTGAAGGATTCTTGCGCCACAAACTTGAACACACTCTTTACTTGAAGAATATAAGTAAACATAAGTAAACACACTACGTTGATGACCTTTTAATTTGCAGTAAAGTTGAAGACTTAAGCAAAAAATTCTAAGTCAAGATGAGCCAAGTGTTTGAGATGACTGATCTTGGTTTACATCACTTCTTCTTGGGTTTGGAGATAAAACAATGTGATAAAGGTACTTACATTTATCAGCAAAAGTATACAACTTATTTGCTAGAAAATTTGGAAAGGTTAATTAGAATCATGTTTCTACTCCTATGCAAGCCAATTTGAAATTAATGTTGGATGATGGAGAAATGAAAGCCAATGCTTCGGTTTACAGAAATCTTATTGGAAGTTTATTGTATCTGACCAACTCACGACTTGATATACTTCAGAGTGTTAGTCTCTTGTCAAGGTTCATGAGTAAACCTAGTAACAAACATTTATGTCCAGCTAAACGAGTGCTTCGTTACTTGAAAGGTATCATTGATTTTGGATTGTTCTATTCTATAACTGATTGCATGGATATTCTTGGTTTTTCTGATAGTGATTGGGCTAGAGCTATACATGATAGATAAAAATCTCCGGCTACATATTCAAAGTCTGAAATAATACAATTTGCTGAAGCTCAAAGAAACAAAGCACCACTGCTCTTTCATCTGCTGAAGTTGAGTATGCGGCAGCTGCTTTGGGCGGATGTCAAGTTGTTTGGCTACGAAGCATTCTGAAAGATTTTGGGGTAATCTTAGATACAACAATTTTTTTATTTCGTGATAACTTATCTGCTATTTTGTGTCACAATTAAAATCCAACCCATCATTCTTGCACAAGGCATATAGATGCAAAGCATCACTTCTTTTCTGACCTAGCTAAAGACAAGATTCAATTAAAGTTGTCGCAATGCTGATCAAATTGCTTATCTTTTCACAAAGGCTCTTCCTCTTGACAAGATTGTTCTTTTTCGTAATCTTATTGGTGTGTGTAAAGTTGTTCATTAAGTGTGGAGTTTTGTTAGCTTTAATGAAGACTTATGTAGTTTTTACTATGAGTATATGTAGGTTTCACAACAACAAACTGCACATTTTTCGGCGTCACTTATATATTAAATTTCGGCGCCTGTGTCAGCCCAAATATTAAAATAGGTGCCTGCACAGGCGCCGGAATGGCGTGGGAAAACATGGGCATCGTGTTTGACATACGGCGCCTGTCAAGTATGTTATATAAAAATAAATAAATAAATTTTTGGCGTACCGGCTTCAGTAATGGCGTCGGTATGTTGATTTGTTTTTTTTAAAAAATAATATCAGTCGGCTCGAAGTCGCTGTTTGGAGCCGCTTGAATTCGTAGACAGCCGTAAATAGCTGTCTGCGATATATATATATATATATATATTGTATGATATTTTATTTAATTAATATATATTGATTAATTAACTTTTTAACCATTTAAAAAATTGATAATATAAATAAAAATTTTAACTTTGAAAAAATACATACTTAGATGAATTTGATGCCATTGATAATTCCAATTTCTTGAAAAAATTTAAAGAGATAATGAGTAAATATTGAAACAACTAAGTGTATAAAACAAAAATATTACCTTACAAATAAATACAAAATAAAAGAAATAGAGAAAAAATGAGTAGAGAAGAGAAGAAAAGAGAAAAGGAAGAAGAATAAAAGGAAGAAGGAAGAAGAAAAAATGGAGAAGAAAGGAGGAAGAAGTGAAAAAGGAAGAGAAGTATTTATAGAAGATAAATATATATATATATATATATATAATTTTAAAAAAAATAAATTTGATGCAGGAGGCAGGAGATTTCCCGCCTCCTGCTTCGGATTGTGGGCGGGGCCGTGCATGCAAGTGTCTGCACCCACGTACCCGGACGAGTGCAAGCAGGTGCGGGCTTCCGCGCCCACGCACCCGTGCGGGCCACGCGAGCACCCACGTACCCATGCGGGCGTGAGTACCGGCACCAAATGCGCTGGTACTCTGGCGCCAATTTTTATTGCAAATATTTTTGTTATTCTTTTCTTTCCGACGCCAAGTCAAGCATCGTATTTTTACCATCGGTATAAAACTAATTTGTTGTAGTGTTAGTATAGCTCAAATAAACTGTATATGTGATCCTTTGGATCACTTACATTAACGTCTGCTAGTGGGATTGTAAAACTGCCTCTCTTATAAATAGAAGCTTTCTATTCAACTTCTGTATTTACCTTTTTCATTTGGAAACTGCCTCTCTAAAATATTCTCCACCTGTGTTTCTACTTTGTGCTCTACTTTGTGCTCTTTGATTTGCAAGTGATCCTTCAAATCCTACCAAAGTCACGTGTGAAATATACGTTGACCTAGTAATGAAAAGCAAAAGATCTGTGTTAGAGAAAGCTCTTAATAACCAGCTAGGCAAGCTGTTGATGAAATATATACATTGGGGTTCGCAACTCATTCAGTGGCCTTTAACTATATATATGTGTAGGCTTGTCTACGACCAAATTAAGACTGGTCAGCTTGGTTTAAAAAATAAAATTGTAATTATCAATATACACTCGACAAATATCAGAGAATGAGTTAAACAATAATTATTAAATTAATTATAACTTTCAATGAATATAGTCCATATATTGTATATTGTAATGGGAGGTAGACATGCACTGATCGATGTTAAAATGGAATGTCGAAATTTGAAAGCCAAATAAAATGGTAAATATGTTACAACCAATACCCTCGTTATTAATTCATCGATTTAATGAATATTTGTCATGCAACTGTTATTTTTTTTTTTTAAGAAACACTTGTATTAATTAAAAGATTTGAAAGTTACAAATAAAGGAGAAGATGAAGAAAAGAAAAAAGAAGAAAAATATATAATCAACAAACTCTAAGGGCGCATTTGTTTACGAAAATTTAGAAGCAATTTTCGTTTCGTGAAAATTGAAATGAGTTTTCGAGTTTCAAATTTTTTGTTTCAGTTTTTGTGTTTGGCGAAAACATGTTTGTTTGACATATCATGTTTTCATGTTTCGCGAAACGAAAACAGCGAAAACTCGTTTGTTGTGTGTTATTTTCGATGACTATTTTCAAGACGAAAACTGAAACTGCGTTTGTGTATCAAATATAGTATCTGTTTTCAAATTTTATTTAGAATTTTTTAACTCAAACTTAAAAAATATGTTTAGTAATATTAATTATGTTAATTAGTAAATAAATATTATTTTATTAGTTAATATAAATATAAAAATATGTTATTTTATTTTTTAATTTTAAAAATATTACTAAATTAAAAAATGAGAATAAAATAAAATAAAAATTATTAAAAATTATTAAATTATTTATAATTATTATGAACTAATAAAAATTGACATGAAGTAAGTATTAACTAAGTATTGACTAAGTATAAAAAGATGTGACATGGTGACATTGTTATTAACTTACCGAAGTATATATTATAAAAAGATGTGAAATAAACTCTCATTATTTTAGCTCGTTGCTTAATTTACCGAAGTGTATATTATAATCTTGTTCAACATATTATCATCGATTAATATATGATTTAATTAACCCAATTAAATTATCTAAGGATTCAAGCTAGTTAAATAGTTATGTCTATAAAAATATACATATGTACCATAAAAATTAAAAACAAACTTATGTAATGAATTTAAATACATCCAATTGAATTCTAATCCAGTGAATTTAAATACTTTTGGTAGCACAAGTAAACCTCAGCTCGCTCGAAAACAGTTAGGGTTTGTGTGTTGCTTCTCCTATGGAATTCGAGGTCAGGGACCTTGCTGGAGGCACCAACCAGTTGCTCCTCGGGCCGATTCCGCCACCTCCAGTAGCACCGAGTTGGAGAAGAAGATGAATGATTGGTATAAATGCGTATTTGGCATTAGAATTATATGAATGTATAGTAGGACTATGAAGAAAAATGTATATCACCATTAGTTGGTGACCGCCTCCAATTCATAGTCCACCAAGAATAGGTTTGCTCATTATTTAATAACCACACAATTATAAAATCAGCATAACCACACAATGATAAAATCAGCCAAAGCCACGCAATGATAAAATCAGCACAACCACGCAATAACATCAAAACCCTAGATTAGAAAATAAATAACAAATTGATAACAATAATGCATATAAATACATAATAATGAGCAATATTAAAATCAATTCCTACAATGTGTAGTTGGCAGGTGGCCCATTCTTAAACTGTTTGAAACACTCTCTTTTTCCTCCTCTCTGCACACGAAATAAACTCTATTAAAATGCTACCCAACATGCAACCTACTCTATTAAGAAAAACCTATCGTGCTATTCCACACCGTTTCGTCAGCCTCAATCCTCCCTGTGTCGGGATTTTAGGTGACCCCAGTGTGATTAATCAATTCTTGAAAGTCTTTAAAGATACGATGAAGGTGATTCTTCTTTCCCTTACACTAATCAACCCCGTACCTAGTGCCACATTTTTCTAGAACTCTATTGCTAATTTCTTCCCATACAGGCTTGTCAAAATTCAAAGTGCTTAATTCTATTTATTTATTATGTAGTATAAATAAAAAGTCTTCCGTAGCATTTTTGGACCAGTTTTCCAACTTCTCTCTCGGATTACGATGGCCTCCCATTTATAATTATATCTATTTGAAAAATAAGTGAATAATAATTATATCTATTTGAAGCATACATAACAATGAGCATACATAACAGGAAGCATAAATAACAGGAAGCATACATAACAGTGAGCATACATAATAGAAAGTATAAATAACAGGAAGCATACATAACATGAAGTATACATAACAGTGAGCATACATAACAGGAAGAATAAATAAGAAGAAGCACACATAACATGAAGCATACATAACAGAAAGCATAAATAACATGAAGCATGCATGTTACTTATTTTACATGCATAACAGGAAGATTAGTTGCTTTCATATCTTCCCTTTATATTTTACATGTAACATATGAATACTTGATGTGTATGAGTAATTCTTGAACAGACCAATAAAATTCCCTTTATATTTTCCTTGCTTTCATATCTTCCCTTTATAGGGGACTATTGACCTTGTCCTATATTCTTGTTTATTTGAGACACTCATGTTCATCTTGCTATCAGTTAATAAAGAGGCATGATAAAGACACTTTTTCTTCTTGACTCCATTATTGATAGGTTAATAGATCTCAATGTTATGACTTCAGTTGTGGAAGATGTAATTTCTGTGTACTAAAAAGTGATTGAAACTATAAAAATTGTTCACGGAGTTCACAAGAACTATACAGAGTTCACAGGAAGCATACATAATTAACTATGTGAGAAAAAGATGAACATTAATTTAAATAGAACATAATTGAGATAGCTACAACAGTGAACATTAATTAAAACATAACATAAGTGAGAATAAACTATATGCCAAGTGAATCCATGAGTAAACATAGCAAAATGCAGAGTTCACAGAGTTCATAGTTCACACAGTTCATAGTAAACATCTATAATTAAATATACACTACAAGAAAAATGAGTATCAGTGACGAAAATTTTGTGACGGCTAAAATCCGTCACAAACTGTGACAGATTTGTGACGGATTTGTCATTGCGTGAAATGAACTTTCTTTTTTCCAAAATAGTTTCGGATTTGTGACAGAAAATTCGACACAAGACGATTTCGTCACAAATCAGTCACAAAATTTTTGATCAATTTGGCCTAGAATTTTTAATAAATAGCATCAGTGACAAAATAGTGACGGATTTCATTTCCGTCACTAATTTTCCGACACTAATCCATCACTGAATTTTTTTCTTCATATCTGTCACAGATTCGTCACCGAGCCACCACATAACAGTGACAGATTAGTGACGGAAATAGAATTCCGACACAAAATTAAACTAAATATTAGTAAAACAAATTTTATCAAGTTTAGTCTCACATGGGTTAAAAATAGTTTTTTACTTATTCTTAACCATTATAAATATAATTTTTTTAGTCCTATATGAATCAATTTTTTTCTCTCCTAAGTTTTTTAAATTTTATAAATTGACACCTCATGAGACCAAAAAGTTTACTATCATGTTATATTTTATAAATTTATTAAAAATATTATAAAAGTATAAATAATAATATAATGTAATATCATTATTTATTATTATATTATATTATATTATATTATTATATATTATTATATATTATTATATTATTATATTATTATATTATTATAATATACTATTATATTATAAAAATCTATAATATAATATAGTTGATATATTTTTATTAATAAAAATTATAATTAATATCATAATTAGTGACGAAAAATTTATTTTTGGTCATCGACATCAGTGATGGATTTTGTGACGGAAATTTTTTCGTCACAGATTTTTGTGACGGACACATCCATTACATAAATCATAATTAGTAACAAAAAATTTATTTTTGGTCATCGACATCAGTGACAGATTTGTGACAGAAATTTTTCTGTCACAGATTTTTGTGACGGACACATCCGTCACATAAGAGCAAATGAAGCATTAGCCACGAGACTTTCAGCGACGAAATTTTTGACGAAAATTTCCATCACTGATACCTTTCAGTGACAGATTTTCAAACATCAGTGACGAATTTTTCCGTCACTAATGCTTGTTTTTCTTGTGGTGATAGTTAACATAAAATGCAAAAAATACATGGATAGCTATATACAAAAAATGTAGTTATTAAATTCTAGATCGGATGATCATCAATGCCCTAGATCGAAAGATCCTCAAAACCCTAGGTCGAAACATCATCAATGCCCTAGATCGAAAGAATGTGATTACCATACATCACATATTGTTTCAAACAAACAAAAATATAATATCTATCATCAATGCCCTAAATCGAAAACCTTATTGGACTGGAAACCGTAGATCGGGAAAATCCATCAAAACCCTAGATCGAGGCAAAGCAAAACCACATCATCATAAACCCTAGCATCAAACCCCGAACATCAAATCTCGGAAGAACTTAAGAACATCAAAACCAACTCAAAAAAACCCTACGTCGAAACATCATCCATTCCCTAGATCGAAAGATCTATATCAGAATAACATCCATCAAAACGCTAGATCCAAAACATGGATCAGAAACCCTAGATCAAAAACCTTGTTGGATTGGAAACCCTAGATCAAGAAAATCCATCAAAACCCTAGATCGAGGGAAAGCAAAACCACATCATCATAAACCCTAACATCAAAACCCGAACATCAAATCTCGGAAGAACTCAAGAACATCAAAACCAACTCGAAAAAAACCTAACTCGAAGAAAGAAAACATAGATCGAAGAAACATCTCAAGAATAGTCGGAAGAACGCAAGAACATCAAAACCCTAACTCGAAAAATGCCTAAAATCAAAAATATATATATACCTGATGAACGAGATCGTCGACGAGTGATGAGATGGTTCTTTTTCACCGAAGTCGGCGACGAAAATCGCTTATGAGTGATCGAAAAAGGAGGTGGCGAAAACTTGTCGCCTATGTCGCCAGCAGTCGTATTCGGGGTCGAGTGATAGGTCGCATGGTTGAGCCGACGAGTGAATCGGGGTTTTGTTTGGTTTTCGATTGAAATGGGCGAAACCAGCGGATTTTGCATCATAATTACAAGTATGCCACCGCTCGTTTCGCCAATTTTCGCGAAAATGTGAAAATGAGCGGAAGCCGTTTTCGTGAATTATTATAAAATGGTGTTTCACGAAAACTCATTTTCGCGAAATAAGACTCGAAAACGGGACATGTTTTCCTCAACAAACACAGTTTCGAACCCACATTTCAATTTTCACGAAAACAAAAACTGAAAAGTGGGCAAACAAACACGCCCTAAGATTTACATAAGGTTTCAAGATTTATCCTGTCTATAGCAAGCTTAAGATAAGATTTTTCAGTTCCTTTGAAACAACAAAGATTATGCTCGTGTCAAATCTTCCATCGCCAAATCATGATAAGTCGATACGACCTTGAACGATGACTCGTTCTCCTGAAAAGTCGGCGAGGCCGGTCTCTGCAGTAAGGTAGAAGTGAGGCTTCATCGATGTGCATCTTCCTGAACGTTGAGTAGAACAAGATGTCGGCTAAGCTCTTTTGGTCTACCAGAACTTTCCTAACAAGAAAATCACTAGCAATGACATAGACAACAACAGGGTCATGTAGTTTTTTATCAATTCCCTAAAAATCAAATTCATAGAAGGATATATATAATCGGAATTCGAATGTCCAACTTCTATAGGCGAGCTGCGTCGTCGACCGTCATGATGGCTCGGAGCGACATCTTTCGGGCCGAGCTCATCTCGCCTCCTCTGGTGAATCCTCCCATGAGGTAGTCAATGATATATTATCCGAATTTTTAGTGCTCGGCTGATCGGCTCTACGATCATCGCGTTTACATGTTGTGCTGCATGGCGACAGTGTTCTGCTTGGGTTTCGACGCCGGTGACTATAATCCTGTCGGTCTCGGCCATGACTTCATCTGCAGCAGACATAGCGATCGAGACAGCCTTCTTTGGTCAGGCACTCGATTTGGTCTTTGACCATTACGCACTCCTTGGTGGTGTGCCCATAGGTGCGATGGAACTCGCACTTCTTGCTTTTGTTGATTAAGGTGAGTTTTAACCTCCCTATGCTGTTGGGCGGCTTGAGTAACTAGAGGTGGCACATCTCCTGAAGGATAGTCTCCCTCCTGGTGTTCAATGGAGTGTACTCTCTGAATCAAGGGCTAAGTCGGGAGGGCGACCTCCCACTCCTGTCACGATCGTGGTGATTTCGGTCGACTTTACCCTTTTTGTCAAACTTTGGCAGTCTGCCTGTCAGCCTTTCTGACCTCTTAGAGTTCTTCCATCTTTATGTGGGATACAACCTTTTCTCAGAACTCGACCAGATCTTTCAGCTTTGCCAGGGCGATCTAGACTTCTACGTCGTCAGGTGAGTAGTCGGATCGCCCGTGCCATCCTAGGGTTGGAGTGTGATCGACACCTTAAAGTTGTCGGGGAGACAAACTACCATGATGTGCTTGGCGAAGGTTCCCGAGTCAATGGCGGGGAGAGGAGCGGTCTCTATGACCCTGGTGTCCTCCTCTTCTCTCCGATGATGTGTGCGGGATACCTCATCCCAAAGGACAAAAGTCAGCCTCTCGGGTTTTTTCATGTGGTTGTCTTCATCACGTTCTAAGCGGTGGCGCTCATGTTCGATCGGGTGTTGTTCCCAAGATAGTGTCAGCGCCTCGACCTGGGCGACTAACCATCGGTTCTCCAACTGAGGTCGTTGATCAAATGTTGGGATTCTTTTGGTGAGACATTGGCATGTTCCTAAGCGTCACTCCTCACTATTTCAGTATTTCCAGGTAGCGGGGAATGTCGTTGCTAGGGTGTTGCATGTGTTCACCTGACTCCGGCTATGAACCATTACGGGACAGGTAAGATTTACTCGGCCCCGCAGTGGGCGCCAAATGTTCTTGCTTGTAGTTGGAGCTGTGATGTTTGATACGTCTCTTGGTGGTCAGATGCAACTCTGGAATGGGAGGTGGGGGGAGGGACTGCAAAGGACACTCCGACGCTCAAGTAAGAATGTGTTCAAGATGGAAGTAATAGAAATTAGAATCTATGATACTTGAGGCGTGTTGTGTCTATATATAGTGCAGGATGAGGGATGTTTGGCAACGATGTTGTCCGATAACTCCTTAGGGATGTTACTCATAATGGGTCAAGGCTGATCCCAAAGATCTCGGGCTCGTGACTATGGAATCCCTCGTAATTAATGAGGATAGAAGTATCCTTTCCATTTCTCCCTCCCGATCCCTAACCCGTTTCCTCTTCTTCCTCTTCAGTCTGCACTTATGTCCTTCCTTTCTTCGATTCTTCCTCCGCTTGCGTGCTCCGCCGGTTTGCCCCCTTCTAACCGTGTGCTCCGTCGATCCGCCCCCTTCCGGCCCTCCCATTCTTCTCGCGTGCTCCGTCAGTCCGCCCCATTCCCCTACTTCCTGCGCACGGCGTGCTCCAACAGTCTGCCCCCTTCTTTCGGGCAGCACCGCTCTTCCTAACGCTCCGCCTCCCCACATCCACATTCTACTTCCCGGGGTTCCCAATGCCCGACTGTGTGCTCCGTGGCTCCATCCCCTTTCTTCTCTTCTTCTTCCCAGTGTTATCCCAACGGCCGGTGCTCCGCCTTCCTAGCATTCTCGTGCGTGCTTCGTCGGCCTGCCACTTCTTCCCAATGTTATCATAGCGGTACACTTTTTCCTAGCGCGCTCCTAGCGGCAGCGGGCAACGCCCCTCTTCCTAGCGGCACGCTTCTTCCTAGCGTGTTCCCAACGATAGTGGGCAGCACCCTTCTTCCCGACGCTCCGCTAGTCTCCTCTACCCCTGCTCACGATCGACGTCGACGATAAACCTAGTCTACTAAACGTCGGTAGTCACCTCTGCCACAATCATCTCCAAGGTATGATCTCTTCAATTATTGTTTGATCAATTTTTTGTGGCTGCCTGAGGAGCAAGAGGGGGAATACTCCTGCGATTGGTGGAGGAAAGGATTTGCTAGTGGACGATTCTCCATCAGGGCTGAGTCAGTCGGCGTCGTTGTTGACTTCAAAATTTCTAGTGTTGGAGGACTTGGACGTTCAAGGTGCAGGAGTCCCAAGCACTTGGTCTTCAGGCATAGTGGAGTTGCCCAAGCCTTCTGCTCGACCCCTTTTGCTCCACTGTTACGGTCGGAGGAGCGGATTGGTAGTACTTGCATTAGCAGAGGTTCGTCGTTCTATGAAGATATGGCTTTGGTAAGGAATGAGGCCTCGGTATCGACTATGGGGATTGCAGGAAGTTCCCCATCGTCAGCTCAGCAGCTGGCCATGTACACGAGTGGTTCTTTTCACTCGAGGAACCAGGTGATTTCACCAGAAGAAGTAGAGATGGACTCAGCGGTTGGCCTTGATTGGCAGGCTGAGGAAGTTTGAGATAGATAAATATGAGGCTCAGGTGCCAAAAACTGAGCTATTGAAGCTCGTATTGGCCAAAGTCGGGAGGGTGAAGAATCATGAGATTGAGCGTTTAAATGTTACTGTTGTAGAGTTAGTTGCTTGACTAAAGAATGTGGAAGATGAGTCCAGGAAGAAGCTTGAGACGATAACAACAGAGGTGGAGGAATGTAGATGGATGGTAATGAATGTAGTGGACGAGACGAACCATTGGTGAGATGCCAATCTGATCTTGTATAATGAAGGTTTCAACAAGGCGATTGAGCAGGCCCAATTTTTTGCTCCTGAAGCTGACTTCTCGGGGGGTGATTGTCTTAAGGAGATACAGAATGAGGCTTTAATGGATCTCAAGCCCGAGGAGGAGGTTCTTGAAACCTTCGAAGAGGGGTTGTCAACTGCTGCCCCGGATCCGTGTGTTGTTTCCCCAATGGATGAGGATACCCCAGAGAGGGAAGCTTCTGTAGCGTTGGCTAAGGCCAGGGTGCCTCCCCTTCATGAATACTGGAGGGTTTTGTATTGCCAGTATGTGGGCCAAACATTGTCTCTAATGACTTGTTGCCTTCTGGGCCCTGTTGAAGTGCTTGACTATCGCCCCTTTGTGGGCCTATTTTAAGCATGCATGTTTTCTCTTTGCAACGTGCTTTTTCGGTGACTTCATAATCTAGTTTTTGCTGCCGGAATAGGTGATTTTCTTCCATGCCGGTAGTATTTAGCCCTCTTTAAAGAGAGATCCTTTGTTTGAGGTTGGACCTCCTATAACGATTCCAAAATTGTTTCGGAGGTTAAGTGGTAATGATGAGGCCCGGTGAAGGCGGCGTCGAGCTAATCTAGTTTTAAGTGTAAGGGTTTCAGAGTCAGTAATAGTGGCTCTGGAGGCCAAGGACTGTGCTCAGGGGTTCAAGATGAGCTCGCCGATGAGCGTATGCCAGGATCGTGCGCGAGGAGTCATATAAGGGCTCTGAGGTTTGAAGTAGTGGCGCGAGCTAGGCTAGTGAAAATCTAGTTATGGTTGTGTAAGGGCTCTGAGGCCGAAAGTTGTGGCGCGATGGCCAATGAGCCGAGCTGGTGAAAACTAAGTCTTAGTCATGTAAGGGCTTTGAGGCCGGAAGTAGCGGCTCTGGGGCCGAGGATTACACTCAGGGGTTCAAGCCGAGCTCGTCGAGGAGCGTAAGGCAGGATCATTCATGAGGGGTCGTATAAGGGCTTTGAGGTCGAAAGTAGTGGTGCGATGGCCGGCGAGCTAGGCTAGTGAAAATTGAGTCCTGGTCGTGTAAGGTGTTTGAGACCGGAAGTTGCTGCTTTGGGGCTGAGGACCGCACTCGGGGGTTCAAGCTGAGCGCGCCGAGGAGTGTAAGGTAGGGCCATGCGCGAGGGGTCGAGTAAGGCTCTGAGGTCGGAAGTAGTGGCGCGATGGACAACGAGTCAAGCTGGTGAAAACCAAGTCCTAGTCGTGTAAGGGCTCTGAGGTCGGAAGTAGCAAACCTGGGGCGTAGGACCACACTCGGGGGTTCAAGCCAAGCTCGCCGAGGAACGTAAGGTAGGACCGCGCACGAGGGGTCGAGTAAGGGCTCTGAGGCCATAAGTAGTGGCGCGATGGCCGAGCCAAGCTGGTGAAAATTGAGTCCTGGTCGTGTAAGGACTTTGAGGCTGGAAGTATCGGCTGTAGGGCCGAGGACTACACTCGGTGGGTTCAAGCCGAACTCGTCGAGGGGTGTAAGGAAGGACCGTGCGCGAGGGGTCTAGTAAGGGCTGTGAGGCTAGAAGCAGTGTGAGATGGCCAACGAGTCAGGCTGATAAAAATTGAGTCCTCGTCGTGTAAGGGAGCTGAGCCTGGAAGTAGTGGCGCGGTGTCCAATGAGCCTAGCTGATGAAAACTGCATCCTGAACGTATAAGGGCTCTGAGAGCCGAAAATAGCGACTCTGGGGGCCGAGGACCGCACTCAGGGGTTACAAAACGAGGTCGCCAAGGAGCGTAAGGCAAGACCACACGTGAGGGGTCGTATAAGGGCTCTATGGCCAGAAGTAGTGACACGATGGCCAACAAGCCAGTGGGCAGGTGAAAATCGAGTCCTAGTCGTATAAGGGCTCTTTAGTCTGGATGTAGTAGTGCGGTGGCGAACGAGAGAAGCCAGTGAAAACTGAGTCTTGATCATGTAAGTTGTGAGTCGTGGGATATTTACTAGAATGACGAGATGGCCATAAAGTTCCTGAGTACACACAAAAAATGCGAGAAATACAATTTTATTTAATAATAAAAGGAAATTTTGTGTATAGAAAAGTGCTACGTCTGAGCCTTATATGTGTCTGTTAGGGAAATTTACGACTTGAGTCATCATTTAAGCGCTGGGTCGGGGGTCATTTTCACGTGTCTCAACCTGGACCTTGTTCGAGGATTCCTGTCAATTGTTCGCTTAGGGTTGTGGGAGGTGCTTGGTTTGGCAGGCTGTTAGGTTCTTTCTTTCGCTCGACCATCCTTTGCTTAAGGCACTTGTTGTAATACCGTCGAGCTTCTTTTTGATCGGCATGGAGCACGCCTACTTTCATCTCTGAAACTAGAAACTTTAGTGCTAGATGGGGAGTCGATACGATAGCTCCTAGATTGATTAAAGAAGGTCGCCCCAGAATCATATGGTATGGGTCAGGAATGTCGATGACCAAATATTGCACATCAATCATTTTTGCCCTTGGCTGGGAGTTGAATGTTGTCCTTAACTAAATGACACCTCGGACGTCGACTCTTTCTCCCAAGAAGCCTACCAAGTCTCCCTTGAAGGGTGTGAGCGAGGCTTCAGTCAGTTGCATTTTCTCGAAAATAGAGTAGAAAAGGATGTCGGTAGAGCTGGCTTGGTCGATTAGGACCTTTTTGACGATAAAATTTCTTCGGACCATAAAATCATTACTACGTCGTGCAGATTTTGATCAATTCCTTGGAAATTAGATTCATAAAATGATATTACCAGGGTTTTAGAGACGGGCCGTCCTGGGCGAGTAGCGCTATCAATCGCGATGATTGCCCGGAGAGATCTCTTTCTGGCCGAGCTTGATTTGCCACCTCCCACGAATCCACTAGCGAAGTAGTCAATAACTCCTCAGAGTTCATTTGCTGAGCGATTAACTCAGTTGTTCTCCCTTTGGCCCGAGTGGGGATGAGAGGCATGTGACTTTGGCTCCCTCATCGATGGTCTTAGCTCCTGCTCCGATCTCGTTCTCTCCAGAGATAGACACACCTGTCGAGGTGTCCTGCACGGACAAAGTCCTCAAGTTAATTGCCGAGTACTACACAGTCCTCGGTGGTGTGCCCATAGGAGTCGTGGAAGGCACATCTTTTGCTCATGTCGGCGTTGGGTGGGAGCTTCTGCTTCCCAGTGTTGGTGGGGTGCTTGAGGAGTTTCAAGTCGTAGATTTCGCAGAGGATGATTTCCTTCCTAGTATTAAAAGAAGTGTACCTTTCATATCAGGCGTTTGTGTGAGGTGGAGACCTCGACCCTCTACCGTTACTCTATTCGCGGCGGTTGCAGTCTTTGCTTTTTCTGTCCGCCCTTCTAGATTTTCTTCTTCAGCATCGTCTTTGATGTTCTACTTGTCGGCCTTTGTGGCCTCGCGAAGTTTTTTCATCTCTATGAAGTTGGAGTTCTTCTCCTGAAACTTAGCCATATCTCTAGGCTTTATCAGGGCGATTTGGTCGGCGAAGCGTCTGAGCTTCAGCCCGTATTCGATGGCGTATAGCTCAACTCGGGGGGTCGAGATTCGGAATTTCAGTCGTGGTGGCCTGAAACCTGCGTATGTATTCTCTTAAGGGCTCATGTTGCCCTTGCCTGACGTAGTGGAGAGCATCCTTTGTATTCTAGTAGACCCGAGATGAGGAAAATCGATTGAGGAAGGCGCGGGAGAGAACCACGAAAGAGTGTATAGACCTCGGTGGGAGGGAAGCAAATCATAGTAAAGCGGTTTTCTTTAGGAAAGTTCAAAAAGCTCTGCATAGAGCAGGGTTGGTTCCTCCGTTGTAGAGCATCATTGTCCTGAACATTGTTAAGTGTATTGTAGGGTCGCCCATGCCGTCGTAGGGTGTCAGAGTGGTCGGAAACTTGCACTTGGGTGGAAGGTTTGTTGCCATGATGTGCTCGGCGAAGGGTCCCGATTCGATAGGGAGGGTAGTCGCAACCTCCATGGCTTTGGAATCTTTCTCTCTTTCCTGACAGAGTGTGCTGGAGATCACGTCTCGGAGGACGAAAACTAGTCTCCTTCTCTCCGAGTGATTTCGTTCTTCATGTTTTGAGTGTCGACGCTCGTGATCAACCGCTGGTTGTTCCCTAGGTCGTATCAGCATCTCGACCTGGCTGCTAGTCGCTTGTTCTCTACCTCCAGTGTTGGCCTAAGGTTTTTAACCTTGTTCTTAATCTTGGTTTTGATGATAACAAATATGGAACTAATGTTTTCATGGAGAAATATTTTCAGGTTCCTTATTGATTTGCGTGCGATGTTCTCGATCGAAAATATCAAAAAATCCATGAATCAGAAGGACGTTGATCGATGCACTCAGATTCGTCGGGAAGAATAGAGTTTAGGTTTATGGTGTTTAGAATGATTGTATTAATCCTCATAATGATGCATATATCCCTAGGACATGAACCTAATCAATTACCAAGAGTTTTTAAGTCATAAACAATATTCCAGATAGGATGTTGTAACAACTTGGATGGATAATCCGGAACAACCTGGATAGACAACCCGAAATAATCTGGATGGACGATCCAAAATAACCTGAATAGACAACTCGGAACAACCTAGATTGATATTTCGGAATAGCCTGAAAAGAACCAATACTCTGCAAGTATTCCCAGAATCAACTAGTCAAACTTTCCAAAATTCCCAAAATGCCCCTAACGGCTCTATTTTGAATTTCTACCCGTTGAGCCTATTTGAAAACGAGCTCCTACTCTCGGGATCTCTATATAAGATCCCAAACTTGCCTTCCAAACCATCCAACACTTCTTGAGACATATTTTGATCACCACTGAGCTTGATTGAGCCATCTTTTGTGCAAATCCTAGCTTGGAGACAAAAACCCTTGATCTTGCCTTCAACCTTCAATTGTTTCAACATCAAGGCATCAAGATGAGGTAGGACTTCTTGGTCGAGAGCTAAGTTTGTATTGTTTATTATTGCTCTCATTTACTTGTATTTTCTTGATCACTTGTGTTTGTAAGAAGGTGTGGGTGACACACCTTGGGTTCACTTGTTTGTAACTTTAGGGTTCCTTAGGTTTGAGGTAGAGGCACTCTCTAGTGTGAGAGATAAGGTCTTGGTAGACCCTCATTAGAAGGAAAGGAAAGTTAATACAAGTAGTTGTGAAATCCTTGGTAGTGAGCTAAGGTAGTGGAGTATGCATTGGGGCCGAACCACTATAAATCTATCTTGTTTACGTTGCTTATATTGTGTTTTGATTACTTGTGCTATTTAGTCACTTCCGCATTCATCTAGTTAAATTGAGCACTTGCCTAAGTAATCAAGAAAAGGATAAAGTCAAATTTAGGCTAAAGTTTAGCGAACATACTATTCACCCCCCCTAGTGTAGGTCATTTCACTTACATCCAGGTCATTGATCTGACGCTGAGATGCTTTTGGGGGGAGTTGGGTTGGTATCGGAGCATCGATCCTCGATGTTTCAGCGTCACTAGGTTACGGATGATCGTCGTCGTTGGATCATTGTTGTTGGCGTGCGGCGGCGATCACTTGGCTCCGGGTTCCAACCATTGTGGGGGAGGGTAAGCTTTACTCGGCCCTACGGTGGGCGTCAAATGTTCCTGCCAGAGGATTTGAGTAGCCTGGTCCGGCTTTGTGTCTCTCCTGGTCAGGTGCAACTCCGGCGGGGGACCTGCAAAAAGACACTATGACGCTCAAGTTATTGGGACTACAAGGTGAAGGTAATGGAAAAATGGAAGTCAGGTTACCTAAGGCTGTATTTATTTTAGGTGGAGGTGATGATGCCACCCAACAATCTCGCTGGGATATTTCTCAAAATGGGTCGAGGCTAATCCTGGAGATACCTGTCCTATAAAGGCGTATCCCTTGTGATAAGAAAAGACTTGGATGTCCTTGTATGGCTAGGTGGAAACCCCGGGTGGAGCTCCCGGGCGGAGCCGTCTGGTCTGGCTCGAGTTGGGTTTGGAGAGTGTAGGGCGCTGCGGGTTTAATTCGACCGGATCCAATATTACTAGTTTATTCCACATCATTACAAAGTTGAGATTTTTTATAGTGTCATTGATATGCAACTTCAATAACTAAACAGTCACTTCAATGATGTGAACACAAAATTACTTCTATGTGTTGCATGCTTGAGTCCAGTCGATGCATTCTTCTCTTTTGACAAAAGAAAATTGTTTCATCTTGCTAAATTTTATCCCATTGAATTCTCATCAATTTAGATTGATCTTCTTAATCAATTGGAATCTTATACTATTGACATAAGATCTCGTCAAGAATTTTTGAATCTTCCTGGAATTACCGATCATGCTATACAAATGGTGAAGTATAAGAAGCATGTTTTGTATTCATTGGTATATAGGCACATCACTTTAGCCTTAATTTTACTTATTGCTATTGCTACAGTTGAGCAGACATTTTCTGCTATGAAGATTGAAGAATCGATGATGCAACGCAACAGTATCAAATATCAGTTCTGTCTAATTATTTGATCACATTTGTTAAAAGATATTTTGAACGCAATAGACAATAAAACTATTATGCAATATTATCATTATATAAAAATTCGTCGAGAAGAATTATAATCTTTCTTATGTTGAAAACTTCGAGTTATGTTGTATATATGTTTTACACTATGTATGAATGATGTATATATATAATGACTTATATATAATATGATAGAATTATTTTTTATAAAAAGTGTTTATTTCTTCGAGTACAATATATTGATCATCGGTTTATTTGAGAGTATGCCAATTCTCCTCCTTATTTGATATCTGGCTCGCCACCGATGATATATCATGTTAGAACAAAAATATTATTTCAATCAATGATCGCAGGAGCTTGAGGGTCAAGTGAAAATAGATAAGTGTAGGTGCATTTTTTGAAGTATAAAGGATAGTACGTGTAATTATCTCAAATAAAGGGATGTATGGGTAAAATTTGAGTTAAAACTACAGTGACGCCCTTGCACTATGATCATATCATCTAATTATATAATCACATCGCTTATGATTACGTAGCCTTTCTTTCCAGTTTCCACCCCTTGATGATAAATCAATAACAAACTAGGATTAAAAACAATATTACTTTAATGAATTGAAGCTAAAGTGGCATTATAACTTTAATAAATATTTTAAAATATTCAACATACGGAAACTAAAATATATTAATGTTACAATTTTTTATATTTTGGTATAGTAACCTAAAAGTTGTTTAATTCGTTTTTACTTGGTTAATTTAAAAAAAAAGCACATACTTTACATAAATTATCAATTTTAGGTCAAACTTTGAAAAAATTGTCAATCTTGACTCCACTGTAGAGTTGATTACAATTTTGCAACTTGCAGTTAATGTTTTGTTACAAGTATCGTCATGATGGTGTGACACGTTGATTCGGATTTTAAGAAAATAATTTATTGATTATAAAAAATAGCTAGTAATTTAGAAGATTCCACGAATATATAGTCTAAACTTTAATTTGTATATCAATTTTAGCTCTAAACTTTCAATTTTATATCAATTTTAGCTAGTAGTATAAAGTTAATAACACACTACAACAAAATCGTTATATATCGACACCAAATTTTTAATGCTTACTATAAACGTCGAAATGTAAAACTATTAAAATATTTTAATACAATATATTTCAACGTCTATTGCAAGCATCGAAAAAATTTCAACGTCTGACAATAGACGTCGAAAAAATTTCGACGTCTAACAACAGACATCGAAATTTTTTTGACTTCTGACAGCAGGCGCCGAAACATTTCGACACTAGGTTGGCGCCGAAATATTTCGGATCCTGGATACCGGCGCAAGTGGCAGGAGGTGGGCGAGCGCGTGCTGGCGCGCTCGCCCAAGCAGGAGGAGAAATCTCTCGCCTCTTGTAGTTTTTTTTTTAAAAAATAAATTTTTATTTTTTTAATATTTTTTTTCTATTTATACTTTTTCCTTCATTTTTTTCTCTTCTTCTTCTTCTCCTCAATTTTCTTCTTTTTGCTATCCTCTTCTTTCTTCTATTCTCTCTTCAAGCAAGATGATCTAATAGGAAGGTTTTCCTTTTATTTCTTTTCTATTTTTACTTATTTTTTTCACTAATGTTTTCTTCTCTTTTTTTACAGGTTATCAAATTCATTCAAGATATTAAATTTTGTACAAGGTTGATAATTTTTATAAACTTTTATTTATATCGAAATTTTGCTCGATTTCCGCCATGAAGCGGAAATTGAGCAGACGCGAATCCACGGTCACTCGATGTCCGTCACGTGTGGAAATCGAGTGGCGCAGATTAATTCGCGCCTGCTCGATGTCCGCTGCACGCGGAATTCCAAAAGGCGCGGATTCATTTTTCGCACCTTTTGATTTCCGCTGCATGCAGAATTCCAATTCCGCGTGCGGCGGCTCCTCGAATTTCGCTGCATTGCAGCGGAATTCAAGGATTATTTTTTTAAAAAATAAATAAATATACCGGCGCCTCTAACAAGCATTGGTATGTTAAAAAAATATTTTCTAAAAAAGTCTTTTGACACCTGAGCAGACGTCGAAATATTCAACATATCGACGCCTGCTAACACCTATACGTGGGCGTCGATATGTCGAACATTTCGACGTCTGCTTAGGCGTCGAAATGAACATATAGACTCTCGTCATATTTCACTCATTTTCGTCATTTTTGCTAGCGTCAGTATGTTCATTCGACTATTGTTGGTGTCGAAATGTTAGTTTATTCCGATATCAAAATATCAATGATTTGTTGTAGTGACAATCTTAGCCTATGATCAATGTTCTATGAAATTTTCCATTTGCTTGATGATGTGGCTTACAACTCAAATTAAAATAACATATTTCATTCAAATTTGAGTTATTTAAATTAGGATTCATCTTTTAATATTTTTATGGAATTGCTTGGATCGTTAGCATCCAAAATAAACATAATTGTTGTATATATTAATATAATTAATTCTAATTTTAGTAATTATTAGTTAAAATTATAATAAAAATATATATTAATATGCTCAACATTTATCTTTTTTCCCATTTTGTTCGAGCAGATAAGCACCAACACCTCAATAGCCACCATCTCCTAAGACATCCCATCCCCGTTGGAACTGTCATTGGCATTGCTCAAGGGTTTTAATCTTCAACTTGATTATGTCATTCGCATTGCTCATGCATTTTAATCTTCAACATGATTTTTATTTTGATGATAATAAATATATATATATATATGTTATTAATGTTGCTTCAAGGTTTCAATCTTGAAAGAAGTAAATTCCAATATAAATGGGTTTAAATAAAATATATTATTTTGATTTGATCGAGTTAACTATGTTATCATGCTGACAAAAAATTTAACAACAATTATGTTGAGAGTGTTGAGATAAGCTGAAACATGAAGTGTCATCAAGCAATGGGAGTTTGCACCGCGAAAGTTTGAAGTGAATAAAGCACCAGAATACCTTATTTTAGTATCAGAGACCAAGTAAATAACGAAGGACAGAGTAGTCATTTTATATGTTCAGTAATCAATGTTGTGATACACATGTAATAATACTTAGGCTACAATGACGAGCTGGAAATTGCTTATATGTAGCTTTCGGTTCAAAGTGTATGGCTAATAACTTCAATAATACAGTGTTCTTCCTTCTTAACTCCACTACTCGATCTGAATACAACATCTTGATGATATAGCATTTGTAACAAATTATCATAAGCTAAAATTGTTACCAACTCTATACTAGGTATAAAATTGATATAAATTTTAAAGTTTGAATTACATTCGTAAATTTTAATAAACTGCAAACTATTTAATATGATTAATAAATATTAAAAATTCAGCAAAAACTAAAAAAATAATGTGAAGTGCTGGTATTTTCTATAACTAATCATTTTTACTTATTAAAATATTTCGTGTGATAGATATTGTTCATTCTTAAGGATCGGAGTAGTCTGGTCCAGTTCGGCGTCTCTCCTTAGTCAGGTGAAACTCCGGCTGGTGAGACCTGCAAAAGACACTCTGACACTCAAATTGGTAGGTATTTCAAGTGGATGTAATGAAATTGGAACTTAAGTTGCCTGATGTGTGTCGTGTCTATATTTATTGCAGGTGAAGGTGATGACATTGTCCGGCAATCTCGCGAGGATATTACTCGAAAAGAGTCGAGGATGTTCCCGGAGATAGCGGGCTTGTAATGGTGTATTCCTCGTGATAAAGATGGACGTAGATGTCCTTATATGACTGGGTGGAGCCCCCAGACGGAGCCATTCGGTTTGGCTCAAGCTAGGTTCAGGAGTACATGTAGGGCACTGTCAGCCTAATTCGATCGGGTCCAATAGTACTAGTCCAGTCCACAACCCCCGAGCTTGATCGAAGTCTAGAGGACTATGTGCGGAGCTCTAAGTAGAGTTGGCTTATGACTTCAACTTTCTTGCGGCTTTGAGGAAACTCTAGAAATGTTTTTTTTTTGCTGAGTTGTATTAAGTTACAGTAGAGGCCGAGCTAGCCTACGGGTTGGCACGTGGCGACCATGCCTTCGACTTGAGGCGAGTTAGATCGATGTATCTTTGTCGTGTCGTTTGCGTCTCCTCGGCTTCTACGCCTACCATTGCAGCTTAATAGCGAAGATCTCCTTCTTCCGTGGTGGCTTCTGATTGGTGCTTGCCTTTTCGTTTTGGGAAAGTAATCATGGAGGAGAAAGTGTGCGCACGTTCCTTATTTTTTAGGAAACCGCTGTTTCGACAGGGTTGGACGGTCGGGATTTGTTCGTGGAGTGATCGATGGCCGTTCGATGAGGGGTTTATCACTTGTGTGCCTATGAAATGATTTCTTCCTCTCCTTTTCCGAACTTTCTTTACAGCTAGTGCTCGGGTGCTTTGGAGGTTTTCGTTAGTGTTTCTTTCATTGATTTCTTGAGCGGATCTTTGGCTTTTTGTCCTTCGTGTTTGCATCGGCTTGCCTTCACTTGTGTTGATGGCAAGAAGAAACATTGTGATCGGGTCCGAGGTAAGGCCATAATGGGAGGGCCCTTGGCTCTTACGCTTGGGTTAATCATAGGATACGGCGGCAAGGTTCGGTGATGACCGCCATGAGCAACGTTCAAGCCTTCCAGAACAGGGTGAAGATTTCTCATTATGGTGATGAGGATTCTTACGATTGTCTCTCATGTTCTTCTACGGACAGGATTTTCCATTGCGGGGAGTTCGAATCTATCTTCATGTACAAGGTCCTGTTTGAGGAACTTGGAGTTCGATTAGGCTTCACTGACTTCGAGCTTGGGGTACTAAATTAGGCGAATGTAACCACTTCACAGTTACACTCAAATAGCTAGACGGTCATTCGTTGTTTTGAGATTTTAATGCAGAGTCTCGGGCTTGATCCAAATTTTTATGTATTATTTTCCTTCTTTCAAATAAAAAGCTCCCAAAAGGGGGTTCTAGTGTCTCTCAGAGTGTCTCGGGGAAGTAACTCTTCAATTCATTCAGGAGTTCTCACAAGAACTTTAAAGAGTTATTTTTCAAGGAGAAGCCGAAGTCGTTTCTATGCTCGTTTTTCGACCCTAACTCCCAAAAGGAGATGTTTTTTTTGTCCTGAACCGATGATACCATGTCTATCACGTACATAGAGGAAGGAGCCCTTTCTTCTAGAGAGAGGAGTATTATAGACTTATCGAGCATGTGTTATCCTTCCGAGCCCTTCTCTTCTAAGGAAATGTTAAAGCGGGACTTGGAGGGGCCGCCGATTTCGACCTATATAGGTAGGCGTTGAAGAATGTTCTTAAGGTATTCTTCGTTCTTCTGGTTTGCTTAATAAGGGCTCTTTCTTAATGCAGGCAAAATGTCATCTATGTTGGGTGAGAGGATTTTTCATGTCTGTCTTAGAAGGAGGAGGGAGAGCATTCCTGCCATTGGTAGAGGGAAGGATTTGCTGGTAGACGATTCTCCTTCGGGACTTAGCCAGTCGGCGTCATCACCTGCTCCAGAGTCGCCTTCACTGGAAGTTCAAGGTGTGGGGGATTCGGGCCCTCGACCTTTTAGGGAGGGGGGGGGTTGTATTGTGTATTGTGTAGCCTCGCCGGTAAAACTCCTCCGGTCTCGCCTTCGGGGTTGATGAAGCAGGGCAAAAGTCCCAGCATCAGCGAGGTTCCGCTCTCTCATGAAGATATCGCTTCAGAGGAGGATGAAACCTCGGCGCCAGGTATGGTGGCCATGGGAGGTTCCCCAGTGTCGACTCAATAGTTGGCCATGGTCCTCTAAGAGGGTGGTTTTTTCCATCTAAGGGAGCGAGTGGGTTCACCGAAGGAGGTAAACATGTGGGCTTAGGTGCCGACCTTGATAGCCAGGCTAAGGGAGTCCGTGTTAGAGGAATTTGAAGCTTAAGTTAAGTGACTAAATGCGGAAGCGATAAATGATAAAGCAATAAAGGCAAACAAAATATCAATGCAAATACAAGGATTTATAGTGGTTCGGCCCCAATGCCTACTCCACTACCTAAGCACCCCGCTTAGGATTTCCAAACTTAGTTTACTAGATTAAATCATTTCCCTTACAAAGAGGACTTTGACCCGAAGAGTCTCGCTCTCAATATAAGACACTTTCACATCCGGAAGTCCCAGACTTCTTACCGAGAGCACTCTTCTATCTCAACCTAAGGGACAACTCAACTAATGCTAGTAAACTATGTTTACACAAGTGGCTTTACACCTTCTACACCAAGGTAATCACTTAGACACAAGACCTAACACTAGGTCTTCTTACAAGCTTAAATCCAATGAAATAAACAATAAAATACAACAATAAATGGAGCAATAAATTAAACAATGAAGTACTTAGCTCCACACAAAGTTTTCTAGCTTCCTCTTGATGCCTTTGATGGTGAATTAGTGAAGTCAAGGATCAATCAAAGGGATGAGATATCAAAGCTAGGGTTTTCACAGGATTAACTCAATCAAAGCTTAGAATTGATCAAAGGATGACTCAAGGAGGTTAGGAGTGATTAAAAAAAAAGTTGTTTAAGGAAGGCTGGGTTTGAGTATTTATAGAGCCAATAAGAAATGGAATGAAACGGATAGCTCAACGAGCGGAAAATTAGCCATTTCCGCCGTTCAGTCGCATGCCGATCGATCGTCGATCGACCGACCGATCGACCACTCGAGCAATTGCTGGCTCAATCTCTCTGTGCGATCGACTGATGGGTTCGACCGACACAAGTCTTTCGCGCGATTTCTTCACCAACTTCGGTCGATCGACAGGTCGACCGAATGGCTACTGCCATTTTTTGGCATCAGTCGGTCGACCGCTCGGCCGACCGAAGTGGCTTTCTGTCACTTTTTAATGCAATTCGGTTGACCGACCGGTCGACCGAAACTAGGCTGAGCAGTATGGTTTGCTTTGTTTCTCTTCTCGTTTGGGTTCCGTTTTCGCTAAGCCTACTTTAAAACATAAATGTTATATAAGGATTACCCCCCATTTGAATTCAATAAAAATATCTAAAAAATAAAAATTCTTAAGAATCAAAATCTAATTTTTGGGGTCTAGTTCAAATTTTCAGAAAACGGATATTTCTTAACTTTTCGAGTCAAGTATAGGTAGGCTAAAGGCTTCCAAAAAATCCCTAAAAATACATCGTCATCTAGTTTTAACCCAAGGAACAATTACCATCATTTTTATGTCAAGAAACTATCTAGGTCATATAGCCCTCCAAGGAGCTCCCTAGGTTATTTCAGGATGGTTTTCGGTTTTTCATATTTTGAGATTCGGGGATTGTTTTTGGGTTCTTGTGCATCATAAAGAGGATTTACAATATAAACTAGACACCCTAAACTTAAACTCTAACTTTCCGAAGAATCCCGAGTGCGACGAGCAACGTCCTTTCGATCGAGAACGTCGTGCGCTAACCGATATGGAACCTAAAAGATTATCTCAATGAACATTACTCCCATATTTGTTATCATCAAAACCGAGATTAAGACCAAAGTTGAAAACCTTAAGCCAACGCTCCGAAGCCTACCAATGAGGACGCATAGCATGTAGATAAAATGACACAATGGGAATAATGATAAATAAGAAATTAAGAATCCAAAATGCATAAGTATAAATAATCCAAAGTACGCTAACAGACTCCAAGAGGTCCACAATATACGAAAGTACAACTCCATATGCATGAAAATAAATAACTCTACTACTCGACTACGACTCAACTCAACTCGTCTCGCCACGAGATCTGCAATGCAAGCTTGCTCCCCCAGCTGCACCATATCGACATAGTCATACCTCACTGGTTAGGATCTGCAAAACAACATAATTAAAGTGTTGGTCAACCAGAACTCACACTTTAAAAACTTTGCAAAAAATTGGTGTTGCCTAAGGGTTTCTCGGACTACCCTCAGATGCTCTCTGTGCTCAGCCTCGCTTCTTGAGTAAACCAGAATATCGTCAATGAACACTATGACGAATCTATCCAAAAACTCCTTGAATACCCGATTCATCAGTTCCATGAAGGCTACCGGGGCATTAGTTAACCCAAAGGACATGACCACGAACTTATAGTGGTCATACCGCGTCCTGAAGGTGGTCTTTCGAATGTCCTGATCTTGAATCCTTAACTGATGGTACCCTGATCTCAGATCAATTTTAGAGAACTACTGAGCTCCCTGCAATTGGTCAAATAGATCATCAATCCTGGGAAGTGGGTAACGATTCTTGATCGTCACCTTGTTCAGCTGCCAATAGTCAATACACATCCGCATAGATCCATCTTTCTTCTTAACAAATAATACAAGCGCTCCCTAGGGTGAAACACTTGGGCGAATGAACCCAACGTCTAACAACTCCTATAGTTGAGTCTTAAGTTCTCTCAACTCGGCAAGCGCCATCCGATATGGGGGAATTGATATAGGTTTCACCCCCGGCTGCAATTCAATGCAGAACTCAATCTCCCGCACTGGTGGTAGTCCCAGTAACTCCTCAGGAAACACATCGGGGAAATCCATGACCACAGGGGTCCCTTCCATCCTGCTAACCGACCCCTTGCCACTGACATCTGCAGAAACAAAAGCTAGAAAGGACTGGCAACCACCCACCATCAGCTTGTGGGCTTTGAGAGCCGAGATCACCTTAATAGAGTCTCCTCTCCTGTCGCCCTGAAAAGTAAAGGGTGGTATTCCTAGTTTGCAAAATATGACCACATTTGTTCTGCAACTAAGTGACGCATAATGGGCTGATAACCAATCCATGCCCAGTATCACATCCAACTCAAGGGTTGGCAGTAGCATCAGCTCCACTGTCAGAGCATGCCAACCTATGGTGATTTTACAGTCCCTAAAGACTGCCTCAGCTATAACAGTGTCGCCTGTAGGTGTAGATACCGCTAAAGGTTCAACAAGCCAATTTTTATCCTTTCCTAACCTTGAAGCCAACAACTCAGATAAAAAGGAGTGCGTAGCACCCAGATCAAACACTTTCAAAAGTTGTAATGTACAAACTGAAATGATATTTGTCAACACTGCATTGGATGCCTCTGCGCCCTCAAGAGTCAGTGCAAAAACACGAGTAGGTGGCCTCCCTGGGCCCGCCGTGCGCTGTTGTCCTGTCCCCTCAGTCTTATTTTGTTGCGCCATTGAGGCCGTTGACATAGGGGTCTTTCCCTTGGATGGAATCACTACTCAACCGACCCCTGCTGAGTAGTTTTCCTAATGTGGCCCGTTGGCCACACCCAAAAAAAGTAGTCTGGCCATAATAGACTCCTCTATGCCTCCTCCTGCACAGTCCACACTCAGGCATCTCGCCTCTCTGTCCTCCTGGTACTGTCGCACTCTGAGTAGCCGTCGGTCCTGTCCATGCACAGCCCCCGAAATTTCCCTACTGCTGGCTCTACGAGCGCGCCATCCTAGTGCCAACACCCTCAGACTGAGTGCGCTTGTCCCCCTGTCTGAACTTCTTTCGGACTGGTCCATCCTATCGATCAGTGGGTACCATGGCTTCCTTCTGCATCGCCTCATCCACCACCTGCAAAAAGGGGGTGTCCTCGGTGTAGTGTATCAGTCTGTCAATCTGTACCCTCAGACCTTCCACAAACCATCTCACCCGATCTACCTCTACCACCACTAGGGATGGGTGGTAACGGAACAACCTTGTGAGCTCTTTCTCACACTCTGACACAATCATGCTGCCCGTCTGGCGAAGCTGCTCGAACTCCCTTGCCCGCCTCTCGTGGACATTCCTGGGTAGGTACTTCTCTATGATGGCGCTCCGAAATTCTCCCCATATAGGGGCTGGTGCATGAGTCCCCCTACGTGCCTTCCATGCCTGATGCCACTCCTTTGCTGGGTCCCTTAGTTGCAGCCTAACTATGTGCGCCATCGCCTCAGAGGAATACTCCAACACCAAGCACAACTCTATATAGTCATTAAGGAACGTTGTCACCTCCTCTACCTGATCCGTGCTCGTGTATACCGGTGCCTTCTGTTTCACAAAGTTCATGTATAATGAGCTGCACGCTACCAGCTCTCGACGATCCTCCTCCTTGTATCCAGACTGAACCGGCTCTACTGGCTCTGACATAGTGGGTGCCATTGGTGGTATGGATGGGGTCCGCTCCTGCGCCGGCTCTCACTCCTTACGGAGCTCCTCCCATTCTTTAAGGATTTCGTCCCATTCTCTGTGAAACTCCTCAGTCAGATCAGCCACCTGAGTCTCTAACAGCACCACCCTGGGATCCCGTGTTGTCTCTCCCGAGCCACCTAACTGGTACCATGGCCCCTGCCTCAACTGTAACCCCGGCCTCGGCCTCGCCTGCCAGCGGAGTTACTTTCGCTACCACTCAACACAGCATCATCATGCGCCTCCATTTCTAAAAGTAAGAAGGCAATATCCACACAATTTAATATATAAATAACCAAAATTTTAACCATAAATATGTACTGCCGTTTGTGTGCAGGTTTAACCGTCGATCTCATGACTAGGACATACCATATGTAGACACACTAGGAATGCCCCCATACAATACCTAATATCCTATTGTCGTAATCACTCTGATACCACATTGTCACACCCCAAACCCGGGCAAGACCGACCAGAGTACCATACGTACCCCGAAGCCTAACCCAACCAAACCACAGATGCAAATACAAGACTTGAACATTTTATAAAACTAATTTGATTGCGAAAAACATAAATAGAATATTTCTAAAATGATCAACCAAGTAGTTCAATGTTTCAAATGCTCAAAACTCTTTAAAGAATGAAGTCATCTAAACATAAATAAATTCCTCAACATAAAATGCGGAAATAAATTCTAAACCCAAGTCCACATGACTCAAATAGATAAATAAAAATCTAAGACTCGGGTATCCACCCCCGATCATGACATATCACGAGATCCACTATCCCCGCCTCCACCAGCTGCGCTTCTGCATCCCAATACCTCTCTGATCATGCTCAGAAGCTGAAAAAAAAAATAACATAATAAAGAGTAAGTCCAATTAGGACTTAGTGAGCGGATCAGTCCTCAAACCACCATATCCATAATAATAAATCCAGCAAGTAAATAAGCATATAATGGGTAGGTGCAAAACTCATAAGAAAATTACCAACATGCACAACTACTCATCCATACATGGTATAGCAACAAGCATAATATATGTCAACCATGTAAGATATAACCAATATGCAACCCACCACCTGTACAACATAGTACACCCAATAACAAGATGGTAATCTCATGGTTTAAAAACCATGGATTTTGGCCAAGTTTTTAAACCATTGATTTGGTGGTTTCTCATAGTTTCATAAAATTTTTATTTCTAAAATACCTCCAATCAAAATTTCTAATTCCTCTTATGCCCTTTATTTACCCATATCATATTAGAGTTTTACTTTTCGTTCTTGATCGGCTTAGTCAAGACTCTGTTTTCCTCCATAGTCGTTGTCATTTAACCGTGCCATACCATACCATCTTCCCAAACAAGATAATAGTAATTACAGTACCATACCATACAATATCATATCATACCATACATTACTAAACCATACTTAAACTCATACAAACAAGGCCTAAGGATAGGTCTCTAGCCTTAATCATACCTTAATGACATCTAGATAACTCTCTAATGTGAAGCATCTATATTTTTCCATGTCTCAAGGTTGTCTACAAGAACCATTAGGGGCCGGCCTACCCTTAGGATCCTAGGGAACTTCCTAGGAGGGGGCGGCACACCCTAAGGATCCACCTCCACCATTATGACACACCTTTAACCTCCATGCCCTCCCTTCAATCAAGAAACCAAGATAAACATCAAGAACACAAGAATCCTTATCAAGAAATCAAGGTGGAAGGGGCGGCTCCTTCAAACTCCGCCATGAACCATGCAGCCAAGACCTCAAAAACCCAAACCAAAAATCCACGACGATGATACATAAATCTATAATCCTAAGCTTTCTCTTGCCTCTCTTCTTGCGCGTTCAACAACTTGTTTGAATTTAACCCGAGAAAAACCACACAAAATTTGACAAAACTCCCTTTCATAGGGGCGGCGGCAAGGAGAGGAATATGGGGGAAAGAGGTCTATTTCTACTCACCTTTTTGAAAGGGACGGAGAGGATGAAGAACCTTGTGACCTTCCCACGATCAACGCCGGCGAACTCGCGGAATTCGGTTTCCAAATGGCTCCCTCCTTACTCGGCGTCGCCTCTCCCTCTCTCTCTCTTCACCTCGGGTGGCATGCAACTAAACCCCCAAGCCGCATAGCCTAGGTGAACCTATATAGGCTCAATTGAATGCCAAATGACTAAAATGCCCCCCTATATGCAACTTGACTTATAAAATTCATATTTAACTCGTTCTAACTCCGATTCGAGTTCCGGTCTAATCGTTGGACTCGACTCGAGATCCCCTATCATCATAGCATGCTAAATCACAGAGAAATTGTAAATAAAATTCTTCATAATTTTTCCACTTCAAACGCTTACCCGAAATAAATCTCAAAAATTTTCTCTAGCCCGCACTAACTTGAGCCTAAAATCTCCTACTAAAAACAAAATATAATTATTAATTTTTTTTTTGGTTATAACAGGCTCGCTGGCGGCAACTCTCAACTCGTATCCAAACTCGCCGAGTGGGGACCAACTTGCCAAGTTAGTATGCTTCTCGGCCCGGCCATCGTCCATCCATAATCACAAACACAAGCAATGTCTACATCATACATAAAGATATATAAACATCACTCGGATGATTTTAATATTTTAGCCGGCAACCCGAGTACGCACCCACGCGCCCCAAACTCAACCCTCTCTTAGGCCCAACATATCGGCTCTAGATTTAAGCCTCTACAAGCCTACACATCTAAGCCTAATCTTTTCCGCTACAACGATAGTTTTCTAACGGCCATTACTTATCTATAAAGGAATTCAATCGGAGAACGTTTTAACTCCTAAGGGAGCCTACCCTAGTAGTCCCACACCCACCCAAGAGGGTTTTGTTGCATGGGTCTAAATCGACATTCTCCGACTCGAAACTAAATCAAGCACCGATCACTAATTTTCTTTCCCAACACAAACCCATGGATCATAAAACTACCTTAATTACCTAGCTGGCCTAGGGTTACCCTAAGGCTGCCCTATCCGACCACACTTAGGATGTTTACGCTTCACCAATATTCCGATACGAAGAATTACAATCCTATGGCCACGGAACAATACAAGCAATATATGAATTGGGTTTAATTTCTTCTTCCTAACTCTAAAGCTAACCGGCCCTTAAGGATTACGGGCTGCCCTAACCCGAGTGCCTACATTCGAATACTTCTACCCAATCGAGCAATAACAAATGCTAAGAAATCATGATCTAAGCCAAGAGGACATTAAAAATTTCGGCATGACCTTCCCTAAACGAAGCCCTAACCGGCCAACCCCTTACCCTCAAGGAAACCCTACAAATTTTCGTAGAAAAATGAAATCCATCAACACACGCAATCCATACATCGGAAACCTCAAGAAATTGAAGAAACAATACAAGAAAAATTTTGGATTCCCACCCTACAACAAGGTTCGGCCATAATGGCCCATCCCTACACATAGGAATCTAAAAAAAAAAGCACTCACCTATATGAGAAGAAGGGAAGGAGATGGTGGAATTGAAGCCTCGCGACTCAGATCTCCGACGACAACGCAAACTCCGGCCACCAAAGCTTGTGATCGCCCCTTTCCTCCCCACCTCGGCGTCCGCATGATTGTGTTGCAGTCGTACGATTGGTTGGGTATATTTATATTTTATTTTATTTTTTAAAAAAATGACCTATGTGCCCTTTTAACTTAAGTTGCACCTATTTGACTCAATACACATCCAAATTGGGTTCTGGTTGAACCCTCAGACTCGGCTCGAGCATGACTCGAACCCAACATCATAACAAATCAAGAATTAACAATTCAACATGCACGTTCGGGCGGTACCTTAAGTTGTGCCTTTTGGCGATTTGCTCGACACGAGCCGATGCACCATTGAATCATCCCGCTAACACATAAATAAAAAAATCCATTAGAAATGCAGGTATTACATGTTGAGTCAGCCGCTCGGTTGAAGAAAGTGGAGGATGGATCCAGAAAGGACTTGGAAAAACTTCGTCATGATCTTGAGATGGTAGTAGCAAAAAATTCTCATATGCGGGCCTAGATCGAGGGATGCAAGCGGATGGCGTAGGACTCCAGGAACAAGGTGAATCGTTGGTGAGACGGTGCTCTGTCCTTGTATATTGAACGTTTCAACACAGTGATTAAGTAGGTTCAATATTTTGCTCATGAGGTTGACTTTTGTGAAACCCATTTCCTTATGGAGGTATGGGACAATGCTTTGCTAAATCCGAAGGCTGAGGAGGAAATTCTCGGGAAGGAGTTGTCGATTGTTGCTCCCAATCAGTGTTTTGTTTCTCCAATGGACGAGGATGTTTTGGAAGGGGAAGATTTCGTTGCTCCGGCTGAGGCCAAGGTGCCTTCTCCCTCATAGTTGTGTTTCAAATGATCCGTATGTGGGCTATTTAGTTGCTTGTAACAAATTATTGCCCTTTAAGGGCTGCTGAAGTGTTTGACTATATATCACCCCTTTGTGGGCTCATTCTGTTCCTTCGAGCTTTTTTGCACATTTCTTGTCGATTTTACAATTTGCATTCCTAGATAGTTTGTAGTTGGTTTTTTCCACGGTGTCTGTTTGAGGTCAGGCTCCGCGTTGTTAGGGACTTTTTGATTTGCCCGAGGAACAACGGATCGCGTCCATGTAATTTTGGCTTTTATTATAGTTCGTACTTATAAAATCCTTTGTGCGATTCCCGAGGGCCCACGATATAAGTTGGATGGATTTCAAGGTCATTCGGCGCTTGGTGCGTGCACTACGGCTAAGCGGAGCAGTTTTCCTGCATTCGTCATGGTCGTGGCCATGGAAAATCACCATCTTGCATGGTCACGATTTTGTCATGCTCCTCGTGCTTTTGGGAACTTTGGGGGTGGCACTTGGGGGTTAGGGGTCTCATGTATAATGTAGGAGAGCATTGGCAAACAAAGCAGTTGCCTTGGGCGGAGACGAACGAGCGGCCCATATGGGCGTGTGACCAGTCGATCTTTGCCTAAGACAACTTGCGGAGCTCGTCCTACACCCGATTTTATGTTTTCTTGCGTCCATAGTCCTGTAATTGTTATTTTACTTTACGCCTTCAGTACCATTCGGCCTACATGGTCTTTTGGGGGCGCGAATATGAAGTGCTCGATTGGAACGTGGACCAACGCATGCCCCGCGATGTTAAGTCGGGAAGCCCAATTTGGGACGAATTCAGTATGATAGGCTTATCCCTTGCATGGGATGCAAGGGTCCCGCATGGGTTCTTCCGCACAAAACAATTGGCCTGTGACAGTTGGTATCAGAGCAAGAATTACAAGCCTCTAAGTAAGGGAGATGCAGCATTACGAGCCATTCGTAGAAGTGGTATACTACTAAGTTTCGTACGTGATGTAACACCTATGCCACATAATGGATGTCGACCTCCTAAAAAAAGACGTGTGTAGAAATAAGAAAAAAACAAATTTCAAGAGAAATAAATGATTCAATGATCTGATCAAATAAGAGTATTAGTATAGTATGGTTCGAGAGGAAGTAGCAGGATCCACTCGAACACTACAGTGGAGGTGTGTTGAATCAAGAGTAGACAGTAAGCGTCTTTATTATGGTCGTTTCATTCTGTCCCCGCTTATGAAATCAATGAGGATATAGCCAACGTGAATTCCGTCTATGGTGCTCGAGGTGCTGATGCAGTGAAACCAGTCGATGGACATTTCGACTGTGGTATTCGAGGAGGCAAGCGGTCGATGATCAATGCGAATATCGTGGCTTTTGCGCAGGACGAATGGGCCCCTAAGACGCAAAGTCGTTTACACATAGAGTAGATGACTCTTAAGTCGTGTGCGCAGAGCAGACTCTCTCATAAGACGCAAAGTCCTGCACATAGCAGATCTCTAGTAAAATGCACATTGTGCGCAAAGTAGACTCTCTCATAAGACGCGAGGATAGTGCGCAGGGCGTTGTCTCCTAAGACGCAGCGCGGAGCCGATGGCTCGTGAGTCACCAAGGAAGGTGCGCAGGGCGATGTCTCCTAAGACGCAACGCAGAGCCGATGGCTCATGAGTCGCCAAGGATAGTGCGCAGGGCGATGTTCCCTAAGATGCAGCGCAGAGCTGATGGCTCGTGAGTCGCCAAGGTTGTGCGCAGGGTTGATGGCCCCTAAGATGCAGCGCAGAGCAGATTGCTCGTGAGACGCCAAGTTGGTGCGCGGGGTTGATGTCCCCTAAGTTGCAAGGTTGGTGCGCAAGGCAAGATGGCCTCCAAGAAGCAAGATTTGTGCGCAGGGTAGATGGCTCTTAAGACGCAAGGTTGACACATCCGAACCAAGCACTAATGAAGAACAGCTGTGGTGTGGCAGCAATGCTCGTAGTGCTGAGAGTTAGAGAATGTTGTGACCCGGATGGAGAAAATTCCTCAAGTCGTGGTTCGAGGAGCAGTGTAAGACTTGAGATATGGTCTCAGAGGAGAGCGTCATGACCTCTGCGGGGGACGAGTAAGCAAGCAGTGATCCATAAGACTTGAAGCTCGTTGAGATGGGCTCGGAGGAGAGCACCGTGACTCCTGTAGGTGGCGAGTGAGCAAGCAGTGATCGACTCAAGACAACTTACTGTTTGAGTGGTGTTGATAAGGCTGAGTGAGGGCTTTAAGACCAAAAATAGCGGCTCTGGGCCAAGAGGCGCACCCAAGGGATCAAGCCGAGCTTGCCGAGGTGCGTAAGGAAGGGTTGCATGAGGTTGAGCCAGGCCTATGAGAACCAAGTCTTGGTCATGTAAGGGTTCTTAGTAGTGGAGGTAGTGGCTCTCGAAACCGAGGACCGTGCTCGGGGGGTCAAGCCGAGCTCGCTGATGAGCGTAAGATAGGACCGCACAAGGGGTCGTGTAAGGGCTCCGAGATCGAAAGTAGTGGCGTGGTGGCCGATGAGCCAGGCTGGTGGAAATCGAGTCTTGATCGTGTAAGGGCTCTAAGGCTAGAAGTAACGGCTATGGGGCTGAGCACCGCGCTTGAGGGGTCAAGCTGAGCTCGCCGTCGAGGAGTGTAAGGTAGGACCGCGCAAGGGGTCCTGTAAGGGCTGTGACATTGAAAGTAGTGGCGCGGTGGCTAACGAGCGAGGCTGGTGAAAACTGAATCCTCATCACGTAAGGGCTCTAAGATCGAAAGTAGCGGCTCTTGGGACCGAGGACCACGCTCGGGGGGTCAAGCCGAGCTCGCAAGGAGCGTAAGGTAGGACAACGCGAAAGGGTCGTGTAAGGGTTCTGAACCCAAAAGTAGTGGCGTGGCGGTCGACGAGTCAGGCTGGTAAAAACCGAGTCCTAGTCGTGTAAGGGCTCAGAGGCCAAAAGTAATGGCACGATGGCCAACAAGCCAGTCTAGTGAAAATTGAGTCATGGTCGTGTAAGGGTCTGAGGTCGAAAGTAGCAGCTCTAGGGCCCGAGGACCACACTCGGGGGATCAAGTCGAGCTCACCGAGGAGCGTAAGGCAGGACCGCACAAGGGGTCATGTAAGAGCTCTGAGACCGAAAGTAGTGGCGCGGTGGCCGACGAGCTAGGCTGGTGAAAATCGAGTCCATGTCATGTAAGGGCTCTGAGGCTAGAACTAGCGTCTCTGGGGGCCAAGGACCGCGCTCGAGGGGTCAAGCCAAGCTCGTCGAGGAGCGTAAGACAGGACCGCGATTGGGGTCGTGTACGTCTCAAATTGCGAGACATTTGATGAGATGGCGAGATGGCTACAGAGTTTTTGGGTACACATAGAAATGCGAAAAGTACGATATTTATTAATGATAAAAATAAAATTGTGCGTACATGAGGGTGCTCTATTCAAGCTTTATTTGCACCTATTGGGATGGTTCGTGTACGACTTGAGCTGGTACTTGGCCCTTAAGCTGTGCTAGGTCGGGGTCGCTTTCGCATGTCTTGGCTTGAGCTTTGCTCGGGAATTCCTATCGGCTGCTTGCCTACAGTTGTCAAATGTGCCTATTGAGGCGAAGTGTTAGGTTCTTTCTTTAGCTCGGCGGTTCTTTCCTTGAGGCATTCGTTGTAGCATCGTCGGGCTTATTTCTGGTTGCGTGGAGTACACCTACTTCCATTTCTGAAATGGGGAACTTTAGTGCCAGCTGGTGCGGGGTTGATACGATGGTTCTCCAACTGTTTAAGGAGGGTCATCCTAGGATCATGTGGAAAGGGTCAGGGATGTCGATGACCAAGTATTGCACATCAATCGTTTTTGCTTTTGGCTAGGAGTTGAATGTCGTCTTTAGCCATATGGCTCCTCGAACGTTAACTCTTTCTCTTGAGAAGCCTACCAAGTCTCCCTTGTAGGGTGTGAGTGAGGCTTCAGTCAGCTGCATTTTTTCATAGGTAGTGTAGAAGAGGATGTTGGTCGAGCTGCCTTGGTCCACTAGGACCTTTTTCACAATGAAGTTTCCTTTCGTATCGAGAGTTCTGACGGGGTGGTGATCTTGCCGCTCGACTGTTGTCTTGTTGACAGCGACTGAGATCTTCGCCCTTTTTGTCCATTTTCCTAGACCTCTTATCTTCAGTAGCGTCCTTGACGTTCTGTTTGTCGGTCTTTCTAGTCTCGCAGAGTTCTTCCATCTCTATAAAGTTTGTCTCCGTCTCCTGAAACTCGATCATGTCCTATGGTTTCATCAAGGCGATTGATCGGTGAAGTATCTGGGCTTCAACCCGTATTTGATGGAGTAGAGTTCGACTTGGGGGTTGAGGTTCGGGATCTCTGCCGTTGCGGCTTGTAACCTTCACACATAGTCTCTCAAGGACTCGTGTGGCCCTTGCCTGATGTAGTGGAGGGAATCCTCCGTCTTGGAGTATATCCGGGATGAGGAGAGTCGACTAGTGAAGGTGCGGGAAAGTTCCACAAAAAAATGTATGGACCCCGAAGGTAGGGAGGAGAACCATAGTAAAACGACTTTCTCTAAGAAGGTCGGGAAAGTCCTGTAGAGGACTGGGTCGGTCGCTCCGTTAAAGAGCACCATGGACATGAACATTGTCAGGTGTACGTTTGGGTCGCCTATACCATCGTAGGGCTTCAGAGTGGTCGGCAACTTGAACCTAGGCGGAAGGTATTTGCCATGATCTGTTCGTCGAAGGGTCTTGAGTCAATAGGGAGAGGCGCAGCGACCTCTGTGACTCTGGAATCTTTTCTTCTTCCTTGGGGAGGTGTGCTAGAGGCCTCGTTCTGAACAACAGTGATCGGCCAAAAGTTGTTCCCAAGACCGTGTCAACATCTCGACTTGGGCTGCTAACCGCTAGTTCTCCGCCTCTAGATTGTTTATCCGATGCTAAGGTGCTTCTGGGGGGAGGTTGGCTAGTGTCGGAGCGTCGCTTCTCACTGTTTCAATGTCACTAGGTTGCGGGTGAACATCGTCGTCGGGGCGTTGCCGTTGGCGTGCGGCGGCGATTACCTAGCTCCGGGTTCCAACCATTGTGGGTAGATAAACTTTACTCGGCCCCTTGGTAAACGCCAAATGTTCCTACATGAAGATTAGAGTAGTCTGGTCCGGTTCGGGGTCTCTCCTTGGTCAGGTGCAACTCCGGCGGGGGAAACATGCAAAAGACACTCTGACGCTCAAGTTAATAAGTATTCCAGGTGGAGATAATGAAATTGGAACTTAGGTTACCTGAGGCGTGTTGTGTCTGCATTTATTGCAGGTGGAGGTGATAATGCTGCCCGGTAATCTCGCGAGGATATTGCTCGAAATGAATCGTGGCTGATCTCGGAGATAGCGAATTTGTAATGGCGTATCCCTCGTGATAAAAAAAGACATAGATGTCCTTATATGGTCGGGTGGAGCCCCTCGGACAAAGTCATTCGATTTGGCTCGAGCTAGGTTTAGGAGTGTAGGACGCTGCTGGGCCTAATCCAGCCGAGCCCAATAGTACTACTCCAGTCGAGATATATCATGCTTCAGCATTTTTGATATCATTGTGCCGTTGGCGCCCACATTGTTTATTTCTAATTGTTGTATCCCATTACATATTTATATATTGTATAATATAACTAATGATCAATTAACTCGGTCTTCAACGCAGTCACCGGAGAATAGAGATGTTTCGTACAACTCATCATGCAACTTCGAGGTAACCATCTTGAGAAATGGTGCATGCTTCCGCAATCTTTGTTTTACCAGCGTCACGATCAACCGCATCCCTTACTCTCAAGTAATGTAGTAACCATGCATTCCGAGGTTTATACTACGCTAGGTGTGATTCCTAACTCACAATCTCACTCTTTCTCTCTAGTGTATAATAAGTGGCATATGCCTTGGTTTGCTTAAATTATCACATAATTACTCTAAAATTTGGCAATGAAACAATTCATTCTGCCTGTAACATTTACGCTAGCTCAAATTTACTACCATGTATGTACTGTCAGTGTTGTCAGGTCTACGTTGCATTACCCGAGGAGTCCGGTCCTTTCACGTTGATGATGTACTCAAATGATTTTAGATTCTTTTTTCCAAATAAATTAACTATATTATTCAACAAGGGTAACTCCAATTTGGATCAAATTGGTTAGTCCAGCAGATACTCCAAAATTCTAGGAATATTTGGAAGATGAAACTAAATATTTACCACCCACATGATTGGCAATCCAATGAGCCATCTTACTATAATTTAAAATTAAAATCAAATATATTTTTTCCAAAATAATTCGAAAAGCTCCTTCTGTTAGTAACAATATTTAGCTACGTCCAAAGTTTGTCCTCCCATCGTCCCCAACAAGATTCCTCTCAAATCTGTGTTTTAAATCGCATCCTAAGCTGGTCTGATACTTTCAAACTCTCAATCATGTGGCAATAAATGCTCACACAGAGCACATAGTCTAGCAGTAAACTACAAGAACTTAAGAGTCATATGCGCCAGTTGGCTCTTTGACATCCACCTCTGGAAGTCAATTTTGTCCAACTATGCAATCCGTGACACCTACATGTCAAGCACAAACAACAAACTGAAGACAGGGATTTAATTAATGTTTCTGTACTTCAATGCCGCAAAAGATAACATGAGGATTGTTGTCAAATTTTGAAATAAGTTGTACAGGGTTGAATTGGTCTTCAAAAATGGGCTTCTTTCAGTTGCTGACGACAAAGAGCTCGAAGTGAATATAACATAATTAATCAGAATGCAGAGCATAATTCTGCAACAAATTTGAATAATCAGTGCTTGAAAGATGATGGTTTACATTAGAGTTTCTGTACCAGTCTTGCTTGAAATATTCAGGCTGATTCACATTAACTAAGTAGTGCCTCAAAACTAGGGGCATGCAGCATCTTGGAATTCCTGGAATTACTCCTGTTGTCAGTCCAAACGTGCTACTTCAGATACAGAAATTATCCTGTGTACAAGGGAAAGAAACAAAAAACAAAGCGTTCAGAAAGACAAATGGTGATTGTTTATTGGGATGGTTAAAGTCAAGGTAACTGAACATGGAAGACTTAGATTGAAATAACCATTACATAACGTCAAGAAAGTACTGGGAAACATGACTAAGAACTGAATGGCAAAAAGATTGCTTTTTAGTAAAATCAGCACCGACAACTGATGCCTATATCATTCACAAGAGTGGAAAATTTATCATAGAAATCTGGCACAATTAGTTGGCGCCAATGAATTTTTTTTTTTTCTCTAGCTTTTTGGAAACAGGCGAAGTGCCGATTTCATTAACAAATTTCCTGTATATCAACAATTTGTGGGTATTCAGATTCTTTTTTAATTTTTCAAACAGGATGCTCCCTTAGTTTCACTTTACTTATTTTTTTATTATCCGTCTACCAACGGAGCGCCAATATTCAAACAAGTGAGGCAATTTTAAATTTCTAAAAATTTCCAAAATAGTGCTTCATCGATTTTTAAAATTCTCTTATCCACATTCTTTGGCCCATATTTCCCCTTTTCTTCATTAATTCTTGCAGCACGAGGACCAGGAATCTTTGGATGCCAACCCTAGTATCCTCACGACCGGGACTAGTCGAGATCACCGACCCACTCCAGTGATAGCATCATCCCCCTCCATGCCATAACGGTGTCCCTCTGCCTCTAGCCATGCCTTGCCGTCGTCAATCTCCACTGCCACGAACCCCATCCTATTCATCTCCCCGCTTCACGCCTCCCATGCCACTAACCTCACACTGAACGCCTTTGGCATCTATAAGCCAAAGGAGGTCACAGAACTCGGTGAACTATTGTCCTAACCCTGCATGAGCACTGCACTAGGCCGCAATGCCAAGGTTCAGCCAGGAGTACCATAATGCTCCATGTAACATGACTTCTCACAAATGAAGGCATTGTACACCAACTACACGAACTCGCCTAGTTCAGCCAGGAGTACTGCAATAACGAGGTTCAGCCAGGAGTACCACAATGCTCCATTTAACATGACTTCTCACAAATGAAGGCATTGTACACCAACTACACGAACACGCCTAGCACTGCAGTAGGCCACAATGCCAAGGTTCAGCCAGGAGTACCACAATGCTCCACGTAACATGACTTCTCACAAATGAAGGCATTGTACACCTATTACACGAACTCGTCTAGCACTGCAGTAGGCTGCAATGCCGAGGTTCAGCCAGGAGTACCGCAATGCTCCATGTAACATGACTTTTCACAAATGAAGGCATTGTACACCAACTACACGAACTCGCCTAGCACTGCAGTAGGCCGCAATGCTGAGGTTCAGCCAGGAGTACCGCAATGCTCCATGTAACATGACTCCTCACAAATGAAGGCATTGTACACCAACTACACGAACTCGTGTTGCCTATGATATAATGATTCACGCTAAGCATGAATTGCTTAGCTTAAAGGATCCACCAACCATTGGATGTTTAGCCTACCATTAAATGCATCTATAGATTATTTCCCGTTAAGTATAAAGTGGTGGAGCCGTAGTTAATTTCTTGGTTGATCATCTGCATAAAATGAATGCTTAGCATATTTCTATATTATTAAGTGATACATTAACATATTAAGTGGTACATTTTCATTGCTATGAGTGTTTACTTTGGGTCAATAACAATAATTTACGGTATAATAGGAACTACTTACCGGTGCCCATCGTCGGTACAAAAAAAAATAGTTTCTTACATAGTTTGAAATGGCGCGCCATTGGCGCGGGGCGCACACAGGCGCAGGCCCTCGCGCCATCCCCCTCCCCCAAGGCGCTAACCTAGCGCCTCGAGGGCCTTGGCGCGCGCCTCCCATATGCGCCACACATATGTGTGGCACCGTGTACCCTAAGTTAACTTAGAGCACCCGAAATCTTATGTTCATTTCCAACCATCTGCCCGACTTGTCCGAGCGCCGAGCCTCTCTTCTCCTTTTCTTCTCCTCCGACGAGCCTCTCCACCGGATTCCGGCGCCTCTCCACCAAATTTCAGCCTTCGGCGAGCTTCATCAAGTATATTTCTTTTCTCTTTCTCGGATTTCAGTTGTTTTTTTTAAAAAAATTCAGTCTTTCTTGACTTTCCTCAGTCCCTCACTCCCTCCTATTCTACATTTCTACATGCTCCTATAGTCCTATTTAGATGGAAATTTTCAGCATGCTAAATGTTTAGTAGCATGATGAATAGTCCATTAGCTTGATGATGTTGAACTTGTTGTTCTCATGTTCTTTTAATGATGTTGAAGTTGATGTTGGCTTGTTTTTTTAATGATGTTGAAATTGATGTTGGCTTATTTGGTTGTTCTTTAACAACTTTGACCTATTATCTTTATTTAATTGGATGCTAAATTAGATGTTAACTAGGTGATTTTATTTTAGAACTAAATATTTTTATGTACAAAATATATTTTATAATTATATTTTATTTTTGCGCCTCGCCTCGTTATGGTGCGCGCCATAACCTTGCGCCTTGCGCCATGGCTCCAAGAGCCCTTTGCACCATTTAAAACTATGGTTTCTTAAATCAACACGTACTGATGCTCTTTTTGGTGCTGGTGCCCCAACTTATTCAAAGTGGGATAGGGCACCAATATCAGCACTGCTATTGGCATCCATTTTCAAATTTGAACACTCATTGAGTCATTGGAGCAGGTATCTTCAATAGATTTAGCTCCCATATTCACCCATTTTCCAGAGTGCAGGTTCTTATCAGTGACATTAACGAGAAAAGGAATTGATCTGCTGTAGCAGCAAACAAAATAGATGACAAGGGAAAAACAATATCAGCGGCGGGCAATACATGTAGATATGACAGTTTTGCTCACCAAATTCTAATTCTTCACCTTTTACATTCTTCTCTATATGATAGCTTTATGAAACTGAATATAAATGAAAGTTATTTTTTACTTCATTGAAAGTAAGAAAATTATATACCAATCTGAATACTTAAGTGTACAATATTGTTTAATAGATCAGCCTAACCTGAGGATTAAAAGAAACTAAAAAAACATTGTGGGAATTATGTCTAATATGAGAAACCAGTCGCTATAACAACAATACTAAATTATAGACTACTCAATTATAGACCAGCATCTTAGCTGTTCTTTTCTCATCTAGGGCATGTCATTTGATTAATATCTCCACTTGATACATTATGAAACAAGGTATACAAAGATAACAAATCATGTGTTAAAACCACATTGGTCATCCAACTTTTTATTCAGCATCTACATATTGAAGGACTTAATATGCATTTTCCTGTCCCCAACAAACCATATTGTTTATTTTGGTCAAAAAAATATATCATGCAGCCATGGCTTCATTTACATTTGGTCAAATCCATTTTGAAATTAGTTAATTGGTTAATTGGTTAGGGTAAGGGTAAAACTCTTAAGTGGACAAAAAAAATTGCTTTGAAGTTCTATGAAACCCAGGAGTCCTAGAAAGACAGGGTGAAGGCTTAAGGCTATGAATGATTATCATATGGAAAATTATAGGTTGGGATTCTACAAACAAAGAGTATATGAGACATTGTTCTTCTCAGTTACTATCATTTATTTACATTTTCCTATCTTTCCTTCTTATCAATCTTCTTTATTTTCTAATTCCCTAACCAGAGCAAGCTTTGATGGTGCTGTTTGTTTGCACAAACCTACCATTTTCTGAACAAGATCAGACTCATAAATCTCTAAACCTGATATATATCAGTTCTATCCCTCAAGAAAGGATATGGTATTTTAATTTAATAACGTTTTGTCTTCTCTGTTCAGTGCAAGATGATTTCAGTTATTTTCTAAAATGGCTTGAAAAAATTTGGCAAAATGATTACATGATCCAAGTTGAGTGCCCTATAGTGACACTGCGACAGTACTTCATATAAAGTTCACCACATGCTTTTGGTGAAGTTTCATAGTATATTTATTCGGCCACCTTTGAGTTTGTATAAGGTTTGAATTGATAGGGCTCATATGATAAGTTTTCTTTCGATCGAAATTGTGGGAGAGAAGAGAAGGATAGGGGAGAAGAAAAAGGAAGAGGCGAAAAGAATGAGTAGTTTTCTTCGTTGTTTTGATAACAAAAAAAGGGAAAGGAAAAGAAAGTTTCTTTTCTTTGGTTAGAACAAACAAAAAGGACAGATCAGAAGATAATATTTATTTATTCCCATAACATTCTTAGAATTATTTGTGCAATTTTCTTGGTTAGAATGACAATGAGGATACCACTGAAATAGCAGCTTTATTTTACTTATATGATTTCACTTTCTCTGCACTTCCTCCCATTTGGGAGGTAGGATTTTGAAAGGAGGAAAAGGGGAGAAGATAAAGGAAGAGGAGAACGTTGATATGATAACAAAGCTTCTTTTCTTTGGTTAAAACAAGTAGAAAGGAGAGATCAGAAGATATAATTCATTTATTGCCATAATTCTTAGAATTATTTGTGTAATTTTCTTGGATAGAATGTCAATGAGGGTACCATTAAAAAAGTAACTACTGTACTTATATGGTTTCACTTCTATGCACTTCCTCACATTTGGGGAGTTAGGATTTTGCTGATAAGGGAAATGGATTTTGCTCATAGTATCAAAATTAAGTCCACACAAGATAGCTGATAAGATGTAAAAGAGTGAAGTACTAGTAAAATTAGGAGAAGGGTCTATTTGGCAGTCTTATAAAGACAGGATATAATTGTAGTGGTCAAATAGCATACAAATAATGTACTGCATACTATAATGTCCTTTCGGGTTTGAATAAAATTTCAACTGGTAAAACCAGATTATTGTGATGAAGGTGCAGGAGTCCTATGAGACTTAAGAGAACTTTAATTAAACAAGAAAAATTATTTGGCATCAAGCAGTACGGTATATAGAGGTAGAGGGTGCAGACACTTTTGACCAATTGCAACCTTTTCTTACAATTATCTAAACAAAACATTTTTTGGAATCTCCTAATTTCTTCTTTACTAAATTGAAGCTCTAAAGATTCGCTTTGCAGTTTCTTCAAAACAAGAGTATGGTGCCCACTTATTTCCAAACAAAATCAAACTGAATAAGATCTCAAGCCAGGTGCACTTAAATCATGGATATACTACTAACTTTCATGCATTGTGACAAAACAAAATAATAGCAATTCCAGAAATCAAGCACACGACTAAGAATTCATATGTAACAAAAATATTGATAAAAAACTACTACAAAAATTAAAACTCTAAAAATATTCAGGAGTCAGGGCAAATATTAATAAAATTACTAATTGGGTACCTTGCAGTAGGCAATAAAATGTACTTCAGAGTTCAGATATTCCAGAAATCCTCCACATTCATGACATCGGCACAACTGATGTATAATCTGATCTTGCTATCCAGAAATTAGCCAAGTTTTACAACTGTACAAGCAGAAAGTAAACCAACACAAAAAAAGTTCCCTCTCCCGATGCTGAAGCAAAATAATAATCCAAACAGTACTGATTACAAAACATGAACAATCAAGTAGTTGAATGTTAGAAAAAGCCACAATATTGCTGCCCCATCATCTTTTCATGTTAGAAGAACTCGTTTCATACACCAGAATGATCCTGCTCCTGTGGCTCAAGTCATCCATTCCACTGATATCAGATTATTTAGACAAAAAGGTAGTTGCTCTATGCAAATAAATGTAATTATTCAAAAGTACAACACAACTACCATATGTCAAACTAAGTCAACTATCTTCTCTTCAGTACACCAAAGTCAACAGCTCCTGCTTCAATAAATGGAAGTATCAAATCTTGGCTCATAAAAGCAAACCTGACTATTGCATAATTGGATAGCACAACCTGCAATCCATGACCAAGTCTTCTTATCTACATCATACAGGAGACCTTTCCCTTGGTTCCATGATGTAAAACATATTAGGTTATCCTGGCCAAAACAATCAAATCTTTCAGCTGATAATCTCAAAAGTGCCCTAAAATACTTTGGTGGCATTCTACTAATTTCAACCCACACTGTCTTAGCATGATCCAGCTCCCAAATTCTCATGCTCTGCAAAGTGCTGTAAAGCCCAATCCTTCCAACTAAGAACAATCGTTTCTGTGCACCAGCAACCAAATATCCATCCAGCAAAGATCGTGGAAATTTAGCTGGAATGTGTTCCCATTGGCCTGTATCCACTCGATACATCATAAGACCAAGTGGTGAAAGAGTCTCTAGATAAAGTCTTGAGTCACAGAATGCCATCTTTGATGAACATAAATTAACAGCAGGCATTACCTGATGAACAGACCAACTATTAAGTTTTGAATCATATACTTCTGTGGGTAAAGTTTTATTCCCATAGATGTCACTTGTAGCAATCACCTTGAATAAACGGTCAGTCTTATCAGCAACCAAAATCAACTGCCTTTGCTGATTGTGATGCATGCTAGGCAAAACCCTCCAAGTCTGAGTCAAGGGATTGCAAACAAGCATTCTAAAACTAAGCCCATCATATCCAGAAAAACACACAAGGCCACCAGAAGAACCAACCAACCAGAAGGCCCAATCTGGTAGAAAGCCAAAGGGAATCTTGTACCATGTCTTCAATGGTAAGCTGAACACAGAACACTGATGAATCTGTGAGTTTTTCCAGAAAGTGAGAAGACAGGGCCCATGGGAAGGAACTTGGGAGTGGGATGCAAGAAAACTGCGGTCTTGAAGGATCATGTTCCACCTCCTGCAAACTGACCTCAATCTGAAAATCAAGAAAGGAGGCACCCTTGCAAGAACCTCAATTAGCAGATCATCAGGTAAAAGTGACCAAATGCTATCTTCCATTTGAATATCTGCATGAAGGACTTTCGCAAATGTTGCAACAGTCTCTTCATCAAAACCACGCGGTTTTGTCTTAATCACCTTCTGCCTTGATGGGCTTGTATTTCGCGAACCAGTTCGGTTTGAGAGAATCAAATGCTTGGGAGAATCATCATCCCCAAATATGCAACTTCTAGCCGATTGAAACCCTAGTTCTCCCATCTCATCCATCTTTCCAGTAATTCAAAGTGACAATTTTAAAATCGACCCTATCACTGACAACAAAAGGTGAGGAAGAACATCTCCTTTAAACCCAAGACAACCTCATAAAAAAGTGAACTAGCAAATCCATTGGATAAGTTTGGGCCAAAACTCATCTCAGATACAACGGCATGTAGAATTTAAACGATAGTAAGAAGTGGCCAAAAATCAAATTTTCCGCTGAAGAAAGATCTTGCAGAACAACGGGGGCCAAAACCCTAAGGCAACAATATGAATCAATAAAAGGAAAGCAAAAGGGCCGTCCTAGACTGAACTAATTTAAAACCGGAGAATAACGCAACCAAACCCTAAAAATGCCGTACCCAAAAACCTAAAATCACGCCCTCTTTCAGGATTCACAACCGGCGAAATTGCAGCTCGGCCGACCCCCATGGATAAAAAGAAAACACGCAAAAACACCTCCAAGATACCATCTCGTGAATCGCGACCGGATCGAAGGGAATATCTCACCGGCACTTCATAAAAATCAAGTCTTTCAGAGTTTGAAGAGAAGATACCTCTCAAATTGACCACCACCCAGCGAGAAAGCGATGAGAACAACGCTTTCTATTCTCTCGAACGAGCCTTTTTTGGTTCTAATTAATTACTATTATTATTTGACGGGGTTGATGCGAACCCCAAGTTTGTTTCCGGTGTTCCTCCTGCGCACCCGTTATATAACGGCACCGTTACGGTTCGCGAATTATTTTATCCTTTGAAGGAGGGCCACGTAATGTGGCACGTTATATAATAATGACTCGCGAGACAAAGTAAAGATGTGCAGGCGCGCTTATGGTAAGACGATGCTCACCGAATTCCAGTAGGCATTGCTGAACTGGCACTGTGGAACTTTGGATGCTTTGAGAAGGCAATAAAGAAAGGTAATGAGGGAGGGCAATAAAAAGATGGGGGTGGTGCAAATGTTATTTGTGTTTCATATGCCTCATGTTTTTTTTTGTTTCATTGGGTCTTATCTGCCAACAGAGTGGCACCCACATCTGTTTTTTATATATATATAATGGGAATTTAATTCTGAAATATACTTAGAAAGATTTTTTTTACATTAATGAGAATATCCCATATATGCCTAATTAGTCAACAACATTATTTTTAAAATGGTTTGCTTTTATTTATATATTTTATAAAAATTAAAAAATGTACATTTGTTAAAGATTTCGTATATATATGCCTAATTAGTCATGTTTAATTATTATATTTATTGAAATAATCCAAGTACCTTTAACATTATATAATGTGAAATACAGTGAAAACTAGTGCCCTTCACCACTTGCGGTTGGACTAATCCAATACTTGATGATATTTTCGTCTATTCTGGTGCTTACACAATTAGTAGAGAGTGAAGAAATTACAAGTGCACCTCATCAACATCATCTTTGGCGTTGTTTGAGAACTTGAAGCAGCCGTCACATGTGCGAACATCTCGTTATCTATCTTCAACGGGGCGTCTGCTCAAACATCCTACCCAAACTCTTTATAATAGAATTTGTTTTTTGATTGCTCCAAAGATTTAATGCTTTCGAGGATGGCGCCCCTCCTTTCTCCTCTTCCTCTTCCTCCTTTCGTCGTTGCATCCCTCCCCTCCTCCTCTCCCCCCCCCTTCGCCCTTCCCCCCTCCCCTCTCGTTCCCCAGGTCGAAAATCTTCTTCTGTCTCTGTACACCCCTCCCCCCTCCTTGCGTCATTGGGTCTCTTTCGGCTTCTCCTTCGCTGACATCATGAAGATTGGGAAGCCCTCTCTGTCACCGCCTCGGTGCCTTCCCACTGTCTCTCCTGTTTCGACCACCCCCATTCTATCATCTCCTCTCTTCGTCAGAGGGGTAAATGTTTTCGTTATTTCGCTTCTGGTCATGTTGCTCGTGCATGCAAAGTAGAAATATGTGTTATAAAATTTTTTGCTTGCGCAGATAAATTTATTTAATTTTGTATGCATGATTGTTTAATTATGTCGCATATGGATGTTTATGTGGAGCATGAGATTAATCGGGGTTTAATTAAGCTTAGTAGGTTAGCGGGTCGAGAAGTTAGTGAGTATTGGATCCGGGTTGAGGTGGATGCGGGTTAAAAGAGGTGGAAAGAATTATAAATTCTCCCTTAGGGCTTGCAGATCCCTATTGGAGCCGCACAAGCTAATTGAGGAAAATAGAGGAACCGACAACCGCCCCTCCCTTCCTCTCTCTTGGAGCAGCCAAGCCTAGCCGCCGAATTCATTCCCTACTCCTTCCTCTCATCCTTCCTTCCCTTTAGAGCCGAGCCAAGAGAAGCCGCCGAGCCAGCCCCTCTTTTTCCCTATCTTTCTCTCTCTTCAAGCCGGCGGCTTGAGGAGGAGCCATCGCCCCTCTTCCCCTTCTTCAGTCGAGCCGCCATCTTTTGAAGCCGATTTCGAGGGCCATTGTCCGGGATTTCTCCTCTCATCATCTTTACTATTCGTGTGAGTGGTTTTACCCTCTTTCTCAGGTTTCTTTGAGTTCTTGAAGTCGTTCTTGATGGCTATGTGATTTTGATTTTTTTTCGACTATCTCTCGAATTCTCGTCGTTCTTTTTGTGTGCCATGTTTGAGGAGGCCCTAAACCCTCCCCTATGGGGCTCGGAAACCCTAGGGTGACCAAAGGGGTGCTCGGCTAAGGTGGAGAGAAGAGGTGCCCTCCAAGTGTTCGATGAAATGCCTATGCGAATGGTGTAGGTATTCTTGCCTTCTATAAATCAATTTATTCATCAATTTTGATGTTTGTAAATGTAAATGCATGCTAGTTATTGAATCTGTGATTTTTGAAAAATATATCATGTGTTTCTAAGATGGATTTGATTTTGAAGGTATGAGGTTCTTGAATTTAAATTCTTGATATGAGTGCTTGATCTTAAAGGTTGATTCTTGGTTATAGATGATTGTAGTACTTGATAGCTTTCTTTAACAAATATGGTTTTTTGTGATATTTATCCCAATGCTAAATTTTGATATGTTGGTGAATTAAGAATTTAATATCTGTGAATTTTTGGATTTATATTCATGCTATGTTGAAAATTTAATGTTGCTGGAATTTCATGCTGAGATGATGAATCTGTGCTGTTTTTGAATTGCTTGTTGTGGTGTTTGTAATTTGCTGAGCATAGTCATGTAACCTATCGTTTTGATCAGAAAATATAATTTGAAAACATAGGTCACACTCTGGAGACCAGATTCGGGTTGGATACATCAGTTTTTAGCATAACAGTAAGCTAAAACAAAATCTTAATCTTGGTGATTTAAATTTTAATTGCATCATTAAAATCATTAAAATTGGGCAAATGGGCAGCATAATTTGTTATGAACCAACAAGTAAAGTTTATGCATGAAATTAAACCACACAAGTGTATGACATTATGGGTCTAGGAGCTGGGGTCGGGTATTGGAGTGTTGAGACGTCTTCCAATAAGGACACTCCTAAGACACCGTAGGAGAGACTTGACTTAGGTCATGTTGCGTTTTGGTAGACCCGGGAGGTTGGATGGCTAATTCCCAACCTGTGAAATAAGTTCGGATGAGCTAAACCCAATTGTTCTGGTTTGGCCTCGTGGGATAAGTTCGGAGGCCCTACCCAATTATCCCCAAGGTGGTTTTAAGGAATAAGTTCGGAGGGCCTATCCGGTTATTCTTGTGATATCTTAAAGGGGTAAGTTCAGATGGCCTACTTGATTACTCCTGTGATATCAGAAAGGGGCAAGTTCGGATGGGCGAATCCTGATTGTCCCTTCGTGTCTCATAGAGCAAGTTCGGAGGGCCTTCTCGATTGCTCCCGAGTTTCTTTATACTAGGATAAGTTCGAAGGGCCTTTCCAATTATCCTAGTATGTGTTGTTGCCTTAGGACATGGTAGGCTTAGGCCTGTTGAACTTCACCGTTTGGGTGTTGGATGTCTTCGGGCAGGTGGTGGTTAGATGGCATGTTAGCTGGTCACTTCCTTGTGACCTTTTCTTGCTTAAGTCAGGAGTTTTACTCTATGCATTATATTTGTGTTGGTTTTCGTGGGGGTTGGTAGATTGCTCACTGAGTTCTTTGAACTCACCTGTTGTCATTATTTTATTTTGCAGAGTCTGACCGGTGAGGTGGGCTGGAGCACTTGGCGCGGTTGGAGGGCAGAGGAGCTATATTGATCTCATAGCAGTCCTAATTAGGGGTCGTAGTCGAGTTTTGGTAGTTAGTCATGCACTTATGTTTCAGTGTTTTAGAATTGTAGTCCCTTTGGGGACATTTATGTCTTTATTTCAGATTCATTGTAATTGAACAGTTGAACTTGTTTTGTTATTTACGCACTTTATATTTTGTTAAACTTACTTATAATGAATTTTGGTTTTGGTTTTTCATTTGAAATAAAACTTGTTTACTTCTTTTCGCTATGTTTTATTGTTGAGTTGACATGTGCATGATTTAAGCTGCGGGGTATAGGCATGTATACCCTGAGCGGTCACGTGACCCTGAGTTAGGGCATGACACAACTGGTTAGAGACTTAAAATGTAGTGTGATTTTCCTTTTTTAATCAAAATTGGACGATGTTTCTTTGCGCATTATCAAACAAATCTCGGGGTTTAACCAATCTCTTTGTCTGTTCTATCATGCTGTGGGTGTTGTGGGATTCGCGGAGGGGGGGGGGGGGGGGTAACATTGGCATTTGGAACCCCCAACTATGGTCATGTATTTCTATCGTCTCAGGCAATTTTTATATTCATGTGGAGTTTTTGCACATCCGATCGAACTCGCGCTTCCATATTATTAGAGCTTATGGGCCTCCATCTCGTGCTCGTATGCCCGAGTTCATTCAGGAATTGACCAAGCTAGCTAAAGATTGCCCAGATCCTCTGATCTTAGGAGGTGATTTCAATATGACAACACATGATATAGAGCGTCAAAATTGTAAAGGGAATTGTATTGATTCAAGGCAGTTTGCCAAATTCATCTCTAATCGTAATCTAGTTGAGGTTCCTATTTTGGAACACCTTTTATTAGGTCAAATAATCAACTGACTCCGGCCTTGGCCAAATTGGACTGTGTTTTGATTAATTCATTAACTCCGGGGGTCTGCCTAGAAGGTTATCCGATCATAACCCCCCTTATGCTCCATCTGATTCCTTCGTGACCTCCAATCTCTCGGCCCTTTCGAATCGAAGTTAGCTGGTTGGACCAATCAGATTTCTCAAATATTATTAAGGCCGAATTGCTCCCGGCTCTTCAGCCTCATTGCATCCAGGGATGGGTTAAGGCCTGGAAGCAACTTTGAAGGGTGTTGCGGTCTTGGAGTTCTTTGAAAAAGAAGGAATGGGCTTCCAAGAGGCTGTACCTAGAAGATAAGGTCCATGAACTATCCATAAATTAAGGCGGACGTGGGCATCCTTGCTTCTTCAGAATTGCTTAATATTTGAATTGTTAAAGAAGACTTAAACAAATTATATTGCAATGAGGATTTATTTTGGAAGTAGAGAGCTAAAAAGAAATGGATCAAAGATGGAGACCGAAACACTTGGTACTTCCACCTCTGCGCCTCCTAAAGATGAAGCTTCAATTTCACCTCTTGCATCCGAACTCCGAGTAGCCTCGTCTCAAATCCCAGAGACATTGCATATGTGTTAGAGACTTTTTTTGTAGGTTGTCTGGGCAAGCCCATCCCGCCTCTGTTGAAGATCAATTGGTCAGATCTCTTCTCCTCTCCTGATCCTCTTTTATTTCTACACCTCGATACTCCCTTCTCCTTTGAGGAGGTTAAGGGGGCCGTGGTTAATATGCGGAATTATAAATCCCCAGGGCTTGATGGTATTATTCTGGAATTCTTCAAGCGCTTTTGGGAAATTCTCCAAGCCAACCTGGTTTATCTGCTCAATGATCTTCAACATAATCCTCTTTTGATTTTTCTAGTTTTTAAGTTTTTAGGGTTTAGATTTTAGTTTTTAGGTTATGAACTCAATGAGGACATCAAACTAAGGCATAGGAGCATTTACAATAAAAGAAACTAAGTCCTTAACTAATTTTGACATGCTCGACTCTGAAGCCTCCGATTCTTGATTTTTCATAATTTTTCTGACGAACTTCGGATGCGTATCTTATGTCCAACATGAGACCAAACCTTGCTGAAACTATTAGAACCATGTTTGTTATCATCAAAACTAAGAGTGTTGCCAAGGTTGAACCCTTGGGCCAATACTTTTGTTGTTGTTTACTTCTCATTTGAAATCGTTAAGTAGAAGGTATAAGTGTTACACCTAGTGTTCTTTGTAACTTGTTGTTTCGCTTTGGAATAGTAGTTGAGACATCCTCTAGGGTTGAGGGATAAATCATCTTTGTAAGAATAGGGATAAGTCATCTTTGTAGTTGGTCCTAGCCATTTCTTCCCCTAGAACCCCTCAATAAAATAGGGTGGTTGAGAGGAAGAATAGGACCTTACAAGAAATGACTACAATTATGCTTTGTGAAAATAATTTGTCTAAGTATTTTTGGGTTGAAGCTATAAGTACCTCTTGCTATATTTTAAATTGTGTTTTATTGAGACCTAAAATTAGAAAAACTCCTTTTGATACTTAGGATTTTTTATTGTAAATGTTTCATTTTGAACACTAATGATAATCTAGAAAAAATTGACTCAAAATCCGATAAAGGTATTTTCCTAGGATACTTATCTAGTTCAAAAGCATATAGACTTTATAATCGTAGGACCATGATTGTTAAAGAATCTATGCATGTGACGTTTGATGAAATTAATGATTCTTCTAGAAATGTCAAGATTGTGAATGTAGGTGAAGAACTTGAGACTTTAACTTTCAATGAAGAGGAAGTTAAAGATGGACATCATGAGCCACCTCAAGAGGAAGAGGCTTTCACCCTCAACCTCTCAACCTCAAGTTCATGAGCAAGCTCTACCACCACTTCCTAAAGCTCACTGGTTGATACGAGATCATCACATTGAGCAAGTCATTAGAGAACCCTCAAAGGGAGTGGTGACGCGTTTTAGTCTTAAAAATATTTGTCAACATGTTGCTTTTATTTCTCAAGTAAAGCCTAAAAATATTAAGGAAGCAATAGATGATGAATTTTGGGTTATGACAATGCAAGATGAACTAAATCAATTCGTTAGGAATGGTGTTCGGGATTAAGTACCTAGGCCTAGTGAACAAGCGGTAATTTGAACCAAGTGGGTCTTTAGAAACAGGTAGATGAAACTAGTTTAGTAGTTAGAAATAAAGCTAGGTTATTGGCCCAAGATTTCAACCACAAAGAGGGAATAAATTATAATGAAATTTATGCTTTTGTAACTAGATTAGAGGCTATTCGCGTGCTTTTAAGCATTTGCAAGTTTTAACCGCTTTGTTTGGATTGAGGGTTTTGGAGGGGTTTGTGTTGGCCTAAAGTTTTTGACCTAGGTATTAATCTCGGTTTTGATGATAACAAATATGGAAGTAATAATTTCATAAAGAAATATTTTCAAGTTCCAAGTCAAGTAACGTGCAACGTCCGCGATCGAAAAAACAACGAAATCGACAAAAATTGGAAGGACACCCGTTGATGCTCAAAATTCGCCAGAAAGTTAGAATATATGTTTAGGGTGTTTATAATTCATGTATATCCTCTTTATGATGCAAAAGAAACCACAAAAATCCAAAACTAACACCCAAAATCTTGAAATGCTGAAAAGGATGAAAAGACTGAAAATTGAATTTTGGTTGAATCTCGGGCGAATTAGGGTGGCACCCTTGATCAACCCAATATCAACTGGAACTAGCTGAAAATTTTTGTAAGTTTTTGGTCGAAGCTCGACTAATCCTCGATGGATAGAGATTCGACCCATAATCGACTGAAGTGCCCAACAGATCTATTTTGATTTGTTGAATGACTCTTTTTTAGCCTATGCCTTTGGGATCTTTATATATAGACCCCAAACTTACCTTCTCACATACCTAATGCTTCATTGAGCCATCCCTTGAGATTTGCTAAGTCTTCTTGAGTCATTCTTTGAGATAATCGTAGTTTTACATTGATTCCTTGATTTGGCCTTTGTTTTTTCATTGACTCATCATATAAAGGCATCAAGAGGACTAGGGAACTTGTATTGGAGCTAAGTATGTACTTGGCTTTGTTTATTACTCCATTTGTTATTATATTTTGTGGTTTATTTCTTTGTATTCAAGTTTGTGTGAAGACCTAAGTGTTAGGTCTTGAGTTTGGTGATAGCCTTGATGTTGAGGCATAAGTCTACCGGTGTAACTTAGTTTACTAGGACTAGTTTTTGTTGTCCTTTAGGGTTTCAGTTGAAAGTGCTCTCGCTGTGAAGGCAAAGACTTCCAGACGTGGAAGTGCCTTTGATTTGAGAGCGGAGACTAAAGTAATGGTGTGAACCTCTACGAACCTGCCATGAGACCCAACAACAATATATGGAAAACAAACCCCGGATCATCCAATGAAGGTTTCTAGGATGGAGAATATTGACCCATTAATTATGGAAAACCAAGAACCAATATTATAATAAGGATGGAATAATGACCTGTTGATGATAAAAGAACAAGGAACCAATATTGTAAGTGGTCGAGAATCACAAGTTCTAACTTGTAATCTCCGCAAAGTTGCTGAAGAACGGCTTGGAGAAAATATCCTCATAATTTTTGATAGAAAACTCAATGCATTACTTCTAATCACTATGGAGCTTATATAATGCTCTTTACGATGACTAGATACCCACTAAGTCTGGTAATAATTAAGATAACAATTCCCAAGCATGGGAAAGGGAAATGTGCTTAACGAGAATAGCAAGTTCCCAAGCATGGGAAAGAGAAATGTCTTAATGACGAAAGCAATTTCCTAGGCAAGAATCTTCAAGCATTAACTCTCAATCTCCCATGAAGTCCACTTGACTTTATTCCACTATGCATCTTGAACAAAGAGCTCGTGATTGGACCATCTTGAAGCTGGACTTCTACAATGTTAACATCCCTAACTTGAACTCTGAAGTTTCCTCTCTAAGAATGCGTAATACCAAGCCTTGCATAGCTTGTCGAATCTGTTTGGCACGTGCTCTTTTGACCGGTCCAGATGGTACAATCAAGTCACCATCATGCTTGACTTGATTCAGAGCGTCCATCTTGGTTCAGAACTCTTCATTTTCGATTTGGAGCGTATCAAGTAATCAAGTAAAATTGTGAATTGCCTAAAGTAATCAAGTAAATGTTTAAAATCGAAATTAGGCTGATTAGTAAACATATTATTCACCCCTTCTAGTGTGACCATTCACCCAACAACAGTTTGGAGGGGTTTGGAGGGGGAGATGTTTGGAGGGGTTCAAAACACCTTGTTTGAGATTTTTTAGGAGGATAAGTGGTTTGGAGGGGTTTGGAGGTGCTTCAAACCTCTCAAAGAATCCATTTTCAAAACCTCCAATTTTGTGGGTTGATGATAACAAACATGTATTTAATCCAAGTGTGTAGTTTTGAGTTCAGGTTGAGGTTGCGATACGCATGCCAAATCCGTTCAAACGAGATGACGGAAAAGATCGTCAAAAGAACGGAAGAAGAAATCATTGAAGAAAGGCTCCGGATTAAGTCAAAAAGATTTAATGTAATATGTCCCTAGAATAGTTTATCCCAAGCCTAAAATGTAAGGTGTTGGCTTTAGATTTTTAACCTTAGCCTTAATATCTGTTTTGATGGTTTCGATGATAACAAACATGAAACTAATGATTTTATAAAAAAATATTTTTAGGTTCCATATCGGTTAGCGCGCGACGTCCGCGATCGAAAAAATTGAAGAAATCAGAAAATCGGAAGGACGTTGGTCGACGCGCTCGGATTCGTCGGGAGGTTAGAGTTTAGGTCTAGGGTGTCTAGATATGTTGTAATTCCTCATCATGATGCATAAGAACCCAAAAACCTATCCCGAATCCTAAATCATGAAATTCCGGGACCGCCCTGAAATCCATTAAGTCTAGGGAGCTCCTTGGAGGGCTATATGACTTAGATAGTTTTTTGAGATAAAAAATGACGGTAATTATTCAATGGGTCAAAACTAGATAACGAGGTATTTTAAAAGAATTTTTGGAAGCCTTTAGCATACCCTTATTTGACCCTGGAAATTAGAAAAATTCTGTTTTCAGAAAATTTGTACTAGACCCCAAAAATTAGATTTTGATTATTAAGGATTTTAATTTTTTAGATATTTTTATTGAATCCAAATGGGGGTTAATCCTTATTTATGTTCTATCGAGTTATTTAACTTAAAATTAATAAATATTATATAAGTAGACGTAGTGAAAACGGAAGCAGAACAAAGCTGTCTGCCTTGTTCAGCACAGGTTCGGTCGACCGACCGGTCGACCGAATGGTTGCAAAAATTGGCAGAAGCCAATCGGTGGACCAGTTAGTCGACCGAAGCTACGGAAAAAATTACGTTGGTCAACCGACGGGTCGACCGGAAGTCGCGGATCGTGATTTCGCATCTTGGCGGTTGACCGACCAGAGAGAAAAAGTGGTGGTCCAAGGATCGGTCGACCAGTCGGTTGACCAACCATTCGACCGGCGGCTGTAACGGATAGTTTTCTATCCGTTGAACGGCCGTTGTTTTACGAGGGTATAAATATACCCTCATATAATTCTTAACTCTCTTACACACTCTCTCACACTCTTACAGAAATTATTGAGCCATCAAATAGAGAGATCAAAGCCTTCTAAAAGGATTAATCATTTTCGCTCTGTTCTCCTGCAAAAATTTCTTCAAGCGGCTGTTCTTCCTCAACTCGAGAATTAATTCGAGCTGTTCGTCTTGACGAGTTGGAGGCATTCAAGGCTTGAGAAGAGCTCTAATGCTTGGTTTATTGTTTAGCTCTTTTCAATTGTAATTTTAACTGTTATTGAACCTGATTTTATTTGTGCATGTGAAGACCAAGTGTTTGGTCATGTGTGTGGAAAGTGGTATCCTTGGTGTAGAAGGAGTAAAGCCACTTATGTAATTAAACGTAGTGTTTACTAGGATTAGTTTAGTTGTCCCTTAGGGTTGAGGTGGAAGAGGACTCTCGATAAGAAGGCGGTGACTTCCGGGTGTGGAAGTGCCTTAGGTCGAGAGTGTGTCTCTTTGGTGAAAAGTCCTCGTGTATAAGGGAAATATAAATTAATCTAGTAAAACTAGTTTGGAAATCCTAAGCGGGGTGGGGTGCTTAGGTAGTGGAGTAGGCATTGGGGCCGAACCACTATTGTATTTGCATTGCTAAAATTTCTTGTGCTTAATTGCTTTATCTTTTATCTTGCTTCCGCATATAATCATTCGAATTGCAAATTGCCTAACTAAACGATTCAAGTAAACGATTAAAAGTGAATTTAGGCTAATCGTATTAGTAAACACACTATTCACCCCCCTATAGTGTAGGCCATTTCGCCCACATAAGGTTATCCAAGTTGAAACTTGATAACCAAACCCTTAGAATTGGCATGTAAAAATACAAGGAATTAATCATCCTCAGCATGGGATCGGTCGACCGGTCGGTCGATCGATCAAGGCAATAAATGGTGATGCAGCCCATTCGGTCGACCGACTGGTCGACCGGAGATCGCAAGAAATTGGCAGAAGCCATTCGATCGACCAGTCGGTCGATCGAATGTGGCGAAGGACAAATAGCTGCGCTGCGTCCAACCAATCGGTCGACCGACCTAAAGATAGCCTCTATCGCGCAATTCACTACAACAATTCGATCGACCGACGGATCGATCGTGTGGGCGAAATGACAATACTAGAGGGGGGGAGGGTGAATAGTATGTTTACTAATTCGATTAGCCTAATTTCCAATTTAATCATTTTCTTAAATCGTTAGGCAATTTGCAATTCGATGATTGATTGCAAAAGCGATAAATAATTAATCAATTAAAAATGAACAATCAATCAATGCAAACACAGAGATTTTATAGTGGTTTGGCCCTAATGCCTACTCCACTACGTAAGCATCTCGCTTAGGATTTCCAAACTAGTTTTCGTTTCCCTTACACTCGAGGACTTTTCACCGAAGAGACACACTCTCGACCTAAGGCACTTCCACATTCGGAAGTCACCGCCTTCTTATCGAGAGTCCTCTTCCACCTCAACCCTAAGGGACAACTAAACTAATCCTAGTAAAAGCTAAGTTTACACAAGTGGCTTTACTCCTACACCAAGGATACCACTTCACACAGAAGACCAAACACCCGATCTTCTACAGACGCACAAATTAAACATAGTTTAAATAACAATAAAAGTTACAATGAAAAGAGCCAAGGATAAAACCAATAATGAATGCTCTTTTCAAGCCTTGTAGCCTCCAACTCGTCAGAAGAAATGCTTTGAGTAGAAGCCGAGTTGAGGAGCAGAGTGTGCGCAAGAAGTTGTCGCCTGAAGAATCGAGCGCAAGCAATTTATCTTTTGGAAGGCTTTGATCTCTCTTATGGATGCTCAATGATAACTGCAGGAAAGAGAGGAGTAAATGAATCATACGAGGGTATATTTATACCCTCGTGAAGAAACTATTATTCAATGGATAGAAAACTATCTGTTGCAGGCCGTCGGTTGAATGGTCGATCGATCGACTGGTCGACCAGTCCTTCGACCGCTCGTATTCTCCCTGTGGGCGGTCGATCGACGGGTCGACTGCTCGACGCAAAAATTGCGATCCTGATCTTTGGTCGACCCATCGGTCGATCGACGTGATCTACGTCTTCGGCTATTCGCAGGTCAGTCGACCGCCAAGCCTACTACCCTTTTTGGGCTTCGGTCAGTTTACCGGGCCGGTCTATCGACAGATGCAAGAAGCTTGTGATTTCTCTTTCGGTCGACCGATCGATCGACTAACGCAAGCTGCGTCTACATCTAGCCTCAGTCCGATCGATTGATCGGTCGATCGCTAGGGCTACTGCCCATTTCTTACCCTATTCGATCGACCGCTCGGTCGACTGAATTTAGGCTGAGATTGTTTTCTTCAACCTTTTTCTTTCGTGCTTCATTTTCGGGTTTCGACTTTCAACGAGCATCATGTCGGAGAGCTTTCCATGTTATCTTTGAGCTCGTCTGATACGACTTTGGTGCACTCGTTGATCTTCGATAAACTTCCACGACGAACCCGAGCGCGATGATCAATGTCCTTCTGATTTCTGATTTCTTCCGATATTTTCGATCTAGGACATCAAACGCTAATTGATATGGAACCTGGAAGATATTCTCAATGAAATTATTAGTCCCATGTTTGTTATCATCAAAACCATCAAAACCGAGATTAAGGCTAAGGTTGAAAACCTAAAGCCAACAATCTCCCCCTTTTTGATGATGACAAACATCCACAAGAAAATATATCATTAAAGACACAAGGATATCAACTAAGGGATTTCTCCCCCTATCAACATGCATATTTATGGAATAGAACTCCCTCTATCTATATGCATGAATTTCCTATAGTTTCCTCCCCTTTACCTAGAATGATTATATTTTCCTTATATGCTTTAATGTATTTTCTTATACTTTTCTCCCCATTTTGACTATACATTTCTCTCCCTTTTTCTTATACTCTTCTCCCCCTTTTGACATCAATCAAAAAGGGCAAGAAAGTTCAATCAAGTCTAAGGGATGAGATACAAAAAGATTTTTTTTTATGAAGTTGAGACTCTTCAGGAGTATTTTTCATGCAACATGAAAATCTCAACTCAAGGGATGGAAAACAAGTATTTAACATGATACCAACTTAAATCATACATGACATCAAGGAGTGATAGATACAATTCAAGCCTAAATCATATATACACTCAAGTCTGATACCAATGTTGTAGTTTATCTTTTTCATGACATTTTTATATTTCATTCAAACTTTCAAAATACAAAGATATAGACATTTAAATCATGTATATCAAGTTTGAAGTGAAACAAATGTCATTTGTTCTAAATATGAACTTAGCATGTTTTCATTTGAAATAAGCATGAAAACTATGAAAATGCTAAGTCTCAAGTTTTGCTATCTATTCATGTTTTCTCATATTTAGGCATCTAGACATCAAACATGAGATAATTTAAGTCTATGAATTAAGTTTGGGCTTAAGATGAAAATTTTTAAGTTGTTTTGTTGACTTAGGTCAACTTATCTTCAAGATTTCAAAAATCAACCATTTAAGTTTACACAAAATCATGTTTTTGACAAATATTTTTGAAACCAATTTTTTTCATCAAATTTTGATACCAAATATTGAATGGTCATTTGAAATACATGTATCAAGTTTGAACTCAAAAAAATTTTCAAAGACCATTTTTCATCCTATATTGATTTTAATATACACATGGATATTTCTATCTATCATCCAAAATATCAAAATCATTTCTAGGAATAATTTTACTCGAGAATTTGTGTGAATGATATTAGAAATGGAATCCAAATGGTGTACATGAGTTTTTATTTGAAGTTTTTTAAGAAAAACCAAAGTATCGGAAAGATTAGCTAGTGTTTCAAATAAGTGATACTTTGAGTTTTCGAAATCCAACTTCAAAAATTTATTTTAAATTTGATTCTTGATAAAACTTTTTGAAATTTTTACTTATAAAACTAGATTTTTCAGTGAATGTGTGGTTTTAAGAATCATCTAAAAATGACTTTTCTATAATTTTCTAGAAATAATTGAAATTAACACCAATTGTAGTTTGAAATAGTATTTTTGTAATTTTCAGTTATTCTTAAAACTTGTTCAATTTTCATTCAAACTTTCATGACACCACATGATGGTCATGTAAATAGTATATGTCAAGTTTGAAATGAAAATTATGTCCTTAAGTCAAGATATCAACCTAGTACGGTTTCATTCAAAACTAAACTAGTTTTTATGAAACTTGCTAAGTTTCAATCTTAACATTTACTCATGACTTTTCAAATTTAAACCTATGGATACCTAACATGAGTAAATCTAAACATGTTCCATAAAATATGGATTGAAAATGAGACCTTTAAGTCAAGTTGTTGACTTGGGTCAACATGGTTCAAAAGAGGTAAGCATGAATTGACCTCTATTGTCATTTTATCCATATCCATATGAATTGTTCACTCTAAGAGCATGGAAACATGTCAAACCTATTTCTAAACATGTTTATTAAGTTTGGACTTAAAATCAAGTGTCCAAGTCAATTTTTTGACTTGGGTCAACCCTTTTAAGCTTAAGTCCACTAATGTGATCTAATTATTACATTTTCATATACACATGAATTTTCAAGATTGAACATCTAGAGTCATATCATGTGTGTCTAAACATGTTTGTTTGATGTTTACTCAAAATGAGGTTTCTAATAGGAGTTTTAACCTAGAGCAAGTTTTATTCAATCAAGATATCATGAAATTGCCTAAGTTATCCAAATTTTTCTTACTCATGAAAATTCAAACATTTATCATGCAAAATCAATGATGAGTATATAGAGACATCATTAAGGCATTAATATTCAATCATCATACTAAGATTTTTGTAAAGTTAAATTCATACCTTATTTTTAGAATTTTAATTTCATTTAAAGTTTAACTTAACATGAAGTCTCTAAAGACGAATTTTAACCTAGTTCGATTTCATAAATATCAAGATATCATGAAATGAGCTAAGTTATCATAATTTTGCCTACTTATGAAACTTCAAGTATTTATCATGCAACATCAATCTTGAGCATAGAGAAATCATTTAAGTATGAAAATTTAATTTTTTACTAAGATTTTTGCAAAAATTAAAATCATACATTTTTCTTGAAAATTTGCCAAACTTTTTCATTTCCTTTTCATTTTCTTTTAGATAACATAGCCTTTCAAATTCTTAACTTGCAAGTAGACTTCATTAATATCATAATGAAATAATATGACTACTAGTAAGCTAACATACTACATAGCAAGGTTCAATCCAAAGTTTCATTTTAAAACCTTAACCTATGCTAGATAGTAAAGATTCATTTTAAATGAGTTTTCATGATATCTAAATGAATCTAAGAGATCTTAAGATGTGAACTATTTGAGAAATAAGATCTCTAAACAAGTTTAACTAGTTTGGTCTTAAAGAAATGTCTCTAATAGCAAGTATCAACCTAGAGCAAGTTTCATTTGATGAAATTTGTCTAAGTGCTAATATTCTACCTACTCATGAGAATTCAAGGATTTTACATGCAATTCTAGTCTGAGTATAGAGACATGATTTTATCTTAACCAATGAGGTATAACACTTAGATTTTGAAATTATCAAGGTTATACCCTATTCATGATGATTTAGCCAAACTAATATTTTTCTTTCTAAATAGCCTTCCTAAAAACTTATAGCTTACAAGTATACTTCTTAAGTAGACAATGAAACCAATTCTACATGCAAGCTATTAAACTAAATAGTGAAGAGAAAAACCAAGTATCATTTATCAACTTCAACTTCACTAAATAGCATGGATTCATTTTCAAAGAAATTATTCATGATAACAAAATGAATCAAGAGATCTCAAAATATAAAATTTTAAAATATAAGATCTCCAACCCTTCATATTGGTTGAAAACCGAAAGGCCACAATGTGCCTACGATTTAGAACCGCAAGGTCGCTTAGGCCCATTACAAGCCACCGCGGTCTTCGAAGAGACCGGGAAATCAAAAATCAAAAACGTTTTTGAAATAACTCTTTAGTAAGAGCGGGGAAAAATAACTCAAATTAAGCATATATCAACACTCCAACTTGAATAGAACAACCAAAGAAGGAGATGATACAAAATATACCTAGATGTCAATTTCCATACTTTAGGCATCATGAAGATTCGAAGTTGCAACTTCTTGGAGATTTCACATTTAGATCCAAGGTCAACATCAATACACTACTTCTCATTCATCCTTGTGTGGTAGCTCCCCCTACAAAAGAAGATGAAATCTTTGGTACCCAAATAGCTTTGGGTCCTTGGGGGTGAGTTGGCCTAGGACTCCAAAGTGTCTTAGCAACACTTGGATTTCTTTTAAATGCACAATCATGAATTGCATGACCATAAATACCACAACAAAAATAATGTCCATTAAATTTCTTCTTTTCATTTTTATTATGGACATGAGATTTATTTTTAGAATGCTTGTCATGTGAAACACGATGAGTATGAGCATTCTTAGAAACCTCATTTTTCTTTTGAGCATGAGGTTTAATGGTAACATGCTTAGCATGGGAAGGATGATGAACATTTGCATTCCCTTTTTGAGGTTTCCTAAATGAGACATTTTGATGTTTAATATTAAAAGAAGAAGCATTGACTTTTTTACTTAAAATCAACATCTCATTTTTTAACTCATTCATAGATTTATGTAATGCATGTAATTGAGATTTTAACATGCAATTCTCTTTTTCTAAATTGTTATTTTTGAGCTTCAAATCCTTAAGCTCAAGTTCTACATTATCATGGCATGAATCAAATGACTTAGATTTCAATTTTTCATTTTCTAGTTTGGATTAATGCAAATGAGAATTAAGCATCACATTTTTCTTTTTCAATCTTTCATTTTCTATATATTTTCTAACAAGCAAGGCATGCATTTTTTGACATTCATCAACTAGTTCTTCATATGGCATATTGAATGAACTAGAAGAGCTAGTACTAACATTTTCATTATTATGACTAGAAGGTAAAGAGTGTACCTCATCATTGGTACTCATGAGGCAACCTTTTGAAGTAGCTTCATAGTCATTGCTAGAGGGTGCTTCAAATGAGTGAGAGGTGGAGGTGGAAGAACTTGACCTCTTCCTTGCTTTGTTCTTCATGCTTAGGCAATTTTTCTTCACATGCCCCTTTTCTTTGCAAGCATGACATTTTACCTTTCGTTTTCGGCTTTCAGAATTGCTCATTTGACTAGAAGCACTATGGGCATCAAAACTAAGATTAGTAGTAGGCGATTGACCATTGTCATCACCACCTTCATCAAAAGTGCCAATTTCTTCAGTTTTGACATAATCATATAAAACATTTAACGTGGCCCATAAATCAAAAGCCGAAGAACAATGCATGACTTTTTTCTAGTATGCCATTTGGTAATGTGCAAAGTATGCAATTCATGGCATCTCCATTATACTTAAACATTTTCTTGTCCATTTCACTCCATGCATGCATATCAACCTTAGGTTCAATAAATTCCCAATGTAACATGTTAAATACACCAAAACCTTTAGTCTTCAGAAATGTGTACATCCTAGATTTCCATAGACCAAAGTTTGATTCATCGAACCTAGGGGGTGAAGACGCTACACTCTCTAAAGCCATTTCTAGATCGAGACTAGGTGTAGACGAGATAGTGAAATCTCAAGCTACGAACCCACTCTGATACCAATTGTGGGCGAAATGGCAACACTAGAGGGGGGGGGGGGGTGAATTGTGTATTTACTAATTCGATTAGCCTAATTTCCAATTTAATCATTTTCTTAAATAGTTAGGCAATTTGCAACTCGATGATTGATTGTGAAAGCGATAAATAATTAATTAATTAAAAATGAACAATCAATCAATGCAAACACAGAGATTTTATAGAGGTTCGGCCCCAATGCCTACTCCACAACCTAAGCACCCCGCTTAGGATTTTCAAACTAGTTTTATTAAATTAGTTTTCGTTTCCCTTACACCCGAGGACTTTTCACCGAAGAGACGCACTCTCGACCTAAGGCACTTCCACACCCGGAAGTCACCGCCTTCTTATCGAGTCCTCTTCCACCTCAACCCTAAGGGACAACTAAACTAATCCTAGTAAAAGCTAAGTTTACACAAGTGACTTTACTCATTCTACACCAAGGATACCACTTCACACAAAAGACCAAACACCCAGTCTTCTACAGACGCATAAATTAAACACAGTTTAAATAACAATAAAAGTTACAATGAAAAGAGCCAAGGATAAAACCAATAATGAATGCTCTTTTCAAGCCTTGTAGCCTCCAACTCGTCAGAAGAAATGCTTTGAGTAGAAGCCGAGTTGAGGAGCAGAGTGTGCGCAAGAAGTTGTCGCTTGAAGAATCGAGCGCAAGCAATTTATCCTTTGGAAGGCTTTGATCTCTCTTATGGATGCTCAATGATAACTGTAGGAATGAGAAAAGAAGGAGTAAATGAATCATACGAGGGTATATTTATACCCTCGTGAAGAAACGACTGTTCAATGGATATAAAACTATCCGTTATAGGCCTCCGGTCGAATGGTCGATCGACCGACTGGTCGACCAATCCTTCGACCGCTCGTATTCTCCCTGTGGGTGGTCAACCGACAGGTCGACCGCTTGACGCAAAAATAGCGATCTCGATCTTCGGTCGACCCATCGGTCGATCGACGTGATCTGCATCTTCGGCTATTCGTAGGTCGGTCGACCGCCAAGCCTACTGCCCTTTTTGGGCTTCGGTCGGTTGACCGACAGACGCAAGAAGCTTGCGATTTCTCTTTCGATCGATCGATCGGTCGACCGACGCAAGCTGCGTCTGTAGCTAGCCTCAGTCCATTTCTTACCCTATTCGGTCGACCGCTCGGTCGACCAAATTTAGGCTGAGATTGTTTTCTTCAGCCTTTTTCTTCTGCGCTTCATTTTTGAGTTCCGGCTTTCAACGAGCATCATGTCGGAGAGCTTTCCATGTGATCTTTGAGCTCGTCTGATGAGACTTTGGTGCACTCGTCGATCTTCGATAAACTTCCATGTGATCTTTCAACTAAGATTAAGCAATGCAAGTTAGAAGATGATACCGGAATTCTTTTGATGCCAGCTTTACCTAAGTCATCAAGGTAGCTTGAAGTTGCAACCAAGGAAGGATTCATCATTCAAGTCCATGGTCAACTCCAATACACCTCTTCTCATTCATCCTTGTGTGGTAGCTCCCCCTACAAAGGAAGATGAAATCTTTGGTACCTAAATAGTTTTGGGTCCTTGGGGGTGAGTTGGCCTACGAATCCAAAGTGTCTTAGCAACACTTGGATTTTTCTTGAATGCACAATCAGAAATAGTATGGCAAAAAATACCACAACAAAAGCAATGTCCATGAAACTTTTTCTTTTCATTTTTAGCATGGACATGAGATTTAATGTTAGAATATGTGAGACATGATGAATATGATCATTCTTACATGAAACATTTTTATTTTGAATATGAGGTTTAAAGGTAGAATGTCTAACATGAGATTTAACATTAGCATGAGTATTCTTTTTACTAAAATTCTTAAATGAGGTAATATTTTTCATTTCATTCACTTTCTTGTTTAGGTTTAGAACCTCATTTTTCAAATCAATCATTGAGTTATGTAAAACATGCATTTGAGATTTCAACATGCTATTTTCATTCTTCAATATGTCAATTTTGTTTTTCAAAACCTTAGTGTCAATACTTAAAGTATCATGGCATGAATTGGGGACACTAATTCTTAGCTTCTCATTTTCTAATTTTACATAATGTAATTGAGAGCTAAGATTTGAGTTTTCTTTCTTCAATTTTTTATTTTCTTTATCTTTTCTAACAAGCAAGGCATACATGCTTTTATATTCATCCATTAATTCATCATAAAAAAAATCATGAGAACTAGATGAATTAATACTATTATTGTTATTAACATGACTACAAAAGGTGGAGTGTACCTCATTGTTATCATTCATGAGACATTCCTTTGAGATGGCTTCAAAGTCATGAAGGGAGGATGCTTCACTTAAATAGGATGATGTGGAAGCATTTGACTTCCTCTTTGCCTTGTTCTTCATGGTAGGGCAATTCTTCCTTACATGCCCTTTCTCTTGGCACACATGGCAGATCACCTTTCTCTTTCGGCTTTTAGTGCTCCTATGACTGGAGACACTTTGGGCTTTAAAAACCATGTTAGCAATGGAAGGATGACAATTGTCATCACTATCCTCATTAAAAGTTTCTAACTCCTCGGTTTTAGCATAATCATATAACATATTCAAAGTAGCCCAAATATCATATGCCGAAGTACAATACATGATCTTTTCAAAGATGTTATTTTCACAAGAACAATATATGCAATTTGTTGCCTTAGCATTTAATTCAAACATATTAATTTGTTCTTGTGTCCATGCATCCATGTTTTTCTTAGGTTCAATATATTTGATTTTTACCATGTTAAATACACCTAAACCTTGAGTCTTTAGAAATGTGTACATCCTAGATTTCCATAGACCAAAGTTAGAGGCATCGAACCTAGGAGGTGTAGACGCTACCGACTCTAGAGCCATTTCGAGATCGAGATAAGGTGTAGAAGAGATGGTGAAATCTCAAGCTACGAACCAAATGTGGGCGAAATGGCGACACTAGAGGGGTGGGGGGGGTGAATAGTGTGTTTACTAATTCGATTAGCCTAAATTCTAATTTTAATCATTTTCTTAGATTAGTTAGGCAATTTACAATTTGAATGCGAAAGCAAGATAAAAGATAAAACACTTAAGCACGAAATTAAGAATCAATGCAAACAATGAGATTTTGTAGTGGTTCGGCCCCAATGCCTACAACACTACCTAAGCACCCTGCTTAGGATTTCCAAACTAGGTTTTACTAGATTAATTAGAGTTTCCCTTACAACGAGGACCTTGCACCGAAAAGTTTCTGCTCTCCAACCGAAGGTACTTCCACACTCGGAAGTATCCCGCCTTCCTACCGAGAGCACTTTTCCACCTCAACTTAAGAGACAAGTAGAACTAATCCTAATAATACTCCGTTTACACAAGTGGCTTTACTCGTTCCACACCAAGGATACCACTTCACCCAATTCAAGACCTAACACCCGGTCTTACAAACTCAAATTAAACAAATAGTTAAAATAACAGTTAAAATACATTCAAAAGAGCTAAATAATAAAACCAATGTTTGCAAGCTCCTTTCACAGCCTTGGAACCTCCAACTCGCCGAGGGGATGAACTCGAGTTAGTTTCCGAGTTGAGGAAGAGGCTGGTGCTTGAGAAGGTGTTCGCGGAAATAGAAGAGCGCACTTGATCAATCGTTGGAAGGCTCAAATCTTCCTTTTAAAGGCTCAATAAATTATGTAAGAATCAAGGAAGAAGGTTAAATGAATCATATGAGGGTATATTTATACCCTTCTGAAGAAACGACAGCTCAACAGATAGTTTTCTATCCGTTGCAGTCCGCCGATCGAATGGTCGGTCGACCGGTCATTCGACCGCTTCCTTTTTCCCTATGGTCGGTCGACCGATGGATCGCCCACCCATATGCAAATTTCGTGATCCGCCATCCGATCAACCCATCGATCGACCGTAACACTCTCGCATCTTCAGCAAACGCAGGTCGGTCGACCGACGGTAGCTACTGCCCCTTTTTGGCACTAGTCGGTCGACTGACCGATCGACCAAAATAGCTGGAGCCCTTTACTTTACCCTATTCGGTCGACCGCCCGATCGACCGAACTTAGGCTGAGTTGTATTTTTCAGCCGATTTCTTCCGCGCTTCATTTCCGGGTTCCGGCTTTTCAACGAGCATCATCTTGGAGAGCTTTCCATGTGACCTTTGGACTCGTCCAAGTGACTTTGGTGCACTCGTCGATCTTTGAGAATTTTCTACGACAAATCCGAGCGCGATGATCAATGTCCTTTCGATTGATCGATTTTTCCGATTATTCCGATCGAGGACATCAAACGCTGCTGATATGGAACCTGAAATATATTCTTAATGAAATCATTAGTTCCATGTTTGTTATCATCAAAATCGAGATTAAGACTAAGGTTGAAAACCTAAAGCCAACTACCCCGGTAATATCTTTCTATGAAACTGACTTCTAGTGGATTTATAAAAAGTTGCATGGCTTTGTCATTATTTTCGTAATTGCTGGTGATTTCCTTGTCAGGAAAGTCCTGGTAGATCAGGGTAGCTCAGCCAATGTCCTATTCTACCCAACACTCAAAAAGATGCACATCAACAAAAATTCACTCCATCCTTACCCTAGAGGCCTCATCGACTTTTCAAAAGAGCGAGTCAACGTCAGAGGCTAGTGGCTGGAGACGGCGTTCGGCTCCCCACCAAAAATGAAGTTGGTAGACATACAATTACTCGTCATCCAATGTTCGAGCCCCTACCGCATGATCTTGGGTCGACCATCCCTGAACAGTTTAGGGGTTGTGGTATCGACTCCTCATCTTGCCATCAAATTCTCTATCTCCAAGACAGAGGTAGGAGTGGTGCATGCGGACCAAAAAGAGGTCCGTGCATGTTACAATGAGTGTCTAAAGCTCAAGTCAACTAAGCCAGAGGAAGCGCCGACCACCCTACCCTTGTCAACAATTTCAATTCTTCACATAGAACACCAACCTCAGATTTTAGAATTGGACCCCAGAGGAGATGTCCAAGAGTCGCCCCAGTCCGTTGACAATTTGGAACTTGTACAAGTCGGGGCCTCCCCCGAACAGGTAACCTACATGGGAGAAAACCTCCCCGCCGAGCTCAAAGCTCAACTCGGCACTCTACTCAAAGACAATATTGACCTCTTTGCATGGACAATAACCGATATGCTAGGGATAGATCCTCAAGTCATCTGCCATCGATAAGCCATCGATCCCCGGGTTAAGCTTGTGGCTTAGAAGAAAAGAAAGCTCAGAATTGAGCGCCAATAAGCATCCCTCGAAGAAACTAGAAAGTTGTTGAATGCAGGTTTTATAAAAAAAAATTAGATTCACCACATGGCTCGCAAATGTCGTGATGGTCAAGAAACACTCAGAAAAATAGTGGATGTACGTCGAGTTCACCGATCTCAACAAAGCATGTCCAAAGGACTCCTATCCACTATTGAGCATAGGTAAGCTTGTTGACAACTCTCAGGGATCAATACATGAGTTTCATGGATGCCTATTCAGGTTATAACCAGATCCAGATACACTCGGAGGATGAAGAGAAGGCAACCTTCGGGCTCAAAAATGCAGGAGCTACATATCAACGCATAATGAACAAAGTCTTTGAGAATCAGATCGTCGAAACATTGAGGTGTATGTGGATGACATGGTTGCCAAAACATCGGCCACTGGAGACTACTGAGGCGACCTCATCGAGATTTTCAGCCAAGATGCTACAATATGAGATTGAATCCAAAGAAGTGTGCCTTCGGAGTCCATGGCGGTAAATTGCTCAGCTTCATGCTGAGGAACTGAGGGATCGAAGCCAACCCAGAAAAATGTCGAGCCATCCAAGAGATGAGGAGCCCACACAACAACAAAGAGGTACAACACCTCACCAGGAGAATGGCTACCTTGTCCAGATTCCTCACCAGATCGGCCAATCAGACCGTTCCTTTCTTTAAAATCCTGAGAAAGAAATAGAACTTCCAATGGGATGAGAAGTGCGAACATGCCTTTGAAGAACTCAAACACTTCCTCACCAGTCCACTAGTTTTGGATAAACCTGAAAGAAATAGTGCCCTTGAGCCAATCACATGTTGATGTGTAGGGAACTATTTTTGGTTAATGAATAATATGAGGCAATTTTTTATCGTATGCTGCATCAATATTTTTTATATATTAGATTGTGATGAACCCCATGAACCTGGACAATTGATTCCAAGGCCATGATGAGATCATGCCAGTGAGACTTGGAATCTAGATGCCTATGTTCTAAATATTCCCAGTCGTAGAATCACAAATTATGGGATTGATGATTTCAGATAGACTAGTGTGCTTGGTACATGCCTTATACGATAAGGTGTAACAAATCTCAAAGTTACCTATGAGCCGTCATTAATGTACAAATACAGGTGCTCATTAGGGAATGAGTTCACTGAACGAACCTGCACGAGGAACACATAATGGAATCCTTACATGAGTGTCAATAGGATATTCCTCAGGTGATAGTAGGTACAAGCAGTCCTTGGACCTGAGGTTGTCATGGTTACCTTATGAGTGACGATCCATTGCTTTGGTTCTATCCCTACATGGCCCTTAGCGTCATGTGCTGGGTATTACTGGGCATGGGGAAACATTCATGGTGGTAGATGAGCAACCAACATGGACACGATTACTCCTAGTGAGAGGAGATAATGTTGTATGTGTCCCTACAAGTGTCGACTCGGGAATCTCTGGCTAGAGTAGACATGAAAGTCAGGAAGATATTTCTGACATTTCATTATTGAGACGACATCTTGGCGGGTGGAATACATATGAATTAGTATTAGAGTTTGACACTTCTTCCATACCCTAGCCGACTTCGGAACATTGCAACTGAGGGACTCAGTTGCTTGGTAACTAATCACCGAAGGGCATTCGATCCTTGTAGATTGAACCTCACACTATTCGGGTAGTCATGACACATTGCTAGACGTCAATCTTGACTTGTGAGTGGATTATCTCACGACCACACTGAAGGGTTTTAGTGGTGGCTCGTAAGATTCGAATAGAAGTCGTTCTATCAGATCCGACTCTCTGTTATGCAAAACTCACTACTGGCTTAGTGTGGGGCCCAATGGGTCACACACAACAGGCTAACCTTGTAACAGACCTTATGAAATAAAGTCCAAATGCGGTACTATATGTCTACTAGCATGGACATGCTGCAACACGATCACAGATCTCGTTTACGAATATGATAGGAAAGATATTTTCTATAGGAACGAATACGCGAGGAAGGAGTTCCTTGGTAACCCTAATTTGTAGGGATTGACACATGATAAATTATAATCAATAAGAATTTAATTTATAGAGATAAATTAAAGTTTATATTTAGTTGGATTTAATTAATTTGAAATTAATTACAAATCCATTAAATATAAATTATTATTTCGGAGGCAAACCCCGGAATTTTGAATTTCGGGGAGAGGATTTAAAAGGGGGGGCCAAGTCCACCATGGGGGCTACCTACTCCCCTTGTAAATAGATGGCCTAACCTCCTTTGAGAGGGGTTAAGAAAATTGGTTAGAGATCTTGGAGAGGAGAGAAGGCTTGGATTCTTGAGAAGCTTCTTGAAGAGCAAGACTCCAAAGAGCTCCTCTTGATCTCCATGGGTGGCCGACCATCAAGCTCCTCCTTCCCGGGTTTGTCAAGCCAATTTGGAGGTCTCTTCCTCTTGGGTGTGCCATCTCCTTCATCTTCTTGGAGGAGTCCAAGGAGGACAGCGAGATATTCCTTCATCTTCCTCCTCGTTCCTTGGTTTTCTCATCCCTTTCTCCTTCCTTTTGGTGCTCGGTTCTTGGTGAAAGGGCTGGTTTCACCTTAGTGCATTTCGAGGTTAAGTTTCCCTCTCCGTTGAGAAACTAGTCTCGGTTCTTGGTGAAAGGTCTTGGTGTTCGCTGTCCCATGGTTGCGAGGCACTTGGTGTGGACCTTCCTTGGAGGATGTATGCTTGGACATCTTGAAACGGGGATAGGAGCAGCCTTACCATATGTGGTATAAGGTATATCTTCTCCTTCTACTCGTAGATTGAATTCCTTAAAGATTGCTAAAGTGGATCACTGGTTTTGGAATAGTTTGTATTTTTTTAAAATCGCTTTTTTCGCTGTGCTTCTTCTTCCCATCCCAACAAAACCACAATTGGGAGAGACTCTTCCTCTACCTCACGGTCACTAATAACACCCTCACCTCGGTTTTGGTCCGAGAAAAAGGAAAAGATCAGAAGCCGATCTACTTTGATTACTTATGTTAATGCACTATTCGACTACTAAATGAATGCAGAAGCAAATAAAACAAGTCAAGTAATCGATACACAAAGTATGCAATGCAAATATAATGATTTATAGTGGTTCGACCCCAATGCCTACTCCACTACCGAAGCACCCCGCTTAGGATTCCAAACTAGTTTAACTAGATTAATTAGTTTTCTTACAATGAGGACTTTACAATGAAAAGTCTCCACTCTCAAACAGAAGACACTTCCACACTCGGAAGTATCCTGTCTTCCTACCGAAAGCACTCTCCCACCTCAACCTGAGGACAACTCAACTAATCCTAGTAAACTAAGTTTACAATGGTGGATTTAAGCCTAAACACCAAGGCAACCACCAACTCAATCAACTTAGCACTCTAGGTTTACACAAACTCAAATACAATGAAATAAACAATAAAAATACACAAATAATGGAGCAAATAAATGATACAACAAATACTTAGCTCCAGACAAAGTTTCCTAACTTGCTCTTGATGCCTTTAATGGTGAATCAATGAAGTCAAGGCTTACTCAAGGAGTTGAGAGATCAAAGTTAGGGTTTTCAAGAATGATGGCTCAATCAAGCTCAAGGATCTTCAAAATATGGCTCAAGGTATGTTAGATGAAGAGTGGAAGGCTTGCTAAGGCTTCTATTTATAAGCCATGAAGGTAAAGAGCCAAAAAAGCACTCAACGGCTCAAAATAGAGCCATTTTCTACCATCCGATCGTAGGCCGACGATCGTCGATCGACCGACTGAGCGATCGGTGATCAACCGATTGCATTTTGCCACTTTTGGGTAGCATTCGGTCGATCGAACCTGGAAAAACATGTATGGTTTGGCTATTTTTTCTGCTTGTTTGTTCGTTTCTAGGTTCCGTCTTCGCTAAGTCTACATATATAACATTTCTTAATAACTTTAAAATATTAATGTTATATAAGGATTACCCCCCATTTGGATTCAATAAAATTATCTAAAAAAATCAAAATCTAACTTTTGGGGTCTAGTACAAATTTCTAAAAACCAAATATTTTATAATCTCTCGGGTCAAATATGGGTAGACTAAAGGCTTCCAAAAAATCCTTAAAAATATCTCGTTATCTAGTTTTTACCTAAGGAATAATTACCGTGACTTTTGGTGCCAAGAAAATGTCTAGGTTATATAGCCCTCCAAGGAGCTCCCTAGGCTTAGTGAATTCCAGGGTGATTTTTCGATTTTTCGGGTTTTCATGTTTTAGGGTTCGGGTTTGGTATTCTGGGTTCTTTGCATCATCATGAGGATTTACCACACATTCTAGACACCCTAAACCTAAACTCTATATTCCTGATGAAATCCGAGCGTCGACGAGCGTCCTTGCCGATTTCTCCAATTTTTCCGATCGGGGATGTCGTGCACTAACCGATATAGAACCTGAAAGTTACTCTCCATGAAATCATTAGTTCCATGTTTGTTATCATAAAAATCAAGATTAATACCAAGGCTGAAAATCTTAGGCCAACAACTAGATACCAGATGCTACCACACTAGAAAGGGTGGGGGGGGGGGTGGGGTGGGGTGGGGGGTGGGGGTTAAAACTAGGTTAAATTCGATTTCATTTTGATTTGATTCCGAATGCAACCGAGTCGACATGCTACTAGATTATGATGCTTGATGAGTAATAATAGCAAGTAACAGCAATCAAACAAAGCAATGCAAACACGAGTAATTATAGTGGTTCGGCCAATTGCCTACTCCACTACCTTGGCTCAACACCAAGGATTTCCAACAAAATCCTTTATAGACTATGTGTTTCCCTTTGAATACAACCGAGGACTCGTTTCTCAACCCTTTGAGAATGCCTCAAATCTATTCACCTAGGCAAAACATAATTCTACAATGGAAACACTAAGGTGTTTATCCTAGCACACCTAGCATGCTTACAATGAAAATCAAGTTCAAATAACAAGTAAAATTACAATAAAAGGAGCTAAAGAGTAGACCACAACAAAGATCTCCTTCTAAATCCTTCAGTGTCTCCAACTTCATAAGATGGTGAGATCGAATCATAGCCGGAGTTGAGGGAAGACGAGCGCTTGAGAGGAATCATCGATTGGTGAAGCAAGCGTGAGCAAATCAAGCTTAGAAGGCTCAAATAACACTTAGGAAGCTTTAAAGACTAGTTAAGAGAGGTTGGTGAGGGGTATTTATAACCCCTCACTCGGCACCTCCACCCAAAGGGCATTTTTTTGCCCATTGGGGACGCCCGATCGCTTGCCAGTCGATCGATCGACCGCCGAGCGACCCAAGGCGTTCTGCCACTTTCGGGCCACATTCGGTCGATCGAATTGGCTACTACCAATTTTTAGCCTCTTTTCGTCGATCGACCAGTCGACCGAACCTAGGTTGAGGCTATTTTTTCAAGCTTCTTCTTGCGCGATTCGTTTCCATTACCAAGTTTTGACTTGGATAACATTACAAATTAGCTTGGGATATATTCCTAGAGTTATACTACATAAAATCTAATCCTAACTCTAGAGTTTCTACTCGCTCGTTTTCGAAGCCATTTTTGCTGATTTTTTGTATTTCTCCGAACGAACTTTGTGCGTGTATGGTAACCTCAACCTGAACTCAAAGCTTCACAAATATATTAGTTTCATGTTTGCATGTCAAGCTTATACACTACAAGAAAATGAACCTCTAATGACACAATTGTGGGGATGCTTTTATTAGCGTTGCCAAATTTTTAAAATTCATATTATTTGGAGACGCTATAAAAAGTGTCATCTTTTTTGTTGTAATTAGGGACATTTTTTCTTAGCGTCTCAATTTTTTTGGATTAAGGACGTTTTATTACAAGCATCTCAAAATTAGAGACGCAATTTACATTGCGTCCCCGATTTCTTAAAAAATTAGAGACACAATTTATATTGCATCTCCGAATAAAAAAACAATAGAGACACAATTTATATTGTGTCTCTAGTTTAAAATTAGAGACGCCAATTTATATGCGTCTTAGATATAAAATTAGAGACACAATTTATATTGCATCTCTAATTTAAAATTAGAGACACCAATTGATATGCGTCTCCATTTAAAATTAGAGATGCAATTTATATTGCGTCTCTAATTTAGAATTAGAGGCACAATTTATATTGCGACTCCAATTTAGATTTAGAGACACCAATTTATATTGCATCTCCGATTTAAAATTAGAGATGTCAATTTATATGTTTCTCCGATTTAAAATTAGAGGTCTTCAATTTAGGTCAATAACGCAATTACTTCTCATGGTCAGCCCTTTCCTTCTTCGTTAGCCCCTTTCTTCTTCACTTGTGTTTAGACCTAGCAATTTTTGACCCGGTCCGATAGCTCGGTCCGGCTCGATAAAACCAGGTTCAGGCCATTTCATATCAAGCTCGAACTTTTATCGGGCCGACCTGATAAGACCCAAACCATTAACGTGCCGGGTCGTGTCTAGTGCTATCTGGCCGGCCCAGCATAATAGCCCGATAAGATAATAGGGTCCAGTATTAAACCCATTAATACCAGACCCGTTAAGCTCTAGGCCCGACCCGTTAACTTACGTACGTAGGCAACTCCAATCTCCACGATGAACGAATCCCTAATTGTGCAATTTTGCTACCCTACGACCCTCTTATTCTTCCCTCTCGACGGAATTGGTTCCTCTCCAATCTCCATCTCCAGTTATCCTCTCCGATGGCACCGGTCTTCTTCTTCTTCTTCTTCTTCTTCTTCTTCTTCTTCTTCTTCTTCTTCTTCTTCTTCTTCTTCTTCTTCTTCTTCTTCTTCTTCTTCTTCTTCTTCTTCTCCATTGCATCCCCATTTTTCCTCTCTATCTTGCTGGTGCGGGTCTTGGCTTCTCGCTGTCGCTATCATCGGCTGATCGGAGGCTTCTCACGTGCAGTCGAGTGTCGGATTCTCCAATGGTATGGACTATGGATCATGAATGTACCATTGCTATTTGATTTATGTGGCACAGAGCTTGTTTGAGACGACTTCTAGTTATGCAGTAGGATACCTTGGGTTTTTTTGGCTTTTGGACTTTTTTTCTTTTGCATTACATTACATGTGAATTGAATAAGACATGTTTTGTGAATGATTCTAAAACAAGAATCAGGTACTCGATTTTGTGATGTTCCACTTATAACCGTGTCGATGTTCTACATAACAATTAGATTGCAATGAATTTACGTTTTCCTTTCTCTGTTTTCCTTTCACGTGCTGACATCTTCAGGTCAAAGAACTAAAAAGTATGTTCTTTGCATCAAAATGAGTTTAGAGTTTATGCAATTACATGCAAAATTTCAAGTACTCATCATTGAGGAAACATATCATGTTCCTTGAGATTTGAAATGATACCTCAAAGGAAATACAATAATAAATTCTTTGATAGGTACAATATCAACACAACTATTTACACAGGGGATTGATCACTTGACAGAACAATATCCTTTAACATGCATTTGGTGTTCTTTAGTCAATATCAGGACCAACAAGAATTGAATGTATTTAATTGCAAGAAAAAGTGCATTAAACCCTGAGCTTCTCAAGATGGAAAGCAGGGTTGATGACCTTCCTCCTTGGGGGCCATTCAAGTGATGTAACATCCACAATATATATCCTTTCAACTTAAATGGAATGAAAAGACCAGAAATAGAAAGAAATGGAGCAAAGATGGTATAAATGTGAGAGGAAGAAACGAGATACAGAGAGAAACATGAAGATGGGCTGCTAAGTTATTTGATTTCAATAGTTAAAAACTTGGCATCTCATTTAAGCTTGTTGCTATGTTTTATCTTCTGCCAGTATCTTGTGAATTGTAGTTAAAAATTTGGCATCTCATTTAAACTTGTTGCTAATGTTTTATTTTTATCTTCTGCCAGTATCTTGTGACTTGTAGTTAAAAACTTGGCATCTCATTTAAGCTACACTCCATCGCCCCTCTCCCTGCGCCACTCCATCGCCGAAACCCGTCACCTCTCTTTCAGCTTCACGCCCTTCTCCCTGCCCCTCCCCACCCCGAATCTCATCATCCCTCTCCCCGCACCAACCATCGCCGAACCCCGTCGCTCCTCTCCTCGCGCCGCCATGGAGCGGCTCCCGTCAGTGCGACAACACAACTTTGCCATCATCCGCCGTGACTCCCGTTCGTCCCCTTCCCACGGTCCCCGTCCGCCTCCCTTCGAGGTGGTCGACGTCAGGCGGCTCGACCGTGCAGATCGCCAGCGAGTGCTGTAGAAGGCCTTCGCTAACACCGAGCAGGACAACTACAATCTCCTCTCCGGTATCAAGAATAGCTAAGAATCGCTTTGATAGGTACACCAATTGCCCCTTTTTTCTCTATGCTTTTGATATCATCTTTATCAAGAGAGAACTGTTGAATACTCGGGCTAATGGTTTGGATTTAATTTCTTGCATTGGCCTCTCTTCAATCACAACTTTTTTCTCGGTAAATTTCATTTATATTGTAGTTTTGGATATAAGAATAGGGTATTCATTTCTTATTCTTGCTTCATTTCATATTCATACTTTTATCTAATGCTGGTGGTGAATTCATCGATCACCTAAGCAATCAATGATAACTGATACAGAGTAGGGCAGGACATTAACAAGGTGGAGGTTAAGTTCTAGAATCTTAACATCACCTCAAACATTTACACCACCCATAGGATCCATTTCACTTATTTGGGCTATATTGCATAAATGAACCTATTGCACTCCTTTTTGGATAATTTTTTAAAATATAAGCAACATAACCTGATGAGTGTAAAATGCATAACATTCTGTTGGTAATGATCTTTATCAGCAATAATCTTTATCGAACCAGGTAGAAGTAATTCAATGCAGTTGTATGCACACTTTGTTTGAATATTTTCCTTTCCAGTGATTGTATGAAGATAAAATAATCAGTTAGAGAGATGCAGCCAGCTTGTTGCTGATGTATGAAGATAAAATAGTCATTTTTATTATTATTTCAAGCTAGGCAGCAACCCAAGGTATCTAGTTGCTAATGCAATTTACTTGATCACTTGATATATGTCTTTGCCTATTTCACACTAGCATATGGTGTATGTCTAGTTGCTAATCAGTTAGAGATGCCTATTTTATACTTGCATTTGGTGTTTGTCTTTACCTATGTTTTCAGTTAGAGAAATGCCTATTTTCAGTTAGAAAAATGTCTAGTTGTTGTATGTCTAGTTGCAAGCCAAGGTATCTAGTTGCATATGCTGTATCTAGTTGCTAATCACTTGGTCACTTGCAAATCCAAAAACACAACAATTATGCCATATATATGTGTTAATCAAGTGAGATATTGTCACACCCCAACTCAGGGTCGTGTGACTGGCCAGGGTCTACATACTATCCTGAAGCCTACTACCTACACTGACCAACGAGAAATCGGAACACATCGAATAAAAAGAAACCACAATGCAGTTTTATTTGAAATTTCAAAAGTTCACAATTATTTTTGAAAAAGAGAAGAGTAGCTAACATCATCACAACTGAAACATCTCAAGTTCAAAGTTGATTACAAGCTTTAAAAGACAGCAACTATCAGTGTAGGAAAATGACAACAACTAGACAACTAGACTATGACTATAGGACGCCGCTATGAGATTGGCACCACCGCCTGCCCTCCAGCTGCACCATGACGCCAAGCCTCAACTCACTGATCATGCTATGCAAAACAAAAAGAAAAAAATCGTGAGTCCACATGGGACTCAGTGAGCGGTTCTTCGTGTTAACTTAAGGTTTTTAACCTTGGTCTTAATCTCGATTTTGATGATAACAAACACGGAACTAATGTTTTACTGAGAAAATCTTTCAGGTTCTATTTTGGTTAGCGTTCAATGTCCTCGATCAAAAATATCGGAAGAAATTGGAAAATCGGAAGGACATTGATCGTCACGTTCGGGTTCGTCGTGGAATATCTCAAAGTTCGACGTATGCACCAAAGACGTATTGGACGAGTCCAAAGATCACATGGAAAGCTCTCCGAGTTGATGCTCGTTGAAAGCCGGAACCCAAAAATGAAGTGCGGAAGAAGAAGGCTGAAAAAATCAAGTTCAGCCTATGTTCGGTCGACCGGCAGGTCGACCGAATAGTGTTAGAAAAGTGGCAATAGCCTTGTCGGTCGACCGGATGGTCGATCGAATGTTGCAAAAAAATGGCAGTAGCCATTCGGTCGACCCATCGGTTGATCGAAGATAGGGAAAAAATCACGTAAGGCTACTTCGGTCGATCGGTCGGTCGACCGACATAGGCCAAAATGCGGCAGAGGATGCATCGGTCTACCGATCGGTCGATCGGACTGCAGATCGCTGAAGCTGTAACTTGCGTCGGTCGATCGATCGGTCAACCAAATTGCGGAATGCAGGAATTACGTCTAGCGGTCGACCCGCCGATCAACCGCACAGAGATAGTAAGGCAGCGATCGATCGGTCGGTCGATCAATGATCGATCGAATGGCGGTAACGGCTAGTTTTCTACCCATTTTCCGCCCGTTGAGCTGTCGTATCTTTGAGAGGTTATAAATATCCTTGATCTAACTTCTTTAACCTTTCTTACAGATTTAATTGAGTATTCTAGAAATGATTTGAGCCTTCAAGAAGAATTGATTGCTGCGCCTGTTCTTCCATCAACATCCGTCTCAAGTGCCCAGTTATGTTCCTCAACTCTGCTGTGATTCAAGTTCATCTATTGGTCGAGTTGAAGGCTTGGGAAAAAGAGCATTGGTCCTTCTTTCAATTCTCAGCTCTTTTTCTTTGTATTTGAAGATTTATTTTAAATATGTTTCCATCTGTAATAGCTTGCTAGGTGTGCTAGATAAATACTTAGGGTTAGACTTTGTAGATTTGTGTTTTGCCTAGGTGAATAGGTTTGAGGAGTTCTCAAAGAGGTGATAATTGCGTCCTCAGTTGTATTCAAAGGGAAACACAAGTTCTATAAAGTAGTTGGTTAGAAATCCTTGGTGTGGAGCCAAGGTAGTGGAGTAGGCAGTTGGCCGAACCACTGTAAATACGTGTGTTAGCATTGGCAGCTTGTTTGTGTTTATCGCTTTATCATTATTGCTTCCGCTTGCTATAAATATCGTGCTTTGCCTAACTAATCAAGAAATAATTAAAATCGAAGTTAGGCAAATTAATAGATTAACACACTATTCACCCCCCTCTAGTGTGCCGTTTCACACAACATTTCGAACCTCCACACAATCCCCAAATATCATATATATATATATATATATATATATATCTGTGTAAGCAAAATATAAAGTTTTAGGGATCTAAGTTACTGCTGATATGGCAACCGACCCTTAGGGTCGTACTGTGCAGACCACACCTACATTTCACCGGCTATAACAGCCCTAACTATGCCACATAGCACCCGGCCCTCAGGGTCTGTTCATGCATTAGTGGTTCGGCTACAACTAGCCCTACCACGCAAAATAACAACCTACTGGCCGTTCAGGCCACATAGCATATAAATGAATCAATAAGATCTCCGGGCCATCGACTAGGATGGTCTACTAGTCTCCGGACAACGACTCGGGTAGGGGTAGCTAGTCCCACCCAACCGGGGTCTGACACCTAGCGGGCCCGTTGGTGCATCTCAAGACCCAAATCACTGGCTGAGTCAAGCATTGGTCATTTCTGACTATCCATGCTTCTCAGCAGACCATCGCAAGCACATCATAGAATCAAAATGTCCTAGAGTTTCCTTATATACACCTCGGGCAGTTGCCCGCATCCGGCCCTAGCCCGGCCTGTAGGGTCAACAATTTAACGTTACCCTTCCGAAGACGTGTTCACCTAATAATTCTAGGTTTCAAAAATGACTACAAGAAGTCTTAGAAGTTGTGTCATCCATTAGCTAAGTTTCCATATCTAATATATGTTGGCGAAATGGCGACACTAGAGGGGGGGGTGAATAGTGTGTTTACTAATACAATTAGCCTAAATCCACTTTTAATCGTTTACTTAGATTGGTTTAGGAAATTTGCAATTCGATGATTATATGCGGAAGCGATAAATGATAAGGCAATAAAAACAAGCAATAATAACAATGCAAACACAAGATATTTATAGTGGTTCGGCCCCAATGCCTACTCCACTACCTAAGCACCCCGCTTAGGATTTCCAAACTAGTTTTACTAGATTAATTTACGTTTCCCTTACACACGAGGACTTTTCACTGAAGAGACGCACTCTCGACCTAAGGCACTTCCATACCCGGAAGTCACTGCCTTCTTATCGAGAGTCCTCTTCCACGTCAACCCTAAGGGACAACTAAACTAATCCTAGTAAACACTAAGTTTACACAAGTGGCTTTACTCCTTCTACACCAAGGATACCACTTCACCCAATTCAAGACCTAACACCCGGTCTTACAAACTCAAATTAAAAAAATAGTTAAAATAATAGATAAAATATAATCAAAAGAGCTAAATAATAAAACCAATGTTTGCAAGCTCCTTTCACAACCTTGGAACCTCCAACTCGTCGAGGGGATGAGCTCGAGTCAGTTTTCAAGTTGAGGCAGCAGCTGGCGCTTCAAGAATAAACTCGATGGAGAAGCAGAGCACAAGCTTTAAATCTTTTGGAAGCCTCTAAATCTTCCTTTGAATACTCAATGAACTCTGTTAGAATAAAGGAAGAAGGTTAAATGAATCATATGAGGGTATATTTATACCCTGCTGAAGAAATGATAGCTCAACAGATAGTTTTCTATCTGTTGTAGGGCGCCGGTCGAATGGTCGGTCGACCGACCGATCGATCGGTCATTCGACCGCCGCTTTCTTCTCTTTGATCGGTTGATCGATGGGTCGACCAATTGTCACGGGCCTCGCGATCCTCAGTTCGGTCGACCAATTGGTCGACCGCTCGAGGCTTTCCGCAATTTCTTTCCCAGCTACGATCGACCGACTGGTCGACCGATTGGCCGACCGACTGGCTTCTGCCAATTTTTGCCGCCATTCGATCGATGGACCGGTCGACCAAAATTAGGCTAGACTAGGCAAACTGCTTGGTTTTCTGCTCAATTCTAGTTCCGTCTTCACTAAGTCTAGTACTTATATAACATTTATTAATTTTAAGTTATATAACATGATAACTTTAAAACATAAATGTTATATAAGGATTACCCCCCATTTGGATTCAATAAAAATATCTAAAAAAATCAAAATCCTTAAGAATCAAAATCTAGTTTTTGGGGTCTAGTACAAATTTTCAGAAAACAAAATTTTTCTAATTTTCCGGGTCAAGTATGGGTATGCTTGAGGTCTCCAAAAAATCCTTAAAAATACCTCGTTATCTAATTTCTACCCAAGGAACAATTACCGCCATTTTTTATGTCAAGAAAATGTTGGGATCATATAGCCCTCCAAGGAGCTCCCTAGGCTTAGTGAATTTCAGGGCGGTCCCGGAATTTCATGATTTGGGGTTCGGGATTGGTTTTTGGGTTCTTATGCATTATGATGAGGAATTACAACATATCTAGACACCCTAGACCTAAACTCTAACTTGCCGAAGAATCCGAGCGCGTCGACCAACGTCCTTCCGATTTTCCGATTTCTCCAATTTTTCCGATTGCGGACGTCGCGCGCTAACCGATATGGAACCTGAAAATAATTCTTCATGAAATTATTAGTTCCATGTTTGTTATCATCAAAACCGAGATTAAGACCAAGGTTGAAAACCTTAAGCCAATAATATTCTCCTTATAATGTCCTACAAGTCGACTAGCGTCATACGCTATCTTGGCTGAAGAACTACGTGTCCCGGACTTGGAATTTCATCCATTAACAACACCGAACAGCATATAAGATATTATGAATTTACTTCACAACAACTACTATGTATAGCCACATAATTCAATGATAAGAATTTAAATTCTGAATTAAGTAATAAATTCAACAAGGAATAAATTATCTAGCATGGTAAAACATCAAGTAAATTGGACAAGGAATATATTATCTAGCATGGTAACAAATATCACCACATTTCAGAATTTAAGGAGGAAGGGTCTAAGGATGGTTGCTATCCTACCTTTCCTCTAATTACATGCATCAATATAGTAGCCTTCTATAGTTAGAGTCTTACCTAAGTGTCATCATGTTTCTAATGCTTGAGTACTCTAACCATGAGATTTAACTTCTACAGTTCACCATCTCCCTTCCCCTTGCTCGGCCGAGCCTTGAACAAGGCATGCCTTGCTCGGCCGAGCCTCCTAGGGTAGGAATAAAAGGGAGGGACCAACCCCAACCCTAATACCTTGTCTCCAACCTATCATAATCAACACGTTAATCAAGTCACCCCCCCTATGCTCGGCCAAACCAAGATCATGAAGTTTTATTTTGCTTGGCCAAGCCTATTAGGTCTTAGGGGAAATGAATTTCAATCATCATGTTCAAACAACAAACTACGAATACACTCGACATGGATTTAAGATCGTCCGAAGGTGTCTACATCTGTCAAGGGAATTGGGGAAAATTTTGGCATGACCTCTCCCCTTTTCCCTTGATTCGGCAGCCCCTAAAAGTCGAGAATCCGATAAGAAAACTACGAGATCCGACGACTAAGGACTCAAAAAAGTGATAGAAAAACCAAGATGCCAAGATCGATGGAAACTCATGAGAAAACGATACCTAGTAGTCCTAGGGGTTCGGCTACCTGCCTCCCCCAATCCACCGAAACCAACCACTCACCTTTGCTTGAGGAAGAAGAAGAATCGAACACTAACGATCTCGACTCTTCCGACGATGACTCGATCTCCGGCGTTGACCAAGATCTCTCCTCCCTCTTTTCCCCTTCTCTCTTGCTCGGGCTTTGTGCGGCTTCTAGATGAGCCGCACGACTCAATGATGAGGGATTTTATTCCCTCATCTACAATGACTTAATTGCCCCCTTACATGACTTAACCTTGACTCGACTCAGTCCGAGTCCGACTTGGATTCCGACTCTATCCGCAACACGAGTTGATCTTAACTCAATTAAAGCATCAATGCATAAAAGGAAAGGGTCATTTAACCAAATTTAAACTTCATACTTCATTAGTTGAGTCATACGTTCTACTCGAGATGATTCCGAGGCTCGACTCGACTAACCCCGGGTCCGGCGCGCTGCACCAAAATATATTTTTATATTAGAATTTTTTTGGGGTCTTACAGATATTGGCATCTCCACTACATGAATGGTCTGATGAAGTCAGTCAATGGGAGACCTGCACTAGAAGATCAGTAACTTAGCTGAAAAGTTAAAATGGACCTGGAATAAATGTATTCATTGCCAATAAAGCAAAAAACTAGTCTTACTTGAAAATTTTAGGAAATAAACCAATCTTAGCTGAAAAGTTAAAAATTTCAAGAAATAAAGCAAATACGTGCTAATGTATTCATTTCTCAAAAGGCTGTCTACTATAGTAAATGTGATCCCTCATCTGTGCTATTCATTTTGTTAATTTAAAATTTGAACCTAGAATGCTAATGTAATTACTCGAAGATGTAATTACGTGAAGATGCATGGCATTAACAAATAGCATTTATTCCCTAGTTCAAGAGTTATGTATCTCTCTAATTGATATAGTTTTTTTGTGTCCAGAACTTTAACTGATGAGATAAAAGTAATGAAAAGGTGCACATGTAAAGGCATGGCCGAGATGCAACTCTTCCTTTTTGTAGAAATACTAGCAACAATATCTCTTGTTCTTGGGCAGTCATAGTAAGCTGGTATGTAATTTATATTTTTATAAATGAGTTCTATTGATGTGCTTAGAGTTTTATTGATGTGGATACAATTTTTTTCTTTTGCTTTTCATTGTCTTGTTTTTCCTTCTTGCAAGAATTTGGATTTATACTTTTGATTAATTGAGATGTTAGTTTAGTAGAGATGTTTGTACTTTGGATTTATACTTTTGTTTTTTTTTGTGTATGTTAGTTTAGTAGAGATGTTTTATGAGTTCTCTGTATCTCAAACTCAAAGTTTAGGTAGAAAAAGATCTATCTTTGCTTTAATAGCTTAAGTTTATGTGAATAGCTTAAGTTTGACTAATAGCTTTAATAGCTTAAGTTTCTGTGAATAGCTTAAGTTTGCTTTAGGTAGAAAATGATCTCTTTATCGACGAATAATTTTATTTATCTCTAAAAGTTATAGAGACAAATATTTAACTTTTAAAGACAAATTTGATTGTATCTAATTATCACTTTTGTTGTAGTGTTTCTCTTCGCACTGACTTGATGATGAAGTTGTTAAGTCTGTCTCCATTCCTTTATAGGCAGCAAAAGTAGTTGTGGTCAGTTTCCATGAGACAATAAGGTTTGAAGTCAAAGATGATGTGGGAATCACAATTGCAACCCATGCAATTGTGTCGCTTTTAGTAAAAGCGTCGCGAGTTGCATTGGAGGCGCAATTAAAAAGCATCTCCGCTAAAAATCACCGACGCCGGACCTTTGCGTCTCAAAAATTATTGGGGACACAATGTTCTGAGACACTTGTAAGTAGCGTCGGTGAGGTAATTAGTGACGCAAAAAAGTGTCCTTAAAAGTAAAAAAAGATGTCACCATTTGCTATATTTGTTGTAGTGATAGCTCCCCCTATCTATATACATCATAAAACAAATGTGACATTATCTTTTCTCCCGCTTTTGACATCAATCGAAAAGGGCAAAAATTAAGGTACTATTAATGAGTCTATTGAGGAATCCGAGAAAAACCATAAAGCCAAGTATCATTTATGTAAGACCCGAAAAATTTCCTAATATAAAAATCTATTTTGGTGCAGCGCGCTGGACCGGGGGTTAGTCGGGTCGAGCCACGGAATCGCCTCGAGTAGAAGGTATAACTCGACCTATGAAAGTATGAAGTTTAAATTGGTTAAATGGTTATTTCCTTTTATGCATTAGATGTCTTATTAGAGTCGAGTTCGACTCATGCATAAGGATAGAATAAGAGCCTGAATTGGACTCGGATCGAGTTGAGGCTAAGTCATTTAGAGGGGCAAATGGGTCATTAGTGGATGAGGGAATAAAATCCCTCATCATGAGCCGTGCGGCTCATCTTGGAGCCGCACGCAGCCCGAGCAAGAGAGAGAGAGAGAGAGAGAGAGGAGATCTTGGTCGGCGCTGGAGATCGTGTCGTCGTTTGAAGGTTTGAGATCGCCAACTTCCACCCTTCCTCTTCCTTAAGCAAGGTGAGTGGTTTCTATGATTGTGAAGGGAGGCGGGTGGCCGACCCTACGGATCTTGAATTCGGTTTCTTTGCGAGTTGTTTTGTAGATCGACGTGTTCTCTCGTGTCGGAACTTGGATGATTTGTGCGCTTGCAATTTTATGTTTTCAAAATGTGATTATTTTGCATTTTTATGGGCTGGTCGAGTTGAGGAAAAAGGGGAAAGGTCATGAGGAAAATTTCCCCAATTTCCTCGATCGTTTTGCAACTCATGGATCGCTCTACGTTCGTTAAATTTGAGATCTTTGGTTTGATGTTTTCCGTAGTTGTCGTAACCATGGTCACCCTCCCTAGAGGGCTCGGCCGAATAGGGTATCACCCTGCTTGAGTCGGCCGAGCAAGGGCAAGGGTGGAAAATGTAGGACTGTTCGAATTAATTTGCTAGTTGTCGTGTTATGTTGTTGATTCATACTTCATGCTTAGCGCTAGGTTTAGATTATATTATATGATTGCCATTCATCTTAGGACTTGTTAGAAATGTAGATTATATTCTCAAGGTTATGGAAATGTTCTTGCTAATGCATACATGGATATAACTGTTATGGCATTTGAATCAAATGAAAGGTTTCATAAATTTTCAGTTATGATGTTTAATCATTTCTATGTATGTTACATGTTCCTTATCAGTTAATTTAGTATAAATTATCTTCTTTAAATCTGGCTTGATAGGATAATTGTAATGATGAGTATTTTAGCAAGAGTTGATGATAATAGTGGATTGCACATTCATCTACATTCGGTATCTAGTTGTGACATCTAACTTAGAGACAAGTGCACTTACTAGGTTCTACACCTAGGGATGGTTAGCGGATACCAATATCCTTGTAATGTGACCCAAGGGAAAGGGTCAGACATGGGCAACGCCCAGAAAGCAAACTTAGGAAAACTTGCACAACCTAGTTCTAGTTGTGGTTGAGATGGTCTACTGAGAAGTGTCATTAGTTGAACGGCTACCACACGACTCTGCGGTTTTGAGGGTCTTGAGATTGCACCAGCGGGCCCGCTAGGTGTTCGACCCGAGTGGCGGAGGGTCTTGAGATTTCGTCAGTGGGCCACGTTGGCGGTAGACCCGAGTTGGGTGGGACTAGCTATCCCTAACCCGGAGGATTCTTGAGGCTAGTGGCCATCCTTTTCGACGGATCCGAATCATGAAAGTTCATAATTGAGATTCCCTTAGGTGCTGGTTTGGGTAGGCCAACCGGCCTGGTTGTGTAGAGGAAAGAATCGAACCTTCCATATATATTTTAGGCCATTAGTAGCCGAGCTAGTGAAATGGATAAGGGCCCGAGAGGCTGGTTCATCCATTCTTCTTTGTCTTGGCAAACTGATTAACTTCTGTGGTGTGATCTTACTTTAATTCCTTATATATTTTATCTTGCCGAGGTTTTAAGTGGAGGTTCGAAAGAACCGTTCACTGAGTTCCTCGTGAACTCACAGTTTATTTATTTTTGTTTTGCAGAGCTCGACCAGTGAGGTATGGCCTGGTGGCATGGCATGTAGGAGGGCAGACGTGGGCACAGATCTCGTAGCTAGCAGTTATTAGTCGTAGTCGTGTTTGAGTAGAGTCGGAGTATGCACAGTGTTGTTTTATGTAAAACATTGAGATGTGCCTTTGAAAACTTTTAAATGGTTACTTTCAAACTTGTGATGTCTGCAAACTTGTTTTGGTTAAACTGTTTTCAATCATCTAATAAAGTTTGGTACTATTGCTTTGTTTATGATTTTCAATGTCAGTCTCTTGTGTTTTCATGAGTTGTTAGTCAGTGCATAGGGTAGGCTTCGGGGTACCGACACGTACCCTGGCCAATCACGCGTACCCTGAGTTGGGGCGTGACAGAGTTGGTAGCAGAGCATCAAGTTAGGTCTTGACTACGACTAGGAATTGGGTACCGAATGAGGCATATGCTAGCATATTTACGTACGGTATAGTTGTGCTACGAGATCAGGCAACCATGACTGCACTCAGCGCACCATGCGGTTAGTAACTTAACTTTTAATTGAATGAGTTAGTTATTATTAATGGTGAAATCATCATTTTTTTATGATAGTTCGATGGAGGCACAAAATGCTGCTCTGAGTGGTAGTGGTAGCAACTCCACCGAACACTGAGGTCGAGGCCGACGTTGGGGCCGGGGCCGGGAAAGATAGCTGTCTGAGGTAGAGGGTCAGGATTCCGTAGTTGTGCAGCTTTAGGCTCAGGTCGCTCAATTAACAGAAGCGCTCCGTAAGGAGTAGGAGTTGAGGCAGCAGATGCAGTAGCAGCAACAACTGCCCCAGCTAGTACCCACAGCCCCTGTGGTACCGGAGGTGGCTGAGCAGGTAGTACCGCAGGTCAGGGACCCAGGAGCACCTATATACGCTAACTTCATCAAGTTCAGGCTGCCAGTATTCACCGGTACAGACCGGCAAGTGGAAGTCACTGAGTTTCTGGGGGACTGTTATGAGCTGTGTTTAGAGCTGGGATGTTCATCATAGGTGGCGGCGCGCATGGTCGGCTTACAGCTAAGAGGACCTGCCAAATGCTGGCTGCATACCTGGAGGGGCCGTAGGGTAGCACACGCACCACGTCCCACCTAGGAAGAATTTAAGGCAGCTGTAGAGGAGCAGTATTTGCCGATGAGTGTCCACGATAAGCGGGCACGAGATTTTGAGTTGTTGCGCTAGTCTGGGGGTATGACAGTAGCAGATTATGAAATGGAGTTCACCTAGCTCTCTAGATACCACCCAACTCTAGTGGCTACTGAGACCGCCATGGTGAAGAGGTTCATGGAGGGTCTGAGACCTCAGATAGGCAGGCTTATCCATTACACCGAGGACTCCACATTTGTTCGGGTAGTGGATGAGGCCCTCCGAAAGGAAGCACCGGTGCCATTTGAGAGGAAAGATGGGCCGCCCAAGAAAAAGCTTCGGTCTCAAGGGTCAGGAGGTCGGTCGTGGCATTCAGAGGGAATTGTGACCATTGTAGATCACCAGCGGAGTCATGGGTACAACAGCCGGGGTCGCGGAGGCTCAGTGTCAGGGGCAGCGAGACAGGCAGAGTCAGGGGGCGCTACTCAGAAGCCAGACATCCCGTAGTGTGGTCGTTGTAACCGGAAACACTAGGGAGCTTGTTATGGTCGCACCGATGCATGCTTCAGATGTGGGCAGGTGGGACACTTTAGGAAGGATTGCCTGGACAGAGGTGGCTAGAGAATTAAGCTGTCAAGAGGAAAGGCGCCGATGTTAGTGGGGTTAGTGGCATAGAAGGGTCAGATGCAGAGCAGAGAGTCGTAGGCTAGTCACTATGAGAAACCATCTGCCTGAGTCTACGCCATGAACCGTGATGGGGCATAGGCGTCTAGAGCAGTGGTAACAAATACTATTTTAGTATGTTTAGCTGCTGCTTATGTTCTGTTTGATCCGGGTGCCACACACTCATTTGTATCTACCAAATTTGCTGCTGAGTTACCAATGGCACCTTCTTTACTCGACGGGCCATTACTAGTATCAACGCCTACGGGCGATACAATCATAGCCAAATCAATTTTTCAAGGCTGTGAAGTGCTCATCTGCAGCCATGCATTGAGGGCAGATTTGACACTCTTGCCCATGCTTGAACTCGATGTCATTCACGGCATGGATTGGCTGGCAGAGCACTTTTCGTTGCTAGATTGTAGGGCTAAGATAGTCATGTTCAGCAAGCCCGGGTTGCCACAGTTCACCTTCCAAGGAGAAGGAAGAAGCGAGCCGATTGGGGTCATCTCAACCCTTAAGGCTTGTAAATTGCTCCAGGAGGGCTGCCAGTCCTTCGTGGCCTTCATATCTATGGCAGAGGAAAAGGGGGATGCGGCAGGGGATATTGGGGGTACTCAGGTAGTCTGCTAGTTCCCCGGTGTATTTCCCGAGGAGTTGCCGGGATTGTCGCTCAAGAGAGAGGTGGATTTCTGCATTGATTTGCAGCCCGAGGTGAAACCGATCTCCATCCCACCCTATAGGATGGCGTTGGCTGAACTCAGGGAGCTAAAAGTGCAACTACAAGAGATGCTAGACCTGGGCTTTATTCGGCCGAGTGTCTCACCATGGGGTGCTCCGGTGCTCTTCGTGAAGAAAAAGGATGGGTCGATTCGCATGTGCATCGACTAGAGGCAGCTGAATAAAGTGACAGTCAAGAATCATTACCCACTGCCGAGGATAGACGATTTGTTTGACCAACTGCAGGGGGCACGATGGTTTTCGAAGATAGACTTAAGGTCCGGATACCATTAGCTGAGAATCCGGGACTACGATGTGCCTAAGACTGCCTTCAGGACTGCTATGGCCACTACGAGTTCCTAGTGATGTCTTTTGGTCTGACCAATGCACCTGCTGCTTTCATGGACCTGATGAACAGGGTATTTAAGGAGTACCTGGACAGTTTTGTGATCGTCTTCATTGACGACATCTTGGTATACTCCAAGAGTGAGGAGGAGCACTCCGAGCACTTGAGGATGGTCCTGGAAACCCTCAGAGAGCACCGGTTGTTCGCTAAATTCTCCAAATGTGAATTCTGGTTAGAAAGTGTAGGGTTCCTGGGCCATGTGGCGTCCAAGGAAGGGATAAGGGTAGACCCTGCAAAGGTGGAGGCGGTGCAGAACTGGAGGCGGCCAACCAGCGTTACTGAGATCTACAATTTTCTTGGATTGGTCGGGTACTACCGAAAGTTCGTAGAGAACTTCTCCAGGATTGCAGTCCCTTTGACTCGGTTGACTCAAAAAAAGGCCAAATTTGTTTGGGACGACAAGTGTGAGGCGAGCTTTCAGAAGCTCAAGGAATGCTTGATGTCGGCACCCGTGTTGGCCGTATCTTCCGGCTCAAGAGGGTTTATAGTCTATTGTGATGCCTCTTAGGTTGGCCTAGGCTACATTCTGATGCAGTTTGGCAGAGTCATAGCCTATACGTCCCGCCAGCTAAAAGTTCATGAAAAGAACTATCCGACGCACGACCTAGAGCTAGCGGTGGTGGTTTTTGCACTAAAGCTCTGGCGGCACTATCTGTACGGGGAGACTTGCAAGATCTATACGGATCACAAGAGCCTCCAGTACATGCTTACCCAAAAGGAGCTGAACCTCAGGCAGAGGAGGTGGCTGGAGCTCCTAAAGGATGATGACTGCACCATTATGTATCATCCGGGGAAGGCCAATGTGGTAGCAGATGCTTTAAGCAGAAAATCCATGGGCAGTTTGGCTCATTTGGAAATCAAGCGGAAGCCTCTAGCTCGAGAGCTGGCGCTGTGCCTAGATGGGGGTACAACCTTGACGGTGTTAGCTTCAGGTACCTTGGTGGCACACTTGCATGTACAATCCACACTGGTGGATATGTTGTGTGCCGCGTAGGGAGAGGATGCCTTTTGTGTGCTGACAAAGGACTTAGTGCAGAGAAAAGATTTAGGTTGGACTCAGAGGGTGTGCTGAGGTTCAAAGACCGAATCGTGGTGCCGGATATGATAGAGGTGCGCAGACAAGTCTTGGAGCTGGGCCATCGTTCCACTTATATGATGCATCCGGGAGCCACCAAAATGTACTGAGATTTAAGGTAGCATTTCTGGTGGAAGGGCATGAAAAGAGAGGTAGTAGAGTTTGTATCCAAATATCTGGTTTGCCAGCAGGTAAAGGCCGAACACCTAAAGCCTGCGGAGCTACTGCAGAATCTCGAGGTGCCCGAGTGGAAGTGGGAGAAAATCACCATGGACCTGGTGACCGGGTTGCCTAAGTCAAAAGGCGGCTTTGACTCCATTTGGGTGGTAGTGGACCGGTTAACCAAGACCGCACACTTCATACCGATAAGAACAACCTTTCTGCGGAGCAGTATGCCAGACTATTTTTAGACAGGATTGTGGCTTATCATGGTACCCCACTGATGATCATATCCGATCGAGGTACCCAGTTCACGGCCCGGTTCTGGCAGTCCTTCCAAGAGGCCTTGGGTACTCAAGTACGTCTTAGCACGTCTTTTCATCTGCAGATAGACGGACAGTTTGAGTGAACCATCCAAACCTTGGAGGACATGCTGAGGGCGTGTGTCCTGGATATGGTCGGTAGTTGGGAGAAGCATCTACCATTGATCGAGTTCGCCTACAATAATAGCTATCACATTAGCATTGGCATGGCTCCTTTCGAGGCCTTGTATGGGCAGAGGTGTAGGTCTCCTGTGGGCTGATTTGAAGCCGGAGAGTCACTCATGGTGGGTCCTAATCTGGTTTAGGAGGCGGTAGAGAAGGTGAAAATTATAAAGAAAAGATTGTTGGCGGCCCAGAGTCCTCAAAAAATATATGCCGATAAGAAGGCCAGAGAGTTGGAGTTCGCTGAGGGCGACTTAGTGTTCCTGAAGGTTTCCCCCATGAAAGGGGTGGTCCGGTTTGGGAAGAAGGGAAAGTTGAGCCCTAGGTTCATTGGGCCTTTCCCTATTCTCAAGCGGAGGGGCGGGGGTGGCTTATGAGCTGGCTTTGCACCCTAGCCTTAGAAAAGTTCACACAGTTCTCCATGTGTCAATGCTCCGGAGATATGTAAGAGATGATTCACATGTGATTGAACCTTCTTCGAAAAAAGTGGATTCAGTTGTCTCATTCGAGGAAAGGCCAGTAGATATCCTCGATCGCCAAGTTAGGTTCCTGAAGGTTCAAAGAAATTCCCCTGGTGAAAGTTAGATGGGGGCACCACTCCGGGCAAGAGGCCACTTTGGAGGTAGAGCAAGACATGAGAGAGCACTATCCTTCCTTGTTTGAAGAGCCGGTAAGTCATTGTAACCCAACTAAATTCGAGGACGAATTTCCCTTAAGGGGGGAAGGTTGTAAGACCCAAAAATTTTCCTAATATAAAAATCTATTTTGGTGCAGCGCGCCGGACCGGGGGTTAGTCGGGTCGAGCCACGGAATCGCCTCGAGAAGAAGGTATAACTCGACCTATGAAAGTATGAAGTTTAAATTGGTTAAATGGTTATTTCCTTTTATGCATTAGATGTCTTATTAGAGTCGAGTTCGACTCGTGCATAAGGATAGAATAAGAGCCTAAATCGGACTCGGATCGAGTTGAGGCTAAGTCATTTAGAGGGGCAAATGGGTCATTAGTGGATGAGGGAATAAAATCCCTCATCATGAGCCGTGTGGCTCATCTTGGAGCCGCACGCAGCCCGAGCAAGAGAGAGAGAGAGAGAGAGAGAGAGAGAGAGAGGAGATCTTGGTCGGCGCCGGAGATCGTGTCGTCGTCTGAAGGTTTGAGATCGCCAACTTCCAACCTTCTTCTTCCTTAAGCAAGGTGAGTGGTTTCTATGATTGTGAAGGGAGGCGGGTGGCCGGCCCTATGGATCTTGAAATCGGGTTTCTTTGCGAGTTGTTTTGTCAATCGACATGTTCTCTCGTGTCGGAACTTGGACGATTTCTGCGCCTACGATATTATGTTTTCAAAAGGTGATTATTTTGCATTTTTATGGGATGGTCGAGTCGAGGAAAAATGGGAAAGGTCATGCTGAAAATTTCCCCAATTTCCTCGATCGTCTTGCAACTCATGGAGTGCTCTATGTTCGTTAAATGTTAGATCTTTGGTTTGATGTTTTCCATAGTTGTCATAACCATGTTCACCCTCCCTAGAGGGCTTGGCCGAATAGGGTATCACCTTGCTTGAGTCGGCTGAGCACGAGCAAGGGTGGAAAATGTAGGACTGTTCGGATTAATTTGCTAGTTGTCGTGTTATGTTGTTGATTCATACTTCATGCTTAGCGCTTGGTTGAGATTATATTATATGATTGTCATTCATCTTAGGACTTGTTAGAAATGTAGATTATATTCTCAAGGTTATGGAAATGTTCTTGCTAATGCATACATGGATATGACTATTATGGCATTTGAATCAAAGGAAAGGTTTCATAAATTTTCAGTTATGATGTTTAATCGTTGCTATGTATGTTACATGTTCCTTATCAGTTTATTTAGTATAAATTATCTTCTTTAAATCTGGCTTGACAGGATAATTGTAATGATAAGTATTTTAGCAAGAGTTGATGATAATAGTGGATTGCGCATTCATCTACATTCGGTATCTAGCTGTGACATCTAACTTAGAGACAAGTGCACTTACTAGGTTCTACACCTAGGGATGGTTAGCGGATACCAATATCCTTGTAGTGTGACCCGAGGGGAAGGGTCGGACATGGGCAACGCCCGGAAAGCAAACATAGGAAAACTTGCACAACCTGGTTCTGGTTGTGGTTGAGATGGTCTACTGAGAAGTGTCATTAGCCGAACGGCTACCACACGACTCAGCAGTTTTTAGGGTCTTGAGATTGCGCCAGCAGTCCTGCTAGGTGTTAGACCCGAGTGGTGGAGGATCTTGAGATTTCGTCAGTGGGCCACGCTGACGATAGATCCGATTTCGTTAGTGGCGGAGGGTCTTGGACTAGCTATCCCTAACCCAGAGGATTCCTGAGGCTAGTGGCCATCCTAGTCGACGTATCTGGATCATGAAAGTTCATAATTGAGATGCCCTTAGGGGTTGGTTTGGGTAGGCTGACCGGCCTGGTTGTGTAGAGGAAAGAACCGAACCTTCCATATATATTTTAGGCTATTAGTGGCCGAGCTAGTGAAATGGACAAGGGTCTGAGAGGCTGGTTCATCCATTCTTCTGTCTTGGCAAACTGATTAACTTCTGTGGTGTGATCTTACTTTAATTCCTTATGTATGTTATCTTGCCGAGATTTTAAGTGGAGGTTCGAAAGAATCGCTCACTAAGTTCCTCGTGAACTCATGGTTTATTTATTTTTGTTTTGTAGAGCTCGACCAATGAGATATGTCTTGGTGGCATGGCGCGCAGGAGGGCAGACGTGGGCACAGATCTTGTAGCTGGCAGTTATTAGTCGTATTTGTGTTTGAGTAGAGTCAGAGTATGCACAATGTTGTTTTTTGTAAAGCATTGAGATTTGTCTTTGAAAACTTTTAAATGGTTACTTTCAAACTTGTGATGTCTCTGAACTTGTTTTGGTTAAACTGTTTTCAATTATCTAATAAAGTTTGGTACTATTGCTTTGTTTATGATTTTCAATGTCAGTCTCTTGTGTTTTCATGAGTTGTTAGTCAGTGCATAGGGTAGGCTTCGGGGTACTGACACGTACCTTGGCCGGTCACTTGGCTTCATTCATCTCAAATCTTTTGATGAGCTCCTTTGTGTACTTAGCCTGATTTCTAAAGATCCCTTTGTTGGTTTGCTTGATTTGGAGATGAAGCATGAAGGAGAGTTCTCCTATCATGCTCATCTCAAACTCCTCTTGCATGCACATTGCAAACCACTCATAAAGCAATTCATTAGTAGCACCAAATATAATGTCATTCACATAAATTTGCACAAGCAAAGTATCATTTTTATCATTAGTAGCACCAAATACCAAATATAATGTCCACACATCGGCTATTCCAATGCTAAAACCTTGATCTATCAAAAAAGTGGAAAGCCTTTCATACCAAGCCCTAGGGGCTTGTTTTAAATCGTACAAAGCCTTTTTAAGTTTAAAAATATGGTTTGAAAATTCAAAACTTTCAAAATTGGGTGGTTGCTCAGCATAAACTTTCTTCATCAACAAAACCATTCAAAAATGCACTTTTGACATCCATTTGAAAAGTTTAAAACCTTTAAAACTTGCATAAGCTAAAAGCATGTGAATTGCTTCTAATCTAGCTACGGGAGCATAAGTTTCATTGTAATCTATTCCTTCCTCTTGATTATACCCTTAGGCCACTAACCAAGCTTTGTTTCTAATGACTAAATCTCCTTCATCTAACTTGTTTCTCTGAACACCCATTTAGTCCCAATTACAGTTTGTCCACTAGGTCTAGGTACTAAATCCCAAACATCATTCCTAACAAATTGATTTAGTTCCTCTTGCATAGCAATTACCCAAAATTCATCCTCTTTGGTTTCCTTAATATTTTTAGGCTCTACTTGAGATATGAAAACTACATATTGACAAATATTTTTGAGTTTAGAACATGTTACCATTGTTGGGTGAAATGGCCACACTAGAGGGGGGTGAATAGTATGTTAACTAAATCTATTTGCCTAATTCCGGTTTTAATCATTTTCTTAGACTACTTTGGCAATTTATAATTTAATGACTAAATGTGGAAGTGATAAATGATAAAGCAATAAATACACACAGGATATCAATCCAAACACAAGAATTTATAGTGGTTCGGCCCCAATGCCTACTCCACTACCTAAGCACCCCGCTTAGAATTTCCAAACTTGGTTTACTAGATTAAATAGTTTCCCTTACACAGAGGACTTTGACTCGAAGAGTCTCACTCTTAACCTAAGGCACTTCCATACCCGGAAGTCTCTGCCTTCTTATCGAGAGCACTCTTCTACCTCAACCTTAAGGGACAACTCAACTAATCCTAGCAAACTATATTTACACCGGTGGATTTAAACCTCAAACACCAAGGCTACCACCCAATTTCAAGACCTACACTTTAGGTCTTATACAAGATCAAATCCAATGAAAACAAGTTCAAATAACAATTAAAATTACTATGAAAAGAGCTTAAAGAGTAAACCAAGATTAAATGCTCTTCTCCGAGCCTTCAAGCCTTTAACTTGCCAGTAAATGAGCTTGAGTCGTAGCAGAATTAAGGATCAGTTGGCGCTTGAAGAAGAACATTGACGAGTAGAGCGCGCTGCAATCGATCTCTTTGAAGGCTTAAATCACTTCTTAAAATGCTCAATAATATCTCTAAGATACTTTAAAGAAGTTAGGTGAGGGGTATTTATAACCCCTCAACTGAATGGGCGGTTCAACGGGTAGAAAACTAGCCGTTACCGCCGTTCGGTCGCATGTCGGTCGACCGATGGATCGACCGCCTGAGCGACCTCGGCTTAATTAATTTAATCGCACTATTTGGTCGACCGATGGGTTGACCGAATGAGTCGTGATTCGCTGCGATCCGCAATCCGGTCGACTGATCGGTCGACCGATGCAGTTAAGCCAGAGGCACGATTTGCGATCTGCAATTCGGTCAACCGGTCGATCGACCGACGCACTCACTGCCATTTTTTCGCCTCTATCGGTCGACCAAAAACTGGACAGACTGCTAGTTTGCTTGGGGTTTTCTATTCATTTGGGTTCCGTCTTCGCTAAGTCTACTTATATAACTTTAAAACATAAATGTTATATAAGGATTACCCCCCATTTGGATTCAATAAAAATATCTAAAAAATCAAAATCCTTAAGAATCAAAATCTAGTTTTTGGGGTCTAGTACAAATTTTTCGAAAATGGAAATTTCCTAATTTTTTTGGTTAAATATGGTTAGGCTAAAGGCTTCCAAAAATTCCTAAAAAATACCACGTTATCCAATTTTAACCCAAGGAACAATTACCGCCATTTTTTATGTGAAGAAAATGTCTAGGGCATATAGCTCTCCAAGGAGCTCCCTAGGCTTAGTGAGTTTCAGGGCGATTTTCGAGTTTTCTTATTTTGGGGTTCAGATTTGGTTTTAGGGTTCTTATGCATCATCATGAGGATTTACAATGTAAACTAGACACCCTAAACCTAGACTCAAACTTCCCGAATGATTCGAGCGCGTCGACCAACGTCCTTCCGATTTCCCGATATCTCCGATCGCGGACGTCGTGCGCTAATCGATATGGAACCTGAAAGATTTCTTAAAGAAATATTAGTTTCATATTTGTTATTATCAAAACCGAGATTATGACCAAGGTTGAAAACCTTAAGCCAACAACCACTCCCGTTGACGGTACTCTAATGACTTGCTCAATTGGATGGTCTCTTATCAACCGGTATCCTTTTAGGAGAGGTGGTAGAGCTTCTTCTTCTTCTTCTTCTTCTTCTTCTTCTTCTTCTTCTTCTTCTTCTTCACCTTGAGGTAAGGTTGAGGATGAAGGTTCTTCATGATGAGTTTCCTCATTGTTTTCATCTTCAACCTCCTTGTCATGAAATGTCAATTCCTCAAGTTCCTCACCTACATTCACAATCTTAATATTTCTAGAAGAATCATTAGTTTCATCAAAAGTGACATGCATAGATTCTTCAACTATCATAGTTCTACGATTATAAACTCTATAAGCTTTAGAACTAGTAGAATACCTTAGGGAAATGCCCTCATCATATTTAGAGTCAAATTTTCCTAGATGTTCCTTAGTGTTTAAGATAAAACATTTGCATCCAAAAACTCAAAAATATCCCACACTTGGGATTCTATCACTCCAAAGCTCAAAAGGTGTTTTCTTAATTTTTGGTCTTACAAAACACGATTAAGCACATAACAAGAAGTATTTATGGCTTCGGCCCAAAAGTACTTAGGCAAATTATTTTCACAAAGCATGGTCCTAGCCATTTCTTGTAAGGTTCTATTCTTCCTCTTAACCACCCTATTTTGTTGAGGGATTTTAGGGGAAGAAAAGGTATGCTCAATACCTAATTCATCACAGAATTCAGAAAACTTTTCATTTTTAAATTCTCCATTGTCACTTCTAATTTTCAAAATCAAAATTCCTTTTTCATTTATAACTCTCCTAGCAATTTTTTTAAAGAAAACAAAAATTTCATTTTTCTTAGCTAGGAAGAAAACCCATGTAAATCTTGAGAAATCATCAACCAAAACATAGCAATATAATTTTCCACCTAGACTTGCAACATCACAAGGACCAAAGAGATCCATGTGCACAAGTTCTAGTATTTTAGATGTACTAACTTGATTTATGCTTTGAAATGAGGACTTAACTTGTTTTCCATGTTGACATACATCACAAAGTTTGTCTTTTTAAAATTTTATCTTAAGTATTTCTTTAACTAAGTCTCTTTTTGTTATTTCTTGGATGAGGCTCATGCTAGCATGTCCTAGCCTTCTATGCCACAACCAAGAATCATTTTTCATGGCAACTAAGCATCTAACATGAGGATTAGGCAAAACATTTAAAACTACTGTATAAATATTTTCTTGCCTATTTCCAATAAACACAATATCATTAGATGGTGCACTTCTAATGATGCATTTAGATGCTTCAAAAATAATTACATAACCATTATCACATAATTGAGATATACTAATCATGTTATGCTTTAACCCATCAACTAGTAAAATATTTTTAATACATGGGTAGGAAAGTATACCTATATCACAAATGCCAACAATTTTACCTTTGGCATTGTCTCCAAATGTCACATGTCCCCCATCCTTGCTTGATAGGGTTGCAAAAAGATTGATATCACCTGTCATGTGTTTTGAGCAACCGCTATATCCAAAATCCATGTGCTCCTACTTGCTTCAGGATGCTTCTCCATCCACAAAAGGAGAAGAGACAATTTTAGGTACCCAAATCTTCTTGGGTCCTTGAGTGTTAGTCATCTTAGGAACCAGAGTGAATCTAGCATGGGGGTTCCTCCTAAGAGCACAATCTCTAGCCATATAGCCAAAAATACCTACATGAAAAACAACTTCCATTAAATTTTCTTGTGCTTTGTGTGTGAGCATGGAAGTGTTCATGAACATGATTGTTTGATGACTTTCTAGCATGTACAACCTTAGGCATGACATTTTGTGAGGTTGTCATTTTTTCATTTTGCATGCATAGTTCCTTTTTTAAGTTTAGCATGCTATCATTCAAGAGCTCTACTTGATCACTTAAGAACTTCTTCTCATTTTCTAATTTTTTGTTTTCATTTTCTAAGTTTTTCTTAGCATCATTTAAGGCATATTTTTCTTCCTTAAGGGTATCTACTTGTTTCCTCAGTGCATTGCATGAAAGTAGCAAATTATCATTTTCAAGCTCTAAAGATTTGTTGTCCTTTTTAAGCTCTTTAAACCTTTTCCTAATAGCATTGAATTCATCATGCATTTGATCAAATTCCAATTATAATTCTTGTTGCGTAAATGAAACTTCACCAAAACTAAATCTTACCTCATTGTCGTTTGCTATAAGGCAAAGATTTGCCTTCTCGCTTTTGGTCTCCTCTTCACTTGATGAGGATTCACTCTCATCCCAAGAAGCCATCATCGCCTTCTTCTTCTTGTTGTACTTATCCTTCTTGTTGGGGTAGGAGGTAGAGGCCATCTTGAGGAGTGCACAATCCTTCCTTAGGTGCCCGGTTTTGTTGCAATTGAAGCATGTGTAGCCTTCCTTGCCTTTTCTCATGCTATCCCTCATGAAGTTCATGAATCTCCTTGCCATCATTGCCATTTTTTCAAAATCATCCATTTCTTCCTCGGATGATGGAGGTTCTTCAACACGGTGTGATGCTTTTATGGCAATGGTTTTGCTTTTGGGGGCATCTTCCTCTTGGTATTACTTCATATGAGTCTCATGTGTCATGAGAGACCCAATGAGCTCGATAAGCTTCAATGTGCCCAAATCCTTGGCTTCCATGATTGCAGTGACCTTTGGCTCCCAAGCTTTCGTAAGGGAACGGAGGAGCTTCCTTACCTTCTCCTCTTCCTTTATGTCTCCACCAAGGTTAGCTAAGCCATTTATAATATTTTGAAATCTAGCATACATGGCATCAATTGATTCATGCGATAACATTTTGAACATTTCATAGTCATGCATGAGGAGGTTTATTTAGGATTCCTTAACTTGTGAAGTCCCTTCATGTGTAGTCTCTAGGACACTCCAAAGTTCATAAGCTGACTTACAAATGGAAATCCTATTAAACTCATTAATAGATAGGCCACTACATAGTGTATTGATGTAATATCCTAGATATTTAATTTTATTATTTCCCTTTATGCTTGTATTTGCCAGACTAGCGGACTAGATCGAGGTCGAGCTGAGTCAACTCATGGTCCGGTGCGAGCTTGCAAGCTCGGGTAAGTAGGATATGAATTATGGGAATTTTGCTTGCATAAATAGATATATTTAATTATATGTTTTGTTACATGATTGTTTAATTATGAGCATGTATTGGTTGATTATGTGAAGAGTAGAATTAATTGAGTTAATTTATGATAGCGGGTTCGAGTTCGGCCTGAGGCGGATGCGGGTTTGATAAGGGGCTAGTGGAGTTAGGGTTGAGGAGGGAATATAAAACCCCCTCCCCTTGGCTTGTGGCTCCTTAATTGGAGCCACACAAGCAATAGGAGAAAGGAGCAGCTGCCAGCCGAAAGAGCAGCCGCCAATCGCCCCCTTTCTCTCTCTCTCTCTCGCAAGTCACCAGCCGCCAAGCCTTCCCTCTTCTTCCTTCCCTCTTCCTTTCCTTTGGAGCCGTGCCAAGAGGAGCCCACTGGAAGCCTACAGCCCTTCTCTCTTCCTCTCTCTAAGCCGACGGCTTGGAGTGAGCCCCCACCCCTTCTCTTTTCTTTGAATTGAGCCAAGTTTCTTGAAGCCGATTCGAGGGCCGTTGTCCATGGTTCTCTTCTAATCATCTTCCCAAATTAGGTGAGTGGTTTTACCCTCTCTCTTTCGGGATTTCTTTGAATTCTTGAAGCCGTTCTTAGCGGCTTGTCGTTCTTGATTCGTTTTCGATGATCTTTCGAATTCTTGTCGTGTTTCTTGTGGATTGTGCTTGAGGAGGCCCTAAACTCTCCCCTATGGGGCTTAGCAGCCCTAGGGTAAACCTAGGGGTGGTCGGCCAAGGGGGAAATCGAGGTTGCCCTCAAGGTATTCGATGAAATGCCCGAATGAGCGTTCTTGTTACCTTGATGTGCAAATCTTGATTTCTTTACCTAAATATGTTCTTGATTTATGGATTGCATGCCTTAGATTTAAATCTGTGATTTTGGGTAGAAATCATGTTATAGGATCAAGATCTTGATATTTATGCCATGGGGATTCTTGGGAAGGGGTTCTTAATCTTGATGTTGTTTCTTGATTAAGGCGTTGTAGATTCTTGTTAATCTTCATTAACAATCATGAAATCGGTGAAATAAATCTTGATATTTGTATTCTTTCCTAATGATAATTAAGGATTTAATTTCTATTAATTTTTGGATTTAATTTCATGATATGCTGAAAATTGAATGTTGCTGGAATTTTATGCTGAGATGATGAATCTGTGCTGTTTTTAGATTGCTTGCTGTGGTGTGTGTATTACTCTGAATATAGTCGTGTAATCTATCATTTCGATCAGAAAATATAGTTTGGAAACATAGGACACACTCTGGAGATCAGATTCGGAATAGATACATCAGTTTCGGACAGAATAATAAGCTAAAACAAAACCCTAATTGTGGTGAACTAAATTTTAATTGCATAATTAAAATTGGGGAAAATGGTCAGCATAATCTGATATGAACCAACATGAGAAGTTTATGCATGAAATAAAATCACACAGGTTCATGACATTACGGGTCTAGGCGTTGGGGTCGGGCATTGAAGTGTAAGACACTTCCCAATAGGAGCACCCCTAAGACACCGTAGGAAAGATTTGACTTAGGTCGTGGTGCGCCATATTTTATGAATGGCGGAGAGGCTCGTTGATGATCCGAGTTGCGGGCTATGCCTAGAAGGTTGGATGGCTAATTCCCAACCTGCAAAATAAGTTCGAAGGGCCTTTCCCGATTGTTCTGGATTGGCCTCGTGGGATAAGTTCGGAGGGCCTACCCAGTTATCCCCGAGGTGGTGTTAAGGAATAAGTTCGGAGGACCTTTCCTGATTATTCCTATGATATCTTTTAGGAGTAAGCTCAGAGGGCCTACCCGATTACTCCTATGATATCTTAAAGGGGCGAATCCCGATTGTCCCTACGTGTCTCGTAGAGTAAGTTCGGAGGACCTTTCCCGATTGCTCCCGAGTTTCTCTATACTAGGATAAGTTCAGAGGCCTTCCCGATTATCCTAGTATGTGTTATGCCTTAGGGCATGGTAGGCTTAGGCCTGTTGAGCTTCACCATTTGGGTGTTGGCTGCCTTCGGGTAGGTGATGGCCAGATGGCCTGATAGCTAGTCACACTTTCGTGATCTTATTCCTATAGAGTTGGATGTTATGCTATTGCTTATCTTTATGCTATTTTATTGTGGGAGTCGGTAGAACCGCTCGCTGAGTTCTTTGAACTCACCCGTTGTCATTGTTTTGTTTTGCAAAGCCTGACCGATGAGGTGGGCTGGAGCACTTGGCGTAGCTGGAGGGCAGAGGAGCCGTATGTTCTCGTAGCAGTCCTAGATAAGGTCGTAGTCGGGTCTTTTGGTAGTGTGTCATGCACTTTTGTTGGTCTTTTGAGTTGTAGCCCTTGAGGGCATTTATGTCATTTTATTCAGATTTTATTGTATTTGGTCTGTTGGACTTGATGTATTATTTTCGCATTTCTTTTCTTGGTTATTAAAAATGGTTTATGATGAACTCTATTTTGATTCTAGATGAAATAAAAACTTGTTGATTTCTTTTCGCTATTTGTTTATTCTTATAATGTTGGCATGTGCATGAATTAGGCTGCAGGGTATAGGCGCGTATACCCTGGCCGGTCACTTGACCCTATATTTGGGGCATGATAATTGATGACCTTGGCATTTGCATTAAAGAGTTTGACTTCATCCGGACTCTACTCATCCATATCCTTAGTGGGCTGCTTATACTCTACTTGTATGATTCTCCATACATCCATGCCTAGTGATTGTAGGAAACTATTCATGTGTATCTTCCAATAGGCATAGTTATTTCCAGCGAATAACAGTGGAGTATGAGTAGAGGACCCTTGAGCTAGTTGAAATCAATAGACATTTTAAATTATAGGGTAGATGGTTAAATCTAATCCTACGACCTAGGCTATGATACCAAACGTTGTTCAAATACCCACACTAGAAGGGGGGAGGGGGGTGAATAGTATTGAATTAAAAGTACATTAAATCTGATTTCATTTTGATTCGATTCCGATTGCAACCGAGTTGGCGTGCTACTAGATTACTATGCTTGATGAGTAATTATAGCAAGTAACAACAATCAAACAAAGTAATGCAAACACGAGTAATTATAGTGGTTCGCCCAACCGCCTACTCCACTACCTTAGCTCCACAACAAGAATTTCTAACCAAATCCTTTATAGACATGTGTTTCCCTTTGAATACAACCGAGGACTCATTTCTCAACCCTTTGAGAATGCCTCAAACCTATTCACCTAAGCAAAACACAATTCTACAAAGGAAACCCTAAGGTGTTTACCCTAGCACACCTAGCAAGCTTACAATAAAAATCAAGTTCAAATAATAAGTAAAATTACAATAAAAGGAGCTAAAGAGTAGACCACAACAAAGAGCTCCTTCCAATGCCTTCAATGTCTCTAACTCCATAAGATGGTCAGATCAAATTGTAGCCGGAGTCAAGGGAAGATGAGCGCTTGAGAGGAATCATCGATCGGTGAAGCAAGCGCGAGCAAATCAAGCTTAGAAGGCTCAAATCACACTTATCAAGCTTTAAAGACTGGTTAAGAGAGTTTAAGAGAGGTTGGTAAGGGGTATTTATAACCCCTCACACGACACCTCCACCCAACGGGCATTTTTCAACCCATTGGGAATGCCCGGTCGCTTGCCAGTTGATCGTCGATCGATTGAAGGCATTTTGCTGCTTTTGGTCAACATTCGGTCGATCGATCGATCGACTGAATTGGCTGCTGCCAATTTTTGGCCTCGTTTGGTTGACCGACCGGTCGACCGAACCTAGGCTGAGGCTATTTTTTCCATCCTTCTTTTTGCACGCTTCATTTTCAGGTTTCGTTACCAAGTTTTGACTTGGATAACATTATAAATTAGCTTGGGATATATTCCTAGAGTCATATTACTTAAAATCTAATCCTAACTCTAGATTTTCTACTCGCTCATTTTCGAAGCCATTGTTGGCCTAAGGTTTTCTACCTTGGTCTTAATCTCGATTTTGATGATAACAAACATGGTACTAATGTTTCATTGAGAAATATTTTCAGATTCCATATCGGTTAGCACTTGATGTCCTTGATCGAAAATATCAAAAGAAATCAAAAATCGGAAGGACATTGGTCGACGCATTCGGGTTCGTCGCAGAAGTTTCTCAAAGCTCAATGTTTGCACCAAAGATGTCTTGGACAAGTCTAAAGAACACATGGAAAGCTCTCCAAGTTGATGCACGTTGAAGGCCGGAACCCGGAAACGAAGCGTGCAAGAAGAAGGCTTAAAAAATTAAGCTCAGCCTAGGCTCAGTCGACCGAATGTGGTCAAAAATTGGCAATAGACATTTCGGTCGACTGGCGATTGCCAAGAAGTGGCAGAAAGCCTTCGGTCACTCAGTCGGTCGACCGACGATCGACCGACAAGCGACCGACGGTCGGTAACGAGCAAAAAACTACCCGTTGAGAAGAGGGGAGTTCTCTCTTCTCTTCATGGTCTATAAATACAAGACCATGAGAGCCTTCCTCCCTTGATCCATGATTCTATTGAGCCATTCTTGATCATTCTAAAGCCTTTCTTGAGCCATTTCCTTGCAAACTGTAGTTCTTATAATACAACCTTGATTTTGCCTTCAAAGCTTTGATCGATTCGTTATTGAGGCATCAAGAGGAACTAGGACTCGTGTTTGGAGCTAAGTATTTGTTCTATTATTTATTTGCTCAATTGTTTGTGTATTTTGTAGTTTATTTTCATTGTATATCACTTGTGTAAACCTAGGTAGCTAGGTTTGATTGAGTTGGTGGTAGCCTTGGTGTTAAGGCTTAAATCCACCATTGTAAACTTAGTTTTCTAGGATTAGTTGAGTTGTCCCTTAGGTTGAGGTGGGAGAGTGCTCTCGATAGTAAGGTGCGATACTTTCGGGTGTGGAAGTGCCTTCGGTTTAAGAGCGGAGACTTTTTGGTGTAAAGTCCTATTTGTAAGGGAAACGATATAATCTAGTAAACCTAGTTTGGAAATCCTAAGCGGGGTGCTTAGGTAGTGGAGTAGGCATTGGGGCCGAACCACTATAAATAATTATGTTAGCATTGTTCTATTTGCGTTTCTTATTGCTTATCATTTATATCTTGCTTCTGCTCGCTACATAATTTGTGAATTGCCTAAGTAGTTGTAAGAAAATGATTAAACTCAAAAAACCGGAATTAGGCAAAAAGATTTAGTTAACACACTATTCATCCTCCCTCTAGTGTGGCTATTTCACCAACATTTGGTATCAAAGTAGATCATAGCTTGAGATTTCACCATCTCTCCTACACTTTGTTTTGATCCAGAAATGACACTAGAGTCGGTTGTTTCTACACCTCCTAGGCTCGATGAGTCTAACTTTGGTCTTTGGAAGAGTAGAATTTATAGTTTCCTAAGATTCAATGTTTAGGTGTATTGACATGGTAAAGACAAAATATATTGAACCTAAGGAAAATATGAATGCATGGACCCAAGAACAAGTTAAATTGTTTGAATTAAATGCTAAAATAACGCATATTCTAGATTGCTCATTTTCAAATGATATACTTGAAAATGTTATGCATTATTCTTCTAAGTTAAATATGTTATATGATTATGCCGAAATCGAAGAGCTTAATACATTTGTTGAGGGTGGTGATGACAATGGTCATCCCCCTAGTACTAATTTTGGTTTTGATGATCTTAGTGCTTCTAGTCAAAGAAGCAAATCAAAAAGCCGAAAAAGAAAGGTTATATGCTACTTGTGCAGGGAAAAGGGTCACATTAAAAGGAATTGCCCTTCATTGAAGAAGATTGCCAAGAAGAGGACAAGTGCTTCAACATCCACCTCTGAATCACAAGAAGCATCCTCTTCTCATGACAATGAAGCCACCTCTCAACTTTGCCTCGTGGGATTTGATGATGAGGTAAATTCTACCGCTTCTTGTCAAAATAGTGATTATAGCAACTCAAGCTCATTTAACATGTCATATGATGAGTTGATTGAAGAATGTAGAAAAATGTATGAATTGCTTATGAAAAAGAATAAGGAAAATGGGAAATTAAAGAAGGAAAATTTAAGGCTTAGTTCTCATGTGCATGAATTAGAAAATGAAAAATTGAATACTAGTTCTTTTGATTCTTGCCATGATGTTTTAAAACTTGAAATTAAGGACTTGAAACATAGAAATGAAGAATTAGAAATTGAAAATGATGAGTTGTTAATTAAGCTTTCAAAAATTAGAAATGAAAATGAGAACACAAAATATAATGTGAATCTCAAAGGTAAGGATTGTACAAATGATTTCAAATTTGAGCATGATATTTTAAGAAATAAAAAATGCTTGTTTAAATCTCAAATACAAGTTTTACACAAATTAATCCATTAATGACTTAAAAAATGAGGTTGTTTTCTTGAGTAGGAAAACTAGTAATTTATCACATGCTTCATCTTTGAGAAATCCTAGGAAGAAAAATGTTTCATCTAAGAATGCTCATGCTCATCATCTTTCTCATGCCAAGCATTCTAACATTAGACCTCATGTTCATAAGAATGGTAAAAAGAAAAAATTCAATGGTCATAGCTTTTGTTGTGGCATATATGGGCATGCAATTTATGATTGTGCTTTTAAAGTGAACCCTAGTGTTGTTGAGACACTTTGGGTACCTAAGCCCACTAACCCCCTTGAACCCAAAGGGATTTGGGTACGAAAATATCATGTTCTCTTGTAGGGGGAGCCACCACACAAGGGTAAAAAGAAATGGAATATTGAAGTTGACCTTGGATCCAAACGAGAAATCTCTAAGAGGTTGCAACTTCAACCTATCATGATGCTATAGGTATGGAAATTGACATCAAAGACTTTGGTATCATCTCGTATACCCACTTGCTTAATTATAGTTGGAGTTTTGATATATGCTTAATATTAGTAGATTTTCCACTCTTGATAAGTTTCAAAAATGATTTATGATTTATGATTTTTAATTTCCGGTCTATTCGGAGACCTATGTGGCCTATAACAGGCCTAAGCGACCTTGTGATTCTAAATCGTAGGCTCATTGTGGCCTTTCGATCTTCAACCAATAGGGAGGATTGGAGATCAATGTCATGCCCCAACTCAGGATCACGTGACCAGCCAGGGTATATGTGCCTATACCCCGTAGCCTAAACCATGCACATGCCAACTCAACAAGTAAATATAGCAAAAGAAATAACAATTTTTATTTCAAATGAAAAGCGAACCAAAACATAGTTTTATTTCAAGAAGCTTGATGAAACGTAAAGTGCGGAAATAACAGTTAAGTTCAACAATTCAAATGTTCAGATACAATAAAACCTGAAATAAATGACATAAATGCCCTCAGGGCTACAACTCTAAATCAAGCTAATACAAGTTCATGACTACTACCAAAGGACTCACTACGACCCTAACTAGGACTGCTATGAGATCCAGCGGCTCCTCTACCCTCCAGCGACGTCGAGTGCATCCAACCCGGCCACCTCACCGGTCAGGCTCTACAAAATAGAAATCTGTTGGCTTAAGGTTTTCAACCTTGGTCTTAATCTCGGTTTTGATGATAACAAATATGGAACTAATATTTCATTGATGATAACAACCATATCGGTTAGCGCACGACGTCCTCGATTGGAAATATCGGAGAAATCAGAAAATCAGAAGGACGTTGGTCGACATGCTCGGATTCATCGGGAAGATAGAGTCTAGGTTTAGGGTGTCTAGTTTATGTTGTAAATCCTCATGATGATGTATAAGAACCCAAAAACCAAATCCAAATCCCAAAATATGAAAACTCGGAAACCGCCCTGAAATTCACTAAGCCTAGGGAGCTCCGTGGAGGGCTATATGACTTAGACATTTTCTTGACACAAAAAATGGCGATAATTTTTCCTTGGGTAAAAACTAGATAACGAGGTATTTTAAAGGAATTTTTGGAAGCCTTTAGCATACCCATATTTGACCCGGGAGATTAGAAAATTTCCGTTTTCCGAAAATTTGTACTAGACCCCAAAAACTATATTTTGATTCTTAAGGATTTTGATTTTTTAGATATTTTTATTGAATCCAAATGGGGGGTAATCCTTATATAATATTTATCTTTTAAAGAGCCACTCCTTGCATCTCTACAAGTATTCTTGAGCCATCTTTGCAAAGAACCCTAGCTTTGAGCCTAGAAGCCTTGATAATGACTTTGAGCTTGCCTTGATTCATCTTCAAGTCATCAAGAGGAGCTAGGACATCTTGTTTGAGAGCTAAGTTTATATTGTTTATTATTTGATCTCATTATTGTTGTATTTTGGTGTTTATTTCATTGTATGTGAGTTTTTCTAAACCTAGAGTGCTAGGTTGATTTAGTTGGTGTTGCCTTGGTGTTAAGGCTTAAATCCACCATTGTAAACTTAGTTTACGAGGATTAGTTGAGTTGTCCCTTAGGGTCGAGGTGGAAGAGTGCTCTCGGTAAGAAGGCGGAGACTTCCGAGGGTGGAAGTGCCTTAGGTTGAGAGTGAGACTCTTTAGGTCAAAGTTCTCGTTGTAAGGGAAACAAAATTAATCTAGTAAAACTAAGTTTGGAAATCCTAAGCGGGGTGCTTAGGTAGTGGAGTAGGCATTGGGGCCGAACCACTATAAATCACCGTGTTTGCATTGCTTCTTCTTGCGTTTGTTTAATTAGCATATTCACTTTGCTTCCGCTTGTTATTGGATTTATTAAATTGCCTAAGTAACCAAGTAAACGATTAAAATCGGAATTAGGCGAATCGATTAGTAAACACACAATTCACCCCCCCCCCTCTAGTGTAGGCCATTTAACCAACAAAATCACACGACAACGGGTGAGTTCAAAGAACTCAGCGAGCGGTTTTACCCACCCTCACAAATAAACACAGAGATAATATAAATAAATTTTATCTCTAAAAAGACAATGTCACAAAGGTGTGACTAGCTACCAGGCCAATAGGCCACCCATGCCCACGTCATCTAACTCTCCAAAGAGGTGAATCAGGCCGAAGCCCTACCATGCCCGAAGGCAACATCACCAACAAAAAAGAGGTGCATCGGGCCGAAGCCCTACCATGCCCGAAGGCAACATCACCAACAAAAAAGAGGTGCATTGGGCTGAAGCCCTACCATGCTAAAGGCAACCACACATACTAGGATAATTGGGAAAGGCCCTTCGAACTTATCCTGCAAGTTGGGAATTTGGCGTCCAACCACCCGAGCGTAGCCCGTAAACCGACTCCTAATTGAGCCACTCTGCCATTCCCAAGGATAAGGCGCATCAAGACCTAAGTCAAGATTCTCCTACGGTGTCCTCATTATGAAGCGTCTCAACACTCCAAACCCGACCCCTATCCCTTAGACCTGTAATGTCATGAACCCGTGTGATTTTATTTCATGAATACCTTGTAAGTTGGTTTATAATAGATTATGCTCACCATTAACCTAATTTTAATTATATAATTAAAATTTAGATAATCTCAATTAGGGTTTTGTTTTAGGTTACTATTCTGTCCAGAACTGCTGTGCCTAACCCGAATATAGTCTCCAAAACCCCCCCTCTAGTGTAGGCCATTTCACCAACAGACCTTTCGCCGAGCACATCGTGGCAATAAGCCTCTCGTCCAAGAGCAAGTTGCCTACCACCTTGATGCCCTACAACGGTATGGACGACTATGCATTACACTTGACAACGTTTAGGACCATGATGCTCTACAACGGAGCGACCAATCTCGCTCTTTGCAGAGCTTTTCTGACTTCCCTAATCAAAACTACTTTATTATGGTTTGCTTCCCTCCCACCGAGGTCTATTCACTCTTTCGCGGATCTCTCCTGCGCATTCCTTAACTAATTTTCCACATATTAGGTCTACTACAAAATGGAGGATGCCCTCCACTACGTTAGGCAAGGGAAACATGAGCCCTTAAGGGAATATGTTAATGTTTTGGCTTATTTTTATGTGGGTTTTATTTGGCAAATTATTTATGTTGTCGTGCTTATGTGGATATTCTTATTGATGTGGATTGGTATTGTTATAGTATGTATATGATATATACTTGTGGATATATATGGTATATATATGTATATATCTATATTTGTTTTGTGGAGACATGGCCATCACTGGCTAGAGAAATGTGGAGTGGTGGCGCATATTGCCGTGTGTGCCTTAAGGGTTATGAGCCATTTTGTTCATGAAGTAAAAAAGAGGAGAGAGAAAGAGTGGTGATTTTTTTAACCACTCTTATGCGCCAAAAATGAATTGCCAAAATTTTGATCAAGATGAGATTTTCAATTGAGAGATTGTCGATCGCAGCCAACAAAATTTCTACAAGCAATTCAATATTAATGTGAAATTGGGCTGTTGAACTCGATATAATATGAAGATCACGTGGAGGACAGGACCCTATGATTGAGATATTGTAGAGAGGCAAGTAGGTTATTACTTGTAGTAGAAAAGAGATTTTTGTTATTCTCAGTTCACTTTAGTACAGAAAGTAGGATTTTTTTTGGATAAAATCCATATACTTGTAGCGTACTTTGTTGATAGTGAATTGGGCATCTGTCCGATGAGGGACCCATAGATTAGGTAACGAGATTGTCACTGAACTGCGTAAACAAATCTTTGTAGTGTTTGCATGTTTATGTGTTCTCATTTATATCTACTTCTCACTCTGTTTTTAAGTCAGTTCTAGTACATGTTGCAACTCATACGCAACTGACACTTAACAACAAGTTTACATAGAGACAATCTTGACAATTGGTATCAGAGCTGTTGTGCTAAACACTACCAGCACATATCCTGGGAGTGTGAAACTCAGTGAGAAACTCAATGAATGTTCCACCCTTGCTACAACCAAGACTCGGTTTTCACTAGCCTACTTGTCGTCCTTAGCACCGCCACTTCTGGTCTCAGAGCCCTTACTACGACTAAGACTCGATTTTTACCTGCCTGACTCGTCAGCCTCACAACAAGAACTATTTTGCTACCAGGATTTATCCCACATACAGATTACCCCCGGTACTTTTGACCTCAGAGCCATTACTACGACCAGGACTCAGTTTTCACCAGCCTGGCTCGTCAGTATCAACTCCACACTCAGAATTCTATAGTGACCAGAACTTGGTTTTCACTAGTCCAACTCGTCGGCCTCAATGCCTATCTCGGTCTCCCGTGCCCTCAACAATCCAAACCACGCTCGTCGCGAGCTCGGTTCCCACTGAGTCTAGTCCTCAGCCTCAATGCCACAACTACCGACCTCAATGCCCCACTTTCAATATTCGAATATCTTGAAAGGAAGCTCACGACTAACAAATAGGTAACCCTAGCCCTAAATTTGATTTTGTGGCCTACGCTTGCAAACAAGCGTTGAATGATAACATCGCCGAAAAATAGTCGGTCAAACTCAAGAAACACATCAAGAATGAAAGCAGGAAAACATCCTCTTTATCAATAAAGCCCCACAAAGAGAAAACTTACATTTGCAGGACCACGATCAACAAAAAATTCCGACGGAAGCGCCATCAACGACGATGAGCCAAGCTACACAAGCCAAATGTTTTGCTACCAGGATTTATCCCACATACAGATCTGCCAGCAGAACCCCCCACCCCCCTGCGAATCGCAGGATGGTGGTTGGAAGAATAGACGAGAAGGCGTGAAAGGGAAGCCCTAATAGTGCAAACCTACCCCGGTCCGATCGGCAAACAGACACGAAATTGCGGATAAGGTTCTAGCCAGCCATGAAGGCTACCTGTAGAACTGTACAACGCCTCCCTCAAGCATGTGATGAAGAAAGCACCCTTGGCATAAGCCTAGTGGTGCGAACCCACGGGTGGCCTCTCGCCTCCTACCTCCGTCTTAAGCCCAACGGTGTGAACCCACAACAATCTAAGACACGTTCATCCCCAAACCCGGGTTGTCTCCCGGAGAAACAATAATCCTCGACACTTTCCATTTCATGGTGACTAATGCATTCATAACACAAGATGTAGTGAGCTATTTAAAGGCTCAGAGCGAGAACTGTCGCCCTAACGGATGATACCACTTTCCCACTAACGGAGCCATGCTCATCAACCTACAATTGGCACCTAATGTCTCGAAAATTGCTCATCGAATCTTTATTCTTTTCATCCTTTCCATTTCCATTCATCAATCCTCCTTAATAAAAATTCTCAAAGTGAACCTTATGTTGGGGTGCAGAGATAAAACGCAGTGGAAAATAACATAATTTTTTTAAAAAAAATCTTTAAAACACCCTGTGTAATATCCTAGATATTTTATTTATTTTTCCCTTTTTTTTGTTGTGGTTGCTAGCCTAGCGGGCTAATTCGAGGTCGAGCCGTCGTTGTTCGGTGCGAGCTTGTGAGCTCGGATAAGTTGAATTATGAGTTATAATTATATAGCTAATTTATTTGATTATGTTACATGTGGATGTGTATATGTTTATTGCTTGTATTTTATCATGGGGTTAGTTCGGGTTAGAGGGTTACGGATCCGGGTTGAGAAGAGTGAGGGTTAGGGTGTCGTTAAGTGGAAGTGGGAAGGGATTATAAAAATCCCCCCACTCCCTAGGGCTGGCGGCTCCCTATTGGAGCCGCACCAGCTAAGAGAGAGAGGAGAGCAGCCGCCGAGCCAAGCCAGCAGCCACCGAGGAGAATAGCCAAGCCAAGCCTAGCCGACCCCTTCTCCCCCCCTCTCTCTTCTTCTCCCCTTTGGAAGCCAAGCCGGCGGCTTGGAAGAGTCACCGCCCCTTTCTCCTTGTGGAGCCGAGCTGCCGCCACCACATTTGAGGCCGGATTCGGAGGCCGCCAATTGGGAATTTCCCCAATGTCTTCTTCCTAATCAAGTGAGTGGTTTTACCCTCCTTCTTTTCGTGTTTCTTCGAATTTTTGAAGCCGTTCTTGAAGGCTAGGATGTGTTGATTTGTTTTTCGTCGATCTATCAAATTTTCACCGTTCTTTTTTATTGTCGTGTTTGGAGGAGGCCCTAAACTCTCCCCTATGGGGTTTGGCAGCCCTAGGATGACCCTAAGGGTGCTCGGCCAAGGTGGAGACGAGGGTGACCTTAATGTGTTCGGTTAAATGCCTAAGTGAGGATTTCTTTGGTGTTCTTGAGGTCCATGCCTTAAATTTCTTATTAAATTGAGTTCCTACAAGTTCAAGCATGCCTTGTAATTAATCTGTGATTTTTGGATGAAATCATGTTTATAAAATTAAGATCTTGATACTGATGCCATGATGGTTCTTGAAGAAGGGTTCTTGATCATGATGCTTGTTTCTTGATTAAGGTGTTGTTGATACTTGTTAGTCTTGTTTAATAAGCATAAAATTTGAGAAATTTATCTCAAGATTAGTATTCTATCTCAATGATAATTAAGGATCTAATTTCTATTAATTTCGGATTTATTTTCATGCTATGTTGAAAAACTCAATGTTGCTGGAATTTCATGCTGAGATGATGAATTTGTGCTATTTTAAAAATACTTGTTGTGGTGTGTGTATTTCTCTGAACATAGTATTATAAGCTATCGTTTCGACCAGAAAATATAGTTTGGAAATATAGGACACACTGTGAAGACCAGATTCGGATTAGATACATCAGTTTCGGGCACAATAGTAAGCTAAAATAAAACCCTAAAATAAAACCCTAATCGTGGTGAACTAAATTTTAATTATATAATTAAAATTGGGCAAAGGGTCAGCATAATCTTTTATGAACCAACAAATAAAGTTTATGCATGAAATAAAACCACACGAGTTTATGACATTACGGGTCTAAGAGTTGGGGTCGGGTATGGAAGTGTTGAAACGCTTGCCAATAAGGTTGATGTAAGACAAATCTTCAATCAAATATTTCATGAATTTAAGAACACCGTGAATAAATTAGCAAGGTAAGAGCTTACTTGATGATGACATATTTCCAGCAGAATAAACTTCTGGATCTCCAAGGAAAGTCGGGTCTTCCTCCACAACACCTTCTCAAACGCTCTGCTTTTGATGGGAAAAGCAACTATGAGCAAGAGTTTCTTATTATGGTGTGTAGAGGGGACCTAGCCTCTATTTATAATTGATTAAATGGGCTCGTCCATCACGGGATTCATTAATCGGGCCTACACTTGATTAATCACATCAATCATAGTTAAGTGTTTCAAGCTCGAATCACATGGATCAAGTTTACATGAGCTAATAGGCATCTCAATATTGGATCATAAGATTAAATTCGTGTTTATTAAATCAAAATATTACAATTGATTGTAGCCCACATATGGAAAAATAAAAATATAGAATATTTAAAAAATATTCTAACATTCTCCCACTTGGGCAAGATCAATTGTAAAATTTTATTTTGAAAAATTTATTTAAAAAATGACACTCGAGTTAATCACATATTTCAAAAAATCTTGCCACAAAATAAATAAATTTAATAAAAAGATCCAAGATGCAACACTTATTATGACTCATATCAACAAACCAATGATATCGAATCATGGCAGCCATTATATCAATTCTGGACATAAGACTTTCCATGGTCATGAATACCACTAACATTGCTGACAATTATCGTTGGTGTGGAGTGTAGCATGAAAATAACACTCAAAATGATCCGATAAGAATAGTGTTATTTTCATTGTCAGTCCTCATACTTTCTCTTCTAGATATACCTTTCGGCAAGAGAAAGCGTATGGTTTTAAAAAACCATCAACTCCCTAGACTCAAATATGGCATCAATCAATGGGCAACATGATTCACATGTCACCGAGCCTTTAAACAAAATCATGATGTCTCTAGACTCAAATATGGTATCATTCAAGAGACATTCTGATTCATATGATACCAAGTCCAAACAGTTATTGAACACATATATTAAAATATGACAATATGATCTCAAAAAATAGTTTACTATTGAACATGTAGTAACATAAACCTAACAATCATGTATCAAAGTGCTCAAAACAAAAGGAAAAATAACTCTCACTAACCAAGCACATCAAAAGAACTCAGAATGCCCATATTTTCAACATGTCTTTTAAAGAATATTGGTTTGAGTCCCTTGGTTCAGGGATCAGCAAGCATCAGATCTGTTTCTATGTGTTCAACTAAAATATCTCCATTCTTCACAAGATCTCTAACAGTCAAATATTTCAACTCTAAATGTTTGGAGCCATTAGAGGTTTTATTGTTCTCGTGAAGAACATAACAGCACTGTTATCACAATAAATAGTAAGAGGCCTAGAAATAGAATCAACAAGGTGAAGCCCAGAAACAAGATTCTTAAGCCAGACAGCTTGAGAGGCCACAACATAACATGCAACAAATTCTGCTAGCATAGTAGAAGAAGCAACTAGAGTCTGCTTCTTACTTTTCCAAGAGATGGCTCCACCAGCTAACATGAAAATATATCAAGAAGTAGATTTTCTATCATCAAGGCACCTAGAAAGATCTGAGCCAGAATACCCTACAATCTCTAAATTTTCCACTCTTTTATACACAAACATGTGTTCTTTAGTCCTCTGCAGGTATCTCATAACTTTCTTAGCTGCTACCCAATGATCATCTCCAGGATTAGACTGATATCTGCCCAAGACTCCATTAATAAAAGCAATGTCCGATCTAGTGCAAACCTGTGCATACATTAGGCTCCCCAATGCACTATCAAATGGCTTGCCATTCATTTGTCCATTCTCTAATGCATTTTTAGGACACTGATTTTTACTAAATTTATCGCCTTTAATGACAGGCACGTCACTAGGCTTGCAATCTAGCATATTAAACCTTTTCAAAATGCGGTTAACATAAGCTTTCTGAGATAATCCAAGCAAACAACGGGTTCTATCCCTATGGATCTCAATTCCCAGTACAAAAGAAACTTCACCAAGATCCTTAATATCGAAAGATTTAGTGAACATATCTTTAGTTTCATGAAGGAGAGCAAGATCATTTGAAGCCAGCAGAATGTCATCCACATATAATATAAGAAAAATTATTTTGCTCCCACTGACCTTGATATATATGCAATGATCAACTTTATTTTCCTCAAAACCCGTGGAAGCCACAATCATATCAAATTTCAAATACCACTGTCTAGAAGCCTGTTTTAAACCATATATAGACTTCTTCAATTTGCATACCAAATGCTCACTGCCAGATTTTTGATAACCCTAGGGTTGCTTCATATAAACCTCTTCATAGAGATCATCATTTAAAAATGTTGTTTTGACATCCACCTGATGTAACTCTAAGTCAAAATGAGCTACAAGGGCCATAATAATTCTAAAAGAATCTTTAGAGGAAATAGGTGAAACAAGTTTCAGTGTAGTCAATGCCCTCTTTCTGGGTAAAACCCTTTGCAACTAGTCGGGCTTTGAACCTCTCAACATTACCTTTGGAGTCCTTCTTGGTTTTAAAACTCCATTTACAACCAATAGGTCTATAGTTTTCCAGTAATTCAACCAAATCCCAAACATTATTATCAGCCATAGAAAGCATTTCCTCATTCATAGCACATATCCACTTATCTGACTATGCACAAGAAATGTCTTGATTATAGTCATTAGGATCAAGGACATCGCCAACATCATAATCATTTTCATTAAGATATACCAAATATTCATCAGGAATTGCAGATCGCCTTTCTCTAGTAGATCTTCTCACCGGCACAGGTAAAGCAGGTTCAGTAGGAACCGGATCAACAACAGGAGTAGGCGAATTAACAGCTAAAGGACTGTCCGAAAGAACAGAGGAATGAGAAATATTATCATCATGACTAGCAACAGAATCACTCGGAACAAATGACCTAAGATCATTGAAAATAGGAAGAGGTACTGATACATTAGTGACAGGTTCAGAATGAAGAGGATCAGGCTCAGCTACATCAAGTTCTAAAAACTTTGCTGTCAAGGACTCCACAATTTTAGTGCATCTGCTCAGACAATAGAAACGATAGCCTTTTGAATGATCTGAATATCCAATGAAAAAACAACGATTGGTTCTAAGATCAATCTTTTTCTCTGAGGGGTTTTAGATTCTCACTTAAGCAGGACATCCTCAAACACGAAAATGATTTAAACAAGGTTTTCTACTTGTCCACAGTTCAAAAGGGGTTTTGGGAACAAATTTATTGGGGACACGGTTAAGAATGTAGAGAGAAGTTTTAATGGCTTCACCCCACAGAAATTCTGGCAAATTCGACCTGCTCATCATGCTCCTCATCATATCCTTAAGAGTGTAGTTACACCTTTCAGCTACACCATTTTGTTCAGGACTATCAGGCATGATATATTGAGGAACAGTTCCACATTCTTGCAAGTATGAAGCAAAAGGTCTTACATGCTGACCAGCAACACCATATCTACCATAATACTCTCCTCCATGATCAGATCTCACTATCTTGATGACCGTTCCCAAGTGCTTTTCAACTCCAGTCTTAAATACTTTGAATTTATCAAGCGCTTCAGACTTTTCTTTAATTAAATAAATATAGCCATATCGGGAAAAGTCATCAATAAAAGTGATATTTATGACCACAAATAGTAGGAGAGTAAGGGCCACTAATGTCCGTGTGAATGATTTCCAATAGATTTGAACTTCTAGTAGCACCCTTTTTCTTGGTTTTGGTCAATTTACCCCTAATACAATCAACACAAGACCCCATATCACCAAAATCTAAGATAGACAAAATGTCAATTTTAACAAGTCTTTCAATCCTTTCTTTAAAAATATTACATAAACGCTTATGCCACAAAAGAAAAGACTTATCTATGATCCTTGATCTTTTAGCAACTTTATTTTCAATATTTAAAGATGTAGATTGACAATCAGGAGCTAAGGATAACATATATAAACCATTAAACAAAGATCCACTTCCAATAATTTGAGAATTCAAAATAACATTCATATTGCCATTTCCAAAACTAAAATGAAATCCAAGTTTATCTAAACAAGAAACATAAATCAAATTTCTCCTAAACGAAGGTACATATAAGGTGTCCTTCAAAACAAGTTCAAATCCTGACTCTAAAACCAATCTAACATCTCCTACGGACTCCACAGTCACTTCAAGATCATTTCCTACTCTCAGTTTGTTTTGCCTCAAACTTGGTTACCTTAGGTTTGCAAAAGCCTACATAGAAATAGCAACATGGGTTGTGGACCCACTATCAAACCACCAAGAATTAATAGGGACATCAACTAAATTAGACTCAAAACAAACAAAGGTAAAGGGTTTACCTCCAACTTTTTGCTTCTTTTCTAACCACGCCTTAAACTTTGTACATTCAAACCTTTTGTGTCCTTTCTTTTTGCAAAAGAGGCATCTGATAGATTTCTTAGTAAGAGCAGGCTTAGGTCCTCCTATGGGGTTATTCTCACCACTACCTTGTCCTTTATTATCATTAGATTTCTTTGGAGTAGCAGGTGAGAAATGCTTAAATTTCTTGTGAGGCTTGCCAGAATGGGGTTTAGGATGAACAGTTAGAAGGGCTAGATCGTGTTGGTTAAATGGTCACACTAGAGGGGGGGTGAATAGTGTGTTAACTAATAATATTAGCCTAAATCCAATTTTAATCGTTTCTTAAATTACTTAGGCAATTCACAATTGTACGACTAAATGCGAATGCGAGTAATAAAAATAAGCAATGTGATACAGAAAGAAAATAATGTTAACACAAGTATTTATAGTGGTTCGGCCCCAATGCCTACTCCACTACCTAAGCACTCCGCTTAGGATTTCCAAACTTAGCTTTATTACATTATATCGTTTCCCTTACAAAGAGGACTTTACACCGGAAAGTCTCTGCTCTCAAACCAAAGGCACTTCCATACCTGGAAGTATCCCACATTCCTACCGAGAGCACTCTCTCACCTCAACCTAAGGGACAACTCAACTAATCCTAGTAAACTAAGTTTACAATGGTGGATTTAAGCCTTAACACCAAGGCAACCACCAACTCAATCAACCTAGCACTCTAGGTTTACACAAGTTGATATACAATCAAAATAAACAACAAAATACAATAACAATTGGAGCAATAAATCAAACAACAAGTACTTAGCTCCAAAAGCAACTCTCTAGTCCTCTTGATGCATTGAGAAGATGAATCTATGAAGCTTCAAGGCTAAATCAACAAGTGGAGATCAAAACTACGGCTCTTGGCAAAGATGGCTCAAGAATTCTTGTAGAGATGCAAGGAATGGCTCTTTGAGGCTTAGAAGCATCATTAGTAGCTTGGAAGAAAATTTGGGGTGGGTATTTATAACCCCCTAAACGAAATGGCTCGTCAACAGGCTGATTTTTGCCCGTTGGCGACGCCCGGTCGCTTGTCAGTCGATCGCCGGTCGACCGACCGAGCGACTGCCGAGCGATCGAATGCAATCTACCGCTTTTGGGCAATGTTCGGTCGATTGGTCGGTCGACCAAAATTCCTTCTCCTTCGATCGGTCGACAGAACCTGGGCAGGGCAGATTTCTTTGCTTTGTTTGTTCGTTTTTTGGTTCCGTCTTCACTAAGTCTACTTATATAACATATACTAACTTTAAAACATAAATGTTATATAAGAATTAACCCCATTTGGATTCAATAAAAATATCTAAAAAATTAAAATCCTTAAGAATCAAAATCTAGTTTTTGGGGTCTAGTACAAATTTCCGGAAAATGAAAATTCTCTAATCTTTCGGGTCAAGTATGGGTAGGCTAAAGGCTTCCAAAAAATCCTTTAAAATACCTTGTTATTTCATTTTAACCCAAGGAACAATTACCCCCATTTTTTGTGTCAAGAAAATGTCTAGATCATATAGCCCTCCAAGGAGCTCCCTAGGCTTAGTGAATTTCATGGCAGTTTTTGAGTTTTTATGTTTTGGGGTTTGGGATTGGTTTTTGGATTTCTTAGCATCACCATGAGGATTTACAATTTATCTAGACACCCTAACCTAAACTCTATCTTCTTGAACAATCTCGAGCGACGACAAGCGTCCTTGCCGATTTCTCCTATTTCTCCGATCGGGGACGTCGAGCGCTAACCGACTTGGAACCTGAAAGATTTCTCAATGAAACATTAGTTCCATGTTTGTTATCATCAAAACCGAGATTACGTCCATTGTTGAAAACCTTAAGCCAATAGATCGCTCTTTTCTTTCTTGAGTTTTTCTTCCTCAGCAACACATTTAGTGATGAGATCATTCAGAGTTCATTTTTCATTCTGGGTAATATAGGCAGTCTTAATTTGACTGAACTCAGCACGAAGAGAATTTAGGGCATGAGGAACAAGGAAGAGGGAGTCATCTAGTTCAACTTTCAAGGCTGTAAGTTGGGATTGAAGCATAACCATTTTCAGAATGAACTCTCTTACACCCCCAAAGTTATCATAAACCATAGTCGTCAGTTCTTTCATTAGATATGTAGAGTCAGCATTATCAGCCACTTGAAATCTTTTTCCAATAGCAGAAAGGAACTCTTTGGCATTAGCAGTTTCAGGCAATCCACTCATTAAGTGTTCAACAATAGTCCTTTTAATAGCAAGCAAGCTTAATCTATTGGATCTCTCCCACTTGGCTAATAGGTCTTTTTGATCAGTAGTAGCGGCTTGACCTTCAGGAATCACCGGCTTGTCTTCATGAATAGCTATGTCAAGATCAGCCATGCCTAGAGAGAATTTTATGTCGTGTTTCCACTTCTTAAAGTTTGAACCAGTCAACTTTTCAATTGAGGCATTGCAGTTGTTCATGCTAAAAGTAACTGTGACAATTAATTGGAATACATTAGATTAAATTATAGGGCATGTAATATAATTGATATTGAGGCTAACAAAATATTACATATTCACCTTTGGGCAGAACATGCAATCACACAATAAAGCCTCAGTGAGTTAAAGTATGAGAATACACTGATTTTCAAAAATCTATCACTTTTGGGCAGACAGATCTCTAGACCAATGCACACCCTAATAACTCTATTTAACAAGAACTCCAATTAAAACACCCAATAATCCTCCTTTGAGAAAAACTATTGAATGAATTAATCTTTAGTATTCCTCATATGATAAGAAAGTACACCGATCATTATAAGTAATCCCACTTTGGTGATAATTACAAATAATAACCAGTGAAAAACCTTATCAGGAATCAATATTATGCCCTTTATGTTAATGATTTCAATTCATAGTATAGTGAAAAATTGGTATAAAATTAAAATACCTCAACTATTATGAATCTACATTTTTTAAGTATTTCCTAGATCATTTATATTTATCTAGTTATAAATTATGTCAATCTCTGTACCTAATTGTCACAATATTAGGTTTGAGGTTTTATAAAAAGACAACATAATTTACAACAATTAATTGACATGTATAAAATTTGCATAAATAAAAATAAGTAATTTATGCACACATGTAAAATTAACATGAATTATAATCAAACCATAGAATTTAATTGCAACAATAATACATAAATCAAACCAATTGAAGCATGAAGAAATCTATATATTGGCATTCATAATGTTCAAAATTTGAATAATTATAGCATGAAAAAGTCCAAATATATAAATTAAATGCAGCAAAAATAATTCTGGTCTAAGATCTTGTTGGGCAGATTTTAAGGTCTCAACTCAGTCCATGCATATAAAAAATTATCAAGTTTTTTTTTTATTGCTGTAAATCAAAATAAATATTGACAATAAATCTAGGCCAGAAAACTCGGCCTGAGGCAATTGGGCGCCGTGCCTGTTAGGGCACAACTGACGCGGGAACCGCCTACTGGCCTTTAAGAGCGCGTCTCGTGAGACAATAGCAGCACGCTCGACGAGGCCAACGGCGTGCGAGTCCTGGCGATAAGACTTGCTGATGCAAGCGTCTGTGGCCCACTCGTTGAGCACAGAGACAAATCCTGCTTGCTTTAATTAATGTACAGTAAACTTCAATTAAATTTAAAAAAGCAGCAAAATATATGCTTTATTAATTTAAACAAGCACATCACTCACCAACTACAGCGGTGAAGAATCATGTCATTTCAATAAAAGTACAACATGTATAAAATGGCACACTAGAAGGGGGGGTGAATAGTATGTTAACTAATTCTTGTTGCCTGATTTCGGTTTTACTCGTTTCTTAAATTGTTTAGGCAAATTGCAATTTTACGAATAAATGCGGAAGCAAGGTAAATCATTAAGCACAAACGAAAGTTAACAATGCTAACAGATAAATTTATAGTGGTTCGGCCCCAATGCCTACTCTACTACCTAAGCACCCCGCTTAGGATTTCCAATCTAAGTTTTACTAGATTAATTAGTTTCCCTTACACAGAGGACTTTGACTCGAAGAGACTCACTCTCAACCTAAGCCACTTCCACACCCAGAAGTCTCCGCCTTCTTATCGAGAGCACTCTTCCACCTCAACTCTAAGGGACAACTAGAACTAATCGAGTAAACTACGTTTACACAAGTGGCTTTACACACCACTTAAATCCAAGACCTAACACTAGGTCTTCCTACAATTCAAATACAATGAGTTGAAGAACAAATTAAAACAAAACTTATTACAAGAAGAGGAATGACAGCTTACCACACTTAAATGCCTCTTCTTTCCACGCCTAATCGGCTTGATGAACCCTTTGAAGAAGAGCTCTTTTGACAGCAAGGGATCAAGTGTTAGGCTGATGAATGTTGTCGCGTTGAAGCTTGGAGGATGTTATGGAATCACTCTTTGAAGGCCCCTTTTTTTTTGCATCCAAAATTATCTAAGAGAAAAAAAGAGAGGTTAGAAGAGAGTATTTATAATCCCCAGTTGAAACAAGGCGTCAACGGGCATAAATTTTACCATTACAAATGCCCGGTCGATGGTTCGGTCGATCGTCAGTCGACCGACCGATCGACCACCCCAGCTTTTTGTGAGTATTACGCGTCCTTCGGTCGACCGACGGGTCGACCGACTGTCGCGAGATTAGCGATCCCAAATCCAATCGACCAATCAATCGACAGAAGTAGCTATGGCCAGCGCCGCGACTTGCGATCTGCAATCCGATTGATTGATACAGCTACTGCCAATTTTTGGCAACGTTCGGTCGACCGAACTGCCTTTTCCTTCGGTCGGTCGACCGAACCTGGGCAGGGCAGCAAGGCAGTTTTCTTTGCTTGATTCGTTTTTTGGTTCTGTCTTCGTTAAGTCTACTTATATAACATTTATTAACTTTAAAACATAAATATTATATAAGGATTACCCCCCATTTGGATTCAATAAAAATATCTAAAAAATCAAAAACCTTAAGAATCAAAATCTAGTTCTTGGGGTCAAGTACAAATTTTCTGAAAACAAAAAAAATTCCTTTTTTTGAGTCAAGTATAGGTAGGCTAAAGGCTTCCAAAAATTCCTAAAAAATACCTCGTTATCTATTCTTATCCCAAGGAATAATTATCGTCATTTTTATGTTAAGAAACTATCTAGATCATATAGCTCTCCAAGGAGCTCCCTAGGCTTAGTGAATTTCAGGGCGGTTTTTGGGTTTTCATATTTTGGGATTCGGGATAGATTTTTGGGGTCTTATGCATCATCATGAGGAATTACAATGTAAACTAGACACCCTAAACCTAAACTCTATCTTTCCCGATGAATCCGGGCGCGCTGACCAACATCCTTCCAATTTCCAGATTTCTTCGATATTTCTAATCGAGGACATCGAGCGCTAGCCGATATGGAACCTGAAAGATATCTCAATGAAACATTAGTTCCATGTTTGTTATCATCAAAATCGAGATTAAGACCAAGGTTGAAAACCTTAAGCCAACACAACAATCAAATCAAAGCCATGCTTTGTGTTTATAACAGGAATGAAAAACGAGACAAAATCCCTTAAAACATCATTAGATTTCATTACAAATACAGAAATAAAATTAAATCATGCTTTACTGTGCAAGATCAAGCGAGTAATAGGTTACCTAAATAAAGATAAACAGAGGAAATAGAAAAATACAATGGATAATCGCGTCTCATCAAATAAAAAGCATACAATATATTAATGTGATGATTCAGGATCGAAATCAAGATACAAAATTATGTACGACCCAGCAAATAAAAGCATGGTTCGTCGAAAAATACACAATATCCGTAGGATAATAGAATGATTCGAACAGAAAAAATGATTTTAATATATAAACATGATGAATAAAAATCTAAATAAATTATTCATCCTTTTAAAATCACCCAACAAATTACCATAAAAGGAAATCATCATCTTATAAAGAAAAACGAATTCTTAGATTCATGAAAAGGGCTCTAATACCAATTGTAAGACAAATCTTCAATCAAATATTTCATGAATTTAAGAACACTGTGAATAAATTAGCAAGGTAAGAACTTACTTGATGATGACATATTTGCAGCGGAATAAACTTTTGGATTTCCAAGGAAAGCCGGATTTTCCTCCACAACACCTTTTCAAATGCTCTGCTTTTGATGGGAAAAGCAACTATGAGCAAAGGTTTCTTATTATGGTGTGTAAAGGGGACCTAGCCTCTATTTATAATTGATTAAATGGGCCCGTCCATCACGGGCTTCATTAATCGAGCCTAAACTTGATTAATCACACCAATCATGGTTAAATGTATTAAGCTCGAAACACATGGATCAAGTTTACATGAGCTAATAGGCATCTCAATATTGGATCATAAGATTAAACCCATTTTTATTAGGGTAAATTAATGAATATATCATGACTTTTACCAAAATTCCCAAATCTATCACGACTTTTCATTTGTTTCAAATGCAGGCATCAACTCCTGATTCGTTTTAATTATATCACACTGTCAGAATTAGGTTAACTGTCTCATTAAAAAGCTGACGTGGCATCGATGATGTGTCATTAGCTATTTATTTAATATAAAAAATAAAGAGTAGCTGACGTGGCATCGATGTCGTGTCATCGGCTATTTATTTAATATAAAAAATAAAGACTAGCTGAAGTGGCATCGATGATGTGTCATATATCAGTCATCGATGCCACGTCAGCTACACTTTATTTTTTATATTAAATAAATAGTTAATGACACATCATCGATGCCACGTCAGCTTTTTTTAACGGGACAGTTAACCCAATTCTGACGGTATGATATAATTGAAATGAATCAGGAGTTGATGCTTGCATTTGAAACAAATGAAAAGTTGTGATAGATTTGGGAATTTCGATAAAAGTCATGATATATTCATTAATTTACCCTTTTTATTAAATTAAAACATTACAATTGATTATAGCCCACATATGGAAAAATAAAAATATAGAATATTTAAAAAATATTCTAACAGTAGACACCCCTAAGACATCGAAGGAGAGACTTGACTTAGGTCATGTTGTGCCATACCTTTATGAATGGTGGAGAGGCTCGTTGAGGAGTCGGAGTGTGGGCTAGGCCCGGAAGGTTGGATGGCTAATTCCCAACCTGTGGAATAAGTTCAGATGGGAAAAATCTCGATTGTTTCGATTAGCCTCGTGGAATAAGTTCGGATGGCCTACCCGATTATTCCCGAGGTGCTTTTAAGGAATAAGTTTGGAGGGCCTACCCGATTATTCCTGTGTTATCTTAAAGGGGCAAGTTCGGATGAGCAATTTCTGATTGTTCCTTCGCGTCTCATGGAGCAAGTTTGGAGGGCCTTCCTGATTGCTCCCAAGTTTCTTTATATTAGGATAAGTTTGGAGGGCCTTCCCGATTATCCTAGTATGTTTTGTTGCCCTAGGACATGGTAGGCTTAGGCCTGTTGATCTTCACCATTTGGGTGTTAGATGCCTTCGGGCAGGTAGTGGCCAGATGGCTTGTTAGCTGGTCACTCCCTTGTGACCTCTCCTGTTTGAGTCAGGAGTTTTGCTTTATGCATCATATCTGTGTTTGGTATTTCATGGGGGTTGGTAGAATCGCTCACTGAGTTCTTTCGAACTCACCCGTTGTTGTTTATTTTTATTTTGCAGAGCCTAACCGGTGATGTGGCCTGGAGCACTTGGCACGGCTGGAGGGCAGAGGAGCTACATTAATCTCATAGCAATCCTAGTTAGGGATCGTAGTCGAGTCTGTAGTAGTTTATCATGCACTATGTTTTGGCATTTCGGAGTTGTAGTCCCTTGGGGACGTTTATATCATTTATTTCGGATTTTATTATTGGTGGTCTAATGGACTTGATTTATTAATTCCGCACTTTGTACTTTTGCTAAACTTACTTATAATGAATTCTGTATGATTTTCCATTTGAAATAAAACTTGTTTATTTCTTTTCGGTATGTTTTATTGTTGAGTTGGCATGTGCATGGTTTAGGCTGCGGGCGGGGTATAGGCACGTATACCCTGGCCGATCACGTGACCCTGAGTTGGGGCGTGACACCCCAAAAAATAGTGATCTCTTTAGTGGCATTGAGGAATTCAATATGAAAGGAAAGATCAGTTTATACCTTAACAAGAAAGGAAGAAGAGCTGCTATGATCCCAAAGAGCAGTTTTATACCTTAGCCAGAAAGGAAGAAGAGCTGCACTGATCCCAAACTCAAAGACGGACACACGCACGTCCTCCAATGATAGTCCAATTCAAGCAGCCTTAAAACTTCGAGAAGCTCCTTTCTCGAGCAACGATCAGTAGGGTTGATCCTTCTTAGTCCAAACTGATTTCGGCTTGTACTCTAGTAAAGAAGGCTTGGGAGATTTTGGAAACAAATCATAAAGGATCTCTGTTGCTTCAAAAGTCTAAGGTGGAAATTTTGAACTCTAGATTTGAAAGTCTCAAAATGGGAGAAGATGAGAGTATCCAAGACTTCCATGGACGAATGAAGGATCTTATGAATAATGCCACTAATCTAGGATAATCCTTCTCAGAAGAAAAGGTTATAAGAAAAGTTTTGAGATCGCTACCCTCAAAATTTGACATCAAAGTTGCTGCTATAAGTGAAGTCCATGATCCATCAGTTATGACCTTGATACTTTGATGGGAAAGCTGGAGACTTATGAGTTGGAGCTGTCCGAAAAAATTTCAAACAAAGAGAAAAAGAAAAATCTTGCCTTCACTACTATTGAAGATGAAGTAAGCTTTGAAGAATGCTTAGAGGATGAGATGGATGCAGTGTTTGCTTTACTAACAAAGATCTTCAAGAGTTTTCTAAAAAATAAAAACAACCGGTTCCAATCACAATTCTAATCACAGTTCCAATCGACTGGGTTTAACAGTTCAAAATCCAAATACACAATTGGGGAAACCAAAAGAGGACAGATGTCAGCTCCCAAGAATGACTCAAAGCAGAAATACAAAGGTGTGAAATGCTTTGAATGTGAAGGATATGGTCATGTCAGATCCGAGTGTCCAAAATTACAAAAAAAGTTAAAGAAGTCATTCACAGTTACATGGAGCGATGATGAAGAGGAAGATGATTCTGGTGAACCTGAAAAACTTTCCAGCAACTTTGTGGCTTTCAAAGTAAGCATTGGTGAGTCGGGCAAAACATATGCAGAAGATGATGAAAATATAGATCAATATACTGAAAGTCTTGAAGATGCCTACTAGCAAATGTTTGACAAGTGGGTAGAAGTTGCCAAGCTAAACAAATCTTTCAATGATCAAAACAAGTTATTGACTCAAGAGAAGAGAGAGCTTGAACAAAAAATTCAGTATCTTCAAGCTCAGATTGCTGGAAAAAAATAGTGAGTCCAAGTTGATTGATGAACTTGAGAAGGTAAAAAAGGATGCGAGAATGATGAATCTAATTGTACACTAAATGAGATTTTGAGTGCAGAAAAATATTCTCCAAATCATAGTGGACTTGGATACACTAGACCATTCTAGTTAAAGCCTTAGTCGCAACTGCCTATGCAACTGAAGTTTGTCCATAGTGGTTCTACAAGCCAGTAACACACTACTGCTACACAAAATATGAGAGTGCCAGTATGCTATTTTTGTAAACTCAAAGGGCATACAAGGGAAAATTGCTTCAACCTGTCAAATAATCTAATAAGAAGGGGATGTGTGAAACAAACAAAGCATAAAGTGAAGTATATTTGGGTAAGGAAAGTTGATCTCAATTGCCAAGTTGCTTTCATGTCCAAAACAGTTTCTTCTCTAGGTTCATGGTACTTTGACAGTGGATGCTCACAGCATATGACTGGTAACCAAGACAATCTGAAAGACATTCTAGAATATGGGAATACAACAGTAACATTTGGAGATGGTGGACATGATAATGTTGTTGGAATTGGTACGCTTGACATTCCAGGAATACCAAGTCTGAAGAATGTCTTGCCGGTTGAAAGTCTAATTGTGAAAGTTGATGACTCTCAAACCATTCGAGTTTTGGTAACCGATGAAAAGGGAGTTAGAATTGAGGTCAAAATTAATCAGAAACAAACTGATCAGGCAGTTGAAACTAAAGTTGAAACTGACACTGAGACTGATGCTGAACAGAATGAAGAAATAAGTAGTGCTGGAACAGAGAAGTCTACAAAAGTACTCAAGAATCATCCCTTACTGAATGTGATCAAAAATTTGGATGATGGTGTTAAAACCAAAAATCAACCAAGGAAGAACTATCAGGATATGATCAAATATTCCTTCTATACTTCCAAAGCAATAATGTAAAAGAAGCCTTGAGAGATGAAGAGTTACAACAATTTGAGATGAATGATGTTTGGGAACTTGTTCCGAGACCTAAAGGTGTAAACATTGTTGGAACCAAGTGGATCTTCAAAAACAAAATTGTTGAATAAGGGAACATCACCATAAACAAAGCCAGACTAGTTGCCCATGGATTCAACCAAGTTGAAGGGCTAGATTATGATGAAACTTTTGCACCAATTGCACGACTAGAATCAATTAGATTGCTACTAGTTGTAGCCTGCTGTATGAGGTTTAAGCTATTTCAGATGGATATCAAAACAACTTTCTTAATGGGTTTCTAAATAAAGAAGTGTATGTTGAACAACCAAAGGGATTTGGGGATCCTACTCATTCGGATTATGTCTACAGACTGAAGAAGGCACTCTATGGTCTTAAACAAGCACCAAGAGCATGGTATGAGAGACTTACTCAATATCTTCTTATCAAAGGATACAAAAGAGGAAAGAGTTAGAACTGATAATAGCTCAAATTTTTGTGGACGACATTGTCTTTGGATCTACTTCAGAAGCATATGTAGAATAGTTTGTACAAGACATGAAATATGAGTTTGAAATGAGCATGGTAAGAGAAATTAGCTATTTTCTCAGTCTTCAAGTGAAGCAATCTAAAGAGGGTATGTTCATCTCGCAAAGTAAGTATGCTAAGAATCCGATTCACAAGTTTGGAATAGACAGTTCTAAGTCAGTTAGAACTCCCATCTCAACTCATGAAAAGCTTAGCAGAAATGAAGAAGGTAAGAGTGTCGATCCTTGTCTCTATCGAAGTATGATTGGTAGCCTGTTGTATCTAACAGCCAGCATACTAGATTTTTGTTTTAGTGTAGGTCTATGTGCTAGATATCAAGCTCATCCAAAGGAATCTCATCTTCAGGCCGTCAAAAGAATCCTAAAATATGTTAAAGGTACTATAGACTTTGGACTGTGGTATTTTATGGATTCTAATCCCTGTCTTGTAGGCTTTACTGATGCAGATTGGGCTGGAAATATAGATGACAAAAAGAGAACAACTGGAGGATGTTTCTATATCAGCACGAATCTTGTAGCGTGGCTAAGCAAGAAATAGAATTCAATTTCACTTTCTTCTACAGAGGCTGAATATTTGGCTGCGGGTAGTTGTAGTACACAGCTAATTTGGATGAAAAATATGCTGATGGATTTCGGTTTCAAACAAGATGAGATGATCCTGTATTGTGATAATACAAGTGCAATCAATATTTTAAAGAATTCAGTTATGCACTCTCGCACAAAACACATTGACATTCAGTACCATTTCATAAGAGAACTTGTTGAAAGCAAGGTGATACAAATTGAGTATGTTTCCACAGATCATCAGGTGGTAGATATTTTCACAAAGGCTTTAGATGAAGGAAGGTTTAAGCAATTGAGGTATGCTCTGTGATTATGTATTTTGAGATTTTTTGTAAAAAGTGGTTTTTATATAAAGAGGAAGTTGTAACCCCCTTATTGAAGTTCCGAAGCTGTAAGTTCTTGAAGTTGTAACTGCCTTCTCCTTTGGTGTTTTCGCCTCTTCTTCAATCTCAAGCAATGGAGCCTGTCAAGAATCCCCATGGTCAACGTCGCAAAGGTGTGGTGCGCAAAATCTACAAGAAATCTGCTGATACTTCTGGTAAGGGCGAATGTTCTTCTCACGGCGAAGAAAGGGCAGCATTATCAAGGGGCGACATAGCTCCATTACAAGGTAAAGGTCTGAGAGTCAAGCATGGAAGATGCCCTCCTGATCGCGGCATTAAACATGGTAGAGGTATGCAGTCTAATATTCCTGGTACTCCGCCTAGGGTTTCTGTTACTGAGGGGGAGATTTCTTGTGTTGAGGGGGAGATTTGTATGGAACTAACATCTTTCTCTGGTGAACCAATTCCTAGAGACTCAATTGAAACTGATTTTTAAAATTGATGCAGTTCATGATTCACATCCAGTGCACACTGGTCCTAATCCTGCAGGTTCTTCGACTGAGTTTGATCTAGCCAGATGCAAATCTGACAATGTTTCTCCTCCAGTTGCAACTGAGCACAAGATTGAGGTACCTGCAACCGATTCAAGTGTACCTCCTATTGTAACTGGAATCAAGACTGATATGTCTTCAGTTGGACCCAATATAACTTTAGTTGCAACTGGCCAAAAGCAAAAGATAGTTCAACAATCTTTGCATAAAAAAATAGATAAGGGCAAGCTATCTCAAAGTTCAAGCAAGAAGCATCCGAGAAAATTGATAATTGATAGTGATTCTGATGATGAAACTCTCTTAGAGAGAATATCTGAAATGAGACGTTCAAAGCGAATGAAGACTCCTGTTGCAGCATCTAATGAACAGTGAAAACCCACCAAGCCATCAACACAGAAAAAGCAAAGACCAGTGAAGAAATCAGCTCAGAAAAGTAGCACAAGTAAGCTTCATTCTTGTTTATTATCTGATGGTCTTTTTCCTTTATGGGAAGCTCTACAATTGAAAGGTTTTATTGCTCAGAGACCTGTTGATATTAAGAATTTCAAGGTTAGATGCAGTAGAGTCATTGATTTTCTAGAAGAAAGATAGTTAACTAGTATTATCCTGAACATTGTTCCTTTTTCAAAACTACCTGTCATAGAATCTACTATAATCTCTTCGCAAATATCACTGATCCACTTTCTGACCATTTTCATCGAGTATTTGTTCGTGGAAAATGGTATAATTTCAATCCAGCTATTATCAATGAATATTTTGGATTTGAACCTGCACATAATGGTGAGTTTGATGAAAATAGTACTGAGTCTCTAAACAGAGTTGGAACTGAAGTTTCAAATGGTGATATAACAGACTCGAATGGTGACACAACATTAAATCATCATCCCTAAACACCTTCTATGTTGTGTTATATTTGATTATAAGATATGACCTGATCCCCACATCACACGTTACATTTTTGAGCAAGTAGATGGTGTTGTTGTTGTTCAAGATTACAAATGGAATTCGATTCAATGTTGGTTCCCTGATTTTTTATTAGATTGTAGCACTTTGCACCAGACTTTTCACCAAGTCTCGAGATCCTTGATACTTCCCAATCTGATATATGCCTAGAAAAATAGGGATTCTAGAAAATGATGAGGAGGTCCTTGAAGCATTGGGATCTTCACTGGAACTGCATCAGAAGCTTTTAAGAGTTGATACTCCTGCTCCTAGTGTTCATACTCGACCTGGTCCTTCCAATCATTCCTCCAATATTCCTAATGTGCATACTATTCTAGAGGAGGTTTCCAAGGTTAAGGAGGCTGTGTCAAATTTATTGAATCAGGTAATATCCTTAGAACAGAGGGTCCTGGATCATTTTTTCTACTACATATGCTATTCAACCTGCTAATTTCTCCATTACATCGTTTGGGTCTTCTGATTCTTCCAGTTTGGGTTAATTTTTGATCCTTTCCTTTCGCTTAATTACCAAAAAGGGGAAGAAATATACATTTGGATTCTGATTCTGATGGATCGTTTTTGTCAATTGCAATTGTTGTGTGTGATGTTTCTAATTCAGTTGCAACTGATGTATACTGTTGGTTTCTTTTTGTTGTTCTATGGCTGCTTATGTTTGACTATTATGCGGTTGACTGTTCTATGGATTCTACTGATAACTCTGATGATTCTGATGATAGTATGACTAATTGTGTTGGCTTTGTTTGGCAAATTATTTTTGTTGTCGTGCTGATGTGGATATTCTTATTGATGTGGATTGGTATTGTTATAGTATATATATAATATATACTTGTGGATATATATGGTATATATGTATATATCTATACTTGTTTTGTGGAGACATGGTCATCACCGACTAGAGAAATGTTGAGTGGTGGCGCATACTGCCATGTGTGCCTTAAGGATTGTGTGTCATTTTGTGCATGAAGTATAAAAGAGGAGAGAGAACGAGTGGTGATTTTTTTATCCACTCTTATGCGCCAAAATTGAGTTACCAAAATTCTGATCAAGAATAGATTTTCTATTGAGAGATTGTGGATCACAGGCAACAAAATTTCTACAAGCAATTCAACATCAAAGGTGGAATTGGGCTGTTGAACTCGCTACAACATGAAGATCATACGGAGGACAAGACTCTATGATTGAGATATCGTAGAGAGGTAAGTAGGTTATTACTTGTAGTAGCAAAGAGATTTTTGTTATTCTCAGTTCACTTTACTACAGAAAGTAGGATTTTTGTTGGATAAAATCACAATACTTGTAGCGTACTTTGTTGATAGTGAATTGTGTATCTGTCAGGTGAGGGACCCGCAGATTAGGTGACGAGATTGTCACTAAACTACGTAAACAAATTTTTGTGGTGTTTGCGTGTTTATGTATTATTATTTATATCTGCTTCTCACTATGTCTTTAAGTCAGTTCTAGTACCAATTGCAATTCAATACACAACTGATACTTAACAATAAGTTTACTTAACAATAAGTTTACAATGAGCTTGACCCCCGAATCGAGTTGTACTCCATCAAATATGGGCTGAAGTCCGGACACTTCACCGACCAAATCGTCCTGATAAAGGCTAGGGATATGGCCGAGTTTCAGGAGAAAGCCGCCAACTTCATAGAAATGAAAGAGCTTCGTGAGGCTAGAAAGGCCGACAGGCATAACATCAAAGACGTTGCCGAAGATAGAAAATCCATAAAGGCGAACAGAAAAAGCGAAGACCGCAACCACCGCGAACAAAGTAACAACAGAGACCCAAGTTCTCCACCTTGCCCAAACACCCAATATGATAGGTATACTCCTTTCAATACTAGGAAGGAGACTATATTTCGAGAAATCTACAACTTGAAACTTCTCAAGTACCCTGCCAACGCGAGAAAGCAGAAGCTGCTACCTAACGCCGATATGAGCAAGAAATGTGTCTTCCATGACATCTATAGGTACACCACCGAGGATTGTGTGGTACTCGGCAATCAACTTGAAGATTTGGTTAGTGCAGGACACCTAGACAGGTATATCCATCGCCGAAGAGAACGAGGTCGGAGCAGGAACCACGACCCTCGATGACGAAACCGAACTCCTCCAAACCCCGGTCAAAGGGAGAGCAACCGAGTTGATCACTAAGGACACAAACTCCGAGGAGTTATCGACTACATCGTCGGCAGATTCGCGGGAGGTGTCGAATCAAGCTCGGCCAGAAATAGATATCTTCGGGCAATCTTGGTGGTTGACAGCACTACTTGGCCATGCCAACCCATCTCTAAAACCACAGTAATATCGTTTTATCAATCTGATTTCTAGGGAATTGATCAAAACCTACACGACCTAGTCGTGATTTTTGTGATCGCGGGAAATTTTATTGTCAAAACCTACACCAAAAAGAAGCTCGACGATGCTGCAACGAATGCCTTAGGCAAAGGATACCCGAGCCAAAGAAAGAGCCTAACGACCCGCAAGCACCTTCCATGGCCCTAGGCAAATAGCCGGCAGGAACCCTCGAGCAAGACCCAGGTCAGGACTCACCAGAACAACCCCCGACCCGACGTTTAAATGACGACTGAAGCCGTGCACAAATCGCCTCTGCAGGCACAAATAAAGCTCAGATATAGCACTTTCCTGTATGCACAATTTCCTTTTAATATTCAATAAAATTGCATTTCTTACATTTTCTATGTGTATGCCCAGGAATTATACAACCATCTCGCCACTTTAAAGAATATTCAACTATTCGAAGCTTATTCGACCCCTCACGCGCGGTCCAGCCTTACGCTCCTCAGCGAGCTCGGCTTGACCCCCCCCCCTTCTGCGAGTCTGTCGGCACTAGAGCCACTACTTCTGGCCTAAGAGCCCTAACACGACTAGGACTCGGTTTTCACCAACCTGGCTCGTTGGCCATCGCGCCACAACTTCCGGCCCCATATCCCTTAAACGAGCTTGAACTTGGTCCTGCCTTATGCTCCTTGGCGACCTCGACTTGAACCCCCGAGTGTAGTCCTTGACCCTCAAAGCTGTTACTTCCGGTCCAAAAGCCCTTATACGACCAGGACTCGATCTTCACCAACCTGGCTCGTTGGTTGTCGCGCCAATACTTTCGACCTCAGAGCCCTTACATGACCCCTTGTGCACGGTCCTGCCTTACGCTCCTCAGCGAGTTCAGCTTGAACCCTCGAGTGCAGTCCTCGGCCCCTAGAGCTATTACTTCCGCCCCAGAGCCCTTATATGACCAGGACTTGGTCTTCACCAACCTGGCTCATTGGCCATCATGCCACTACTTCCGGCCTCAAAGCCCTTACACGACCCCTTATGCATAGTTGTGCCTCACGCTCCTCGGCGAGCTTGACTTGAACCCCCCGAGTGCGATCCTCAACCCCCAGAGCCCTTACTTTCGGCCCTAGAGCCCTTATATAACCAGGACTCGGTTTTCACTAGTCTGGCTCGTCGGCCATCGTGCCACTACTCCCGGCCTCAGAGCCCTTATACAACCCGTTGCGCGGGGTCCTACCTTACGCTCCTCAGTGAGCCCGTCTAGAACCCCCGAGTGCGGTCCTCAGCCCCTAGAGTCGTTACTTCCAACCTTATAGCCCTTACATGACCACGATTTGGTTTTCACCGGTCTAGCTCATGGCCATCATGCCACTACTTCTGGCCTCAGATCCCTTACTCAACCCCTTGCACGCGGTCCTACCTTATGCTCCTCTTCGAGCTCGGCTTGAACCCCCAAGTGCAATCGTCGGCCCCAAGAGTCGTTACTTTCAGCCTCAAAGCCCTTACACGACCAGGACTCGGTTTTCACCAGCCTAGCTCGTTGGCCATTGCGCCACTACTTTCGGTCCCTAGAGCCACTATTGCTAACTCTGAAACCCTTACACGGTTCCGCTCCATTCTAAGACTATCTTAGCTCGATGAGATTTTGTTCCATAAGAGGTCCAACCTCAGAAAAAGAATCCCTCTTCAAAGGAAGCTAAATACTATCGGTATGGAAGAAGAACCGTCTATCCCGTCAACAAAAACTAGATTATAAAAAGCATGTTGCAAAAACCATGACAAAAGCCCGAAGGCACAAAGTAAACCCAAAAAGGGGTAGTAGTTAAATATCCCAGAGGATAGTAATTCATTACAGGCAATCAGACAACCCACACACAGGTAGTTTAAAGTTCTAACAATCATGAGAAACTCCCCCCTCCAAAATGCTGCTATTTGGCGGACACCACTCGGGAACTGTTGAAGGTGACCTCTCACCATAAAAAATAGGAGTTTCCTCCTTAATCTCGGGATCCACATAACACCGCCCCTTATCTCCTTGGAAGGATCAACCCTGGAGAAGTCAACTTCAGGAGCGAAAAGTTGGGCATGCTCGATGGCCTTGTGAAATCCTTCAGCGTACACCTCAAAGGAATCATCATTGAAGCTGCTCACTTCGCGCTCAAAGCCCTGTGCTACATATCTCCATTTGTCCGCCTCAACTTTAGCAGACTCGACCTTGGCCTGCAAACATCAACTCTCCGCCGTGGCCTTAGCCAAATCTTGATAGAGCTTAGCCAACTCTACCTTTGCAGTCGTGAATTGGCCTTCTACCTCTTTTACCCGAGCGTTCAAGCGATCAATCTAACCAGCCATGAACTCTAGAGCCTTCTTCAGTGGATCAACCTCACGAGAGTAGGCCTCCGACGCCCTCGACAAATATCTCATTAGTCCGCCCGTCAGGCCGAAAAGATTGGTCTAATAAAATTCCCACGGATCCACCCCCTTAGGAAACTCCACCTGAGCATCAAGACGAACACTCCTACCACCTCCAAATGGAGCAGCCGATTGTAGAGATGTTGGCGGGCGATTTCCCGTCACCAACACTGGCGTGACAGTAATGCCTCCCGCTGGGAGCCCAACTGTTGGAGGGCTTGGACCCTTACCAGCACTCCTAACACTCTTTTGCTATTTTAGAGGAGATCCAGGGGGACTCGGAGAATCTAAAGGCATAAACTGCCCAATCTCCTTCGGGACAGGAGGCTTTGAAGACCTCGGAGCCTGAAACTTCATAGACTTTAGTAAACTCTCTACCAAGGGAGTCTTCTCTTTATTGCTCAAATCATTCCAATTTATCTTTGCCAGTCAAGAGCGAGCATCGGGGGCCTTCCACAATGGAAGACATTCTTCCTATATGAACCAAAAGAAAGCAATTGAGTATCGTTCCAATTGAGTACTACAAACCTACCTATGTATTCCATAACCAAAGACTCGCCATGACTCCGATCGAATATCTCCTGCGGAGCGAGAGAAACAGAAGGACAATTCTCTAACAGAAAGGCAACCATAACATGATCCCCGAGTGGAAGACCTCCTTCTGCAAAATCCTGAATGGAACGAGGCTCTGACCTCCAAGATAGAGGAAACCTCTCAGAGTAGTAAGGTGACTCCACAAACAAGGGCCAAACGCCCTTTCGCAATTTAACCCTAAAATAGCAGATTTTGAATGAAAGAAATAGTGCCCTTGAGTCAATCACAAGTTAATGTGTAGGAAACTATTTTTGGTTAATGAATAATATGAGGCAACTTTTCATCATATGCTGCATCTATATTTTATATATATTAGAATGTGATGAACCCCATGAACCCGAGCAATGATTCCAAGGCTATGATGAGATCATGCCAGTGAAACTTGGAATCCAGATGCCCATGTTCTAAATGTTCCTAGTCGTAGGATCACTGATGAGATCATTGCTTGGATAGACTAGTGCACTTGGTACATGGCTTATACGATAAGGGGTAGCTGATCTCACAGTTACCTACGAGTCGTCATTCAATGTACAAGTGCACGTGCTCATTAGGGAATGAGTTCACTGAATGGACCTACACAAGGAACACGGAATGAAATCCTTACATGTGTGTCGATATGATGTTCCTCGGGTGATAGTAGGTGCAAGCAGTCCTTGGACCAGAGGTTGTCATGGTTACCTTATGAGTGTTGACCTATTGCTTTGGACTTATACTTACATGGCCTTTAGTGTTGTGTACCAAATATCTCTGGGCATAGGAGAGCACCCATGGAGGTATATGAGCAACCAATATGGAGTCAGTTACTCCTAGTGAGAGGAGATAATATCCTATGTGTCCCTACAAGTGTCGACTCAGGAATCTTTGGCCAGAGTGGATATGAATGTCGGAAAAAGGTTTTCTAACATGTCATTATTGAGATGACGACTTGGCAGACAAAATACATATGAATCGATATTAGGGTTTGACACTTCTTCCGTACCCTAACCCTATTCGGGACATTGTAACTGAGGGACTTAGTTACAAGGTAACTAATCACCGAAAGGGCGTTCGATCCCTGTAGATTGAACCTCACACTATCCAGGTAGTCATGACATGTTGCTAGACGTCAATCTTGACTTGTGAGTAGAGTCTCTCACGATCACACTAAAGGGGTTTGGTCGTGCCTCGTATGATTTGAATAGAAATCATTCTATCGGATCCGACACTCCGTTACGCACAACTTACTACTGGCTTAGTGTAGGGGCCAATGGGTCACACACAACAGGCTAACCTCGTAACGGACCTTATGAGATAAAATCCGGATGCGGCCCTTTATGTCTACTAGCATGGACATGCTACAACTCAATCATGAACCTCGTTTAGGGATATGATAGGAAATATATTTCCTATGGGAACAAATGCGCGAGGAAGGAGTTCCTCGGTAACCCTAAATTTTACGACATCCCTAAATTGTAGGGATTGACACATGATAATATTTTATGTAGTTGGTTAAATTTAATTATAAATTAAATATTAAATCAACTACTTGACCGGGAATGTATTTAATTATGACTTAAATATAATTTAATTTTGAATCAAATATACATAGTGGGAAAATTAGTTTCTAACCATAAGCCTAACCAATTAATTGGGAATTAATTTATTTGGATAAATCCTAATAATAAGAATTTAATTTATGGAGATAAATCATAATTCTATTAATCGAATTATTTAGATAAACCTCTTTCCTATTGTTTAGGGGATTAGTTTATTTAGATAATTATCATTCTTATTTTATAGGCTCTTAATTTATGGAGATAAATTAAAGATTATATTTAATTAAATTTAATTAATTTCGAATTAATTATGAAGCCAATAAAATATAAATTATTTTTGGAAGCATATCCCGAAATTTTGAATTCTGTGGAGAGAGTTTTTAGGGGGCTGGGTCTACTCTTGTAGCCCGCCCCCCCCCCCCGCCCCCCTTTCTTTATATATAGTGGCCGAACACCCCATAGGGTGGGGTTGGTTAATAAGTTCTTGATCTTCTTGGAGAAGATTAAGGACTTGATTCTTTAGATACTTCTTGAAGAGATTGGCTCTAAAGAACTCCTCCTCCTCTCCATTGGTGGCCGGACATCTACATCCTCCTTCCTCAGTTTTCGCGAAGCCAAATTGAATGTGTTCTCTTCTTGGGTGTGCCGCAATCTTCATCTTCTTGGAGGTGTCCAAGAGGATAGTGAGGCATCTTCACATATTCTCTTTCATTTCAGTGTTTTCTCATCCTCTCTCCTTCCCTCTTGGTGCCTAGTTCTTGGTGGAAGGGGGCCGACCTTGCCTTGGTGGATTTCGGAATTGAGAAAGCTTCTCCGTTGAGCCACAACGAGCGTCGGTGTTCGCTGCCCCTATTATTGCGAGGTGTTTGGTTTGGACTATCGTTGGAGGACGTGCACATGTGCGTCTCAAGACGGGGATAGGATCAGCCATACCAACCGCGGTTTGATGTATATCCTCTCCTTCTTCTCCGATGTTGAATTCCTTAATATTGCTAAAGTAGATCGTTGTTTTCGGGATGGTTTGAATTTTTTTAAAATTATTATTTCTACAGTGTTTCTTATTCCCATCCCAACATTGAAGCCCTTATACAAACTCTTGAACAAGGCAAAGAGTTTACTCCCGGGGATGACATTAAAAGACACCCAAAGTCCTTTTTATGCTCCTTTTGCTTGAAAAGGGGAGAAGAACAAATAGAGGCTCGGCTTAATCCCGAGACACTCAATCACAATCTCAAAACACCGAACAAATACCCAATTGTTCGGGTGCAATTGATTGAGAGCGACATTCACCAAATTCAGAATACTATGCTCAAAGTCGGTAAAGGGAAGATGAACCCCCACCTCGTCAAACAAAGTCGAGTACATAAAGACAGATTCCGAATTGATATGATGATACACTTGATCCGACAACAGACATGGAAGACATTCATAGTCCTCCTCGATGCCCTAGCGGGCAATAGACACAATGTCCCTAAAAGACGGAATGATATCCAGGTCGGTCATCACCGAGCCCTGCAACTTCATATCTTCTTGAACCCAAGAGTAGGAATCTGTATTCGTCACCAGCGTCCCAAACTCTGATTTCATGATGGCACTTTTCTTCGCATCGGTCCAATAAATGTTGCAGAAACCCTAGAATGGGGACGAGTCAATTTAAACCTACTGACCTAAGGCATGACCTATGCAAGCTGAGACAAGGCATCAGATAACTCACCAGAGAAGAACAAAATGACTATAATAATCAGACAAGTAACCCACGGAGCCGTCGCCGAAGAGAATCTTCAAAGCACTAATCTCCAAAAGCACGAGCAAGAGTCCAAAAATAGAAAGGAAGAAATGCTTTATAGTCATATGGGCGATAAACCCCTCATTGAACGGCCAATGATCACACCAGGAACAAATCCAGGTCGTCCAAACAAACGCCAGGGCGACGACCTCCTAGAAAATAGCAAGGCACGTGCGAGAGCTTTTTTCGCCATGATCACCTCTTAAACCGAAAAGGCAAGAGCCAATCAGGAGAAGTGGCGAAGGAGGAAAAACCCTACCACTAAGCCACCATACTAGGCCGAGAAGTCGAGAAGACGCAAAAAAAGATACGACAAAGATATGCCGATCTGACTCACACCATGTCAAGACAAGGTTGCCACACGCCAACCAAAGAGCCAAATCTGACTTTTATGGTCGCTTACTTCAACTCGGCCTTTGCTGTCGCCTGCTTCAACTTGGTCGTTACAGCTGCTTACTCCAACCTGGCCTCTGCGGTTGCTTGCTTCAACTCGACCTTTAACGGTCGCTTACTTCAACTCGACCTCTGCGCCTGCTTCAACTCGACCTTTACGGTCGCTTACTTCAACTCGGCCTCTGCGCCTGCTTCAACTCGACCGTTATAGACGGTCACTTACTTCAACTCGTCCGTTATAGTCGCTTACTCCAGCTCGGCCTTACGGTTGCTGACTCTAAATTCGACCTTTACGGTTGCTTACTTCAACTCAGAAGTTACAATCGCTTACTCCAGCTCAGCCTTTACTGTTGCTCGCTCCAAATTCGAACGGTTGCTTACTTCAACTCGACCTCTACGATTGCTCACTCTAGTTCGGCCCCTACGGTCGCCTACTCCAACTCGACCTCTACGGTCACTTACACTACTCAGCCTTTGCAATAACCAAACGCGGCATGGTAAAACTTCCCAAAAATTCCTCAAAGCCGCAGGAAAACCAAAGTCGAAAAGCTAATTCTGTTATGCCCCGCCCAGGTTTATCCCTAAAACAGGGACCTCGCCTAGGAGGAGCGCAACCTAAAGCTAAACCATAAAAATACACCAGAATATCTCAACATGAACAACTGAAATCATCATTTCAACTAAGAGTTTTCTACATAATGCTCCACATCAATATAAAAACAACTAAGAAAACATCTAAGCAGCGGATGATGCCTCCTCCTCCAGGACTCTAGCTACCTAACTTCAACTACCGACATACCTGCAAAACTGAGGCAATAATAAACGACATCAGCGGAAAGCTGAGTAGGAGAATCAATATGCCAACAATAAGGACAACAATCATGATGCAATGACACTACCAAATACAACAACAACATCTGACTCTGCAATAAAGTGCAACATGGCAACAACCAGACACCTTTTCACCTATCAACTAATGCAACTCATACCAATCAAGAGCGTAGTGGACAAGTGGGTTTCCCCCGCACTCTTGCACCTCGAGAGTGGCACCTCAAGCCTGCTCCAGCTAGAGGTGCGACTATCAAAAGATAGCCCGCCGACGTCTAACACCTCGACGTCGCACACGAGCCTGCCAACGTCTAACAGCGCGACGCCGCACCTCATGTGAAAATTTCGTGATCACCGGTGTCACCGCCCATACACCTCGGGCAATAAATCAACTGTGTCCAGGCTTGCGCCCACAACGATTATAATGCAGTATGCCATCAACAACTGACCTACGATACTAACAACAATAACTGATACAACAATGAGCAGCATGATAGCTAGACCTCACCACATGACACACCACAACTGATATACAATGCTAACAACAATAAATGCCACAATAACTATCAACTGAAGATGCAACCAGAGTAATTCATGTTAGCGAGTACAACTTATGACAACACTAACAGTGTGCACAATGCCTAGCATAATATCATGCTCAATAATCATTAATGAATAACCGCTAATCAGACTCATGCATTTATCAACATGGCATGTTCAACAACATAATGCAACAGGAGATCAACAGATTTCAGAAACAAATCAAGCAAATAGAGGCAAGGGGTAAAATCATCAATTTACCAATTCAACATTCATCGGCTACAACAAGAGTCAACTCGCACCCACCACAACTATCTATACTCTAAATCACCACCTAACATAGAATATCACTATCCTACATTATTTAATTATTTATCAACCGAATTAATAAGTCTCATCTACCAAATAACACCGAAATATAGGAAAGACCTACTAGACGACCTTTGATCAGAAATCCAACACCACCATCACGTTCAGAATGCAAAAACCTACAACTTTGGTATTCATCTCGACTTGATCCGACAATCCTACGATCAACTACAAAAATACCTTAATATTTTATAAACTAACCTCATTTCATACAATACAGCTCTCTTCTATAAATAACCTATATATTAAATTAAATTAAAGCTTACCCTCACTCGTCTCCTACCCGACGCCCGCCCGAGCGCCGCTCCACTGCTTCGCTCGAACCCACACCGGCCGCCCCCCTCTTGGCCAACAGCAACCACCCCCGCCGGCCTCGCCGGCCTCTCCTCCAACGCCAGCGGGTACCAGCTTGGGAGGCCACGGCGGCCTCCCCTCCCCGACGCCGCCTCCTCTCCACCCTGCTCGACCCACGCCGGGCAGCCCTCCTGGCCACCGGCGACCACCGCCAACCCTCCTCCAACCTCCCCCGCGGACTCCGGCACCGGCGATACATCGCCCCTTCGCCGGAAAAGGCCCGAACAACAGGCGCGGCGGCTGCCCTACCGATGGCAGCATCACACACTGCAGCATGGCCACCGCCGAGACCGTACAGTCCGGCGCCACAGGTAGCGGCACGACCGCCGCCACCTTCCATCTCCTCCAACAACCCCGATGCCGCCGATGAACGAAGAAACGGGAAACAACAATCGGAAAATAACGTGGAAGAAGAATGAAAGACTCCTACCTCAAAACTCCTCCAAACTCCGGTCTTCACCGGAGTCTTCTTCCTGCCGACGCCTCACCGCTGCCGCTACAGCAATCGAGAGAGAGAGAGCGAAAAAGATTAGAGAGAGGATTAGGGCTAATTAAATAGGATTAGAACTTTTGCAAATATACCCTTCTAAGAAAAATATTTATAATTGAGTCCTCTATTTTCAGGCCATAACGAAGTCTACTTAAAGCTTGACACGCAGTCCTCCAGACTCAGACCAAGCTCGGGAACTATGGACTGAACTAGTACTATTGGACCCGATTGGATTAGACCTAGCAGCGCCCTACAAATCAACTCGAGCCAGACCATACGGCTCCACTCGACCAGGACTGGACTAGTACTATTGGCCCCTGTTGGATTAGACCCAGTAGCGCCCGATAAATCAACTCGAGCCAGACCAGACGGCTCGACCCAGCCATACTCTCAAACCTGACTCAAGCCAGACCAAACGGCTCCACCCGGCCATATAAGGACATCCACGTCATTCCTTATCATGAGGGATACGCCATTACAGGCCCATTATCTCTGGGATCAGCCTCGATCCATTCTGAGAAATATCCCTACGAGATTGTCGGGCAGCGTCATTACCTCCGCCTACAATAAATACAGACATGACACACCTCAAATAACCAAAGTTCCATTTTCTATTACCTAAGTTATAGTCCCACTAACTTGACCGTCATAGTGTCTTTTACAGCCCCTCCCCCCGGCCTTGCCGCCGGAGTTGGAGACACCGAGCCGGACCGAACTACTCTGGTCCTCATACAGGAACAAATAGACTTAGAGTTGTCGGTTGAGGTTGAGCTGAATAGCAAACATATAAATTTTTGTTTGCTAAACGCAATGGTTGATGTCACTATGTGGATAGTAGAGTGTGAGGTTTACCCAATGGTCTATACATTCTTTAAATTGGTCGAAATTGCTAAGGAGTAAGTGATAAATACTTGTTGTATTTATCACCTTTGACCGCATCTTACGTCATATTACTCTCCATTATTGAGTTGATATTTGATATATCTTGTTGATTATAATGTGATTCTCGTACTAGTAGGGGTGAGCTATCGATTGTTAGATCAAGTTGTAAATAGCCTGTAGATTGTTAGTAGACAAACAATCGAGTTGTAGATAGCCTATAGATTGTTAGTAGACACGAAGCTCTAATGGATTGTTAGTAGACACGAAGCTCTAATGGTGACTGATTTTATATTTCGATTTATTTTGTCATCTAAAAATATTTAAATTATGATACCACTTATTTTGAAGTTGTAATATGTGGATTACCAAATGTTTTGTTTAGCCTTATATCTGTTCCTTATCGTATGCCTCCATGAGCTTTTAAAATATAATTAATGATTTTAATATTTTTTACAATAATGATTTATGATTTTCTTTTCATTGTGTGATTTTTTAATCGTCCACGGTCATGTTTCAAGACAGGGCTGACTTGAGATATGGGAGCGGGCCAGGGCGTGACATGAATTCTTATAGATGATGAGAGAGGAGGAGCTCAATTATATCTATGTTGATTTTTGAAGTTCCACAACTTAATATGGAAGAAGGATCAAGAGGCAAACAGAGAGAGAACCAACACAAATTGCAAGGAACAAATAAGAGAAAAGCAATCAAGATTTTATAATAATCCATCCTTAGATCTAGGTCCACTGTCACGAGAGTAATCTCTGTAACAATATTAATTTCAGGGGTAAAATACCAACAAAGCTTTGGGCATAAAATTGTGCTAGTTTCAGATTCCTCAAATTTTGATGGCAGCCCTGAGGTCAAAGGTCTTTGTCGACAAAAACTTGGTGGTAGTGAATATGAGAAACGTAGGTTTATGATAAAGTGCCTCAGTTCTTGAAACCTGTAACCATTAATGTAAGCACCTGCAAGACAAGCAGGAATAAGTAACATATATAGATGGATGTCCTTTTCTGTGACCGAATGATGCCAATACTTGTTCTATAGCAATAAATGGAAACTGCTGCCTCTGAACTCTGAGGCATACAGAATATATAACTCAGGTTTCTCCATCCATAATCAAAAAAAGCCAGCCCCTGTTTTCAATTATTTTAGAATAATTATTAATGAACCAACTAAAACTGCCAAGAAAACTCAACCTGCTATAAACATCGTTAAACATGCACAGCATTGTCCATATGAACTGAGATCATTTTCGATGATTAGAGATGCTAAGCAATGTGAATAGTTCTTTGCTGTTTCAAACAAGAACAATATGCTATAGATTAAGAAAAATATACAGGATTCCCTTCTGCTAATAGAAAGTAGTTACAATGAAAAGGCAGAAAGGGAGTTCCTTTTTGCAAGAAAAAAGTGTAGCAAACATCTCCTCGAGAACCACAATCAAGTCTGCACATATGTTGCCCTCAACTTAAGATCTAAGGTTTTATGCGTACCATGAATGAACCTGTTAGTAAAAAGTCAAAAATTAATGTAACTACTAGGTTTCATAAAATATCTACTATTGCTGAGGAAAGGAACATCTTAAAGTGATCAACAATTAGGAGCTCCGTTTGCTAGGTAACCACCATTCTGATAAAATTAAGCTTGCAAAAAATAAATTCAACTCTTAAGAAATTTGCTACGTATGCATGACTTACATGCAGGAAGGTTTGATATGTCAGCAGAAACAGCACAAGTAATTCCCAAATTTGATAAGGCTCCCCTTATAATTCCACATGGGAAGTATAGAAGCATGCTTGTGGCTTCAAATGCTCTGTCTTCAAGCACAGATGGGTCATGAAAGGCTTCATTGTTGTCTGATGATGGACTGACAGATACATGAGTAAGCCAATGGAATTTGTTATCTTGCAGCACAAAGGTGCCCTGCAAAATAGTGAAACACCAATAGTAACTTGAAGAAACATGTATTCTATCTTTCTGAGGTTCTAAATTCTTCTCAAACATATTACTCTGTGATTGGTCTTCAGGTTATCAATATGCTTCTTGAACAGCTGTGACCAGAAATCTTTGCATATAAACTTGATTGCCTCTAAATGATCACTAAATCGAGGGCGTTCCATAGTGTACCTGCTCCGAGATAAGAGTGAACATCAGAATCTCCTGAAATTCGAATACAAGACAAAATTTTCTTCATTGCTTCAGAGATCATGTCATACACTATCTATTTATGGGATTTGATTTACATTAACATGAAACTTCTATCAACAAATTAGAAATAATAATTTGTCACAAATGAATGTATCTGGAACCTGATTTCAGTTATATATAGGTGGTGTCTCTTAACAAGCGAGTCAAAACTATACAAAAATGATCACGGATACAAAATGTTGACAATGACAGGAATCCTAACTCCTAAGTAATATTTGCCTGATCTGAGATAAACTATAGATAAAACCTTAACAATCTGAATTTTCTTAATTATTATATTTTTGGATTGAGTAGTTAGACATGCAGACAATGCCTTACCCTGCATAAAATCTCCTAGGTGAAACATAAACTTCAATGATAATGATCAGTAATGGTTTTTGAATTTTAATATTCTTATCTTGGATTTGCTAATTCTAGGGTTGCCCAATTGGTCCAATCCAAACCAAACTAACCTTTGTTTTGAGAAAATTCACAAACCAAATTCCAATTGAAACCCAGCATAAAACGAACAGAACTTTACTTGGTTTGCTTCAATTTGAATTATTATTTTAAGATAAAAAACAATCCAATATTAGTAAAACTTATAAAAAAAGTAGTTGTTCAAAGAACACAGTTTTTTGGTTGGATTTCAAATTACCGAACCCAAGATCAAACCAAAATTCAAAATATGGGGTTCATAAAACGAACCGAAACATAATTATTTTGAGAAAATCCAAAAGTTTGCTTCGGTTTTTTAGGTTGAACAAAATAATCGACAGCCCTACTGATATTAACATCAAAGACCCCAAATCAGTTAGTTTACTTAATCAGAATTCTTTAGGCATACTTGAGCTACCAAAGAAGATTCGGTAGAAATTATCACAACTTTGAGGACAATAATGATAATAGTATATTACTTAATAATATTAGTAAATTCCAAATTGTATTTATCTTGTCCCACACTCGAAGTTTTCTTATCATATTTTGTACATCTTGATTAACATTATAAGTCAAGATAAGAGTTGCACAGGCAGCATTATCGGAAAGTGTCAGGTTCACATGCTATTGATGTGGCTTTAAACTTATCATATTTTGCTCAAAAATTGCTACTATATGGAATTTTCATATCAAGTAATATGATTAACTTAGCAGATCCCATCAGTTATGCATCTTATTCCTAGCATATTCACATTTAATAATCGGCTGCTACATATTTTAAGTTGCTCTAATGAGAATTTATTACTTTCATTCTAATAAAATCTACTTCAATTATAAATATACAAATAAGGTTTACTCTAATTTGGTTGGACTTCCAACAGTTCCCCCTCTAGAAGATGATACTGCATCTTCCAGGAAATATAATCTTTGCAGTATACATTTCCCATCGCTGCTAATTCTCTAAGGGCCGTTTGGTTTGCACAAAACAAAAACATTATCACCTAATTGGGTCCAGGCACAGTCACAGGCGCACCTTAATGCACAAAACAAAAAGATGTTTGGGCGATTATCCCATTCGAGGAAACCTATATCTTCAAATCCAAATTTAAAATTCCACCTTGATGGAATAGCTGCTTGATAATACATCGTTGACCAATGGTAACACGATTGCAACTATATTAATGAAGAGAAACTTCTTAAACCCTAAATTAATGTGGTGAAATGGTGATGTCATTTAAAAGATCAACGAAGATCAACAGTGTGGTTGAAGAAGCCAAAACCTAAGAGAGATCCGTGGACAGATGCGGTAAAGAGAAAGGGGAAGGGGAGCAACCTCTCGATGAGCTGGTGGCCAACCTGGTACCCGATCGCCTCGATCCGGCGGGCGGCGAGGTCCGGCTTGTTGGCGTAGAACCGCCTGCAATAGGTGGATACCATCTCGATCATCACCCCTTCGATGCAGCTCTCGGCCACCTCCCTTACCATCTTCGGAATTCGGCCTCCCGCCTAACCCTTGTCCTGACTCGCTTGCTCGCCTCTCCCTGCCGTTAACAGAAAAAGAGGAACCGCTTCGATCTGATCCCTTGCACAGCCGGCCAGACTTAATCACAATGGCATTGCAGATAAGTTTGCCATATGAAAATATACATGACAAACAGTCATGCGCACGTGCCAGCACAAAAATTTCAACACAGCATTGTTGGGATTAGAGCCTTAGAGGGTCCAAAAATTATATCATCAAATCAAATCCCTCTTTCAATCGGACTTCTCCGATGAATTTAAGATTCTCAAACAATATGATAGGATGGAAATAAAAATACACACACAAACTACGTGATTTAGAGAGATACGTGATTTAGAGAGACACCACTGAAAGGTGTTAATATTAGAGGGGTGAATAGTGTGAGTTTGGATTTTTATCTTCATTTTAAATTTTACTCTAAACGTGAAAGTAAAATAAATGAATGAGAATACACAAAATCAAATAATGCTAACAAATTAATTTATAGTGGTTCAGCCCAATACATATTCCACTATCTTGGCTCACCACCAATAATTTCACAAATATTTATATTAATTTTTTTTTCCTTCTAATCATAGTCTACCAAGATCTTATCTCTCACATTAGAGAGTGTCTCTATCTCAAACCTAAGGAACACTGAAATTATAAATAAGTGAACCCAATGTGTGTCACATACACCTTCTTACTAACACAGGTAGTCAAGAAACAATAATAAAATACAACAATAATAGAGCAATAATCAAAATAATAAACTGCTTAGCTCCAACACAAGATCCTAGCTTTCTCTTGATGTCTTTGATGATGAAACTCAAGGTTGAAAGTTCAATCAAGAAGGTAGAAACTCAAAGCTAGGTTTTCAATAAAAATGGCTCAATCAAGATTCTTGGATGTCAAAAGATGTCTTATGAAGTGTTGGAAGAGTTATGGAAGGTAAGTAAGAGGTGTTTATATAGATAAAACACTAAGAAATGCTCGATTTCAAACAAGCTCAATGGGTAGAAATTCAAAATAGAGTCGTTGGGGTTTTTTTGGAATTCTAGACAGTTTGATTGGTTGAGGTCATTTTGGAAATTTTGAAAAGTATTGGTACATTTTGGTCGAAGTTCAATTGATCGAACCAGCAAGGTTCTTTCTTCTTGTTTGGGTTTCGAGTTTGGTCTTTTAGGAATCTTTGCATCATAATGAGGATTAATACATTCATTCTAGACATCCGAAACCTAAATTCTATTCTTCGCGACGAATCCGAGTACGTTGACCAACGTCCTTCTAATTCTCTGATTTCTCCGACATTTTCGATCGCGGACGTCGTGCGTCAACTGACTTGGAACCTGAAAATATTTCTCAATGAAAACATTAGTTTCATATTTGTTATTATCAAAACCGATATTAAGACCAAGATTGAAAACCTTAGGCCAACAACCCCTCCCCAAGATCTGAGCCCAAGCCAGCAACCACGCATGGACCACGTGCCATGGATCTGCCCTTCGCAGGATTAGGACCAACCACCTTGGCTGAGCACTAAGCACGGTCGGCGACGATTATTCCTACGGACAACGAAGATCCACGGGCCACAAATCGACGGCAACACCATGGGGGGCCGGAGGACTAGGCACATCCATTACTATTCAAATCCAAATTAGGTTTCAAAACAACATCAACAGGCAGAGAATCCCAAACTCGTCTCACTCCTCCAATCGGCTTTCATTAAAGGGAGGAGTATCCATGATAATATCCTTATAGTTCAAGGAATAGCTCATTCAATGTACAATTCTAAAGGGAAAAATCCCCTGGTTATGGTCAAAATTGACCTTGAAAAGGCCTACGATAAGCTTTCCTGGTAGGCCATCTTTGCCATGCTTAAGGCCTACCACTTTCCGGATAAATTTATTAGGTGGATGCAATCTTGCTTAACGACTGTAAAATTTGCTTGCCTTTTAAATGGCAAGATGTCCCCCTTCTTTGTTTCCCAACATGGAATTCCACAAGGAGATCCACTGTCTCCTTACCTTTTGGTTCTTACTGCTCAAGCCCTCACTTGCCTATTTTACCATGCGGTTAACTCATGAAATCTTAGACCTTTTAAATTCTACAATTCTATTACTGTCAGTCACTTAATGTTCGTTGATGATGTTCTTCTCGCTTTTAGGGCTAATAGGAAGAGTCTTCAAACAATTAAAAAATCTTTGAAGTTTTTTGAGTATTTTACTGGTTAGTCGGTCAACATTAGTAAATTAGAAATATATTTCACTAAGTCTGCCAATAATACTTGTATTTTCGAAATTTGTACCTTCCTCAATATGAAAGCTGGCAACTTTCCTTTTAAATATCTAGGGACCATGATCTCCCCTAGAAAATCGCCCAGTCATGTTCAAAATCAATTGATTGACTCAATCAATGCCAAACTTGGCTCCTAGCAGTCCAACAACTACCTCTCTCAAGCAGGTAGATCGATTCTTATCAATTCAGTTCTTTGCTCTATCCCTTTACATTCTCTTGTTGTGACCTAGCTAGGCCTCTTCCAAGGTCATTGATAAGATCGAGCAAACTATCCATAAGTTTCTGTGGGCTGGATCATCGGACCATAGTGCTATGCACCTAATTAGCTGGGAGGTGATCACCAAGCCTAAGGCTTTGAATTGGATGGGTTGGGAGTGCATGATCTCCATAATAAGTGCTCCGCCCCCCAAGCCAAAAGGGTTCATAATTATCTAAACAAGGTGCCATCCATTTGGCATGACCTTGTCAGGTCTAAATATGTTGACCTCATATGCAACCCTAAGGTCGATATCTGCTACTCTTGGAGTTGGCGGCTCTTCAGAGTTTCCTTCTCTGACTTGTTCTCAAGGTTTCTTCGATTAATTAATTCTGGAATTGGAACGTCTGTGAATTATGATACTTGGGTTGGTGATCTTCCTTTTGCATGCAAGCCGACTTTTATTAACTGCAATTTTATAGTTGATGGTTTACTTGTTAACTCTTTGATTACTAATCAACAATGGAATTATGATATTTGCTTGAATTTATTCGGTTCGGTGTTGGCTGAGTCCATTGTAAAAATTAGGTTGCCTTTACGTTCCGATGATGATAAATATGTCTGGAAGGATAGTCAGGGGGCAATGTTACCTCTAAGTCGGCTTTTAGATTCTTAAGAAGCTAAGAATTGTTGATCAAATACCCGTACTAGAAGGGATGGTTGAATAGTATTGAGTGGGTTTTAACTTCTATTCGATTTCTTTCGAATTCGATTTCTAATGCAACTAAATTAATGTGCTACTAGATAGAGATGCTTGATGAATAATAAATAGCAAATAAGCACAGTCAAACAAGCAATGCAGAGACGAGTAATTATAGTGGTTCGGCCAACATCGTCTACTCCACTACCTTCGCTCCCCACCAAAGATTTGTAACCAACTCCTTTATAGATAATGTGTTTTCCGTTGAATACAAATGTGGACTCACTTCTTAACCCCTTGAGAATGCCTCAACCTTATTCACCTAGGCAAAACACAATACCACAAAGGTAATCCTAAGGTGTTTAACCAAGCACACCTAGCAAGCTAACAATGGAAACATGTTTAATAACAAGGAAAATAACAACAAAGGAGCTAAGAATTGAACCACACAAGTGAGCTCCCTTGCAAAGCCTCCAAAGCCTCCAAAGCCTCCAACTCGTCAAGATGTAGAGCTCGAAATGAAGTCGGAGTTGAGGCGGAAAGAATACTTCGAGTAGATGAATGATCGTCGAAGCTTGCGCGATGAAATCCACTTAGGAAGGCTCAAAAACACTCTTGGAGATCTTCAATCAATAGTTTGAAATATTTTAGAGAGCTGGTGAAGGGTATTTATAACCCCTCACTCGACAGCTCTACCCAACAGGCATTTTTCTGCCCGTTGGGGACGCTCGATCACTAGTCGATCGATCGTCAGTTGATCAACCGATCGATCGCCGAGTGACCAATAGCGTTCTGTCGCTTTCATGCAATATTTGGTCGACCGATCGATCGACCGAATTGGCTACTGCCAGGTTTTGACCTCATTCGATTGTTCAACCGGTCGATCGAACCTAGGCTGAGGCTATTTTTTTCAGCCTTCTTCTTGCGCAAATCATTTTCGGGTTTTGTTATCAAGTTTTGACTTGGATATCATTATAATTAGGCTTGGAATATATTACTAGAGTCATATTACATAAAATCTAATCCTAACTCTAGATTTTCTACTCACTCGCTTTCGAAGCCATTTTTGCCGACTTTTTATATTTCTCCGAACGAACTTCACGCGCGTATCGTAGCTTCAACCTAAGATCAAATACTTGATAAATTCATTAGAATAAGTTTGTTATCATCAAAATTAAGATGGTGACCAAGGTTGAAAATCTTAGGCCAACAAGAATCACTGTCCTTAGCTACACCTTTTCTCTAGAAGCATATTTGGAAACTTAGAATTGCTCCAAAAGTTAGAATATTGTGCTGGAAATTACTTCACTTGAGAATCCCAACAAGATCTAGTCTTTACCACTAGGGTGTGCAAATTCCACAATCATGTCTCCTTTATCCAAATGCTTATGAATCCATTAACCATCTTTTCTTCAATTGTGATTTCTCCACCCAAGTTTGGACCCTTATCTAGGCCAGGACAGGTCTTCCTCTTTTGGACCGTTCGAATTGGACAATTGGTGCTTGGCTAAAATCTTCAACTTCTTACTTCAGTACAATTGTAGCTAATGCTTGCTGGTTCATCTAGCATGCTAGGAATCTTATGCTGCACGAGGCTAGGTAGCTTGCCCTGCTGTGTCTTGCAACTCATATGAGGAAATCAATAATATTGGTCGATTAATGTGATGCCTCTTTTGGTGATCTGCTTGAAATTAACTGTGATGCCTCTTTTGGTGATCTGCTTAGGTTTAATTGTCCGTGATAGTTTCAGAAATTGCCTTGGTGGTGCTAGCATTTCATGTCATGGTGATTCGGTTGTGGTCTTGGAAGCTCTTGCCATACTTGAAGGGCTCAGACTTGCTACCCGTTGGAATCTACCTGCTTTCACTATGGAGACTAATGCTAATACTATCGTGAAGACCTTATGTGATGATTTAGACCCTCCCTGGATGATTAATAGTATTATTGTTGACATTAGGCTCCTTAAGATCTCTTGTAATTGTAAGGGGTTTTCATTTTGTTATCGTGAGGGAAACAAAATTGCTCATTGGGCAACAAATAGGGCACATATTGTCAGTGATTTTGTTGTTTGGTCGTCTATTCATCCTCCTGAGTTAGAGACCATTTTGTACGATGACCTTTTAGGCTCGGCTTTAGCCGTTTAATTTAATGAAAGTTCTTTTTCTTGGTAAAAAAAGAGAGACACCCCTCAATTTGTTTTTCATAATATGCCATTGTAATAAAGATTACTAATGATAGAAAAAGTTTTAATACCTCTCAAATAAAAAATTTATAAACATATGAATAGATATGGAATGAAATATTATTTGTTATGATCTACTCTCTTGTTTGGTTGAATATATAGGTCACAAAGAAATAAATAATGAATATTATTTCTCATGGATGGAGAATACTATTCCTTATCTCAACCCAAAGAATAATATTCTTCATTTATTCCTTATGATTTTGCCAATATTGTCCTTCAATATCTAAAATACTTCATAAAAATATAAAAATAAAATTAATTTTAATAACTACATATATTAAATATATAATTATTATTTTATTCGCAAGTACTATCTTAATTATTATTTTATGAAGATTCCATTAGTTTTTATGAAAAGAAAATAAATGATAAGTTTTATTATTTTAAAATTATAATTATAATTTCTTATATTATCTAGAAATATATTTTAGTCATTTTCATCTCTATTCTTGGTATATTTTTTATGCTAAGCAAACAATGTAACATTATTCATTATTTATTTCATTTCTTATCTATTCATATTCCTTATGATCTATTTCTATTCCTTATGATTTAATTACACCCGACCAAACACGCCATTATTTTTTCTTTATCTTTGCGAGCTAGGAGCGTCAATGATTTGATCTGATACAGATTGATTGATTATTTCAAAAAATGTAGATTGAAAACATATGTACCCTCATATCTTTTTTTCTATATTCTCGTATCATTTTTTTTCTATAATACAAACTATTATTTTCAATTCATTCTATTTTCAAAGTTCGTGTCTTTGAGGGTTTCTAGAGAACCATCGATCGCTGAGCTAGTTGGCTGGGATTTGATCATGTCATCAATGTTGGTCATTTGATGGTGAGGTTGTCATTCTCCGGCCTATAAAGTGGCCCATCCTTTTCTTGTTTCGAGCTTTTCTCGCGCTCTTGGTGCTTGGTGTTTGTTCTTAGTAGGTTTTCGCTAGTGACTCCGTAGTTGGTTTCCTTCTTCAGTTGATGCTACTTTGCTCCGGTGAGTCTTTTAGCACTCTCATTGATAGCAGAAGAGTACGCTAGCTAGCTAGCGGAGCCTGAAAACGCTTGCTAGCTAGCGCGCCCCACCCCTGCGGAAACAATTGCCTACGCTTGCTGCTCGCTCAGTGTCAGTAGAAGGGAAGAAAAGATGGTCATTCCTTTTAGGAACATAGCTCGCCTTACGACTGTTGCACTTCACTCGCAGCTCGCTGGCTCGTTCATTCACTTGCTCATGAACTCGCAGCTTCGCCAGAAGCGACTAGTCCCCTCCTTTCCTCCGCCGAAAGATGCTTAGCCAGAAGCGACGAAGGAGGGGAGCTGGGGAAGGCCGACGATGGCAATGAGGGGGAAGCTGTCGTAGAAGCTTTGCCCCTTGCTTTACAGAAATGGGCAACTGGCTGAAACAGAACTCAGAACTCGCATAGAGAAGGACCGGATCTCCCCCTGGCTTGGCTGGGTTGGCTCGATGATAGAGTCAATAATTACATACAAGGCTGGTTCTTTAGTGTAAGATTGAAGAGTTCCTTAGAGTAATAAGGGATATCGGATAGCTCTCTCATAGAGTAGGGGTAGATAGGCTATTGACTTTTCCTAAGCTTGATAACGTACTTCAGAGTTTGATAACTGTCTGTCTTGTGGAAGGGAAGCTACAAAAAAGCTTGACCTTAGTCGGGAGACATTACTATAGCATAATCCTTTTATTTCAGATCCGTTATGTATATCACGCCAATCCTTTGAATTGAATAGCAGTTTTGACCTCCTTAGGCACGCCCGCGAAAACTTTTCACCGATATAGCCTTCAACAGAACCTGTGGTATAGTGTTAGGATAGGGCCCAAGAAGCTCAAGCCGGAGGCTCCCTTTACGGAACATCTACCCGGGATAGAAAGGATCGCACCACAGTTGAAGTCAACAGCTTTCGTAGAATAGTTCATGTAGGTTGTGTTGATGCCTTATATGTCGTCCAGTTACAAGGGTGACTCTTGAGTTCCACAGGACAACTTCGTTAGCATTGTCCCACGTCGCAGTCATATAGTCAAAAAAACATATGATAAAGGAAGTGCATTGGGGCGACTCACCGGTCAAAAAGTCTTCAAGAAGAATCCAAAATATGCCCAAACTATCCTCTCGCCGAAGTCACTCGTAACATCTGGTCAAAAGATCCGCCTCTTCTAAATAAAGGGTCGATCAAGAAAGTGAAATTAGCTCTCTTCTTGAACTTGAAGTAAGGATAGAGAATGCAACCAAGAGAGAGTATGGTAAGCGAATCAAAGAATCTAATTCGTTGGGCCTGTTTGAAACTCAAGCAATCACGGCTTTTTCCAATGCAAGTATCGGGGATCAATTCAAAATGAGTCTCAAGCTGGAAAGATCTGCGCCAGTGATTAGGCTTCCAGGTTCCTCTATTTTCAGGTCGTAGATCCGATTGTTCTCTTTTGAGAAAGTCAGCCATTTGTAATAGGAAGTGCGGATCATCCAGTAGGGCTTATGGCCGTAGGGCTGAAGGAAGGGAGGAAGATATGATTGGCAGGATAGATTCAAGACACTCATTTTATAATGCCAGAAACAGCATCAGACTAACTAAAGGATGTCACACTGGCTGTGCGCAGGGAAAGCGGAGCGGGCATTGATGCTTTGGACGCTAGAGTTGTGCCGCGCGGTAACCAACGCAATAGCTTCTTTTCGCGCTATGGCTTTGCTTCCTAAAAGTCAGAATCTTCCTAGTTTCTAAAGCTGCGTAGCTGTGTGGATTTAGGAGGAAGCCGGTTAGTTCCGAAGGGAGTTATGAGAGAGAAGCTATCCCTTTTCTTCAGAAGTTTCCGCGCAACATGGAAGCCTTTCCTTCGATCGGGTTTGTGTTCAGTGTACTTTGTTTTTGTGTTGGCGGTTACTTGATTGGTGGAGAACAACTCTATGTAGTAGGTTTGAATCTTACAGAGCGGCAAGGATCGAGAAAGAACTAATTGCATCGATTATGGACACAGACGATTCAACGAGACTTTTGGGTGCGGGTAAGCTCCGTCATTCGCCGATGATGGCAGGTGCCCAACAGCTGTAGTCTAAGGAAAGTCTTTCCCATGTCTAGGACCCTACCCTCGCGTAAAAGAAACTGGCCTACCATCGACAGAGTAGGCGGTGGAAGAAATTGAAGAAAGAAATGCTACCTCTCGACCTTGACCACTTGTTTCCGAATCTTTTCATCCAACTAATGAGTGTAAAGCATGGCCCCATAGGGAGCGTATTCATGACAAAGCGGGTGGATTCCTCTCTGTAGCAGCTCTTATGCGACAAGGGTTCTCCACGCCCACTTCATCCGATGGGAAGCTGGTGTAAAAGCAAAAGCCCAAGAAGACTATCGGCTGTCACGCGGAAGAAATCCATTTGACCTATGCCTGGAAAATGGATATTCTTTCCAGTCGAAAGGCATTCCTTTGGGAATCAATAAAAGGTCTTTTCCAGTGAGCTAGTTGGTTGCAAGTTCTAAAGGCAGGTTTCAACGAGTTGGGAGAGTAAACAGTTCAAGTGCCACTGCAAGTTCAGTTCTCATCTCAGGTGTTGAAAGGCAGGACGTTATCAAAGGTAGATTCGCCACACGATTGAAGGTCTTTCAAGTGGTTCAAGAAGCCTAAGAAAATCCCTAAGTAATGGGAAGAAGCAGGAGCAGTGTCCGAGCAAGCATCAGTCGGGCCCCATTGCGAATAAAGTCCTTCCTCAACAGAACGTTATCACGCAAACCAGTTGAAGTGCCAGTAGCCCTTGACTTTAGCGAGTTCCCAGAAGTCCGATCTGATTCAATTCCACTTCATTTCTACAAGTAGAATACCGGGATAGTCAGGTAGCCGGAGATCCATTCTCTTCGCGTAAGTTATTAGGCTTCCTGCAAGGAAGTGAGAAAGATTACGTTAAAGCGCCAGTTTGAACCTCGATCCTGTCTTCAAGTTCTGACTTTAGAAGGTATATGAGCCAGTTCAAGTGCCTAGGCACGCCAGTCCAATACGGCAAGCTTTTTTGAGGTTTGTTTTTCTGCAATTGAAATAATGGAAGTTGAGCCTATGATATTCCGAAAGTGTCCCACACATGGCATGGAATACCTAAAGCATTCTGATCCTACTTACGCTGCTACAATTGCTTTAGCGCGAACAGCAGTCGGGGACTTGTTGTAGGGCAGTTCGGAAAATAGTTCATGCTTGACTATGTTCGGCCTCAAAAATGAAAGAAGTATCCGTGCTGCTCCAGATCAAGAATTGGGGACTTTCTACACCAATAATAAGATTGAACAGATGCTTTAAGTTCAAAAGGTGCAACATGAGGGCTATTCATTATTTCGACTACAAACAAATATGCATTAAAACCCCCCCGAGGGAAAAAGCTCAGCGAAGGTCCGCTGCCGATGGGGTTCCAATACGAAATTCTGACTGAAAAGGGAGCTATCACCAATCATTAACCAATGTGACCTATTACCTGTTACCAATGTCACTAATTCATTAACCTTAGAACTCTTACCTATTGACTGACACCTATATATAAAGTACGGATATAACTACTGCAAGGGCGCTCCGTGGGCTACTAACAGCTATTACCAATTCACTGAGCTAGGGAAGTCACAGTCAAGCTAGGTATGGATGGAAGGCAAGTCACTTCACTGCTAGGAGATATGGCAAGTACCTGCTATTAACTGAGCTAGGAATTGAAAGCAGAAAGCTGCTTACCCAGACTTCCCTTAGCGATTTGACTGAAAGCCTTACGATGGACTCTCGAAGGGGTGGCGAAGAAGGCTCAATTGCTGGGCTCTCGAGACAGTTTCCTCGTACCAAATATTCCAAGGCCATGACCAAGCAGAAGAATTCAAAGCGCGAAAGAGGAAATAGAAAAAAGGCCTAGCGTTGAGGCCATCTGGCTTCCTTGTAAATAAGTATGAATTATAAGAAAGTCATGTTTCGGGCTAGCCTATGCTTACGCCCTTTCGTCTTCGTCCTGTAAGCCAGAATATCATCTTCCGTTTTGGCTCTTGAGTAGGGGCTGCAAAAGCAAAAGAGGATTATAAGACCACTAAGGTAAGTAAGATCCCGTCCTCAAGATTCTATTCTGATGTTACGAGAAATCCCTCTACCCTATTTGTTAATCCCGAAGGAAGCTTCCCTTTTGTACTCAATCAATGTGCTTGTCTAACTCGGGGTAGCAGTCTATCCACTTTCTTATTAACACATTGCAGACATGCATCTCAGTCTATACAGCTCGAGTGTTAATGAGAAGGAGAGCGAAGCGAGAGTGCTAGTCTTCAAACAGAGAGGATCCTAGGCTAACGGCTTGTCTAGCTGGGAAAAGTCGATAGACTTGGTTTAGCCAGAAACAGGGGTCCCTGACTTCAAAGAAGCTTGGAGCTTGGCCTTGTTAAGCTTCAAGTTTGATAGCTTAAGCAGACAGTGAGATGCATATACGACACAAATTGGAAAGGGGGAATTACAAACTTGGACAGTCGAATGCCGGAATGGAAGGGAACAGGGCTAATGAACCTCAGTCTAAGTCAAGTACGGAATCAGCTGGGTCAATCTCCATAAGTAGGCACCAAGTGGTTCAACTTAAGCAAGAAACAGCCGCACCTGGAAAAATTCTTTCATACCTGAAATTGTATTAGCAATGAGACCTGGTTCTATCTATTCCTATGTAAATGGTATATGGTATCGATCCCGATCCCAGTTCGGCTAACACGAGGAATGGAAGAACAGCTTCTCTCTTGTCTAACTGGCAGGTAGCATCTTTTTATTTGAATATAGAATGCTGATTGGGACTATCCTTATCAGTCGAGCTATTTTGTCTCTAAGCTAACAAGTCAAGCTGGGGCCAGGCAAGCTCACAACTATTGGCAATCTTGTCAATTAGAAGACCAGTACAGGCAGGGCTTGAATAGCTTTCAGTTCGATCGACCACGAAAGCAAGGAACTCCTAGCTCTGGAGCTGATTGAATTGATTCTTTTTAACAGCTACCGACACCTACTAATCGCTTCGCACCTTGAATCTATTATACGTACTCCGTCTCCGTAACAATGCCGTTAAGCTTCCTACACTATAGGGAGGGCTTCCGGCTCTGCTTTTCGACAACAGAATCAAATCAAAGGCATCCCTTACTCTTGCCAGTGAAATAGAAAGACTTTCCCAACCACGGGATTTTAGATCCAAAGAGTGGAAGTAAGATGGAAAAAGGACAGGTTAAGTATAAAAGATCTAATATAATTTCAACAAAACAAATTTAATAAAATAAAAAGGGTTGTTGCTTGGTCTTCTCTTTTATTTAATTAGTATCTCTTTCTTCAATTAGAACTGGAAGGCATACATCAAAAATTTAGTGTGCCATTTGAATGAAAATGAGATAGATTGTTTCCAATTAGTCATTGAGGATACACAAACAAAGTTGGGGGGTTTAACCCGACAAGTACTCTGTTGAGGTAATTATGTTAAGTTCCTTGTGTATCGTACAATAAATGAATAGAATTTGTGTATGTATTCCCGGTAAAAATAGGGGCACTCTATTCTATTTCATTCATCAAGAAAATCGAAAAAGAAAGTCAGACGAGTATATCTTAAAATAGTAAATATAGGAATACTAGAAACTTTTTGGAATCATATTCAAGAGAAAAACGTTCTAGAAAGATTCATAGAATTAGAAGAACTATTCCTATTGGCCTCAATTTCTGTATCGTTTGGTAATGACCTTAGGTTAGTAGGCTCGTATTGATTTGTTCTTTCACGATCAACTGAGTTGCGCCAGAACAACGGGGTGTTCTTTCGCTGTTTCGAGATGAACTATCCCGAATCTTTTCATTATTCTTTTCTTCTTTTGGGTGAGGTCGTGGGAGGATCTCTGGTCGTTTCCCTAGATAAAAACCTTTCGGAACCCGAAGTTCCCTCCATTTTTATATAGGTCGGAGCTTCAATTGTTTTGTATGAACTTGGTCACCTTGTTCGTGTGTTGATCTAAATTTTTCTGGCGTGCAGGTGAGATGTCTTCATTGCTGAGGGTAGGAAGCATACATGCTCAACTGGCGGAAGTGTCAAGGAGTACTCCAAGTGAGAAAGGGAAGAACTCACTAGTGGATAGTTTGTTGAAGCATATGAGGGCTTCGAGATCTTGAAATCAATGGGTTTCGAGGGCTCAGGCGGAAGCGGATGGGTCGTCGACGTCTTCAGACTCTTTGATACCCCTTGGCTCACCTTCGAAGTGCCGAAAAAGAGGTAGGCATGTCGGCGGAAGCATGCTTCCTCAAGCGGCTACGCATTCGGTAGGCAATGAGTCCGTGTTGCCGGAGGCGGCAGTGGTAGCTGGCGTGTCACTGAGATTTCGGCAGCCGGTTTCAACCCTATGCGAGGGTAAACACATATGTTCCAGTAGTCAATCGAGTTTTCCCGAGGGGTGGATCCCTGGGAGTATGTTCAACTTCTGATGAGCAGGCTAAGAAATTCTATGTGAAGGGACTCTGAGGCTTAGTCTCAAGAGGTGGTTGAAGTGGAAAGTGCTTTAGCGGCAAAAATTGATGAAGTAACGCGTCTAAATGTCGTTGTCTTCGAGTCTGCTGCTCGGATAACGGAAGTGGAAGAAAAGTAGAGATCGGAAGTGGAAATGCTTTACCTTGATCTTGCCACAGTGGTGGCGAAGAGTTCCCATTTGAAGATTGAGGCTGAGGAGGCCAAGGCTGAGATTAGAAGGTGTGACTTGGCAAGGCAAGCCCTTGAGGATGAGATGAAATGCCTTTAGGACGGTGCCCTCGCAATGCATATTAAGGGTCGTGAAAGAGCGATAGAACAGGCTAAGCTCTTCGCTCCCAGTGTTGATTTTTCAGTAGTCGACTTCCTCAAGGAAGTTAGGGATGGTGCCCTAGTGAACCCTGAGGCTGAGGAGGATTTTTCTTGGTCCCTTGGAGGGGAATCGTCAGTTGCGATTCCAAGTCAGTGCTCATTTTCTCCAAGGGGTGATATTGTTCCGGGGAGGAATGCTCCCGCCGCGCCTGCCAAGGCTAATGTGATCCCTCCTCATTAAATGTTTCAATTTTTTGTTTGCCCATGTGTGGGCTAGCTTGATAATTACCCAGGGTTAATCTTTTTCCCTTTTTAAGAATTGTTTGGTTTGTTTGACAATTGTTCCTTTGTGGGCTTATTTAAGCATGCATGTTTTTTGTTTTGCAACATGTTTTTGCTAATTTTAGTGGTCTAGTTTTTGTTGTTGGTAATGCTCGCCCCCCTCTGAAGGGAGAATCTTTGTTTGAGGCTAAACCTTCTATATCAACTCAGAAGTTGTTTCGGTGGTTAAGTAGTAACATTGGGATCTGATGTTGAACTAGGCTGGTTCCAGAAGTGGTCTTGTGTAATGATGGTAAAGTCAGAAGTAGTGTCTCGAGGGCCGAAAGAGCTGCACTCGGGAGTTCAAGCCGAGCTCGCCAAGGAACATAAGGCAGGACCATGCGCAAGGGGTTGAGTAAGAGCTCTAAGGCTAGAAATAGTGGCGTGATAGACAACAGGCCAGGCTGGTGAAAACTGAGTCTTGATCGTGTAAGGGTGCTATGGCTGGAAATAGCATCTCTGAGGGCTGAGGACTGCAGTCGGGGGTTCAAGCCGAGCTCGTCGAGGAGCGTAAGATAGAACCGCACATGAGGAGTCGATTAAGGGCTTTGAGTTCGAAAGTAGTGGCGTGATAGCCAATGAGTCAGACTGGTGAAAGCCAAGTCCTGGTCGTGTAAGGACACTGAGGCTGGAAGTAGCGTCTCTAAGGGCTGAGGACTACACTCGGGCGTTCAAGCCAAGCTCGTCAGGGAGCGTAAGCAGGACTGCGTGCGAGGAGTCGAGTAAGAGTTCTGAGATCGAGATTAGTGGCATGATAGCCAATGAGTCAAGCTAATGAAAATCGAGTCCTGGTCATGTAAGGGCACTCAGGCCGAAAGTAGTAGCTCTGGGGGTCGAGGACTGCACTCGAGAGTTCAAGCCGAGCTCGCTAAGGAGTACAAGGCTGGACCGCGTGTGAGGACTCGAGTAATGGCTCTGAGGCCAGAAGTAGTCGCTCTAGGTGATGAGAACCGCACTCGGGGGTTTCAAGCCTAGGTCGTCGAGGAGCGTAAGGCAAGTTAGTGGCGACGGGTCGAATAAGGACTCTGAGGCCGGAAGTAGCGGAGCGGTGGCCGATGGACCAAGCTGGTGAAAACTGAGTCCGGATCATGTAAGGGCGCTGAGGCCGGAAGTGGCGCTCTGGGGTCCGAGGTCTGCTCTCGGGAGTTCAAGCCGAGCTCGCCGAGGAGCATAAGACAGGACCACGTGCGAGGAGTCGAGTAAGGGCTTTGAGGCCGAAAGTAGCGGCCCGATGGCCGATGGGCCAGGCTGGCAAAAACTGAGTCTTGGTCATGTAAGGACGCTGAGGCCAAAAGTGGTGGCTCTGGGGGCTGAGGATTGCTCTTTGGGGTTCAAGCCGAGCCCGTCAAGGAGCATAAGATAGGATCGCGCAAGGAGTCTAGTAAGGGCTCTAAAGCCAGAATTAGCGGCGCGGTGGTCGATGAGCCAGGCTGGTAAAAATTGAGTCCAGGTCGTGTAAGGGCACTAAGGCCGAAAGTGGTAGCTCAGGGGGCCGAGGATTGCTCTCAGGGGTTTAAGCCGAGCTCGTCGGGGACGTAAGGCAAGACTGCGCACGAGGAGCCAAGTAAGTTTCGAATAATGAAGTATTCGTTAAAGAGGCGAGATGGTCGTAGAGTTCCCTAGGCATTCAAAGAGAAAGATGCGAGAAATGTAATTTTATTGAATAATAAAAAGAAATTGTGCGTACATGAAAGTGCTTGGTCTAAGCTTTATTTGTGCTCGTTGTGACGATTTCATCACGATTTGAGATATCTTTCAAGGATTGTGTTGGGGCTATTTTCGCATGTCTCGTCCTGGGTTTTGCTCAAAAATCTTTATCGGTTGTTTGCGTTCGACTATGGGAGGTGCTTGCAGACCGTTAGGCTCTTTCTTTGATTTGACCATCCTTGGCCTAAGGCATTCATTGTAGCACCGTTAGGCTTCTTTCTGGTCAGCGTGGAGTACGTCTACTTCCATTTCTGAAATAGGAAATTTTAATGTTAGGTGGGGAGTGGATATGATAGCTACCAGATTGTTGAAAGACGGTCGTCCTAGGATCATATGATATGGGATGTGGATGTTGATGACTAGGTACCGCACATTAATTGTTTTTGCTTTAAGTTGAGAGTTGAATGTCGTCCTTAGCCATATGGCTCCTTGGGTGTCAACTCTTTCTCTTGAGAAGCCTACCAAGTCTCCTTTGTAGAGGGTGTGTGAGGCTTTTGTTAATTGCATTTTCTCAAAGGTAGAGTAGAAAAGGATGTCGGAAGAGCTGCCTTGGTTGAGTAGGACCTTTTTGATGATAAAGATTCATGCAATCACATAGGTTACGATCGGGTTGTGTAGGTTTTGAACAGTTCCTTGAAAATCAAATTCATAGAACGATATTACCAAGGTTTTGGAGATGGGCTGGTGTAGGCGAGTAACGTTATCGAGTAACACTATCGACAGAAGAGATCTCTTTCTGGCCGAGCTCGATTCTCCGCCTCTTGCAAATCCGCCGGCAATGTAGTCTATAACTCCTCGGCGTTTGTTTTTCGAGCAATCAGCTCGACTATTCTCCCTCTGACCCAAGTGGGGATTCGAAGGTGTTCGGCTTCGACATCGAGGGTCGCAGCTCCCGCTCTGACCTCATTCTCTTTGGCGGTGGATGTGTTGAAAGGAATAGTGCCCTTGAGCCAATCACATCTCAATGTATTTAGGGACTATTCAAGGGTAATCAACTTAATGAGGCCACTTTTTCATCATATGCTGCTTCTTTATTCATAAAGATTGTGGTGAACCCCATGAACCCGGGCAAATGATTTCGAGGCCATGATGAGATCATGCCAATGAGATTTGGAATCTACATGAACATGTTCTAAATGTTCCAAGTCGTAGGATCACCAATTAGGGGATCGGTGATTCCGAATAGAGTAGTGCACTTGGTACATGCCCTATATGATAAGGGGTAGCTGATCTCACAGTTACCTATGAGCTGTCATTAATGTACAAGTGCAGGTGCTCATTAGGGAATGAGTTCACTGAACGAACCTGCACGAGGAACACAAAATGAAATCCATACATGAGTGTCAATAGGATGTTCCTCGGCTGATAGTAGGTGCAAGCAGTCCTTGGACTTGAAGTTGTCATGGTTACCTTGTGAGTGACGACCTATCGCTTTGATTCTATCCTTACGTGGCCCTCAACGTCATATGCTAGGTATTACTGGGCATGTGGAAGCATTCATGGAGGTAGGTGAGCAACCAACGTGGAATCAGTTACTTCTAGTGAGAGGAGATAATGTGCTATGTTTCCCTACAAGTATCGACTCGGGAATCTCTGTCCAGAGTAGACATGAAAGTCAGGAAGATATTTCTACGTTTCATTATTGAGATGACATCTTGACGGGTGGAATACATATGAATCGGTATTAGGGTTTGACACTTCTTCCGTACCCTAGCTGACTTCGCGATATTGTAACCGAAGGATTTAGTTGCACGGTAACTAATCACCGAAGGGTGTTCGATCCCTGTAGATTGAACCTCACACTATCAGGATAGTCATGACACGTTGCTAGACCTTAATCTTGACTTGTGAGTGGAGTCTCTCACGACCACACTAATGGGATTTAGTGGAGGCTCATAAGATTCGAATAGAAGTCGTTCTATCGGATCCGACCCTCCGTTATGCACAACTCGCTGTTGGCTTAGTTTGGGGCCCAATGGGTCACACACAATAGACTAACCTTGTAAAGGACTTTATGAGATAAAGTCCGAATGCGGCACTATATGTCTACTTTCATGGACATGTTGCAACTCGATCACGGATCACAGATCTTGTTTACGAACATTCTTGTTAATAGGCTATTAATTTACGGAGATAAATTAAAATTTATATTTAATTGGATTTAATTAATTTCGAATTAATTATGAAGCTATTAAATATAAATTAATTTGGAGGCAAACCCCAGAGTTTTGAATTCCAGGGAGAGAGTTTTTGCGGGGCCGGGTCTACTCTTGTAGCCACCCCCTTCTTAGTGGCTGAACACCCCATAGGGAGGGGTTGGTTAATTAGTTCTTTATCTTCTCGGAGAAGATTAAGGACTTTATTTTTTAGAGGCTTCTTGAAGAGAAAGGCTCTAAAGAACTCCTCCTCTCCATTGGTGGCTGGCCATCTACATCCTCCTTCCCTGGTTTTCGCGAAGCCAAATTGAAGGTGTTCTCTTCTTGGGTGTGCCGCAATCTTCATCTTCTTGGAGGAGTCCAATAGGACAGCGAGGTATCTTCACATCTTCTCTTTCGTTCCGGTGTTTTCTCATCCTCTCTCCTTCCCTCTTTGGTGCCCGGTTCTTGGTGGAAGGGCCGGCCTTGCCTTGGTGGATTTCGGGATTGAGAAAGCTTCTCCGTTGAACCACAACGAGCCCCGATGTTCGCTGCCCCTATTTTTGCGAGGTGCTTGGTGTGGACTATTGTTGGAGGAAGTGCACGTGTGCGTCAGAAGATGGGGATATAATCAACCATACCAACCACGATTTGAGGTATATCTTCTCCTTTTTCTCCGATGTTGAATTTCTTAATATTGGTAAAGTAGATCATTGTTTTCGGGATGGTTTGAATTTTTAAATTGTTATTTTCGCTGCACTTTCAAATCCCATCCCAACAGTGGTATTAGACCCACCTTTAGCAATTTTTTGGAGTTTTTATTACGCGTTATTGTTGCATTTACGAACTGTTCGTTCCCTAAACATCATGCTGCACGGTTTTTATTTTCGGGAGTTCTTGAGTCGTTCTCTTGGCTCCATGGTTCATATGATGAATCGGGGTGGTAGCCTACTGTCCAAACTTATCTTGGACAGATTTTGAACTCAATAGCCCCATGGGTTCATGGTTGAACAGCCCCAAAAATTGAAATTTTGGATGGAAATGTAACCCGAATAGCCCATTTTCGGATTTTGTTTTTTCCTTTCCTTTTCTTAATTGCTAAGATGCATGAAAGGATGATTATGGATGAGCCCTATATGCATGTGACTATGTGTAAAACGTGGTTGTGTTGATTGGTTGTAAATTTATAAAATTTCAGCATTGTATCTTTTAAATAGGGCCTGCGTACCTCTGTCTCCCTGTTGAGAATTCTGATTGTAATCCTCTTCTCCCTCTCCTTAAACCTTTCCCCAAGGGTTGTTTGGGGTCTTCATCTTTTAGTTTTGTAAAATTAGAATTTTAGGGGCAGATTCATGACGAGCGCGCTTGCTGCCCCGTTTTGGTGCGCACGCGCAGAGGAGGTGCTCGGCATCATGTTGATGACGGCTTGAACCCCGGGAAGGAACTGATGGAACCGACAACCTACAAGGTGGTTTTAGGCAGCGCCTTGGCGCGACAGAGCTCCCTAAAAACCCTAGGATGATGGCCTTGGTTCGCCCGGTGGTTCGAGTGGAACCCTTAGAACATTCATAATCATCCTTATTTACTTTATGCTTCTATTTATTGCTCTTGCTTCAACTGTTGATTGCTTAGATAAATTATGATTGCATGAAGAAACCCTCCAATAATATTGAGTCTGTATGGCTAAGATATTAAGAATATCGGTCACGCCTTCCATCGTTATGAGGGATAAGTGTGTCTATTGTCACAATGGGTTTGTTGTGCACACACAAGCCCTTTTGTGCTGATAGACACGTTGCACCTCATATGGCACATATCCCTTTTGTGTCTCTGCTATCGGGATGAACATGACTTACCTTGTTGAGTTACACTCAAGGGTGGTTGTTTTCTCGCTAGGGCATACGAATGATGGGTCCAACTAAACTAGGGCTCCTTGGTTTGTTGTGCACACACAAGGCCTTGGTTGCCCTAGAGGCAAAACATATGGAAGTCATATAGTGATGTGATCCGTAAAGAGTTACCTACCCATGGACCTATTATGGTTTGTCATGTTACATGTGAGACCTGAGTAGGAGAAGTGGGATTCCATTTTCCCCTAAGGAAGTCTACCAACGAGGGCTTCCCGCTTCCAAACCGGAGGGTATTATGAAACTACAAAAATTAGTGGGAGACATGATTAATTAAAAGACCTCAATAAATATGCATGTAGAAAATCTGCTCATTCATGTCTTTATTTTCTTGGTAGCATATCATGTCACCTTTACTGTCGTTAGATTGCTTCATCAATGAAAATAAATTAACCAGACCAAATTACGTTGATTTGATGCGAAATTTGAGGATCGTCCTCATTTATGAGAATTTGTCTCACATTCTTGATTCTCTGGGAATGATGCCACCCCTTGGGGAAGGGTGTTACACCGAGGAAGAGAGAACAGCTTATGAGAAGCTGCAAGAAATTTGGAGTGAAGATAACACCACTGTTCAATACTGGCATCCATGTTCGATGAGTTGCAAAATGGAGGACAGCTATCCTCGATCACCTCAAGTTGTTGTATGGTGAGGATATGAGGACAGCTAGGTACAAGCTATCTAAACAACTCTTTCGTGCCAAAATGGAGGATAACACTCTTGATGAGACCCATGTCCTCAAACTAATCAATTTGATTGAGGAGTTAGAGAGGTTGGGGTTCTCCATGGAGAGGGAACTAAGTCAAGACTTAGTACTCCAATCCCTGCCGGATTCATTTTCACAGTTTGTTGATAACTTCCACATAAACAAGCAGGACGTGTCACTTCCCGAGCTCCTTAATATGCTAAAGACTGCTGAGTCCCACCTTATGAAGGATAAGGACACAGTCTTGTTAGTGGGAGATGCCTATGAGGCAAAGTTATACTCTGTTAAGAACAAACTGAAAAATAGAAATGTGAAACCCGTGAGAAATGTCAAGAAGAAAGGGAAAGTTGTTCCCAATGACACCTGCTACTATTGTGGTAAAGATGGCCACTGGAAGCGCAACTGCAAGGAGTATTTTGCAGAGTTAAAACTGAAGATGGTCTTTTGGAACCGCCTCTTCAAGTGAGTACGTTATAGAAAATACTTCGTCATTAAACTCTACTTTATAGTATTTGATACTGGATATTTGATATCAATCATCATCTACAAGATGTTGCAAGAGAAGAAGAAACTTATAAGACTTGACAAAAGGCAACTATGACCTTCGGGAAGGCGATAGGCGCAAGAGTTGCAGCCTTAGTTGTAGGATCCTATCGTATAAGTCTTCTATTCAACAAGACCGTTGATATTGATTTGTTCCCGTGTTAATAAAGGAATATCCTTTTCCTTTGTTATCTAAACAAGGTTGTGAAAAGTTCTTTAAAAGGCAATAGTTGCCGCAAGAACCATTCTGATGAGTTGTATGCGACTGGACACATCTCAATTGGTTTAATGGTTTTGAATGTTAATGATAAATATTTTAAAACACACAAAGAGATAAAATTAACCTCACATACTTCTAGATTTTATGGCTTTGGGCGATTATGAATCGCAGTCAGAACTTGAGTAGTGTGTCTCATGGAGATTCTGGTCGAGTCTCTATTCACCAGACTTGGCGAAAGGCTTGCTGAGTTGATTAGAGTTGGCCAACATATGTGCATGCAGGCTGATAACAACTCAAACTAGAAAAGGATGTTGGCCTAAGATTTTCAACCTTGATCTTAATCTCGATTTTGGTGATAACAAATATGGAACTAATGATTTTATGGAGAGTTATTTTCAGGTTCCATATCGGTTAGCGCTCGACGTCCCCGATCGGAAAAATCAAAGAAATCGGCAAGGACGCTTGTCGACGCTCAGATTCCATCAGGAAGATAGAGTTTAAATTTAGGGTGTCTAGCATGTGTTGTAAATCCTCATGATGATGGAAAGAAACTCAAAAACCAATCATGAACTTCAAAACACGAAAACCCAGAAAATTAGAAACGGTCCTGAAATTCACTAAGCCTGGGGAGCTCCTTGGAGGGCTATATGACCTAGACATTTTCTTGGCACCAAAAGTCCCGGTAATTGTTCCTTAGGTAAAAACTAGTAAACGACATATTTTTAAGGATTTTTTGTAAGCCTTTAACCTATGCATATTTTACCCGAGAGATTATAAAATTTTCGATTTTCAAAAATTTGTACTAGATCCCAAAAGTTAGATTTTGATTCTTAAGAATTTTGATTTTTTAGATACTTTTATTGAATCCAAATGGGGGGTAATCCTTATATAACATTTATGTTTTAAAGTTAAGAAATGTTATATAAGAGGACTTAGCGAAGACGGAACCCGGGAATGAACAAACGAGCAAAAAAATTAGCAAACTGGGTTGATTTTCCAATTTTGGTCGACTGGTCGGTCGACCGAATGGTGCCCAAAAGTGGCAGAATGAATTCGGTCGACGATCGACGATTGACCGGTAAATGACTGGACGATGAAAACAGCTATTTTTCTAGCCATTGAGTTGGTTGTTTAAGGCCAACTCTTCATGGTCTATAAATACAAGACCATGAGAGCCTTCCTCATATGATCCACGATTCTATTGAGTCATTCTTGATCATTCTCAAAGCTTTTCTTAAGTCATCCCTTTGATAACTCTAGTTTCCATGATACATCCTTGATCTTGCCTTCAAGCTTTGAACGATTCATCATTGAGGCATCAAGAGGAACTAGGACTCGTGTTTGGAGCTAACTATTTATTGTATTATTTATTTGCTCCATTGTTTGTGTATTTTTGTGATTTATTTCATTGTATTTGAGCTTGTGAAGACCTAGGTTCTTAGGTCTTGAAATTGGGTGGTAGCCTTTGTGTTTGAGGTTTAAATCCACCGGTGTAAACATAGTTTGCTAGGATTAGTTGAGTTGTCCTTAAGGTTAAGGTGAGAGAGTGCTCTTGGTAGGAAGGAGGGATACTTCTAGGTGTGGAAGTGCCTTCGGTTTGAGAGCGGAGACTTTCCGGTGTAAGATTCTCATTGTAAGGAAACTAATTAATCTAGTAAAACTAGTTTGGAAATCCTAAGTGGAGTGCTTAGGTAGTGGAGTAGGCATTAGGGCCGAACCACTGTAAATCAAAGTGTTAGCATTGTTTCCTTTGCTTATTGAATTACTTATCGTTTATCTTGCTTCCGCTTTCTACATAACTTGTGAATTACCTAAAGTAATCAAGAAACGTTTAAAACCGAAATTAGGCGAAAAGATTAGTAAACACACTATTCAACCCCCCCCCCGTCTAGTGTATGCCATTTCACCAACAAAGGATACTCCTACGATATGATTAAGCACGGGTACGCTTTGAATCGTTTAAGGAGTATGAAGGTGAAGTTAAAGAAACATATTCAAAAAGGTATTATAGGCCTTCAATTGGATCGAGGCAGAGAATATTTATCCAATAGGATTCTAAATTATCTCGAAGACAATAAGATTGTCTTTGTATGGACCTCTCCTGACACAATAGTGTGTCTGAAAGGAGGAATGACACCTTATTGGATATGACGTGATCCATACTTAGCTTCCAATCTCTTTTCAGAGGATAAGCTTTTGTAGCGGCCATAATTTTGTCTATCTGTGATACACCATATAAGATATAGAATGGCAAGAAACATGTCATGATTTGGGGTTGCCTAGCATATGACAAACTTGACCAGGTGCAAATTTTGAGGCATACTCTAAAAAGTGTTTTGGGTATCAAGTTCTCCCAACTGAACAAAAGGAGTTTTGTCACCATTTTCTAAGAAAAGGGGTTTGTCGAGGAAAAAGGGAGTGGAAGATATGTTGAACTTGGTGAAGTTCAGCAACCACGAATAAAATCGCAACAACTAGTGGAAAGTTCATAGGTTAAACCAATCCATATAATTATTACTTCCCATCACTCTTCTAGGAGGCTGTGTAGACTGCCTGAGTGATATCTAGCTATAGGGTATGACCTAGACTCAGGCAATCCATGATCTCTTAATGGTTAAATGTGTTGAAACCATGCAGTGGCATTATGCAAATCGAAACTGGACTCAAACCAAGTACGGACTTTGGTTGACTGGCTCAAAAAGGACGACTCCTATAGGGTGCAGGTGGATCTTTAGGAAAGATCTGAGCAGCTGGCAAGGTGTGAACTTATAAGACCAGACTGGCTGTGAATGAGATCTAACACAAACAATAGGTTGTCTGCAATAAGACATTCTCACCAGTTCCAACTCTCAAGTCCATCAGGATATTGCTAGTCATCAGTGCGTACTATGAATACGAGATCTGGCTAGTGGGTGTCTAGACTGCATTCTTCCGTTACGAAGAAATCTATATGACATAGCCATAGGAGTTTGTATCCTCGATTAGACCGAGTAAGGTATGCGAGCTGCAAAGGTCCATTTATGGACTACAGCTAGCATCGAGGAGATGAAACATCCATTTTGATGAGATAGTCAAAAGGGTTTTGATTTTATCAAATATGTGGATGAACCTTGTGTAGACAAGGTGTTTAGCAGGAGTGTAGTCATATTATATGACATACTTGTGGGAAAAGCGTTCTCATACTCCAGTTATTTTCCATACTGATTCTCTATGGTACATTTGGGAAGGGCCTCCTATATGCTTGACATTAGGATCTATTTGGATAGGTCTGAAAGGAGGCCTGGTTTACCCCAGCCCATGTATGTTGATACAATGCTAAAAGAGTTTTAGCACCGAAGGCAGTAAAAGAGGTTACTTGCCTAAGAGTCATTGCATCAGTCTTTCTAAGATGATGTCTGCTAAGACACTTGAGGAGAGACAAAAGATGAGTGAGATCCATTATGCTTCGGCAGTGGGATCCATCATGCGATGCTTTGCACTTGGCTTGATATTGCTTATACCTTAGAGGTATCTAGCAGATTTCGGGAAAAACCGTGGAGAATAACATTGAAGAGCAAATGGAGAACTCTCTCGGGCACTTGAGAATGATAAGAGGTGTTCTATACGACGATGAAACCATATGATTGTATAAGGATACCTTTAATGGTGGTGTGGTAAGCAAGAAAGTATTCCTAGTTGGGTATTGTAACCGGTAAGGTGACTACGGCTTTGTGCTTTGCTACTTACTCTGCCGCTTAGGATAACATCGGATAAAGGAGTTTATCATTCAGTGGGAGTTGTTCCTGAGGTTGCCAGTTCAGCACCGGAATTGTATGACAATACTAGGACTAATGCTCAAAGTTAGGGAACTAAGATCCCGTGAAGATCATTGTTTTACTTAAAAGGTAGTATCACCTTGTCGTTGGAAAAAGGTGATGACTGAAAGACATTAATGTAGATTAAACTGATTACCATAGCAGCAGATTCGATCACCACTAAAAGTTGGTATACATATACTAGGATGATTGGCTAAAGTGCAAGTAGGAGATTAAAAGGAATAGTGCCCTTGAGCCAATCACATCTCGATGTGTTTAGGGACTATTCAAGGGTAATTAACTTAATGACGCAACTTTTTCATCATATGTTGTATCTTTATTCATAAAGATTGTGATGAACCCCATGAACCCGGGCAAATGATTCCGAGGTCATGATGAGATCATGCTAGTGAGACTTGGAATCCAGATGTTCATATTCTAAATGTTTCTTGTCATAGGATCACTAGTTAGAGGAACAGTGATTTCGGATAGACTAGTGCAGTTGGTACATGCCCTATACGATAAGGGGTAGCTGATCTCACAGTTACCTATGAGCCGTCATTAATGTACAAGTGCAGGAGCTCATTAGGGAGTGAGTACACTGAACGAACCTGCACGAGGAACACAAAATGGAATCCTTACTTGAGTGTCAATAGGATGTTCCTCGAGTGATAGTAGGTGCAAGCAATCCTTGGACCTAAGGTTGTCATTGTTACCTTGTGACTGATAACCCATTTCTTTGGTTCTATCCCTACGTGGCCCTTAGCGTCATGTGCTGGGTATTATTGCACATGGGGAAGCATTCATGGAGGTAGATGAGCAACTAATATGGAATCAGTTACTCCTAGTGAGAGGAGATAATGTCCTATGTGTCCCTGCAAGTGTCGACTCGGGAATCTCTGTCTAGAGTAGACATGAAAGTTAGGAAGATATTTCTGATGTTTTATTATTGTGATGACATCTTGACGGGTGAAATACATATGAGTCAGTATTAGGGTTTGACACTTCTTCTGTATGCTAGCCGACTTCGGAATATTGTAACCGAGGGATTTAGTTGCACGGTAATTAATCATCGAAGGGCGTTCGATCCCTGTAGATTGAACCTCACACTATCTGGGTAGTCATGGCACGTTTCTAGACCTCAATCTTGACTTGTGATTGGAGTATGTCACGACCACACTAAAGAGATTTAGTGGAGGCTCGTAAGATTCGAATATAAGTCGTTCTATCGGATCCGACTCTCCGTTATGCACAACTCACTACTGGCTTAGTGTGGGGCCCAATGGGTCACACACAACTAGCTAACCTTATAATAGACTTTATGAGATAGAGTCCGAATGCGGCACTATATGTCTACTAGCATGGAAATGCTGCAACTCGATCACGGATCACGGATCTCGTTTACGGACCATCTCGTTAATAGGCTATTAATTTATGGAGATAAATTAAAGTTTATATTTAATTTGATTTAATTAACTTCGAATTAATTATGAAGCCATTAAATATAAATTATTTTTTGGAGGCAAACCCCAGAGTTTTGAATTCCGGGGAGAGAGTTTTTATGGTTCCGAGTCTACTCTTGTAGCCGCCCCCCTTCTTTATATATAGTGGCCGAACACCCCATAGGGAGGGGTTGATTAATTAGTTCTTCATCTTCTTGGAGATGATTAAGGACTTGATTCTTTAGAGGCTTCTTGAAGAGAAAGGTTCAAATGAACTCCTCCTCTCCATCGGTGGCCGACCATCTACATCCTCCTGCCCCGATTTTTGCGAAGCCAAATTGAAGGTGTTCTCTTCTTGGGTGTGCCGCATTCTTCATCTTCTTGGAGGAGTCCAAGAGGACAGCGAGGTATCTTCACATCTTCTCTTTCATTTCGATGTTTTCTCATCCTCTCTCCTTCCCTCTTTTGTGCCTGGTTCTTGGTGGGCCGGACTTGCCTTGGTGGATTTCGGGATTGAGAAAGCTTCTCTGTTGAGCCACAACGAGCCCCTGTGTTCGTTGCCCCTATTGTTGTGAGGTGCTTGGTGTGACTATCGTTGGAGGACGTTCACATGTGTGTCTGAGGACGAGGATAGGATCAGCCATACCAACAGCGGTTTGAGGTATATCTTCTCCTTCTTCTCCGATGTTGAATTCCTTAATATTGCTAAAGTAGATCGCTATTTTCGGTATGGTTTGAATTTTTAAATTGCTATTTCCATCGTGTTCTCAAATCCTATCCCAACATGTATTTGTCTAGGTGTCCTACGCGGACCAAATCTTCAAGTTAGTCGCCGAGTACCACACAGTCCTCGGTGGTGTGTTTGTAGGTGTCATGGAAGGCACACTTCTTGCTCATATCGACGTTGGGTGGTAGCTTTTGCTTTCCCGTGTTAGCGGGGTACTTGATAAGCTTTATGTGATAAATATAGGATGATCTCCTTCCTAGTATTAAAAGGAGTGTACCTTTCAAATCGTGTGTTCGGACGAGGTGGTGACCTTGTCCCTTTGCCATTGTTCTGCTCGTGGCGGTTGCGGTCTTCGCTTTTTTTATCTGCCCTTTTGGGTTTTTTTATCTTCGATAGGGACCTTGGGGTTTTGCTTGTCAATCTTTTTGGCTTATCGGAGTTCTTCCATCTCTATAAAGCTAAGGGCTTTCGCCTGGAACTTCACCATGTCCTTGGGCTTCATGAGGGCGATTTGATCGGCAAAGTGTCTGGGCTTCAGCCTGAATTTGTTGGAAAAGAATCCGACTCAGGGGGTCGAGGTTGGGGATTTCGACCACTATAGCCTGAAACCTACATATGTATTCCCTTAGGGGCTCATGTTGCCCCTACTTGACATAGTGGAGGGCATTCTCCATTTTGTGGTAGACCCGCAATGTGGTGAACCGGTTGAGGAAGACACGAGATAGGTCCCCGAAGGAATGAATAGACCTCGGCGGGAGGGAAGCAAATCAGAACAAAGCAATTTTTCCCATGAAAGTTGGAAAATCCTTGTAGAGAGCAGGGTCGGTCTCTCAATGTAGTGCCCAAAATCCTAATAACAATATTTTATCCTTAAGCAGGGGACCGTGGGCTCGAGTTAGCGCGGATTGGCGTAGAGCTTCGGGATTGAATCCGGGTAAGCAGTTAATGTAGAAAAATTTAGGAAAAATTTATTTATTATATTTCTATGATTTAACATGCTAAGATGATAGAGGGTCTCGAGTCGAGTCTAGCGGTCCAATCGAAACTCGAATCGGAGTTAGAACGGATTAGATATGGATTTTAGAAGTCGAGTTGTTTAAGTGCGGTCATTTTGGTAATTTGGGCCAGCTAGGACCCATAAAAAGGCATTGAGGGGCGCACGGTTACAATTTTAGCCGTACGCCACCCGAGAGAGGAGAGAGAGTGCGATGCCGAGAGGGAGATCATGAGTTCGTCGGCGTTCATCGTAGGAAGGACCCTAGCATCTTCTTCCTTTCCTTTTTCTCCAATAAGGTGAGTGGATTAAGCCCTCTTTCCCCGATTTCCTCATTATGCCGCCGCCTCATATGAGAGGGATTTTCCATATTTCTTTGCAGATTTCCTCATTTTGAATTCGATTGATGAATTGATTGAGTTTTAGTTATTGTCGTGAATCTTTTGATCCGAATTTTGGACCTAGTAGCATGCTCCAACCTGAATTTTCTTGAGGATCCCCCCCCCCCAAATGACAGCTTTCAAATCAGAGACTCTCACACGTAACCAGAAAATGTCAGCTTGCACCCATTGGATCCCCTCAACCCCTTCAAGCACAGCTCACGCATCATCACTCTTGTGGTAATTTAATTTGCTTCCTTTCCTCACATCATGTCAACATTATCTGAGCTCATGGAATCATGCCTTATGTTAGCTAAAACCACATGGAATCAACGTTATCTTGACAGTAGTTGATTCATGAAGCTTGTTTCTTGATGGGAGAATAATTGGGAGTTAGGGTGTGCCGCCCCTTCCCTAAGGGTTCCCTAGGAATTAAGATGTCGGCCGACCATTAGTACCCCGTAGAGAACCTTGAAAAATATGGTAGGTATTAAGATTACGCCTTAACTTTCACATATTGATAGAGCATGCCTTAGGGTAGAGACCCTTAAATTGGGAAAACAATAATTTAGAGACACATAGGGACACCTAGAGATGTAGGATCATAGATTGCATTTAGCGTTGAGGCGATACTAAGGAGGGCTAATAGGGCCGAACCCCCCTTGCTCTTAGAGCACTTGGGTAGGGGGAAGGCCGGCCCTAGGTGGTGCGATTAGGGACATAAAACGAGATTGTGCTTTATTGTAGATGCTCACTACCCTAAGTACCTTTTGTAGGGTTCTTTATTGATAGATATTTTTGCAGCTTACGTGTTCTAGCACATTGATATATATCTATGTTATTTACTTGTGATTACATGCATGGTGTGACGTTATTAAATTATTATGGCATGATTTATGTAATGTACCATTATGATGCTACACTTATTTATGACTATGCGCATGTTATTCTTTATATATGCGGGATGTGATTATGGCATGAGGCCACAGAGTGGCCGAGGTATGTTGATAGCATACTTTATTTATTATTGTGTAGTTGCTTCTTCTCCTTAGTGTGCTATTATGTGTGTGTACCATGCTTGGTGCATATTCTCGGAAGCCTCATCGGTGAGGGGAGGGTATGCCCCAACGAGACGGTGTTGGCACTATTTCGAAAGTTTCGGCCGGCGAGGGGAGATCATACCCCAAAGAGATGATCGGGAATCCCGACATATGAGAGGAGTGTATGCCCCAAAGAGACGGATCAGAAGAGCCGTGTTTGTGAGGAGAGAGCATACTCCAAAGAGACGACACTGGCAGGGTGGTAGATCGGAGGCCACATCGACTACCTATCCTATGTGGCTATGAGGACCGACGGGTCTGGGTGAGCATGTGGATTGTTGCATTGAGCATATTTATATTTTATACTTGGTGGATTATTTCCTGCTGGTTGCTATATGATGTCTAGGAGTATTGCTCTGCTGGTTAACAAATGCACCTGGATTATGCTTCATTTTTCTTATGCTTAAATATGAGATTTATTTGATAATGCTGGATGTGGTGCATTGGGGACTGATCTACTCACTAAGTCCAAGTTGGACTTACCCCTCTTATGTTGTTGTTTTTCAGCACCTGAGCAAGATCAGAGAGGTACTGGGGTGCAGTAGTGCGGCTGGTGGCGGTAGGGCAGCGAGTCTCGTGACATGTCATGGTTGAAGGGGATACTGAGTCGAGTCATGTTGCTTTTCGTGTCATTTGAGTCATGTAGACTCGGTTTACTATGTTTTCGCATTTATGTTATTTTGATGTGTCTTTGTTTAGTAATTAAAGTTTTGAAATCAATTTGAACATTTAGCTATTTACTGAGTTGGTGGTTTCGGTTTTTGAAAATAAATATCTTTTATAAATCTTTGAAATGTTATTAAATGTTCATGTCTGGTTTGTTTGTACATGTGCTTCGATTTGGTTAAGCTTCGGGGTATATGGCGTACCCTGGCCGGTCATACCGGGTTTGGGGTGTGACACTCCATGATAGAGTATCATGGTCTTGAATGTCGTTAGGTGTATTGTAGGATCGCTCATACCTCCGTAGGGTGCCAGAGTGGCAGGCAACTTGCTCTTCGACGGGAGGCCGATTGTCATTATATGCTTAGCGAAATGTCCCGTGTCAATAGGAAGGACAATCATGGCCCTCCTGGCTTCGGGGTCCTCCTCTTTTTCCTGACGAGGGGTGCTGGAGACCTCGTCGCGAAGGATGGAAACCAGTCTCCTCCTTTCTGTGTGATTTCTTTCTTCGTGCTCTAAGCAGTGCCATTCATGGTCAGCCGGGAGTTGTCTCCTGGACCATATCAGCATCTCGACTTGGACTGCTAACCATTGGTTCTTCGCTTCTAAATCGTTTATCTGACGCTAGGGCTCTTCAGGGGGAGGGTGGGCTGGTGCCGTAGCATCGCTCCTCGCTGTTTCAGCATCATTAAGTTACGGTTGATCATCGCCATCGGGTGAAGCCCCAGGGCGGAGCCATTCAATCTGGCTCGAGTTAAGTCTAGGAGTATGGTCAGGTGGAACCCCTTGTCGGAGTCGTCTGGTTCGGCTTTAGGTGAGTTGTGGAGTGTTGCTTGGTCTAATTCAACCGGGCCCAATAGTTCTAGTCCAGTCCAAATATATATTAATTAATAAAAACTATAATCTTGTTTTTCTAACAAATAGGAGTAATTTTGTACTTTATGCTTTAAAAATATATAAAAGTAAAACTTATATAGGAGGGTTAAAAAACTACTTCTCATGAGGAAAACTACATCTTGCCAATCAAAGGGAAGAGTTTTCAAAATAATAACTATGCCCACCTAGGGTTGTTGTACTCTGCTAGGGTTCTAGCGTTGAGTGATTCAAGTGTCTCTTTTTGAGATTTTCTATGGTGTTCTCACGGTAGGCCGAGTGTTGCTTCCTGATGCAGTCATGGCTGCTACTCGGGATGATGAAGAGGATCTCTTTATTTAAGATATGAAATATTTGAAGAATAAGATCTCTAAACATGTTTAACTAGTTTGGACTTAAAAGTAGGTCTCTAATATCAACCTAGAACAAGTTTCATTTAATAAAATTTGCCTAAGTGCTTAAATTCTACATACTCATGAGAATTCAAGGATTTAACATGTAATTCTAATCATGAGTATAGAGACATAATTTAAGATTAAACATTGAGGTATAACACTAAGATTTTGAATTAATCAAAGTTATACCTTATTCATGATGATTTCCCAAACGTACCCTTTTCTTCCTAGTTATTAACCTTCCTAAAATACCCATAACTTGCAAGTAAGCTACACTAGTGTTTTAGAGAAAATATAGCTACTTAGCAAGCTAACCAAACAAAAAACAAAGAGAAGAATCAAGTATCATTATCAAAGTGCATCTTTGCTAGATAGTTTGAAATTCGTTTTAAATGAAATCAAGTGATACCAAAATGAATTTTAAGAGATCACAAAAATAATAAATATGAAAACATGATCTCCAACCCTTCCTATTGGTTGAAAACCGAAAGGCCACAATGAGCCTATGATTTAGAACCACAAGGTCGCATGAGCCCGTTATAGGCTACATAGGTCTCCGAAGAGATCGGAAATCAAAAATCAAAAATATTTTCCAAAGAACTCTTTAGCAAGAGCGGGGAAAACAACTCAAATTAGATATGTGTCATAACTCCAACTTAAATAAAACAAACCAAAGTAAGGAGATGATACAAAGTATACCTAGATGCCAATTTCCATACCTTAGGCATCATGATGATTTGAAGTTGCAACCTCTTGAAGATTTCTCATTTGGATCCAAGGTCAACTTCAAATTGTGACAACCCTTCCTATTGGTTGAAACCGAAAGGCCACAATGAGCCTATGATTTAGAACCACAAGGTCGCATGAGCCCGTTATAGGCTACATAGGTCTCCGAAGAGACCGGAAATCAAAAATCAAAAATATTTTCCAAAGAACTCTTTAGCAAGAGCGGGGAAAATAACTCAAATTAGATATGTGTCACAACTCCAACTTAAATAAAACAAACCAAAGTGAGGAGATGATACAAAGTATACCTAGATGCCAATTTCCATACCTTAGGCATCATGATGATTTGAAGTTGCAACCTCTTGAAGATTTCTCATTTGGATCCAAGGTCAACTTCAAAATTCCATTTTTCTTTACCCTTGTGTGGTAGCTCCCCCTACAAGAGAGCAAGAAATCTTTGGTACCCAAATGGCTTTGGGTCCTTGGGGGTTAGTTGGCCTAGGTATCCAAAGTGTCTTAGCAACACTTGGATTCTTCTTAAATGCACAATCATAGATTACATGGCCATATGTACCACAACAAAAACAATGTCCATGTAACTTTTTATTTTTGTTATGGACATGTGATTTATCATTAGAATGATTGACATGTGAAACATGATGAGTATGAGCATTCTTAGAAATATCATTCTTCTTCTTATGATCATGAGGTCTAATGGTAGAATGCATAGCATGGGAATGATGATGAACATTGGCATTCTTTACATAATCATTTCTAGTGTTATTAAGAAATGAAACATTTTTCAATTCGTTTACATAATCATTTCTAGTGTTCTTAAGAAATGAAACATTTTTCAATTCGTTTACTTTCTTATTTAAAGACACAACCTCATTTTTCAATGAATTAAGAGATTGATATAAGGCATTAGATTGAGATTTCAAATTGTTATTTTCACTTATAATTTTTGAATTCTCAAGTTTCAAATTTTCATTCTCAAGCTTTAAGTCCTTAAGCTCAAGTTTCATTTTCATTAGCATGAGAGTTAAGCCTTATATTAGATTTAAAAGAACTAGATTTCATTTTCTCATTTTCTAATTTTAACTCATCCACATGAGAGTTAAGCCTTATATTATCTTTCTTCAATCTTTTATTTTCATTATCCTTTTTAACAAGCAAGGCATACATTTTCTTGTATTCATCTACTAACTCATTATATGATATGTCGAGAGAACTAGTAGATAGCATTATCATTAGCATTAGCATGACTAGAAGGAGAAGAGTACCTCATCATTAGCATCTATGAGGCAAACTTTTGAAGTGACTTCGTAGTCATGGCTAGAGGGTGCTTCAAGTGAGTGAGAGGTGGAGGTGGAAGCACTTGACCTCTTCCTTACTTTGTTCATCATGGTAGGACAATTTTTCGTCACATGCCATTTTTCTTTGCATATATGGCAAATCACATTCATTTTCCGATTTTTAGTGCTCCTATGACTAGAGACACTTTGGGCTTCAAAAACTATGTTAGTATTGGAAGGATGACCATTGTCATCACTACCTTCAATAAAAGTTTCTAACTCCTCGGTTTTAGCATAATCATATAAGACATTTAAGCAAGCCCAAATATCGAATGCGGAAGTACAATGCATGATCTTTTCAAAAATATTATTTTCCAAAGAACAATGTATGCAATTTGTTGCCTTAGCATTTAATTCAAACCTATTAATTCGTTCTTGGGTCCATGCATCCATGTTTTCCTTAGGTTCAATATATTTGATTATTACCATGTTAAAAATACCTAAACCTTGAGTATTTAGGAAAGTATACATTCTACTCTTCCAAAGACCAAAGTTACACTCATCGAACCTAGGTGGTATATACGCTACACTCTCTAGTGCCATTTTTCGGATCGAGGCAAGATATAGACGAGATGGTGAAATCTCAATCCACTTCCCGCTCTGATAACAATTGTTGGTGAAATGGCCACACTAGAGGGGGGGTGAATAGTATGTTATCTAAATTTTTCGCCTAATTCCAATTTTAATCGTTTACTTGATTATTTAGGCAAGTTGTAATTTATCAACTAAATGCGCAAGCAATAATAAAGTAATTTAGCACACACAAAGAGAATGCTAACACAATTGTTGATAGTGGTTCGGCCCCAATGCCTACTCCACTACCTAAGCACCTCGCTTAGGATTTCCAAACTAAGTTTTACTAGATTAATCTTGTTTCTCTTACAACAAGGACTTTACACCGAAAAGTCTCCGCTCTCAAACCGAAGGCACTTCCACACCCGAAAGTATCCCGCCTTCCTACCGAGAGCACTCTCCCACCTCAACCTAAGGGACAACTCAACTAATGCTAGTAAACTAAGTTTACAATTGTGGGTTTAAGCCTTAACACCAAGGCAATCACCAACTCAATCAAACCTAGCAACCTAGGTTTACACAAATGGTATATAATAAAAATAACCAAGAAAATACAATAACAATTGGAGCAATAAACAAATCAAACTATACTTAGCTCCAAAAGAAACTCCCTAGTCCTCTTGATGCCTTGAGAAGATGAATCTTGAAGGTTCAAATGCTAGATCAAGGTTTTATCATGGAAACTAGGGATTGCAAAGAGATGGCTCAAGAAAACCTTTAGAGATGATCAAATATGGCTCAATGGAAGATTGGATGCATCATTGAAGGCTTGGAAGAGAGTTTGGGGTGGGTAATTATAACCGATGGATCGACCGCCCAAGCGACCGCGGCATTCTACCGCTACTGGGCGAACTTTGGTCGACTAAATTGGCTACTGCCAATTTCCCGCCACATTCGGTCGACCGATCGATCGATCGAATCGGCTACTGCCAATTTTCGACCCTATTCGATCGACCAACCGGTCGATCGAAACTGGAAAAACTAGCCCAGTTTGCTGATTTTTCTGCTCGTTTGCTCGTTTCTGGGTTCCGTCTTCACTAAGTCTACTTATATAACATATACTAACTTCAAGTTAATAACTTTAAAATATAAATATTATATAAGGATTACCCCCCATTTGGATTCAATAAAAATATCTAAAAAATCAAAATCCTTAAGAATCAAAATCTAATTTTTGGGGTCTAGTACAAATTTTGGGAAAACAAAAATTCTCTAATCTCCCGGGTCAAGTATGGGTAGGCTAAAGGCTTCCAAAAAATCCTTAAAGTTACCTCGTTATCTAGTTTTAACCCAAGAAACAATTACCGCCATTTTTTATGTCAAGAAAATGTCTAGGTCATATAGCCCTCCAAGGAGCTCCCTAGGCTTAGTGAATTTCAGAGCGATTTTCGGGTTTTCATATTTTGGGGATCGGGTATGGTTTTTGGGTTCTTTGCATCATAAAGACGATTACATTACATTCTAGACTATCACACCCCGACTGAGAGTAGTGTGACCGGCCAGGGCCCACGTCCTGCCCTGTAGCCTACTGTCTACACTGACATCAAGAAACCAAAACATATCGACTGAAAGAAACTTAACATACTTTATAAAAACTTTGCAAGTCACAATATATATAAGTTTTTCAAAACAAGAAGAAACATCAACATCAAATCCAAATGGTTAAATATCAAGTTTTACAATTCTTTTCAAAGATAACCTTCAGTGCAGAAATAAAACCAACATAACTAGGACTAGTCTAAGACTCATGGATGCCGCTACGGGATATGGCACCGCCTCCGCCCTCCAGCTGCACCATGTCGACACCAAGCTACTGCTCATGCTCTGCAAAATAAAATATAAACTGTGAGTCCACTTGGGACTCAGTGAGTGGCTCAAATGAACCTGCACATAATCCTCAGACCTGTATATATATCATACAAGGCAATAAAAGAATGTACAAGGAGGTAGAGTGTGTTTCTAATACAATTACAGACCCTCAATGGATCCATCAGTACCAACTGTACATGATAACCTGCCACCTTGGCTTATCAAGCCTCTAGCATCCGGCCCTTGGGCCTACTCATAGCAATATATTCCGGCTACAGCCATCCCTACCATATCGGGTAGTATCATCTCAAGATGCAGGCAAACAATCCCGGGCCGTCGACTAGGATGGCCACTAGTCTCCGGACACCGTCTGGGGTAAGAATAGCTAGTCCCACCCAACTGAGGTCTGGCACCTAGCGGGCCCGCTGGCGCACCTCTAGACCTAACTGGCCGAGCTGAGCATTGGTTATTTCTAACCTCCTCGCTCCTCAGCGGTCTATCACAAGCACATTACACTGAATGTGGACTCTGAAGCCACTGTGGTCACAGGAATTGAGAGTATATCTTTTGTCATTTTTGACAAAATCTTAAACTTTAGAGTGTTTGCTTTCCACCATTTTAAAGCATCAAAACTTTCTCCATTAGTAGAAATGTATCTACCTTCCTCAAGACACGCATCAAGATCAGATTTAGAAGGTGTGACACATTCTACACTTTGAGCCCACATATCAAATTCACTCATGCTTTTTGTTTTATTTTTTTCAAGCAATGAAGTTTTATTTGAAGAGCCACTGTCCATGTTGGTTTGAGAAGGTTGTTGTGACTTATACATCTCAACATAATGGTTGTAAAGATCATAAATTGCATATTTCACAACATCAATTTTTCTTTTTGCTTCAAACTCAGTCAAATATATTTTCGAAAAATATAAAATAACTAATTGCATCTTGTATCGAGGATCTAATATAGATGCAATTGCCATTAACAAGTTGCACTCACCCCAGTACTTATCAAATTTGTCTTTCATTTTGAAAGTCATGTCCTTCATGTAATCACAATCATCAACTATAGTTAACTCCAACAGTTCTTTGATTTTCCAAACTTCAGGTAAGAAAATATTAGCAGTTGGGTATTCATAACCAGAGAAAACATTAGTTGCTTCATTAAAAACCTCCAAGAATTCCATGATTTTAGCAGTTTTTTCCCAATCCTCATATGATGGCAATGACTTATAGTTAGAATCTCTTTCATGGTATCTCGAAAACACATCTTTAAACTGTAAAGCTGACTCAAGCATGGCATAAGTTGAGTTCCATCGAGTAGACACATCTAATATAAGTCTTTTGGTGGTGGACAGTTGTAATTGTCTCGCAATTTCATTGAACTTGTGAAGTCTAGCAGGTGACCCCTTAATATATTTAACACTTTCACGAACTTTAGAAATAATGTCATGAATTACAACCAATCCATCTTGAACCATGATGTTGACGATGTGAGCACAACACCTCACATGGAATATTTTTCCACCAAAAAATAGACTTTTCTTCAAAGTAAAACTATCTTTCAAATGTCTAACTACTGAATCATTTGAAGAAGCATTGTCAAGAGTAATTGTTGAAATTTTATTTTCAATGCCCCAATCATTTACACAAGAAAAAATATTATCACTAATCATGAGACCAGTATGAGGGGGTGGCATGCTAATAAAACTCAACACTCTTTTCTGGAGGTTCCAATCATAGTCTAAAAAATGAGCAGTCAAGCGCAGTCAAGCACATATAACCAATAGTTTGGTTAGAAGTCCACAAGTCAGAAGTAAGACTTATCCTATCAACACTACCAAGCAAAGCTTTGATTTTTTTCTTCTCTAAAGCATATATCTTCATGCAGTCGGCCCTAACAGTCACTCTTGACATGCTTTCAAATTTAGGATTCAAAGTTTTCATGAGTAGTTGAAAAAATGCATGCTCAACCATCCTAAAAGGATACTCATGCACAATTATCATTTTTGCAAGTATGTCTCTAACTTTTTCCTTGTCATATATAAGTGATGTCAAGTTACCTATTTTACCATCAGGTTCCATAGTAGGTAGTTTCAATACCTGCTGAGTTTTTCCTGAAATGGTAGCCAAGCGAACTGCACAAGTGAGCATGTGTCTGTTTAGATGTGTTGTTGAGCCAGTGTTTTGGTAAGCTAGACGAGCCCGACAATAATTGCATTGGTTTTTTTCGGTATCATCCTTAATTATGACTACAGTGAATTCATTCCAAACTTTAGATGTTTTTCTTTATTTCTTTTCCGGAGTAGTAGTATCATCATTTCCAGTTTCGGATTGTGGTCCTGAAGTCGTGTTTGGAGCCTCTTGGCTTGAATTGACAATGGCGGAATTTTCAGCAGCTTCAAATTGTAGGACTACAATAGTGTTTGGATTATTCTCAAGCAACGCAGCACCTCAAAAGCAAATAAAATAGTAAAAATTACTAAACTAAACTAAGTTGCTGATAAATAAGTTGCTATTGTCAATAAATAGTCTCTAGGCTGAAATGATGTATGTATCAGTTTGTACATACAGTAGAAATAATGATATATCTGAGTTAGGATGATGTTGTATGTATCAGTTTGTATGTTTGTATATATCAGTTTGTACATACAGTAGAAATAATATCAGTTTGTATGTATCAGTTTGTATATAAATAAAGAGCTGAAATGAAATGATGTTGGCATTCTTCTAATAAATAGTTAACTAAACTAAATGAAAAACTTGGAGTAGCTAATTACAACGAGGGTCTGCAGATCTAAATTAGGATGATGATATCTCAAAGCATTAGCACAAGTTAATACAGTATAACAGTTAGAATATAACAGATTCAATATAAGAATTAAAACTATTTATTACAGTATAACAATTACAATATTCAGCATTGGCATTCTTCTAATAAATAGTGAACTAAACTAAATGAAAAAAGTTGGAGTAGCTAATCAGGAATCAGGATGATGCAACTGGAAGAAACTAAATTGAATTAAATAAATAAAGAGCAGAAATGAAGTATGTATCAGTTTACCATTATCTGAGTTAGACATGATGCAAATGGAGAAAAATTTGTTCACTGCTCGTTGTTTCACTGCTCACTGCTCACTGTTTGTGCTTACACAGTGAAGAGAGGATGTTACCCACTTACCCGACTGTGAAGAAATTAGGTTAACCAACTGAAAAGAGGAAGAATGGGAGATTGTGAGTTGCGACTACAGGAGTCTAGAGAATAGATTGCGAGAACTGGAGGCGAAATGGCCAACTATTTATAGAGTTTCAGAAGCTCTATTCGTGCGAAACATAAATTGAATTCAATGTAACTTACATGATTACAGGAGCAGATCTTCTTGGAACCGAAGAATACCCTTCAACTTCTTAGCGATTTGGACTCCACAAAGATGTAGAATGATTTCCGAATCGGAAATTGCCGATCAGCGCTTGAACTTCTCTAGGGTAGAAGTAATGGTAGAAGCACTGAAGCAGCATGATACATCGGGAGTGGAGTCTTGGCGAGAGTATTAGGGCATAAGTAATGGCTCGTGGCTGACAGTCGATCGAAGCAGTCGAGCTCTTCCCGAACAGCTCGCGCGATGTCGAGCGAGCACTTCGCGAAGTGTTCAGGAAGAAGATGAGCAGTTCGATGGGGTTATCGAGCCGAACTCATCATTGATTATATTCGGCTCGAGCAAATGGCCGAACCTTAAACTGGGATCGGATTTGGCTCTAACCAGCATCGAATCCGAGTCCCACTCGCCAATTTCCGAGTCAAGCCCGAGTCGAGCCCGAGTCGAGCCCAAGTGGTTCGACTCGGTTTTCAGCCCTAGGCGCAGCAGGTATATAAATTTGGGCACCAAATTTCTTAAGGATGGGAGGATGTTATGACCAGTATAAGAAAAAAAAACTAAGCAAAATTAAAAATCATCCACTCGATTGCTAAGGAGTGGGTAGGCATAGGGGTTGCAGGCAATGGTGAGGTGAGGGGTTTTAAGAGAGGGAGAGCTGCTGTGGTGGGAGGTTGAGAAAGAGGAGGGAGGAGAACCTGCAAGCGGAGGAGGAGTCGGCGCGCATGTTGCAGGTGGAGCTTGTCATCGCTAGAATCACGGAGTCGAGGTAGGAGATCTCATCCACTCCGTTGTTTTACTTCCGTTGTTATCTCCGACGAATCTGATGATGAAGGCGAGAATCGGTTGCGGAGCCGAGCCCGAGTAGTGGCCGCCGCATGCTGCCATGCTGTAGACGGCCACACCGGAGGTCGACCATGCCGCGGTCGGCCACACCGTGAGCGCCACGGGCGGTCGTGTCGCGCAAGCCGGCAATAGCGCTGGCCGCGCTAGGTGGTGGCCATCCCCGGCCACCATTCAGTGGGAGGTGGGTCAGACAGGTGCCGGAGGCCAAGGAGAGGGCGGAGGTGCCTTCAAGTTGGTCGTCGGCGGCTTGGGGAGCCACCCAATATGGGTTTGGAGTGGACTGAGGAGGTGGCGGGGTCGGGCGCAGAAGGGCCACCATCCGGCCGGCGGTGAGTCAGACCAGCCGCGGAGGATGGGGAGAGGGCGAAGAGGTCAGCGGGTGGGTCACCGGCAGTGGCGGAGAGGGGGAGAGGGACGGGCGCGAGCGATCGGTGGAGAAGGTGGGGAGGTCGTCGCGGCCTCCCAGTTTAGATCGAGTGTCCCACCGGTGTAGGGAGCCGCGGGAGAGGCCGACGATATCGCCGGGGCGATTGACGTGGGCTCGAGCAGAGCAGGGGAGGGTGGCGTTGGGGGCAGTAGACGAGTGAGGGTGGGTGGGTTTATTTGATTTAATAAATAGGTTAATTAAAGAAGAGAGTTGTATCACATGAAATGGGGTTGATTTGTAGATTATTAGGGTATTTTTGTAGTTGATCGTAGAGTCGTCGAATCGAGTTGAGGTGAATACCAAAGTTGTAGATTTTTGCATTCCGAACGCAATGGTGAGGTTGGTTTTCTAAGAAAACATTGTTAGGATGCCCTTCTAGTAGGTTGATTGCTTAGGTGTTTAAATAATATTAAATTATTAGTCTAAAAATTTGGTGGGTTAATTAATGTGAAATATGGGTAGTTTTGGTGATGGGTTGAGTCTGCAAGTCTGTCGTTCCTTGTCTAATGTTGATTTGTCATCGAAGATAAATTACGGAAATACCCATGCTTCCGGTGTTTGCTTTGCTTCTAAAAATTTATCGAACTCCTATTGCACATTATTGTTGGACATGCCATGTAGAGAAATTTCATGTGTTATATTTTATTGTTGCTTATTGGTATTTATTATTGATCATAGTATGTTATGTTAATCCTATGTTGCATTGGATTTGTCACCGTATGCATAGTATCATGTTATTATATGTGGTGGTGTTTACTTGTTGAGCATGTTATTATCATGTTGATCATGTCATAATCACTTGGAGTTGTTATATTGTTGATCATGATGATGTTATGTTATTATCATGTTGTTCATGTCGTTATCACTTGGAGTTGTTGCTATATTGTTGATCATGGTGACCTTGTTGCACTCTTGGAGTATAGTTGCATGGTTGTTGTCAATCTGGAGGCTACGGCCTTGGAGAGGACTTCGGTCAAGGACCATTTCAGTGTGGTACCCCCCAGGCATGGGAGAGGGTATATATGATATTGACTAGTCGCATGTTGGGCACCTTCAGGTGCGATGATGTCGCACACGACATCTAACGGACTACCTGCTGGTGGGGGTTGTACATCACCGTTGGAGCGGACGGTTGATGCCACTCTAAAGGTGGTAGAGTGCGGGGTTTTTACCCAACGGTCCACACGCTCGATGATTCAGTTGATGTCATTTAAGAGTAGGTGTAGAGTATTTGTTGTGTTCATCGCCTTTGACTGCATCTTAGGCCAAGTTGTTATTCATTGTTGAGTTGACACTTGATGCTTGTTGATCATATTGTGATTCTCCTACTCAGCATCCGCTGATCTCCTACTCAGCACCCGCTGATCTCCGTTGTTGATCATTTGTAGATCGAGGTGTAGATAGTTTTTAGACAGCTAGTAGACAGTCGTAGATGTGGAACTCTGATGGCGACTGCTTTTGTATTTTGTTTCGTTTCGTTTTGTCGCCTTATAATGCTAAACCTTGATATTATTATTTTGGAGCTGTAATATGTAGAACTATTCGATGTTTTGTTAAATCTTTTATTTGAACGGACTGTTCCTTATCTTATGTACCATCGGACTTATGGATTGTAACTATTGGTTTTAATGTTGTTATTTTATTTTATGTTATGATTCAAGGATTTTCGTTCTACTGCGCAGTTTTTGAGTCGCCGCCACATCTCGGGTCATGGCTGTTGGAGGCGGGCCCGGGCTGGGGCGCGACAAGGACACCCTTTGGTATGTTAGGCAAGGGCAATATGAGTCCTTGAGGAAGTACATATGCAAGTTTCAAGCTATGGCGGCCAAAATTTTCAACCTCGACGAACGAGTTGAATTCTCCTCCATCAAATTCATGCTGAAGCCCAGACACTTTGCTAGCCGTATCACCCTGACGAAGCCCAGGGATATGGCCGAGTTCCAAGAGAAAGCCACCAGCTTTATAGAGATGGAAGAACTCTGAAAGGCCAAAAAGTCCAACAGGTAGAACATCAAAGTCCCGGCTGACGACAGCAAATCCAAAAAGGCATGTTGGCCGAGGGTTTTTTCCTCCGTGCTCTACTCTCTTCATGATTATTTTGATGATTACAAACCAAGTCTATCTAACCAAGTTCTTGAAGCATGAAGGTCGTAGGTTCGATAAAAGGCGGAAGTCGATTTCGTAGTTTACGACATCTATCTCGATACGGCGAACATTTACAATGACCTATAGAAGTTTGATGTGTGCACCAAAGACATCAAGGGTGAGTTTAAAGAACACATAAAAAGCTCTTCAAATTAACGCATGCTGAAGGTCGGAACCCAAAAATGAAGCATGCAAGAAGAAAGCTGGAAAATAAAAGCTCAGCCCAAGTTCGGTTGATCGATCAGGCGACCGAATGTGGTCAAAAATTGGCACTCGACTAAAGTGCGCCTAAAAGCGGCAGATTGTCGTGATCGCTTGGGCAGTCGATCAGTCGGTCGACCGACGATCGATGATCGACCAGCAAGCGACCGAGCATCGCCAACGGGTAGAAAAATGCCCTTTGACGACACCTTGAGTTTGGGGGGTTATAAATACCCACCCAAAACTCTCTCCCACATGGTTGTTGATGCCTCTAAGCCTTAAACAGTGATCCTAAGCATCTTCTAAGCTTTCTCTTGATCAAATCTTCAGAAGCTAGCCCTTGATCCCTCAATCTCAAGTGTTCATCATTGGAGGGTCCTTCAAGTTTGCTAGGCTCAACAAGAAGAGGTGATCCTATTGTGATAAGTCCTCATTTCTCTTTTCTTGTGATCAAAGTGTTTTTAGTTTGTTTTTTATTGTATTAACTTTATTGCATAATAGACCTTGTGTTGGGTCTAGCGAGTTTGTGGTAACCTTGGTGTTTAAGGTGTAAAGCCACTTGTGTAAAAGTAGATTAGGAGTTGTTCTTAGGAATTGAGGCGGGAAAGCTCACTTGGTGTGAAGGTGGATACTTCCGGGTGTGGAAGTGCCTTCGAAGGGAGTGTAGGGTCTTTCCGGTGTAAAGTCCTCAATTATAAGCCACTCTTAATTTAGTGCATTTGTGTGTGAAATCCTAAGCACAGATCTTAGGTAGTGGAGTAGGCGGTTAGCCGAACCACTATAATTTCCTTTGCATTAGCATTGTTCTTCTTGCGTTTGCTTAACTACTTTATTTTATCGCTTTCGTAATTAATCATCTAATTGTCAATTGCCTAAGTTGTAAGAAAATGATTAAAATCGTAAAACCGGAAATAGGCAAAAAGATTTAGATAACATACTATTCACCCCTCTAGTGTGGTCATTTCTCCAACATTTGGTATCAAAGCTGGTCGTATATTGAGATTTCACTGTCTCCTCTACATCTAGTCTTGATCCGAAAAATGACACTAGAGTTGGTAGGGTCTGTACCACCTAGGTTTGATGAGTCAAACTTTGGTATTTGGAAAGGAAGAATGTATACATTCTTAAAGACTCAAGTTATACGTGTGTTTAATATGGTAAAGTCAAAATACATAGAACCTAAGGAAAATATGGATACATGGACCCAAGAACAAATTAATAGGTTTGAGTTAAATGCTAAGGCAACAAATTGCATATATTATTGTTTGGAAAATAATATTTTTAAAAAAGTCATGCATTGTACTTCGGCATATGATATTTGGGCTACTTTGAACATGCTTTATGATTATGCTAAAATTGAAGAACTTGTTACCCTAAGTGAAGGAGACGATGATAATTGTCATACTCCTATATCTAATGAAGTTCTTGAAGATAATAGTGCATCTAGCCAAAGAAGTATAAAGAGTCGGAAGAGAAAGGTGATATGTCACTTATGCAATGAGAAAGGGTACGTGAAGAAGAATTGCCCCAAGCTCAGAATCGAGTGGCGATAGGCTTCCCTCGAATAGACAGGGAAGTTATTAAAGGCAAAATTCATCAAAGAGATCTGATTTATAACGTGGCTCGCAAATGTTGTAATGGTCAAAAAGCACTCGGGAAAGTGGCAGATGTGTATCGACTTCACCGACCTCGATAAAGTTTGCCCAAAGGATTCTTACCCATTGTTGAGCATAGACAAACTTGTCGATAGTTCCTTGGGATACCAATATCTAAGCTTCAAGGATGTCTATCCAGGCTACAATCAAATCCGGATGCATCCGAAAGATGAAGAAAAAACAACTTTCATCACCTAACATGCAAACTTCTATAACAAGGTAATGCCCTTTGGGCTTAAAAATGAAGGAGCCACATATCAACAACTGATGAACAAAGTCTTCGAGAAACAAATTGGATGCAACTTGGAAGTGTATGTCGACGACATGGTTGCCAAAACACCGGCCACCGGAAAACATTGCAATGATCTCATCGAGATCTTCAACCAGCTCACGCACTACAACATTAGATTAAACCCAAAAAAGTGCACCATCGGAGTTCACGGTGGCAAATTCCTCGGTTTCATGCTGATGCACTGAGGGATAGAAGCTAATTTGGAGAAATGCCGAGCAATTCAAGAGATGCAGAGCCAGTGCAACATCAAGGAAGTACAACAATTCACTAGGAGGATGGATGCGTTGTCCAAATTCCTCTCCAGTTTAGCTGACCGAGCCGCTCTGTCACGCCCCAACTCATGGTAACGTGATCGGCCAGGGTATATGTGACTATACTCCGTAGCCTAAACCATGCACATGCCAACTCATATCAGTAAAACATAGCGGAAAGAATGAAACGGTTTTTATTTTAAATGAAAAACCAAACCAGATTTCATTAAAAGTAATTTTATCAAATAGTAAAGTGCGAAAAGAATAAATCAAAGTTTAATAGTGTACTTTAACAAATGAAATCAGAATAAAAGACATAAATGCCCCCACGGGACTACAACTCCAAAACACCAAATCACAAGTGCATGACAAAACTACTACAGACTCGACTACAACCCCTAATTAGGACTGCTATGAGATCAATTTGGCTCCTCTACTCTCTAGCCGCGCCAAGTGCTCTAACCCACATCACCGGTCAGGCTCTACATAACAAATACAACGACGACGCGTGAGTTCAAATGAACTCAGTGAGTGGTTCTACCAACCCCCACGAGAAACCAATCACAGAAATACAACATATGATAAAACACCTGTCTCAGACAGGAAAAAAGTCACAAGGGTGTGACTAACTAACAGGCCATCTGGCCACCATATGCCCGAAGGCATCCAACACCCTAATGGTGAAGTACAATAGGCCTAAGCCTACCATGCCCTAAGGCAACAAAACATACTAGGATAATCAGGATTGGCCCATCCGAACTTATCCTAATATAAAGAAGCTCAGGAGCAATCGAGATTGGCCCGTCCGAATTTGCTCCACGTGACACGAAGGAACAATCGGGATTCACCTGTCCGAACTTGTCCCTTTAAGATATCACAGGAATAATCGGGATTTGTCCGCCCAAACTTATTCCTTGAATGAAACTCGGGAACAAATGGGATTCGCCCTTCCGAACTTGTTCCACGAGGAAGCATAGGAACATTCGAGATTTTCCCATCCGCACTTGTTCAAAAGGAGATAATGTAGGAATAATTGGGATTCACCCATCCGAACTTATTTCTTTAAACACATGTTGGGAATTAACCATCCAACCTTTCAAGCCAAACCCGCAATACGGCTCCTATGTCGAGCCTCTCTGTCATTCATTAAGATATGACGCAACATGACCTAAGTCAAGTGTCTCCTACGGTGTCGTAGGGATGCCTTAATTTAGAACGTTACAACACTCAATACTTGATCCCAATCCCTAAACACGTAACATCACAAACCTGTGAGGTTTTATTCCATGCATAAACTTTATTTGTTGGTTCACAACAGATTGTGCTGCCACTTTTGAATTTTAATTATGCAATTAAAATTATAATCACCAAGATTATCATTTTATTTTAGGATTTTGTTTTAGCTTATTGTTTTGACCGAAACAGATGTATCTAACCCGAATCTAGTCTCCAGAGTATATCCTATGTTTCCAAACTATATTTTCTAGTCAAAACGATAGGTTACACGACTATGTCCAGAGAAGCATTCTCATCTCAACAAGAATTCAAAATTAGTCCAGATTCAACAATTCAGCATGAAATTTCAGCAATATTGATTTTTCAGCATGACATGGAAATAAATCCAAAATTTACAGAATATAAATCCTAAATTACTATCATCACAGATTCATAACATCAAATCCATCATACAAAATAAGTTTCATAATTTTCTAATCAAGAACTAACATGCATCCACATCATCATACACTACAAGAAATATGGTGATTTTCGACGGCCATTGTAGTCGAAAGGTGGTCGAAAGTTGGTCGAAAACATTAATTTAACGACCAAATTTCGACTAGTTACCGAGGCTAATATTTGCGTCAGTAAAACCTTGGTCGAAACGAGTACCGATAGTTTATCGAGAAAAAATATTGTCGATAATTACCGACCAACATTTTAATCGAAAAGTTGTCGGTAGTTCCTCGGTAACTACCGACAAAAGTTTTGTCGGTTGCTCCTCGGTAATTACCGACTACAAGTGTTGTCGAAAACTGTGGTCGGTAATTACCGACGACATGTCGTCGGAATTTCGTCGAAAACTCTAAGATTTTTTTTTTAAAAAATAACTAATAAATCGGGCTAATAGATCTCTCCGCCCTCTCCTCGTCTTCGCTCACCGACGCGCTACTGTAACCCTCCAGAGGCGACTGCGGGTTGGCCCTCCTCTTTCCTTTCCTCTTCTCTGTTAGTGCCGCCATGTTGTCCTCCTCTCCTCCCATCGCAGAGATTATTTTCGGCCTCCGGAGTCTCATGACGGGCGACCGCTTGATCTGCTTTCCCCAACCTAGTAACTCCACCGGGGGAGGAGGCGTGGACGTGGATGGCCTCTCGTCGCCCTCTGCCTCCGGGTCAAGGCGGCTCCGACGGCAAAAATTGAGGAGGAAGTTTGCCACGAGAGCGATCTAATTAACGCACCCAGATGGCGCCAGTTCTTGAGCTGGCACTGCAGGAAGCGCTGCAGCGAGAAGATCGCGGAGATTATTCTCGGCCTCGTGAGTCTCATGACGGGCAATCGCTTGATCCGCGGAGATTATTAAAGCCCTAAGGCTGCGGAGGAAGGCGTTGTGCCGACCCTCGTCAGGAGGTGGAGGACGGCGCAGGATCAACGTGCGCCCCGTGAGGAGCAGGATCGGCTTGCGGAGGAGGAGGACAGATCGAGCACGCGGAGGTTGCGAACGGAGAGGAGGGCGTCGGGGAAGGGGCCGGAGAAGAGGTTGCGATCGAGGAACAAAGCCCGAAGGCTGCGGAGGAAGGCGTTCTGCCGACCCTCGTCAGGAGGTGGAGGACGGCGCAGGATCAACGTGCGCCCCGTGAGGAGCAGGATCGGCGTGCGGAGGAGGACGGCGCAGAGGAGCATCACGATCCACGACCGACGGATGGAAACATTCCACTGGCACCAGAGCGAAGCACCCCGACGAGAAGAAGAAAAAGAAGAAGTGAAGAAGAAGAAATATAATTAAATATAAAAATATAATTATTTATTAAAAAAAGGAAGAGAGCAGGAGGTGGGAAATCTCCCGCCTCCTGCTTGGGCGGCCGCACATGCTTTTTTTTCTTTTTTTTTATAATTATTTATAATTTTCCGACTAATTTTGGTCGAAATTTTTGTCGGTAACTCTTTCCGACGCAAAGACGTGTCGGAAATCTAACGAAATTTTTCGACAACATCTTCTCGTCGAAAGTTGTGGTCGATAAATCCAATTTCTCGTCGGTAATTCTTTTCGATGCCGAAAGTTGTCGGAACTTTAACGAAAATTTTCGACGATAGATTTTCGTCAAAAATTTTGGTCGATAAATTCATTATAAAAATATGTCTTTAATATTTCCGACCAAATTTTCGACGAAAATTCATCGATAATAATATAATAATTTTTCAACACATTTTGGTCGAAAAGTTTTGTCGGTAACTCTTTCCGACGCTATCGGTCGTCGAAAATATAACGAAAATGTTCGACAACATCTTCTTGTCGGAAAATATGGTCGATAAATCTAAATTTTCTTGTAGTGATAGGAACAAGACTCATGCTTTAAATCAAGAATCCATACATGGCATCAAGATTAACCTTTCCACAAGCAAACATAGATTCATGAACTGGAAATATCATATTTGAACACACCTCATGCATTGGCATCAAAGGAATTTAATTAAGAAGATGAATCCAAGCCTAAATTTTAAAGAACATGTCAAATATTTCTCTTAGGCATTTTGTCGAACACTTGGAGGGCACCCTTTTTCTCCACATTGGCCGAGCACCCCTAGGGTCATCCTAGGGCTGCCGAGCCCCATAGGCGGGGTGTTTGGGCCTCCTCTTTCAAGACAACACGTGAAAACAATGAGAAACTTCAAGAATGATGGAAGATTCAACAAGAACTCTCAACCTTCAAGAACGGCTCAAGAAAACGAGAGAAACCTGAGGAAGGAGGGGTAAAACCACTCACTCGATTTAGGAAGACGAAATCAGGGAAATTCCCAATCGGCGGCCTCCGAATCCGGCCTCACAGGGTGGCGGCTCCACTCCAAGCCGTCAGCTCCAAGGGATGAGAAGAGTGAGTGGGGCGGCTCGCCTTGGTTGGGCGGCTCCTCTCTGCTCGGCTCCAAGAGAAGGGAAGAGGAAAGAGAGGAAGGGGACTCATCTCGGCAGCTCCTCTGCGGCTCCAAGAGAAGGAAGGGAGGGGCGGCGGCTGGCGGCTCCTCTCTTCTCTCAATTGGCTTGTGCGGCTCCAATGGGGAGCCGCAAACCAAAAGGGGGGAAATTTATAGATGCCTCCCCAAGCCCTCAACCCTAGCAACCCGCATCTTCCTCAAGCCGAATCCAAACCTGCTAACCCACCTAAGCTTAGTTAAACCCAATCTAACCCCACGCTCCACATAAGCATCCAACATATGCTCACCCCAAATGCGACATAATTTAATAATCATGCACACGCAACATAATAAATAAATATATTTATCTAACCAAGAAAAGAAACTGCATAATTAAAATTCCTACTTACCCGAGCTCGCAAGCTCACACTGGACCATGAGTCGACTCGGCTTGACCTCGAACTAGCCCACTAGGCTGACAATGATAAACAGGCATAGAAAAGAAACATTAATATCTAGGATATTCCAATCCTCCCTCCTTAAAGAAAATTCGTCCTCGAATTTTGGAAAAAGAAACTTAAGGACTCACCTGACCTTAACCAAGGGAATCTCCTTGGACCTCAACATAGATACATGGAACATTGGATGCACCCGGTCCATACTAGGAGGTAAGGCCAACTCGTATGCCACAGCTCCCCTGCGCTTGAGAATAGGGAACGACCCGATGAACCTAGGGCTTAACTTCCCTCTCTTGCCAAACCTCACTACCCTTTTTATAGGGGACACCTTGAGGAACACCATGTCCCCATAAGCAAACTCTACGAGCAACATACTAGACAAGTACTGACTAAACCCGAACTCGTAGGATGAATAATATCCTAGTTAGTAGAACTCGCAGAGTTCAACATCAAATTTAGCCCAGGGGTCCCATTAAAGCCCAGGCTCTAGCCGATTTCGTCACTGAATTTACCGACCAAGAAGACACTATGAAATAGGTCAAAATTTGGATGCTATTTGTGGATGACGCCTCCAATGAAAAAGAAAGCGAGACATACATCATCTTGGAGAATGGCCAGAGAATCGCTCTAGAGCCGTCCCTCCAATTCCAATCTGTTGCACCCGAGCCAACCTGCTATTCAAACTTGCTAGTACCAAAAAGCCTCAAAACAACAAGCCGGTCATTCAGCAAGTCCTCGGCCATCCGATCATCCAACTAGCCGACACCTCAGCCGAGGTCCAAACAGTCGAACAAAGGGCGAATTGGAGAACCCCTTACATAATTTACCACAAACGAGGTGAGATCTCAGAACACACTTCCAATCTAGATAAATTTAAAAGAATGACAAGCTATTATATGCTCCTTGATAAACAACTCTAGAAAAGAGGATACTCCCGATCGTACTCTAGAAAAGAGGGAACTTTTGTTAATGGCAGTTGAATAAAAAGTTGCAACTGCTATTGCAACTGGTTAAAGTAAGAACCGAAAGAAAAAAATACACGCAAACACAAGAGGTTTGTTTACACAGTTCAATGACAAAACCTGTCACCTAATCTGCGGGGCACTCACCGGACTGATGCCCAATCCACTCTCTATAAGTACAATTTAAGTTATTAGGATTTCACACTCGAAATTCGACTACCAGTACTATAGTGAATTGAAAATAACAAAAACTTATTTGCTATTACAAGTACATACCAACTTGCCTCTCTATGACATTCCAACCACAAAGTTTTGTCATGCACACAGTCTTGTGTTGTAGCTGAAAGAAATAGTACCCTTGAGCCAATCACATGTTGAGGTGTAGAGAACTATTTTTGGTTAATGAATAACATGAGGTGACTTTTCATCAAATGCTGCATCTATATTTTATATATATTAGATTATGAAGAACCCCCCAGGCAATTGATTCCAAGGCCATGATGAGATCATGCCAGTGAGACTTAAAATCCAGATGCCCCTGTCTAAATGTTTCCCAGTCGTAGGATCACCAATTAGGGGATTGATGATTCCAAATAGACTGGTGCACTTGATACATGCCTTATATGATAAGGGGTAGCTGATCTCATAGTTACCTATGAGCCATCATTAATGTACAAGTGCAGGTGCTCATTAGAGAATGAGTTCACTGAACAGACTTTCACGAGGAGCATAGAATGGAATCCTTACATGGGTGTTAATAGGATGTTCCTCGGGTGATAGTAGGTGCAAGCAGTCCTTGGACTTGAGGTTGTCATGGTTACCTTGTGAGTGACGACCCATTGCTTTGGTTCTATCCCTGCGTGTCCCTTAGCGTTATGTGCCGGGTATTACTAAGCATGGGGAAGCTTTCATGGAGGTAAGTGAGGAACCAACAATAAATTAGTTACTCCTAGTGAGAGGTGATAATGTCCTATGTGTCCCTGCAAGTGTCGACTTGAGAATCTCTGGCCATAGTAGATATTTAAGTCAGGAAGATGTTTCAAATGTTTCATTATTGAGACGACATCTTGGCGGGTGGAATACATATGAATCGATATTAGGGTTTGACACTTCTTTCGTACCCTAGCCGACTTTGGGATGTTGCAACCAAGGGACTTAGTTCCACGGTAACTAATCACTGAAGGGCGTTCGATCCCCTGTAGATTGGACCTCACACTATCTAGGTAGTCATGACACGTTGCTAGATGTCAATCTTGACTTGTGAGTGAAGTCTTTCACGACCACACTAAAGGGGTTTAGTGGTGGCTCGTAAGATTCAAATAGAAGTCGTTCTATCGGATTTGACTCTTTGTTATGCACAACTCATTGCTGGCTTAGTATGGGGCCCAATAGGTCACACATAACAAGCTAACCTCGTAACAGATCTTATGAGATAAAGTCCGAATGCGACACTATATGTCTACTAACATGGACATGCTGCAACTCGATCACGGATCTCATTTACGTACATAATAGGAAAGCTTATTCCTATAAGGAACAAATACGCGAGAAAGGAGTTCCTCAATAACCCTAATTTGTAGGGATTGACACATGATAAATCCTAATCAATAGGAATTTAATTTATAGAGATAAATTAAAGTTTATATTTAGTTGGATTTAATTAATTTCGAATTAATTATAACTCCATTTAATATAAATTATTATTTTGTAGGCAAACCCCAAAAATTTGAATTATGGGGAGAGGTACAAAAGGGGGGGCGGGTCTACCTTGGTAGCCGCCTATGCCCTTTATAAATAGGTGGTCTAACCTCCTTCAAGGGGGTTAAGCAAAATTGGTTATTGATCTTGCAGAAGAGTAAGGGCTTGGTTCTTGAGAGGCTTCTTGAAGAGAGAAGCTCCAAGAACTCCTCCTCATCTCCTTGGATGGCCGGCCATCTAAAGCTTCCTTCCCCAGTTTTGTGAAGCCGAATGGAAGACCTCTTCCTCTTGGGTGTGTCATCTACTTCATCTTCTTAGAGGAGTCCAAGAAGGACAGCAAGGTATTCCTTTATCTTCCTTCTCGTTCCGTGGTTTTCTCATCCCCTCTTCATCCCTTTTGGTGCTCGATTCTTGGTGGAATACCTGGCTTCACCTTGGTGCGTTTCAGGGTTGAGATTGCCTCTCTGTTGAGCCACAATGAGTCGTGGTGTTCGCTGCCCCTTGGTTGCGAGGTGCTTGGTGTGGATTTTCCTTGGAGGACGTGCGCGTGGGAGTCTTGAAACAGGGATAGGAGCAGCCATACCATCGGCAGTAGAAGGTATATCTTCTCCTTCTACTGTAGATTAAATTCCTTAAAGATTGCTAAAGTTGATTGTGGTTTTCAGGATGTTTTGAATTTTTTAAATCGCTTTTTCCGCTGTGCTTCTTATTCCCATCTCATCAGTAGCGAGTTATCAGACATAAACGATCTTCACATGTAGATAAGAAAATTAGATTGTTATCATTCTGCACTCAATAGTCTCAACTCCTTGGAAAACTAGCAATACAATGTACGCACAATTGAGTTGATAAAAACATGCTTGCAAGTATACCTCTAATGTCATACTGTTCTAGGTTACCTAAATTAACTGGACGAGTCTGTAGAATGACCCTGTCTGCAAACCTAAGATCTTGAGTCTTGCCTATAGGGGTCAAAATGTTAGCGGGCAAACTTGGGAGCTTTGTCTTGGGTGCCATTCCGCAAGACAATTAGGATGATGTGTAGATGATTAGCTTTGATGAGTAATGGATGCTCTTAAAGCAAGGAGAGGAAACACTTTTAAGATCGAAATTGATTTTAACATTAAATTCATTCAAGGCCTCCTTTTTCAAAAAATTGATTTTAACATTAAATCTCAATGTGCGAGTCTAAAAAGAAATAAAAATAAAAATAAAAATAAAAGATAGGATCCAAATAGGTCACAAATAAAAGATCAAACATACATTTGAATTATTTATATTCTCCAAAGAAAAACTTTTGTTTTGGCTAGATGAGGATGAGAAATTTTTAATTAACCAAAAGAAAAAGATCCTTTTAAGAAAGACAAAACAAATGTTAAGGATAACTCATGAAAGAAAGCAAGCTTTTTCTTACACAACAAAAAAAAATGAGAAATTTGATTTTCCTTCCCTAAAACTTGTTTTTGAGGTAAGAATACCAAAGAAAATCATCATCCAAGAAAAAGAAACATGAATCATGAGTTTTATGAATGAATCAAGACATTGAGAGAAGAAAGGATGAAGAATCCACTCAACATTGTGTATTAACTCATGAATGGTAGCTAAAGATTGAGTATTTTACCTTGGAGAGGGAGTAGAAACCTTAGAACCAAGAGAAGAGAGGTTGAGTGACCAGTTGAATGGTCAGGGAAGCCCTAGTTTCGGGCTTAAGAACTTGGGTTGAAGGGCTAGGATTAAAATTAGCAGTTAAATGGATGGACATGATGATTTTTCGTCCGCCGGTCGATCGAGCGGTCGCATGTCGATCGACCGCTCGAGCTGCCATGAGTTTTTAACCCCAAAAGAATTGTTTTTGAGAGATCTATGTATATTGAAACTTTATGAAATTTTTTCACATGAACTAGGCTTCATGAGGATTCCAAAGAATCAAAAATCACTCAAAAAGAATTTTTATATAATTTTCTAGAAAATCTACAAGTTCTCAGTGGCATTCTTGTAAATATGAGTCATTTGTCAAATGTTTTCAAATTTTGCCCAAACTTTCTAGATACCAAAATATGATCATTTAAAGCATGTATATTGAGTTTGAGACACAGATAGTGTCATTTGGTCAAAATTCTATCTCAGCATCATTTAGTTCAAAGACAAGCATATTAACATGAAGTTGCTAATTATCAATCTTTAACTTATACTCATGGTTTTCAAGAATACACACATGAATACCTAACATGAGTAAATCTAAACATGTTTACCAAGTTTCAACTTCAAAGTGGAGTTTGTAAGATAAAATTCTACTTAGAGCTCATTTCATTTAAACAAGGTTTCATGAAATTTCTTAAGATATCAGAATTTTACCTACCCATATAATTTCATAAATTTGGCATTTAAAAATAATAATGAGTATAGAGACATCATTAGAGAATGAATATTCAACATTATACAAAGATTTTGCCAAATTCAAACTCATACCCCATTCTTGGAATTTTGCCAAACTTGTCATTTACTTTTCAATTTTCTTCATGACAGTTTATCCTTCCATTAACATTCACAACTTGCAAGTAGACTTCATTAGTAGATTTCATGAAAATAAAGCTACCCTAGTAAGCAACCCAAACCAAATAGCAAAGGGAGGAATCACATATCATTTTCAAAATCCGCTTTGCCAACTAGTTTGAGATCCGTTTCAAAATATGTTATCATGAATCCAAAACGAATTTTAAGAGATCACAAATGTAATATTTAATGAAAACATGATCTCTAACCCTTCCTATTGGTTGAAAACTAAAAGCCCACAATGAGCCTACGATTTAGAACTGCAAGATCGCATGAGCCCGTTATAGGCTACATAGGTCTCCGAAGAGACCGGAAATCAAAAATCAAAAATCATTTTAATAAAATCGTATTAAGAGCAGATAAGATCAACTCAAATCAATCGAGTATCATAAAACTCCAACTTAAATGAATTCAAATAAAGTGAAGGAGATGATACCAAGTTTACTTAGATGCCAATATCCATACCTATGGCATCATGATGGTTTGAAGTTGCAACCAAATGGAGATTTTTTATTTGAATCCAAGGTCATTTTCAATGTTCCATTTCCCATTCATACTTGTGTGGTAGCTACCCCTACAAAAGAACAAGACACTTTTGGTAACCAAATAGCTTTGGGTCCTTGGGTGTGAGTTGGCCTAGGAATCCAAAGTGTCCTAGCAACACTTGGATTTCTTTTAAAAGTATAGTCATGGATACCATGGCCATATATACCACAACAAAAACAATTTTCATTAAACTTTTTGTTTTCATTTGTCTTTTGAATATGAGGCTTAAAAGTAGAATGTCTAACATGAGATTTAACATTAGCATGAACATTCTTTTTTGAAAAATCATTTCTACTAAAATTCTTAAACGAGGAAATATTTTTCATTTCATTCACTTTCTTGTTTAGGTTTAGAACCTCATTTTTCAAATCAACCATGCAGTTATGTAAAGTATGCAATTGAGTTTTCAACATGTTATTTTCATTCTTTAACATGTCATTTTTGTTTTTCAAATTATTAGTGTCGATACTTAAAACATCATGGCATGGATTAGAGACACTAATTTTTAGCTTCTCATTTTCTAGTGTACCATCAGGTAAATGAGAGCTAAGAGTCAAGTTTTCCTTCTTTAATTTTTTGTTTTCTTTATCCTTTTTAACCATCAAGACATACATGATCTTATATTCGTCTAATAATTCATCATAAAGAAGATCCGAGGAACTAGATGAATTAGATCTATGATTATGATTATCATGACTAGAAGAAGAGCATACCTCCTCATCAATGTTCATGATGTTAGCTTCGTGATCATGGTGTGAGGATGCTTCACTTGATGCACGTGAGTGAGTGGAAGCATTTGACCTCCGTTTTGCCTTGTTCTTCATACTAGGGCAATTCTTCTTCACGTGCCCTTTCTCATTGCATAGGTGACATATCACCTTTCTCTTCCGACTCTTTGTACTTCTTTGGCTAGATGCACTAATAGCTTCAAGAACTTCATTAGATATAGGAGTACGACAATTGTCATCGTCTCCTTCATTTAGAGTAACAAGTTCTTCAGTTTTAACATAATCATAAAGCATGTTCAAAGTAGCTCAAATATCATATGTAGAAGTACAATGCATGACTTTTTCAAAAATGTTATTTTCCAAATAACAATATATGCAATTTATTGCCTTAGCAGTTAACTCAAATATGCTAATTTGTTCTTTGTTCCATGAATCCATGTTTTCCTTAGGTTCTACGTATTTTGACTTTACCTTATTAAATACACCTATACCTTGAGTATTTAAGAATGTATACATTCTTCCTTTCTAACGATCAAAGTTTGACTCATCAAACCTAGGTGGTATGGACGCTACACACTCTAGTGCTATTTTTCGGATCGTAGCAAAGTGTAGAAGAGATGGTGAAATCTCAAGCTACGGACCTGATCTGATACCAATTGTTGGGTGCAATGGCACACTAGAGGGGGGGGGGGTGAATAGTGTGTTATCTAAACTTGTCGCCTAATTTTGGTTTTAATCATTTCTTAAATTATTTAGGCAAAATTGCAATTTATCGACTAGATGCGAAAACAAAAATAAACTAATTAAACACAAACAAAGATAACAATGCTAACAAGGAGATTTATAGTGGTTCGGCCCCAATGCCTACTCCACTACCTAAGCACCCCGCTTAAGATTTTCAAACTAAGTTTACTAGATTAAATAATTTCCCTTACACAGAGGACTTTGACCCGAAGAGTCTCACTCTCAACCTAAGACACTTCCACACCCGAAAGTTTCCGCCTTCTTACCGAGAGCACTCTTCCACCTCAACCCTAAGGGACAACTCAACTAATCCTAGTAAACTAAGTTTACACCGGTGGAATTAAGCCTCAAACACAAAGGCAATGACCCAATTTCAAGACCTAACAACCTAGGTCTTCACAAGCTCAAATCCAATGAAAACAAGTTTAAATAACAATTTAAATTACAATGAAAAGAGCTTAAAGAATAAACGAATACCAAATGCACTTTTCCAAGCCTTCAAAGACTCCAACTCGCCAAGATGTTAAGCTCGAATCAAAGCCCGAGTTGAGGGAAGATGAGCGCTTTGAGAAGTCGTTGATCGGAGAAGCGAGCGCAAGTCAATCAAGTTCTAGAAGGCACAAATCTCTCTTTTGAATGCTTATGTTAGTTGTTACGAGAGGTTAAAGAAGTTAGATGAGGGGTATTTATAACCCCTCAACCGAATGGCTCCTCAACAGGCATTTTTTCGCCCATTGAACGTCGTTCGGTCTGGCAATTCTTGCTTCTACCGCTCTATCCGGTCGACCGGAGGGTCGACCGACTGAGTCACAATTCTGCTCCTCTGCTATTCGATCGACCGATCGATCGATCGAAGCAAGCATTGCCAGTTTTTGGCCTCGGTCGGTCGATCGACCGGTCGACCGAACTAGCTACTGCCAATTTTTAACACCATTCGATCGACCGACCGGTCGACCGAACCTAGGTTGGAAAATTTTCTTTTTGATCTTCTCGTTGCGCGCTTTGTTTTTTGGTTCCGTTCTTCAGCGTGCTTCAACTTGAAGGACTTTCCATGTTTTCTTTTGATTTGTTCGAGCCATCTCTGGTGCACACATTGGTTTATTTCAAGATCAATTGCAAGACGTGAAACTTGACTTGTCATTTATCGATCCTGCGAGCTTCATACTTCAAGAATTTTATTAAATAGATTTGGTTTGTTATCATCAAAATAGTCACGAAGAGAATAGAGCATGAAGGAAGAAACCTTCAGCCAACAAAACCTATTCTAACAAGTTTAATATCAGCAATAGATAATAAAAACACACAGTCAGACCAAAAGATTACAACCAGTCAAACATCCACAGCAAACATGCAACCAGTCACAGTATCAAACATCAATTTTAAAGTATCACCACACAGAGAGTTTAAAGTACCATCATTCAGAGAAGTTCAGTTGCAACCAACACAAAGATAGTAAAAACAAGGATTGCAACTGAACTTGTTCTCCCCCTTTTTGGAATAATAAGTGAAAGGAGTGAGACAAGAAAGTCAATGTTTACTCTGAACTTTCAGAGGTAGAGGAGTCAGATAAGCTAGTAGAAGAGGGAGGAGCTGGTCCTGCCGAAGCAGTAGAGCAGTATTCAAGAATTTTCTTCTCAATTGAAATTACCTGCAGCTGAAGTTGAGCCATGGTTTCTCTGGCAGAGAATATTTCATTAAGAATTTCCCTTTTTGCAATTGAACTAGCACAAGAAGCAGTCTTAACTGATCTTGAACTAGGCAAATTTTTGGCAGGTGTTCCAACTCTTTTTAGAATCTTGTGATGGATCTTAAGTGAAGTACCCAGTGATTCTAGTACTTCTTCAGAGGAACACTTGAATCCTTGTCTTTCCAAGATCCCATAAATTAAGTTAGGAAAAATTAAGAACATCCTAGACTTGGATTGAAGTCTAGTCCTCACTGAAATGATCTGTTCATAGATCAAGCTGCCTAGGTTGAATGAAAACCCATTTGTGATTTTATAGAGCAACATTACCATATGTTTGTTGAGAAATGTAATATGAGAGGTTGAGATCCAATACTTTTCGGCAATGAGAAATAAAACTGCATAAAAAGTGTTCTTATATCATGATCTTATAAGAAGATCTTATATCATGATCACCAGTCTAGTTTAGGATATCACCATTTGATACTTCTTTGCCAACAATTTTCAGAAACTCTAGGTTGGATTCATCAGTTTCATCAGAAGAGCATGTAAATTAAAAAAAATAGCAAATTCATTTATAGTATTTGGACAGAATTTGTACCAACTTCTTCTAAGATAAACTTCATGAAAGCGACTGCTATCAGGTTCTGAAATATCTTCAGATATGTTGCAGTAAAATTCTAAAATTGGTTGTTTGCAGTAAGGACTGATAGTCATGTAAGAACCAAATAAATTTCTTGTCTTAAGAACTTCTAGAACAAGTTTGCACTTCAAGGAAATTTGTTCTAAATCAAGTAGTATTTGGGAAATTATACCTCTTGACTGTTGTGCATTCCATAGAGGAAAAAGATCATCAAAGCGCAGTCCTTTATGAAATTTGTTGACTACAATTTTCTTCTGAGCTTTCTTTCCTAACTTAAAATGTTTCTTCTTGGAGGTAGTAGACTTTCTTTGTTCAAGAGAAGCAACAATTTTATTTTCTCTTGATACTTCAGGATTGTGTTTCCTCTTCTTTGACTTTCTTAATTCAGTAGCCCTGTGTAACAATGACTCATTGTCTGAATCAGTCTCTAGATTGACAGTTTGGCCAGACAGAAGATTTGACTTCACATGCATCTTTCTTTTAGAATTTCTCTTCAATTCAGGTTGACTTGACAACTTCTTCTTCTTCTTTGATGAGGCAGCTTTGTCATGACTAGGTGATGATCCTTTCTTCTATGGAGTAGGGGCTTCAGGAATCATAGGATCAGATTCATTAGTAGGGGTTTGGTTCAGGTCCATTCCTTCTAAAATAGGTACTTGTTTAGCAATAGGTGCATGTGAGGTAGCTCCAATAGTAGAATCAACATCAGCAGTCTTAACTACTTCATTGCTAGGTGTAGCAGTTTCAACTACTATTGATGCAGTACAAGCAATTTTAACTGCTTTTGATATAGTTCTAACTGGTACTATAGGAACTTGTGTGTGCTCACTCACAAGTACTTCTTTGGCACTTTCAACTGTGACATCCGCAGTTGAGACTGGTTGTGGACAGTCTGAAGTGTTGACACCACTGTCTTGTACATGTGCAACCACTTCTTCTTGATCATTTTGACCAGAATCTGTAGAAATAAGAGAAGGACCAGTCTTGACTGGAATTGAGTCAAAATCATCAGTAACATCAATATTAATATCAAAGTCTAGACTAGTTTTCATTGGAGAAGAAACTGGCAAATTTATATGAATGTCATCTTTTCTAGAAGCATCACCATGAGAAATAGAGCCACAAGGTAATATGGAATCCTCTTTTGACTCCCCCTCAGTCGAAACTTTCTCCCCCTCAACAATAGAAATCCTAGAAGGAGATTGGGGGGTTTTTGAAGTCATACCTCTTCCACTTCTCCTCAAGGGTTGATCGGCCGGTCTTCTTCCTAATTTCTTCCTCAGCTTGACCTTGAGGAGGAGGAGGAGGAGGTGACATTCCTTCAAAAGGAGGAACAACAATAGTTGGTTCAGTCTTCTCGGTAGGGTTTGAAGACTGTATCTTCTTGGTCGTCGATGCATAAACTTTCCTCACAAACCCTTTCTTCCCTTTTCCTCCGGCTATCTTGTATTTATGATAGGAGAGTGGAGATTTACTTGTCGCCGGTTACTACTCGAGAGGAAGAAGAAAACTTGCAACACTCTGATTTTAATTAGGGCATGAAACAAAACTCCAATAGAAAGGGGCACACGTGTGAGCTTCAAAAATGGTGAGCATTAAAACTATAAAACTTCGGTCGAAAATTGAGGGAATCAACATAAATTAGCCTTCATGAAGTAATAAGAGGTGAAATGGATAAAAAAATTGAAACCTTTTCATTTCTTTCACCCTAATATTTATTTATTTATTTATTTATTTATTTCTGAAATAAAGTGTGTCATCTAACACATAATTCGAGAGCAGATTTTGACTGTTCAAACCTTTCTCCTTTCAAAGTCTTTGTGAAAATATATGTAACTTGTCTATTTGTTGAAAAATATTCCAGTTGCATCTCACTTCTTTAATCTAACTCCTTGGTATTGTCACAATCAAGAATTATTTCTTCTTGTTTGAGACCATAGTCCAGTAACACATTCCTCATCCAAATCAACTGAGTAGTGAAACTGCCTGCTGTCAAGTGTTCTGCTTTTACTGAAGAGAAAGAAATAGAATTTTGTCTTTTATTTAACCAAGCTATCATGTTTGAATCAAAACAACCACCTGAGGTACTCTTTCGATCATCTAAATTATCAGTCCAATCTATATTGGGTATATGCTACAAGACAGGAGTTAGAATCAATACAATACCAAAGATTAGAATCTAGACTCTCATTAACATATCTTAGAATCCCCTTAGCTGTCTGATGATGAGACTCCTTTGAGTTAGCTTGATATCTTCCACACAACCTATTACTGGAACTAAAATCAGTTTCGTTAATAGTGATGTTTTGAAAGCAGTTGATCAAACCTTTGTATAAATTGAAATCAATATTCTTGTCATCATCATCATCCTTGTTCAGTCTCTGATCGTGATCAGGATGATTAGGATCTTCAAAGCCTTTGGGCTGTTCAAAATATATTTCTTCATTTAGAAAACCATTTATGAGAGCGGTCTTGACAACAATCTATTCCAGATGAAAACGGCCTAGAAGTCTTGAGACAACACCTAGTTTTAATTATTGATAAAACTACCCTAGTTGTTTTCCTTCTTCCCAAGGATTACATACAGCTTATGGCTTTTCAAAAAATCTAGAAATTCCTCTAACAGTTTCAATATTTATAGGTTTCTTTGGACCACTGTAATTTTCATGACCTAATCATCGATGCCATAGATTTATGTCAAAAGAAACAACTGAAGGAAAAATAGAAGAGTATGCAATTTTATAACAATTGTCTCTAGGTCTATTCCCTTCAAGAATATAGTTTCCAACTTCATCAAAAACTTTGCAACTGATCTTAGTAAAATGAATATTTAAATTTTGATCACACAATTGGCTTATACTCACAAGATTAGCCTTGAGACCTACTACAAGGAGGACATTTTCCATATTAGGAATTTCCAGAATATTTAGAGTTCCAACTCTTGTGACATTTCCATGTCCTCCATCTCCAAAAGTAACAGTTGCGCCTTCATGTTTCTTAATATCATTAAAAAAATTTTGGATTCCCTGTCATATGCTGTGAACATCAACTATCGAAATACCAAGATCCAAAAGAAGAAATAGTCTTTGACATAAAAGCAACATGGCAGTTAAGATAAGACTTTCTTACCTAAATTTGCTTAACATTTTGTCTTAGGCAATTTCTATGATTCTTTCTCTTGAATTTGTTGGAGAGTTTGAAGCAATTTGCTATAATGTGTTCTATGCACCTGCAATACTAGCATATGGGCACCTTATTTCCCTTTCTTGTAACAAGCTTTTGATTATTTGAAGAGTCTCTATGAAAGTTCCTCGGTTAAGTAGGCAGTTAAGACCAGGGTTTCAACTGGCATGAACTAGTGTATCCTAGTTAGGGTTGTCCGTTCGGTTCGAACCAAATCAAATCGAACCGAACCAAACCGATTTAGACCAAACTGAATTTTCTTTTTAACCCAAACTTCATCCCAAACCCGAAACGAATAGTTCCTAACCCGATTTAACCCGAACCAAAATTGTTCGGTTTGGTTCGGTTTCAAGACGAAAAAAATGAAATTGAGGGATTGAGGGAGAAATCCAAATATTAAACCTACGAGTCTAACCCAATCCCCGACCCGAACCCGATATCTGGAAAACATAATTAATATTTTTTGGTTATTCGGTTTTCGATTCGGGTCGGTCCCAAATTCGGGGAACCAGATTTGAATCAAAATAATTGTTCGGGTTCGGTTCGGGTCAAGAACCGAACCCCGTGGCGTGGAAACCGAACCGAACCAAAAAATTCAGTTCAGTTTTTCAGTTCGGTTCGGTGTAACCCGAATTATAGACACCCCTAATCCTAGTCCCTTATGATTAGAAGGACTTTTTCCTGCACTCAAAATTTTATTAAGAGCACCTGTCGAATTCATCATTCTAATTAACTTACTTGTTTACCTTTTCAAGTTCGGAAATCAACTTAGACTCTTTGTCTTCTTTTTGAAGAATATATCTTTGAAGGGTTTGAACTTTCTCCTTAAGGCTCTTATTTTCTTCAACCAAAATCTTGTTCTGATCACCGAGAGACTTGTTAAGTTTCACCTCTTCAACCCATTCGTCAAACATCTCCTGATAGGCTTCCTCAAGACTATTTGCACATTGAACTTTGTAGTGATCACTATCTACATCAGAGATGTCAACAGTCTTAATTGTGTCATCTATGCAAGCTATGAAAGCTCTAAAGTGAATGACTTCTGAGTCAGTTTCTTCATCATCGTCGCTCTTAGTAGCAGTGAATGACTTCTTGATCTTCTTCTGAAGATTTGGGCATTCTGATCTCATATATCCAAATCCTTCACATTCAAAGCATTGGATGCCTTTGAACTTCTGTTTGAGATCATCCTTTTGTTCAAACAATTGACTTCTTCTATTTTCTCCAGCAGAGGAGTTTGATCTTTAACTAGCAGACTTAGGCGGTTGAAATTGTTGTTTGGACTGCAAACTGGACTGAGAGTTCTGGTTTACCATATTCTTAGTTCTTAGAAATCTCTTGAAATTCTTTGTCATAAGAGCCAATATGACATCCATCTCCTCTTCAGAACAATCTTTTGAGTTGATCTCATCCTCAGTAGCTCTGAAGGCAAGATTCTTCTTCTTTTCTTTGTGAGAATATTTTTCGGATAATTCCAACTCATAAGTTTCAAGTTTGCCTATCAGGTGTCAAGAGTAATAGTATATGGGTCATGAACTTCACTTATGGTAGCAACTTTCATATCGAACTTTATAGGCATGGATCTCATAACTTTTCTTACTACCTTTTCTTCAGAGAATGACTCTCCAAGGTTGGTAGCATTGTTCATAAGGTCTTTGATACACCCATGAAAGTCTTGTATACTTTCATCTTCTCTCATCTTCAGATTCTCAAATCTGGTACGTGTTGAGAATTTCAACTTTTGACTCCCGAAGTGTCAGAGATCTTTCATGATTTATTTCTAAAATTTCCTATGCCTGCTTTTCCAAGGTACAAACCGAGATTAGTTTAAATTGAGAAGGATCAACTCCACTTAAGATAGCATTAAGGGCTTTATTATCATAGTTTCTTGTAACTATTTCTACTTCTTTATATTGGTTCATTGGCTTGCACTCAGTCCCATCAATTATTGGAGGGAGTATAGCCAACTTCTATAGAGTCCCAGCAACGGTCATCCAATGATTTGATGAAAGCCCTCATCCTAGCCTTCCTATATGCATAGTTTGTTCCAATAAGTAGAGGAGGAACATTGACAGAATTTCCCATAGGCATTTTATCCATCTTGAGCCTGAAAAAGAAGATACACACCTAGGATCTTGTGCAAGTAAAGGTTAGCACGACCGCTTTGATACCAACTGATAGTATATGTCTTTAAGGGAACTTATGTTAATGGCAATTGAATAGGAAGTTGCAACTGCTATTGCAACTGGTTAAAGTAAGAACCGAAACAAAAAAACACAGGTAAACACATACAAGAGGTTTGTTTACGCAGTTCAGTGACAAAACTTGTCACCTAATCTGCGGGGCACTCACCGGACAGATGCCCAATCCACTCTCTATAAGTACAATTTAAGTCCTTAGAATTTCACACCCGAAATCTAACTACCAGTACTACAGTGAATTGAAAATAACAAAAACTTATTTGCTATTACAAGTGCATACCAACTTGCCTCTCTATGACATCCCAGCCACAGAGTTTCGTCCTCCACATAGCCCTGTGTTGTAGCGAGTTATCTGCCCGAATCCATCTTCACATGAAGATAAGAAAAGTAGATTGTTGCCATTCTGCACTCAATAGTCTCAACTCCTTGGAAAACTAGCAACATAGTGTACGCACAATGGAGTTGATAAAAACATATCTCTTCACAAGTATTTACATGTGACACCTGAAGGATCTGAATCAATGCAGACATTAATCACTGATCTTTAATCAATCTTCAGTTCAAATCAAACAGTCATCGGTTTGAACGACCAACATTGAAAACATCATAAACACATGATCATAAAAGACAAAGGGTAACACCTAGAAAATAAAGAGTAGGAAACTCTCCACTACTCATAACACCAAAATAGACAAAAGACATATAATTAACGGTGATTAATAATATCAGAGATATCAAGAGAATCATCATCATTATTGAAGTCCAACAGTCATCTTATTTGCAGCATACTTATCCAGAAAACAGCAGACTAAAGAAGCGATTGAAACTGTCCTCACACAGTTGAAACTGTCATCATATAGGCAGAGCTCCTCATAGTTGTGACTGTTCAAAAACTTAGATTTAACCAGGAACACTTTTGCCAAATATAGCCATCATATAAAAGCGAAACACTTACACATCATAATGGTAGAAGTCCATGAGGACATTTGTGGCAACCACATCAGAGGAAGGTCCCTAGTTGCCAAGATGCTCCGGGCCGCTACTTCTGGCCAAGCATGAAGGTAGACTACAGTCTCTACGTCAAAATAATGTGAATGTCAAAGATTCTCTGAAGTCTCACAACTATATCTTGAGCCGCTACACAGCTCAGACACCATATGGTCGTTCCATAAGTAGGGCATCGACCTCCTCGGCCCATTCCCCAGCGTCGGGGCAAATCAACTTTTTGGTCGTGGCAATTGACTACTTCACCAAATGGATAGAGGCTGATCTGCTATCCTCAATTGTTACTAACAAAGTTCAAAACTTTGTTTGGAAAAACATCATTTGCAGGTATGGAATACTGCGCGAGCTAGTCAGCGACAACGGGACACGGTTCACAGATCACAAATTTCGAGAGTTCTGCTGAGACCTCGACATTCGACAACTCTTTTTGTTTGTTGAACACCCACAGACAAATGACCTGATTGAAGCAGCCAACAAGGTCATCCTAACAGGATTAAAGTAGAAGCTCGATCGGGTCAAGGGGTACTAGGTCGAAGAGTTACCCGAAGTACTCAGGAGTTACAACACAACTACACAATCTTCCACCTTGTAGATCCCTTTTCGACTCATCTATGGAGCAGAGACCATGATTCCCATTGCGATCGTAGAGCCCAGCCTCCGCAGAATTACCTTCAAGGAATAGGGCAACACAGAAGCCCGACTCACCAAGCTCGATCTTATAAAAGAAGAATGAGAGCTCACAAAAATTAGAGAAGAATCAATGAAATTTAAGATTGCTCAAAAATATGAGAAACGTGTCAGCCCTAGAAATTTTGCAGAAGGAGACCTCATTCTCTGAAAGATTGAACCACGAAGAAAACCAACTGGAGAAGGTAAGCTCGCTACGAATAGAGAAGGCCCCTACCGGATCATAGAGGTCCTTGGAAAGGGCGCCTACAGAATTGCCAAACTCTTTGGGCGAGAACTCTCATAATCATGGAACGCGGCCTCTCTACGGGCCTACTACAACTAAGCTTCTACCCTTAAATTGCAACAAGGTTGAAGTACTCTTTTCCGTACTTGGCAATTTTTTCCCAATGAGCTTTCCCCATAAAAAGGTTTTAACGAGGTTTCGCCCTATGTAAGCCGAGCTTAACTCTCGGTGGAACACGATGTATCATTATGACATTCACAATGAAATTAATCTTTCTATTCTGCATATTTTGTGTGTGTCTAATATCACTTGCAGACATTGCATACTTTACAAGAGGAATTTACACGGTCTCACAAGCGTCCTTTGACCCACATGACACATCATTGCTCCTCAACCAATCACCCCTATTTTCCGCGCTACAAAGCCTACATAAGCAATTAGGACTCGATTTTCACCAACCTAAACTCATTGGCCTCAATGCCACACTCAGGGATTAAAACTTGGTTTTCACCAGTCTAGCTCACCGACCTCAGTGCCTATTACGGGATCCCACGCCCCAACGACCCCAAGCGCACTTCTCGCGGGCTCAGTTTTCACCGAGACTGGTCCTTCGCCCTAAATGCGGCCTCTGGCTCAGCCTGACACACTCTAAATGAGCAACATGACCCCAAGCGTGCTTCTCGTGAGCTCGATTTTCATCGAGACTGGTCATTGGCCCAAAATGCGGCCTCCGACTCAGCCCGGGATGCTCTAAATGAGCAACACGACCCCAAGCGTACTTCTTGCGAGTTCGGTTTTCACCGAGTCTGGTCATCGGCTCCCAAAGTTGCTACTCCCGGCCTTAGAGCCTTTACTCAACCGCTCGTGCGTGGTCCCGCCTTACACTCCTTCGCAAGCACGGTTTGAACCCCCCCCCGAGTGTGGTTCTTTGCCCCAGAGCCGCTACTTCCGGCCTGAGAAGCCTTACTCAATCCCTCGTGCACGATCCTGCCTTATGCTCATCGGCGAGCTCAACTTGAACCCCCGAATGTGGTTCTCGGCTTCCAAAGACGTTACTTCCAATCTCAGCTCCTTACTCACAAATACCAAACAGGTAACCCCAAATTTAAATATTATTCTAACCAAGACATTCAGTTAATAGAGCCTCAGCGAATCGAGGAGCCGATCAAACTCGACAAGAACACAACAAGGATAAACACAAAAGACATCCTCTTTATTCATAAAGTCCCAAAAAGGGATATTTACACTTACAAACCTATAAAGGGCAGCCCATCAGTTAAATACAAATTGCCTGTTGGCAAACCAACTACTTTGAAAGCATCCTAGGAACATCATCACTGACGTAGCTGCGTGGACAAGAACCCCAAATCATGGTTCTGCTACTGGGATATAACTGAAAGAAATAGTGCCCTTGAGCCAATCACATGTCGATATGTAGGGAACTATTTTTGGTTAATGTATACATGAGGCAACTTTTCATCTTATGTTGTATCTTTATTTTTTTATATAAGATTATGATGAACCCCATGAACTCGGGCAAATGATTCCAAAGCCATGATGAGATCATGCCAATGAGACTTGGAATCCTGATGCCCCTGTTCTAAGTGTTCCTTATCATAGGATCACCGATTAGGGGATCGGTGATTCCGGTAAGACTAGTAGTGTAGCAGACTCGCATAAGGAACAACTAATGGTATCCTTACTTGAGTGTCAATAGGATGTTCCTCAGGTGATAGTAGGTACAAGCAATCCTTGGGCCTGTGGTTGTCATGGTTACTTTGTGTTTGACAATCCATCGCTTTGGTTTTATCCCTACGTGGATTGCAAAGTCGTGTGCCGGATATTAGTGGGCATGGGGAAGCATTCATGGAGGTAGGTGAGCAACCAACGTAGAATCAGTTACGCCTAGTGAGAGGAGATAGTGTCTTATGTATCCCTGCAAGTGCCGACTCAGGAATCTCTGGCTAGAGTAGACATGAAAGTCAAAAAGAGATTTTTGACGTTTAATTATTATTGAGACGACAACTTGGTAGGTGGAATACATATGAATTGGTATTAGGGTTTGACACTTCTTCCGTACCTTAGCCGACTTCGGGACATTGTAATCGAAGGATTTAGTTGTACGGTAACTAATCACCGAAGGGCGTTTGATCCCTTTAGATTGAACATCACACTATCTGGGTAGTCATGACACATTGCTAGATGTCAATCTTGACTTGTGAGTGGAGTCTCACATGACCTCAATAAAGGGGTTTAGTGTAGGCTAGTGAGATTCAAATAGAAAGTGTTCTATGGAATCTGACTCTCCGTTATGCACAGCTCATTGATGGCTTAGTGTGCGGCCAAATGGGTCACACACAAAACAGGATACCCTCATAACAGGCTTTGTGAGATAGAGTTCGAATGTGGCACCTAGTACAGCTCATTGATGGCTTAGTGTGCGGCTAAATGGGTCACACACAAACAGGATACCCTCATAACGGGCTTTGTGAGATAGAGTTCGAATGCGGCACCTAATTTCTACTAGCATAGACATGTCGCAACACGATCACGGATCTCATTTACGGATAAAATGGGAAAGGTGTTTCCTAATCGAATGAACTATGAGCATTCGAGGAAGGGGTTCCTTGTAACCCTAATTTATAGGGTTCGACACGCGATGAAATCAACTCGACCTCGGGTCAAAGTCAAAGTGTTGACCCTAGCCAAGTCAATATGTTGACTTGACTAGACCTAGGGATCAAGGTGGTCGGCTAAATATAAGAGAGAAACTCAAATTTTATTATGGCTCGAATTTTGAATTCGAACCGAGGTGGAAAACTTTGTTTTTATCTCATGCGCCTTGCGACTAGGTCATATTGATGAGAATTAGATCAATTGGTTGTATAAAGACTGGTTGTTTGACCCTTTCAATTTTGAATCGATGCCAACTTGTGAATCCTGTCTCAAAGGGAAAATGACCAAGCCCCCTTCATTGGATGTAGTGAGAGGGCCACTGAATTGTTAGAGCTGGTCCACGCAAATGTTTACGGACTGATGACAACTCAAGTCGGAGGTGGGTATTCCTACTTCATCACGTTTGTAGATGATGTATCGAGGTATGGATATGTCTACATGTTGAGTCATAATTCTAATGCTTTTAAAAAGTTCAAAGAGTATAGGGCTGAAGTTGAGAAACAAGTAGGGAAAAGTATTAAAATCCTTTGATCAGATCGAGGTGGCGAGTACTTATCCATTGAGTTTTTTTATTATCTCAAGGATAATGGGATTGTCTTCGAATGGATCCCTCCTGGCACACCACATCATAATGGAGTGTTTGAAAGGAGGAATCACACATTGTTAGACATGATGCGGCCCATGCTCTACTTTACTGATATCTCGATTTCTTTTTGGGGGTATGCACTTGAAACAACCATCTACCCCTTGAATAAGGCTCGCACAAAGTCTATCTCTAGTACACCATATGAGATATGGAGTGGCAAGAAACCGAGTCTGAGGCATCTCAAGATTTGGGGTTGCCCCGTGTACGTTAAGAAATTAGAGTCAGATAAGCTTTAAGCTAAATCAACTAGGTGTAGGTTTGTGGAATATCCTAAAGAGAGTTTAGGGTATTACTTCTACTCGCCAACTGAACAAAAGGTGTTTGTCAGTAGGCATGCCACTTTCTTAGAAAAAGAGTTTATCGAGGAAGTGGTAGCAGAAGAGATGTTGAGCTTGATGAAGTTTAATAACCCCAAGCCGAATCACAATAGCCCGTGGAAAGTCCACAGGTCGAAATAGTCACAGAAACACTACCTCCTTTAAGTGAAATGACCTATACTAGAGGAGGGGTGAATAATATAACTAAAACTTAAGCCTAAATTTGATTTAACCGTTTCTTGATTACTTTGGGCAAATCACAATTTAATACTAAATGTGGAAGCAAGTGAATATGGCAAATAAGCAAGCACAAATAATAACAATACTAACACATGAATTTATAGTGGTTCGGCCCAAATGCCTACTCCATTACCTAAGCACCCCCCGCTTAGGATTTCCAACTTATGTTAGTAGATTATAATTATTTCCTTACACTTGAGGACTTTTCCCCGGAGAATCTCCGCTCTCACACTAAGGCACTTCCACACTCTGAAGTCTTCGTCTTCTCACCGAGAGCACTCTCCCACCTCAAACCCTAAAGGACAATAAGAACTAATTCTAGTAAACTAAGTACACTGGTGGACATATGCCTCTACACCAAGGCAACCACCAAACTCAAGATCTACACTCTAGATCTTTACACACTTGAGTAACAACGAAATAAACACAAAAAATACAAGTAAATGATAGCAATAATAAACAATACAAACTTAGCTCTCAACCAAGAAGTCCTAGGTCCTCTTGATGCCTTAATGATGAAATAATTGAAGGTTGAAGGCAAGATCAAGGGTTTTTCTCTCCAAGCTAGGGTTTACTCAAAGGATGGCTCAATCAAGGCTCTTGGATGTCAAAAGATGTCTCATGAAGTGTTTGATAGTTTGGAAGGCAAGTTTGGGGTCTTATATAGAGATCCCAAAGGTAGGTGCTTGGTTTCCAACAAGCTCAATGGGTAGAAATTCAAAATAGAGCCGTTAGGAGCATTCTGGGAATTCTGCTGGAAATACTGCAGTGTACTGGTACTTTCCAGGCTATTCTGAAATATCAATCCGGGTTGTCTATCCAAGTTGTTCCGGGTTGTCCATTTAGGTTATTCCGGGTTGTTCTGGGTTGTTACAACATCCCATCTGGAATGTTGTTTATGACTTGGAAACTCTTTGTAATATTGTAGAGTACTGGTACATTCCTGTTGAAGTCTAGTCGACCAAACCAGGAAGGTTCTTTCTTCTGGTTCGGGTTTCAGGTTTGGTTATTTAGGGATATTTGCATCATAATGAGGATTAATACAATCATTCTAGACACCCTAATACCGAAACTCTATTTTTCCCGACGAATCCGAGCGCGTCGACTAACGTCCTTTCGATTCATTGATTTTTTAATATTTCTGATCGCGAACGTCGTGCGCCAACCAACTTAGAACCTGTAAATATTTCTCGACGAAAATATTAGTTCCATGTTTGTTATCATCAAAATCGAGATTAAGACCAAGGTTGAAAATCTTAGGCCAACAATCTCCCCTTTTTTGATGATGATAAACAACCTTAAGAAAATATTTTCTATTAATCATAAAGGAAGTCAATCATAGGATTTCTCCCCCTATCAATGTGCATATCTATAAAAATAAACTCCCCCATCTATATGCATGGTTTTCCTATATTTTCTTCCCATTTACCTATATTTTTCTCCCCCTTTTGACATCAATCAAAAAGGGCAAGAAATATAAATCAAAATGTCAAAGTTGAAACTCTAAAATATTTTTCAAAACCGCGAAAGTCTCAACTCAAGGGATGAAAACCAAACATAGAATAACAGACTAAGTCATACAAGATATCATGAAATGATAAATGAAATCTAAAATCAAGAATCATGTGGTAACTTAAGTATCGATATTTTCAAGTATTGGTCAAAGAGTAGAAAATCACTTTAGAAATAATTTTTCTCATCAAATGAGTAGAATGATACCACACGTGAATTCAAAATATCATACTTCAAGTCTCATTTGAAAATCTAATGAAAATTCAAAGTATCAAAAAATGAGCAATTTGAGAAGAATGATACTTTGGTGGCATTTTCATAAATAAGTGAATCTTGCATGAAATTTCCAAATTTCATTCAAACATTCTAAATACCAAATTATGATAATGTAAAGCTAAGTATATTAAGTTTCAAGTAAAACTAATGTCATTTGATCAAAATATGAACTTAGCATGATTTCATTCATAGTCGGAATGAAACATGAAAATGCTAAGTATCAAATTTTGCTATCTTCTAATTTTTCTCAAACTTAGACACATAGACATCTAACATGAGTGAATCTAAGTATGTCAGTCAAGTTTGAGCTGAAAATAAAGTTTCTAAGTCACTTTGTTGACTTAGGTCAAAGGAATACTTAAGTCAAATCATATTTCTAACTCTTAAATTCCTATCAAATCATATTCTTGACGAATTTTTTTGAAACTTTAAAAGAAGAAACTAGATTTTCAAGGAATCTACAGGTTCAAGAATCAGTCAAAAATTAGTTTTCTATAAATTCATAAAATTCCTAAAAATCTAGTAGCATTTTCGTAAATATCAGGATTTTTTTCCAAAAGATATTAGTTTTGATTCAAACATTCCAGATATAGCTGAATGATCATTTGAGATGCATTTGTCAAGTTTGAACTGAAAATGAGTTCCCTAAGTTCATTTTTCAACCTATTTTGATTTCAACCAAAAACTCATTTTTTAAGTTATCGCTCAAGTTATCAAAATCATTTTTAGAAATAATTTTAATCAAACAAAAGTGAGAACGATATTAGAAATGAAATCAAAATAGTATACACAAAGTTTCATTTGATGTTTTCGATGAAAAGTCAAAGTATCGGAAAGATTGATATTTCAAGAGGATGATAGTTTACATTTCTGAAATCCAACTTCAAAATTTCACTATAAATCGGATTCTTGATGAAACTTTTTGAAATTTTTACACAAGAAACTAGATTTTTCAATGAAGGTGTAGTTTCAAAAATTATCTCAAAATCAGTTTTGTATGTTTTTCTAAAATTAACTAAAAATGCTAAAATTTCAATGGTATTTTCATAATTTTAAGTTATTTTTCCATATTTTCATGAATTTTCAATTCCAAATGCATAGAAACATATCATATGTATACCTAAACATGTTTGTGAAATTTGGACTTAAAATGAAATGTCCAAATCGATTTGTTGACTTAGGTCAAATCTTTCCAAGTTTAAGTCCCCTAAAGTGGTCTAGTTATTACTTTGTTCATTTACCCATGATTTTTTTATTTTAACCACATGAAAACAAATCATGAGTTAACCTAAACATGTTGGTCAAGTTTCAAATTAAAATGAAGTCTCTAAGATGAAATTTCAACCTAGTGCAAGTTTCATTCAATCAAGATATCATGAAATTGCCTAAGTTATCAAAAAAATTCCTACTCATGGAATTTTAAACATTTAACATGCACAATCAATCATGAGCATAGATAAATCATTCAAGCATAATTTTTTGAGGTAATTAAACTATTTTAAAAAAAAAGTCAAGATCATACATCATTCTTGGAAATTTGCCAAACTTATCTTTTTCATTCGAAAATCTTTTATATATCCTTTAATTTTGCCTTTCATTTAAATTTACAATAACTTGCAAGCCATAATCATTAGTAGTATAATGAAAACATGATTACTAGCATGCTATTAAACTAAATAGTGAAGTTAGAAATCAAGTTGCATTTTTCAAATCCAACTTCACTAAATAGCAAGGATTCATTTTCAAAAGAAGTCATTCATTATACCAAAATGAATCAAGAGATCTCAAAATATGATAATTTTGAAAAGTAAGATCTTCAACCCTTCCTATTTAGAACCATAAGGTCGCTTAGGCCCATTATAGGCCACATAGGTCTTCGAAGAGATCGGAAATCAAAATCAAAAATCATTTCATGAAATATATCGAGAGTGGGGAAATCAACCAAAATCAATCATGTATCACAATTTCAACTTTAATATATAAATTAGAGTGATAGGAATAATACCAAAATACTTTTGATGCCAAGGACCTTATGCATGTGGGTAAAGGGAGAAATCCCATGTTTGATATCCTTTATGTTTGAATGAAAATATTTTGTTAATGATGTTTGTCATCATCAAAAAGGGGGAGATTGTTGGCCTAAGATTTTCAACCTTCGTCTCAATCTCGGTTTTGATGATAACAAACATGGAACTAATGATTTTATGGATAAATATTTTCATGTTCCATATCGGTTTGTGTGCGACGTCCTCGATCAAAAAAATTGGCAAAGACGCTCGTCGACGCTCGGATTTCATCGGGAAGAGAGAGTTTAGGTTTAGGGTGTCTAGTATATTTATATAATACTCTATTTGATGAATAATAACCCAAAAACCCGAAAACTTGAAAACATGCAAATGTATTAAATTGTCTTTTGCGACCAGTCTGCTACCAATCTGTGACAGATCTTCTGCTACCAATATGTTACCGCCCAAAAGCCAACAGCTCCTTTTCAAATTATTGAATGACTCTTTTTGAACCCCTACTCTTGGGATATCTATATCAGCTCCCAAACTTGCCTTCTTTTAGTTCCCAACTATTCTATGAGTTATTCTAACAATATTTGAAGCCTTTATATTGAGCCATTTCTCTTAAACCCTAGTTTTGACATCAACCCTTGATTGAGCCTTCAACCTTAAGTTTTATCATCAAAGACATCAAGAGGAAACTAGGATCTTGTGTTGGAATCTAGTAGTTTATTATTTTGATTATTGCTCCATTATTGTTGTATTTTCTTGTTGTTTCTTGATTACTTGGGTGTGGGTGATACACCTTGGGTTCACTTATTTGTAACTTTAGTGGTCCTTAGGTTTGAGGTAGAGGAACTATCTAGTGTGAGAGGTAAGACCTTGGTAGACCCTCTTAGAAGGAAAGAAAAATTAATACAAGTGGTTGTGAAATCCTTGGTAGTGAGCCAAGGTAGTGGAGTAGGCATCAGGGCCGAACCACTATAAATCAAGTTGTTAGCATTGTTTAATTTTGTGTGTTCTCATTCACTTATCTTGCTTCCGCATTTAGAGTAAAATTAAAAGTGAGGATAAAATCTAGACACACTATTCATCCTCCCTCTAGTGTGCCTTAACACCTTCACACTCTTCCAAACTTCTAGAAAAGTCTATAACTGATAAAATGTCTACCACAGTTAATTGAACATGTAGCAATATACATGTCATATAGAAGTCTATAAAAATCTTCTTAACTCAATATTAGCTAGTGTCCTTTAAGACCATTATGTACTTTCACAAAAGTATATACGTGCATTCAAATTGTAACATAGCAATAATTTATCAATACATATATGTCTGTTAAAGTAAAAAATCATACAAATACTATTGGGTGAACTCACAAAAATCACTAAATTCCTTAATAGAACACTCTTACAAACTTCTGAAAAAGTCTATAAATGATTAAATACCTACCAAACTCCATTGAACATGTAACAATCATGTTAAATCCATACTTTAAGCGTGGATGTTCATCATAAATCAACATATTATTTGTTGAATTTAAAAACATACACGGCACAAATTAGGGCACACGCATGGTGATAGAAAAAGAAGAAGAAGTAGAGTACACATATAGTTGGACTGGGCTAGAATTAATTATTGGGCCCGATCGAACTAGACCCAATAGCGCCCCATCCTTCATCCGAACCAAACCGTGTGACCACACTAGGGGGCTTTGCCCAAGCAACACTCTTGAGCCAGATTCAAGCCAGGCCAGATGTCTCTATCAAGGGATCCACCCGGCCATACGTAGATTCCCACATCCTTCCTTATCACAAAGGACATACCATCATAAACTCGCCATCTCCGGGATTGTTCTCGACCCATTCTGGGCAACAATTCTAGCGAGATTATCAGGCAGCATGATCACCTCCACTTGCAATATATACGGATACAGCACGCCTCAGGTAACCTAAGTTCTAATTCCATAAATCTCCACCTTGGAGTCACTATAACTTAGGCATCGGAGTGTCTTTTGCAGCCCCCACACTATACTTAACAGCATTTTGAACCACGATGATCTATCATGGAGCAACCGAGTCTGTGCTCTGTAGAACCTTTCCAATCTTCCAGGGGAAAATTGCCCTATTATGGTTTGCCTCCTTCTCGTCGGGATCAGTTCACTCCTTCGATGACCTTTCCCATGTCTTAATAGCGTCGATTTACCACATCGCGGGTATATCACAAAATAGGAGCAACCCTACACAACATCAGACAAGGGCAACATGAGCCCCTAATAGAATACTTGAGCAGGTATTGCGCCATAGCGTCTGACATCCCCAACCTCGATCCAGCGATAAAGCTTTTCTACATCTAGCACGATCTGAAACCCGAGTCTTTCGCCGACTAGATCGCGTTAATCGAGCCTAAAGACATGGCCGAATTTCAAGAAAAAATGGCGAGTTTCACAAAAATGGAAGATCAATGAGAAGCCAAAAAGATCGACTAAAAAAATCTCAAATATGTGATCGAGGATAAAAGATCCAAAAAGGAAGATAGAAGGAAGTTAAAAAATCCAAAAAGATCGAGGAGCGCAGCCGGCATGAGCGGGGAAATAGTAGAGGGCCGAGGTCACCACCTTGCCCAAGTGCCCGTTTTGAAAGACACTCCCCTTAATGCCAAGAAATAAACTATCCTCCGAGACATCTACCACCTGAAGCTCATCAAATCCCTCGCCAATACAGGAAAACAAAAGTTGCCACCCAATGCCGACATGAGCAAGAAATGTGCATACCATAATACCTACAGACACACTACCGAGAAGTGTTTAATGCTCAGAGATCAATTGGATGATTTGGTCAGCACCGGACACCTGGATAAATACCTTCATCACAAGAAAGAGAGAGGTCAGAGCACGAGATGCGACCCTCGGCGACGAAGCCGAACAGCCCCGAGATCCTAGAAAGAGCGCAACCAAGCTAATGAACCCCGAGGGGTAATCGACTACATCGCCAGCGGATTCACAGTAGGCTGAGAATCAATCTCGGCTAGAAAAAGGTCTCCTCGGGCAATCATGGCAATCAAAAATGTCGTTCCCTCACACCAACCTATCCTAACAACCTGAGTAAAATCATTCAATGAATCTGACTTCCAAGGAACTGATCAGAACCTACACGACCTGGTCGTTATTTCTGTGATTGCAGGAAACTTTTGTTAGCTGAAGGCTTCTTCCTTCATGCTCTATCTCCTCATGACTATTTTGATGATAACAAATATATTTAACAAATGCTTGAAGTATGAAAATTGCAAGATCGATGAAAGATACGTCAAGCCTCACGTCTTTCGATCAATCTCCAAGATAGACCAGTGCGTACACCAGAAACGACTTGGACAACATGGAGTATCCTTTAATGTTAAAGCACGCTGAAGAACGAAGTCGGAAAACAAAGGGCGAAACGAGAAAGCCAATATATAATCTTTCAGATCAAATTCTGTCGACCGGTCGGTCGACCGAATGGTGTTGTATTTTGGCAGTAGCCAATTCGATCGACCGATAGGTCAACCGAATGATGCTAAAAAATGACGGTAGCCATTCGGTCAACCTATCGGTTGATTGAAGTTGGTGAAAATTTGGCAGAAGGCTATGTTGGTCGACCGACCGATTGAACGACCGAAGCCAAAATGAGGCAGAAGGCGCATCGGTCGACCGATCGGTCGAACGGATTGCAGATCGCAGATCGCGCTATTGGCTTCACTGCATCAGTCGACCGGTCGATCGATCGGACTACGGATCGATGAAGTCGTGATCCATTTGGTCGACCCGTCGGTCGATCGGACGGCGTGAGTTAAGCCCAAAAAAGGGTAGCGGTCGATCGGTCGATCGACCGACGATCGATCGAACGGTTGTAACGGCTAGTTTTCTACCCGTTGAATCACCGTTCAGCTGAGGGGTTATAAATACCGCTCACCTAACTTCTCTAACAGAGTTTTTAGAAAATTTATTGAGCAATTAAGAAGTGATTTTACCCTTCAAAGAAATTGATTTGCTGCGCCCTACTCTTCGTCGGCATTCTTCCTCCAGCGCCACATTTTCCTCAACTCTACTGCAACATAAGTTCATCTCTCGGCAAGTTGGAGGCTTGAAGGCTTGGGAAAAGAGCGTTGGTTTTTTTCTTTCGATTCTTAAGCTCATTTTCATTGTATTTGAAGATTTAATTCAAACTTGTTTTTCACCTGTAACAGCTTGCTAGGTGTGCTAGATAAACACTTAGGGTTAGACTTTGTAGATTTGTATTTTGCCTAGGTGAATAGTTTTGAGGAGTTCTCAAAGAGGTGATAACTGTGTCCTCAGTTGTATTCAAAGGAAAACACAAGTTCTATAAAGTAGTTGGTTAGAAATCCTTGGTGTAGAGCCAAGGTAGTGGTGTAGGCGGTTGGCCGAACCACTATAAACACTTGTGTTAGTATTGTCAATTGCTTGTGCTTATTGCTATGTATTTATTGCTTCCGCGTGCTATAAATATCGTGCTTGCCTAACTAATCAAGAAATAATTAAAATCGAAGTTAGGCTAATTAATAGATTAACACACTATTTACCCCCCCCCCTCTAGTGTGCCATTTCAACCAACAATTGGTATCAGAGCAGGTCGTAGATTATGATTTCACCATCCCTTCTACAATTTGTCTCGATCTTAAAATGGCACTAGAGTCGGTAGTATCTTCACCTCTTAGGTTCAATGAATCAAACTTTGGTCTTTGGAAGTCTAGGATGTACACCTACATGAAGACTAGAGGCTTTGGTGTTTATAACATGTTAAAATTTGAATATACTTTTCCTAAAATTGACATGCACGATTGGAGTGAACTTGATAAGAAATTATTTCAGTTTAATGGAGAAGCTATGAATTTCATATTTTGTACCATACCAAATAGCATTCTTGAAAAAGTCATGCATTGTTCAACGGCGTTTGATTTATGGGCTACTTTAAATGTTTTATTTGATTATGCCAAAATAGAAGAAATTGGCACTTTTAATGAAGGTGGTGATGACAATGGTCACTCACCTACTATTAATCTCAATCTTGTTGCCCATAGCTCATCCGGTCAAAGGAGTAGCTCCAAAAGTCGAAAAAGAAAGGTAGTATGTCATGCATGCTGGGAGAAGGGGCATGTAAGAAAAAATTGTCCTTTCATGAAGAACAAGGCAAAGAAGAGGTCAGAAGCTTCTACATCATCATCTCATTCAAATGAAGCATCCTCTTGCAATGACTATGAAGCTACTTCAAAAGCTTACCTCATGAGCACAAATGATGAGGTACACTCCTCTCCTTCTAGTCATGCTAATGCAAATGAGAATGTTAGCTCTTCTAGTTCATTCAACATGCCATATGGAGAACTAGTTGAGGAATGTCAAAAAATGCATGTCTTGCTTATGAAAAAGAATAAGGAAAATAGAAATCTAAAGAATGAAAACTCTCAGCTCAGTTCACACACACATGCCTTAGAAGTAGAAAATGAAAAATTAAAGACTAGACCCTTTAACTCATGTCATGATAACTTAGAGTTTGAGCTTAAAGCTTTGAAGCATGAAAATGATAATTTAAAAAATAAAAATAGCATGTTAAAAACTCAATTGCATGCTATTCAAAAATCTATGAATGATTTGAAAAGTGAGGTTATACTTTTAATTAAGAAAGTAAGTGAATTTAAAAATCCTTCAATTCTTAAGAACAATAGAAATATCTATGTAAAGAATGCAAATGTCCATCATCATTCTCATGCCATGCATTGTACCACTAGACCTCATGATTATAAGAAAAAGAATGTTGTTTCTAAGAATGTTCATACCCATCATGTCTCACATGCCAAACATTCTAATAATAAATCTCAAGTCCATAGCAAAAACACAAAGAAATTTAATGGACATTGCTTTTGTTGTGGTACATATGGGCATGCCATATATGATTGCGCATTTAAGATGAACCCAAGTGGAGTTAAAACACTTTGGGTAGCTAAGCCCTCTAACCCCCAAGGACCCAAAGCCATTTGGGTACCAAAGGTTCCTTGCTCTCTTGTAGGGGGAGCTACCACACAAGGGTAGAGAGAAGTGAGGAGTTGAAGTTGACCGTGGACTTAAATGAACTATCATTCATTGGTTGCAACTTCAAGTCATCATGATGTCATAAGTATGAAAATTGACATCCGGGTATACATTGGTATCATCTACTATATCCTCTCGATTGAATTATTGTTGGAACTTGATATATGCTTAATACTCGTCGATTTTTCCGCTCTTGATAAATTTCAAAAAGGTTTTTTGATTTTATTGGTTTTCGGTCTCTTCGGAGACCTATGTAGTCTGTAATGGGCTCATGCGACCTTGCGGTCTTAAATCGTAGGCTAATTGTGGCTTTCAGTTTTTAACCAATAGGAAGGGTTGGAGATCTTATCTTTTAAATAGTTCATATTTTGAGATCTCTCGATTCGTTCTGAATTCACGATATATTTTTTTGAAACGGATTTCAAACTATTTAGCAAAGTGGACCTTGAAAATGATACTTGATTCTTCCCTTTTGCTACTTGGTCTTGGTTAGCTTGCTAGTAGTCTTAATTTCATTATCTACTAATGAAATCTACTTGCAAGTTGTGAATGTTAATGGAAGACTATATTATTATAAAGAAAAAGAAAAAGCCAAGTTTGGCAAGACTCCAAGAATGAGGTATGAGTTTAAGTTTGGTAAAATTTTTTTAAAATATTGAATATTCATGACTTCATGATGCTTCCACACTCATGATTATTTTTGAATGTCAAATCTATGAAATTACATGAGTAGGCAAAACTTTGATATCTTTAGAAATTGTATGATTTCTTGATCAATTGAAATGTGCTCTAGGTTAAAATTCACATTAAATATTATCATATTGAGGTAGTAGTTGGAAAACATGTTTAGATCCACTTATATTGAGTGCTCATGTGTCTTCACTTGAAAACTATGAGTATAAGTTAAGAATCGGTAATTAGCAACTTTATAACAATTTGCTTTTCTCTTAAACAAAATGATGCTAAGATAATTTTTTTATGGCATTATCTCTGTCTCAAACTTAGCATACATGCCTTAAATGGTCATATGTTGGTATCTAGAAAATTTGAACAAAATCCGAAATCGTTGGATAAATGACTCATATTTATAAAAATGTCATTGAGAACTCGTAGAATTTCTAGAAAATTGTAGAGACATCCTTTTTGAGTGATTTTTGATTTTTTGGAATCCTAATAAAGTCTAGTTAATATGAAAATTTTTCATAAAATTTAAATGTACACATCTCTCAAAAATAATTTTTCTTTAAGGGTTAAAAAACCCATGGCAGATCGAGCGGTCGATCGGCTTGCGACCGCCCGATCGACTAGCGGGCGAAAATCGATCTGGTACGCCCATTTTTTGCCAGATTCAATCCTGACCGTTCAAATCAAATTTTTAAGCCCGTAACTAGGGCTTCCTTGCCCATTCGACCGGCTGCCAAAACCTCTCTTCTCATCTTCTAGGCATTCTACTTCCTCTCCAAGTTCCTCTCCAAGGTAAAAAGCTTGATCCTTATCCATCATTCATGAGGTTATACTCAAAAATATGGTTTCTTCATCTCTAATTCTCTTAATGTGTCCTGATTCATACATAAAAATGTGATTCATGCTTACTTTACTTGGATGATAATTTCTCTTTGGCATATTTACTGCAAAAACAAGTTTTTTTTTTGGGAAAAATCAAAATATCTCATGTCTTCTTCAAATGATTCAACATTTACTTTTTAATAAAAAAATTAGTCAAGAACTAATTCTCTCTTGCTTTCTTTCATGAGCCTTTCTCAACATTCATTTTGCCCTTCTTAAAAGAATTTTGTATTGGTCAAATAGAAAAATGTTTCTCATCCTCATCTAGCCAAAACAAGTTTTTTTTAAAATGTATGCTCTTTTCATTTATGGATCATTTTTATTCAATCTTACTTTTTATTTTTATTTTTTTGTTTTGTTTATTCTTTATTTTGAAATTTAATGATAAAATCTTTTTGGCCTTGCATGAATCTATGCCGATCTACAAAAAAAAAAATTGCTTTCTTTTATTTGCGTTAAAAGCAACCATCTCTCATCTAAAGCTAATCATCTACATCAGCATCATAATTGTCTTGCAGAATGGCACCCAAGACTAAACTCCCAACCTTACCTGATAACCTATTGACCCCTTTAGGCAAGAAACAATTTGCTAAGTTTATAGATAGAGCTATCCTGCAGACACGTCCAGTCAATTTAGGTGACTTAGAACAATTTAACATTAGAAGCAAACTTGTTAGCATGAGATGTGTAGAGTTTCTAGAAAAGCAAGTACCTGTATGCCTCATCCTGATAAAAGCCTTTTTCTCCAACCTTGTGATAGAAAAGGCAAGGTATGGTGATGAATTAATTCTTCGGTTTGAAATACTAAGAAAATCCATAGTAATCACCGAATCCCACATAAAGATGCATTTGGGTTTCCTTTATTAGGAAGACCAGTTTATAAGATGTCCACACATCATTTTCATGAGGATTTTCCTACTCATGAAGTTGTATCAGCCATTTGTCCTGAGGATTATCAGGGAATGATCCCTACCCAAAGCATCAAACTGTCAACCACTACCAGGATTATGCATCTCATCATTTTGTATAATATCCTTCCTAGAGTAGGTCATTATGATGAGGTCACTACTATGAGTTCTAGGGTACTCTTCTTTGCCATGTCTCGCATTCCTAAAGATGTCCCTGATCTCATACTTAGGTATATAGCTGAAGTTCATGCCTCAAAAAAATAAGCCTTACCATATGCCTCGGTAATTTCTCACTTCATATATGAAGCTGGGGTAAATAGGTCTAGATTTGAAATTGAGCCCATACCCAAAGCCATAGATTCTTCCTCTCTGAGCCGCATGAAGATCCTTGAAAATCAGCGTGGCAAAAGATTGCGAGGAGAACCCATGGAGGAGACCGAGCATGACATAGGCATGGACGAGGGTAATGGTGGTGGGAGTTCATCATCCAACACTACCATTGGGCGACTTAGGTGATCTGGAGCATCGATTTGCTCAGTTTCACATTGATCAGCTGGAATGGAACAAACGAACAACAGAGCGCATAGACGGATACGGCCGTTAGATGGACAAGTATGGTATCATAATCGGTGACCATGGCTGGCACATCGATGAGTATGGTCCTCAAGTTGATGAAATGTATGGAAGAGTGGATGAGATGTGGCAATATTATCAGTCACATCTACCACCTCCTCCACCACCTAAGGGCGAATAGTCATCTTTGATGTATTGATACCATTTATATATCTTATGAACATGTGTTTCATAATTGACTTTATATGTATTTGGTTGACTATGGTTGATAATTAGTGATGTAAGTGATATTTTCTTTATGTATGCTTACTGTGTTTGATATTTTTGATGGATGACAAAAGGGGGAGAATTAGGAAATATATGCATAATGATAGGGGGAGCACTAAAATGAATACTTCATTTCAGGTATTATATATAGTATGACATGATGATAGGGGGAGAATTAGAAAATATATGCATATAAATAGGGGGAGCTCTAAATAAATACTTAATTTCCTTTGATGCTCCCATGTATCCATTTAACAATCTATGCTTCATAATAATTAACAGATACATTACTTCATCTTGATATTTATCGTCAATTGTTTGTCATCATCAAAAAAGGGGAGATTGTTAGCTGAAGGCTTCCTTCATGCTCTATTCTCCTCATGAATATTTTGATGATAACAAACCTATTTAACAAATGCTTGAAGTATGAAAATTGCAGGATCCATGAAAGATACGTCAAGCCTCACGTCTTTCGATCAATCTCCAAGACAGACCAATGCGTACACCAGAAATGACTTGGACAACATGGAGAATCCTTTAATGTTAAAGCACGCTGAAGAACAAAGCCGAAAAACGAAGCGCGAAATGAGAAAGCCAAGATATAATCTTCTAGATCAAGTTCGGTCGACTGAATGGTGTTGTATTTTGGTAGTAGCCAATTCGGCCGACCGATCGGTCGACCGAATGATGCCAAAAAATGGCAGTAGCCATTCAGTCGACCTGTCAGTCGACCTGTCAGTCGACCAAAGTTGGCAAAAATTTGGCAAAAGGCTATGTCGGTCGACCGACCGAAGCCAAAATGAGGCAGAAGGCGCATCGATCGATCGGATTGCAGATCACATATCGCACTGTTGGCTTCACTGGATCGGTCAATCGGTCGGTCGACCAAACTATGGATCGATGAAGTCGTGATCCATTCAGTCGACCGTGATCCATTCGGTCGACCCGTCGGTCGACCGGACAGCGCGAGTTAAGCCCAGAAAGGGTAGCGGTCAATCAGTCGGTTGACCGACGATCGACCGAACAACTGTAATGGCTAGTTTTCTACCAGTTGAATGGTCGTTCAGCTGAGGGGTAATAAATAACTCTCACCTAACTTCTTTAACAGAGTTTTTAGAAAATTTATTGAGTAATTAAGAAGTGATTTGAGCCTTCAAAGAAATTGATTTGCTGTGCCCTGCTCTTCGTCGACATTCTTCCTCAAGCGCCACATTTTTCTCAACTATGCTGCAACATAAGTTCATCTCTTGGCAAGTTGGAGGCTTGAAGGCTTGGGAAAAGAACATTGGTTTTTTTCTTTCGATTCTTAATCTTTTTTTCATTGTATTTGAAGATTTAATTCAAACTTGTTTTTCACCTGTAATAGCTTGCTAGGTGTGCTAGAGAAACACTTAGGGTTAGACTTTGTAGATTTGTGTTTTGCCTAGGTGAATAGGTTTGAGGAGTTCTCAAAGAGGTGAGAATTGTGTCCTCAGTTGTATTAAAAGGAAAACACAAGTTCTATAAAGTAGTTGGTTAGAAATCCTTGGTGTGGAGCCAAGGTAGTGGAGTAGGCGATTGGCCGAACCACTATAAACACTTGTGTTAGCATTGTCAATTGCTTGTGCTTATTGCTCTGTATTTATTGCTTCCGCATGCTATAAATATCGTGCTTGCCTAACTAATCAAGAAACGATTAAAATCGAAGTTAGGCTAATTAATAGATTAACACACGATTCACCCCCCTCTAGTATGCCCTTTCAACCAACAACTTTATCGTCAAAAAGGTCCTCATCAACTAAGGGAGCTTGGCTGACATTCTTTTCTACTCCATCTTTGAGAAGTTGCAATTAACTAAAGCCTCACTCACACTTTGTAAAGGAGACCAGGTGGGTTTCTCAAGAGAGAGGGTCGATGTCCGTGTAGCCATATGGCTGAGGATGACATTCGACTCTCGACCCAAAGCAATGACGATCGATGTGCTGTATCTCTTCATCAACATACCTAGCCCATATCATATGATTATGGGACGACCATTCCTAAACACTTTAGGAGTTGTTGTATCTACTCCTCATCTAGCAGTAAAGTTTCCTATCTCGAAGCCAGAGGTAGGAGTTTTGCATGTCGATCAGAAGGAAGCTCGGTGGTGTTACAATGAATGTCTCGAACCAAAGGCGGTCGAACCAAGGAATGCGCCTATCGGCTCGCAACCACCTCCCAAGGATGAGAACGAATAGCCGGCCGAAAATCTCTAACCAAGCTCAAGACAAGACATGCGAAAGCGACCCCGGCTCAACACTTGAAAAGAACTCCAGGCAAGATCAAATCATCGATAAAGCTCAGAAAAGAGCACTTCCCTAGTACGCACAACTTCTTTATTGCTTAAATAAAGTTATATTTATCGCTTTTCTCTCCATCGAATGATCAGGAAACAATTGAAGCAATCATACTGCTCTAAATATTCTATTTGAAACTTGCTTGAGTCTCCACAAACAAACTCAACCTAAACTCTTAAGCACGGACTTCCATCTTCAAGCTCGTGGTACTCGGCTCCAGAAGCCTAAACACTTCAAGCAGCGACCAGGACCTGGTCTTCATCGATCTAGCTCGCCGGCCTTAGTGCCTATCCCAGGCTTTTACGCCCACAAAGACCCCAAGTGCGCCCCTCGCGAGCTCAGCTTTCACCAAGTCTGGTCTCTGGCTACCACGCCATTACATTCGGCCTTAGCGCCTCTTCAACGACTCCTCATGCGCGGTTCCATCCTATGATCCTCGGCGAGCTTGGCCCGAACCCCCGAGTGCGGTCTCTGGCTACCATGCCATTACATTCGGCCTTAGCGCCTCTTCAAGGACTCCTCATGTGCAGTTCTTCCCTATGCTCCTCAGCATGCTTGGCCCGAACCCCCGAGTGCGGTCTTTGGCTACCACGCCACTACATTCGGCCTTAGCGCCTCTTCAACAACTCCTCACGCACGGTTCCGCCCTACACTCCTCGGCGAGCTCAGCCCGAAACCTTGAGTGCAGTCTCTGGCTACCACACCATTACATTCGGCCTTAGAGCCTCTTCAACGACTCCTCGTGCACGGTTCCACCCTATGCTCCTCGGTGAGCTTGGCCCGAACCCTCGAGTGCGGTCCCTGGCTACCACGTCGTTACATTCGGCCTTAGAGCCTCTTCAATGACTCCTCGTGCGCAATTCTGCCCTACGCTCCTCGGCGATCTTGGTCTAAACCCCCAAGTGCTGTCTCTGGCTACCACGCCGTTACATTTGTCCTTAGCGCCTATTTAGCGACTCATCGTGCGACTCATCAATACCTTTATGCGACCCTTCGATAGTGGTTCCGCCTTATGCTCCTCGGTGAGCTCGGCCTAAAATTCCCAAGTACAAACCACCAAACTACCACATCGTTATTCATGCGAGATCCTAAATCAATAGAGCTCGGACCAAACCAAATCCCTAAGGATCATACCAAGAATTGGATCTTCAGGTGAACCAAATCTCAGAAGATTCAACTGTGAACCAGATTCAGACGTCTCAGCCTAAACCAAACTTCAAAAGGTTCAACCAGGTGACTCAACCAGATGGTCGGACAGGGACATTCCCCCCCCCCCCATGAAGAATCGAGCAAAAGAAATTTATGTACACAAAAACATAACAGGCTCACAAAGGAGCAATAACTATTACAAAATAAACAAAATGGGCCCACACAGGGGCAATTATCAATCAAAAAGGGGGAAGGCAAACAACCAACCCCTTGAATAAGTGCCCAGAGTCAACAGAAGGAAACCTAAAGGAACTGCTGGGAAGAAGCTGCACCCACCTTGGTGCGCTCATCAGGAGCATCCCTCTCCAGAACATGAAATCCTCGCGGAGAGAATGAACATTGGCCCGGAGTTTGCAGCCGAAGGGTCCCCTCTAAGCGGCCAAGATAAATCCTCCTCAGCCTCAGGGTTCACTAGAGCACCGTCCCTAACTTCTTTCAGAAGGTCCATTCTCAAAAGGTCAGCATTGAGAGCTAGGAACTTAACCTGTTCTGAGGCCCTCTCAAAACCCTCCATATACATGACAAGAGCATTATCTCGGAGGCATCTCACCTCTCCCTCGAGGATTTCCCTAGCCACGTTGCACCTCACGGCCTCGGCCCAAGCTTTCTCAGTCTCGGCCTTCAGGTGAGACTTTTTCATCACTGCCACAAAAAGGTCCAAATAAACCATTTCCAGCTAAGCCCTGGCCTTACTTTCCAACTCTACTATCCGGGCAGTGGACTCAGAAACAACTATGCTCAAACGAGTGACCTCTTCAGCTTTCGCCTCCAAAGTTGTCTCCATTTCCACCAAGCTGAGCCTGGAGGTCGCCAACTCCTGAGACTGTGCTTCGCACTCCCTTTGCGAGGCCTCTTTCAGCTTACCCAACAAAAGTTGGACATGCTCCCAAAGATCTACCCCCTCGAGAAGGACCAACTGGTTGCCATAGCAAAAGCGCAACACCGAACCTAGCTGATGAACCCCGACTGATGTGCTCACCATCATCCCCGCATTTGGGAGAAGAGACTCATTCACCCACGGACAAACACTCACTTCGACAAGCAGATTCTCCCCTGAATTCCTAGCCCTCTTCCGGTACCCTGCTGGCGACCCAAGGAGGATCAGAGAATCAGAAGCGGCGGATGAGCTGGCCACCTCCACCCTCGCTCCTGCAACTTGTGGCCCCGAGACCGCAAAGCCCTCATAGGCCTCAACAACTCATCTATCATCAATTTCTTCCCCTTGTCTCCTGTAGCCCTCTCCCGCATCTCTGCCAAGCAGGAGCGCATACTAGGGACGTTCAAAAATATGGTGTGCATGCCTGAAAGACAATAAGAGGCCAGACAACTCACGTGAAAAATGTAAAAGCTGAAGTCAACAACGATGTTGAAGCTCCAAAGCTGGCAAGACTTACTAGTGAATGCTGAAACGGGCTAGTTGAGGAATGCACTGCTGAAGCCTGATAGAGACGAAAGCCAAAGAGACGCAAGGAAAAAAAATTGCAAATGAAGGAAGGAGAAACCATTTTATAGACTCGACTCCCCCATCAAACTGTCCACGACGGAGAAGAAACTAAATCTATACCGGCCAGCTTAGCAATCAACGGCTTCATAGAAACTACTCCTCCCATCACTTAGCAAATAAACGAACGCTTGTTTCGCCATGATGTCTTCCCCAAAAACGAGGGAGGCAAGGGCCAATCAATAGCCGCCACACAGAATGAGAAGAGATCCACTAGCAAAACTGCCATACTGAGTGTGGAAGTCGAGAAGGCATATGTTAAACACGACAAAAATATCAATTTGACTTACTTTGAAGTGACATGAAGAGTCACCACGTACCCGCTAGAAGCAACGCATGGCTGCTTGCCACACCCTGGCTACCCATGAGCTGTTCATATCATCACAAATCGATCTCAGTCGTCTCCTCCAGCCCGGTCTCCCCCTAACCATTTTCTTCACTTAGCACCAGTAATTGCTGGCCCCGACATTTTCTTCTTGATCACCCAGTATGGATTATCCGAGGTTTCCCCAAAGATGCCCGACATCAAGAAGGAAACTCACTCAATCAAGAGCTCGACACGTAGTCTTTCAGACTCCGACCAAGCTCAAGGGCTGTGGACCGGACTAGAACTATTGGGCCTGATCGGACTAGACCTAGTAGTACCCCATCCTTCATCCGAACCAAACCGCGCGGCCTTGCCAGGGGGCTCCACTCAAGCAACACTCTTGTGCCAGACTCAAGCCAGGCCAAACGACTCTATCCAGGGGACCCACCCGACCATACCATCATAAACTCGCCATCTACGGGATTGGCATCGACCCATTCTGGGCAATAATCCTAATGAGATTATCGGGCAGCATGATCACATCCATCTGCAATATATACTAACACGGCACGCCTCAGGTAACCAAAGTTCTAATTTCATAAATCTTCACCTTAGAGTCACCCTAATTTGGGCGTCAAAGTGTCTTTTATAGCTCCCCCCCCCCAACCCACGCCGGTGCTGAACTAGACGAGGAGAGTCGCCGAGCCGGACCGGAAGACCCCGACTCTCAGGTAGGAACAATAATATGAAAATCTCAATAAACAATTGGTGAACTCTATGGATAAAAAAGGAAGAATGACAAAATGTAGAAAAGCATATGAACAAGTAAAAAAAGCAAATTTTGGTGAAAAGTGATAATGCTAATTACAAGCGGGGAAAATAAATCGGGTATAACTGGTTCAAGAGATTAATCAGAATGTTTTTTTTAACCAATATTTTGGGTTCAACTTAAGCTGCCCAACTAGTTTTGTAGGCCAAACCCGTCCATTTGAAAAGAGAGTTATGGATCCAAAATTTTTTAAATTCATATTATAGATTTGAAAAAAATTCTATATCCATGATATAATTCTAGATAATTGCTCATTTGATTTTGGAATCCTTTTACGTCTCTAATAACTCATCTAGGACATATGCATCCATCGATCACGTGGCCACAACTAACATGTTAAGACGTGGCCACTCATTGCACTGCCTGTAAGAATAAGTAATCAAACTGGGTGGACGTTCCTCTCCCATCTCTCTATTGTCTTCCAAAAGGCAAAATAACGCGTGGACCCTCCTTGCTTGTAACTTGTAAGTGATGTTAAGTTTAATTATTAGCTCCTATCAAGTTGGCCAGTATTTAAGGGAAAATATCCTTCCGTTGCAAATTTTCCAAAACAAATTAAATTATATATAATGCTGCATATCAATGTTTTAGCTAACTTAAAGAATATAAGTATATAACATCACGAATTAACAAACTTAATAAAATTATAAAAGAAAACACTAGTCGCCACCGACATCTCTGCCATCTATTAGGTAGGGTTTAGTTAAATGAAATAAAGAATGAATGAAATACTATTTTCTATGCCTCACTTATTCCATTATTTGGTTGCAATTTATAGACAATGAATAAGTGGGCCATAAGGAATAGATAAAAAATATTATTTCCTATGCATGAAGAATACTATTTATTTCCTCAACTCAAGAAATCATATTCATTGTCTATTTCTTATGATATTTTTTTATATTCTCCTTCAATATATATAATATTACATAATACTATAAAAAATTAAACTATTAAACGAATTTTAATAATTATTTATCTTAAATAGATAATTATTATTTTATTATTAAATATTATTTTAATAATTTTTTTAAGATTTAGTTTTTTATGAGAATAAATAAATAATAGTTTTGATTATTTTAAATTAATATATTATTTTATATTAATCTATATTTTTATTATGCTGTTATTAGTTAAAATAAATTACAATATGATTTATTATATTTTTAGAAGAGTATTTTGATTATTTTTTTATATTATCATTAAATATTTATAATATGAATATAAAAATTAAATTATTAAATTATTTTTAATAATTACATATCTTAAATAAATAATTATTATTTTATTATTAAATAATATTTTAATAATTATTTTTTGAAGATTCAATTATTTTTTATGAAAATAAAATAAATAATAATATTTTATTATTTTATGTTAATAAATTATTTTATATTGATCCATATTTTTATTAATTAGAATAAATTAGAATATAATATATTATATTTTTGGGAGGATATTTTAGTCATTTTCTCTTAATTTATTGTATATTATTCGTGTTAAGTAAATAAAGTAAACATGTTCAGTTTGATTAAGAAGAATATTTTGATCATTTAATTTTCTATTCCTGTTTATTCTTTATGCTAATCAAACAAAGTAATTTTATTCTTGGCCTATTTTACAATGTCAACTAGATAATATTATTCCTCATATATTTAATTTTTTATCTATTTCTATTCATTGTCAAGGTAGACCATTTTCAGTTCCACCCTAGACTTGCCTTCCATCTCCACTATTTGGACTGCGGACTCAGACAAAACCACACTCAAACGGGCGACTTCATTGACCATTGCCACCAAAGTTCTTTTCGAAGGCTTCAAGCTCTCGAGATTACGCCTCGAACTCTATCGACGAAGACTCCTTTAACTTACCTAGCAATAGTTGGACGTGCTTGTTGGCTGAAGGTTTTTCCTTCGTGCTTTATTCTCTTCATGATTATTTTGATGATAACAAACCAAATCTATCTAAACAAGTTCTTGAAGCATAAAGGTCGCAGGAGCGATAAAAGACAAATGTCGATTTCACGTCTTGCGACATCGGTCTCGATACGGCGACTCACAAAAGCTCGATGCGTGCACCAAAGACATCTTGGAAGAATCGAAAGAACATATGAATCATGCTGAAGGGCGAAAGCCGGAAACAAAGCGCGCAATGAGAAGACCCAAAGAAGAGATTTTCAGCTAGGTTCGGTTGACCGGTCGGTCGATCGAATACCACAGAAATTGGCAGTGGCCAATTCAGTCGATCGAATGTGGCGAGAAATCGACAGTAGCCAATTCGGTCAACCAGTCGGTCAACCGGAGTGTGCCCCAAAAGCGGCAAATTTCTGCGGTTGCTTGGGCAGTCGAATAGTCGATCGGCAAGCGATCGGGCGTCGCCAACCGGCAGAAAAACGCTCGTTGACGACACCTTGGTTTTGGGGGGTTATAATTACCCACTCAAAACTCTCTCCCAACCAGTTGTTGATGCCTCAAAAACTAAAAGAGTGATCCTAAGCATCTTCAAAGTTTTTTCTTGATCAAATCTTTCAAACCTAGCCCATGATCCCTCAATCTCAAGTGTTCATCATTGGAGGGTCATTCAAGCTTGCTAGGCTCAACAAGAAGAGGTGATTCTATTGTGATAACTCCTCTTTTCTCTCTTCTTGTGATTGAAGTGTTTTTGGTTTGAATTTGATTATATTTATTTGATTATATAATAGACCTTATGTGTGGTCTAGCTAGTTTGTGGTAACCTTTGTGTTTAAGGTGTAAAACCACTTGTGTAAAACTAGATTAGGAATTGCTCTTAAACAATTGAGGTGGAAAAGCTCATTCGGTGTGAAGGTGGATACTTTCGGGTGTGGAAGTACCTTCTAAGGGAGTGTAGAGTCTTTTCGGTGTAAAGTCTTCAATTATAAGCTACTCTTAATATAGTGCATTTGTGTGTAAAATCCTAAGCACGGGTCTTAGGTAGTGGAGTAGGCGGTTAGCCAAACCACTATAAATTCCTTTGTATTAGCATTATTCTTCTTGCGTTTGCTTAACTGATTCATTTCATTGCTTCTTCATCTAATCATCAAATTGTGAATTGCCTAAGTTGTAAGAAAACGATTAAACACGAAAAACCGAAATTAGGCAAAAGATTTAGTTAACACACTATTCATCCCCCCCTCTAATGTGACCATTTCACCAACATTTGGTATAAGAGCAGGTTGTAGATTGAGATTTCATCGTCTCCTCTACATCTAGTCTCGATCCAAAAAATGGCACTAGAGTTGGTAGCGTCTATACCACCTAGGTTTGATGAGTTAAACTTTGGTATTTGGAAAGGAAAAATATATGCATTCTTAAAGACTCAAGGTATATGTGTGTTTAATATGGTAAAGTCAAAATACATAGAACCTAAGAAAAATATGGATGCATGGACCCAAGAACAAATTAACATGTTTGAGTTAAATGCAAAGGCAACAAATTGCATATATTGTTCTTCGGAAAATAACATCTTTAAAAAAGTTATGCATTGTACTTCGGCATATGATATCTGGGCTACTCTGAACATGCTTTATGATTATGCTAAAACTGAAGAACTTGTTACCCTAAATGAAGGAGATGATGACAATTGTCATACTCCTATATCTAATGAAGTTCGTGAAGCTAATAGTGTATCTAGCCAAAGAAGTACGAATAGTCGGAAGAGAAAGGTAATATGTCACCTATGCGATAAGAAATGACACGTGAAAAAGAATTGCCCTAGTATGAAGAACAAGGTAAAACGGAGGTCAAATGATTCCACTTACTCACGTGCATCAAGTAAAGCATCCTTACATCATAATCAAGAAGCTAACATCATGAACATTAATGAGGAGGTATGCTCTTCTTCTAGTCATGAAAATTATAGATCTAATTCATCTAATTCCTCGGATCTTCTACATGATGAATTATTAGACGAATGCAAAATTATGTATGCCTTTATCGTTAAAAAGGACAAAGAAAACAAAAAATTAAGAGAAGAAAATTTGTCACTTAGTTCTCATTTACATGAAGTAAAACTAGAAAATGAGAAACTAAAAGTTAGTGTCACTAATTCATGCCATGATCTCTTAGATATTGACACTAAATATTTAAAAAATGAAAATGACATTTTGAAGAAGGAAAATAGCTTGCTAAAAACTCAATTGCATGCATTGCATAAATCTATGAATGTTGTAAAAAATGAAATGTTAATTTTAAATAGGAAGATTAATGCTTCCTCTGTTAAAAGATCTAGAAATCAAAATGATTCATTTAGACAATCCCAAAACAAAAGTGCTTTTTCTAAGAATGCTTATGTTCATCATAACTCACATGTTAAGCATTCCAATGCTAGATCACATGTCCATAGTATAAAAAAAATAAAAAATTAATGGACATTATTTTTGTTATGACATCTTTGGTCATGCCATTAATGATTGTGCTTCCAAGAAAAATCCAAGTGTGGTAAAGAAACTTTGGGTTCCTAGGCCAACTAACCCCCAAGGACCCAAATCAATTTGGGTACCAAAGATCTCATGTTCTCTTGTACGGGGAGCAACCACACAAGGATGAGTTGATGATGGTTGATGGGAGTTGCATAAAGATTTAAAGCTTCACCAAATCCAAGTTGCAACTTTGCATCGTATGGATGCCTTCGGTATGAAAAATCAGCATCTAGTCAATTTGGTATCATCTCCTTACTTTGATTTGTTTCATTCAAGCTAGAGTGTTTGATACTTGTTTACTTCGAGTTGATTCTTACCGCTCTTTATAAGAGTCTTTTGAAAAATGATTTTGATTTTTGATTTCCCGGTCTCTTCGGAGACCTATGTGGCCTATAACGGGCCTAAGCGACCTTGCGGTTCTAAATCGTAGGCTAATTATGGCCTTTCGGTTTTCAATGAATAGGAAGGGTTGGAGATCAAGTTTTCATCCTCATTACACTTGTGATCTCTTAAAATTCATTTTGGGTATGACTTGATTTCACTTAAAACAGATTTCAAACTATTTAGCAAAGTTAGATTTTGATTGAAAACTTTGATGTTTACTTTGCTATCTAGAATGACTAACTTGCTTGGAATAATTATGCCATTATGTTACCAATGATTTCCTCATGCAAGTTAAGTCTAAGGTTAAATGGAAGACTGTCGTCAAAAATTGAAGAAAGAAATTTTTTTTTGTGAAATTCTTCAAGAAATGAGGTATGAGCATTAATTTGGTAAATATTCTTGCATGACACCTCTTTTCTCTTAATTGAATCAATTTCATGCTTATAAATGATCTTGCATGTTGTTTGAATAAAATAGCTCAAATAAGAAATTTGGATTATTAAGAAACTCCAAAATCTTGACTATCTTGTGATTACATAATATAGATAGATTTTAAATCTGGAATCTTGTTTGGTGATTGACAAATTTGTCATGAGCATAAATTGCAAAATAATTACACTTAAACGAGTAACTTGATTAACACATAAAGTTTTAAATTTTAGGCAAATAAAATTTTGATGAGTAAATATAATACAAAAATTCGATATATATGATTAAAATTGCATAAAATTTCAAAAAAAAAATCTATATGCTCAAAAATATTACTATAAGTGATCTAGACAAATCCTACCAGATCAGGGGACTCTATGATAGAAATCTAAGGTTTCGCACAAAGTCCAAATATTTGTGAAAACGTCACTGTGAAAATTGTAGAGAGGTCCTTTTTGAGTGATTCTTGACTTTTTGGAATTCTCATGAAGCCTAGTTCATGTGAAAAAAGTTTCATAAAATTCCAATATTTAGATCTCTCAAAATAATTTTTTTTGTAAGCTTAGAAAACACATTCCAACTCGAGCAGTCGCACGATATGCGATCGTCCGATGGATTGGCAGACAAAAATTGATACTGTCCACCCATTTGATCAACTGCTTTAATCTCAGCCCTTCAACTTAAGCTTTTAAGCCCGAAACTAGGGTTCCTTTGACCATTCCAACCGGCCACTCACTTGCACTCCTTGGATTTTAAGATTTTTTCACCACTTCTAATGTAAAAATTCAACTCTTAGTTATAATACATGAGTTAGTTCATCATGTTGAGTAGATTCTTCACCTTCCTTCATCTCTATGTCTAGATTTACTCATAAAAATCATGGTTCATGCTTCTCTACCCTATGCATGATGGTTTCCTTGATTTTTGGTTCAAAACAAGTTCTAGAGAAGAAAAATCAAATTTCTTGTTTCTTGTATGTTTAAAAGCTTTCTCTTCATGAAATCTCTTTTTTTTTTTTTCCAGTTGTTGTTGTTAAAAGGGATCTTCATAATGATTCAAATTTCTCATTTGCATTTAGCAATTTTTTTGTAAAAAAAGGGGTGGAAGTAGAAAGAAAAATGCCAAAACAAAAGAGTGTTTTAAAAGAGTGTTTCTAAAAGAAAATGATTTACACTTGTAATTTCATTTTTAGCTCCTTCTTGTTGGTTTTCCTTTCGTTTGTGATCCTTTTACTTTTTATTTGTAATTGCACTTATTGGACTCATACATTGATATTTAATATTAAAATTAAAATGTTTTTCTTTCAAAAAGAAGCATAGGAAAAAGAGTCTTGTAAAAATTCATGTTGATCTTAAAAAGTGTCCATTCTCTTTGGTTTAGAAGCATACATTACTCATCAAAGTTAATTATATGCCTATTATCCTAATTGCCTTACAGATGGCACCCAAGATAAAGCTTCCAAGCTTGCCTGATAATCTCCTAACCTCTATAGGCAAGACTCAAGCTCCTAGGTTTGTAGACAGAGACATCTTACAGACTCGTCCAGTTAACCTAGGAGACCTAGAAAACTATGACATTAGAAGCAAACTTGCAGCCCTGGGATGGGTAGAATATATAGGGAGACAAGTTCTAGTGTACCCCATATTGATAAAGACATTCTTCTCCAACCTCGTGATAGATAAGGCTAGAATAGGTCACTCACTAGTCCTTAGATATGAAAAGTTAGGTAAATCCTTTGTAATCACCGAATAAGCCATTAGAGATGCATTTGGGTTCCCTCTACTAGGAATATCAATATATAACATGTCCACACATCCCTTTCATGAGGATTTTCCTAGTGCTGAGGTTGTGTCAGCCATTTGTCCTGAGGGTTACCAGGGGATGCTTCCTACTCAAAGCATCAAATTGTCAACCACTGCTAGGATTATGCATCTTATCATTACCTATAATATACTTCATAGAGTAGGACATTATGACAAGGTAACCAGCACGAGCACCAGAGTGCTCTTCTATGGTATGACCCGCAGACCTATAAACGTTCATGATCTTATGCTTCGCCACATAGCGGATGTCCATGCCTAAAGAAAACAAGCCCTACCCTATGCCACAGTAATCTCTCACTTCATCTATACTGCTGGGGTAAACAAGTCCAAATTTGAAATAGAATCTGTGCCCAAAGCAATAGACTCCTACACCCTAAATCGTATGAAAATACTTGAAAAACAACGCGGTAAGAGGGTGAGGGGGGAACCTGCGGAACACAACGATCTTGATGAGGACATGGATGAGGGAGATGCTGGTGGAAGCTCGTCAGCTGGTACTCACATTGAGCGTTTGGGAGATTTAGAGCATCGATTTGCTCAATTTCATATCGACCAGCTGGAATGGAACATAGGTACAAAAGGGCGTCTAGATGAGTATGGTCGTTGCATCGATGAGTATGGTCAGATAGTCGATGAGTATGGTAGATGCATGGATGAGTACAGTCAACGCATCGATCAGTACGGTCAAGGAGTTGATGAGTACGATCATGTATGTGACTTCATCATATGACTTGTCATGAATAACTCATTTCCTTTTAGATTTTTTTTAATCTTTTTGATGGATGACAAAAGGGGGAGAGTTAACATGTTTCCATCATTACGAGTTAACATGCTTCTAGATTAGGCTTGATGATAGGGGGAGAGTTAAAAAAAAATGTATGCATTTTGATATGGGGAGCACTAAATATAATATGCTTGTATTCATCATCGTTTAATGATCTCAAATATCCACTTATAATCTCATGCTTCACACTAATTGACTAATACATTACATATAGATTGTTTTTGTTTCTCTCTACCGTCAATGGTTTGTCATCATCAAAAAGGGGGAGATTGTTGGTTGAAGGTTTTTCCTTATCTAACCAAGTTCTTGAAGCATAAAGGTCGCAAGATCGATAAAAGACAAAAGTCGGTTTCACGTCTTGCGACATTGGTCTCGATACGATGACTCACAAAAGCTCAATGTGTGCACCAAAGACATCTTGGAAGAATCGAAAGAACATATGAAGCATGTTGAAGGGCGTAACCCGGAAACAAAGCGTGCAATGAGAAGACCCAAAGAAGAGATTTCTAGCCCAGGTTTCGCCAACTAATCGGTCGATCAAATACTGTAGAAAATTCACAGTGGCAAATTCGGTCGACCGGTCGGTCGAGAGAATATGGCGAGAAATTGGCAGTAGCCAATTCGGTCGACCAGTCGGTCAACCGGAGTGTGCCCAAAAGTGACAGATTGCCACGGTTGCTTGGGCGGTCGATCAATCGATCGACCGGCGATCGACCGGCAAGCGACCGGGCGTCGCCAACGGGCAAAAAAATGTCCGTTGACGAAACCCTTGGTTTTGGGGGGTTATAAATACCCACTCAAAACTCTCTCCCAACCAGTTGTTGATGCCTCAAAAACTAAAGAGTGATCCTAAGCATCTTCAAAGCTTTTTCTTGATCAAATCTTTCAAACCTAGCCCTTGATCCCTCAATCTCAAGTGTTCATCATTGGAAGGCCATTCAAGCTTGCTAGGCTCAACAAGAAGAGGTGATTCTATTGTGATAACTCCTCTTTTCCCTCTTCTTGTGATTGAAGTGTTTTTGGTTTGAATTTGATTATATTTATTTGATCGTGTAATAGACCTTGTGTGTGGTCTAGCTAGTTTGTAGTAACCTTGGTGTTTAAGATGTAAAGCCACTTGGGTAAAATTAGATTAGGAGTTGCTCTTAGAAATTGAGGTGGGAAAGCTCACTCGGTGTGAAGGTGGATACTTCCGGGTGTGGAAGTACCTTCTAAGGGAGTGTAGGATCTTTCCGGTGTAAAGTCCTCAATTGTAAGCTACTCTTAATATAGTGCATTTGTATGTGAAATCCTAAGCATGGGTCTTAGATAGAGTAGGTGGTTAGCCGAACCACTATAAATTCCTTTGTATTAGCATTGTTCTTCTTGTGTTTGATTAACTGCTTCATTTCATTGCTTCTTCATCTAATCATCAAATTGTGAATTGCCTAAATTGTAAGAAAATGATTAAACACGAAAAACCAGAATTAGACAAAAGATTTAGTTAATAGACTATTTACCCCTTCTCTAGTGTGGCCATTTCACCAACAGTGCTCCCAAGGATCTACTCCCTCGGGGAAAACCGACTGGTTATGGAGTGAAGACGTAGCACCGAACCCGGCTGATGAACCCCTACTGATGTACCGGCCACCACCGCCACCTCTAGAGGATTGGACTCATTCCCCTGCGGACGAACGATCGCTTCTGAAAGCAGGTTCTCCTCTGAATGCCTAGCCCATTTTCGACGCCTTGCCTGCGAGGCAAGGAAGACTAGAGAGTCTGAAGAAGCTGATGATCTAGCCATTTTCTCTCTCATCCTAGAAACCCTCGGCTTATGAGATTGTGAAGCCCTCATAGGTCTCAAATACTCATCCACCAATGGGCTTCTCCCATGTCTCGCTCAGGGTTCTCTCGCATTTCTGTCAAGCGGGCTTGTATACATGGTACATTCAGAAGTGAGGACATCTCGCTTGTAAGACAAGAAAGGGCCGGACAGTTCGTACCAAGAAAATCGAAGGAAGGATCGTAAGGAAGACAAACCTAAAGGCAACAATGACAAAACTAAAACTAGAGGCTAAAAAGACTTACCAACAAGAGCTAGCGACGTAGGAAGAACTAGCGGCAAAGGAAGAAGGGAACCAGTTGATGAAAGCACCAAAAAAACCTGCTAGAGATGAAGGCCAAAGAACGCAAGAAAAACTTGCAAGGAAGGAAAATGTTATTTTATAGGCTCAACTTCCCCATCGAACGATCGACTGAGAAGTCGAAATTAAATCTCCACCGACAAGCTTAGTGATCGACGGCTTCTTAGAAAGCCCCCATGGCACGAGCAAATGCTTTTTTCTCCATCATGTCTTGCCCAAAAATGAGGGGGCAAGAGCCAACCAGCAGCCGCCACGCATTATGACAAGATCTTCATTAATAAACCAACATATCGAGCATGGAAGCCGAGAGGACATATGGTTAACACGACAAAAAATGTGATTTGACTCACCTTGAAGTGATGCGAAGAGCCGCCACTTGCCAACTAAAATTGACACGCAGCTATTCGTGCTAGCCCGACTTTCACAACTACTTACGCTATCTTGACAAACTTATCTGAGGTCACCCAGAAATGCCCAAAAAACAAAAGTTAACTCGACTCAAGAGCTCGACACGCAGTCCTCCAGACTCCGACCGAGCTCGGGAGTTGTGGATTGGACTAAAATTATTGGGCCCGGTCGGATTAGACCTAATAGCATCCCAGCACTTCATCCAGGCCAAACCAATCCGCCCAACCTAGGGGGGCTCCGCCCAACCATATCCTTGGTCAGATCCGAACAAGACCAAGAACCATGTTTGGATATACAATGATACATACATCCTACCTTATCAGCAGAAATATGTCATTATGAGTCCGCCATCTCCGGGATCGCCCTCGACCCATCCTGGGCAACCTCACCACGAGATTTTCGGACGGCGTCATCACCTCCACCTGCAATAAATATAGACATGGCATGCCTCAGGTAACCTTAATTCCAATTGGCATTACCTCCACCTTGGAGTCCCACTAACTTGAGCATCAGAGTATCTTTTGTAGCTCCCCCTCGCTGGCGTCTAACCAGAGAAGGAGAGACACCAAATCAGACCAAAAGATCCCAACTCTCATGTAGGAAGAGATACTATTGGTAATGATTTTTTTTATTACCGTCGCATCCATTTTCATAGTGGAAAGTTACTTCACAATTTAAACATCACCATAATTGCTTAAAATCCGAATACTCAAAATGCACAAAATATGTCCCTGCTTCGACCTATAAGTCTATGCACTTGCTTCTACAATATTATATCCAAAGTGCTTATGTTCAGATTGGAAAACATAATTGAATTTCTCATCTCACCGAATCAATGTCATTCACTAAAGGGAGACTGATCTATGATAATATTCTCTTGGCACATGAAGTCATGCACTATTTAAAGAACAAACAGTCTCAGATGAACCATGAAATGGTCTTAAAGTTAGACAGAAGCAAAGCAAATGATCGAGTGGAATGGGTATTTCTCCGAGTTGTTATGATAAAACTTGGCTTTGATTCTAAGTTTATTGAATTGACCATGCAGTGCATCTCCATAGTCTCATTCTCGGACAACATTAATGGCAGCCGCTATGGCTATTTATTTTCTGAGAGGGGCTTGTACCAAGGTGATCCTCTTAGCCCTTTGCTATTTGTTATTTGCATGGAAGGTTTGAGCTTTCTTTACAATATATGGAAACTAATGAGGGCTTCAAAGGGGGTTAAAATCAGCTAACATAGAATCAGCTAACATAGCCCACCAGTATCCTATCTATTCTTTGCAGACGATGCAGCTATTTTCTGTTGTGCGGATGAGCATCATTGCGAGATGATTATGGGAGTTCTTACAGGCTTAGACAACTTAGTGGATTAACCATTAACATGGAGAAATCTGCTTTGCTCTTTTCGAAAGGGACACCATAACAATGGAAATTCAAGCTGGGCGAAATGCATAGTAATATTGGAGCCCAAGACAAATACCTTGGTCTCCCTTCTGTTGTCACAAGATCAAAGAGCTCGACTTTTGATTATATCATCATACGAGTATGCAACAAACTTCACAACTCAAAATCTAAATTGCTCTATAAAGCTAACATATCTATCATATTTCAGTATGTTCTCTCGGCGCTCCCAATGTACACCATGGGCTATTTTTTCTCGCCTGATTCAATCTTCAAATATCTTAACATAATTTTCAAATAGTTCTAGTGGTCTTCTAAATCGGATGCTAAAGGTATTCATTGGGTCAAATGGAGTGTTTTGTGTTAGGATAAAAGAGACGGTGGTTTGGGTTCAAAGATTATTGCATAATGAATCTTGTGCTATTAGCTAAACAAGCTTGACAAATTATTTCTCGGCCATCGTCCTTACTATGTAAAGTGCTCAAGGGCAAATATTTTCCTTACACATCATTTCTTGATGCAGTTGTACCTAGTAATTATTCTTGGGGATGGCGTAGTATCATTAAGGGAAGGTCTCTCCTCCTTAATGACTTGTGATGGAAAATTGGATCGAACATGATTCAACTTGCTTTCGGCACTCCTTGGCTACAGACAACTCCTGGGTTTAGTTTTTTTGGCCCAAACACTGGACCAAATTCTCCTACCTTGATTGCAGACTTCTTGGATAAGCAAACATGAACTTGGAAACCTCGTATGGTCCGCAACTTCTTCGAATTTTCCTTTTCCGATGCCATTCTCAACATGGAGATCCATTCTGGTTGTGATTACTCAATTCAGCATTATAACCAATCCGAAACGTATAGTGTGACTTCTGGACACCACATTGTACGAGATCAAATTATGGCTAGCTGCAACATTCAAGTCTGTCAGCCATTTCCGTGGAATAGTATATGGAAGCTTCACTCTCCACCGAAGGTGAAAAATTTTCTTTGGAGATTATGTCGTTGAGGAATTTCTTTGCAACACAATCTCTGCACCGCATGCATGCATGCAACACCCGGAAGATATATCTATTGGACGAATGGCCACACTAGAGAGAGGGGGGGTGAATAGTGTGTTAAACTAATCTCTAACCTAAGTTCAGTTTTAATCTATTTCTTTTAACTTAGGCAAAAACGGAAGTTCAATAAATTAATCATGGAAGCAAATATGAATAAGGCACACACAAATTGAACAATGCAAACACAAGAATTTATAGTAGTTCAGGAGCCTTCCCTACTCCACTACCTAAGCACCCTTGCTTAGGATTTCAAACTCTACTTTACTAGTTTAAAGTGCATGTATCATACAAGATGATTTACAAGTTAAGGCTCTGACCCTCACACCGGATGGTTACTCTCACGCACCGAGAGTACCTTTAACTCCTCTTCTCCTAAGGACTACGCAACTAACCCTAGTAGACTAAGTTTACAGTGGTGGACTTATGCCTCTACACCAAGGCAATCACCAAACTCACAAGACTTATAACTCAGGTCTTCGCACTTTTAAAACAATAAAATAAAGCACAAAATACAATAATAATGGAGAAATAATTCAAACAATAAAGTACTTAGCTCCAAACAAAGTTTTCTAGCTTCCTCTTGATGCCTTTGATGACGAAACAATAGGTTTAAGGCTCAATCAAGGATGTAAATGTTTAAAGCTAGGGTTTCTTCAAAGATTGTCAAAGGAAAGCTCACAAGATATCAAATAATGGCTCAAGGGCTTCTAGAGGCTCAAAGGAAGGCTGCCAAGGCCTCTAAATAGGCAGAATACAACTCCAAATTTGGGTTCAATAGATTGAAATGACTATAAAAAGAGCTGTTGGGCCCGCCGGTCGAGCTTTGGTCGAAGGTCGATCGACTGGACTTTGACCGAACTTCGATCGAAGTGGCCATTGGAATTACAGGGACTAGTTTAGTCGACTGAAAGGTTCGACCAAACCTTCAGTCGATAATTAGAAAAAAAAACATTTATTATTTCTTGGTTCTGGTTTGGATTTTGGCTTTCGGTTTGGGTCCGAGGTTCTGGTTTTCTTCATCATCAACATACAATATGAGGAAAATACAATATCACTAGACCCAGGAAACCTAAACGTAATGTTGGCCTAAGGTTTTCGATCTTGGTCTTAATTTCTGGACTAGGACTATTGGGCCCGGTCGAATAAGACCCAACATTGCCCCATCACTTGTGTCAGGCCGAACCAAGCAGCTCCACCCAGGGGGTTTCACCTAGCTACGCCCCTAAAGCAGATTCGAGCTAGACCAAGTAGCTCTATCCAGGAACACCACCCGGTTATACAAGGATATCTATGGGATACGCCATTACATGGCCGCCATCTCCGGGATCAGCCTTGACCCATTCTGGGCAATATCCCCATGAGATTTCTAGGGGGGCATGATCACCTCCACCTGCAATAAATAAAAACACAACACGCCTCAAGTAATCCTAAGTTCCAATTTCATTACCTCCACCTTGGAGTCCCCCTAACTTGAGCATCAGAGTGTCTTCTGCATGTTCCCCCTGCCATCATTGAACCAGACAAGGAGAGACACCGAACTAAACCAAAGTACTTTGATCTTTACACATGAACATTTGGCGCCCACCGTGGGGCTGAGTAAATCTTACCTCCCCCACAATGGTTAGAACATGGAGCCAAGCGACCGCCGCCGCACGCTAATGGCAATGACCCGACGACGATTGATCGCAGCTTGGTGATGCCAAAATAGGGAGGGTGATGCTCCAGTGCCAGCCCATCTTCCCCGTGAAGATCCCCAGCAACAGATAGATGAGTTGGAAGGAAAGAACCAACATCTAGCAGCCCAAGTTAAGATACTAACACGGTCCCAAGGACAGCCCCCGGCTGACCACAAGCGTTGTAACTCAGAGCATGGGGAGAGCAATCGCTCTGAAAGATGGAGGCCAATTTTCATCCTTCGTGACGAGGTCTCCAACACCCGCCGCCTGAAAAAAGACAAAGATCCCAAAGCCAAAGAAGCAGGGGCTGCCTCCCTCTCGACGCATAACCCTTTGTTGAGCACATCAGGATAACCTGCCTCCCACCGAGGAGTGAGTTGCCTACTACCCTGAGACCCTACAATGGTATAAGCGACCGCGTGCTATACCTAACGACATTCAGGACTATGATTCTCTATCACAAAGCAACTGATCCAACACTCTGCAGAGCCTTTCCAACTTTCTTGGGAAAAACCGCATTGTTGAGGTTTTCCTCCCTCCCACCGGAATCTATTCATTCCTTCGAAGACCTCTCCCGCGTCTTCCTCAATCGGTTCACCACATCAAGGGTATACCAAAATACGACGGCTGCCCTCGACTATGTCAGGCAAGGGTAACATGAGCCCCTAAGAGAATACCTGAACAGGTTTTAGGCCATAGCAATTGAAATTCCCTATCTCGATCAACAAATCAAGCTCTTCTCCATCCAGTTCGGGCTAAAGCCCGGACTCTTTGCCGACCAGATCGCCCTGACAAAGCCTAAGGACTGCTTAAATTTTAGGAGAAGGCCGCTAGCTTCATAAAGATGGAAAAACTTCGAGAAGCTAAAAAGATTGACTGGAAAAATCTTAAGGTCAGTGTCAAAGATAAGAAATTCAGAAAAGGATACAAAAAAAGAGAATATCGCGACCGCCGCGATCAGAACAACAACCTAGCGCCGAGGTCTTCACCTCATTCGAGTACCCGATTTAAAAGGTACACACCCTTAAATATCTTGAGAGAGACTATCCTACAAGAGATATACTACCTACAGCTGCTCAAGCCCCCCGACTGTCCCGAAAAGGTGAGATCTTCATTCAAAGGCGATAAGAGCTAAAGGTGTGAGTTCCATCAAACTCACGGACACACTACCGAAGAGTGTGTGATCCTTCGTGACCAAATTGAACGTTTAATCAGAGAAGGTCACCTCGACCACTGCATCTGGCATGATCGAAGTTGTAGCCAAAGCCGATGGAACCGCCGACAACGCCGAAGTCCCAGCAACACACCACCATCTGGTGACACAAACAACCACGATGACCCTAAAGGTGTACAACCCCACCCCGGCATCTAGGGAGTCATTGACTATATAACAGGAGGATTCGCCGGAGAAGGTAACCCTGAAACGCAACCATCCTAAATCATCATGATCATCAACGAAGCAGCTCGGCCACATAGGCCACGCATACCCACTCTAGTAATATCCTTCTATGATAATTGACTTTCAAGGATATGGCAAGAATTTGCATAATTACCGCTGGTTTCGTTGTTAGGGAAGTCTTGGTAGACTAGGGGAATTTTGTCGACATCCTCTTCTATCCTACACTTGAAAAAATGGGCATCAGCGAATCTTCAGTACACCCTTACCATGGAGAGCTTGTCAACTTCTCAGGAGACCACATAAACGTCAAGGGCTATCTATGGATAACAACATCATTCGGCTCCACCCTGAGAACAAAGATGATAGACGTGCAATTCCTTCTCTTTCAGTGCGCGAGTCCTTACCGCATGATATTGGGCCGATCCTCCTTGAACAACCTAGGAGCTGTCATGTCGACCCCCTACTTCGCCATCAAATTTTCCATCTTGGAGACATAAGTGGGAGTAATCCATACAGAACAGAGGGAGGCTCGCGCGTGCTACAATAAATGCTTGAAGCTCAGGCCAGCTGAACTTTCACCAAGAATATCAAACTTGGACCTAGAGGAGACATCCAAGAGTTGCTCCAGCCCACTGATGACCTAGAGTTCATTGCAGATGGAGACAAAAGCTCTACGCATGGACACTTGCTGGAATGTCAGGAATAGACCCCTAGGTCATCTGCCATAGGCTGGCCATCGACCCTCGTGTCAAGCCTGTGGCCCAGAAGAAGAGAAAGCTTGGAATCGAACGACAGCAGACATCTCTTGAAGAAACCAAGAAACCGCTAAAGGTAAAATTCATCAGAGAAATTTGATTTACAACATGGCTCACGAATGTTGTGATGGACAAAAAACACTCAAGAAAGTGGCGAATGTGCGTCTACTTCACCAACCTCAACAAGGCTTGCCCGAAAGACTCCTACCCTTTGCCGAGCATTGACAAACTCATCGATGGCTCCTCAGGATACCAATACTTGAGTTTCATGGACACCTATTTAGGCTATAATCAGATCCAAATGCACCCTGATGACGAGGAAAAAATGGCTTTCATCACTGAGCATGCCAACTTCTGCTACAAGGTAATGCCCTTCGGACTTAAGAATGCAGGAGTCACATACCGGCGATTGATGAACAAAGTCTTTGAAAAATAAATCATTCGTAAGATGGAGGTGTATGTCGATGACATGGTAGCTAAAACACCAGCCATCGGTTGTAAAACCCCCAACCCAGTCAGGAGACGCTAAGAGCACCTAAAACCTATCTCAATAAATTTCCTTTCATGGATTATCCTAACTTAGCTTGCATATTCTATTCAACCAAAAAGAAAGAAAGAAAAAATTGCAAGAGTTTCCCCTAAAACCCTTATCACATCCTGTTAACACAAAACAAGTTTACACTTTTAATCCACTCTATAAACTAAGGTGCATATCATTAATTCACATAATCATTTCACACTTAATAATACACACATCATTAAAGTGCTCCATACACAAAATAAACCTTAACCACAAATTTACATATACAAGTCACCATTTAACATCACTTTCTATCTAAGGTGTACATGCCAAAATTCTCAAAAGTCAACTACGATATAATCAAAAGATCTTGATGCATCAATCGCAATGTCTGTGTGTTGACTCCAAAACCAATGTGCTAAGCATGGAAGCTTAGTTGTGCTCATACGAGTTTTAACTTTTTTAAATATCACATTTATCATTATAATATAAAAAAATGTAAATATAAGGACAATGGATTAAAAAGTTACAACAAACATTTTAAAACAATTCACCAACTCATTAATTTTAAAACAACTCATTAATTTAAAACATTTATCATTATCATTATAAGCATGCATGTAATCTAAAATAATCTAATTTCACATCACAAATACATTTTCATTAATTTACTTGTTCAAATCTCTGTTCTCTTAATCATTTTATGATGCAAATTCATTTCAAATGCATTCTTTCAATTGCCCAAATTAAGTAAACTCTGGTAGAATTTCAATGAGTCGGATATGGGACGATGGCACACAGTGCCTAACGGTGGCATAAAATGCCTAATTGGTGGCACATAGTGCCTGAACAATGTGCTTAAACGGTGGGGCATAGCGCCTAGTAGATCAAATCATGGGACCGGGCACCAAGTGCCTCTAATGGTACAAATAAAATAAACACTGCAGTACTACTAGAGTTCCCTATTGGCATGCCAATTTTATCCTTAACCTCTGATTCCCATCCGATTTACTAGGGCAATACTTATTTATACACAATTATTCTCAATGTCATTCTTGATGATCACTTCATCACTTGCATTATACATAATGCGTAATAACATCAATATACATATAATTTCATTTTCCATGCATTATAGCATGTACACACATACAAGAATTCACATAGTGATAAGCATTATCAATTTCAAACAAAAATAGATTTGGTGTGTTTCCTTCCTATTACATTTTGACTTAGTAAATGCATAAATTAATTTGGTGTCCAATTTCAATTTGGATTCATTGAGAATTTAGTAGTTTAGTCTTCATGAAAGTTGTTCATCTAGGTCTTAACTTTCCATAGGTGCAAGAATCACTCAATTTGAAGCTTTCTAGGCTGAGTTACAATCATTTAATTCTGGACTAGTCCAGAATAGGGCTGACAATTTCTAGAATTTGTACTATGACTTCTGCCCAATTTTAGAGCTATTTATACTCAAATTTTGGGACTTTCTTCATGAAAATTTTAGGGTTGTATCTTATCTTTCATTTGGGAAAAGATTCAAATCAATTGGAGTTCTAAAATATAAGTTACAGCCCTAAACGTATCTACTGTGCAAGCTGTCTACACTAGGTTCATCATCTCCATGTTTAGGCTTCCACAACATTTCATACAAGCAATTGATTTTTCACGCATTTATACATACTAATTATCATTATTTCACACATAAGTTAAGTATTGTCATTCAATTTTACCAAAGCCACAACACAACAAAAACCCTAGATTAGGCATATTCAATAAAATTAGGGGAAATTTAAAATTTGCATGAGCACAAACCTTTTTATGCCAAAATGACTTATCAAGGTTCGAAAATACTCTTTAAACCACTTCTTTCTTCTTTCCCTTACTCTTTCTCCATTCCTCTTGCTCTTTACCTTCAAGAACCAACACATACCCTCAATAAAAACTCAAATTAATACATGGATGATGTTTTCCTAATCCTAAGATGAAGATTGATGGGTGAATTTAAATCACTTACCTCACTTATTAATGATGGTGTCTCTATTCATCCCTTAAATCCCCAATTTCTCTTGAATTTAATGCTTGAATCTTGCTTTTTGTGAGCTCAATTGAAGATTTATACGTGTAATTGGTGGAATCTTTGGTGATTTAGTAGAGATTTGGTAGAATGGAAGAAAAGGAAAGGAAGTCAAGAGGGAGATGAGGAAGGTATGATTGTGGAAAGAGGAAGGAGAAGACAAAGAAGAAGGTGACTTTCTCTAGAAGCCTCCCTCTCTTTATCTCTTTTGGATGGCTAGGATTAGATCTTTGGACCCAATGGCTATGGTTATTCCCATCTAAAAAAACACTTACTTCTTTTTCTTTCCTTCTCCTTTTTTTTATTAATAAACCTTATTAATAATAATCCTCCCTTAAACTTCTTAATTAATCTCATCTCTTATTTATTTATTGAGTCAAAAATTGACTTAAGACTTATTCTAGTCAAATTTTAACTTGGGTCAAACTTGTCTCTTAATATTTGTCACTATTCATCTTTCAAAAATACCTGATAAGTCCATACCTTGATTTTAATTTTAATTTTTTTTCCATCCCCTATTAAACTCATTTTCATCTCAGTTTTAATCCTCGAGTCTCGGATAGTACTATTCACAAATTGAGGTTTTCGGAGAGTCACACGGGATATTTTGGGATGTTCCGGCATATTTCGGGATGTTCCGGGATATTCCAGAATGTTACAACATCCCATCCGGGTTATTCCGAAATATTACAACATCTCATCCGGGATATTGTGGAATGTTACAATATCCCATTCGAGCTATTTCGGAATGTTACAACATCTCATCCGGGATATTTCGAAATGTTACAACATCCCATCCGGGCTATTCTGGAATGTTACAACATCCCATACGGGCTATTCCAAAATATTACAACATCTCATCTGGGATATTCCGAAATATTACAACATCCCATCCGGGCTATTCTGGGATGTTACAACATCTCATCCGAGAAATTCGAGAATGTTACAACATTCCATCCGGGATGTTTCGGAATGTTACAACATCCCATCCGAGATATTGTTTATGACTTGGAAACTCTTGACAATAGATTAGGTTACTATTTGCAAATTGGCATTTTCGCGACATTACACCAACGAACATTGTTTTGACCTTGTCGAGATTTTTAGCCAGCTCAGATACTACAATATGAGATTGAATTCGAAAAAGTGTGCCTTCAGAGTGTAGGGTGGCAAATTCCTCGGCATCATGCTGACACATCGAGAGATAGAAGCTAATCCGGAGAAATGTCGGGCCATTCAAAAGATGCGTAGCCCACGTAACATCAAGGAGGTACAATAGAGCACTGGGAGGATTGGGAGATGGAGAGAACCACGAGCGATGAGTGGTAAGTCTTCGAGAAAGTTGGAGGAGAGCCTCACCCCGACGGTGATCATCGCTGGTGAGGACACTGAACTGGCTGTGGTCCTTGGTGTCTAGGAGAGGAAAAGCTTCTTCTTCCTCCAGATGTGTGACCTTTGCTTCGGCTCCGAAGCCTTCTTCACCCGCGTGGGTCAGTGACAAATGCTCTTTTGCACAGACTGTGCGACTGGGATGCCCTGGCAAGACGTCGGACACTGTTCGTGCATATCTTGCTTCCCTTCGTGGCCCTCCTAGAGCCACTGCACCGGCGCGATCACCATTTATCGGAGAGCTGGTTGCTTCACTCCGCAGCCAAGGACATTTTAACTGTGTGGAGGCTGGTCATTTGTCTCGACAATGCGTCAACAAGAGGGTTTGCTTCTTCTGCCGACATGCTGGGCATTCCTGTCGTTCATGCAAATCTTATCGACGAGCGGATCTCCCCTTCTCAGATGTTTGATCTTCGTGCAGGGTTACACCCGGCTAGGTCAGCTATTCATAAATCAGAATCTCAACTACCTGCGTCTATTGCATTTACTTCACCTACTACTACTGCGGCTTCTCTATTTAACTTGGCCTGGAGTGGCATTGTCTCCATGCATTCAACTGTTGTGAACTCTATTTCTACACCTTCTTCTCCTATGCTTTCTCTTCCCGAGCGTGTGGCTCGATGGCTAATAAACTAGAGAACATTCGGGTGTTGATGCCAAATTCTTCTAGCTACTATTGCTGAAAGAGATCGTTACCTGAATGGCAAGTGCATGCTTGTCACTGATCGGGGTTAGTTACACCAACAAGATGACGTAGTGGGGTTCCTTGCGAGGCAGTTTCATGACTACCGTGAGCATCTTCAACTTTGGAAGTAGGGGAGGGTGGCCGACGGAAGGTTCTTGATCACCACACCAGAGGCCCGAAGGTTCCTACTATAAGAGGAGGTCAGACGAGTGGAACCATGTTCTACTCCAAATTGACGACTGGACGCCAGACGAGATCTTCTTGAATGTGCAGCCGCCGACGTTGGTCGTCGGTTTAGAGTTGCGTGGATTGCCAATAATATTTTGGAATATCGACTCCGTGATTGCCTTGACAAGCCCATTCTCCTGCTTTGAGGCACTGGCGAAATCGTCCCTTGACTGGTCGGACCTCTCTTCCTGCAAAGTGCAAGTAAGAGTGCGAGCGCTAAACCTCATCCCACGCTTTATCAATATCGTGAACGCAGACTCCTGTCGGTTCACGATTGAGGTCGGCATCGCCTTGCAGCAATGGGTGGACGAAGAAGGCGATCCCCCTAGGCCACAATAAGTGGAAAGAGATGATGGATCGCCTTCTGACAGTTTTGAACTGGACCAGTCGGAAGAGCACACGACGGCTGAGGGCAATGGTTCAAACCACATCTCAGTGAGTTTTGATTCACAGAACACAACTACGTCGGGTTTGAGGTCTCATCGATTTCACTCCATCGGTTCTTCAGGCCCCACCGGGGTTTTGCTCACCCGTGGTTCGCATGATGTCTTTGTGTAGAGGTTGAAGATGAAGGCAGCGACGTCCTCACCGACAGTCGGACCCCTTAGGAGTTTATCCCTTTCTCCGGTCGAGCTTCTGCCCCGAGGTAATTGTCCTACTTCCCTGTTTGGGAAGGCTGCTGGGTCCTGCGCTCTCTCGAGCTCTGTTGATTCTTCCTCTTTGGCGCTACACCAAATGGGTCTTCCGCTGGCGCCTCTCTTCGTGGATTTCGAGTCGGATGCGGGAGATCGACTTGCCATAAGCCGTTTTGGACTGCCATATGAGATATTTTTAAATATCTTGTTGATGATCAGAGGCTTTTCCATTTTGATGGTTAATGGAAAGGTGGTAGAACTGCTCTTTGTCTTCGTCCGTAGCTTGAAGGAAGGCATTTCAAATTTGTTTCACCAGATTTGGAAAGGTATTAAAAGTAGATGCCCCCCACATGTTTCTTTAGCGTAGGCAAAGGTACTTTTTTGGATCTGGGTGATAGATGGCCATTTCTACTTTTTGGTTTTAGATCCGTATGCAAGGAAGCCCTTTGGCGGATACCCATTTGACCCATTAAAATTTGTAGTCCGCGGGTTTGACTGGAAATGGGTATCTGATTTAGAGGTCGGGTGCAACCCGGGACTGGTTCACGAGTTGGAGACCACAGTTGATCAAGCACAGCCATTTCCTTCTATGCAAGTGCTGAGCCAAGACTTGTTTGGGCAGGGCCTAGATGGGAGCTATTCTGAGATCTGTTTGACCCATGGGTCTTCCCCAACTTGTCTGGGCCTGCAGCTGGCCCCCTCGGACCACAACAACAAAATGAAGGCCTACAAGAAGAGGGTTAAAAATTAGAAATGCACTGTGGTGCGCAGGAGCTCACATATAGCCGGAAAGACATGTAGGTCTTCTCTTCAGAATGCTTCTCTGATCAAGGCCACTAGAAATGAAGGAGCTGTGGATGATGTCGCGATTCCAACTAAGGGGGTGGCCAATTCGGACTACTTGGGATCCTTCATCTTTGACACGGGGACTACTCTAGATACTGCTCTACTTAAGGATGTGGAGGTACTAGGTTTTGAATGCAGTGTTAGCAAGGATAGGGTTATCCGGGCCCTGGGGATGGTGGTCGCGTAACTTGCGATTGTCCCACCATTTGTCGTCTAGCTGATGTTCTATAGTCTACTTTTTGCATGTTTCATAAATTTTGTGCACTCTTTTGGAACGTTAGAGGTCTTAATTGACTTTCTAAGCATTACATGGTGAAGCAGGTAGTTAGGGAAGCTAGATGTAGTCTTTTCTTTTTATCTGAGATAAAGCTGAATGCTTGCTCTAGAAGAATTATTAGGCAGTTGTTTGGGTTTACTTCTAATGATAATTTCCGTGTTATTGATACTTCTGGCCTTTCGGGTGGCCTCCTTGTCGTGTGGGATCCTTCGATCTGGACTTGTACGAATTGTATCATTGGGGAGTGGTCCATTCAATTGTTCCTCAAACACCATCTTTCCGACTTCAATTTTCTTGCGGTTGGAGTTTATGGGCCTCCGAATCATTCTTGCATAGCATCTTTTCTCTAGGAACCGCGTCAGATTTTTACTAACAACCCGGAGCTGATTATTGCTACTGGAGACTTTAATATTACTTTACATAGTGGGGAGAGACTCAATTGTATTGGTAATGCAGCTGACTCTAGAAGTTTTTCATAACTAATTGTGAATATTGGCCTCTTCGACTTCCCCATTTCCAAAAATTCGTACTCTTGGACTAATAACGATCGGATACTAGCCTTCAGCTTTGGCAAAATTGGATCGGATACTAACTAACAACAATTTGGCAACTCTCTATCCACTTTTAGTGGCCTCTTCGGGAAATAGGAGGTTGATTTGACATTCTTCTTCCCAGATAGATTTTATTCGGAAACCTTTTCGTATCGAGACTGGGTGGTTGAAAGTTGATAAATTTTCAAATATCATTCAAGCTGGGTTGGTCTTCCCTTTTGCGGCCTTCCCCTCGGGCTCGCCGTTGGACATATGGCTTTCTCTCTGGAAACCCCTCCGGCGTATTATTTTGGATTGGGACAAACTCAGACGCACCTCCTGGTCTAAGCTCAAAGTTGATACCGAGTCCCACATCGGTGCTTTAAATTATAAGGTAGATATTGGTTCCATCTTTATGGCAGAGTTAGCTGAGCTCAAAGGGCTTAAAGAGGTTCTCGATAATTGTTACAAGGATACATGTACTTACTGGGGTTAGAGGGCTAAAAAGAGAGGGCTAAAAGACGGGGACCGGAATACTCGATTTTTCCACCTTTGTGCTTCCCACCGCAGAAAGACCAATTGGATATCTTCTATCAACAATGGTGGGAATATTATGGAACACTGCTCGGGAAGGATATTAAACCTCTTTTTCAAATCAAGTGGGATCTCATTTATGATCCTCACGGCCTGAATTTACTCTGTTTGGATGACCCTTTCACTATGACTGGGGTATTTGAGGTCATTAAAGCAGCCAAAAACTTCAAGTCCCCAGGCTCGAACAATCTCAATATGGAATTCTATGAGAAGTTTTCGCCTCTCATTGGTAACCAGGTGCTGGACATTCTACTCCAAATGCAGGAAGATCCGGGTATCAGATTCCTTATTAACAAGGCGAATATCATTCTCATTCCTAAAACACAAGGTGCCAACGAATTGAGCGGTTTTAGACCTATTAGCCTGGAGAATAGCATCATCAATATTTTTTCCAAGCTTCTAGCTAACCGTTTGGCGTCGTTTATCCCCGACCTGATTAACAATAAGCAGGGGGCCTTCACTCGGGGTCGCAGCATCTTGGACTGCTTTATGACTGCCGCTGAGACCGTGTGGGGTTGTCATAATAATGATCCGGATGTCTGTCTCATCAAATTGGACTTCGAGAAGGCGTTTGATTCGATCAACTGACTTTTTATAATTCAGTTGCTCAAGGCCAGAGGTTTCCCTCTTAGGTGGATTTCTTGGATTCAGAACCTTCTCCAAACTACAGAATCTTCCATCATTATTAATGGTATTGAAGGCAGGACTTTCAAACACAAAAGAAGGCATATACAAGGTAACCCTTTATCACCTCTACTCTTCATATTGGTGACTAATGTGCTTTCAAGACTTGTGTCCCGGGCGGCTACCTTGGGTCTTCTTTCTGGCGCCCTCGGATAGTTTGTGGGGGGCGGGATAACACATATCCTCTTCGCGGATGATTTACTTCTTTTCAGTAACGCTTCTGATGACAGTCTATCCTCTTTTGGACTCTTGCTAAAATGCTTCAACTTTTGCACTGGTCTAAAGCTCAACCTTCAGAAGACCAAGGTAATACATAAAGGAGGGGACGTTTCAAAGGCGGACTCTGCGACACTTAGATTGGGTTGCTCGACTACCTCTTTCCCGCTTGATTATTTGGGTCTACCCCTGCAGCCCGACTATTTGATGAAGGCGGATTGGACGAAGGTTATGACAAAAATGGATCGCTCTTTGGCTTCCTGGCAAGAGCCCCTTCTCTCCAGAGCCAGGCGCCTAACCCTTCTGAATAGCATCCTTACGAGCCAAGTCTCTTATATCTTCTTGATCTACAAGGCTCTGTGATGGGTTATAAACCAGGTTGATAAAAGAAGGAGAACTTTCTTCTAGATAGGGAGGCAAGAAGCGGACATAGGGGGAAAATGCTTAGTCGGGTGGGACGCTCTTACTCGGAGTAGATATGAGGGCGGCTTGGGGATCTTGAACTTGCGCACACAAAACCTCGCGAGATTGGAAAAATGGATATGGAAGCTTCTACAGCCTGAGGGCATGCCTTGGAAGGAGGTACTATTGGCTCTCTACCCAAGGTTGCAATTTCTCAGCCTCGCAGATCGACAGTCTTTCCCATGTTTGGAGGGGGATATGTATTCCTTTTGACATTTTCGGGATATCTCTTTTCTGCCGGGTGGGAGGGACCTCCTCTTTCCGTGTTTGGCTAGATCCTTGGTTCAACGGAGAGCGAATGAATAGTAGACATCCTTCTATATTCCCGGCTGCTTGTAACCAGATGATTACAATTGATGCGGCAAAAACAAGGGCATCTTCTGGAGAGATTATCAAATGGTCCATTCAGTTCAGACATTTGGTCCCCACACATTTATTAAATAGATTGGCTGAAGATCTGGTTCCCTTTTTGCATTGCTCGGGCTCTGACGGTTACGGTTGGAGGTGTTACAGTGATGGGATTTTCTCAACGAGTTCTCTATACTGGCTTCTAAATTTCAGAGGGACGGCGGACCCCTGGGTTTCCTTCTTATGGCAAAACAATTTTCCTCCGGCCTTATCTTTGAATAATTCGTTGATTGAAAAGAGAAGAATTCTCACGAGGGGTCGGTTGATTAAACACAATATCACGGTCTTGGCTTCTTGCCCTCTTTGCAACAACTTCGACGAATCTCATTCTCACCTTTTCAAGGATTGTTCTTTACTTTACAAGGATGGAGAATCTTCTTATAAATTTTGCGATATGCTCTCTTCCCGATCGCCTACACTCCATGGGAGACCTCGCCTTTACGGCAATTGACGACTAAGAAAAGGCATTTTCATCTTGTAATGATATGGAGATCCAAGATTTGGCACGAGAGGAATTTGAGAATCTTTGAGAACAATTCAAGATCTTTCTTTGAGCTCGCCGCGGAGGCATTGGCGTGCCTTAGTTCTTTGGGTTAATTCTTGTTTTGGCTTCATTAAAGCTCTCGGATTGTTGTAACGTATTTTTGTATTTTTCACTCTTTGATCCTCTCTCTCCCTCGCACTTGTATCCTCTTCATAACTCTTGAATAGAATACAAGTATCTTCGGTTCAAAAAAAAAAGCTCACTGGGAGGATGGCAGTGCTGTCTAGATTCCTTCTTCAAGATCTTGCGAAAAAAGCAAAATTTCTATTGGGATGAAAAATACGAATAGGCCTTCGAAGAGTTGAAATAATTTCTATCTAGTGCACCAGTTTTGGATAAACCACAGCAAAGAGAAACCTTATTTCTTTACCTCAAAATAATAGAGAATGCCCTTAGCTTGGTCTTGGGTCAAGAGCAAGAAAAAGATCAAAAACCAATCTACTTCGTCAGAAAAGTCGTCCAAGGACCAAAAATCAGGTACCAGAGGTTTGAAAAGCTCGCCTTTGCCTTGGTCATCTCGGCTCGAAGACTAAGATTGTATTTCCAAAGTCACCACATTGAAGTGCGCACCGAGCAACCAATCAAGCAAGTATTGGCCAAATCCGAACTCGTAGGACGAATGATATCTTGGTCGGTGGAACTTTCAAAGTTCAACATCGATTACCAACCCAGGGGTCCTATAAAGGCCCAAGCTCTAATCGACTTCGTTGCCGAATTCACCAACCAAGAAGATACTCCTAAACTGGAGGAAACCTGGAAGCTATTTGTGAATGTCACCTCCAATGAAAAAGGGAGCGAGGCAGGCATCATTCTGGAAAATGACCAAGGAATTTCCCTAGAATAGTCCCTTTAATTCTAGTTCAAAGCTAACAACAACTAGGCAGAATACGAAGCTCTAATAGCCGGGCTAAAATTCGCTTAGGAAGTGAAAGCTCAATACATCGTCGTAAAAAGTGACTCACAACTTGTTGTATGACAAGTCAACAGTACTTGCCAAGTCAGGGACCCCTCCCTTGCTCGAAAGGTATCTCACACTAGTACTTTCTTTAATCACTAACTTCGATAGTTGTGTGGTTCAGCATATACTCTTTGAACTTAGATTAGTCGATAGTTGTGAGGTTCAGCATATCTCAGATTACTGGGCGTTTCGAGCCGATACCCCGAAGTTCAATCAGTCTGCTTCGTTCAAGGTTCTATTCGAAAAATCATGCAATTCTTTGCATTAGTCTGTCAAAAATAACTCGATTAACAACTTCTCCCATCGCAGTGAATGTTCTGGAGTCGCTCGGGACTCAGATTACAGGGCGTTTCGAGCCGATACCCCGAAGTTCAATCAGTCTGCATCGTTCAAGATCTATTCGAAAAATCATGCAATTCTTTGCATTAGTCTGTCAATAATAACTCGATTAACAACTTCTCCCATCACAGTGAATGTTCTGGAGTCGCTCAGGACTCAGATTACAGGGCGTTTCAAGCCGATACCCCGAAGTTCAATCAGTCGGCTTCGTTCAAGATTCTATTCGAAAAATCGTGCAATTCTGTGCATTAGTCTGTCAAAAATAACACGATTAACAACTTCTCCCATCGCACTGAATGTTCTGGAGTGGCTCGGTACTCAGATTACTGGGCGTTTCGAGCCGATACCCCGAAGTTCAATCAGTCTGCTTCGTTCAAGGTTCTATTCGAAAAATCATGCAATTCTTTGCATTAGTCTGTCAAAAATAACTCGATTAACAACTTCTCCCATCATAGTTAATGTTCTGGAGTCGCTCGGGACTCAGATTACAGGGCGTTTCGAGCCGATACCCCGAAGTTCAATCAGTCGGCTTCGTTCAAGATTCTATTCGAAAAATCGTGCGATTCTGTGCATTAGTCTGTCAAAAATAACTCGATTAACAACTTCTCCCATCGCACTGAATGTTCTGGAGTGGCTCGGTACTCAGATTACTGGGCGTTTCGAGCCGATACCCCGAAGTTCAATCAGTCTGCTTCGTTCAAGGTTCTATTCGAAAAATCATGCAATTCTTTGCATTAGTCTGTCAAAAATAACTTGATTAAAAACTTCTCCCATCGCAGTGAATGTTCTGGAGTCGCTCGGGACTCAGATTACAGGGCGTTTCGAGCCGATACCCCGAAGTTCAATCAGTCTGCATCGTTCAAGATCTATTCAAAAAATCATGCAATTCTTTGCATTAGTCTGTCAATAATAACTCGATTAACAACTTCTCCCATCACAGTGAATGTTCTGGAGTCACTCGGGACTCAGATTACAGGGCGTTTCGAGCCGATACCCCGAAGTTCAATCAGTCGGCTTCGTTCAAGATTCTATTCGAAAAATGGTGCAATTCTATGCATTAGTCTGTCAAAAATAACTCGATTAACAACTTCTCCCATCGCACTGAATGTTCTGGAGTGGCTCGGTACTCAGATTACTGGGCGTTTCGAGCCGATACCCCGAAGTTCAATCAGTCTGCTTCGTTCAAGGTTCTATTCGAAAAATCATGCAATTCTTTGCATTAGTCTGTCAAAAATAACTCGATTAACAACTTCTCCCATCGCAGTGAATGTTCTGGAGTCGCTCGGGACTCAGATTACAGGGCGTTTCGAGCCGATACCCCGAAGTTCAATCAGTCTGCATCGTTCAAGATCTATTCAAAAAATCATGCAATTCTTTGCATTAGTCTGTCAAAAATAACTCGATTAACAACTTCTCCCATCACAGTGAATGTTCTGGAGTCGCTCAGGACTCAGATTACAGGGCGTTTCGAGCCGATACCCCGAAGTTCAATCAGTCGGCTTCGTTCAAGATTCTATTCGAAAAATGGTGCAATTCTGTGCATTAGTCTGTCAAAAATAACTCGATTAACAACTTCTCCCATCGCACTGAATGTTCTGGAGTCGCTCGGTACTCAAATTACTGGGCGTTTCGAGCCGATACCCCGAAGTTCATTCAGTCTGCTTCGTTCAAGATTCTATTCAAAAAATCGTGCAATTCTGTGCATTAGTCTGTCAAAAATAACTCGATTAACAACTTCTCCCATCGCACAGAATGTTCTGGAGTCGCTCGGTACTCAGATTACTGGGTGTTTCGAGCCGATACCCCGAAGTTCAATCAGTCTGCTTCGTTCAAGATTCTATTCGAAAAATCATGCAATTCTTTGCATTAGCCTGTCAAAAATAACTCGATTAACAACTTCTCCCATCGCAGTGAATGTTCTGGAGTCGCTCGGGACTCAGATTACAGGGCGTTTCGAGCCGATACCCCAAAGTTCAATCAGTCTGCAAAGAATTGCCCCGAAACGCCCTGTAATCTGAGTCCTGAGCGACTCCAGAACATTCACTGCGATGGGAGAAGTTGTTAATCGAGTTATTTTTGACAGACTAATGCAAAGAATTGCACCATTTTTCGAATAGAATCTTGAACGAAGCAGACTGATTGAACTTCGGGGTATCGGCTCGAAACACCCAGTAATTTGAGTACCGAGCCACTCCAGAACATTCAGTGCGATGGGAGAAGTTGTTAATCGAGTTATTTTTGACAGACTAATGCACAGAATTGCACCATTTTTCGAATAGAATCTTGAACGAAGCCGACTGATTGAACTTCGGGGTATCGGCTCGAAATGCCCTGTAATCTGAGTCCCGAGCGACTCCAGAACATTCACTGCGATGGGAGAAGTTGTTAATCGAGTTATTTTTGACAGACTAATGCAAAGAATTGGATGATTTTTCGAATAGAACCTTGAACGAAGCAGACTGATTGAACTTCGGGGTATCGGCTCGAAACGCCCAGTAATCTGAGTACCGAGCCACTCCAGAACATTCAGTGCGATGGGAGAAGTTGTTAATCGAATTATTTTTGACAGACTAAGGCACAGAATTGCACGATTTTTCGAATAGAATCTTGAACGAAGCCGACTGATTGAACTTCGGGGTATCGGCTCGAAACGCCCTGTAATCTGAGTCCCGAGCGACTCCAGAACATTCACTGCGATGGGAGAAGTTGTTAATCGAGTTATTTTTGACAGACTAATGCAAAGAATTGCATGATTTTTCGAATAGAACCTTGAACGAAGCAAACTGATTGAACTTCGGGGTATCGGCTCGAAACGCCCAGTAATCTGAGTACCGAGCCACTCCAGAACATTCAGTGCGATGGGAGAAGTTGTTAATCGAGTTATTTTTGACAGACTAATGCACAGAATTGCACCATTTTTCGAATAGAATCTTGAACGAAGCCGACTGATTGAACTTCGGGGTATCGGCTCGAAACGCCCTGTAATCTGAGTCCCGAGCGACTCCAGAACATTCACTGTGATGGGAGAAGTTGTTAATCGAGTTATTATTGACAGACTAATGCAAAGAATTGCATGATTTTTCGAATAGATCTTGAACGATGCAGACTGATTGAACTTCGGGGTATCGGCTCGAAACGCCCTGTAATCTGAGTCCCGAGCGACTCCAGAACATTCACTGCGATGGGAGAAGTTGTTAATCGAGTTATTTTTGACAGACTAATGCAAAGAATTGCATGATTTTTCGAATAGAACCTTGAACGAAGCAGACTGATTGAACTTCGGGGTATCGGCTCGAAACGCCCAGTAATCTGAGTACCGAGCCACTCCAGAACATTCAGTGCGATGGGAGAAGTTGTTAATCGAGTTATTTTTGACAGACTAATGCACAGAATCGCACGATTTTTCGAATAGAATCTTGAACGAAGCCGACTGATTGAACTTCGGGGTATCGGCTCGAAATGCCCAGTAATTTGAGTACCGAGCGACTCCAGAACATTCAGTGCGATGGGAGAAGTTGTTAATCGAGTTATTTTTGACAGACTAATGCACAGAATTGCACCATTTTTCGAATAGAATCTTGAACGAAGCCGACTGATTGAACTTCGGGGTATCGGCTCGAAATGCCCTGTAATCTGAGTCCCGAGCGACTCCAGAACATTCACTGCGATGGGAGAAGTTGTTAATCGAGTTATTTTTGACAGACTAATGCAAAGAATTGGATGATTTTTCGAATAGAACCTTGAACGAAGCAGACTGATTGAACTTCGGGGTATCGGCTCGAAACGCCCAGTAATCTGAGTACCGAGCCACTCCAGAACATTCAGTGCGATGGGAGAAGTTGTTAATCGAATTATTTTTGACAGACTAAGGCACAGAATTGCACGATTTTTCGAATAGAATCTTGAACGAAGCCGACTGATTGAACTTCGGGGTATCGGCTTGAAACGCCCTGTAATCTGAGTCCTGAGCGACTCCAGAACATTCACTGTGATGGGAGAAGTTGTTAATCGAGTTATTATTGACAGACTAATGCAAAGAATTGCATGATTTTTCGAATAGATCTTGAACGATGCAGACTGATTGAACTTCGGGGTATCGGCTCGAAACGCCCTGTAATCTGAGTCCCGAGCGACTCCAGAACATTCACTGCGATGGGAGAAGTTGTTAATTGAGTTATTTTTGACAGACTAATGCAAAGAATTGCATGATTTTTCGAATAGAATCTTGAACGAAGCAGACTGATTGAACTTCGGGGTATCGGCTCGAAACACCCAGTAATCTGAGTACCGAGCGACTCCAGAACATTCTGTGCGATGGGAGAAGTTGTTAATCGAGTTATTTTTGACAGACTAATGCACAGAATTGCACGATTTTTCGAATAGAATCTTGAACGAAGCAGACTGATTGAACTTCGGGGTATCGGCTCGAAACACCCAGTAATCTGAGTACCGAGCGACTCCAGAACATTCAGTGCGATGGGAGAAGTTGTTAATCGAGTTATTTTTGACAGACTAATGCAAAGAATTGCATGACTTTTTGAATAGATCTTGAACGAAGCAGACTGATTGAACTTCGGGGTATCGGCTCGAAACGCCCTGTAATCTGAGTCCCGAGCGACTCCAGAACATTCAGTGCGATGGGAGAAGTTGTTAATCGAGTTATTTTTGACAGACTAATGCACAGAATTGCACGATTTTTCGAATAGAATTTTGAACGAAGCCGACTGATTGAACTTCGGGGTATCGGCTTGAAACGCCCTGTAATCTGAGTCCTGAGCGACTCCAGAACATTCACTGTGATGGGAGAAGTTGTTAATCGAGTTATTTTTGACAGACTAATGCAAAGAATTGCATGATTTTTTGAATAGATCTTGAACGATGCAGTCTGATTGAACTTCGGGGTATCGGCTCGAAACGCCCTGTAATCTGAGTCCCGAGCGACTCCAGAACATTCACTGCGATGGGAGAAGTTGTTAATCGAGTTATTTTTGACAGACTAATGCAAAGAATTGCATGATTTTTCGAATAGAATCTTGAACGAAGCAGACTGATTGAACTTCGGGGTATCGTCTCGAAACACCCAGTAATCTGAGTACCGAGCGACTCCAGAACATTCTGTGCGATGGGAGAAGTTGTTAATCGAGTTATTTTTGACAGACTAATGCACAGAATTGCACGATTTTTCGAATAGAATCTTGAACGAAGCAGACTAATTGAACTTCGGGGTATCGGCTCGAAACACCCAGTAATCTGAGTACCGAGCGACTCCAGAACATTCAGTGTGATGGGAGAAGTTGTTAATCGAGTTATTTTTGACAGACTAATGCAAAGAATTGCATGACTTTTTGAATAGATCTTGAACGAAGCAGACTGATTGAACTTCGGGGTATCGGCTCGAAACGCCCTGTAATCTGAGTCCCGAGCGACTCCAGAACATTCACTGCGATGGGAGAAGTTGTTAATCGAGTTATTTTTGACAGACTAATGCAAAGAATTGCATGATTTTTCGAATAGAACCTTGAACGAAGCAGACTGATTGAACTTCGGGGTATCGGCTCGAAACGCCCAGTAATCTGAGTACCGAGCCACTCCAGAACATTCAGTGCGATGGGAGAAGATGTTAATCGAGTTATTTTTGACAGACTAATGCACAGAATTGCACGATTTTTCAAATAGAATCTTGAACGAAGCCGACTGATTGAACTTCGGGGTATCGGCTTGAAACGCCCTGTAATCTGAGTCCTGAGCGACTCCAGAACATTCACTGTGATGGGAGAAGTTGTTAATCGAGTTATTTTTGACAGACTAATGCAAAGAATTGCATGATTTTTTGAATAGATCTTGAACGATGCAGACTGATTGAACTTCGGGGTATCGGCTCGAAACGCCCTGTAATCTGTGTCCCGAGCGACTCCAGAACATTCACTGCGATGGGAGAAGTTGTTAATCGAGTTATTTTTGACAGACTAATGCAAAGAATTGCATGAATTTTCGAATAGAACCTTGAACGAAGCAGACTGATTGAACTTCGGGGTATCGGCTCGAAACGCCCAGTAATCTGAGTACCGAGCCACTCCAGAACATTCAGTGCGATGGGAGAAGTTGTTAATCGAGTTATTTTTGACAGACTAATGCACAGAATTGCACCATTTTTCGAATAGAATCTTGAACGAAGCCGACTGATTGAACTTCGGGGTATCGGCTCGAAACGCCCTGTAATCTGAGTCCCGAGCGACTCCAGAACATTCACTGTGATGGGAGAAGTTGTTAATCGAGTTATTATTGACAGACTAATGCAAAGAATTGCATGATTTTTCGAATAGATCTTGAACGATGCAGACTGATTGAACTTCGGGGTATCGGCTCGAAACGCCCTGTAATCTGAGTCCCGAGCGACTCCAGAACATTCACTGCGATGGGAGAAGTTGTTAATCGAGTTATTTTTGACAGACTAATGCAAAGAATTGCATGATTTTTCGAATAGAACCTTGAACGAAGCAGACTGATTGAACTTCGGGGTATCGGCTCGAAACGCCCAGTAATCTGAGTACCGAGCCACTCCAGAACATTCAGTGCGATGGGAGAAGTTGTTAATCGAGTTATTTTTGACAGACTAATGCACAGAATTGCACCATTTTTCGAATAGAATCTTGAACGAAGCCGACTGATTGAACTTCGGGGTATCGGCTCGAAACGCCCTGTAATCTGAGTCCCGAGCGACTCCAAAACATTCACTGTGATGGGAGAAGTTGTTAATCGAGTTATTATTGATAGACTAATGCAAAGAATTGCATGATTTTTCGAATAGATCTTGAACGATGCAGACTGATTGAACTTCGGGGTATCGGCTCGAAACGCCCTGTAATCTGAGTCCCGAGCGACTCCAGAACATTCACTGCGATGGGAGAAGTTGTTAATCGAGTTATTTTTGACAGACTAATGCAAAGAATTGCATGATTTTTCGAATAGAACCTTGAACGAAGCAGACTGATTGAACTTCGGGGTATCGGCTCGAAACGCCCAGTAATCTGAGTACCGAGCCACTCCAGAACATTCAGTGCGATGGGAGAAGTTGTTAATCGAGTTATTTTTGACAGACTAATGCACAGAATCGCACGATTTTTCGAATAGAATCTTGAACGAAGCCGACTGATTGAACTTCGGGGTATCGGCTCGAAACGCCCTGTAATCTGAGTCCCGAGCGACTCCAGAACATTAACTATGATGGGAGAAGTTGTTAATCGAGTTATTTTTGACAGACTAATGCAAAGAATTGCATGATTTTTCGAATAGAACCTTGAACGAAGCAGACTGATTGAACTTCGGGGTATCGGCTCGAAACGCCCAGTAATCTGAGTACCGAGCCACTCCAGAACATTCAGTGCGATGGGAGAAGTTGTTAATCGAGTTATTTTTGACAGACTAATGCACAGAATTGCACGATTTTTCGAATAGAATCTTGAACGAAGCCGACTGATTGAACTTCGGGGTATCGGCTTGAAACGCCCTGTAATCTGAGTCCTGAGCGACTCCAGAACATTCACTGTGATGGGAGAAGTTGTTAATCGAGTTATTATTGACAGACTAATGCAAAGAATTGCATGATTTTTCGAATAGATCTTGAACGATGCAGACTGATTGAACTTCGGGGTATCGGCTCGAAACGCCCTGTAATCTGAGTCCCGAGCGACTCCAGAACATTCACTGCGATGGGAGAAGTTGTTAATCGAGTTATTTTTGACAGACTAATGCAAAGAATTGCATGATTTTTCGAATAGAACCTTGAACGAAGCAGACTGATTGAACTTCGGGGTATCGGCTCGAAACGCCCAGTAATCTGAGATATGCTGAACCTCACAACTATCGACTAGTCGGGGAAGAAAACACCCGGGCCGACTTACTATCAAAACTCTTGTTTCTCAACCTCAGCCTTATACTCTTTGAACTTTTCAAAAGTATCATTCTTATGTCTCAACAGGTAGACATATCCATACCTTGATGTATTGTCTATAAACGTGAGTTATCATCTGTGTGGACGCAGCTCTAACAACTCAGTAGCCCTAACAACTGTGTAGGAATACCCACTTTTGGCTTGAGTTATCATTGGTTTGCAAACATCTGTGTGGACCCAGCTCTAACAACTCAGTAGCCCTTTCACTACGCCCAGTGAAGGGGATTTTATCATTTTTCTTTTGAGACAGGGTTCACAAGTTGGCATCAATTCAAAGTCGAATGGGTCAAACAACTTGTCTTTGTACAACTTCTTAATCCGATTCTCATTAATATGACCTAGTCTCAAGTGCCAAAGATAGGTGAGGTTAAGATTATCTCGTTTCCTCTTGTGAGTTTGTTCGATATGAAAAACATTATCAATTACATCTAAGACCATTAAACCATTTGAACTGTGTCCAGTTCCATATAATTCATCAGAATGATATATGTGTCAACAATTGCCTTTTAAAGACATTTCATAGCCTTGTTCTAGCAACAAAGTAATAGAAATAATGTTCTTTATTGGAACTGGAACGTAATAATAATTGCTCAATTCAATGGTTTTGCCTGATGGCAGATACATACAATAGGTTCCTACGGCTAAAGCTGCAACTCTTGCGCCATTGCCTACCCGAAGGTCATAGTCGCCTTTGTTTAGCATTCTTCTTATTCTCAACCCCTGCAACGAATTGCAAATGTGAGCACCACAACCGGTATCCAATACCCATGTAGTAGAATTTTGTAATGATAGATTTATTTCAATAACAAACGTACCTGCGGAGGGGGCTTTAGAAGCCCTCTTATGCTTTACTTCTGCAATATACTCCTTGCAGTTGCGCTTCCAGTGGCCATATTTACCACAATAGAAATAGGTGCCCTTAGGAGCCTTCTTCCCTTTCTTCTTGATATCCTTCTTGGGTTTCATATCTTTGTTTTTCGCTTTTTTCTTAACAGAGCACTTCTTTTCCTTTTTAGGGGTACTATCCACTAACAAGACTTTGTCCTTTTCCTTTGAAAGGTGGGACTCAGCAGTCTTCAGCATATTATGTCCAGCTTGTTCATGTGGTAGTTAATGATAAACTGTGAAAATGACCCCGGAAGGGATTGGAGTATTAAGTCCAGACTTAGACCCTTATCGATGATTATGCCCAATTTCTCTAACCTCTCGAGCAAATCGATTAGTTTGAGAACATGGATTTCAACAGGGGCCCCTGTCATCATCTTGGCCTAGAAGAGTTGTTTTGATAGCTCAAACCTAGTAGTCCGGCTCTCTTCACCATACAACTCCTTGAGGTGAGAGAGGATGACCCCTACGTCCATCTTTTCATGTTGTCGCTGCAACACACCGGACATAGAGGCGAGCATAATGGATTTAACAATAGTGCTGTCATCTTGCCACTTCTTGTAAGTGGCTCTCACTTCCTCGGTAGCCCTTTGGGAAGGGGCATCCAGTGGCCGATTATCAAGAATATAGGAAAGTCTCTCCCGGGTGAGGATAATCCTTAGGTTTCGCAACCAATCGACATAGTTCGGTTCAATGAGTTTATTTGCATCAAGTATGCTTCGCAATGATAGTGTAGATTACATGGCGACAATGAAATGCTACAAGGAAATGAAAAAAAATATTTAAGCTACCATTCAATATGCATGATTATTAACATCTTTTAATTAATCATGTCTCCCACTAATTTTTGCGGTTCCCAAATGACCCTCCTATTGGGAAGCGGGAAGCCCTCGTTGGTAGACTTCCTTAGGGGAATATGGAACTCCACTTCTCCTACTCGGGTCTCACATTTAACATGAAAAACCCTAATAGGTCCATGGGTAGGTAACTCTTTGTCGATCACATCGTTATGTGACTTCCATTAAGTTTTGCCTCTAGGGTTACCATGGCCTTGTGTTTGCACAACAAACCAAGGAGCCCTAGTTCAGTCGGACCCATCATTCGTTTACCATAGTGAGAAAACAACCACCCTTGAGTTTGCTCAACAAAGTAAGTCACATTCAAGCTAGTAGTAGAGACACAAGGGTATGTGCCATATGAGATACAATGTGTCTATCAGCATAAAAAGGCCTTGTGTTTTCACAACAAACCCATTGTGACAATAGACACACTTATACCTCATAACAATGGAAGGTGTGACCGATATTCTTAATATTTTAGCCATTTGAACTCAATATTATTGGAGGGTATATTCATGCAATTATAATTATCTAAGCTATTAACAATTGAAGCAAAAGCAATAAATAAAAGCATAAAGTAAATATGGATGATTATGGAGGTTCTAAGGGTTCCACCCGAGCCACTGGGCGAACCAAGGCCATCATCCTAGGGTTTTAGGGAGCTTCGTCTCACCAAGGCGCTGCCCAAAAATATCTTATAGGTTGCCGGTTCCATCAGTGCCTTCCAGGGTTCAAGTCGTCATCATCATGGCGCCGAACACCTCCTCTCCGCGCGCGCACCAAAACGGGGCAGCAAGTGTGCTCGTCGCGAATTTGCCACTAAACATCTAATTTTACAAAACTAAAAGAAGAAGACCCCAAACAACTCTTGGGGAAAGGTTTAAGGAGAGGGAGAAGAAGGTTACAATTAGAATTCTCAAGAGGAAGGGAGGGTACGCATGCCCTATTTAAACGTTACAATGCTGAAATTTCACAAATTTACAATCAATCAACACAACCACATTTTACACACAGTCACATACACATATGGCTCATCCATAATCATCCTTTCATGCATCTTAACAATTAAGAAAAATAAAGGAAAAAATAGAATCCGAAAATGCGCTAATCGGGTTACGTTTCCACCCAAAATGGTCCAAACAACACATGCTGAAAATATCGGTTTTCGGGGCTGTTCAACCATGAATCCATGGGGCTCTTGAGTTCAAAATCTGTCCAAGACAAGTTTGGTTGATAGGCTACCACCCCGATTGATCGCATGAACCATGGGGCCAAGAAAATGACTCAAGACCCCCCGTAAACAAAAATCAGGCAGCATAACATTTAGGGAGCGAGCGGTTCGTAAACGCAACATTAACACGTAATAAAATTTTTGAAAAATTGCTAAAGGTGGCTCTGATACCACTGTTGGGATGGGAATAGGAAGCACAAAGGAAAAATTGATTTAAAAAAAATCAAACCATTCCCAAAACAATGATCAACTTTAGCAATTTACGAGTAGAAGGAGAAGATATCCCTTATACGGCGGATGATATGGCTGCTCCTATCCCCATTTCAAGACACACACACACACGTCCTTCAAGGAAAATAGAGACCAAGCGCCTTGCAACCAAGGGGCAATGAACACCAAGACTCATTGTGGCTCAAAGGAGAGGCAATCTCAACCCCGAAGCATACCAAGGTAAAGCTGACCCTTCCACCAAGAACCGAGCACCAAAAGGGAGGAAGATGGGATGAGAAAACCATGAAACGAGAAGGAATATGAAGGAATAGCTCGATGTCCTTCTTAGAATCCTCCAAGAAGATGAAGTAGATGACACACCCAAGAGGAAAAGACCTTCAATTTAGCTTCACAAAACCGGGGAAGGAAGCTTTAGAAGGCCGGCCACCCAAGGAGATGAAGAGGAGTTCTTGGAGCTTCTCTCTTCAAGAGGCCTCTCAAGAACTAAGCCCTTGCTCTTCTCCAAGATCAATAACCAATTTTCTTAACCCCCTTGAAGGAGGTTAGGCCACCTATTTATAAGGGGCATTGGTGGCTACCAAGGTAGACCCCCCCTTTTTTTAAAACCTCTCATTGGAATTCAAAATTCCTGGGTTTGCCTCCAAAACAATAATTTATATTTAATGGATTTATAATTAATTCAAAATTAATTAAATCCAACTAAATATAAACTTTAATTTATCTCTATAAATTAAATTCCTATTGATTAGGATTTATCATTTGCCATTCCCTACAATTTAGGGATGCCCTACAAATTAGAGTTACCGAGGAACTCCATCCTCGTATATTCGTACCTTATAGGAATAACCTTTCTTATTATGTCCGTGATCAAGTTGCAGCATGTCCATGCTAGTAGACATGTAGTGCCGCATTCGGACTTTATCTCATAATGTCCGTTACGAGGTTAGCCTCTTGTGTGTGACCCATTGAGCCCTACACTAAGCCAGTAGTGAGTTGTGCATAACGGATAGTCAGATTCGATAGAACGACTTCTATTCGAATCCTACGAGCCACCACTAAACCCCTTTGGTGTGGTCATGGAAGACTCCACTCACAAGTCAAGATTGACGTCTAGCAACGTGTCATAACTACCCGGATAGTGTGAGGTAAAATCTAGAGGGGATTGAATGGCCTTTGGTTACAACGCCCTGAAGTCAGCTAGGGTACGGAAGAAGTGTCAAACCCTAATACCGATTCATATGTATTCCACCCGCCAAGATGTCATCTCAACAATGAAACACCAAAAACATCTTCCTGACTTTCATATCAACTCTGGCCAGAGATTCCTGAGTCAACACTTGCAGGGACACATAGGACATCATCTCCTCTCACTAGGAGTAATCAATTCCATGTTGGTTGCTCACCTACCTCCATGAATGTTGTTGGCCTAAGGTTTTCAACCTTGGTCTTAATCTCGATTTTGATGATAACAAACATGGAACTAATGGTTTCATTGAGAAATACTTTTAGGTTCCAAGTCAGTTAGCGCTCGACGTCCTCGATTAAAAAAATTGAGGAAATCAGAGAAATCGGTAAGGACGCTCGTCGACGCTCGGGATTCTTTGGGAAGTTAAAGTTTTGGTCCAGGGTGTCTATCTTGTGTTGTAAATCCTCATGACGATGCATAAGAACCCAAAAAACCAATCCCGAACCCCTAAATACAAAAACTCGGAAAATTAGAAAAGGCCCTAAAATTCACTAAGCCTAGGGAGCTCCTTGGAGGGCTATATAACCTAGACATTTTATTGGCACCAAAAGTTCCGGTAAATGTTCCTTAGGTAAAAACTAGGTAACAAGATATTTTTAAGGATTTTTTGGAAGCCTTTAGCCTACCCATATTTGACCCGAGAGATTATAAAATTTCCGTTTTTGGAAAATTTGTACTAGACCTCAAAAGTTAGATAAATGTTATATAAGAGGACTTAGCGAAGAGCGAACCCAAAAATGAACAAACGAGCAGAAATATCAACAAAATTGGTCGACCGAATGTTGCCAGAAATTGGCAAAAGGCCTTCGGTCGCTCGGTTGGTCGACCGACGATCGACTGGCAAGCGATCGGATGTCGCCAACGGGTAGAAAAATGCCCATTGACAAGCTCTCTTGTTTGGGGGGTTATAAATACTCATCCCAAACTCACTCCTAAGTAGTCATTGATGCTTTCAAGCGTCAAAGAGTGATCCTAAGCATCTCTACAAGCTTCCATTCAGCCATCCTTGCAAAAACCCTAGTTTTGATATCCACTTGTTGATTTAGCCTTCAAGCTTCATAGATTCTTCTTATCAAGGCATCAAGAGGACTAGGGAGTTTCTTTTGGAGCTAAGTACTTGTTGTTTGATTTATTGCTCCAATTGTTATTCTATTTTGTTATTTATTTTCCTTGTATATCAAGTGTGTAAACCTAGATCGCTAGGTTTGATTGAGTTGGTGGTTGCCTTAGTGTTAAGGCTTAAATCCACCATTGTAAACTTAGTTTACTAGGATGAGTTGAGTTGTCCCTTAGGTTGAGATGGGAGAGTGCTCTCGGTAGGAAGACGGGATACATCTGGGTGTGGAAGTGCCTTTGGTTTGAGAGCGGAGAATTTTCAGTGTAAAGTCCTTTTTGTAAGGGAAACGATATAATCTAGTAAAGCTAGTTTGCAAATCATAAGCCGGGTGCTTAGGTAGTGGAGTAGGCATTGAGGCCGAACCACTATAAAGAATTATGTTAGCATTGATATCCTTGCTTGTGTTTAAATTATTTTATTATTGCTTCCGCATTTAGTTGATAAATTGCAATTTGCCTAAGTAATCTAAGAAATGATTAAAATCGGAATTAGACAAAAAGTTTAGTTAACACACTATTCACCCCTCCTAGTATGGCCATTTCACCAACATTTGGTATCAGAGCAGGTCGTAGATTGAGATTTCTCCGTCTTCTCTACATCTAGTCATGATCCAAAAAATGGCACTAGAGTTGGTAGCATCTGTACCACCTAGGTTTGATGAGTCAAACTTTGGTCTTTGGAATGGAAGAATGTATATATTCTTAAAGACTCAAGGTATAGGTGTGTTTAATATGGTAAAGTCAAAATACATAGAACCTAAGGAAAATATGGATGCATAGACCTAAGAACAAATTAATAGGTTTGAATTAAATGCTAAGACAACAAATTGCATATATTGTTCTTTGGAAAATAATATTTTTGAAAAAGTCATGCATTTTACTTCGGCATATGATATTTGGGCTACTTTGAACATGCTATATGATTTTGCCAAAACCGAAGAAATTGACACTTTTGATGAAGGTGATAATGACAATGGTCACTCACCTACTACTAATCTTGGTTTTGATGCCCATAGTGCTTATAGTCAAAGAAGCAACTCTGAAAGCCGGAAGAGAAATGTAATTTGCCACTTGTGCAAAGAAAAAGGGCATGTGAAGAAGAATTGCCCTACCATGAAAAACAAGGCAAAGAGGAGGTCAAATGCTTCCACATCATCCTACTCAAGTGAAGCATCCTCTTTTCATGACTATGAATCCACTTCAAAAGTTTGCCTCATGGATGCTAATGATGAGGTACACTCTTCTCCTTTTAGTCATGATAATGATAATGCTAGCTTTACTAGTTCTGTCGACATATCATAGAATGAATTAGTAGACAAATACAACAAAATGTATAAGATAATATAAGGCTTAACTCTCATGTGGATGAATTAAAATAAGAAAATGAGAGAATGAAATATAGTTCTTTTAATTCTTCCCATGATAGGTTGAAACTAGAGCTTAAGTATTTAAAGCTTGAGAATGAAAATTTGAAACTTGAGAATTCAAAAATTATAAGTGAAAACAACAATTTGAAATCTCAATCTAATGTCTTATTTCAATCTCTTGATTCATTGAAAAATGAGGTTGTCTTTAAATAAGAAAGTAAACGAATTGAAAAATGTTTCATTTCTTAAGAACACTAGAAATGCTTATGTAAAGAATGCCAATGTTCATCATCATTCCCATGCGATGCATTCTACCATTAGACCTCAAGATCATAAGAAGATGAATGATGTTTCTAAGAATGCTCATACTCATCATGTTTCACATGTCAAGACTTCTAACGATAAATCTAATGTCCGTAGCAAAAATGAAAAGAAATTGAATGGATATTGTTTTTGTTGTGGTATTTTTGGTCATGTCATATATGATTGCGCATTTAAAAGAAATCCAAGTGTGGCTAGGACACTTTGGATTCCTAGGCCTATTAAACCCAAGGACCCAAAGCCATTTGGGTACCAAAAATTTTATGCTCTATTGTAGGGGGTGCTACCACACAACGGTAATGAGAAATGGAATATTGAAGTTGACCTTCGATTCAAATAAAAAATCTCCAAGAGGTTGCAACTTCAAATCATCATGATGCCCAAGGTATGAAAAATGGCATCTTAAGTAATCCGATATCATCTCCTTACCTTGCTTAGTTTCATTCAAATTGGAGTATATGATACTTGTTTATTCGAGTTAAATTTATCCGCTTTTAATATGGTTTTATAAAATGATTTTTGATTTTGATTTCCCGGTCTCTTCGGAGACCTTAGTAGCCTATAACTGGCTAATGCGACCTTGCGGTTCTAAATCGTAGACTCATTGTGGTCTTTCAGTTTTCAGCCAATAGGAAGGGTTGGAGATCTATTTTTCAAATGTTTTATATCTTGAGATCTCTCGATTCATTTTGGATTCACGATAATTTATTTTGAAACAGATTCCAAACTATTTATCTAAGTGGACTTTGAAAATGATACTTGATTCTTCTCTTTGCTATTATGTTTGGGTTGCTTGCTAGTAGCTTTATTTCCATTAAATTTACTAATGAAGTTTACTTGCAAGTTAAAAATGTTGATGGAAGGCTAGTAGATTGAATTTGGAAAGAAAATGACAAGTTTGGCAATTTTTTAGAATGACGTATGGTTTTGGTTTTGCAAAAATCTTATTATGATACTTGAATACTCATGAATTAATGATGTCTCTATACACATGATTGTTTTTGCATGATAAATATATGAAATTTCATGAGTAGGTAAAATTTTAATAACTTAGGCAATTTCATGATATCTTGATTGAATGAAACTTGCTCTAGGTTAAGATTTGTCACTAGAGACTTCGTTTTTAAGTCTACACCCAATGAACATGTTTACATACACACATGACATGATTCTAGATGTTTAAACTCGAAAATTCATGTGTAGATCACTACTAGAATTGTCGTCATCACCGACGGTTCAATTCGTGGATGAACCATCGATGATAAGTATCACGGACAGCAAAGGGCGTGGCAAAATGCCGTCACTGATGTGCGCATCTCAGATAGGTTGTGACGGCCGAGCACGACCGTTACACGTAATCATCAGCGACAGCCGCGTGCACTGTCGCTGATTAAAAAACATCTGTGACAGCTCCAGGCGCTATCACTGATACCAACCCATCAGCCACGGCCTAGTCTCGTCGGTGATACTATTAGCAACCGTGATATTTGGTGCTGCCCAGGCCATCAACCATTTACGATAAGCTTTCAGCCACGGCTTATTGACGGTGAATCGTGGGTAAGCCATGGCTGAAGGTGTATCTTGTAACCAAAAAAACTAAAAATTTTGTAAATTCCTGTATACAATGATATATCGACTACAATCTATATTCAATCACATATTACAATCAGAAAACATCATACACATGCATTTGAAACCAAATATACAAGTTTTACATAAATATCATCAATCTCAGCCTCAAACCGAAGGCAAACAATTATCAAAATATCATCTATATACAACCAAGTATCAAAATATTAACAAAATACAATTAATCAAAATCTCACGACTGCGGTGGAGGCGGTGGAATCGACAACGACTGGGTCGGGAGCGTCGATTGGGTAGAGGAGGATGACAGCTACGACATCATCGGTAGAAGGCCAGAGTGAGACGCAATCTGCGTGAGGAGTGTCTGCATGTTCTGGATCATTTGTCTCAACTCGTCATTCGCCCATCTTTGCTCCTGCATCTCCAACCTTTGCTCCTCCATCACCAGCCTCTGCCCCTCCATCGCCAGCCTCTGCCCCTCCATCGCCTACCTCTGCTCCTCCATTGCTTGTCTCTGTTGGGTGAGCTCCGACTCCATGGCTGCTATCCGGCTCTGATCCTGTGCTCGGGATGTTAAGGGTTGCTCACCCGTAGTCGGAGGGGTCGGTGCCCCAAGTGGCGACTGTCTGCAAAGCCATAACACGGCCGTGCTCACAGCCACCTGCAGCCTCCACCCAAGCTCATGCGTCGAACTCCTCCAGTGTGCCTCCACGCTCAATCACAGTCCTCGTGTATGTTTCCTACACATGTTTATATTTTAAATATGTATAAACTATAAATAAAAATTGTGTAAATCAAATAGACATATATAAATACTTACCATTATATACGAGGCTCTGCTATCAACGTAGTCCCCCGCTCCTCGTCGACGACGGTAGGTGCACTCAAACACCTCCATCATCGACGGGCATTAGATGGTGCCATCCTCCATCACACGCGTCTTACATTAGAAAACAAATACATTAGTATCATTATACACAATATATAATTTAATTAAAATAATTAAATTATACATACCATACGATGCTTATGAACCGCAAAAGAGATGGAGCCACCAGTGTGGCGTGCGCTTGTGCCGTGCCCCCCGGACATGCGATTTCTCGACGCAGTCCAGGAGACCTCCTGCCACTCAGGTGTGTCCCACCGCTCAACGAGCTGGTACCGCACAAGGCCAGGAATCCACTCGGGGGCGTGTCCCCGAGTCTGCCCTATTTGTGTGGCCCGTTATAGCGAGCGCGGACAACACGCTCCTATGCAGCCTCCACTAAAATGGTCTGGTCCTCAGGCCATGTATAATGAGCCTGCAAAAAAAAATTATTATTACCGATGAATATTTAACATTAACATTAATTTAATAAATATACTTACTATGAACTCTCGCCACAATAAATCCATATGCTCACGGGGCACGTGAGACCATGTAGGCCACGCCTCGCGCATAAACTTCCGGATCGTCCCCGCTATCATGCGGTGGACGTCCTCCTGCTCAAGTCTGCACCAAATATTAATTCATATTATGATATTTTGAATTATAAATAAATTATAAGAAATAATTAATGCATATACTTACCGTCTTCCGCTCACACTAACTGCTCTGCGCAGTTCTCTCTCGAGTGGCGGAGGGAGAATTCTGTTAGGCCCTCGTGGCCTACGTCTCAAAGACGACGGTCCTGGATCTGCGGAGGGTGGCGGAGGGATGGTAGCAGAAGGTGACGGGATGGTGGCCAAATCAGGTGAGGGAACGGTGGACGGATCAGGTGGGGGGATGGTGGCCGGAGGTGGGGGGATGGTGGAAGGCGAAGGGTCAGTGGGTACAGGTGGGGCGGGTGGTAATCGTCGGGGGGTCCTACGAGGAATGCCTCCTCAGGAACTGATATCTCGAACCATAGCTGTAAAAATTTAATATAATAAGATTATATATAATAGATTAATAGATATATTTAATAATTGAATATATACTTCACATTTAAAATTATTCATCATCGTCATTATCATCATCCGTGTAATACCCTTCTTCTTGTTCTTATGTATCGAAATCTTGAAATTCTTCTTCGTCTCCCTCATCATCATTCTGTCCTTCCTCAACTTCATTATCGTCATCATCAACGTATTCTATTTCCAATTGAACTAACTCTATGTCATCATCCTCGAGTATTGAACTAACTAGTTCCACTTCGGAAGGATCTTCTTCTTGATAGAAGTCATCTACTGGCTCATTCTCTCCAACTATTGGGTCAATTTTTCCTCTGGCTTTAGTCTAATAGACTACATGCCAATCTGCCATATCTTTCTTTCGAGACGAATACTGCATTTAATATACTTGTTCAGCTTGAGATGCTAATATAAATGGCTCATTTGAAGCCAATTTTGATTTGTAATTGATCTCGACCAGCAGTTTATACTTTGGATGAACTCTCATGCCCCTATCGCTTGTATCGAACCAATGACATTTAAAAAGGGCAACTGACTTACATCCAAAAAAGTGCAATTGAATGACTTTTTCCAATAGTTCGTAAAAGTCAACATCACATTCAGCATACGTTGTCCCTTTGACGTAGACCCTGGCATTCATAGTCTTTTTGTAGATGAATATTCAAGTGTGTGAAATTTATATCCATTGACAAAATAACCATTATAACACTATACAAGTCATGCCGGTCCGCTAGCAAACTCAAAGATTTGATTATCTATTTCGCCTCTATGTTCTGTGCTGTAAGCTTGAAACCAATTAAGGAACTCACGATTTCGTAATCTTTCTAAACCCTCATCGCTGTAAATTGAGTGTTTTGTCACCATCTCAATGTCAAATATTTCAATAAACTTCTCAATCTCTGGACAGTTTAGTAAAACGTACAAGTAGGCCAAATGGTACTCTTGATTGTTTAAGAATCGAGAAGGATGAGAACCCAAAGCACGACCGAGGTAACCAAAGATATTTAAACAACCATCTGATGGTCGAGCTCCCCCGTCGTCGTTCCGTGGAAGACGATTAAGTCTTGTCTTGATGGTTGATTCAAAATAAAATGAGCAGAATGTTGAAATTTCTTGAATTATATATGCTTCTGATATGGAACCTTCAACTGCGGCGGTGTTCTTTACTTTTTTCTTCAGACGATTCATGTATCTTTCAAATAAGTACATCCATCGATATTGAATAGGGCCACCAACTCATGCAACATATGCCAAGTGTATCGGTAGATGCTCCATCGAGTCAAAAAATACAAGAGGGAAAAACTGATCCAGCTTGCATATGATTTCAATAATATTATTTTCAAGTGCTGACATATCTTCGACTCGAAGTACATTTGCACGAATGTTTCTGAAAATCATACTTAATTCTGTTAATGGACCCCAAATCTTATCATGTAGATGATCTCAAAACGCGACCAGAAGTAATCTCTGCATGAATACATAACAATCGTGGCTCTTTATCCCCGATATTTTGAATTCATCGACGTGCTAACATCTGTTCACTGGATAACATCGGTGGTGGCTCATCTCTTTCAACTCTACCCTTAATAAATTTGTCCCGATTCCTTCGATACTGATGGTTAGACAGTAGGAACCGGCGATGACAATCAAAGAAGGAAATTTTCCGACCATTCTCAAGACTGAAGGATATTGAGTGTTCCATGCAATACGGGCAACAGAGTCGCCCATGTGTGCTCCAACCAGACAAAATGCCATAGGCCGGGAAATCATTGATTGTCTATAATATAGCAGCTCGTAAAATGAAGTTTTGCTTCTGGTGACAATTCATAAGTGACAACTCCCTCAGCCCACATTGTTTTGAGTTCATCAATTAGGGGAGGGAGAAACACGTCAATTTCTTTGCGAGGATCCCTAGGACCTGGAATAATCATCGAAAGATAGATAAAATCATCTTTCATACACATTGAGGGCGGCAAATTATAAACTATTAACAACACTGGCCATATTGAATACGGAGTTGCCGAATTACCAAACGGATTAAAACCATCTGTGCACAATCCCAACATGATATTTCTAGTCTCCCTAGCAAATGAAGGATAACACCTAACCAAATGTTTCCATGCTTCACTGTCAGATGGATGAATCATTATTGTATCATCACGACTTCTTGCATGCCAACTCATATAGGGGGCAGTCTTTTCTGACATGAATAACCTTTGAAGCCTCGGTGTTAGTGAAAAATACCGAAGCACCTTAAAGGGGATATTTTTTTGTCGGACCGATTTCTTCTCCTTGTAACAAGGATGTTCACATACCGGGCATTGCTCTAACTGTGCATTTTCTTTATAGTATAAAATGCAGTTATTTGGGCACGCGTGTATCTTTTCGTACCCAAGCCCTAATTTCCTCATCAACTTTTTTGTCTTATAAAAGGATGGCTCAAACTTGTTATTTGGAGGTAGCATACCATTGATAAAGCCTGCAATTCGATCAAACGTAACCCCGCTGATATTACAATCAGACTTGATGTTCAGGAGTTGTGTCATTGCCGAAAATCTTGTATAATTAGGACAATTCTCATACAAAGGTTCATCGGTAGCTTTCAACATCACGTAAAATTCTGCAGCCTCCTTATTCGGCAATTCAATCTGTATCGCAGGTTGCTCTTCAGTGACTTCAACTATCGTAGTATCTGGTGGCACTGCCGTTTTAGTAACTGACTCAATATTATCATTTAAATGGAATTGTCCTCCAAAACTATCCAGAATCATTGTTTTATAAGGATTAGGTGGATTGGAAGAAGAAACACCAACAGAAGAAGATTCACCATGAGTTTGGACAACATGATTGCTCGACGTCCTGACTTGACATGACTCCCCGTGACAATTCCATACAAAATATCTTGGTGTGAATCCTTTCGTATACAGATGCATTGTGACAGTTTCTCGGTCCAAAAATCTTATGTTCGAACATTTCCGGCACGGACATCGAATTTTATCACCACTAAGGAATTTTTCATTCGAGTAGGCAAAATTTAAGAAGTAAGTTACGCCTACTCGAAATTCATCCATTATAGCTCCACGATTAATTCGTCAGTACATCCAACTTTGATCACCCGACATGTTCTGTCAAAAAGTTTGCAATATCTTTAGGTAATGTCTTTAGGTGGGATGGTCCTATTCCATTCGGGATTCATGTTGTTCATATTCCACTTAGTATTTCTTTTAGTTATTAACTTCATTCTAAATTTCGGTAGCATCTCCCTACAGTTCTCCGAATACGCATATCATCTGGGCGCGTATTGGAGAACACGGGAGATACAAGCCAAAATTTAAAAATGAACAATAACTAAAAAAATAAACTAAGTGCAATATAAATAACTATGTTTCCAAATTTTCCAATTACGGACAATTCAAGGGTTGTATGTCGTATAAAAGATCATTAACTTCGTTTACACGAACATACAACCCACGAACGGATCTAAGGTTTTGCAAAATTAAAACTTGACTCGTCGATCGTACGTGAAACGTATCAACTCATCTTGATTTTTTTCTAAATTTATGGATGCCGGTGCGAATCCATAGTGGACGATTCCGCGCGAGTCCAAAGTGGACGATTCCAGCACGAGTCCATCCATTGTGGATGATTCTGGCACAAGTTCACCATGGACGATTTGACCGCGATTCCAAGTGGATGATTTGGCCGCGAGTTCATAGTGAACGATTTCGGCGCGAGTCCTCAGTGGACGATTCTGTGCGACTAATTAATTAATATTAAACAAATTTCATTAATTAACCTAAAACTAATTAAACCCTAATCAACATTAACCATTAATTAATATTAACCAAACTAATTACCTAATTAACAATTAATTTCTAATAATTAACAACAAAAAATTTTAAAAAAAATTAATTAAACCCTAATCAAACTATGATTACCCTAATCATAGTTTGATTAGGGGTTAATTACCCTAATCAAGTAATTGATTTGGGTAATTAACCCTAATCAAGTAGTGGCCGGCATCACTGCCAGCTACTGTTCGATGCATTGGACCCGATGGTAATCGGCCCCAATGCGGCGCCGGCCAAGTTGACGTCGGCGCGGAGAGGGATGGCCGGGTCAATATCGATGCGGAGAGGGCCAGCCAGGTTGACGCCGGAGCGGAGAGGGTCGGCCTGGTCGACGTCGGGGCGGAGAGGGTGGCGCACAGGCGCGGAATAATACAGGTGAGCAGAGGATCGGTGCATATCCGAAGGGAGAGGTTCATCGGCAGTGATTGACGGCGGCGGCGGCAATAGGCAGTGACTCTGTGGCAAATGCCAGCGATGGACGGCAACGGCAACAGGTGACAGCAGCGAGCAGAGAAGAAAGAGGAAGGGTCGGGCGCGAACGCAAATAAAAAGGATTTTCACCAATGGCTCGCAAGCCGTCGGAACACAGTGGATATGTAGTTTTATTATCATCGACGGCTCTAGAAGCCATCGGTGAAGACTGTTTTAATATTCGCGCTTCGTTCATGGCATTAATTAATAAGCGACGACCACATCTAGCCGTGGCTAATGACTTATTCATATCATCAACGGCGGAGTAGAGCCGTGACTAATAACTTATTTTATTTCACGCCCCGTGCGCGCCATCAACTATGAGAGATGGCTATATCCGAGCGTAGGCGAGCCACGGCTGATTTGATTATTCACATCACCAATGGCTCCAGCGCCCCCGCTAAGCCATTGCTAATAACTTACTTTATTTCGCGCCCCTTGCGCGTCATGAACTATGAGCGACGGCTCTGTTTGGCCATATGCGAGCCGCGGCTGAATTGGTTACATCAGCCACGGCTGTTGTGGCCGACGTAAAGCCATGAATGATTCTGACGGCCCTAGCGGCTGTCGGTGATCCCCGTGGCTGATGTGGTATATTCTAGTAGTGGATGAACAATGTGATAAAAAGATCACTTCAGGGAACTTAAACTTGGAAAAGTTTGACCCAAGTCAACAAATCGACTTGCACACTTCATTTTAAGTCCAAACTTCATAAACATGTTTAGGAATAGGTATGACATGTTTCCATGCACTTAGAATGAAAAATTCATATGGATATAGATAAAATGACATAGAGGTCATTTCGTAATAACATCTTTTGAACCAAGTTGACCCAAGTCAATAAATTGACATAGAGGTCTCATTTTCAATCCATATTTGAGGAACATGTTTAGATTTACTCATGTTAGGTGTCCATAGGTTTAAATTTGAAAAACCATGAGTAAATGATAAGATTTACACTTAGCAAGTTTCATGATAACTAATTTAGTTTTGAATGAAACCATGCAAGATTGATATCTTGACTTAAGGACATAATTTTTATTTCAAACTTGGCATACACTCTTTACATGACCATTTTGTGGTGTCATAAAAGTTTGAATGAAGACTGAGCACATCTTGAAAAATAATTGAAAATTATGAAAATACCATTAAAATTTTAGCATTTTCGGTTATTTTTAGAAACATGTACAAAAATCATTTTTAACTGATTCTTGAAACTGTGTATTCATTGAAAAATCTAGTTTCTTGAGTAAAAATTTCATAAATTTTCATTAAGAAACGAATTTATAGTGGAATTTTGAAGTTGGATTTCAAAAACTTCAAATGAAACTTTGTGCATACTATTTTGATTCAATTTCTAATATCGTTCTCACTATTCTCTGAGTGAAATCATTTCTAATTTTTTTTTGATATCTTGAGTGATATCTTAGAAATGAATTTTTGGTTGAAATCGAGATCGGTTTAAAAATAGACTTAGAAAATTCATTTTGAGTTCAAACATGGCACATGCATTTCAAATGATCATTCAGCGATATCTGAAAAGTTTGAATAAAAAATGATAACTTTCAGAAAAATACCTGGAATTTATGAAAATGCCACTAGACTTTCAGGAATTTTAGGAATTTCTAGAAAACTAATTTTTTACTGATTCTTGAACCTGTAGATTCCCTGAAAAATCTAGTTTCTACAGTCAAAATTTCAAAAAATTTCATCAAGAATATGATTTGATAGGGACTTAAGAATTTGATTTATGTATACTTAAGTATCCGTTTAACCTAAGTCAACAAAGTGACTTATAAACCTCCTTTTAAGCCCAAACTTGACCAATATAATTAGATTCACTCATGTTAGATGTTCAAGTGTCTAAGTCAGATAAAACATGAGTAGATAGCAAAATTTGATACTTAGTGATTTTCATGTTTTCATGGCTATTTCGAATGAAACCGTGCTAAGTTCATATTTTAATCAAATGACATTATCCGTTGATCAAATACGCACACTAGAAGGGGGAGTTGAATAATGTTGGGTGAGTTTTAACTTCTATTCGATTTCTAATGCAACCAAATTGATCGTGCAACTAAATTACGATGCTTGACAATTATGAACAGTAATTAATATCAAATAAGCATCACAACGCAAACACAAGTAATTAGAGTGGTTCGGCCAACCGTCTACTCCACTACCTTGGTTCCACACCAAGGATTTCTAACCAATACTTTATAGACTACGTGTTTTCCTTTGAATACAACCAAGGACTTGCTTTTCAACCCTTTGAGAATGCCTTGAACCTATTCACCTAGGCAAAATACAATTCTACAAAGCAAACCCTAAGTGTTTACACTAGCACACCTAGCAAGCTATCAATGAAAATTACAATTAAAATGATGAAAAAACAACAAAGAACAAAGAAGGAGCTAAAAATGAAACCACAAGTGTGAGATCCTTCCAAAGCCTTCTAAGTCTCCAACTCTTCAAGATGGTGAGCTCGAATCATTGCCGGAGTTGAGACGAGAAGATCGCTTGAGGAAGATGAAGCTATCGGTGAAGCAAGCGAGCGCAAGTCGGTCTTTGAAGGCTTAAATCTCTCTTAGGAATGCACTAATGATCATTAGAAGCCTTTAAGAGAGGTTGGTGAGGGGTATTTATAACCCCTCACTAGGCAGCTCCACACAACAGGCATTTTTCTGCCCATTGGGGGACGCTCGATCTCATGTCGGTCGATTCTGCCCGTTGCGGGATGCTCTATTGCTTGGCGGTCGATCGTCAGTCGACCGAATGATCGACCGCTGAGTGACCGATGGCGCTCTGCTACTTTCGGGCCACATTCGATCGACCGACCGATAGAACGATCGAATTGGCTACTAACAATTTTTGGCCTTGTTCGGTCGACCGACTAGTCGACCGAATTGGCTACTGCCAATTTTTGGCCTCGTTCGATCGACCGAACGATCGACCGAACCTAGGCTGAGGCTTTTTTTTTCAATCATATCCTTACGCGCTTCGTTTCTGGGTTCCGTTACCAAGTTTTGACTTGGATAACATTACAAATTGGGTTGGGATGAATTCTTTGAGATATATTACAGAAAATCTAATCCTAACTCTAGATTTTCTACTTGCTTGTTTTCGAAGCCATTTTTGCCAATTCTTGTATTTCTCTAAACGAACTTCGTGCGTGTATCGTAACATCAACTTGGACTCAAAACTTCACAAATACATTAGTTTCATGTTTGTTATCATGAAAATAGAGATCGAAGCCTAGGGAGAACCCTTGGGCCAATAATCTCCCACTTTTTGATGATGACAAACAAAACATGAAATTCTATAAAAACTCTAACTACCATTTGTGAGTTTGAGTTAAACCATACACAACCTAACATATGCTCCCCCTATCAATATGCATATCATGCTTATAACTCTCCCTATCTATATTCATCATAAAACACATGTGACCTTGCTTTTTTTTCCCCTTTTGACATCAATCAAAAAGGGCAAGAACTAATGTACTATTAATGAGTTTCATCAATAAAACCAAGAAAACCATAAAACCGAGTATCATCAATCACTATAGTCCTTCCTATAAATGTAAGCCTATAGAAGACAAACATCGATAAGTCGCAAAGCCCCATTACAAGGCAATACATAAGTGTGATGATACTACATGAAATGAAAATTTTCAAAAGGCATGTAAATTTTGAAAGTTTAAACATTTGGCAAAGCACAAATCCCTAATTGTATTCTTAAATTTGTAAAACTTTCTTCATTTAAGGGTTTTGTAAATAAATCCGCGAGTTGCTTATCCGTGGATACAAATTCCATGGATATATTTCCCTTAGCTACATTATCCCTAAGAAAATGGTGCCTTAGATCAAAGTGCTTGGTCCTAGAGTGTAAAATTAGATTTTTTGTTAAATTAATTGCACTAGTATTATCATAATGTATTGGTATACATGAATATTTAAGTCCATAATCTAAAAGGGTTTGTTTCATCCAAAGGACTTGTGCACAACAACTAGCCGCAGCGATGTATTCCGCTTCGGTAGTTGAAAGTGCAACCGAGTTTTGTTTATTTGAAAACCAAGAAATAAGACTCATCCCTAGGAATTGACAACATCCACTAGTGCTTTTTCTATCTACTTTACACTCGGCAAAATTGACATCCGAATAACCAATTAAGTCGAAAGATGCATTACATGGATACCATAATCCTAAGTCAACCGTGCCTTAAAAATATCTCAATATGCATTTGACCGCACTTAAGTGAGACATTTTAGGACAAGATTGAAACCTAGCACATGCACAAACACTAAACATGATATCGGATCTACTTGCGGTTAAATAGAGAAGGCTACAGATCATACCTCGATATCGTTTTTCATCTACCTTTACACCGTCTTCATCGTTTCAAGTTTAATAGATGTGCTCATTGGTGTAGAAGCTATCTTGGCTTCATTCATCCCAAATCTTTTGATGAGCTCCCTTGTGTATTTGGCTTGATTTATGAAGATCTCTTTGTTGGTTTGCTTGATTTGGAGACCAAACATGAATGAGAGTTCTCCCATCATGCTCATCTCAAATTCTTCTTACATGCACTTAGCAAACCACTCACAAAGCAATTCGATCATTAGTAGCACCAAATATTATATCATCAACATAAATTTGCACGAGTAAAATATCATTTTATTTATTTTTTATAAAAAGAGAAACATCGGCTTTTCCAATGCTAAAGCCTTGATCAATCAAAAATGTAGAAAGTCTTTCATACCAAGCCCTAGCGGCTTGTTTTAAATCATACAAAGCCTTTTTAAGTTTAAAAACATGATTTAGAAACTCAAAACTTTCAAATCCGGGAGGTTGTTCAACATAAACTTCTTCATCGATAAAACCATTTAAAAAAGCACTTTTAACATCCACTTGAAAAAGTTTAAAATCTTTAAAACTTGCATAAGCCAAAAGCATGCGAATTGCCTCTAATCTAGCTACAGGAGCATAAGTTTCATTATAATCTATTCGTTCCTCTTGATTATACCTTGGGCCACTAACTTAGCTTTGTTTCTAATAACTAAACCTCCTTCATCTAACTTGTTTATAACCCATTTAGTCCCAATTACGGTTTGTCCACTAGGTCTAGGTTCTAAGTCCCAAACTTCATTCCTAACAAATTGATTAAGTTCCTCTTGCATAGCAATTACCCATAACTCATCTTCTATTGCTTCCTAAATGTTTTTTGGCTCTACTTGAGATATGAATGCCACATATTGACAAATATTCTTAAATTTAGAGCATGTTAGCACTCCCGTTGATGATTCTCCAATAACTTGATCCATTGGATGATCTCTTTTCAATCGGTACCCTCTGGGGAGAGGTGGTAGAGCTTCCTCTTCTTCTTCTTCATCTCGAGGTAGAGTTGAGGATGAAGGTTCTTCATGATGAGTTTCCTCATTGTTTTCATCTTCAACCTCCTTTTCATGAAATGTTAGTTCCTCAAGTTCCTCACCTACATTCACAATCTTAAAATTTCTAGAAGAATAATTAGTTTATTAAAAGTAACATGCATAGATTCTTCAACAATCATAGTTCTACGATTATAAACTCTATAGGCCTTAGAACTATTAGAGTAACATAGGAAAATACCTTCATCGGATTTAGAATCAAATTTTCCTAGATGCTCCTTAGTGTTTAAAATAAAATATTTACATCCAAAAACATGAAAATGTTCCACACTTGGGATTCTATCATTCCAAAGCTCAAAAGGTATTTTCTTGATTTTAGGTCTTAATAAAACACGATTAAGTACATAACAAGAGGTATTTATAGCTTCGGCCCAAAAATATTTTGGCAAGTCATTTTCACAAAGCCGTAAGACCCGAAAATTTTCCTAATATAAAAATCTATTTTTGGTGCAGCGCACCAGACCGGGGGTTAGTTGGGCCGAGCCGCGAAATCGCCTCAAGTAGAAGGTATAACTCAACCTATGAAAGTATGAAGTTTAAATTGGTTAAATGGTTATTTCCTTTTATGCATTAAATGACTCATTAAAGTCGTGTTCGACTCGTGCATGCGGATAGAATCGGAGCCCGAATCGGACTCGGATCAAATCGAGTAGAGGCTAAGTCATAAGAGGGGCAATTGAGTCATTAGTGGATGATGGAATATAATCCCTCATCATGAGCGGTCGGCTCATCTTGGAGCCGCACACAGCCCGAGCAAGAGGGGAAAGGGAGAGAGAGGAAGAGAGGGGAGATCTTGTCGGTGCCGAGTTCGCGTCGATGCTCGAGGAATCAGAACTCGTCTTCATCGGGGCATCCTTGTAACCCGATCAAGGTGAGTGGTCGATCCTATTGTAGTAGGGTAGGCGGGTGGCCGACCCTTAGAAATGTGAATCGTGGGTTTTTCTCTCGTCGGATCTTGTGGATATGAGGTTTCTCGATGTTGTGGTTTTCTCTTGCATGTTGTAATCGTGCCATGAATGTTTCCGCATTGTTTTTCTTAAATCTAGGGGCCGGCTGATTGAGGGAAAAGGGGAAAGGTCATGCTGAAATTTTCCCCAATTCCCTCGATTGATCTAAACCCCTCTAGATCGTTTAAATTTAATTTATGTAGACTCATGATCCAATCAATGTAATAGTTGATCGAGACCCCTTCTCCCTAGAGCCTTGAGTGTTCGACCGAACAAGGGGAACCTTGTTCAAGGCTCGACTGCGCAATAAGGGGGAGGGAATTTGATCTAGGATTCATCTATGGCAGTTCATAAGTTTAAATGCTAGAGTTTGTGATCAAACAAAAAGGATCAACCACCTTCTCCTACCCTTGTAGGCTCGGCCGAGTAAGGCATGCCTTGCTCAAGGTTCGGCCGAGCCAAGTTGGTGGAAGGGTGATCGGAGGGGATTAACTTTCATACTTAGAAACATTTGGAAACATTAGAAAACGAGGGTCACCTCGATCGACAAGTAGAATTCAGATGAGAAATAGGAAAGACACAAATTAAGGAAACCACCACTCTATTGCATATATGTATACCTACCCCTAGCGACATTAAGAGGTAGTAATTACTTTCAAGATTTTTTCTTATCAATTGCTATTTCTAGTAGAGAATTTCCATGATAGCTCTAATGTTACCTTGCTGAAATTTTTTGGTTAAATGCAGAATTTACTTACATACTTGTTGTATTCTTATGGTTATTCATGGTAGCAGTAGTAGATTAACTTTCCTATCACTTGAGGGTTGTGACGCGTCCATACTTAGACATTTTACACTTATGACATGTAGCCCACGCTAGTATAATGTAGCAAATGGCACTAGACGATTAGTAGGAAACTTTAAGTACGTGTTAATTATGGAAACTCGAATGTAGGTGAACTAGAACGCTTTCTCATGGGATAATTAGAGCGTAATAGTGTACGGATGGTAAGGCCCGGGATGAAGGGCCAAGCGCGGGTGGACACCCGGGATTTTATACAAGGAAACTCTAGACACTTGCTTGTGTGATGTCATTGTGATGGTTTGCCGAGATGCATGAGTAGTCGGAATGACGAATGTTTGACTCGGCCAGTGATTGGGTCTTGAGATTTCACCAGCGGGCCCACTAGGTGTCAGACCCCAGTTGGGTGGGACTAGATATCCCTACCCCAGTCGGTGTCCAAAGACTAGCAGACCATCCTAGTCGACGGCTCGGAGACTTCTTGATGTCACTTTTGTGTTATGTGGCCCGAACGGCCAGTATGTTACTACCTTGTATGGTAGGGCTGGTTTTAGCCGAATCTCTAAACCATGAGTAGGCCCTAAGGGCCATATGCCAAGTGGCTTAGTTAGGCCGTTATGGTGGGTTTCACAAACGTATGGTCTGTGCAGGACGACCCTTGGGGTCGGTTGTCATATCAGAAGTAAATTATATCCCTGATTTTATATTATGCTACCTTATTTATTTATGCCTGCTTATTGGGGATTATGTGGAGGTTCGGAAGAACCGCTCACCGAGTCCCATGTGGACTCACAGTTTATTTCTTTATTTTGCAGAGCCTGATCAGTGAGTTGAGGCTTGGAGTCATGGTGCAGCTGGAGGGCAGGCAGTGGCGTCGATCTTGTAGCGGCGTCTGATAGTCATTGTCTAGATGTCTAGATTTGTTCTTTTTCTACACTAAGAGTTGTTGGTTTTCAAAGCATGTATTCAACTTGAACTCGAATTGTCTCATTTGTGTTTGATGTTAGCTACTTCCTTTTTATAAAAAATTTGTGAACTTTTCTGAGATTTCAAATACAGCTGCATTGTTGTTTTCTATTTATGTGTTCTGGTTTCTCGTTAGTCAGTGTAGGTAGTAGGCTTCAGGGTAGGACATAGACCCTGGCCGATCACACGACCCTGAGTTGGGGTGTGACAAAAGCATGGTCCTAGTCATTTCTTGTAAAGTTCTATTCTTTCTCTCAACCACCCCATTTTGTTGGGGGATTCTAGGGGAAGAGAAGGTATGCTCAATACCTAAATCATCACAAAAATCGAAAAAAATTTCATTTTTAAATTCCCCACCACTATCACTCCTAATTTTCAAAATTGAAATTCTTTTTTCATTTATAACTCTCCTAGCAAATCTTTTAAAGAAAACAAAAGTTTATACTCACAAGTTCAAGTATTCTAGATGTGGTAACTTGATTAATACTATGAAATGAATATTTAACTTGTTTTTCATGTTGACATGCATAACAAAGTTTATCTTTTTCAAATTTTATTTTTGCTATTCCTTTGACTAAATCTTTTTTGTTATCTCTTGGATGAGGCTCATGCTAGAATGTCCTACCCTTCTATGCCACAACCAAGAATCATTTTCCATGGCAACTAAACATCTAACACAAGGATTAGACAAAACATTCAAGACTAAAGTGTAAACATTTTTTTGCCTATTTCCTATGAACACGTACTATATCATTAGATGGTGCACTTCTAATAATGCATTTAGATGCTTCAAAAATAACTTAGCCATTATCGCATAATTGAGATATGCTAATCAAGTTATGTTTCAACCCATCAACTTAATAAAACATTCTTAACACACGGGTAGGGGAGAATACCTATATCTCCAATGCCAACAATCTTACCTTTGGCATTGTCTCTAAACGTTACATATCCACCATCCTTACTTGATAGGGTTGCAAATAAGTTGATGTCTCCCGTCATGTGTTTTGAGCAACCACTATCCAAGATCCACATGCTCCTACTTCCTTGAGGACGACTCTCCATCTACAAAAGGAGAGAATGCAACTTTAGGTACCCAAATCTTCTTGGGTCCTTGAGCGTTAGTCATCTTAGGAACCCAAGAAAATCTAGTATTGGGGTTCCTCCTAATAGCACAATCTATAGCCATATGACCATACACACCACATGAAAAGCAACTTCCATTAAACTTTCTAGTGCTATGTGTGTGAGCATGAGAGTGTGCATGAGTGTGATTTTTTGATGATTTTCTAGCATTTACAACCTTAGGCATGACATTTTGTAAGGTTGTCATTTTCTCACTTAGCATGCATAATTCCTTTTTTAAGTTAAGCATGCTATTATTCAAGTGCTCTACTTGATCACTTAGGAACTTGTTCTCATATTCTAATTTTTGGTTTTCATTTTCTAGGTTTCTCTTGGCATCATCTAAGGTGTGCATTTCTTTCTTAAGAATTTCTACTTCTTTTCTCAATGCATTACATGAAAGTAACAAGTTGTCATTTTCAATTTTTAAAGATTTATTGTCCTTTTTAAGTTTTTTAAATTTCTTTCTAATAGTATTAAATTCATCATGCATCTGTTCAAATTCATTTTCTACTTCTTCTTGCGTAAATGAAAGCTCACCAAAAATAAATTTTACCTCATTGTCATTTGCCATGAGGCAAAGATTTGCCTTCTCACTTTTGGAGTCTTCTTCACTTGACGAAGATTCGCTCTCATCCCAAGAGGCCATCATCGCCTTCTTCTTCTTCTTTTTGTATTTGTCTTTCTTGTGAGGGTTGGAGGTAGAAGCCATCTTGAGAAGTGGGCAATCCTTCCTTAGGTGCCCGGTTTTGTTGCAATTGAAACATGTGTAGCCTCCTTTTCCCTTTCTCATGCTGCCTCTCATGAAGCTCATCAAGCTCATAAATCTCCTTGCCAACATTGCCATCTCTTCAAAATCATCTGTCTCCTCCTTGGATGATGAGGGCTCATCAACCTGATGTGATGCTTTTAAGGCAATATTCTTGCTTTTGGGAGCATCTTCCTCCTTGTATTGCTTCATATGGGTCTCATGTGTCATGAGAGACCCAAGGTGTTGATCTAAGGTTTTCGACCTCGGTCTTAATCTCGGTTTTGATGATAACAAATATGGAACTAATGTTTCATTGAGAAATACTTTCAGATTCCAAGTCGGTTAGTGCACGACGTCCGCGATCGAAAAAATTAGAGAAATCAAAGAAATCGGCAAGGACGCTCGTCGTCGCTCGAATTTCGTCGGGAATATAGAGTTTAGGTTTATGGTGTCTAGAATGTGTTGTAAATTCTCATGATGATGCAAAGAAATCTAGAAACCATTCCCGAACCCCAAAACATGAAAACTTAAAAAATTAGAAAATGCCCTGAATTTCACTAAGCCTAGGGAGCTCCTTGGAGGGCTATATGACCTAGATATTTTCTTAGCACCAAAAGTGCCGGTAATTATTCCTTAAGTAAAAACTAGATAACGAGGTATTTTAAAGAAATTTTTGGAAGCCTTTAGCATACCCATATTTGACCCGAGAAATAATAAAATTTTCATTTTTCGGAAATTTGTACTAGACCCCAAAAATAAGTTTTTGATTTTTTAGTTATTTTTATTGAATCCAAATGGGGGGTAATCCTTATATAATATTTATATTTTAACTTCAAGTTAATAAATGTTATAAATGAGGACTTAGCGAAGACTGAACCCAGAAATAATTAAACAAGCAAAAAAAAAAGGAAAACTGCCCTATTTTTTCCAATTTCGGTCGACCGAATGGTGCCCAAAATGGGCAGAAGCCATTCGGTTGCTCGTGTTGGTGAAATGGCCACACTAGAGGGGGGGTAAATAGTGTGTTTACTAATCTTTTTGCCTAAATTCGGTTTTAATCATTTATTTGGTTACTTAGGCAAATTACAAGTTGAGTAGTGAGCAGAAGCAAAATAAATACGATAATGAAGTAAACACAAGTAGAAGAAATGCAAACACAATTATTTATAGTGGTTTGGCCCCAATGCCTACTCCACTACCTAAGCACCCTGCTTAGGATTTCCAAACTAGGTTTATTAGATTATATCGTTTCCCTTACAAATAGGACTTTACACCGGAAAGTCTCCGCTCTTCAACCGAAGGCACTTCCACACCCGGACGTATCCCGCCTTCCTACCGAGAGCACTCTCCCACCTCAACCTAAAGGATAACTCAACTAATCCTAGTAAACTAAGTTTACAATGGTGGATTTAAGCCTAAACACCAAGGAAACCACCAACTCAATCAAACCTAGCAACCTAGGTTTATACACTTGATATACAATCAAAATGAACAACAAAATACAATAACAATTGGAGCAATAAATCAAACAACAAGTACTTAGCTCCAAAAGAAACTCCCTAGTCCCCTTGATGCCTTGAGAAGATGAATCTATGAAGCTTGAAGGCTAAATCAACAAATGGAGATCAAAACTAGGGCTTTTGCAAGGATGGCTCAATGAAGCTTTTATAAATGCTTAGGATCACTCTTTGAGGCTTGGAAGCATCATTGGTAGGTTAGAAATAAGTTTGGGATGGGTACGTATAATCCCCCAAACACCAAGGCTTGGAAGCATCATTGGTAGGTTAGAAATAAGTTTGGGATGGGTATGTATTTTTTTGCCCGTTGGCGATGCCCGATCGCTTGCCGGTCGATCGTTGGTCGACAGACCGAGCGACTGAAGGCATTTTGCCCATTCTGGGCGTCGGTCAGTCGACTGGTCGATCGACCGAAATGCCTTCTCCTTTTGCCGGTCGACTAGTCGATCAACCGAACCTAGGCAGGGCACTACTTGGCTAGGCTGGTTTTTCTGCTTGTTTGCTCGTTTCTTGGTTTTGTCTTCGCTAAGTCTACTTATATGACATAAATGTTATATAAGGATTACCCCCAATTTGATTCAATAAAAATATCTAAAAAATCAAAATCTAACTTTTGGGATCTAGTACAAATTTTCGAAAAATGAAAATATTCTAATCTTCCGGGTCAAATATGGGTAGGCTAAAGGCTCCCAAAAAATTCCATGTTATTTAGTTTTTACCTAAGGAACAATTACCGGCACTTTTGGTGCCACGAAAATGTCTAGGTCATATAGCCCTCCAAGAAGCTCCCTAAGCTTAGTGTTTTAGGACCTTTTCTAATTTTCCGAGTTTTTTTTTTTGGGGTTCCGGTTTTAGTTTTTGGGTTTCTTTGCATCATCATGAGGATTTACAATTTATCTAGACACTCTAAACCTAAACTCTATCTCCCCGAAGAAATCCAAGCGCCGACGACCGTCCTTGCCGATTTCTTCGATTTCTTCAATTTCTCCAATTTTTTCGATCGGGGACGACGAGTACTATCTGACTTGGAACCTGAAAGTATTTCTCAATGAAACATTAGTTCCATGTTTGTTATCATCAAAACCGAGATTAAGACCAAGGTTAAAAACCTTAGTCCAACAATCTCCCCCTTTTTGATGATGACAAACATCCCTAAGAAAATATATCATTTAAATATATCAATCTCCCCCTTTTGGAGGACGTGTGCGTGTGCGTCTTGAAACGGGGATAGGAGCAGCCATACCATCTACGGTGTATGGTATATCTTCTCCTTCTGCTCGTTGATTGAATTCCTTAAAGATTTTGGGATAGTTTGAGTTTTAAATTGCTTTTTCCGCTACGCTTTCGATTCTTATCCCAACAACTTCTAGGTGTGGAAGTGCCTTCGGTTTGAGAGCGGAGACTTTCTGGTGTAAAGTCCTCTTTGTAAGGAAAATGATATAATCTAGTAAAGCTAGTTTGGAAATCTTAACGGGGTGCTTAGGTAGTGGAGTAGGCATTAGGGCCGAACCACTATAAAGAATTATTTGAGCATTGATATCCTTGCTTGTGTTTAAATTGTTTTATTATTGCTTCCGCGTTTAGTCGATAAATTGCAATTTGCCTAAGTAATCTAAGAAATGATTAAAATCGTTAGGCGAAAAGTTTTGTTAACACACTATTTACCCCCTCTTGTCGCCTAAACTCGATTTTAAATGTTTTCTTAAATTACTTAGGCAATTCACTATTTAGCGACTAAATGCGGGAGCAAGTAATAAAGATAAGCAATACGATACACAAAGTAAACAATGCTAATACAATGGTTTATAGTGGTTCAGCCTCAATGCCTACACCACTATCTAAGCACGTCACTTAGGATTTCCAAACTAGTTTAACTAGATTAATTAGTTTCCTTGCAATGAGCACTTTGTATCAAAAAGTCTCCGCTCTCAAACTGAAGGCACTTCCACACCCGGAAGTATCCTACCTTTCTACGGATAGCACTCTCCCACCTCAACCCTAAGGACAACTCAACTAATCCTAGTAACTACGTTTACACCGGTGGATTTAAGCCTTAACACCAAGGCAACCAACAACTCAATCAAACCTAGCAACCTTGGTTTCCACAAATTCAAATACAATGAAATAAACACCAAAATACAAAAATAATGAGAGAAAATAATAAACAATATAAACTTAGCTCTCAAAAAGATGTCCTAGCTCCTCTTGATGACTTGAAGATGAATCAAAGCAAGCTCAAAGTCAATATCAAGGTTTCTAGGCTAAAAGCTAGGGTTCTTTGCAAAGATGGCTCAAGAATTCTTGTAGAGATGCAAGGAGTGGTTCTTTGAGGCTTAGAGGCATCAACATTAGGTTTGGAATGAGTTTGGGATGGGTATTTATAACCCCCCAACACTCAAGGCTCATCAACGGGCATTTTTTTGCTCGTTGCCGACGCCCAGTCGCTTGCTGATCGATCGTCGATCGATCGACCGAGTGACCGAAGGCATTCTGCCCATTTTGGGCATCGGTCAGTCAACTAAAATGACTTCTCCTTTTGCTAGTCGACCACTCGGTCGACCGGACCTGCATAGACTGCTTGGTTTTGCTAATTTTTTTGCTTGTTTGCTCATTTCAGGGTTCCATCTTCGCTAAGTCTACTTATAACATTTAATAACTTTAAAACATAAATATTATATAAGGATTATCCCCCATTTGGATTCAATAAAAATATCTAAAAAATCAAAATTCTTAAGAATCAAAATCTAGCTTTTGGGGTCTAGTACAAATTTTCGAAAAAATGAAATTTTATAATCTTTCAGTTCAAATATTGGTAGGCTAAAGGCTTCCAAAAAATCCTTAAAATTTTTTCGCTATCTAGTTTTTATCTAATGAACAATTACCGACACTTTTGGTGCCAAAAAAGTGTCTAGGTTATATAGCCCTCTAAGGAACTCCCTAGGCTTAGTGAATTTCAGGGCATTTTCTAATTTTCCGAGTTTTCATGTTAGCGGTTCTGGATTGGTTTTTGGGTTCTTATGCATCAGCATGAGGATTTACAACACAAGCTAGACACGCTAGACCTAACCTTTAACACCCTAGATCGGGGACATCAAGCGCTAACAAAGTTGGAACCTCAAAGTATTTTGCAATGAAACCATTAGTTCCATATTTTTTATCATCAAACCGAGATTAAAATTAAGGTTGAAAACCTTAGGCCAACAACGACCGCTGATTGGTGTTTGTCCCTTTGTTTTTTGAGGAAGACATCATGGCGAAAAAAGCATCCACTCGTGTCATGGTGGATTTCCAGAGAGCCATCGATTGCTAAGCTGGTCGGTGGAGATTCAATTTCATTTTCATCGTTGGTCGTTCAATGGAGAAGTTGTCATTTCTCAGCCTATAAAGTGACTCTATCCATCCTTGTTTTTTAGTTTCCTTGCATTCTTTGGTTTTCATCCCTGCAAGTTCCGTTGGTGTTTTTCTTAGTCGGTCTCTTTCTTCCTCCGTCGTCAGCTCTTGCTAGTAAGTTTCCTTCTGCTTTGGTATCGTTGAGGCGAGCTTTAGGTTTGTCTTCTTTTTGATCCTTTTGGCAATACCTCGATCGTGAGATATTCTTCTATAGTTTTTTTGGGATGAATTATCCAGTCCTTTCTTGTTTTGTAGGTGAGATGTCTTCATTGTTGAAGGTGCCCGGTATGCGTGCTCATTTGGCAGAAATACAAGAGAAAACCTTAGAAGATAGAGGAAAAAGCCCGTTGGTGGATAGCTTACTGAAGCTAATGAGAGCTTCGCAAACTCGAGAGTCTAGGATTTATGGGGTGAGGGCGAAAGCGACAGGGTCATCAGCTTCTTCGGGTTCTCCGGTATTCCTTGGCTAACCGATAAGGTCTCATAAAAGAGCTAGGCATTCCAAGGTGAACCTGCTTCCTGAAGCTGGCATCCATTTGCAAGGAAATTAGTCTGTTCCTTTGGAGGTTGTGGTGATGTCCTGTGCATCAACAAGAGTTCAACGACCAGGTTTGGTCTTTTGTGTTCGTTCCAGTAACCAATCGGTTTTTCCTGAGGGGGTGGATACTTGGGAGCACGTTTAGCTTTTGCTAGGCAAACATAAAGAGTCTAGATCGAGAGAGTGGAGGCGCAATCCTGAGAACTTGAGGCCTTTAGGCTTAAAATGATTGAGATGGAGAGAGCCTTGGTGGCGAAAGTTGATGAGGTTGCTCGTTTGAGTGTCATTCTCTCTGATCAGTCCGTTGCTCGAATAGCGGAGGTGGAAAATAACACCAGGGCAGAATTGGAGATGGTCTACCTGAACCTTTCCGTGGCAGTGACAGATGGTTCCTGTACTGGTTTTAAGAACTTTCTCGGGTAAATTATCCCCTTCTTTTGTTTAATAATTGCCCCTTCATGGGCCCTTTTGGTTTGATGATTGCCCATTCGTGGGATCTTCTTGTTTGACAATTGCCCCTTCGTGGGCTCTTTTGGTTTTACAATTGCCCCTTTGTGGGTTCTTTTGGTTTTGCAATACACTATGGTTGATTATGTGGTTTTGATTCTTTCCGGTTGGTTCCTTGTGAAAGGAGTGTTTTGATCTACGATCTTTGGTTGAACCATCTGAAATCTTTGTTTGAGGTTGAACCTTTTGAAATCTTGTTCGAGGTTGAACCTTTTGTAGCGACATTGAAGCGGCTTTGTAGTAATTTCTTGTGCATGTATTTAGGAGCGGTGACTCGTATTTGTGGGTCTTAGCCGAGCTCGCTGATGAGCGTAAGGTGAGATTATAGCGTGGAGTTTGTATAAGGGTTCTGAGGTTGGAGATAGTGACGTTGTAACTTGACAAGCTAGTCTTGATGAGAGTCGAATTCTAGTTATGTATAGGTGCTGGGGTCGGATATGTCGCAATCGCTGAAGACTGCACTCAGGGTGTTGGCTTAAGGTTTTCAACCATGGTCTTAATCTCGGTTTTGATGATAACAAACATGGAACTAATGTTTCATTGAGAAATCTTTCGAGTTCCAAGTCGGTTAGCGCACGACGTCCCCGATCAGAAAAATCGAAGAAATCGGCAAGGACGCTCGTCGACGCTCGGGATTCTTCGAGAAGTTAGAGTTTTGGTTCAGGGTGTCTAGTTTATATTGTAAATCCTCATGGTGATGCATAAGAATCCAAAAACCAAACCCGAACCCCAAAACATGAAAACTCGGAAATCGTCCTAAAATTCACTAAGCTCAGGGAGCTCCTCGGAGGGCTATATGACCTAGACATTTTCTTGACATAAAAAATGGCGATAATTGTTCCTTCGGTAGAAACTAGATAACGACGTAGTGTTTAGGATTTTTTGGAAGACTTTAGCCTACCCATATTTGAACCCGGAGATTAGAAAATTTTTGTTTTCCGGAAATTTGTACTAGACCCCAAAAACTAGATTTTGATTTTTTAGATATTTTTATTGAATCCAAATGGGGGGTAATCCTTATATAACATTTATGTTTTAAAGTTAAACAAGCAGAAAAAACCAAGAAGTGCAGTATGCCCAGTTTCAATCGACCGGGCGATCGATCGAAAGGTGCCAAAAATTGGTAGTAGCCAATTCGGTCGATCGGTCGGTCGACCGAAGTGTGCCAGAAAGCGGCAGTTTGCTTTCGCTCGCTCGGTCAGTCGATCGATGATCGACCAAACCTGCGATCGGACGGCAAAAATGACTAGTGTTTCGCCCGTTGAGCCGGTTGTTTCATGCCATCTCCTTAAGGCTTATAAATAGAAGCCTTAGCAAGCCTTCCACCCACAATTCAATATACCTTGAGCCATATTTTGATGATCCTTGAACTTGATTGAGCCACCATTCTTGAAATCCCTAGCTTTGATCTTTCAACTCCTTGAGTAAGCCTTGACTTCATTGATTCACCATCAAAGGCATCAAGAGGAAGCTAGGATTTATTGGTTGGAGCTAAGTATTTTATTGGTTGATTTATTGCTCCATTTGGTGTTGTATTTTCTTGTTTATTTCTTTGTATTTGAACTTGTGTAAGACCTAGAGTGTGGGTCTTGAAATTGGGTGGTTGCCTTTGTGTTTGAGGCTTAATTCCACCGGTGTAAACTTAGTTTACTAGGATTAGTTGAGTTGTCCCTTGGGTTGAGGTGGAAGAGTGCTCTCGGTAAGAAGGCGGAGACTTCCGGGTGTGGAAGTGTCTTAGGTTGAGAGTGAGACTTTTCGGGTCAAAGTCCTCGTTGTAAGGGAAACAAAATTGATCTAGTAAAGCTAAGTTTGGAAATCCTAAGCGGGGTGCTTAGGTAGTGGAGTAGGCATTGGGGCCGAACCACTATAAATCACCGTGTTTGCATTGCTTCTCTTGCGTTTTCTTAATTAGCATATTCTCTTTGCTTCCGCTTGTTATTGGATTGGTTAAATTGCCTACTTAACCAAGTAAACGATTAAAACCGGAATTAGAAGAAAAGATTAGTAAACACACTATTCACCCCCCCTCTAGTGTGGCCATTTCACCCAACACAGGTGTCAGGCTAAGCTCGCCGAGGAGCGAAAAGCGTAAACGCGCGCGAGGAGGTAAGCAAGGGCTCTAAGGCTAGAAGTAGTTGTTGGCCTAAGGTTTTCAACCTTGGTCTAAATCTAGGTTTTGATAATAACAAACATGGAACTAATGGTTTCATTTAAAAATACTTTCATGTTCCAAGTCGGTTAGCGCTCGATGTCCCCGATTGGAAATATTAGAGAAATCGAAAAATTGGAAGGACATTGGTTGACACATTTGGGTTCGTAGCGGAAATTTCTAGAACTTCGACGTGTGCACCAAAGACGTCATGGACGAGTCAAAAGAACATATGGAAAGTTGTCCAAGTTGACGAACGGTGAAGACCGGAACCCGAAAATGAAGCGCGCAACGAAAATACATAAAAACCAGGCCTGCCCAGATTCGATCGACCAGCTGGTCGACCGACAGAAGCCCAATATGGGTAGTAGGCTATTCGATCGATTGGTCGGTCGACCGAACGATGCCCATAATGGGCAAAAAGCCTTTGGTTGCTCGGTCGGTCGACCGATGATTGATCGGCAAGCGACCGGGCGTCAACAATAGACAGAAATATGCCTGTTGATGAGCCTTGAGTGTTGGGGGGTTATAAATACCCATTCCAAACTCATTCCAAGCCTAATGTTGATGCCTTTAAGCCTCAAAGAGCCACTCCTTGCATCTCTACAAGAATTATAGAGCCATCTTTGCAAAGAACCCTAGCTTCCATGATACAAGCTTGATCATGCCTTTGATCATCCAAGATTCATCTTCTCAATGCATCAAGAGGACTAGGGAGTTTCTTTTGGAGCTAAGTATTTGTTGTTTGATTTATTGCTCCATTAGTTGTTGTATTTTGGTGTTTATTTCATTGTATTTGAATTTGTGTAAACCTAAGTTGCTAGGTTTGATTGAGTTGGTACTTGCCTTGGTGTTAAGGCTTAAATCCACCGGTGTAAATGTAGTTTACTAGAATTAGTTCAGTTGTCCTTAGGGGTGGGGTGGGAGAATGCTCTCGGTAGGAATGCGGGATACTTCCGGGTGTGGAAGTGCCTTCGGTTTGAGAGTGGAGATGTCACACCCCAACTCAGGGTCACGTGACCGGTCAGGGAATACATGCCTATACCCCACAGCCTAAACCATGCACATGGCAACTGAACAATAAAACATAGCGGAAAAGAAATAACGAGTTTTATTTCAAATGGAAAACCAACCCAGAAATCATTATAAGTAAGTTTAGCAAAATAATAAAGTGCGGAAATAACAAAACAAATTCAACTGTTCAATTACAATGAAATCTGAAATAAAGACATAAATGTCCCCAAAGGAACTACAAGTCCAAAACACTGATACATAAGCGCATGACTAACTACCAAAACTCGACTACGACCCCTAACTAGGACTGCTTTGAGATCAATGTAGCTCCTCTGCCCTCCTGCCGTGCCAAGTGCTCCAGCCCACCTCACCGCTCAGACTCTGCAAAACAAAACAATGACAACGGGTGAGTTCAAAAGATCTCAGTGAGTTGTTCTACCAACCCCCACAAAAATAATAATAATCATAAATAGGATGTATAAAGCAAAACTCCTCACTCAAGTAGGAAAAGGTCACTAGGAAATTACTAGCTAATAGGCCATCTGGCCAGCACCTGCTCGAAGGCATCCAACACCCAAACAGTGAAGATCAACAGGCCTAAGCCTACCACAACAACATATACTAGGATAATCGGGAAGACCCTCCGAACTTATCCTAGTATAAAGAAACTCGGGAGCAATCGGGAAGGCCCTCCGAACTTGCTCCATGAGATGCGAAGGGATAATCGGGAATCACTCATCCAAACTTGCCCCTTTAAGATATCACAAGAGTAATCGGGTAGGACCTTCGAACTTACCCCTTTAAGATATCACAGGAATAATCGTGTAGGCCCTCCGAACTTATCCCATGTAGAGATGGCAATGGGCCGGCCCCGCCCACGGGCAGCACTCTAGGCTGTGCCTGACCCGGCCTGAAGAATTTCGGGCCGTGCTGGGCACGGCCCGTTTGTGCACAAGTGTCGAGCTGGGCTCGCCCCCCTGGGCATAGCACGGGCTCGGCCAGGCCCGATTGGGCCTCGCCCTGCACCCGCAGGCTAGGGCTGGCACCACCTAGGCCTAGCCTGGTCTGCATCCAGGCTTAGCCTAGTTTTTTCTGCTAGACTTGAGCAATATATACTTTACTTAGCAAAATTATATAAAAATAAATAATAGGTGTTAATGTGGTGGTTAGTTCATTAGAAATAGAAGTGAAGGTCGGCGGTTCGAGTCTCACCGTCGACCATAATTCTTCATGTTTTTAATAATTCGGGCCGGCCCGAGCCCGACCTAGGCTGCCTCTTTGAGCATTTGGGCCATGCCTGGCACGGCCCGAGTATTGGCTGGTCCATGCCAGGCACGGCCCGAAGGTGGCCGGGCCTGGGCCGGCGCAGGCACGGCCCATTGCCACATCTAATCCCACGAGGCCAAATCAGAAAAACCAGGATTTGCTCATCCGAACATGTTCCACAAGTTGGGAATTAGTCATCCAACCTCCCTGACCTAGCCCGCAATCCGGCTCCTCAACGAGCCATTCTGCCATTCATAAAGATATGGCGCAACATGACCTAAGTCAAGTCTCTCCTACGGTGTCTTAGGGGTGTCCTTATTGATAGCGTCTCAACACTCTAATACCCGACCCCAACTCCTAGACCCGTAATGTCATAAACCCGTGTGGTTTTATTTCATGCATCAACTTTACTTGTTGGTTCATGACTATGTTCAGCAAACTATATACACCAGAACAAGTATTTCAAAAACAACACAGATTCGTCATCACAGCATGAAATTCCAGCAACATTGAATTTTCAGCATATCTTGAAAATAAATTTGAAAATTCACAGAAATTAATTCCCAAAATTTCCATCTCATGAGATTCATAATCATTACAATAATTCTTATAAAAACCATATTTAATATGAAAAAACAACAAGCATCACAACCCTCCTTTACCAAGAACACACCTTTATATTCAAGAATTTAAATAAAAAACTCTCATGCCTCCAAAATCAAACCCATCTTAGAAACACATGATATATTTCCAAAAATCACATATTTAATAACAAATTGATTTATAGAAGGCAAGAAAATCTACACCCCTTTCACTTATTCATTTCATTGAACACTTGGAGGGCACCCATTTTCTCCACCATGACCGAGCACCCCTAGGATCACCCTAGGGTTACCGAGCCCCATAGGGGAGGGTTTAGGGCCTCCTCAAGCATGACAAATAAAAAGAACGACAAGAATTCGAGAGATCGTTGGAAAACAAATCAAATTACCATAGCCTTCAAAAACGGCTTCAAGAACTCAAAGAAACCCAAGAAGGAGGGGTAACCACACACCCAAATAGGAAGGATGATGAGAGGAGAAATCCTGAACAACAGCCCTCAAAATCGGCTTCAAAAGATGGCGGCTCGATTCAAGAAGGGGAAGAGGGGGCGGTGGCTCCTCCTCAAGCCGCCGGCTTGAAGAGAGAGAAAGAGAGGGAAAAAGCTCGGCGGCTCCTCTTGGCTTGGCTCCAAAGGGAAGGAAGGAGGAGAGGAAGGAGAAGGGAAGGACTCGGTGGCTGGCTCCAGGCGGCTAGGCTTGGCGGCACTAAGAGAGTAGAAGGGAGGGGCGGCTGGTGGCTCCTCTCTTTCCCTCAATTAGCTTGTGCGGCTCCAATAGCGAGCCGCAAGCCCTAAGGGGGAATTTATAACTCTTCCCAACTCTTTTAACCCGCATCCGCCTCAACTCGGATCCAATACTCACTAACTTCTCGATCCGCTAACCCACTAAGCTTAATTAAACCCCAATTAATTCCATGCTCCACATAAACATACATACCCATATGCAACATAATTAAATAATCATGCATACAACATTAAATAAATTTATCTACGCAAGCAAAAATTTACATAACTCATATTCCTACTTACCCGAGCTCGCAAGCTTGCACCAGACCATGAGTCGACTCAGCTCGACCTCGGACTAGCCCGCTAGGCTGACAAATACAAACATACATGGAAAACTAATATTAATATCTAGGATATTACAGGAGACTTTCCTGTGCAAAGTCCTCATTGTAAGGAAACTAATTAAACCAGTTAAACTAGTTTGGAAATCCTAAGTGGGGTGCTTAGGTAGTGGAGTAGGCATTGGGACCGAACCACAATAAATCATTGTGTTAGAATTGTTTACTTTGCATATCATATTGCTTACTTTTATTACTCACTTTCACATTTAGTCGTTAAATTGTGAATTGCCTAATTAAATCAAGTAAACGATTAAAACCAAAGTTTACGCTAATTGATTAGTTAACACACTATTCACCCTCTCTCTAGTGTGGCCATTTCACTTACATTTGGTATCAGAGCGGGTTAGTAGATTGAGATTTCACCATCTCTTCTATCTCTAGCTCTATTCTTAAAATGACTCTAGACAATATAGTGTTTGCACCTCCTAGGTTTGATAGACTAAACTTTGGTTTTTGGAAATCTAGGATGTATACTTTTTTGAAGACCCAAGGTTTAGGGGTTTATGAAATGTTGAAAACCCACTATATCGAACCTAAGGTAGATAGCATAAATGCATGGACTCAGGAACAAATTGATATGTTTGAGTTAAATGCTAAAACTATGTATTGCATATTTTGTTCTTTGGAAAATGATATCTTTGAAAAGGTCATGCATTGTACTTCCGCATTCGATATTTGGGCTTGTTTAAAGACGCTATATGACTATGAAAAAACTGAGGAGCTTATCACTTTAGATGAGGGTGGTGATGAAAATTGTCATCCCCCTAGTACTAACATGGTTTTTAAAACTCATAGTGTCTCTAGTCAAAGGAGCACTAAAAATCGAAAGAGGAAGGTCATGTGCTAGTTGTGCAAGGAAAAAGGGCACATTAAAAAGAATTGCCCTTCTTTGAAGAAAAAGGCCAAGAGGAGAACAAGTGCTTCAACATCCATCTCCGAATCACATGAAGCACCTTCTTTTCATGATGGAGAAGCCACTTCACACATTTGCCTCATGGGACTTAAAAATGAGGTATACATTGATAATGTCAAAAAATGAATCCCTCTCCTCATTATGATAAAAAATTCATTGATAATGATAGTGATAGCTCATCTAGTTCATTTAACATGCCATATGAGGAACTAGTTGAGGAATGTGAAAAAATGTATGTCTTGCTTATGAAAAAGAACAAAGAAAATAGAAAACTAAAGAAAGAAAGTTTAAAGCTTAGCTCACATGTGCATGAATTAGAGAAAGAGAAATTGCAGACTAGTTTGGTTAATTCTAGCCATGATGATTTTTAAGCTTGAAATTGAGGACTTAAAAAATGAGAATATGGATTTGAAAAATGAAAATGGTATGTTCAAAATCTCAATTGCATTCCATTCACAAACCATGAGTGATTTGAAGAATGAGGTTGTGTTCTTAAATAGGAAAATCAATGGTTTGTCAAATGTGTCTTCCTTTAAGAATTCTAGAAATAGAAATGCTTCATTTAAGAATGTGAATACTCATCATCATTCTCATGAAAAGCATTCTTCCTTTAAATGTAATGTCCAAAACAAAAAGTTTCATGGAAATTATTTTTGTTGTGGTATATATGTTCATTCTATTCATGATAGTTCATTTAAAAGAAATCTTAGTGTTGCTAAGACACTTTGGATTCCTAGGGCAACTCACCCCCAAGGACCCAAAGCCATTTGGGTACCAAAGGTTTCATGTTCTCTTGTAGGGGGAGCTACCACACATGGTTGAAGGAAAGCGATTTGTTGAAGTTGACCATGGACTTGAATGATGAATCCTCCCTTGGTTGCAACTTCAAGCTACCATGATGCCTTAGGTAACGTTGGCATCAAAACTATTTCGGTATCATTTTTTAACTTGCATTGTTTTACCTTAGTTGAAGATTATGATACTATGCTTAATTCTAGTTAATCTTCGTGCTCTCGATATGTTTTATGAAATGATTTTGATTTTGATTTCCCGGTCTCTTCGGAGACATATGTAGCCTGTAAAAGGCTAATACGACCTTGCGGTTCTAAATCGTATGCTCATTGTGGCCTTTCGGTTTTCAACCAATAGGAAGGGTTGGAGATCATGTTTTCATTTATATTCCACTTGTAATCTCTTAAAATTTGTTTTGGTATAAGTCAATTTCATTTTGAAATGAATTTGAAACTATTTATCAAAGTGGACTTTGATATCGATTTTTGATTTTTCCTCTTTGCTAATCAGTATGATAACTTGTTTGCTAATGAAGTTCACTTGCAAGTTATAAGAATAATTAAGAATGGAAGGCTATGTCAATGAAAAATGAAAAGTTTGGCTAAATTCACATGGATGAGGTATGTCTTTGGTTCTTGCAAATATCTAGTCTAATACCTCAATTTTCATGTTTTATTGGTGTCTCTATACTCATGATTGAAATTGCATGTTAAATTATTGAAATTTCATGAGTATGAAGAATTTTAGGACTTTGGCAAATTTCTTTGAATGAAAGTTGTGCCAGGCCAAAACTTGTTATTAGAGACATCCTTTCTAAGTCCAAACTCATGCAACATGTTTAGAGATACACATTTTGAAAATTCATGTGTAGATCAACAAGATGATAACTAGTTGACCTTAAGAGACCTAAACTTGAGTAGATTTGACCTAAGTCAACAAATTTACTTAGAAACTTCAGTTTAGGTCCAAGCTTCACAAACATATTTAGATTTACTCATATTAGGTGATCATGTGATTAAACTTGAAAAACCATGAGTAAATGATCAAATTTGATACTTAGCAATTTCATGTTATCATGCTTATGTTTGAATGAAATTGTGCTAGGTTGATATTTTGATCAAATGATATTATTTTCATCTCAAACTTAATATACATGCTTTAAATGATCATACTTTCTTATCTAGAAAGTTTGGATGAAATCTGGAAATATTTGAAAAAATGACTTATATTTACGAAAATGCCACTAGAACTCAATGAATTTTAAAAAGATGCAAAAAATGAGTTTTTGTTGATTCTTGAATCTGCATCTTCCATGAAAAATCTAGTTTATGGCATAAAAATTTTAAAAATCTTCAGTATGAATGTGATTTGATTTGGATCTTTGAAATTGGATTTTGAAACTCTAAAGTATGGTTCTTCCCAAGTGCTCATTTCTCGATACTTTGGATTTTCGTCAAAATCTTCGATCGAGACTTGAAGTATGATATTTCAAATTAACTTATGGTATCGTTCTACTCATTTGATGAGAAAAATCATTTCTAAAATGATTTTTGACTATTTGATCGATACATGAAAATATCTATACTTAAGCTTATACATGATTTCTAGACTTGGAATTTATTTATCAGCTAACGCTATCATGTATGACTTAGTCTCTTATTCGATGTCTTGTTTTCATCCCTTGAGTTGGTTGGCTTTGATTTTCATGAAACATAAACTTTTGAAGTCCCAAATTTGATTTTTGATTGACTTTTCTTATCCTTTTTGAGTGATGTCAAAAGTGCGAGAAAAATATAGGTAAAAAGGGAAGAAAATATAGGAAAATCATGCATATAAATAGGGGGGTTTATTTTCATAGATATGCATGTTGATAGGGGGAGAAATCTCATGTTTGGTATCCTTTGTGCTTAAAAGATATATTTTCTTAAGGATGTTTGTCATCATCAAAAAGGGGGAGATTGTTGGCCTAGGGCCCGTTTGGTTTGCTAAAAAACGGGGGACTGGACTGGACATCCGCCCATGTCCCCCGTTTGGTTTGCAAAAGAAGCTTCGGGACAAAGACTTCTCCTTGTCTGGGATAGGATTTTCACCCATTTTGGTGTACCGAGAAATTTCTCGGTACACCGAAATCGGGCGGAGGACAAGGGCTGCAATTGTCAAAATTACCCCTTCCTTTGATCGTAGAATCATCGGATCGAGTCAAGGTGAATACCAAAGTTGTAAATTTTCGCGTGCTGAACGCGATGGTGGTGTCAGATTTCAGATTGGAAATCGTTTGGTATGATTTTTATATTTTTCGGTATTATCCTATTATCCTTTAGGTTAATTGAAAATTAGTTGAACACTTATTAGTTAAACTAAAATTTCTTATTGTATTAAAGTATTTGATACTATATATTAATATTTTTTTACATATTAATTAATTTTAAGACTAATTTACAAGGATATTTTAGTCATTTGTCATATATAATACTTTGTTATAGCGAAACAAACGCAGGACAGAATAAAATATCGTGTCCTGTTCTTGACGAAACAAACACGGTATAGCTATTGTTCCAGGACATCTGATGTCCTGTCCTTGTCCCTGTTTGGTGTCCTGTGATGAGCAGTTTGCGAACCAAACGGGCCCCTAATGTTTTCAACCTTGGTTTTAATATCGGTTTTGATGATAACAAACATGGAACTAATGGTTTCACTGAAAAATACTTTCAGGTTACAAGTCGGTTAGTGCTCGACGTCCCCGATCGGAAATATTAGAGAAATCAGAAAATTGGAAGGACATTGGTAAACGTGTTTGGGTAGTGTGCAAGAAAAATACACAAAAATTAGCCCTGCCTAGATTCGCTCAATCGACTGGTCAACCGATAGAAGCCAGATAGGGACAGTAGGCTATTTGGTTGACCAGTCGGTCAATCGAACGATGCCTAGAATGGGAAGAAAGACTTCGGTCGCTCGGTTAGTCGATCGACGATCAACCAGCAATCGTCCGGGCGTTGGCAATGGGCGGAAATATGCCCGTTGACGAGCCTTGAGTGTTGGGGGTTATAAATACCCATCCCAAACTCATTCCAAGCCTAATGTTGATACCTGTAAGCCTCAAAGAGCCACTCCTTGCATCTCTACAAGAATTCTTGAGCCATCTTTGTAAAGAACCCTAGCTTCCATGATACAAGCTTGATCTTGCCTTTGATCCTCCAAGATTCATCTTCTCAAGGCATCAAGAGGACTAGGGAGTTTCTTTTGGAGCTAAGTATTTGTTGTTTGATTTATTGCTCCATTAGTTGTTGTATTTTGGTGTTTATTTCATTGTATTTGAATTTGTGTAAACCTAGGTTGTTAGGTTTCATTGAGTTGGTGGTTGTCTTGGTGTTATGGCTTAAATCCACCGGTGTAAACATAGTTTACTAGTATAAGTTGAGTTGTCCATAGGGTTGAGGTGGGAGAGTGCTCTCGGTAGGAAGGCGAGATATTTCCAGATGTGGAAGTGCCTTCGGTTTAAGAGGGGAGACTTTCCGGTGCAAAGTCCTCATTGTAAGGAAACTAATTAATCTTGTTAAACTAGTTTGGAAATCCTAAGCGGGGTGCTTAGGTAGTGGAGTAGGCATTGGGGCCGAACCACTATAAATCATTGTGTTAGCATTGTTTACTTTCCATATCGTATTGTTATCTTTATTAGTCGCTTCCGCATTTAGTGGTTCAATTGTGAATTGCCTAATTAAATCAAGTAAACGATTAAAACTAGAATTTAGGCTAATTGATTAGTTAACACACTATTCAGCCCCCCCCCTCTAGTGTGGCCATTTCACTTACATTTGGTATCAGAGCGGGTTAGTAAATTGAGATTTCACCATCTCTTCTACCTCTAGTTCGATTCTTAAAATGACTCTAGAGAGTATAGCATTTGCACCTCCTAGGCTTGATAGGACTAAACCTTGGTTTTTGAAAATCTAGGATGTATACTTTTTTGGAGACCCAAGGTGTGATAGCCAAAGACTGCAATTGGGAGTTCGACCCGAGCTCGCCGAGGAGTGTAAGGCGGAATCGCATGAGAGGGGTTTAGCAAGGGCTCTAAGGCCAGAAGTAGTGGCGTGATAGCCAAGGACTGCTCTCGATGGTCCTACCCGAGCTCGCCGAAGAGCGTAAGGCGAAACAGTGTGAGAGGAGTTAAACAAGGGCTCTAAGGCCGGAGGTAACATCTTTGAGAGTTGTGCGTAAATCTGAGCTCATGCATGAGGACTCAAACATGTTTCGAATAATGGGATACTCATTTAAGGTGGCGAGATAACCGTAGTTTTTTCTGAACAGAGAGAAAAATGTAGGGAATGCAATTTTATCGATTTAATAAAGAAATTGTGCGTATAGGAGTGCTCTTGTTCTAAGCCTTATTTTGATGAATTGATCATGACTTGATCTCTTTTCAAAGATTGAGCCGATGTTGCTTTCGCATGTCTCATCCCGAGCTTGGTTCGGAGGCTTCAGGTGGCTGTTTGCCTTTGATTTCGGGAAGTGTTTGTGGGCCGATCAGCTCATTCCTCGGTTTAGCCACCTTGGCTTGAGGCATTCATTGTAGCACCATCGGGCTTCTTTTTGGTCAACATGCAACATGCCTACACTTCTGTCTTCGAAACAAGAAATTTTAACACCAGGTGGGGAGTGGATACGACTGCCCCGAGACTATTCAAGGACGATCGTCCAATGATCATATGATATGGGTTGGGGATATTATTGACAAGATACTGCACATCGATTGTTTTCACTTTTGGTTAAGAGTTGAATGTCGTCCTTAGCCATATGGCTTCGCAGACGTCAACCCTCTCCCTCGAGTTGCCTACTAGGTCCACTTTGCATGGTGTGAGCGAGGCTTCCGTTAATTGCATTTTCTCAAAGGTAGAGTAGAAAAGGTTGTCAGCCGAGTTCCCTTGGCCGACAAGAATTTTTTTGACAATGAAGTTTCCAACAATCACATAGATTATGGCAGGATCGTGTCGATTTTGATCAGTTCCTTGAAAGTCGAATTCATAGAATGATATTACCGTAGTTTTGGGGATACGTCGGCATGGGCGAGTAACATCATCAACTGCCACGATTACCCGAAGAGACCTCTTTCTGGCCGAGCTCGACTCTAAACCCCCCACAAATTCACTGCCGGTGTAGTCAATGACCCCCCGGGGCTCATTCGCTTAGTTGTGTTCCATATGCGACTTTGGGGGTGTTTGTCTTCATCATCGAGGGTCGCGGCTCCTGCTCGGATCTCTCTCTTTCCTGTGATGAAGATACTTATCTAGGTGTCCTGCACGGACTAAATATTCGAGTTGGTCTCCAAGCATTACACAATCCTCGGTAGTGTCCATGTGTCCATAAGTATCATGGTATGCACACTTCTTGCTCATGTCCGCGTTAGGCGGCAACTTTTGCTTTCCCGCGTTGGTGGGGTATTTGATGAGTTTCAGGTGGTAGATGTCATGGAGGATGGTTTCTTTCTTTGTGTTGAAAGGGGTATGCCTTTCGAAATGGGCATTCGGGTGAGGTGGTAATCTCGATCCCCTACCATTACCCCACTCATGTTGGCTACGGTCTTTAGTTCTTCTGTCTTCCTTTTTGGACCTTTTGTCCTCAACAGTGGCCTTAAGGTTCTTCCAGTCTATCTTTTGTGCTTACTGGAGTTCTTCCATTTTTATGAAGATTGTGGCTTTTTCCTCGAGTTCGGCCAAGTCTTTAGGCTCGGTAAGGGCGATCTGGTTTGCAAAGAGTTCGAGTTTTAGCCCGAGCTGGACGGAGAAGAGCTCGATCTATGGGTTGAGGTTGGGGATTTTGGCCGCTATGGTATGAAACATGTTCAGGTATTCTCTTAGGGGCTCTTGTTTCCCCTGCCTAACATAGTGGAGGGCAGCTCCCATCTCATGATATACTCGTGATGATATACTCGAAAGAATGGATAGACCCTAGCGAGAGGGAGGCAAACCACAATAGGGCGGTTTTTTCCCTGGATGGTTGGGAAGGCTCTGCAAAGTGCGGAATTGGTTACTCCATGATAGAGCATCGTGGTCCAGAACACCATCAAGTGTAGCATGGGGTTGCCTGTATCATTGTAGGGTGTCAAGGTGGTAGGTAGCTCACTTCTCGGTGGGAGGTGGGTTGTCATGATTTGCTTGGTGAAGGGTCCCGCGTCGAGAGGGAGGGCGGTCTCAATTTCTCGAGCTTTAGGGTGTTCGCCTTTTTCCACCTGGGGGTGCTGAAGACCTCATCTTGAAGGATGGAAACTGGCCTTCTTCTTTCTGAGTGATTGCTCTCCCCATGCTTTGAGTGACAATGCTCGTGATCTGCCGAGGGTTGTCCCTGGGACCGTGTCAGTATCTCAGATTGGGCCATCAATTGTTGGTTTTTTACTTCCAACTCATTTACCCGCTGGTGGTCTCTTTGGGGGGAAGGTGGGTTGACACTGGAGCATTACTCTTCACTGTTTTTGCGTCACCAGGCTGCGGTCGATCATCGCCATCAGGTCTTTGCCATTGGCATGCGGCGGCGATCGCTTGGCTTCGGGTTCCAACCATTGTAGAGGAGGTAAGCTTTACTCGGCCCTACGGTGAGCGCCAAATGTTCCTGCCAGAGGGTTTGGGCCTTTTTGGTTCGTTTCGGTGCCTCTCCCTATCTGGTTCGATGCAGTCGGGGGATGGGGGACCTGCAAAAGACACTCCAACGCTCAAGTCAGTGGGATTCCAAGGTGGAGGTAATGAAAATTGGAATTAGGGTTACCTGAGGCGTGCTGTGTCTATATTTATTGCATGTGGAGATGATGACGCCGCCCGAAAATCTCGTAATGATATTGCCCTCAATGGGTCGAGGTTGATCTCGGAGATGGTGAGCTCGTAATGGTGTATATCTTATGATAAGGTAGGATGTGGCTATCCTTGTACAGTCGGGTGGGGTCCCGTGGTAGAGCCGCTTGGTCTGGCTCATGTCTAATTCAAGGGTCTAGTTGGGTGGAGCCCCTGGATAGAGCTGCTTAGTTCAGCCCAGAATGAATGGTGGGGCGCTGCTGGGTCTAATCCGACTGGTCCCAATGGTTTTAGTCCACTCCGAGTATCATGTACAGATTCGGAATACCGTGTGAGCTCATTAGCAACAATGGAACACAGTTCTCGAATCATCTATTTCGAGAGTTCTGCTCAGACCTCGGCATCAAATAGCTCTTTTCATCTATTGAGCACTCACAAACAAACAACTTGGATGAAGCAGCCAACAAAGTAATTCTAACAAGATTAAAAGAAGAAACTCGACCGGGTCAAGACATATTGGGTCGAAGACCTACCTAAGGTACTCTGGAGTTACAACACAACCACCCAGTCTTCCACCTCGGAGACCCCTTACCGGCTTATCTATAGAGCAGAGGCAATGATCGCTATTGAGATCACAGAGCGCAGCCTTCGCAGGATTACCTTTGAAGAGCAGGGCAACACAGAAGCCCGAGTTGCCGAGCTCAATATTATTGAAGAAGAACGAGAGATCGCCAAAATCAAAGAAGAGGCAATGAAACTTAAGATTGCCCAGAAGTATGACAAACGTGTTAGGCTCAAAAACTTTGTAGAAGGGGATCTTGTTCTCCAAAAGATTGAACCACAAAGAAAATGAGCTGGAGAAGGGAAACGTGCTCCAAACTAGGAATGGCCCTATCAGATCACAAAGGTCGTCAAAAATGGTGCTTATAGAATTGCCGAGCTCTCCGAATGAGAACTCCCACGTTCCTGGAACACAGCCTCCCTACAGGCCTACTGGAGACTTCTTAAATTACCACAAGGCTGGAGTACTCTTTCCCCTGCTTGGCGGTTTTTTCCCACTGAGTTTTCCCCATGAAAGGTTTTAATGAGGCTCCACCATTTCTAAGTGGAGCTCAGCTCTCGGAGGATAAGATGTATCTTTTTTGATATTTCGCAATGAAATCATTATTTCTATTCTATACATGCTTTTTGTGTCTAAACTCCTTGCTGTCATTTGCATACTTTATAGGAGGAATTTAAACGGTCTCACAAGCAGCCCTTGACCCACGTGACGCGCCGTTCTTCCTCACCCGATCCCCTCTACTGTTGGCGTCATCAAGTTCCTAAGCAATTAAGACCTGGTTCCCACCAATCTAAAGCTCGAACTCAACACCTCATTCAGCGACCAGAACTCGGCCTTCACTAGTTTGGCTCGCCGGGCTCCTACGCCCTTAGCGACCCCAAGTGCGCTTCTCGGGAGCTCGGTTTTCACCATTTGGTCTTTGGCCCTAAACGCAGCCATTGACTCAGCCCGACACACTCTAAACAAGCAACACGACCTCCAGCATGCTTCTCGCGAGCTCAGTTTTCACCGAGTTTGGTCTTCGGCCCTTAACGCGGCCTTCGGCTCATCCCAACACCCTCTAAATGAGCAACACAACTCCAAGAATGCTTCTCGCGAGATCGATTTCACCGAGTCTAGTCTTCGGCCTCTAGCTTAGCCTGACACATTCTAAACGAGCAACACGACCCCGAGCGCACTTCTCGCAAGCTTGGTTTTCACCGAGTCTGGTTATCGGCCCCTAGTGCCACTATTCCTAGCCTCAGAACCCCTGCACAACTCTTTGCTCATGGCCCTCGAACACAAATCTTGGCCTCCAAAATCATCATCTTCGGCTTTAAGCTCCCCTATGCAATCACAACTCAGTTTTCACCGATCCATCTCAATGGTCGCCGCACCACTATGTGTGGCCCTAACGCCTTACTCACAAATACCAAATAGGTAAACCCAAGTTTAGATACTACTCAAATTGAAACATGCAAGGAATGAGGCTTCAGAAAAAAGTCAATCAAAACTCGGCAAACTACACAACAAGGATGAATACAAAAAATATTTTTTTCATTCATAAACTCCTGCAAAAGGAATAGTTACACTTACAAACCCATCAACGAAAAAACAATAAAGCATCTACTTGGAAGGTGTCCCAGAAATATCATCACCGACCAACTTGCACAAACAAGAAACTCCGGCTCAAGATTCTGCTACGAGGATTTAACGCCATGCGCAAACTAGGTCGTAGAACCTCCTGCAACCCAGGAGTTGGAAGGACACGTAGAAAAGAAATTCAAAACGTCGACATGGCATACTGAGAACCACTGACAAGGTTCTAGCCAAGATGGTGCCTCCCCAGATTCCTGAAACCATGCAAATGGCTTCGCCGTAAGCCCGATGGTGCAGACCCACACTTGGAACTCCTTCTCTCGCCTCCATCCTTAAGCTCGATGGTACAACCCCACGACAAATGACGAACCCTCACCAGCCAAATAAGAGCAACCCAGGCGGGATGGAAATCTTCGACACTTCCCAGTCCATCATTTTCAAAATGCACAACAACCAGGGGGCTATTTATAAGCGCGGAATAAGAACAACATCGTAATTGAAGGATCTACGAGGCCTCTTTTTCGTCAAACTACAACTGATGCACAATACTCTGGAATCAATTACCAAATCTTTACTCATGATTACTTTTCTGTTGAGATATATCTACCTCACAAGTGGTGGACATCCGAAAGAGCTCACACAAGCGTCACATCCACTATGAATATCGAAGCAATACATAAAAAGCTGCGTACTCATCCCGTGATCAACCCGTTGGCTTTAGGTTTTCAACCTTGGTATTAATCTCTTAATCTCAGTTTTGATGATAACAAACATGGAACTAATATTTCATCGAGAAATCTTTCAGGTTCCATATCGATTATCGTTCGATGTCCTCGAACGGAAAATTGGAAGAAATCTAAAAATCGAAAGGACATTGATCGTTGCGCTCGGGTTCGTCGTGGAATTTCTCAAAGATCGACATGTGCACCAAAGACGTCTCGGATGAGTCCAAAGATCACATAGAAAGCTCTCCAAGTTGATGCTCGTTGAAAGCCCGAACCCGGAAACGAAGCGCGGAAGAAAAAGGCTGAAGAAACCAAATTCAGCCTAAGTTCAGTCGACCGAATAGGGTAAGGAAATTGGCAGTAGCCAATTCGGTCGACCAATCGATCGATCGAACACTGCCAAAAACTAGCCAGACCGATCGATCGATAGAGGCCAAATATGAGCAGAATGGTCATCGGGCTCCTACTTCCCCTGCGTCGATCGATCGATGGGTCGACCGGATGGTGGATCGCAAGAGTTGCATCTGGGCGATCGACCCGTCGGTCGACCACACAGAGAGAAGAGGGCAGCGGTCGCATTGGCGATCGATCGGTCGGTCGACCGACCAATCGACCGAGCGGTTGTAACGGCTAGATTTTAGCTCGTTGAGCTGCCGTTTCTTGGTGAGGGTATAAATATACCTCATCTATCTTCTTTTAATCATCTTCCTTCACTCTTACAGATTTAATTGAGGATTTTAGAATTGATTTAAGCCTTCCAACGATCGATTGCAGTGCGCTCTGCTATTCCGTCGAGTTCTTCTTCAAGCGCCAACTGCTCCTCAACTCGGCTTCAACTAAAAGCACATTTACTAGTGAGTTGGAGGCTACAAGGCTTGGAAAAGAGTAGTTAATCTTGATTTACTCTCTAAGCTCTTTTCATTGTAATTTTTGTTGTTATTTGAATGTTGTTTAATTTGGGTTTGTGCGTGTGAAGACGTAGGATTGTTAGGTCTTGTAATTGGGTGGTAGCCTTCGTGTTTGAGGTTTAAATCCACCGGTGTAATTAAATGTAGTTTGCTAGGATTAAGTGAGTTGTCCCTTAGGGTTGAGGTGCGAAAGTGCTCTCGGTAGGAAGGCGGGATACTTTCGAGTGTGGAAGTGCCTTCGGTTTGAGAGCGGAGACTTTTTGGTGAAAAGTCCTCTTTGCAAGGGAAACTAATTAATCTAATAAACTTAGTTTCGAAATCCTAAACGGGGTGCTTAGGTTGTGGAGTAGGCATTGGGGCCGAACCACTATAAAATTTGTGTGTAAGTATTGTTTTAATTGTTTGCGCTTAATTGTGTTATTATTGCTTCCGCATTTAGTCGCAAAATTGCATCTTGCCTAAACAATCTAAGTAAACGATTAAAATCGGAATTTAGGCTAATTGATTTAGTAAACACACTATTCACCCCCCCCCCTCTAGTGTTGCCATTTCGCTTTCAATTGGTATCAGAGCGGGTCGTAGATTGAGATTTCACTGTCTCCTCTACATGTAGGCTCGATCCGAAATAAATGGAACTAGAGTCGGTACCGTCTTCACCTCCTAGTTTCGATGAATCGAACTTTGTTCTTTAGAAGTCTAGAATGTACACCTACATAAAGACTAGAGGTTCTGATGTTTATAACATGATTAAATTAGAATACATTGAACCTAAGGTTGACATGCATGATTGGAGTGAACATGATAAGAAAATGTTTCAATTTAATGGAGATGCTATGTATAGTATTTTTTGTACCTTACCTAATAGCATCCTTGAAAAAGTCATGCATTGCACTTCTGCTTTTGATATGTGGGCAACATTAAATATGTTATATGATTATGCTAAAAACCAAAGAGCTTAATACTTTCATTGAGGGTGGTGATGACAATGGTCACCACCCTAGTACTAACCTCGGTTTTGATGATCTTAGTGCTTCTAGTCAAAGAAGCAAATCAAAAAGCCGAAAAAGAAAGGTGATATGCTACTTGTGCAAGGAAAAGGGGCACATTAAGATGAATTGTCCTTTATCAAAGAAGAATGCCAAAAGGAGGACAAGTGCTTCAACATCCACCTCCAAATCTCAAGAAGCATCCTCTTGTCACGACTATGAAGGCACATCCAAGGTTTGCCTCATGGGTATCCATGATGAGGTACAATATTCCACCTTTAGTCATGTTAAAGATATAGCATATGATAGCGATGCTAGTTCTTTACATTCACTAAAAATGTCATATGAAGAATTAGTAAAAGAATGTCAAAGTATGTGTGCCATGCTTTTGAAAAAGAGTAAAGAAATGAAAAAAATTAAAAAAAGATAACTCTAGGCTTACTAAGGATTTGCGAGCTCTAGAATTAGAAAATGAAAATTTAAAGGCAAATCTATGTTCCTCAAGTGTTGATTTCCATGATAGTCTTGATGCTTTGAAAACTAGTAATTCACAATTGATAATTGAAATTGAGGAATTAAAAAGTGAGAATATTGATTTGAAAATTGAATTGAAAAATATCTCAAAAGTTGAGATTGAGAATTTAAAAGTAGAAAATATGAAAATCAAAAATGAAAATAGTACGATAAAATCTCAAATGCAAGCCTTACATAAATCAATAATGATTTAAAAAATGAGGTTATTTTCTTGAATAGGAAAACAAGTAGTTTATCACATATCTCATCTTTTAGAAATCCTAGGAAGAAAAATGTTTCATCCAAGAATGCAAATGTTCATCATGTCTCTCATGCCAAGCATTCAAATATTAGACCTCATGTTCATATGAATGGTAAAAATAAAAAGTTTAATGGAAATTGTTTTTGTTGTGGTATCTTTGGGCATGCTATTTATGATTGCGCATTAAAGAGAAATCCAAGTGTTGCTAGGACACTTTGGATTCCTAAGCCCTCTAACCCCCAAGGACCCAAAGTGATTTGGGTACCAAAAATCTCATCTTCTCTTGTAGGGGGAGCAACCACACAAGGATGAGTTGATGATGGTTGGTGGGAGTTGCACAAAGACTTAAAGCTTCACAAATCCAAATTGCAACTTCGCATCGTATGGATGCCTTCGGTTTGAAGTATCGGCATCTAGTTAATTTGGTATCATCTCCTTTACTTTATTTGAATTCATTCAAGTTGGAGTTTACGATACTTGTTTAATTCGAGTTGATTCTTACCGCTCTTGATATTATTTTATCAAATGATTTTTTATTTTTTGATTTCCGATCTCTTCGGAGACCTATGTAGCCTGTAATGGGCTCATGCAACCTTGCGGTTCTAAATTGTAGGCTTATTGTGGCCTTTCGGTTTTCAACCAATAGGAAGGGTTGGAGATCATGTTTTCATATTTATTATCTTTGTGATATCTTAAAATTCATTTTGGTATGACTTGATTACATTTAAAATGAATTTCAAACTATTTAGCAAAGTTGAATTTTGAATGAAATCTTTGATGCTTACTTTGCTATCTACAATGATTAACTTGCTTGAAATAATTATGTTACCAATGATTTCCTCATGCAAGTTAAATGTAAGGTTAATGGAAGGCTAATTAAAATGAAAAAGAGTAGTTTGGCCAAATTATCATGAATAAGGTATAACTTTGATAAATTCAAAATCTTAGGGTTATACCTCAATGCTTAAGCTTAAATAATGTCTCAATACTCATGATTAGAATTGCATGTTAAAACCCTTGAATTCTCATGAGTAGGTAGAATTTTAGCACTTAGGCAAATTTCATTAAATGAAACTTGCTCTAGGTTGATACTTACTATTAGAGACATTCCTTTAAGTCCAAACTAGTTAAACATGTTTAGGGATCTTATTCCTCAAATGTTTCACATCTTAAGATCCCTTAGATTCATTTTGATATCATGATATCCTCACTGAAATGAATCTTTTCTATCTAGCATAGGTTAAATTTTTTTAATGAAACTTTGTATTGAACCTTTGCTATTTAGTATGCTAGCTCGCTAGTAGGCATATTATTTCATTATGCTACTAATGAAGTCTAGTTGCAAGTTGTGAATGTTAATGAAAGGCTGTGCTATCTAAAAGAAAATGAAAAAGGAAATGAAAAGTTGGGCAAAATCTCTAAAACTAAGGTATGGATTTAATTTTGCAAAAATTATTAGAATACCTATGCTTAATGATTTCTCTGTGCTCATGATTGATTATGCATGATAAATATTTGAATTTTCATGAGTAAGAAAAATTTTGATAACTTAGCTCATTTCATGATATCATGATATTTATGAAATCAGAGTAGGTTGAAATTTTTCTTTAGAGACTTCACTTTAAGTTGAAAATTAAACAAACATGTTTAGATACACATATCACATGAGTCTAGGTATTTAAAATTGAAAATTCATGTCTAGATGAACAATTTGATAACTAGATCACATTAGAGGACTTAAGCTTGAGAAGTTTGACCCAAGTCAACAAATTGACTTGGACACTTGATTTTACGTCCAAACTTCATAAACATGTTTAGGAATAGGTATAACATGTTTCCAAACACTTAGAGTGAAAAATTCATATGTATATGGATAAAATAACAATAGAGGTCAATTCATGCTTACCTCTTTTGAACAAAGTTGACCCAAGTCAAAAATTGACTTAGAGGTTTCATTTTCAATCCATATTTGAGGAACATGTTTAGGTTTACTCATGTTAGATATCCATAGGTCTAAGTTTGAAAAACCATGAGTAAATGATAGGATTGACACTTAGCAAATTTCATGATAACTAGTTTAGTTTTGAATGAAACCATGCTAAGTTGATATCTTGACTTAAGGATAAAATTTTGGTTTCAAACTTGACACACACTCTTTACATGACCATTATGTGGTGTCATAAAAGTTTGAATGAAAACTGAGCACTCTTTGAAAATAACAATCAATTTACGGAATTGCCAATTCAACCAACAATTGGTATCATTTTTAGTTATTTCTACATAAATATGGAAAAATTATTTTCAGATGATTCTTGAAACTACACATTCACTGAAAAATGTAGTTTAATCAGCAAAAATTTCAAAAAGTTTCATCAAGAATCGGTTTTAAAGTGAATTTTTGAAGTTGGATTTCGAAAACTCAAAGTATCACTTATTTGAAATATCAATCTTTCCGATACTTTGATTCTTCTTCGAAAACATCAAATGAAAACTCATGTATACCATTTGGATTCCATTTCTAATATCATTCACACAATTTCTTGAGTAAAATCATTCCTAGAAATGATTTTGATATCTTGAATGATAGTTAGAAATATCCATTTGTTTATTAAAATCAATATTGGATGAAAAATGGTCTTGGAAAATTCTTTTAAGTTCAAACTTTATTCATGCATTTCAAATGACCGTTCAATATTTGGTATCAAATTTTTATCCAAAAATTGGTACCAAAGTTTTTCATCGAAAATATGATGTTGTCTAGATTTAAAAGTTTGATTCTTTTCAAAACCTTAAGTATAGGTTGACCTAAGTCAACAACATAACTTAAAAGTTTCATCTTAAGCCCAAACAATAATGAAGAGATATAAGGGAAGCAAGGGTATTGTTCAAGAATAAGCAGAGAATTTTTGTTTAGTGCCTCAGTCAATTTTTATCATATCTCTTAAAGCATTTTGCATAACAAACCACAAGCAACCCTTGCTTGTGGACATCCCTGTTGTTTAGTTATGATAATTAATTAGTCTAGTAGTGGTCCTCCTTATGTTGCATGTTTCAGCCAATATGATGTTGTATACATTTAAAAGTTTGATTCTTTTCAAAACCTTAAGTATAGGTTGACCTAAGTCAACAACATAACTTAAAAGTTTCATCTTAAGCCCAAACTTGATTCATAGACTTACATTATCTCATGTTTGATGTCTAGATGCCTAAGTTTGAGAAAACATGAGTAGATAGCAAAAACTTGATACTTAGCCATTTTCATGTTTTCATGCTTAATTCGAATGAAATCGTGCTAAGTTGACAGTTTGATTAAATGACATTAGTATCACTTCAAACTTGATATACATGATTTAAATAACCATATCTTGGTATTTTGAAAGTTTGAATGAAATCTAAAATTGCCATGAAAAAGATATGAGTACATTCATAATTGAGTACATACATGATTTTGTTTTGAATTCAAATATTTAGTTTTGAACATATCATGTATGATTTAAGTTTGATATCAAATATTTATTTTTCCATCCCTTTGGTTGATATTTTCATGTTTCATGAAAAATATCCTTTAGAGTCTCAACCTTATGAAAAAAAATATTTGTTTTTCATCCCTACGTCTAGATTGACCTTTCTTGCCCTTTTTGATTGATGTCAAAAGGGGGAGAAGAGTATGGGTATAAAGGGGGAGAAAAGTATAGGAAAATTGGGGAGAAAATTATAGATAAAGGGGAGGAAAATATAGGAAATCCATGCATATAGATAGGGGGAGTTTATTTTCATAAATATGCATGTTGATAGCGGGAGAAACCTCTTAGTTGATATCCTATATGCTTTAATGAATATATTTTCTTAAGGATGTTTGTCATCATCAAAAAGGGGGAGATTGTTGTCTTTAGGTTTTCAACCTTTGTCTTAATCTCTTAATCTCGGTTTTAATGATAACAAACATGGAACTAATATTCGTCGAGAAATCTTTCAAGTTCCATATCGATTAGCGTTCGATGTCCTCGATCGGAAAAATCAGAAGAAATCGGAAAATCGGAAGGACATTGATCATCGCACTCGGGTTCGTCATGGAATTTCTTGAAGATCGACGTGTGCACCAAAGACATCTTGGACGAGTCCAAAGATCACATAGAAAGCTCTCCAAGTTGATGTCCTTGAAAGCCGGAACCCGGAAATGAAGCGCGAAAGGAAAAGGCTGAAGAAACCAAATTCAGCCTAAGTTCGGTCGACCGGATGATCGACCGAATAGCGTAAGAAAATCGGCACTAGCCAATTCGGTCGACCGGTCGATCGACCGACAGAGGCCAAATATGAGCAGAATGCTCATCGGTCGACCGAATTGAGGATCGCGCGGTTGGGCTCCTGCTTCCCCTGCGTCGATCGACCGATGGGTCGACTGGATGGCGGATCGCAAGACTTGTATCTGGGTGGTTGACCCGTCGGTCGATCGCATAGAGAGAAGAGGGCAGCAGTCGCATTGGCGGTCGATCGGTCGGTTGACCGACCAATCAACTGAGCGGCTGTAACGGCTAGATTTTAGCCCGTTGAGCTGTCATTTATTGGTGAGGGTATAATTATACCTCATCTATCTTCTTTTAATCATCTTCCTTCACTCTTACATATTTAATTGTGGATTTTAGAAGTGATTTAAGCCTTCCAATGATCGATTGCAGCGCGCTATGCTATTCCGTCGCGTTCTTCTTCAAGCGCCAACTGCTCCTCAACTCGTCTTCGACTCAAAGCACATTTACTGGCGACTTGGAGGCTACAAGGCCTGGAAAAGAGTAGTTAATCTTGATTTACTCTCTAAGCTCTTTTCATTGTAATTTTTGTTGTTATTTGAACGTTGTTTACTTTGGGTTTGTGCGTGTGAAGACCTAGGATTGTTAGGTCTTGAAATTGGGTTGTAGCCTTCGTGTTTGAGGTTTAAATGCACCGGTGTAATTAAACATAGTTAGCTTGGGTTAAGTGAGTTGTCCCTTAGGGTTGAGGTGGGAAAGTGCTCTCGGTAGGAAGGCGGGATACTTCCGGGTGTGGAAGTGCCTTCCGTTTGAGAGGGGAGACTTTTCGGTGAAAAGTCCTCATTGTAAGGGAAACGAGAATTAATCTAGTAAACTTAGTTTGGAAATCCTAAGTGGGGTGCTTATGTAGTGGAGTAGGCATTGGGGCCGAACCACGATAAAATTTGTGTGTTAGCATTGCTTTAATTGTTTGCGCTTAATTGTGTTGTTATTGCTTCTGCATTTAGTCGCAAAATTGCATCTTGCCTAAACAATCTAAGTAAACGATTAAAATCAGAATTTAGGCTAATTGATTTAGTAAACTCACTATTCAGCCCCCCTCTAGTGTTGCCATTTCGCTTTCACAACCGAGGTCATAAAGGCTGACCTCACTTAGAGCTTGGCTCGCAGTCTTACAGACTCTGACCGAGCTCGGGGGTTGTGGACTAGACTAGGACTATTGAGTCCGATCGGATTAGACCCAGCAGCTCCCAAGTCCTCGGCCCCTAGAGTCGTTACTTTCGGCCTCAAAGCCCTTACATGACTCCTAGCTAGCGGTTCCACCTTACGCTCCCCAGGGTGCTCAGCCTAAACTCCCCGGGTGCTATCCTCGGCCCCAGAACCATTATTTTTGGCCTCAGAGCCCTTACACGACTCCTCGCAAGCGGTTCAGCCTTACGCTCCCTACCAAGCTCGGCTAGAACCCCTGCGTGCAGTCCTCGACCCCCAAAGTAATTACTTCCGGCCTCGGAGCCCTTACACGACTCCTCGCAAGCGTTTCCACCTTACACTCCCCAACGAGCTCGGCTTGAACACTCGGATGCAGTCCTCGGCCCCCGGAGTCGTTACTTCTGGCCTTCAGAGCCCTTGCACGACTCCTTGCGAGATGTTCTACCATACACTCCCCAGCGAGCTCGACCTGAACTCCCGAGTGTAGTCCTCGGCCCGAACCCCCGAGTGCAGTCCTCGGCCCCCACAGTTGTTAATTTTAGCCTCTGCTCACAAGTGGTTCCGCCTTACGCTCCCCATCGAGCTAAACTTGAAGCCCCCGAGTGCAGTCCTCAGCCCCTAGAGTCGTTACTTCCGGCCTCAAAGCCCTTACATGACTCATCGCGAGTGGTTCCGCCTTATGCTTGCCAGCGAGCTTGACTTGAATCCCTTGAGTGCAGTCCTCGGCCCCAGAGCCATTATTTCCAGCGTTAGAGCCCTTACATAACTCCTTGCGAGCGGTTCCACCTTACTATCAGGGACTTTTCGATGTGCCCGAGCAACGACGAATCATGGCGGAATGTTCCCTACATGTTTGTAAATATGTTTTCGTGTCCATGTAATTTTGGCTTTTATTGTAGTTCCTACTTGTAAAATCCTTTGTGCGATCCCCGAGGGCCCATGGTACGAGTTGGATGCAGTTCGGGGTCATTTGATGCTTGGTGCATATGCTACGGCTAAGCAGAGCAGTTTTTCTGCATTCGTCATGGCCGTGGCCATGGAAAATAACCATCTCGCTTGGCCACGATTTTGTCATGCTCCTCGTGCTTTTGGGAACCTTGGGGGTTAGGGGTCTCTTGTATAATGTAGGAGAATGTTCGCAAACAAAGCGGTTGCCTTGGGCGGAGACGAACGAGCGGCCCATGTGGGCGTGCGACCAGTCAATCTTCACCAAAGACAATTGCGGAGCTCGTCCTACACCCGGTTTTATGTTTTCTTGCGTCCATAGTCCTATAATAGTTGTTTTACTTTACACCTTCAATACCATTTGGCCAACATGGCCTTTTGGGGGTGCGAATATGGAGCGCGAGGTTGGCACGTGGACCAATGCATGCCCCACAATGTGAAGTTGGGAAGCCCTATTCGCGATGGATTCATAATGATAGGCTTATCCCTTGCACAAGATGCAAGGGTGCTGCACAGGTTCTTCCGCACAAAACAATTGGCCCATGACAGTTGGTATGAGAGCAAGAATTGCAAGCCTCTGGCTGAGAAAGTCCTCGATGCAGACATAGCCAACATACATTCTGTTTGTGGCGCTCGAATTGCTGATGAAGTGAACCCAGTAGATGGACATTCTAACTGTTGTATTCGGGGTGGCAAGCATTCATTGATTGATGTGAAGATCATGAGTTTTGCGCAGGGCAGATGGCCCCTAAGATGCAATGTCATTTGCACGCAGAGAAGATGTCTCTTAAGTCATGTGCGCTGAGCAGATCTCTCATAAGACTCATAGTGGTGCGCAGAGCACACTCTCTCATAAGATGCAAAGTCTTGCACAGAGCAAATCTCTAGTAAGGCACACATTGTGCGCAAAGCAAACTCTCTCGTAAGACGCGAGGATGGTGCACAGGTCGATCTCCCGTAAGACGCACCGTGGAGCTGATGGCTCATGATTTGCCAAGGATGGTGCGCAGGGTGGATGTCCCCTAAGATGCAGCGCAGAGCCAAACGCTCGTGATTCGCCAAGGATGGTGCGTAGAGCTGATGACCCCTAAGACGCAGCGCATAGTAGAGTGCTCGTAAGACGCCAAGTTGGTGCACAGGGCTGATGTTGCCTGAGTTGCAAGGTTGGTGCAGAAGGTAAGATAGCCTCTAAGACGCAAGATTTGTGTGCAGAGCAGATGGCTCTTAAGACACAAGATTGACATATCCGAACCAAGCACTAGTGAAGAATAGCTGTGGTGTGGCAGCAATGTTCTTAGTGTGGAGAGTTGGCGGACATCGTGGTCGGATTAGAACAAATCCCTCAAGTCGTGATCCGAGGGCGCGGCGTAAGACTGGTTCGTTGAGATGGACTCGGTGGTGGGTACCATGACCCTGCGGAAACGAGTTAAAGTAGCAATCAATGTAAGTCTTGGCTTGTTGAGATGGACTCGGTGGTCGGTACCATGACCCTGCGGGGGCAAGTTGGAGCAGTGATTCGCCCGTGGTCTTGCTGAGGCAGAGTCAGACAGGGCGGCGGTGGAGGCAATGTTCTAGTGTGGTGCGGCCAAGGAACTACTCATAACTAGGGTGTTGTACAATGACACCCAGATGTTACCCGAGACGAGTGTTGTTCAACGGCGCTCGTATGCTCTTCAAGTCTGGGACTTTTCATTGCCCAGCAAGACCGAGACTTGGTGAATCAGGTAGCCTCTTCTTGGTGTTCCTTCAAGCAAGCGTTGCTCAACAACGCTGGTGCCCCTTCAAGCGAGCGTTGCTCAACAACACTCGTTTGCTCCACAACTCTAGGACTTTCATTGCCCAGCAATGAGTTTGGGAATCTCAAAGCCCTTTCTCGCAACAGGAGATGATGAAACTCAATGATGTTACAAGTAGTCATTTCTTGGTGGCGGAGTTCACACGGCGAAACTCGACATGTGGCGGCCCCACTGCGGCATGTTGTTACTCAAGCAATTGCAGCCTACTTGTGAAGAATTCACTTCAGCAATTGCAGCCTATGTAGAAAGGCAGTGCGGCCGAGGCGAGTTCGACGATGACGTTGAAGCTTGAAGTGGGGGAGGATGTTAGGGACTTTTCGATGTGCCAGAGCAACGACGAATTATGGCGGAATGTTCCCTACATGTTTGTGAATATGTTTTCGTGTCCATGTAATTTTGGCTTTTATTGTAGTTTGTACTTGTAAAATCCTTTGTGCGATCCCCGAGGGCCCACGGTACGAGTTGGATGCATTTCGAGGTCATTCGACGCTTGGTGTGTACGCTACGGCTATGCGGAGCAGTTTTCCTTCATTTGTCATGGTCGTGGCCATGGAAAATTACAATCTCACATGGCCACGATTTTCTCATGCTCCTCGTGCTTTTGGAAACCTTGGGGTGGCACTTGGGGGTTAGGGGTCTCATGTATAATGTAGGAGAGTGTTGGCAAACAAAGCGGTTGTCTTAGGCGGAGACGAACGAGTGGCCCATATGGGCGTGCGACCAGTCGATCTTTGCCTAAGACAATTGCGGAGCTCGTCCTACACCCGGTTTTATATTTTCTTGCATCCATAGTCCTGTAATAGTTGTTTTCCTTTATGCCTACAATACCATTTGGTCTTTTGGGGGCGCGGATATGGAGCGCGATGTTGGCATGGGGACCAATGCATGCCCCGCGATGTTAAGTTGGGAAGCCCAATTCGGGATGGATTCAGGATGATAGGCTTATCCCTTGCACGGGATGCAAGGGTGCCACATGGTTTCTTCCGCACAAAACAATTGGCCCGTGACATTACGCTCCCAGCGAGCTCGGCCTCAACCTCCGAGTGTAGTCCTCAGCCCCCAAAGCCGTTACTTTTGGCCTCTAAGCCCTTACACGACTCCTCGCGAGTGGTTCTGGCTTACGCTCCCCAGCGAGCTCGGCCTGAACTCCCGAGTGTAGTCCTCATCCCCAGAGCCGTTACTTCCTACCTCAGAGCCCTTTCAAGACCCCTCATGAGCGGTTCCACCTTATGCTCCCCAGCGAGCTCGCCCTGAATCCCCGAGTGCAATCCTCGACCCCTAGAGCCATTACTTCCAGCCTAAGAGCCCTTGCACACAGTTACGCTCCTCACCAAGCTTAGTTAAAAACCCACAAACATTTCTCCCAACTTCCCAAACTACCATTCTCACTCGTAAACAACCTCACAAAGTATCGACCTTTTTAAAGGAAGTTCAACCTCAAACAAAGATCCTCCCATCAGGAGAAGGCAAGCGGTACTGGCAAAAACCAACCAAAAGACGCCACGAATAGGAGACGAGGAGGCAAGACTAACACGATAAAGATACGACAACAAGATCCGCTTGAAGAAAATACAAAGTTGCCACATTCCAACTAAACTTGTCCTCCACAAGTAGCCCAAACTCGACTTCCTTGGCCATTTCCTTCAGCTCGGCCTCTACAGACGTCCACCCCGGCATAGTTTCCTCGGTCACCTGTTCTAGCTCGGTCCTCACAGTCGTTTGTTCCAGATGGGTCTTAACTACCAATCTTCTATACCAGGCCTACGCAGCCATCCACTTCAACCAGCTTCTATGGTTTCTCGCTTCGTTCCCAGCTTGGCTTTATCAGCCATCTACTTAACCTCCACGATCAATCGCTCAAAAGCAATATCTATCTCGGCCTCCCTAGCCACCTAGCGCAATTCAGTAGGCACTCCAAAAACTCCTTAGAGGTACCAGAAGACAAAAGCTAAGTCAACTTAAGAGCTCGGTGCACAGTCCTCCAGACTTCGACCGAGCTCAGGGCCTGTGGATAGAAGGGCCTGGTCAGACTAGACCCAACACCGCTCCTTCGTTCATTCTGGTTAGAACCAAGCGGCTCCACTCAGGGGGCTCCATCCAATTACACTGCTAAATTAGACCAAAGCCAAACTAAGTGGATCTGCCACAATAAGAAAAACACGCATTTGTGACGGAAAAATCTGTCACTGATGCTTGAAAATCCATCATTGACATCAGCAACAGAAAATTTCATCACAAAGTCTATCGCTGAAAGTCTCATGGCTAATGCACCATTTGCTCTTCTGTGACGTTTGCCTTCATCACAAAAACTTGTGACAAAAAAATTTCCGTCACAAAATCCATCACTGATGTCGATGATCGGAAACAAATTTTCCATCACTATTTCTATGCTTGTTTATGATTGTTAGCCTAGCGGGCTAGTTCAAGGTCGAGCCGAGTCGACTCATGGTCCGATGTGAGCTTGCGAGCCCGGGTAAGTAGGAATTTGAATTATGCAGTTTATTTTCTTGGTTAGATAAATTTATTTAATTATTATGTTGCGTGTGCATGATTATTAAATTATGTCGCATTTGGGGTGAGCATATGTTGGATGCTTATATGGAGCGTGGGGTTAGATTGGGTTTAATTAAACTTAGGCGGGTTAGCGGGTTTGGATTCACCTCGAGGCGGATGCGGGTTGCTAGGGTTGAGGGCCTGGGGAGGCATCTATATATTTCCCCCCTTTTCGCTTGCGGCTCCCCACTGGAGCCGCACAAGCCAATTGAGAGAAGAGAAGAGCCGCCAACTGCCTCCCCTACCTTCCCTCTCTTGGAGCCACCAAGCAAGCCCCCTTCCTCTCTTTCCTCTTCCCTTCTCTTGGAACCGATCAAAGAGGAGCCGCCCAGCCAAGCCGAGCCACCCCTCTCCCTCTTCTCTTCCCTTGGAGTCGACGACTTGGAGTGGAGCCGCCACCCTTCTTTCCCCTTGTTTGAGCCAAGTTGCCACCCTTTGAGGCCGGATTCGGAGGTCGCCGATTGGGAATTTCCTCGATTTCGTCTTCCTAAATCAAGTGAGTGGTTTTACCCCTCCTTCCTTGGGATTGGGTATTGAGTGTTGTAACGTTCCCAATTAAGGCATGCCTGAGACACTGTAGGAGACACATGACTTAGGTCATGTTGCGCCATATCTTAATGAATGGCAGAGAGGCTCAGCCTTAGGAGCCGGATTGCGGGCTTAGCCCTGAAGGTTGGATGGTTAATTCCCAACATGTGATCAAAGGAATAAGTTAGGATGGGCGAATCCTGATTATTCCTACGTTATCTCTTTTGGAACAAGTTTGGATTGGCAAATCCCGATTGTTCCTGGGCTTTCTTGGGGAACAAGTTCGGACGGGCAAATCCTATTTGTTCCCGAGTTTCCTTCAAGGAATAAGTTCGGACAAGCAAATCCTGATTATTCCTGTGATATCTTAAAGGGACAAGTTCGGATGGGCAAATTCCGATTGTTCCTTCGCGTCTCATGGAGCAAGTTCAGACTGGCCAATCCCGATTGCTCCCGAGTTTCTTTATATTAGGATAATTTTGGATGGGCCAATCCCGATTATCCTAGTATATTTTGTTGCCTTATGGCATGGTAGGCTTAGGCCTGTTGTACTTCACCGTTAGGGTGTTGGATGCCTTCGGGCATGTGGTGACCAGATGGCATGTTTGCTAGTCACACCCTTGTGACTTTATTATTTTATGAGACAGGTGTTTTATCATATGATGTATTTCTATGATTGGTTTCTCGTGGGGGGTTGGTAGATCCACTCACTGAGTTCTTTTGAACTCACCCATTGTTGTTGTTTTTATTTTGTAGTACCTGACTGGTTAGGTGGGTTGGAGCACTTGGCGCGGCTGGAGAGCAAAGGAGCCACATTGATCTCATAGCAATCCTAGTTAGGGGTTGTAGTCGAGTTTGTAGTAGTTTTATCATGCACTTGTGATTTGGTGTTTTGGAGTTGTAGTCCCGTGGGTCATTTATGTCTTTTATTCTTATTTCATTTGTTAAAGTACACTGTTAAACTTTGATATATTCTTTTCGCACTTTACTATTTGATAAAATTACTTCTAATGAAATATGGTTTGGTTTTTCATTTAAAATAAAGACCGTTTCATTCTTTCCACTATGTTTTAGTAATATGAGTTGGCATGTGCATGGTTTAGGCTGCGGGGTATAGGCACGTATACCTTGGCCGGTCACGTGACCCTAAGTTGGGGCATGACAATATGGTATCAGAGCATGTGGTTTGGTCTGACTACGACCTAGAGTTGTTACCGTATAGGGCATTGCTAGCATGTCGGTATACAGTAGGGTTATGTTATTAGATCAATGGGCTAAATCTGCACCTCAGCGCAACTTGTGGTTAAGTTTGCAAAAAAAAATGTTAGGGGAAATTAAATTGTCTAATTATGATATTTTCTTTCTGGTGATTCCAGATTGATGGAGGCCTTTGATGTCGCAAGGATTGGTAGTGATAGCAACTTCACTGAGTGCTGAGGCCGAGACTGAGGTCACGGCTGGGGTCGTGGGAGACCACCGCAGGCCCGAGAGGATGTGGGACAGGATCCCAAGGTTGTGCAAATGCAGGCCCGAGTGGCTGAGCTGACAGAGGCACTCCGCAGAGAGAAAGAACTGAGACAACAACCACAGCAGGTGCCAGTTGTACCCGTAGTACCAGAGGTGGTCCAGCCAGTGGCACCGATGATCAGAGCCTCCAGAGCACCTTCATATGTAGATTTTGTTGCATTCAGGCCACCAGAGTATATAGGGACAGATTAGCGGGTGGAAGTCACCAGTTTCATAGGGGATTGTTATGAGTTGTGTAGGGAGCTTGGTTGTTCTTCTGAGATGACCACTCGACTGATTGGGATGTAGCTGAGAGGACTAGCCAAGGATTGGCTTCACACCTGGAGGGACCGTAGGGAAACAGATGCACCGCCCCCTACTTGGGAGGAGTTTAGAGCTACTATGGTGGAGAAGTACCTACCGCTGAGCATTCGGGATAGGCGGGAGAAAGAATTCGAGCTACTGCGTCGGACTGACAGTATATCAGTAATGGACTATGAGATGGAGTTCATTCAACTCTCGAAGCACCATCCTACCTTGATAGCAATAGAGACTGCCAAGGTCAAGAGGTTTGTTGAGGGGCTGAAGCCGCAGATCGCTAGACTTATCCATTACACGGAGGACAATTCTTTTGCTCGGGTTGTAGATGAGGCACTCCGAAAGGAGGCACTAGTACTGACATACAGGCATCATGGAACCCAGAAGAAAAGTTTTGGCCCCAACACTCGGGGGGTCGGCCAGCTCACTCTAAGGGTACTCTCAGGACAGCAGATCCACCGGAGGATAGAGGTCATAACGGTTCTAGAGGCCACATGGGCTCACGACCAGGGGCATCATCGGGAGGCTCACAGTGGAGGCTTGGGCCGCAGTTATGTAACTGATGTCATAGGAAGCACTGGGGAGCTTGCTGGGGATGTTCAGAGGTATGTTTCAGCTATGGGCAAACTGGGCACTACAGAAAGTATTGTCCATAGGAAAGTATTGGGCAGGGGCAATCAGTAGCGTGATCAGACAAGAGGAAAGACATCGATGCCAGTGGGTTTCGTGGCTCAAAGGAGTTAAACTTAGGGAGGAGATCAGCGAGTTGGTGGTTCAGAGAGGCCCGCTGCACGGGTGTTTGCTATGAACCAAGAGGGCGTTGAGGCATGAGGGCAGTAGTGTCAGGTAACCTTACTGTTGGTTCTGCTATTGCCTATGTTTTGTTTGATCCAAGTGCTACACATTCTTTTGTATGTGCTTTGTTTGCTGCTAAGTTGACAGGGAAACCCTCTGTACTTGATTTGCCTCTTGTGGTGTCTACACCTACGACCATTTCTGTACTGGTAGGGTCAGTCTTTTGGGGCTGTGAGGTGGTCATTTGTGGGCACGTGTTGACGGCCGAATTGACACTCCTACCGATGCTAGAACTTGATGTGATTTTGGGCATAGACTGGTTGGTGGACCATTTCGCCTCAGTGGATTGCAGGGCTAAGACTGTGACCTTTAGTAAGCCTGGATTGCCCCAGTTTACCTTCGAGGGTGAGGGAAGAGGAGATTCGTTGGTGGCAATTTTAGCTCTCAAGGCTCGGAAGCTACTTCTAGTAGGTTGCCAATCCTTCTTGGCCTCTGTATCTGTGGCTGAGGGGAGCGTAGTCGTGGCTCGGAGTATGGAGGGAATGCCTATGGTATGTGGGTTCTTTGATATGTTTCCATAGGAGTTGCCATGGTTGCCTCCAAAGAGGGAGATTGAGTTCTGTATTGATTTGCAGCCTGGGGTGAAGCCGATCTCCATTCCGCGGTATCGGATGGCACCAGTTGAGTTGATGGGGTTGAAGTCCCAGTTGCAGGAGCTGCTTGAATTGGGCTTCATTCACCCGAGTGTTTCGCCTTGGGGTGCTCTAGTGCTCTTTGTGAAAAAGAAGGATGGATCCATGAGGATGTGCATAGATTACTGACATCTTAATGAGGTGACGGTGAGGAATCGGTACCCGTTGCCCAGGATTGATGATTTGTTTAAATAGCTTCAGGGGGGCTAGTGGTTTTTTAAGATTGACCTGCAGTCAGGGTACCATCAGTTGAGAATCCGGGATAGTGACATCTATAAGACTGCTTTGAGGTCGAGGTATAGGCACTTTGAGTTTCTGATAATGTCCTTCAGGCTGACTAATGCACCTGCAGTATTTATGGATCTGATGGACCGGGTGTTCAGGGAATACTTGGATAAGTTTGTGATAGTATTTATTGATGATATCTTGATATATTCCAAGAGCAGGGAAGAGCATGCTGAGCATTTGAGGGTAGTTCTGGAGACCCTCAAGGAGCACAGATTGTATGCAAAATTCTCCAAGTGCAAGTTTTGGCTGGAGAGTGTAGGGTTACTTGGCCATGTGGTGTCCAGGGAAGGGGTAAAGGTGGACCCCGTAAAGATAGAAGCAGTTCAAAATTGGAAGAGGCCGACCAATGTCACAGAGATTCACAGCTTCATGGGGTTGGCAGGTTACTACAGGAAATTTGTGGAGAATTTCTCCAGGATTGCGGCGCCATTGACCCGCCTGAGTCAGAAGAAGGTCAAGTTCGATTGGGACAGTAAGTGCGATGAGAGCTTTCTGAAGCTCAAAGACCGCTTGACGTCGGCACCAGTTCTGGCAGTACCCTCTGGCTCGAGAGGGTTTGTGGTTTACTGTGATGCCTCCCGGTTCGGCTTGGGTTGTGTGTTGATGCAGAATGGCAGGGTGATATCTTATGCCTCTCGGCAGTTAAAAGTTAATGAGAAGAATTACCCGACTCATGATCTTGAGCTAGCAGCAGTGGTGTTCACATTGAAGCTATGGCGTCACTACCTTTATGGTGAGGCTTGTGAGATATACACTGATCATAAGAGCCTCTAGTATTTGCTCACCCAGAAGGAGTTGAATTTGAGGTAGAGAAGGTGGCTTGAGCTCTTGAAGGACTATGACTGCATGATCATGTACCATCCGAGGAAGGCTAATGTGGTGACCGATGCTTTGAGCAAGAAGTCTATGGACAGTCTAGCACATTTGGTAGTCAGGAGGAGGTCGTTAGCTCAGGATTTGGCCATGTGCTTAGATGGTGGGGCAGTTTTGTCAGTATCAGCTTCTGGTTGGCTGGTGGCTCACTTGAGGGTGCAGTCCATATTGGTCAACATGCTACGGGCAGCACAGGAGGAGGATGCTTTCTGTGCACTTACTAAGGATCTGGCCAGGAGAGGCGATGCCAATAATGGTTTTGGTATTGACTCGGAGGGCGTCTTGAGGGTTAAGAATAGGATAGTGGTGCCAGATATGGCTGAGGTTCGCAGGCAGGTGCTAGAGATGGCTCATCGATCCATATGTATCCGGGAGCCACAAAAATGTACCGAGATCTAAGGTAGAATTATTGGTGGAAAGGCATGAAGAGAGAGGTGGCCGAGTTCGTGTCTAAGTGCCTGGTGTGTCAGCAGTTTAAGGCTGAGCATTTAAAGCCGGCAGGGTTGCTCTAGAACCTAGAAGTACCAGAGTGGAAATGAGAGAAGATAACGATGGATTTTGTGACGGGGTTGCAAAAGTCTGGGAAGGGTAATGATTATATCTGGGTAGTGGTGAATCGCCTAACCAAGACGTCACATTTCATACCAGTCAGGGTGACCTTTTTAGCTGAGCAGTATGCGAGGTTCTTCTTGGATCGGATCGTCGCTTATCATGGTGTTCCTGTTATGATCATCTCAGATTGGGGTACTCAGTTCACAGCTCGATTTTGGCAGTCGCTCCAGGAGGTGTTGGGCACTCAGGTTCGGTTCAGCATCACATTTCACCCTCAGGCAGCTGGTCAGTCGGAGCGGATCATTCAGACATTGGAGGATATGTTGAGAGCATGTGTCCTAGATTTGGAGGGCAGTTGGGAGAAGCACTTACCCCTGATTGAGTTTGCCTACAATAACAGCTACCATAGCAGCATCGGGATAGCCCCTTTTGAGGCATTGTATGGGCGGAGATGCAGGTCGTATGTAGGTTGGTTTGAGGCATGGGATTTCCTTTTGATGGAACCTGACTTGGTTGAGGAGGCAATAAAAAAGGTGAAGCTAATTAGGGAGAGGTTGTTGGTAGCTCAGAGTCGCCAGAAGATGTATGCGAATAGAAAGGCTAGGGTGGTAGAGTTTATTGAAGGGGACATGGTGTTGCTCAAGGTGTCCCCTATGAAAGGGGTAGTGAGGTTTGGCAAGAGAGGGAAGTTAAACCCTAGGTTTATCGGGTCGTTCCCTATTCTCAAGCGCAAGGGAGTTGTGGCATATGAGTTGGCCTTACCTCCTAGTATGGACCGGGTGCATCCAATGTTCCATGTATCTATGCTGAAGAAGTATGTTCAGGACGAGTCCCATGTGATTGAGCCTTCCGCAGTGGAGCTGGATTTAGCAGTCTCATATAAGGAGCGACCAGTTGATGTGCTAGACCGGCAGATCAAGAAATTGAGGTCCAAGGAGATTCCCTTAGTTAAGGTCAGGTGGGAGCACCATTCCTTAAGATTCCCTAGGTTTGAGCTCCTTGAATGCTTGTTAACATTTTTTATCCCAATGGAAATTCTATTTCTTCCTTAAGATTTTAAAAAGGGGGCGTGTAATATCCTAGATATTAATGTTTCTTTTCTATGCTTGTTTATGATTGTCAGCCTAGCGGGCTAGTTCGAGGTCGAGCCGAGTCGACTCATGATCCGGTGCGAGCTTGCGAGCTCGGGTAAGTAGGAATTTGAATTATGCAGTTTCTTTTCTTGGTTAGATAAATTTATTTAATTATTATGTTGTGTGTGGACGATTATTAAATTATGTCGAATTTGGGGTGAGCATATGTTGGATGCTTAAATGGAGCGTGGGGTTAAATTGGGTTTAATTAAGCTTAGGCGGGTTAGCGGATTTGGATTTTGCTCGAGGCGGATGCAGGTTCCTAGCGTTGAGGGCTTCGGGAGGCATCTATAAATTTCCCCCCTTTTGGCTTGCGGCTCCCCATTGGAGCCGCACAAGCCAATTGAGAGAAGAGAGGAGCCACCACCCGCTACCCCTCCCATCCCTCTCTTGGAGCCACCAAGCAAGCCTAGCCAAGCTGAGCCGCCCCTCTCCCTCTTCTCTTCTCTTGGAGCCTATGGCTTGGAGTGGAGCTGCCACCCTTCTTTCCCCTTGTTTGAGCCGAGCCGCCACCCTTTGAAGCTGGATTCGGAGGCCGCCGATTGGGAATTTCCCCAATTTTGTCTTACTAAATCAAGTGGGTGGTTTTACCCCTCCTTCCTTGGGTTTCTCTCATTTTCTTGAGCTATTCTTGAAGGTTGAGAGTTCTTGTTGAATCTTCCATCGTTCTTGAAGTTTCTCTTTGTTTTCACGTGTTGTCTTGAAGGAGGAGGCCCAAAAACCCCACCTATGGGGCTTGGCAGCCCTAGGATGACCCTAGGGGTGCTCGTCCAAGGTGGAGAAAAAGGGTGCCCTCCAAATGTTCAACAAAATGCCTAAGAGAAATATTTGACATGTTCTTTAAAGTTTAGGGTTGGATTAATCTTCTTAATTAAATTCCTTTGATGCCAATGCATGAGGTGTGTTCGAATATGAAATTTTCAGTTCATGAATCTATGTTTGCTTGTGGAAAGGTTAACCTTGATGCCATGTATGGATTCTTGATTTAAAGCATGATGTGGATGCATGTTAGTTCTTGATTAGAAAATTATGAAACTTGTTTTGTATGATGGATTTGATGTTATGAATATGTGATGACAGTAATTTAGGATTTATATTATGTAAATTTCAGATTTATTTCCATGTCATGCTGAAAAATCAATCTTGCTGGAATTTCATGTTGAATTGTTGAATCTGGGCTGATTTTGAATTCTCTGTTGAGATGAGAATAGTTCTCTGAACATAGTCATGTAACCTATTATTTTGACTAGAAAATATAGTTTGGAAACATAGGACACACTCTAGAGACCATATTCGGGTTAGATACATCAATTTCGGGCACAACAGTAAGCTAAAATAAAACCCTAAAACAAAACCATAATCATGATGATTACAATTTTAATTTGCATAATTAAAATTCAAAAGGGGTAGCATAATCTATTGTGAATCAACAAATAAAGTTTATGCATAAAATAAAATATCATGGGTTTGTGATGTTACGGGTCTGTTGGGATCAGGTATTGAGTGTTATAACATTTCCAATTAAGGCATCCCTGACATACCGTAGGAGACACTTGACTTAGGTCATGTTGCACCAACTCTTAATGAATCGCGGAGAGGCTCGGCTTAGGAGCCAGATTGTGGGCTTGGCCCGCAAGGTTGGATGGTTAATTCACAACATGTGTTTAAAGGAATAAGTTCGGATGAGCGAATCCCAATTATTCCTACGTTATCTCTTTTGGAACAAGTTCGGATGGGCAAATCCTGATTGTTCCTGTGCTTCCTCATGGAACAAGTTCGGACAAGCAAATCCCGATTGTTCCCGAGTTTCCTTCAAGAAATAAGTTCAGACGGGCAAATCCCAATTATTTTTGTGATATCATAAAGGGACAAGTTCGGACTGGCGAATCCCGATTATTCATTCGCGTCTCGTAAGGCAAGTTCGGACGGATAAATCACGATTGCTCCCGAGTTTCTTTATATTAGGATAAGTTCGGATGGGTCAATCCCTATTTATCCTAGTATGTTCTGTTGCCTTAGGGCATGGTAGGCTTAGGCCTGTTGTACTTCACCGTTAGGGTGTTGGATGCCTTCGGGCATGTGATGGCCACATGGCATCTTAGCTAGTGACACCATTGTGACTTTATTCCTGTTTGAGACAAGTGTTTTATCATATGTTGTATTTTTGTGATTGGTTTCTCGTGGGGGTCGGTAGAACTGCTCACTAAGTCGTTGTCGTTGTATTTTTGAACTCACCCATTGTCGTTGTTTTTCTTTTACAAAACCTGACCAGTGAGGTGGGCTGGAGCACTTGGCGTGGCTAGAGGCCAGAGGAGCCACATTGATCTCATAGCAGTCCTAGTCGAGTCTGTAGTAGTTTTGTCATGCACTTGTGATTTGGTGTTATGGAGTTGTAGTCCTGAGGGGCATTTATGTCTTTTATTTTGATTTCATTTGTTAAAGTACACTGTTAAACTTTGATTTATTCTTTTCGCTCTTTACTATTTGATAAAATTACTTCTAATGAAATTCAGTTTGGTTTTTCATTTAAAATAAAAACCTTTTCATTCTTTCCACTATGTTTTACTGATATGAGTTAGCATGTGCATGGTTTAGGCTGCGGGGTATAGGCACGTATACCCTGGCCGATCACGTGACCCTGAGTTGGGGCGTGACAAATTATGATATTAATTATAATTTATTATTAATAAAAAATGTATCAATTATATGATATTATGGATTATTAAAATATAATAATAATATAATAATATAATAATAATATAATAATTTATAAAATTATATTATAATAATATATAATGATATAATATTATAATATTATTTATAATTTTATAATATTTTAAATAAATTTATAAAAGATAGAATAATAGTAAACTTTTTGGTCTCATGAGGTATCAATTTCTAAGATTTAAGAAAATTGGGAGAAAAAAAAAATCCATATGGGAGTAAAAAAATTATATTTATAATGGTTAAGAACAAGTAAAATACATTTTTAACCCATTTGTTTTAAAAATATTTAGTTTAAATTTTTGTCGGATTTCTATTTCCCTCACTTATCTATCACTATTATGTGGTGGCTTAGTGACGGATCTGTGACGCATATGAAGAAAAAATTTCAGTGATGGACCACTGTTGGAATATTAGTGACGGAAATGAAATCAGTCACTATTCTATCACTGATATTATTTATCAAAAATCTGTAACTGATTTGTGATGGAACCATATTGTATCGGATTTTCCGTCACAAATCCGTTACTATTTTGGAAAAAAGAAAGTTCATTTTGTGGGTTAAATGGCCTACACTAGAGGGGGGCTGAATAGTGTGTTTGCTAATCTTAAACTTAACTTTGGTTTCAATCGTTTTCTTGATTACTTATGTTAATGAACAATTCAACTACTAAATGAATGCAGAAGTGAATAAACAAGTCAAGTAATCAATGCAAACAAAGAGATTTATAGTGGTTCAGCCTCAATGCCTACTCCACTATCTAAGTGCCCCAAATGAGAACTTTACACCGGAAAGTCTCCACTCTCAAACCGAACGCACTTCCACACCCGAAAGTATACTGTCTTCCTACTGATAGGAACTCTCCCTTCTCAACCCTAAGGACAACTCAATTAATTATAGTAAACTAGGTTTACACCGGTGGATTTAAGCCTTAACACCAAGGCAACCACCAACTCAATCAAAACTAGCAACCTAGGTTTACACACTTGAAAATATAATAAAATAAATAATAAAATACACAAGTAATTGAGCAAATAAACAATACATGCTTTTACTTAGCTCCAAACATGAGTCCTAGTTCCTCTAGATGCCTCAATGATGAATCATTCAAAGCTTGAAGGCAAGATCAAGGATGTATCATGGAAACTAGGGTTATCAAAGGGATGACTCAAGAAAATCTTTAAGAATGATCAAGAATAGCTCAATGGAATCATGAATCATGGGAGGAAGGCTCTCATGGTCTTGTATCTATAGACCATGAAGAGTTGGCCTCAAACAACCAACTCAACGGCTAGAAAAATAGCCATTTCCACCGTCCGATCATTTGCCGATCGATCATCGATCGACCGACTTATCGACTACCGAGCAACCAAATGCATTCTACCACTTTTCGGCACCATTCGGTCGACCAACTGGTCGACCAAAATTGGAAAATTAAGGTAGTTTTATTGTTTTTTCTGTTCGTTTGTTCGTTTCTAGGTCCCGTCTTCGCTAAGTCCTCTTATATAACATTTCTTAACTTTAAAGTAAATAACTTTAAAACATAAATGTTATATAAGGACTATCCCCCATTTGGATTCAATAAAAATATCTAAAAAATCAAAATCCTTAAGAATCAAAATCTAACTTTTGGGGTCTAGTACAAATTTTTGAAAACCAAAAATTTTATAATCTCCCAGGTCAAATATGCATAGGTTAAAGACTTCCAAAAAATCCTTAAAAATATATCGTTTACTAGTTTTTACCTAAGGAACAATTAACGGGACTTTTGGTGCCAAGAAAATATCTAGGTTATATAGCCCTCCAAGGAGCTCCGTAGGCTTATTATATTTCAGGGCCTTTTCTAATTTTTCAGGTTTTCATGTTTTGGGGTCCAGGTTTGATTTTTTTGGTTTCTATGCATAATCATGAGGATTTACAACACATTCTAGACACCTTAAACCTAAACTTTGTCTTCCCGACAAAATCTAAGCGTCGACGAGCATTCTTGCCGATTTATTCGATTTATTCGATCGGGGACGTCGTGCGCTAACCGATATGGAACCTTAAAGTAATTCTCCACGAAATCATTAGTTCCACATTTGTTATCATCAAAACCGAGATTAAGACCAAGGTTGAAAACCTTAGGCCAACACATTTAACGCCATCACAAAACTATCACAAATTTGTCACAGTTTGTGATGGATTTTAGCCGTCACAAAATTTCCGTCACTGATATTAATTTTTCTTGTAGTGTACACAAGGACCCCATCTGGTTATAGAAGGATACCTACTTCCTACCTTATTAGGAGAGATGCACCATTACGAGCCCACCATCTCCGGGATCGATCACTACTAGAAAAATGGTCATCAGCAACGGCTGATGCCGTTGCTGAAGAGAATCAGCAACGGCCGCGCCGTTGCAATAGAGCCGTGACAGAAAGTCGCGTTGCTGATGACTTAGCAACGGATCAACAACGGTCGCTCGGGCCGTCGCTTAAAACATTATCAGCAACGGCCACTCGGGCCATCGCTAAAAACATTATCAGCAACGGTTTTGCCACAGACCCAGAGCCATTGCTGATAACATTAATAGCAACGGCCGCTGAGTCCGTAGCAACGCCGTTAGTAAAACCCCGTCGCTAAGCCGTTGCTGTAGGTCATCAGCAACGGCTTTCGATACACTTTTAGCAACGGCTTTCCCACGGACGGCCGTGAGAAAGCCGTTGCTGATGACGCATACCTGGGAACAGAAAAATTAAAAATTTCAAATTTCCATTGATACATTGATACATTATCTGATACATAACTCACACACCCATACCCTCATACACACATTCATTCACATATCACAAACACACCAAGATATACATCAAAACAATTATATTTATATTGATAATTATCCACGATAGTATAAAAACAATTCAAATGCAAAATTGAAGTATCAATATCCAAACAAAATAAGTTAAACAAGTTCAATATCCAAACAAAAAATCTCACGATCATATGGCGGGGTCTGGAGTGCTTGAGTGTACACCGGCGTGGACTGACTCGAGGACGATGGATTAGATGATGCTGAAGAGATGCCTGCTTCAGGATGACCTGACATGTTGCGTAGCATAGCTTGTATATCCGCCATCATCTGACTCTGGCGCTCCATTATCTCAGTCTGACGCGCGACCGTGTCCTCTAGAGTCCTTATTATGCTACTATGATCATAACTGGATCTAGAGGTGGACGGCCGCTCACCAGCGACCGGAGGGGTCGGTGCCCCAAGTGGCCCTAGCACGGCTCGCGCATGACCACTATCTGCGAAGCCATATACGCGGCCATGGTCCCAGCCACCTGTGGCCTCGACCCACGATGCTGCGTCAAAGTCCTCGGGGGTACCCCCGCGCTGCACCACCGTCTGGCTGTAGGTCTCCTACTCAAGTTTGATTTTTTGTTTAATATTTATCATAAATCTTAAATTATAAATATATAATGAATAATTTAAACAAATATATAATTACCATAATGTGTGCAGCGCGGTTGTCGATGTACTCCCCCGTCCCATGTGCTCGACGGTGAGTCCGCTCAAACACCGCCATCGGGGAGGGTCGCTGGACACTCCCGTCATCCGACACTGTCGTCTACATTTACAAAACAAATACATTAATTAGTACACATAGTAACAAATAAAATATATAATTAAAAGATATACTTACCATACGGTTCGCGTGCACTGCAAATGCAACAGAGCCGCCGGTGTGACGCGCTGCTCCCCCCGACATGCAATTTCTAGCCGCATTTCGAGAAACCTCCTGCCATCGATCCGTCGACCATATCCCCACGAGCTGGTCCCATATATCCGGAGTAATCCAACCGGGGTCGTATCCCCGAGTCTCCGCGATGTTAGTGGTCCCAGCTCGGGCCATCGCTTGGGACCGAGCCTACCCCAGCTGCCCGTTGTACCTTGCCCGGGAAATAGCCTCCCAGGCAGCGTAAATGAAGGGCCTCTGGTCCTCGGCCCATGTATAGCGAGCCTGCAAAAATAATAATATCAGTACCAATATTAATATATCATCATGCATGTAAAAAAAATAATAATACGTGCCTCAAACTCGCGCCATAACATGTCGACGTGCTCGCTAGGCACGTGAGACCACGTAGGCCATGCCCCGTGCATGTATCGTCGAATAGTAGAAGAAATGCTCCTCGGCACTTCTTCTTGCTCGAACCTGCACAACAAAAATAAATTTTAATATTATATTATGATATAATGAATTTGTAATGATTCATAATTCATGATATATTACCGCTCCCCAATCACGCTAATCAATCTACGTGACTCTGTGGCTGGTGGAGGCTGCCACCTGTTCGGCCCGCGTGGCCGCCTGCGTCTGGATGTACTAGCCTCGGCAGTATCATCCTCATGAGGATCAGCAACAGGAGGATCAACAGCATGAGTAAGTGCTGGAGTCTCACCGATCGGAGACTCCGAAGCTCTCCTGCGTCGATAACCACGACCAGACATATCTGTCGAACATACATATAATCAGATTATTGTATAAATAGTAGAGATATATTTAATAAAATATATACTTTACAATTATTCCTCATCATCTGAATAATAGTCTTCGAATTCTTCTTCTTCTTCTTCCTCTTCTTCCTCTTCTTCATCTTCTTCATCTCCAGCTTCCTCAATTTCATGATCGTCATCATCAGCATATTCAACTTCTAATTGAATTGACGTTGTGTCTGCATCCTCGAGTATTGGAATAATACGATCCACAGTAGGAAGATCATCTTCTTGATAGAAACCAGGAGGATCATTTTCTCCTACTATCGGATCAATTTTTCCTCTACCTTTTGTCTTACAGACTACACGCCAATCTGCTCTATCTTTATTTCGAGCCGGATACTTCGCGTAATATACTTGTTCGGCTTGTGATGCCAATATAAAAGGCTCATTTGCTGCCAATTTTGATTTGTAATTAACCTCAACAAGTTTGTATTTTGGATGAACTTTCATGCCCCTTTCTGTTGTATCGAACCAATGACATCTAAATAGGATCACTGATTTCAAGCCGAAGTAGTGTAACTCTATCACTTCTTCCACCAGTCCATAAAAATCCATATCACATTCAACATAGGTTGTCCCTTTCACGCAGACCCCAGCATTCATCGTCTTCCTTGTAAATGAATATTCAACCGTGTGAAATTTATACCCGTTAACAAAATATCCGCTATAGCACGACACAAGTCGCGACGGTCCACTAACAAACTCAAATATTCTTTCATCTATTTCAGCTATGTGATCTTTGCTGTAAGTCTGAATCCAAGTAGGGAAATCACGATTTCGTAATCTCTCCAATTCTTGATCGTTGTGAATAGAGTATTTTTGCACCATCTCAATGTCAAATATTTCAATGAATTGTTCAATCTCTGGACAATTGAGTAATACATACAAGTGTGCCAAATGATACTCTTCATCGCTTAAGTGTCGAGATGGACGAGAACCAAAAGCACGACCAGAGTGACAAAATATATTTAAACGTCCATCTGAATGTCGAACACCCCCGTCGTCGTTACGTGGAAGATGATCAAATCTTGTCTGTACTGTCGATTCAAAGTAAAATGAGCAGAATGTTGAAATTTCTTGGATGATATACGATTCAGATATTGATCCTTCAACAGCTGCGGTGTTCTTTACTTTTTTCTTCAGACGATTCATGTATCTTTCAAATAAGTACATCCAACGATATTGGACGGGGCCACCAACTCGTGCCTCGTATGCCAAGTGTATCGGTAGATGCTCCATCGAGTCAAAAAATGCAGGAGGGAAAAACTGCTCCAGCTTGCATATGATTTCAACAATATTATTTTCAAGTGTAGACATATCTTCGACTCGAAGGACATTTGCACAGATGCTTCTAAAAAACATACTTAATTCAGTCAACGGACCCCAAATATTATCAAGTAGAAGATCTCGAAATGCGATCGGAAGTAATCTCTGCATGAATACATGACAATCATGGCTCTTCATCCCTGATATTTTGCAATCATCGACGTTCACACATCGAGATAAGTTTGAAGCATATCCATCAGGTAATCTGAGTTCTTTTATCCATTGACAAACATCTTTGATCTGTTGTTTATTTAACACATATAGGGCCTTCGGTTTCAGATATCGTCCGTTGACCTCTTGTAACTCCAACTCTGGTCTTTTACAAAGTATTTTCAGATCATGTCGGGCTTTGACATTATCTTTAGTTTTTCCAAAAATATCCATCATAGTGTTGAAAATATTATCAAACACATTTTTTTCAATGTGCATGACATCTAAATTATGTCGAATCAATAATGAACTCCAATAGGGCAATTCCCAAAAGATACTTTTTTTCACCCAGTTGTGTGTTTGGCCAAAACCTGACACTCTTTCATTGCGACCAAATACTATATCTGGAAGTGCTGAAACACGTGCTAACATTTGTTCACCAGACAACATCGGTGGTGGCCCATCTCTTTCGACTCTGCCCTTAGTAAATTTATTACGATTCCTTCGATACTGGTGATTAACCGGTAGGAATCGACGATGACAATCAAAGAATGAGATTTTTCATCCGTTTTGAAGACTGATTGATTTAGAGTGTTCCATACAATACGGGCAAGAGAGTCGGCCGTGAGTGCTCCAACCCGACAACATGCCGTACGCGGGGAAATCATTGATTGTCCACAAGACCACGGCCTTTAAATTGAAGTTTTGCTTCCGATGACAATCATAAGTGACAGCTCCCTCAGTCCACAATGTTTTCAATTCATCTATCAAGGGTCTGAGAAATATGTCAATTTCTTTTCGCGGACCCTTAGGACGCGGAATAATCATCGAAAGATAAATAAATTCATCTTTCATGCACATTGACGGTGGCAAATTATAAACTGTCAGCAGCACTGGCCAAACTGAATAAGGAGTTGCAGAATGTCCAAACGGATTAAAACCATCTGTGCACAATCCCAATCTGATATTTCCAGTATCCATAGCAAATGAAGGATAACATGTATCCAAATGTTTCCATGCTTCACTGTCAGATGGATGAGTCATTACTGTATCATCACGACTTCTTGCATGCCAACTCATGTAGGGGGCTGTCTTTTCCGACATAAATAATCTTTGAAGCCTCGGTGTTAGTGGAAAATACCGAAGCACCTTAAACGGGATATTTTTCTGTCGGACCGATTTCTTCTCCTTGTAACGAGGGTGTTGACATACAGGGCATTTATCCAACTGCACATTTTCTTTATAATATAAAATGCAGTTATTTTGGCATGCGTGTATTTTTTCGTACCCAAGCCCCAATTTTCTCATTAGTTTTTTAGTCTTATAAAAAGTAGGCTCAAACTTGTTATCAGTAGGTAGCATTCCATTAATCAATCCAGCAATCCGATCATACGCAACTCCGCTGATATTACAATCGGCCTTGATGTTTAAGAGCTGTGTCATTGCTGAAAACCTAGTGTATTTAGGACAATTCTCATACAAAGGTTCATCGGCAGCTTTCAACATCTCGTAAAATTCTGCAGCTTCTTTATTCGGTAATTCAATCTCTACCGCAGCCCCTACTTCTGTGATATCAACCGCTGTAGTATCTGGTGGGACTGATGTCTGAAGATCTGGCCGATCAACATTATCATTCAGGTGGAATTGACCCCCAAGACTATCAAGTATCATAGTTCTATAGGGATTACATTGACTGGATGAAGAAGCACCAGCAGAGGAAGATTCACCATATGTCTGAACGACAGGATTGCTCGACGTCCCGACTTCGCGTGACTCCCCGTGACAAGTCCATAGAAAATATCTTGGTGCAAATCCTTTGGTATATAGATGCAGAGTGACAGTCTCCCGATCCAAATATCGTCCATTTGAACAAATGCGGCACGGACATCGGATTTGATCACCCATGCTAACAAAATTCTGATTCGAATAGGCAAAATTTAGGAAGTACGTTACGCCTAATCAAAACTCATTCGTTAAAGCTCCACGATCAAGACGTCGGTACATCCAACTTCGATCAGCCGACATGATTCTGTCAATCAATGACAATTTCTTTGGTTAATGTCTTTAGGTGAGATTGTCCTATTCCATTCGGGATTTATGTTATTCGTACTGCACTTACGTTTTTATTTTAACTGTTAACTAATTATTCTAAATTTCGACAGCATCTCCCTACAGTTCTCCGAATACGCATATCATCTGGGCGCGTATCGAAGAACAAGAGAGATGTTGCCAAATTTTAGAATAATTAGTTAACAGTTAAAATAAAAACGTAAGTGCAGTGCAAATAACTATATTCCCAAATTGTCCAATCAGGGACAATTCAAGAATTGTACGTCGTATAAAAGATCATATACTTCTTTTACACGAACATACAATTCCCGAACGGATCTAAGGATTTGCTAAATCATATCTGATTCGTCGATGCGTACGTGAAACATATCAACTCGTCGGATGGATGATTATTTTCTAAATGTTTCGAGATAGTTCGAGTCCATATTGGACGATTTCGGCGCGCGTCCGAAGTGGATGATTCCGGCGCGAGTCCGAAGTGGACAATTCCGGCGCGAGTCCGAATTGGACGATTCCGGCGCGCGTCCGAAGTGGATGATTCCGGCACGAGTCTGAATTGGACGATTCCGGCGTGCGTCCAAAGTGGACGATTCTGGCGCGAGTCCAAATTGGACGATTCCGGCACGAGTCCGAATTGGACGATTCCGGCGCGCGTCCGAAGTGTACGATTCCGGCGTGCGTCCGAAATTAATCTAAACCCTAATAATTAATCTAACAAATTAAATAATTAATCTAAACAATTAATTAACAATTATCAAACAAAATAAAAAATATATATAATTATAAATTTCGGCGCCGGAGGGTGGACTCCGGCGCCGGCGTACAGTGGCCGGACACACTGTCCGGCCACTGTAGAAGGTCCGGCGGCGGCCATCGGCCGCCCGCCGCCAGCCGAAACCCTAGAAATAGGGTTTCGGTCGGATTGATTCCCGTCGGCCGCAGGGAAGAGACGGCCGGCCGATCAACATACCTGAACAAGTCGGCAGCAGCAGGAGGAGGAAGAGGCGTCGGCGGCGTCGTCGGCATCGTCGGCATCGGCAGCAGCGGCGAGAGGCGTCGGCTGGAGCGGCGGCGGCAGCAGCGGGAGGAAGAAGGGTCGGGCGCGAGAGTGTGCCCTATATAAACTTATCAGCAACGACTCACTCGCCCGTTAGAAAGCCGTTGCTAATAAGTTATCATCAGCAACGGCTCACTTGTCCGTTAGCAAGCCGTTGCTGATAATTAAAATATCAGCAACGGCTTGCCTTTCCGTCAAAAAGCCGTTGCTGAGAATTAAAATAATCCGCAACGGCTCGGTTTTCCGTTAGAACACCGTTGCAGATACAAATATCTGCAACGGCTTGGGCGGCCGTAAGAATGCCGTTGCAAATAGCAACGGCTCGAGCGGCCGTTGCTGATAGCCGTTGCTGAAGACCTAATTTCTAGTAGTCGATTTTGATCCATTCTGGGCAACATCACCGCGAGATTTCCGGGTTGTGCCATTACCTCCACCTGCACAATAAATATAGACACGATGCCTCAGGTAACCCTAATTCTCATTTTACATTATCTTCACCTTGGAGTCCCACTAACTTGAGCATCAGAGTATCTTTTGCAGGTCCCACCTTATTGGTGAAATGGCCTACACTAGATGGGGAGTGAATAGTGTGTTTGCTAATCTTAAACCTAATTCTGGTTTGAAGTGTTTCTTACAAACTTTAGGTTAATGGTCAATTCAATAAGATAAATGCATAAGCGAATAAACAAATAATCAAACACAATCAAGATAAGCAATGCTGACAAAATGTGATTTATAGTGGTTTAGCCCCAATGCCTACTCCACTACCTAAGCACCCCGCTTAGGATTTCCAAACTAGTTTAACTAGATTAATTAGTTTTCTTACAATGAGGAATTTACATGGGAAAGTCTCCGCTCTTAAACCGAAGACATTTCCACACCCAAAAGTATCCCGCCTTCCTATCGAGAGCACTCTCTCACATCAACCCGAAGGACAACTCAACTAATCCTAGCAAACTACGTTTACATTGGTGGATTTAAACCTCAAACACCAAGGCTACCACCAACTTAATCAACCTTGCACTCTAGGTTTACACACTTGTGAAATACAATGAAATAAACAATAAAATACACAACTAAAAGGATCAATAAATCAAACAACAAATACTTAACTCCTATAGAAACTCCCTAGTCCTCTTGATGTCTTGAGAAGATAAATCTTGAAGGTTCAAAGACAAGATCAAGGTTTTATTATAGAAATTAGGGTTTGGAAAGAGATGGCTCATGAAAAGCTTGCAAAGGATGATAAAATGGCTCAATGAAGTATTGGATCACTAAGGAATGCAGTCAAGGGCTTATATTTATAAGCCAAGAGAGGAGAGAGCTAAAACAGCTCTCCCAACGGGTAGATTTTTGCCCGTTGGCACCGCCAAGCGATCGACTATTGACCGGAGCCCACTGCCCATTTTGGGCTGTGGCCGGTCGACCGACTGTCGACCGCCCATCGGACAGCACCCGAGAAATGAGGCATTTCATGAATTTTTCTCGCAACGTTCGTTTTTGGGTTTTGGGTTTCGAAGTTTTGGGTTCATATGCATGAATTTGAGGATTTACAACACATGCTAGACACCCTAAATCTAAACTCTATCTTTCGACAAAAACTCGAGTACGTTGACCAACGTCCTTCTGATTTTTTGATTTCTCTAATATTTCTGATCACGGACGTCGTGCGCTAACCGACTTAGAACCTGAAAGTAATTCTCCAACAATCGTAGGCCAACAATCTCCCCATTTTTGATTTTTTATCAGTAATTCTCCAACCTAAAATCAATAGTTTCATATTTTTTATCATCAAAACTGAGATTAAGACCAAGGTTGAAAATCGTAGGCCAACAATCTCCCCATTTTTGATGATGTTAAACACCTTAAGAAAATATATTCAATAAAGCGAAAAGGATATCAACCATGTGATTTCTTCCCCTATCAACCTGCATATCCAAGTAAATTTACTCCCCCTATCTATATGCATGGTTTTCCTATATTTTCTTCCCTTTTACATATATTTTTATCCCCCTTTTGAGATCAATCAAAATGGGCAGTAGGCTCCGGTTGGTGGCCGGTCGATCGGGCATCGACCACCAACGGCCTACACTTGGGAAATGAGGCATTTCATGGATTTTCTCGCGATGTTCATTTTCGAGTTTTGGGTTTCGAAGTTTTGGGTTCATATGCATCAATTTGAGGATTTACAACACATGCTAGACCCCCTAAACCTAAACTCTATCTTCCGACGAAAACTCGAGCGTGTCGACCAACGTCCTTCTGATTTTCTTATTTCTCTAATATTTCCGATCGTGGACGTCATGTGCTAACTGACTTGGAACCTGAAAGTAATTCTCCATGAAAACATTAGTTCCATATTTTTTATTGTTGTTCAAATATCCACACCAGAAGGGGGGTTAAATAGTGTGTAGCTAAAACTAGGTTCAATTACAATCTTTTTTATTCAAACCCGTTCGCAACTAAATCAATGTTTTTTTTTATGTATGATGCTTAGACAAGTAAATATATCAAATGAAAGTGAGTAACAAGGCAATGCAAACATGATTGATTAGAGTGGTTCGGCCAAACCGCCTACTCCACTACCTTGGCTCCACACCAAGGATTTCTAACGAAACCTCTTTATAGACTAAGTGTTTCCCATTGAATACAATGAGGACTCACTTCTCAACCCTCTAAGAAAGCCTCAACACCTATTCACTGAGGCAAAACATAAATCTAACAAAGAATCCTAAGATGTTTACCTAGCACACCTTATTGTAATACCCGGGGTTTCCTAATATAAAATTTCATTGGTGCAGCCCATCAGATCGGGAACTAGACGTGTCGAATCACGAGATCGCCGCGAGTAGCAGGTATAATTTAAATTTTAGACCCATGTTGACGTTTGTGGAATGTATGTGTTGGTTGACTCAAGTTGAATTGAGATCGGGTTCGCGGATCGAGTCAGGGCTCAATCCGGGTTTAGGTGGAGTCGAATGAGGGGGTTTAAGTGAAGAGGGGCATTATTGTCAAAAAAAAGAAAGATAATAAATCCCTCACCCTAAGCCGTCGTGTGGCTCAAGACAAGTTGAGCCGCACGCAGCCCGAGGGGAGGAGGAGAGGAGAAGGGGAGCTTTGGGAGGCGCCGGATCTGCGTCGTCATCGGAGAGATCGGGATCGTCTTCATCTCATCCATCTTCTTCTCTAGTTGAGGTGAGTGGTCTAACCGAGATCCATAGGGTAGGCGGGTAGCCGACCCAAGATATTGGGGATTTGGTCGATTTCTCGTGATATTTCTATCATCTCGTCGAAATTTTATCAAGATTTGATCTTCTTGTGTATATGTTGTTGAATGGCGAAGTTTCACAAAGTTTTTCTCAGATTTAGGGGTCGGCCGAATGAAGGAAAAAGGGGAAAGGTCGTGTCGAATTTTTCCCCAATTTCTTAGAGCGGTTGAAACCTCTTGTATCGAATTCCTTGCAAGACTTGTGACTCAATTGTTCTTGTTCAAGGCCAAAAGTGCCCTAATCTCACCTTGATAGGCTCAATCGAGCATGACAACCCTTGTGTGGGGATCGGCCGAGCGGGTAAAAGGGGATATCTCGACCTAGTATGCGATTATACTATTAAGTATTTTATTCGATCTATGGATTGTTGATAGCAGAAGATTACAATTAACATTTAATAAGGAAATGTTCTTGAATGCACTTATATGGTTGGGATCTATATAGAATGTGAATCATGGAAATTCTTCATTGTTTTAAATATTTGCCATGTTAGACCAATTGTTTCCTTGCTGAAATTTTATTAATTAAAAGCTGAATTTAATCTTCTTATTTTGGAAATCATGTGATCATTCATGTAGATAGTAGTATAATGAATTTCCTATGTTATATATGTCGTGATGAACCCGAAATTAGACATTTTCAAGCTTATGAAATGTGGTTACTGTTGGCTTTAGGTTTTCAACCTTAGCCTCAATCTCGATCTTGATGGTTTTGATGATAACAAACATGGAACTAATGATTTGATTGAGAATATCTTTCAGGTTCCATATCGACTAGCGTTCGATGTTCTCGATCGGATAAATTGGAGAAATCGCAAAATCGGAAGGACATTGATCGTCGCGCTCGGGTTCGTCACGAAAGTTTCTCGAAGATCGACGAGTGAACCCAAGTCGCTTGGATGAGTCCAAAGATCAAGTCAAAAGCTCACCAAGATGATGCTCGTTGAAAGTCGGAATCCGGAAATAAATCACGTAAGAAAAAGGCTGAAGGAAACAATCTAAGCCAAGGTTCGGTCGACCGGGCGGTCGACCGACTATAGGTAAAAAGGGGCAGTGGCCTTGGCAGTCGACCAATCGATCAATCAGACTGAGGCTAGCTGCAGATGACCTGTCGGTCGACCCACCATAGGGAGAATTACAGCGATCGAATGACCGATCGACCGATGCTTCGACCGACGATCTGCAACGGATAGTTTTCTATCCGTTGAGCAGTCGTTTCTTCACCTGGGTATAAATACACCCAGGTATGATTCATTTGATTCCCTTCCTAATTTTTACAGAGTTTATTAAGCCATTAAAAGGAAGATTTAAAGTCTTTCAAATGATCAATCGCGCACGCTCTGCTTCTCCATCGAGTTCCTCTTCAAGCGCAAGTTCTTCCTCAACTCGAGAATTAAATCGAGTTGTTCGTCTTGACGAGTTGGAGGCATTGAAGGCTTGAGAAGAGCACTAATGCTTGGTTTATTCTTTAGCTCTTTTCAATTGTAATTTTAACTGTTATTAAACTTGTTTTGAATTTGAGTCTGTGAAGACCTAGTGTTAGGTATGTTGCATGGAAGTGGTATCCTTGGTGGAAAAGAGTAAAGCCACTTGTGTAAACTTAGCGTTTACTAGGATTAGTTCTAGTTGTCCCTTAGGTTGAGGTGGGAAAGAGCTCTCGGTAGGAAGGCGGGATACTTTCGGGTGTGAAAGTGCCTTCGGTTGGAGAGCGGAGTCTTTCCGGGGAAAAGTCCTCGTTGTAAGGGAAACTAATTAATCTAGTAAAACCTAGTTTGGAAATCCTAAGCGGGGTGCTTAGGTAGTGGAGTAGGCATTGGGGCCGAACCACTATAAATATCGTGTTTGCATTGTTTCGTGATTTCGTTCTTAGTTGCCTTATCATTTATCTTGCTTCCGCATTGCATAATTGCAACTTGCCTAATCGAGTTAAGTAAATGATTAAATTAGAATTTAGGCTAATCGAATTAGTAAACATACTATTCACCCCCCCTCTAGTGTCACCATTTCGCCTTCAATTGGTATCGGAATGGGTTCGTAGCTTGAGATTTCACCATCTCTTCTACACCTTGTCTCAATCTTGGAATGGCTCTAAAGTCGGTAGCGTCTAGACCTCCTAGGTTCGATGAATTAAACTTTGGTCTTTGGAAAGGAAGAATGTATACATTCTTAAAGACTCAAGGTTTAGGTGTTTTTAATATGGTTACGTAAAAATACATAGAACCTAAGGAAAATATGAATGCATGGACCCAAGAACAAATTAGCATGTTTGAGTTAAATGCTAAAGCTACAAATTGCATATTTTGTTCTTTGGATGATAAGATTTTTGAAAAGATCATGCATTGCACTTCCGCTTTCGATATTTGGGCTACTTTAAATATGCTTTATAATTATGCAAAAATCGAAGAGCACAAAACATTTGATGAGGGGAGTGATGACAATTGTCATCCACTCAATACTAACATGGTTTTTGAAGCCCATAGTGTCTCCAGTCATACGAGCACCAAGAGTCGGAAGAGAAAGGTGATATGTCACCTATGCAATGAGAAAGGGCACGTGAAAAAGAATTGCCCTAGTATGAAGAGCAAGGCAAGAAGGAGGTCAAATTCTTCCACATCATCATCATACTCGAATGAAGCATCCTCTTCCCATGGCTATGAAGCAAATTCAAAAGATTGCCTCATGAATACTAATGATGAGGTACTCTCTCCTTCATCTAGTCATAATAGAAAAAAGTGTAGTACTAGTTCATCTAATTCTCATGATATGCTTTATGATGAATTGATGGATGAATACAAAAATATGTATGCCTTGTTAATTAGAAAAGATAAAGAAAATAAAAAATTGAAGAAAGAAAACTCAAACCTTAGCTCTCAATTACATGATGTGAAATTAGAAAATGAGAAGCTAAGAATTAGTGTCCCCAATCCTTGTCATGATACTTTAAGTATTGAGACTAAGGACTTGAAAAATAAGAATGACATATTGAAGAATGAAAATAGCATGTTGAAAACTCAATTGCGTTCTATTCAAAAATCAATGAATGATTTGAAAAATGAGATTGTTTTTCTAAACAAGAAGGTTAGTAATGTATCTAGTAATTCTTCATTTAAGAATTCTAGTAAAAAGAATGCTCATGCTAATGTTAAATCCCATGCTAAGTATTCTACCATTAAACCTCATACTCAAAAGAGGAATGATATCTCTAAGAATGCTCATACTCATCATGTTTCACATGATAAGCAATCTAAAATTAAAATTCATGTCCATGCTAAAAATGAAAAGAAAAAGTTTCATGGACATTGCTTTTGTTGTGGTATATATGGGCATGCCAAATTTGATTGTGCTTTTAAAATGAACCCTAGTGTTGTTAAGACACTTTGAGTACCTAAGCCCACTAACCCCCAAGGACCCAAAGTCATTTGGGTACCAAAAATTTCATGCTCTTTTCTAGGGGGGGGATACCACACAAGGGTGAGATGAAGGTGGTTGATTGAAGTTGCATGAGGATTCAAAGATTGAACCATTTCAAAGTTGCAACTTCAAGTCATCTAGATGTCTATGGTAAAGTTGGCATCAAACACATTGGTATCATCTCCTTACTTTAATTTGCTTTATTTAAGTTGGAGTCTTGATACTTGCTTAAATTTGAGTTGTTTTCCCCGCTCTTGTAAAAGAGTTTTTTCAAAAATGTTTTTGATTTTTTGATTTCCCGGTCTCTTCGGAGACCTCGGTGGCCTGTAATGGGCCTAAGCGACCTTGCGGTTTTAAATCGTAGGCACATTGTGGGTTTTCGGTTTTCAACCAATAGGAAGGGTTGGAGATCATATTTTTCATTCATTATTTTTTTGATCTCTAAAAATTCATTTTCATATCACTTGATTTCTTTTTGAAATGAATTTGAAACTATTTAGCAAAGTAGATTTTGATATCGATAAATGATTCCTCTCTTTGCTACTTAGTTTGATAACTTGCTAGTAATCATATTCTCATTATCCTACTAATGAATATTGCTTGCAAGTTATGATAAAATGGAAGGTTAAATAGAATAGACTAGTTTGGCAATTTTCCATGAATAAGGTATAACTTGGATAAATTCAAAATCTTAGTGTTATACCTCAATGTTTAGGATTAAAGTATGTCTCGATCTCATGATGGTAATCCCATGTAAAATCTTTGATTTCTCACGAGTAGGTAGAATTATGACACTTAGGCAAACTTCATTAAATCAAACATGCTCTAAGTTAGAACTTGTCATTAGAGACATTCCTTTTAAGTCCAAACTAGTTTAATATAGGTAGAGATCTTTTTCTTCAAATATCCCATATTCTAAGATCTCTTAGATTCATTATGATATCATAATATCCACCTTAGAATGAATCTTTACTATCTAGCATAGATTGATGCTTTAAATGAAAATTTGCATTTAATCTTGTTATTTAGTATGTTATCTTGCTAAGTTGGCATATTACTTCATTATGCTACTAATGAAGCCTACTTGCAAGTTAAAAAGTTGGTAAGCATTGAAGACTATGCTATCTATAAGTAAATGAAAAAGGAAATGAATAAGTTGGGCAAATTTTCTAAAAATAAGGTATGATTTTATTTTGCAAAAATCTTTAAAAAATAATTGAATTTTCATGCTTGATGATGTCTCTATATACTCATGATTGATGTTGCATGATATATGTTTGAATTTTCATGAGTAGAAAAAATCTTGATAACTTAGCTCATTTCATGATATCTTGATATTTACGAAATTGAACTAGGTTAAAATTATTATTTAGAGACTTCATGTTAAGTTAAAATTTGATGAACATGTTTAGATACACATATCACATAAGTCTAGAAAATTAAAATTGAAAATTCATGTCTAGATGAACAATGTGATATCTATATCACTTTAGGGGACTTAATCTTGAAAAGCTTGGTCCAAGTCAACAAACCATAATTGGTATCAATTGACTTGGATATTTCATTTTAAGTCCAAATCCTCATAAACATGTTTAGGAATAGGTATGACATATTTTCATGCTCTTAAGATGACAAAATTCATATGGATATAGATAAAATGACAATAGAGGTTAAGTCTTGCTTACCTCTCTTGAACTATGTTTACCTAAGTCAACAAGTTGACTTAAAGGTCTCATTCATTATCCATATTTGAGAAACATGTTTAGATTTACTCTTGTTAGGTATTCATAGGATTAAACTTGAAAAATCATGAGTAAATGTTAAGATTGAAACTTAGCAAGTTTCATTAAAACTAATTTAGTTTTGAATGAAACCATGCTAGATTGATATCTTAACTTAAGGACAAAATTTTCATTTCAAACTTGACATATACTCTTTACATGACCATCATGTGGTGTCATGAAAGTTTGAATGAAAATTGAAAAAGTTTTAAGAAAAACTGAAATTTACAAAAATATCATTTCAACCTACATTTAGTATAAATTTTAGTTATTTTTAGTAAAATCTAGAAAAATCTTTTTTAGGTGATTCTTGAAACTACACCTTCATTGAAAAATCTAGTTTCTTAAGTAAAAATTTCAAAACATTTCATCAAGAATCTAATTTATAATGAACTTTTGAAGATGGATTTCAAAACTCAAAGTATCATCCTTAATTGAAATATCAATCTTTCTATACTTTGATTTTTCTTCAAAAACTTCAATAAAAAACTTAAGTACACCATTTGGATTCTAATTCTAATATCATTCACACATTTTATTGAGTAAAATCATTTCTAGGAATGATTTTGATATTTTGGATGATAGCTAGGATCCATTTGTTTATTTAAAAACAATATAGGATGAAAAACGGGCTTTGACTTTTAAATTCATTTTGAGTTCAACCTTGATACATGCATTTCAAATGTCTATTCAATAATTGGTATCAAAATTTTCATCCCATAATTGGTATCAAAATGAGCATTCTATATTTGGTATCAAATCTTTTATCCAAAAATTGGTTTCAAAATCATTTGTCAAAAATATAATTTTGATTAAACTTTAAAGGGTGATTTTTGAAAACTAGTAGTATAGGTTGACTTAAGTCAACAAAGTAACTTAAAAATCTCATCTTAAGCCCAAACTTAATTCATAGTCTTACACTATCTCATGTTGGATCTTTAGATGCCTATGTTTGAGAAAACATGAGTAGATATTAAATCTTGAGACTTAGCATTTTTCATGCTTTTATGCTTATTTCAAATGAAAACATGCTAAGTTCATAATTTGGATTCAATGACATTAGGTTTTATTCAAACTTGATAATTCATGAGTTAAAATAACCATATCTTAGTTCTTTGAAAGTTTGAATGGAATTTAAAAAATGTCATGAAAAAGATATGAGTACATTCATACTTGAGTGCATACATGATTGAGTTTTGAATTGAATCTATTTCTTTTCATGTATGAATTTTTGTAAGACCCAAAAAAAAAATAAAAAAATATTATTATTATAAAAATCTATTTTGGTGCAGCGCGTCGGACCCGGGGGTAGTCGAGTCGAGCCTCAGGATCGCCTCGAGTGAAAAGGTATGACTCGGCTAATGAATCATGAAGTCTATTTGTATAATTAACTTTCCTTTTATAAAATCATACCTTAAATTAAGTTAACTCGAGTCAAATTATGGGTTGAGTCGGAACCCAAGTTGAGTTCGGGTTTAGTCGAGCTTTGAGTGCGAGTTAAGTGAATCAAGAGGCCTAATTTGGAAAGCTAGATGAGGGATTAAAACCCTCATCTTGCAGCCGTGTGGCTCATTCATTTGAGCCGCACAAGGCAGCAAGGGAGAAAGAGGAGGAGCAAGGGAAAAAAAGGGGAGGCACTACTCGGATTCTTGGTCGGAGATCTTGCCATTGTCGGAGCCGATCACTTTGAGGACGTGGGCATCTTCTTCATCACTATTTTCTCTTCTTAAAAAGGTGAGTGGTTAAGGCTTTAACAGTTTGGGTGAGGCGGGTGGTCGAACCCTAGATACTAGGTTGAGTTCTCGCATTTTTCCAACGATCTATGAATTCAACGATAGGTACTCACTGTTTTATGATGTTCTTGTCGGATCTCGCTGTTTTAACCATCAATTTGAGTATTTTAGGGGTTGCCGAGTGATGGGAAAAGGGGAAAGGTCATGCCGAAATTTTCCCCGATTCCCTTGACGGTAAGAAGGCCCTTAGATGCCCTATACCATTGTTTTGATTCAATCCTTTGAACTCCTTCCGTAACATGAAACATGTCCCCCTCTAAAGCCCCTTGAAGTGGCCGAATGAACCCTAAGATTCATGAAGAGCGTTGGCCAAAGGGTGAGGGGAAGGGTAAGTTGATCTTTGGTATTTAAGAAGTACGTGGAATTGAAGAGACAAAGTATAGTTAAAGTCTCTTCCATCTTTCCCTACCCCAAGGACCTTGGCCGAGCAAGGTTTCCCTTGCTCATGGTTCGGCCAAGGTTGGGGAGAGGTGGAGAGATTTGCCTTAGATGGAAAGTTAATCATCTTAGGGATCACATAAGGATATGACAATACTTAGGAAGAACACCAAACTTAGCAAGTAGCTTAATTGATTTGAATTGTAGAAATGCTAGATTTTATCCATACTTAGCATTTGATCCTTAAACTTGCATGTTGACAATGTTACCATGTTTTATAATTCATACATGTTATTTAAATTATTACTACCTTGCAATGCTAGATAGTTGCTCCTTATTGTGCTACTATTCCTTAGGTAGTATAAGAATTGTTAGGTATGTGCATTATGATTAAATATGGTGAATGATGTAATATTTGAGCATTTTTCTTTCCATTATACATGCTGCCCTAAATGTCCTTGGATGGTATTCCAAGGTTGACTCATGGAAATTCTCACCTAAGACAGTGTAAAAAAAAAAACTAGGTAACATGTAAGTTGTCACTAGATGTTCATAGCACATTTATGGAAACCTAGATATGAGATTATCACACTTCTATGACTGCTTGTACATCTTGGAAACTTAGAGATTGTAGGTGCACATATTCTAACAGGGGCGGGCGGCATGAACTGCTGACCCGGTTGCCGGACATGGCTAGATACAGGCAAAGGCCCGAAGTGTATATATATATATGGAAACCCTAGGATTTTGATTGTATAATGTGCTTGTGATGGTCCGCCGAGGAGCGAGGAGGTTGGAAATAACCAATGCTCAGCTCGGCCAGTTGGGTCTAGAGGTGCGCCAGCAGGCCCGCTAGGTGCCAGACCCCAGTTGGGTGGGACTAGCTATCCTTACCCAAGACGGTGTCCGGAGACTAGCGGTCATCCTAGTCGACGGCCTGGGATTGTTTGCCTGCATCTTGAGACGATACTACCTGATATGGTAGGGACGACTGTAGCCGGGATATATTGCTATGAGTAGACCCAAGGGCCGGATGCCAGAGGCTTGATAAGCCAAGGTAGCAGGTTATCATGTACAGTTGGTACTGATGGATCCGTTGAGGGTCTGTAATTGTATTAGAAACACACTCTACCTCCTTGTACATTCCTTTATTGCCTTGTATGATATATATGCAGGTCTGAGGATTATGTTGACGTTCATTTGAGCCACTCACTGAGTCCCAAGTGGACTCACAGTCTATATTTTATTTTACAGAGCATGAGCAGTAGCTTGGTGTCGACATGGTGCAACTGGATGGCGGAGGCGGTGCCATATCTCGTAGCGGCGTCCATGAGTCTTAGACGAGTCTTAGTTATGTTGGTTTTAGTTCTGCACTGACGGTTATCTTTGAAAAGAATTGTAAAACTTGATATTTAACCATTTGGATTTGATGTTGATGTTTCTTCTTGTTTTGAAAAACTTATATATATTGTGACTTGCAAACTTTTTATAAAGTATGTTAAGTTTCTTTCTGTCGATATGTTTTGGTTTCTTGATGTCAGTGTAGACAGTAGGCTACAGGGCAGGACGTGGCCCCTGGCCGGTCACACTACCCTCAGTCGGGGTGTGACAAAGTTGGTATCAGAGGACTATGTTAGGTCTTGTCTATGACTCATTGTCGGGTATCGTATGAGGCATATGCTAGCGTATCGTATGAGGGTAGTGTGACTGGCCAGGGCCCACGTCCTGCCCTGTAGCCTACTGTCTACACTGACATCAAGAAACCAAAACATATCGACTAAAAGAAATTTAACATAGTTTATAAAAAGTTTGCAACTCACAATATATATAAGTTTTTCAAAACAAGAAGAAACATCAACATCAAATCCAAATGGTTAAATATCAAGTTTTACAATTCTTTTCAAAGATAACCGTCTGTGCAGACATAAAACCCACATAACTAGGACTAGTCTAAGACTCATGGACGACGCTACGAGATATGGCACCGCCTCCGCCCTCCAGTTGCACCATATCGACACCAAGCTACTGCTCATGCTCTATAAAATAAACTATAAACTGTGAGTCCACTTGGGACTCAGTGAGTCAGTCAAATGAACCTCCACATAATCCTCAGACCTGCACATATATCATACAAGGCAATATAGGAATGTACAAGGTGGTAGAGTGTGTTTCTAATACAGGTCATTAAGGAAAGACTACTGGCGGGTCAGAGTCGACAGAAAATGTATGCCGATAGAAAGGCCAGGAAATTAGAATTTGCAGAGGGTGACTTAGTATTCCTGAAGGTCTCTCCTATGAAAGGGGTGGTCCGGTTTGGGAAGAAGGGGAAATTGAGCCTTTTCCCGTTCTCAAGCGGAGGGGCGAAGTGGCATATGAGCTGGCATTGCCTCCTAGCCTGAGCAGAGTGCACCCAGTCTTCCATGTATCCATGTTGCGGAAGTATGTAAAGGATGATTCGCATGTGTTCGAGCCATCTTCTATCGAGGTAGATTCAGCCATCGCATTTGAGGAAAGGCCGGTGGAGATTCTTGACCACCAGATCAAGAAGCTAAGGTCCAAAGAAATTCCCCTTGTAAAGGTCAGATGGGAGCACCATTCCGGGCAAGAGGCCACATGGGAGGTAGAGCAGGACATGAGAGAGCGCTACCCTTCCTTGTTCGAGGAGTCGGTAAGTCCTTGTTATTTAAGTAAATTCGAGGATGAATTTCCCGTAAGGGGGGATTGTTGTAAGACCCAAAAAAAAAATCCTATTATAAAAATCTATTTTGGTGCAACGCGTCGGACCCGGGGGTAGTCGAGTCGAGCCTATGGATCGCCTCAAGTGAAAAGGTATGACTCGGCTAATGAATCATGAAGTCTATTTGGATAATTAACTTTCCTTTTATAAAATCATACCTTAAATTAAGTTAACTCGAGTCATATTATGGATTGAGTCGAGGTTTGAGTCCTAGTTATGTTGGTTTTATTTCTACACTGTCGGTTATCTTTGAAAAGAATTGTAAAACTTGATATTTAACCATTTGGATTTGATGTTGATGTTTCTTCTTGTTTTGAAAAAATTATATATATTGTGACTTGCAAACTTTTTATAAAGTATGTTAAGTTTCTTTAAGTCGATATGTTTTGGTTTCTTGATGTCAGTGTAGACAGTAGGCTACAGGGTAGGACGTGGGCCCTGGCAGGTCACACTACCCTCAGTCGGGGTGTGACAACTTTGTTTATCATTAGTTACTTGTTTTCCATCCCTTGGTTGAGATTTTCATGGCTCGTGAAAAATACTCTTAGAGTCTCAACTTCATGAAAACATAATTGTGTTTCATCCCTTTGAGTAGATAGCCTCTCTTGCCCTTTTTGATTGATGTCAAAAGGGGGAGATGAGTATGGATAAAGGGGGAATAGAGTATAGGTCAAAAGGGGGAGAAGTGTATAAGTAAAAGGGGTGAGGAAAATATAGAAAATCCATGCATATAGATAGGGGAAGTTTATCTCATAGATATGCATGTTGATAGGGGGAGAAATCCCTTAGTTGATATCCTTATGATTTAATTATATATTTTCTTAAGGATGTTTGTCATCATCAAAAAGGGGGAGATTGTTGGCTTTAGGTTTTCAACCTTAGCCTTAATCTCGATCTTGATGGTTTTGATGATAACAAACATGGAACTAATGATTTAATTGAGAATATATTTCAGGTTCCATATCGACTAGCGTTCAATGTCCTCGATCGGATAAATCGAAGAAATCGCAAAATCGGAAGGACATTGATCGTCGCGCACGGGTTCATCGCGGAAGTTTCTCGAAGATCGACGAGTGCACCCAAGTCGCTTGGATGAGTCCAAATATCAAGTCAAAAGCATTCCAAGATGATGCTCGTTGAAAGCCAGAACCCGAAAATAAAGCGCGGAAGTAAAAGGCTGAAGGAAACAATCTCAGCCAAGGTTCAATCGACCGGGCAGTCGATCGACTGTAGGTAAAAAGGGGCAGTAGCCCTAGCGGTCAACAGATCGGTCAACCGGACTGAGGCTAGCTACAGACGCAGCTTGCATCGGTCGACCGAAGAAAGAAAACACAAGATTCTTGAATCGGGCGGTCGACCGAATCACGGTAGAAACTAGCCGAAGCTGGCGGTCGACCAATCGGTAGACCGACCTACATATAGGCTTAGGCACAGATCGCATCGGTCGACCAACGGGTCGATTGATGATCGCGGATCGCGTGATTTGCGTCTGGCAGTCGACCTACCGGTCGACCGACCATAGGGAAAATTGCAGTGGTCGAATGACCGATCGACCGATGCTTCGATCGGTGCTTCGATCGGCGGTCTGCAATGGATAGTTTTCTATCCGTTGAGCAGTCATTTCTTCACCTGGGTATAAATACACCCAGGTATGAATAATTTGATTCCCTTCCTGATTTTTAAAGAGTTTTTTAAGCCATTAAAAGGAAGATTTAAAGCCTTCCAAATGATCAATCAGGCGCGCTCTGCTTCTCCATCGAGTTCTTCTTCAAGCGCAAGTTCTTCCTCAACTCGAGAATAAAATCGATCTATTCGTCTTAACGAGTTGGAGGCATTGAAGGCTTGAGAAGAGCACTAATGCTTGGTTTATTCTTTAGCTCTTTTCAATTGTAATTTTAACTGTTATTAAACTTGTTTTGAATTTGAGTCTGTGAAGACCTAGTGTTAGGTCTGTTGCATGGAAGTGGTATCCTTGGTGAAAAGGAGTAAAGCCACTTGTGTAAACTTAGCGTTTACTAGAATTAGTTCTAGTTGTCCCTTAGGTTGAGGTGGGAAAGAGCTCTCGGTAGGAAGGCGGGATACTTCTGGGTGTGGAAGTGCCTTCGGTTGGAGAGCGGAGTCTTTCCGGGGAAAAGTCCTCGTTGTAAGGGAAACTAATTAATCTAGTAAAACCTAGTTTGGAAATCCTAAGCGGGGTGCTTAGGTAGTGGAGTAGGCATTGGGGCCGAACCACTATAAATATCGTGTTTGCATTGTTTCATTCTTAATTGCCTTATCATTTATCTTGCTTCCGCATTGCATAATTGCAACTTGCCTAATCGAGTTAAGTAAACGATTAAATTGGAATTTAGGTTAATCGAATTAGTAAACACACTATTCACTCCCCCCTCTAGTGTCGTCATTTCGCCTTCAGTTACACTTGAGAAATATAATGCATAGACTAGATTTCACACCTAGGGAAAGATATCGAACATTTGTATTCGACTAGTGTGACCCGAGGAAGGTGTCGGATACGGGTTGATGCCCGAGGATTAAGAATAGAAAAATTGAAGAAACCAGATTGTGTATTGTGATTGAGATGGTCTACTGAGGAGTGTTACTAGCCGAACGGCTACTACTCGACTCAGCGATGATATGGGTCTTGAGATTGCACCAGCGGGCCCGCTAGGTGTTAGACCCGAGTGGCGGAGGGTCTAGAGATTTCGTCAGTGGGCCACGCTAACGGTAGACCCGAGTTGGGTGGGACTAGCTATCCCTAACTCGGAGGGTTCCTGAGACTAGTGGCCATCCTAGTCGATGGACCCGTGATTAGATTGTTTTACATATTATATGCCTCATTGAGCTGGTTCAAGGAGGTCGGCCTGGCCTGGTTTGTAGAGAGGGGAAGCCGGGTATGGCTGACCCCTCCCCCCCCCCCCCCGCCTTACATGTGCTTAGGCCTATAGTGGCCGAATGACATAGAGTTTGGTAAGGGCCAAGGGGGGCGGTTTAATTACTCAAATGACTTGGCAAGTTGGTTAGCTTAAATTCCTCACTGTATCATACTATCATATGTAATACCTCACCGAGGATTTAAGTGGAGGTTCGGAAGAACCGCTCACTGAGTTCCTTGTGAACTCACTGTTTATGTTTAATTTTTTTTCAGAGCCCAACCAGTGAGGTATGACCTAGTGGCATGGTGCAGCTGGAGTGCAGGTGGAGGCATAGATCTCGTAGCAGGCGTCCATAGAGTCGTAGACATATTGTTTAGAGTTGATGGTCATGCACTGAGTATTCTTTTGTAAAACATTTACTTCTTTCAAATTTTTAATTGGTTACTTGAAATGTTAAGTTGTTTCTTTAAACTTATAACTGTTTTGAATTTAATAAAGTTTGGTCTCCGTTTTATGTTATAACTTTCTCGTTGGTTCAGTGTTGATTCTTATTATGATTGGTCAGTGCATGTGGTAGGCTTCGAGGTATTGACACATACCCTGGCCGATCACGTGACCCTGAGTTGGGGCGTGACAAAGTTGGTATTAGAGCTTCTAGTTAGGTCTTGACTATGACTAAGAATTGGGTATTATATGAGGCATATGCTAGCATGTCGACATACGGTATAGTTATACTACGAGATCAGGTGGCCACGACTACACCTCAGAGTACCATGCGGTTAGTACCTTAAAATTCAGTTATAAGTTATTGTTGGCTTTAGGTTTTCAATCTTGGTCTTAATCTCTTAATCTCGGTATTGATGATAACAAACATGGAACTAATATATCGTCGAGAAATCTTTCAGGTTCCATATCAATTAGCGTTCGACGTCCTCGATCGGATAAATCGGAAGAAATTAGAAAATCAGAAGGACATTGATCATCGCGCTCGGGTTCATCGCAGAATTTCTCGAAGATCAACGTGTGAACCAAAGACTTATTGGACGAGCTAAAAGATCACATGGAAAGCTCTCCAAGATGATGCTCGTTGAAAGCCGGAACTCGAAAATGAAGCGCGTAAGAAAAAGGGCTGAAAATTCAATTCGGCCTAAGTTCGGTCGACCGGGCGGTCGACTGAATAGTGTAAGGAAAGAGGCAGTAGCTCTTTCAATCGATCGGTCGATCGACCGACAGAGGCCGAAAATAGGCAGTAAGCCTATCGGTCGACCAATCGATCGACCGAATTGAGGATAGCCACAAACGTAACTCACGTCGGTCAACTGACTGGTCAACCGAATGCGAGATCCAAGGATTCGTGTCTGGGTGGTCGACCTGTCGGTCGACCGCACACAGAGAGAAGGGCAACGGTTGAATGAGCTATCAATCGATCGGTCGATCGACCAATCGATGGGCGTCTGCAATGGATAGAAAACTATCTATTGAGCTGTCGTTTTCTTCAGGAGGGTATAAATACACCCTCATATAACACATTTAATCTTCTTCCCTGTCAATTATAGATATTATTGAGTATTCTAAAGGGGAATTTGAGCCTTCCAGAGATTGATCAACAGCGCTCTGTTCTTCCGCGAGCATTCTCGCAAGCGCCCAGTCTTCTTCCTCAACTCAGGATTTAATTCGAGCTCATCCCCTTGAAGAGTTGAAGGCGTTGAAGGCGTGAAAAGAGCATTGATATTTGGTTACATTCCTTAGCTCTTAAATGAAACTTTGATTTGAACGTATTTTCTTTGATTTGGGTTGGTTACTATCTAGCATAGGTTAAGTCTCTTAAAAGAAACTTTGCATTGAACCTTTGCTATTTAGTATGTTAGCTTGCTAGTAGGCATATTATTTCATTATGCTACTAATGAAGTCTACTTGCAAGTTGTGAATACTAATGAAAGGCATGCTATCTAAAAGAAAATGAAAAATGATATGAAAAGTTGGGCAAATTTTCAAGAAAAATGTATGAATTTGATTTTGCAAAAAATCTTAATATAATACTTGAATATTCATGCTTTAATGATGTCTCTATGTACTCATGATTGACTTTGCATGATAAATGTTTGAATTTTCATGAGTAGGCAAGTTTCATGATAACTAGGCAATTTCATGATATTTATATTGAAAGAAATTGGACTAGTTTGAAATTTCTTATTAGAGACCTCATTTTGAGTAAACATCAAACAAACATGTTAGATACACATATCACATAAGTCTAGGTATTTAAAATTTAAAATTCATGTCTAGATGAACAATGTGATAACTATATCACTTTAGGGAACTTAAACTTGAAAAAAGTTTGACCCAAGTCAACAAATTGACTTGGTCACTTCATTTTAAGTCCAAACTTCATAAACATGTTTAGGAGTAGGTATGACATGTTTCCATGCATTTAGAATGAAAAATTCATATGAATATGGATAAAATGACATAGAGGTGGTTTCATGAAAACCTCTTTTGAACCAAGTTGACCCAAGTCAACAAGTTGACTTAAATGTTTCATTTTCAATCCATATTTGGGGAACATATTTAGATTTACTCATCTTAGGTATCCATAGGTTTAAGTTTGAAAAATAATGAGTAAATGTTAAGATTGAAACTTAGCAAGTTTCATAAAAACTAGTTTAGTCTTGAATGAAACCATGCTAAGTTGATATCTTGACTTAAGGACATAATTTTTATTTCAAACTTGACATATGCTCTTTACATGACCATCATGTGCTGTCATGAAAGTTTGAATGAAAATTGAAGAACTTTTAAGAATAACTGAAAATTACAAAAATATCATTTCAACCTACAATTGGTATCAATTTCAGTTATTTTTAGAGAAATATAGAAAAATCATTTTCAGATGATTCTTGAAATTACACATTCACTGAAAAATCTAGTTTTATCAATAAAAATTTCAAAAAGTTTCATCAAGAATCTAATTTAAAATGGAATTTTGAAGTCGAATTTCGAAAACACAAAGTATCACTTATTTGAAATATTAATCTTTTCGATACTTTGATCTTTCTTCAAAAACTTCAAATGAAACCTTGTGTATACCATTTGGATTTCATTTCTAATATCATTCATACAATTTCTTGAGTAAAATCATTCCTAGAAATGATTTTAATATCTTGGATGATAGCTAGAAATATCCATTTGTTTATTAAAATCAATATACGATGAAAAATGGTATTTGAAAATTCTTTTGAGTTCAAACTTTATTCATGCATTTCACTTGACCATTCAATATTTGGTATCAAAAATTTTCATCCAAAAATTGGTACCAAAGTTTTTCATCGAAAATATGATGTTGTATAGATTTAAAAGTTTGATTTTTTTAAATCTTGAAGTATAGGTTGACCTAAGTCAACAAACATAGGTCGACCGGATTGCGGATCGCTCATCTCACAACTCACGACTTATAGATACCCAAGCCTAAGCCTTCTCAACAACTTTTTGATCACTCCTAACCTTCATTGAGCCATCCTTGATCAATTCTAAGCCTTCATTGAGCGAATCTTGTGAAAAACCTAGCTTGAGCCAAAAACCTTGATCTTGCCTTCATTCCTTCGTTGATTAACCATCAAAGGCATCAAGAGGAAGCTAGGAATCTTGTTGTGGAGCTAAGTAATTTATTGTTTGATTTATAGCTCCATTTATTATTGTATTTTCTTGTTTACTTCTTTATATTTGAGTTTGTATAAGACCTAGAGTGTAGGTCTTGAAATTGGGTGGTAACCTTGGTGTTTGAGGTTTAAATCCACCGGTGTAAACGTAGTTTGCAAGGATTAGTTGAGTTGTCCCTTAGGGTTAAGATGGAAGAGTACTTTCGGTAAGAAGGCGGAGACTTTCGGGTGTGGAAGTGCCTTAGGTTGAGAGTGAGACTCTTCGAGTCAAAGTCCTCTGTATAAGGAAAACTATTTAATCTAGTAAACTTAGTTTGAAAATCCTAAGAGGGGTGCTTAGGTACTGGAGTAGGCATTGGGGCCGAACCACTATAAATATCTTTGTTAGCATTGTTATCGTTATTTGTGTTTAATTGATTTATTTTTGCTTCCGCATCTAGTCAATAAATTGCAAATTGCCTAAATAATTTAAGAAACGATTAAAACCGAAATTACGCAACAAGTTTAGACAACACACTATTCACCCCCCTCTAGTGTGCCATTTCACCCAACAATTGGTATCATAGCGGGTCATAGATTGAGATTTTACCATCTCCTCTACATCGTCTCTCGATCTTAAAATGGCACTAGAGTCGGTAGCGTCTTCACCTCCTAGGTTCAATGAATCGAACTTTGGTCTTTGGAAGTCTAGAATGTACACCCTACTTAAAGACTAGAGGTTTTGATGTTTATAACATGATTAAATTAGAATACATTGAACCTAAGGTTGACATGCATGATTGGAGTGAACATGACAAGAAAATATTTCAATCTAATGAAAATGCTATGTATTCCATTTTTTGTATCTTACCTAATAGCATTCTTGATAAAGTCATGCATTGTAAAATCCGCATTTGATTTATGGGCTACATTAAATATGTTATATGACTTTGATAAAACCGTAGAGCTTAATACACTTGTTGAGGGTGGTGATGACAATGGTCATCCCCCTAGTGCTAACCTCGATTTTGATGCTCTTAGTGCTTCTATTGAAAGAAGCAAATCAAAAAGCCGAAAAAGAAAAGTTATATGCTACTTGTGTAAGGGAAAGGGGAACATTAAAAGATATTGCCCTTCATCAAAGAAAAATGTCAAGAGGAAGACAAGTGCGTCAACTTCCACAACCGTATCACAAGAAGCATCCTCCTTTCATGATCAAGAAGTCATATCTCAATTTTGCCTCATGGGTCTTCGAAATGAGGTAAAATCTTCCACTTCTAGTCATGATAGAAATCTTGATAATGATAATGATGATAGTAGCTCAAATTCTTTAGGTATGACTTATGATGAGCTATTAGAAGAATCTAAGAAGATGTATGCCTTGCTTATGAATAAGATCAAAGAAAATAGAAAACTATAAAACAAAAATTTAAGGCTTGATTCACAAGTGCATGAATTAGAGAAAGATAAATTGAATACTAGTTTGTTAATTCTTGTCATGACAATTTTAAGCTTGAAATTGAAAACTTAAAAAGTGAGAATATTGATTTGAAAAAAGAAAATGAGGATTTGAAATCAAAAATGAAGCTTAGAAGTAATGGTTTGAAAAGTAATTTCAAACTTGAGAATGACAATTTAAAAAATGAAAATTGCATATTGAAATCTCAAGTGTGTGCTTTGCATAAATCTATTGATACCTTAAAAAATGAGGTTGTAGTTTTAAATAAAAGAGTAAATGAAATTAAGGATGTTTATTCTTCTAGAAAATTTGAAAAGAAAAGTGTTTCTTTCAAGAATGCTCATGCTAACCAAAAATCTCACATCTCAAGAATAAATGTTAGGCATTTCACATTTAAACCTCATGTTGAGAAAAATGAAAATAAAAAATTTCATGATCATTGCTTTTGTTGTGGTATATATGGGCATGCTATTCATGATTGTGCTTTTAAAAGAAATCCAAATGTTGCTATGACACTTTGGATTCCTAGGCCCACTAACCCCCAAGGATCCAAAACCATTTGGGTACCAAAAATTTCATGCTCTATTGTAGGGGGAACTACTATACAAGGGTGAGATGAAGTTGGTTGATTGAAGTTGCTTGGAGATTCAAAGATTGTATCATTTCAAAGTTGCAACTTCAAGTCATCTTGATGCCTAAGTAAGGTTGGCATCAAAAGTACTTTGGTATCATCTCCTACACCCTCTTTCTTAAATTATAGTTGGAATTTGATATATGCTTAATATTAGTAGATTATCCGCTCTTAATAAGTTTCAAAATATTTTTGACTTTTGATTTCCGGTCTCTTCGGAGACCTATGTAGCCTGTAATGGGCTCATGCGACCTCCCGGTTTTAAATCGTAGGCTCATTATGGCCTTTCGGTTTTCAACCAATAGGAAGGGTTGGAGATCTTATGCTTCAAAATTTCATATTTTGAGATCTCTCGATTCATTTTGGTTTCATGTCGATTTTACTCAAAATGAATTTTTCACTATCTAGCTTAGGTTGAAATTTTCAAATGAAGACTTTTATTTCACCTTTGCTATTTAGTATGCTAACTTGCTAGTTATTAATATCATTGTGCTACTAATGATTTTGGCTTGCAAGTTAACATTTATGAAAATGCAAGGCTAATAATTAGGAGAAAAAAAATAAGTTTGGCAAAATTTCGTAAGAGGTATGTATTTGAATTTCGTAAAATCTTAACATAAGAGGTATGTATTTGAATTTCGTAAAATCTTAACATAATACCTCAATATTCACGTTTTATTGGTGTCTCTATACTCATGATTAGAATTACATGATAAATCTTTGAACTCTCATGAGTAGGTAGAATTTTAGTACTTAGGCAAATTTCATTAAATGAAACTTGCTCTAGGTTGATATTCACTATTAGAGACATTCTTTTTAAGTCCAAACTAGTTAAACATGTTTAGAGATCTTATTTTTCAAATATTTCATATTTTAAGATCTCTTTGATTCATTTTGATATCATGACAATTCTTTAAAATGAATCTATACTATCTAGCATAGGTTAAGATTTTTAAATGAAACTTTGCATTAAACATTTGCTATTTAGTAAGTTAGCTTGCTAGTTGGTATATGATTCCATTATGATACTAATGAAGCCTACTTGTAAGTTAAGAAAGTGGTAAAATTTGGAAGGCTAAGGGAAAATGAAAAGAAAGTAGAAATTTTGAAATTTCTCAAGAAATGAGGTATGAGTTTCATTTTGGTAAAATTCTTTCATCACACCTCTATTTTCTTAATAAAATGATTTCTCTATGCTCATGAATGATTTTGCATGATAATTGATTGAAATCTCATGAGTAGATAAAATTTTGATACTTAGGCAATTTCATGAAACCTTATATGAATGAAATGTGCCCTAGGTAGAATTTCATCTTAGAGACTTCATTTTAAGTTGAAACTTGATAAACATGTTTGAGTGCACTCATGATTTGCTTCCATGTGATAAAATTGAAAAATCATGAGAAAATTGATAAATTGATAACAACTTCATTTTAGGAGACCTAAAGTTGAGTAGAGTTGGCCTAAGTCAATAAATTGACATAGAAACTTCATTTTAGGTCCAAACTTCACAAACATGTTTAGATTTACTCATGTTAAGTGTTCATATGTTTAAATTTGAAAAATCATGAGTAAAGGTTAGAATTTGATACTTAGCAATTCTATGATACAATGCTTATTTAGAATAAAATCATGCTAAGGTAAAATTTTCACCAAATAATATTATTTTTATTTCAAACTTGATAAACATGCTTTAAATGATTAGATCTTGATATCTGGAAAGTTTGAATGAAAACTGGGAACTTTTAAAAAAATTGCTAATATTTACGAAAATGCCATTAGATTTTAGTTATTTTTAGAAAAATGCAGAAAATTGATTTTTCTATGATTCTTGAAACTGTATGTTCTCTGAAAAATCTAGTTTCTTCAGTAAAAGTTTCAAAAACTTTCAGTAAGAATATGATTTGATATGGGTTTTTGAAATTGGATTTCAAAACTTTAAAGTATCGTTCTTTCCAAATGTTCATTTTTCCGATACTTTGATTTTTGGTCCAATCTTTGAATGAGACTTCAAGTAAGATATTTTGAATTTGCTTTTGGTATCATTCAAATATTTTAGAGAGAAAAATCATTTCTAAAATGATTTTTGACTCCTTGACCGATACTTGGAAATATCATTACTTGAGTTTGATACATGATTTCTAGTTTTAGATTATGTTTAATATTCTTTGATATCATGTATTGATTAGTCTCATATCAAATATTTGTTCTTCATCCCTTTGGTTGAGATTTTCATGTTTCATGAATAATATTTTTTAGAGTCTCAACTTTGACTATAGGTTGACTTTTCTTACCCTTTTTGATTGATGTCAAAATGGGGAGAAAAATATAAGTAAACCCTGCATATAGATAGGGGGGAGTTTATTTCTATACATATGCATGTTGATAGGGGGAGAAATCCCTTAGTTGATATCCTTTATGCTTTAATATATATATTTTCTTAAGGATGTTTGTCATCATCAAAAAGGGGGAGATTGTTGGCTTAATGTTTTCAATCTTGGTCTTAATCTCAGTTTTGATGATAACAAACATGGAACTAATATTTTATTGAGATAATCTTTCAGGTTTCATATCGGTTAGCGCACGACGTCCTCAATCGGAAATATCAAAAAATCGAGAAATCGGAAGGACGTTGCTCGTCGCGCTCGGGATTCTTTGAAAAGTTAGAGTTTAGGTTTAGGGTGTCTAGTTTATATTGTAAATCCTCATGATGATGCATAAGAACCCTAAAACCAAACCTGAACCCCAAAATATGGAAACCCAGAATCCGCCCTGAATTCATTGAGCCTAGGGAGCTCCTTGGAGGGCTATATGACCTACACAGTTTTTTGACATAAAAAATGGCGGTAATTATTCCTTGGGTTAAAATTAGATAACGAGATATTTTTAGGGATTTTTTGTAAGCCTTTAGCCTACCCATACTTGACTCGAAAAATTAGAAAATTTCCGTTTTCGGAAAATTTGTACTAGACCCCCAAAACTAGATTTTGATTCTTAAGGATTTTGATTTTTTAGATATTTTTATTGAATCCAAATGGGGGCAATCCTTATATAACATTTATGTTTTATATTAATAAATATTATATAAGTAGACTTAGCGAAGACAGAACCCAAACGAGTAGAAAAATCCAAGCAAAATAGAAAACTGCCCAATCTGTCCAATTTTCGGTCGACCGATCGATCGACCGACAGAGGCAAAAAAATAGTAGTGGGTGCGTCGATCGACCGATAGGTCGACCGGACTGCGGATCGCTGAAGTCGTGACTTGCGTCGGTCGACCGAATTGCGAATCGCTCATCTCGCGACTCATTTGGTTGACCGAACAGAGCGATTTAAGCCCTAATTCTAAGGCATCCTTGATCACTCTTAACCTTCATTGAACCATCCTTGATCAATTCTAAGCCTTCATTGAGCGAATCTTGTGAAAAACCTATCTTGAGCCAAATACCTTGATCTTGCCTTCATTCATTCGTTGATTAACCATCAAAGGCATCAAGAGCAAGCTAGGAATCTTGTTGTGGAGCTAAGTAATTTATTATTTGATTTATGGTTCCATTTATTGTTGTATTTTCTTGTTTACTTCTTTATATTTGAGTTTGTATAAGACCTAGAGTGTAGGTCTTGAAATTGGGTGGTAACCTTGGTGTTTGAGGTTTAAATCCACCAGTGTAAACGTAGTTTGCTAGGATTAGTTTAGTTGTCCCTTAGGGTTAAGGTGGAAGAGTGCTCTCTGTAAGAAGGCAGAGACTTCCTGGTGTGAAAGTGCCTTAGGTTGAGAGTGAGACTCTTCGGGTCAAAGTCCTCTGTATAAGGGGAACCATTTAATCTAGTAAACTTAGTTTGAAAATCCTAATCGGGGTGCTTAGGTAGTGGAGTAGGCATTGGGGTCAAACCACTATAAATATCTGTGTTAGCATTGTTATCATTATTTGTGTTTAATTGATTTATTTTTGCTTTCGCATTTAGTCGATAAATTGCAAATTTCCTAAATAATTTAAGAAACGATTAAAACCGGAATTACACAACAAGTTTAGACAACACACTATTCACCCCCCTCTAGCGTGCCATTTCACCCAACAGAATCTTATTATGATTGGTCAGTGCATGTGGTAGGCTTCGGGGTATTGACACATACCCAGGCCGGTCACGCGACCCTGAGTTGGGGCGTGACACTTATAAGCTAACAATGAGAAATACACTTAAACAATGATGGAAAACAAGAACAAAAGGAGCAAGGGGATGAATCAAGCTTGTGTGTTCCTTTCTTAACCTTCCAAGCCTCCAACTCAACAACTCGAATGATGCGATTTGAAGTCGGAGTTGAGACGCGAAGAGCACCCCGAGTAGAAGATGAATCATCGAAGATTGGGCGTGGAAATCAACTTTGGAGGGCTTAGAAATATCTCTTGAAGGCTTAATGAACTGTAGAAAGAGGTAGGTGAGTGTTTATGAGGGGTATTTATAACCCCTCACTCGAAAGGGTCACCCAACGGGCATTTTTCTACCTGTTGGGGCCGGTCGGTGGCCGGCCAATGGCCGGTCGATCGGTCAAGCGATCGGCCACCGACCGGAGCTCTCTGTGAGTTTTGGGGCATCGCTGCTCGATGGTCTCCTGATGGGCCGATCGATCGGTCATCAACTGCCCATCGGACTTGCAATTTTCATCAAAATAGAGATCAAGGCATAGGGGCAATCCTTGGGCCAACAGTTATCATCAAAACTGAGATTATGACCAAGGTCGAAAACCATAGGCCAACACCCCCATCACCCCCCCTACCAGAAGGCCCTCAACTCCTTTTGCTAGAAGAGCTATGAGCATCAAAATCAAGATTAGGGGTAGGTGAATGACCATTGTCATCACTACCTTCATTAGAAGTGTCAATCTCTTCGGTCTTGGCATGATCATATAAAACATTCAAGTTAGCCGATACATCAAAAGCCAAAGTACTATGCATGACTTTTTCAAAAATTTCATTTGGCAGGGTGCAATATATAAGATTCATGGCTTGTGTGTTTAACTACATCACAATCTCATTTTCATTCCAAGCATGCATTTCATTCATAGGTTCAATATATTTGGTTTTATCATGTTAAAAACATCGTATTCTAAAGTTTTCGAGTTAACGCTTAAATTTGATTAGATGAATTAGTAGTATAACAAGTAATAGGAAATCAAGTACACAATTAATCAATGCTAACACAACAAGATTTATAGTGGTTTGGCCTTAATGCTTACTCCACTACTGAAGCACTCCGCTTAAGATTTCCAAACTCTAGTTTACTAGATTAATTATATCCTACAAGAGGATTTACAAGCTAAGGCTCCGACCCTCACATTCGAGGGTTACTCTCGCAACCGAGAAAACCTCCAACACCTCTTCTCCTAAGGACTACACAACTAATCCTATCAAACCAATTTTACACCGGTGGATTTAATCCTCTACACCAAGGTGACCACCAAACTACAAAACCAAACACTAGGTCTTTATGCACACTTGAAATACAATTAATAACTAAAACATAAACAATTATTAATCACAAGTAAAGAGGATAGAACACTTATGACATATGAAAACCAACTCCTCTTCTTGTGCCTAGCTAGCAAACTTGAGCAACCCTCCAATGATGATGCACTTTAAGGTGAGGGTTCAAGAGACTAGGTATGAGAGAAATACACAATGAGAGCTTAGAGGATGCAAAGATTAACTCAAGAGAGGCTTAGGGCATCAATAGTCACTAAGGTAGGCTCATGGAGAAGTATTTCTAGCTTTTCAAGGGGATAGTGTCGAGTGGAAATCTGTTCAACGACTCTATTTTTCTATCTGTTAATTATAGCGTCGATCGATCTATTGGTCGATGGTTCGGTCGATCGATCATTCGACCGACGATCGACCGAATGGCTACTGGATGTTTTCGACAACATTCGGTCGGCGTAGAAAACAGACGTGTGCTTCTGCGCATTTAGGCTTGAAAGTTGTAGTTTTCTTGGTAGTGAATGGAAGAAATGTAGATGTGCTGCTATCCAACCTATCTTGATGAACCAAAAGTGAGAAGGGTTGGGTTAATTCCATAGTTCTTTTGTGCTGCCATCAATTGGATCTATTGCACCCATTAGGCCGTTAGACGCAAAGAAGATGAAATGGCAAACCATCCGGTTTGCGTGATAACGTTCTGTCGAGGAAGGGCTATTGGCAACCACGAAATCAAGAAACTCCTAGATCTGGAGCTGCGCTTGTAAATGACATAGCGTTCCTGATAGAAAATGATGAATCCTCCAGAAAAATGAATGGTCGACTAATCATTTGACCGATAGACGGTTTCAAGCTAATTTTTCTATCATTTGGGTTTCAGTTCTCAAGAATCGAGATTCGAAGTGAACACACTCTAGAGATAACCTTAAATCACAAGTTCTAATTTTCTTTGATGAATTCGTCACAGATTGAGAGACTCCAAAACACTTGAGTTTCTGAGACGATATCGCACAAGCATCATCAACTTCAACATGAGACTTTCATGTTTAACGCTATGTTAGACATGGTTTGTTATCAAAAAAACATTTATTGAGAATACTAGAGCGTGAAGATGAAAGCCTCGGCCAATAGACTTTTCTCTCATCTCGAACCTCGGCATAATCAAAGAACTGCTCTACTTCTGCCAACCAATCTAGAAGCCCCTCAATAGTTTTTGTGCCTTGAAAGTAAGGCAAGTCTTTGAGGCGAACCTCTTCGACCCATTGATTACGACAACCCCTTTTCCTATCTAGATACTCTTCACATTCTTCTTTATTATAATTATCTAAATGGACCAGAATTCTATGCATATTGATAGGACCAGGTTGCATGATAGGTTGGCCGCGAGCAAAATCTTCGACATGTCTCCTATCAACTCCCTAATGCCTATGTAGCCTCAAAGCTTCTAAATGATTAGAGATGTCTTCAAGACGTTGACATACTTGATCAAATTGACGCTTGCATCTACCCAAGCCGTTGCTCAATCACTTAAACCTTCTATCACAACGTTGCTCCAAGGTATCCATTGTAGCCTCCGCATTGAAGGTTCTTACCTCTCGAACTTCATCAGCAAGGTGCCCGTGCTCGCCAACAAGACCCTCCTCCATAACGAGGTTGCCAAGGAGAACCTAGCTCTGATACCACCTGACATAACAAGAAGTGAGAAAAATAATATTTAATGGTTTCGCACCAAAAAAGTGTCATTGAATCCACACGGGATTTAACTTCTACTAGATTATATAGTAGAATAGTGTTAGAATATTTCTAGCAACTAGAGAAAGCAATTTATGCTTGTGGTAATGGGACAATTTCTTTCTAAATTCCAAATGAGAAAGTAATATACCCTTTTATAGGGTTATCTACACCTTTCTAAGTTGATAATTTCTCAATGTGCATGGGATTAAATCTACTTTACTAAAATCAAATATCCATTATTGAGCAACTTCTTCTACCCTTTTTCTAAGTTACGCTACATTATTGAATCAATTTTTAACTTAATTTTTTTTTAACACCAACAATCTAATTAAATACATTTTGTTTTAAATCAAAATAATTTTACATATTTCATCTCATGGAATAGTCATGAGCATGACTTGTGATAATCTTTATTGAAATCTATAATAAAAATAAATTACAAATTAAAAACAAAATTCTTAAATTAAGGACCTAAGTTAAAATATTTTAAAATCAGCGATCAAATTGAAAAACTTACCGACTTCAACCGTCAACGTGAAATATATTTATTATTTATTAAATGCGTCTCAAAAAAAATATTAGTTTTCTCTTTGAATTCAGCAAGATCTGTTTTTGAGTGCAGATCTATCAATTTAGCATTTTCTAAGCTATAATTTGTCAGATTCAATACAGGAAATAGTAATTGGAGGACCGACACGAAGAGGAAGTTTCATATTCGAGAGAGAGAGAGAGAGAGAGGAGGAGAGAGAGAGAGATGGGATGCTCGTTCTCGGGTCTGAATGCTCTCTATGATTCCGCCAACGCCGGAGGAGATGTTTGGATCAACGAGAACCGCTTCCGGATCGTGAGGCAGCTCGGCGAGGGCGGGTTCGCCTTCGTCTTCCTCGTGAAGGAGGTCGTCGCTGATGACGCCGCTGGCCTCGCCGGCAAGAAGTCCATTAATCCGTCCCATATCTCAGGTCTCATACGCTGGATCCGATCCAGCTGCTCTCTTTTTTGTTCAAATTCCACTCTTGATTCTGGCTTCGTGCTATTCTTGAAGTCAGTTGCTTTTGCTCGTCAAAATCGTTTGTTTGAATCGATTTGGTAATATACATTGCTTCAATCTTGATCATGGAATTGAAAAATCGACGGTGCAAATTCTATTCGAGTAAATTAGAAGGAAAACGCTTCGATTTGAAACTCATTCTTCATTCATTTCTTCAATTGCACGTCTCTTCAGATCATGGAACATATGCGATGAAGAAAGTTATCATACAAACGGAGGAGCAGCTGGAATTGGTTAAGCAGGAAATCCATATCTCCTCCCTTTTCAATCATCCTAATTTGCTTCCCCTTCTTGATCATGCAATCATTCCCATTAAGGTAATGCTAACTTTAGTTCCTGAAATTTTACATCAGTGACATTGTTTTAGTTGAAAGGTTTTCCTTTTTTTTGTTTTCTGTGGTACCCTTTTCATAACCTGGTAGGGCCGTCTTTCTTAGCAATTAGGGAGAGAGAACTATTGAAGATTTTACATGCTCTCGTGGTATTTACTTGCTTATCATAATGAGGGATGGATATGCATCTACAGAGAACACAAGGTGGATCGCAGAAACATGAAGCTTACTTATTGTTCCCGGTTCATCTTGATGGAACCTTACTTGACATAGCTACAGCGATGCAATCAAAAAAGGAATTCTTTACCACAATTACTGTTCTTCAGATTTTCAGACAGGTATATCTGCTTCATTTTGCATTTGATTTTATGTAGCAAGCATACAAAACTTAATTTGCATTGGAATTGCTTGATTTCTTTCTACTAGATTTTGTAGTGTGCTTTAGATTACTTGGATTGTATTTGTTTGTTCATTCTGTGTTGTTTCTGTTGTGAGCTTGCCCACAAAGTTCACTAATTCTTTTCTATCCGTGACATTTGCCTTGTTTCAGTTGATGCTTAGAATTTCTGACAAGGAATTTAGTCATTCTCAATTATTAGCATTCCTTAACGATAACAATTATATAATTCTGCAGTTTGGAAATGTGAATTTACAATTAAGACATAAATACATTAAAATTGTTAAGCTTCTTCAAAAATAATAACCTTTCCAGTTGTACTAAGTACTGGACACGGAAAAAGTCCTATAATGGTGGACATGTTTCACATGATGGATGAGTTAGATATGCAAACGTAATGCTCACCATAATTATCCTTCCACTAGAGAATAATACAGCAATTGCTTTTTACAAGAATGATAAGCTTTTTACTAGAGTATCACTCTTGACAAATCTTTTTTTCTTTTCTTGAGGATACGTCGGACAAACTTCTGTGGTAGTTATTGCCTAATGTTGCAACAGGATCTCTTAGTTAAGATATTAGATATAGCTCAGTTACCTGCTAGAAATAGCAATGAGGTAATTTTTGCAAATATATACTAGATAATTTTGGACAGAATTATGATTACAGTTTTCTATTTTATTGAATCATTGCAATCGACTGATCGAGATATAAGTTTGCTGTAAGTTGACCATGCCTACATTTTATTTCATTCTTCAGAACCCAGTCATTGCTTATACATTTTTAGTGCTTTTAGCATTCTAATGAGCCAATTAGTATATATATATTTTCTCAAGTGTATGCTACCTGTATCTTTACATGCAGCTTTGTGCTGGTCTAAAGCACATGCATAGCTTTGATCCTCCATATGCTCATAATGATGTCAAACCTGGAAATGTTCTTATAACACAAATGAAGGGACAACCACCTGTTTCTATCTTAATGGATTTTGGAAGTACATGCCCTGCACGAAAAGAAATTCGTTCCAGGTCAGAAGCATTACAGCTACAGGTAAAGGGACTAATCTTGGTTGTAAAAATTACACATCTTTTCTTCATAGCGAAATTCGAACTACACCATTTAAACGTCCAAGATGTAAGGAAGAAAATATCTGAAGACTGAAATTGACACAGTTTCACTGTGGCATATAAAAACTGTACCTTTTAGGAATGTGCTCTTGATGAGTCTCAATTCCAACTTCTAATAACTTAATTGTTTTTCTCTTTTGGAAAGCCTCGAGGAGGTTTAATTGGTTGAGAAAAGAAAGGTGTCTTTTCACACATTACAATCTTAAAGACGTTATTAACTTAACTTGTTTGGCAAGTTTCTTTAGGAATGGGCTAGTGAACACTGCTCAGCACCTTATCGAGCTCCTGAACTGTGGGAATGCCCGAGCCATGCTGACATTGATGAGAGAACAGATATATGGTCTCTTGGATGCCTTTTATATGAAATTATGTGAGAATTTTTATACTTCCCCTTACTATGTTTGGACATTATAGTTTCTCTGTTTTCTATATCATGCTTCTCTTATGGTTTTGGTTCTTCTTATTTGTTTCCAACTTATAGAATTTGTGGCTTAGGGGCTTAAAATTGGAAAGAAACTTTTAGAACTATGCTATTGATGAACTCTGATTGTGTTTGAGAAGTATATGAGATTTTTGAGATTATATGATGTACCGACCACCTTGTTTTTTATTTGATAGAATAACCACCTTGTTGAATTTAGGACCCACTAAGGAGTCCCTATGAAGGAATTCAAATAAATTATCATTTGAAGTTTTTCCATATTGGAAATTTCTATACCTATTCTTGGCATTTGTCTAGTAAATCAATTACCACAAACATTATGTTTGTAGTAGTATTTCATGGTTTGAACACTGTTCCTTTTGTAACTGATTTTATCATGTTTATTAACAGAATTGAGATCATGTGTGCAATATCTCATGGACTGGACAAAATTGGACAAATTATTAATTAATCACTCAACTATATATTCTTGTTGTATTAATTGAGTCCCTAAACATTTAGTGTAGCAATTTCTTTCATGAACTATTAAATTCTTTCAATGGAGTCGCTTGACTGTCCCCATTGTCAATGAAAGTAGTGATTTGTAGGTCAGTCAGCTAGTATTGCTTTTGGACTGCAAGTGTTCTAGTTAAGATCCTAGTCACTCCAAGACCGTTCAAATAATATTTTACATAAACTCCAAAAAGCAATTACCATCTATTTGCATATAAAAAGCAATATCATTTCTTCTTGGTTTAGGCCACAAAGACCACCATTTAATTACCATTGGTCTTCACAGGTATAGAGCTTCACCTTTTGAATATGCAATTAATGAATCAGGAGGGAGCTTACAGTTAGCCATCATGAATGCACAGATTAAATGGCCATCTGGTCCTGACCCTCCATATCCAGAGGCTCTTCATCAGTTTATACAATGGATGTTACAGCCTCAACATGCAGTGCGGCCTGGCATTGATGATATAATCTTTCATGTTGACAAGCTCATATCAAAGTACTCATCTTAAGATACAGGAAATTGGTTTATGGATTGGTCTTTGTAATATCATTAGTTGCATCACTATAATCACGTTTATTATGTCAATTTAGAACCCTATTTGACCTTCAAGCTTCCATATCATTCATTCTTTATTTTAGTCTACTGTAAGCTTTTGTGAAATATGCTGTAAGATATTGATGATGCAGCAAGTGCCCACTATAAACATCCATTATAAATGAGATTGTTTTGTGCAACTATGCATTTTGTATTAATGTTCCATTAGTTATCTGTAAGTGTTCTTGTTGTGCTTTCTTTCTCCCTCTTATCATGTTGAAATATCTTAATGAATCTCTTATCTCCTATGGTATGTTTGTTTCATTGGATAGGATAGGATTGGATTGAATAACAAATGATGGAGGATTGAATATGAATTTTTTAAATCTGGTGTACATCAGATATAATATCAATTTTATATTCTTTTATTTTCATCTTCTTCTAATCCATGCAATAAACAAACAATAGATATTAATTTATCCTCTATCATATCCTCCTTTATCCCTATGAAGCAAACATGCCCCTACTGTTTAGGATCTAAAAATGTGATCGTATACTTACCCAAATGAATTAAGCATTGATATATATCCAAGAGTCATCAGGGTTCGGATTTCCTAAAGTTGGTAAGTGATACAAGTATAGATTGCGCTCCTTCCTAACTGAGAGAAAATTTGATGATTGGAAGAGGAATTCTCTGAATTTGAGAGCGGTGTTTTCAGTAATCAAGCAATCAAGTATTTAAATTGTTTGGTTAATTTATTTTGTTCTTAAAGGAATATTCAGTCGGGCGAAACTATCCTTATTCATCTTTGGTTTTTGTTATTATTTACTGGTGAGAGATATAGACAAAGTTCAGGCTTCTCGAAAATTTTCTTTTTAAACTTTGGAGAAGAAATTTGATAAAAGAACAAGTATGGTAATTTCTATTTCTACCAACATCTTGTGACTTATTTCTTTATGCTATTTGTGTGTGTATATATTTTAAGAGAGAGAGAGAGGGAGAGAGAGGGAGAGAGAGAGAGAGAGAGAGAGAGAGAAAAAAAGATGCACCAAAGAAATGGATGCACATGGAGGGAAGAAATTGTAAAAAATGTTTTTTTTTAAAAAGAGAAACTTATATTTATGAAGAGAAATGAAAAATACAAGTCAAAAAAGATAGAATGGAGGAAAAAGAAGGAATATATACGTCAAGTGGACGAATAAAAAATGAACAAAAAAGCATTCTCCTATAATTTTATAACTGAGCCTACTTCAATGGCTAGCTCCTCCGAACATCTCACTCCTTCAAAACATCTTAAATTACGCTCATGCATGATTTTCCATGTCCAGATCAGTAGGCAGTGACGATGTTTGCTTCGTTTTGTATGTCGAGCCTGGATCCCAAGGTTGGAAGCTGAGGGAGATATTGGAAGCATTGCAAAGTTGTAGCAATCTATTCCATTCTCTTATGGTATAGGCACATTGTTGGAAAATGTGATTATGCGTTTTGGCATCACTATTGCATAATATGCATGTGGAGTCAATCTGTGGGTTCCAATTATTGAGCATATCCTTTGTGGGAAGCCTGCCTCTCACAGCTATCCAGTTCATGATTGAAACTGCTTCTAAAGACTTATGCTGCCAAATGTATATCGTTGTTGGATCTCTAATTCCTCGGAAATTTAGAATTTTGTAAAAGGAGCTGGTTGAGAACACACCAGTCTTAGTCCATTTCCATAGGATTGAGTCCTCTCTTGTAGACCCTAAAAAGGGCTCAATGTCTTGGGTCAGCAGTCTTAAACTTTTTGTAGGTACAAGGATGCGGAAAGAGATATTCCATTCCACGATTCATTTGTCGTTGTTGATTTCTTTGGCTTCTGCAACCGTAATGTAAAGGTCACTAGTCTACCGGTATAATTGCGGGTATCATACCATAAGCTTCTCACCATGAACCCAACGGTGAGAAGCTTATGGTATAATTGTGTTATTGATGAACATGAAGATATATGAACGAAGTGCAGGAGAGGATCGAGTCTGCCGCCTGTGCTCTATTAACTCATTGAGATGGCATGCCACTGCATCAATAAAATTGTCTCCTATTTATACTCAAACATGGTCAGCTTGGAGGAGATAATATCGCTAGAAATTCCATCAATTACAGAGATCAAATCACTACATAAAGTTTTCATTTTGTGCTTGATATGTTCTCTTGAAGTTGAATGAGCCATTCTTGAACCCTTGTTGAGATTTCTTAAGCCATTCTTCATTCCCTACTTCATCTTGCCTTTGTCTTCCAAGTTTCACCATCAAAAGGCATCAAGATGAGCTAGGAGACTCATTTGAAACTAAGTATTGTTTGGTAGATTAATTTACTGCTCCATTTTGATTGTATTTTTAGTTTGTTTTTCTTGCTTTTGAAGGATTGTTTGTAGATGTAGGGTTTAGGTCTTGGTTGAGTGGTTCCTTGGTGTAGAGGTATAAATCCACTTGAGTAACTATGTTAAATAGGAGCTTGAGGTGGTGAAGGTGTCTTCGGCGTGAAGGTTGCAGTCATCAAGTGGTGCAGCAACTCAAGGAGAATGGTTGCCTTTTCGTGATTCCTTCCAGATTTGAAGATAGAGCTGACCCTTTTCCTTAGGAAGAAGCAAGACTTCCACTGAGACGAGAAATGCGAACAAGCATTCGAGAAACGCGACCGGCCAGAGTGCGGACAAGCACCCCGAAGCCTATAGTACGTAACCACATCATGCATGCGAAATAATATCTCGGATTAACACGAACACAATATTCAATTATAAAAAGGTAGCAATCCACAACTAGACCAAATGTGTAAAGCAATATAACCAAGGTTCAAGTGTTAATACTACATGACTCAAAATAAGACTCGACTACACCAACGGGTTTCACGAGACCGCCACCGGAGTCTGCCGCCACCAGCCGCGCCATACCTCAATGATCATGCTCTGCAAAACAACACCAAGAAAAAGAATGGTGAGTTCAAATAACTCAGTGAGTGGCCATCTCGGCCATCACTAAGCGAAACCACATAAATAAATACAGTAAATAATTAAATGCTCATTCAACTAATATGAAACATGACAAGAGGTTTCCGTTAGATATCTCGTGCGCTACACGCACCAATCGGCCCAATTCGGCCCTAAAAGAACTAACCTCGTACTAACCGTCTACAACTCGCAGGTTGCTCACTAGGTTGGCCATTCTAGCGAACGCCCTGCCTTGGGCTCACTGAGCTAGGAAGGTTCTCTAGTATCAGTGCCCAATCTCGGTCGAGAAAGGACCTCCGACCAATGCCACTCGGGTCAGTCGTCAACGTGGCTCAACGACGTATATCTCGACCCAGAATCAACTCGTGCGCATTGCACATTACTCGGCCATCACATGTACATCCACAAACACGCCCACTAAGTGGATAGAAAATACTTTACCGTACGAGGTGGGTTACTCGGATAGGTACGACCTTGTACACGTTTCTTGATGCATGCTCGGTGGCACCGCACTCGACCCAATTAATTGTTCATCGCCGTACTACCCACCATTAATACCTCTATAGTTTACTTTATCATTTTCTATCCAAAGAATTTAACATCCATGGCAGGTCGTCGTTTTGCGAAAATGCTAACATTTTGTCGAACAATTTCCGCATGACGTACCTTTCCAACACCACCATTCCTCGTTCGAAATCTCATCCAAACTTGCGGAAATTTCCGGACAAATTAAAATGATTCCATATCTGTCCAAAGGTTTCCATATTTAGTGAATGGTCCTAAAAATCTCAAATTTCTATTTTACCCAAGCCTCGCGAAAATTTCAGCCCGTAAGCTAAAATTTCAGCCCTCTATAGTGTGACTTTCTTGCGTTTTCTCTCGAGAGAGGAATAACTAAATAACATGATGTTCTTATAGGTTCAACTAATAACATTCACAGCAAGCCACGAGGTGACATCCCGGACTCGCAACTTGACCAATTCAACAAGCAAGCCTTAAATTCCAGCCTACTTAACCAGTCCGGTTACAACACATACACAATTGAACATCCCACGATATGATACTCCAGTATCTAAGCACCCTGCTTAGGATTTCCAAACTTAATTTTACTAAATTATATTGTTTCCCTTACAATGAGGACCTTTTACCCGAAGAGTCTCCGCTCTCAACCTAAGGCACTTTCACACCCGGAAGTCTTTGACTTCTTATCGAGAGCACTCTTCCACCTCAACCTAAAGGGACAACAATCACTAACCTAGCAAACTAAGTTTACACTGGTGGATTTAATCCTTACAACCAAGGCAACCACCCAACTCAAGATCTACATACTAGATCTTTACACAACTTGAGAAATACAACAAATAAATAATAAAATGCACAAGTAATAGAGAGAAAATAATAAACAACACAAACTTAGCTCTCAAACAATGAATCCTAGCTCCTCTTGATGCCTTGATGATGAATCAAATCAAGCTTGAAGGCAGATTTAAGAAAGACAAGGTAGAAGGCTAGGGTTTCAACAAAGATGGATCAATGAGGCTTAGGGGTATTCATAAGATGTTACAATAGGTTCCAGAAGTTCATATGAAGGCTTAAAAGGCTATCCTATAGGCAGAACATGAAGTGGTGGTCGGGCTCAATGGAAATAAATGGCTATTTTTTGAGCCGTTATAGCGTCGATCAATCACCGGTTGATGGCTGGTCGACCGCCCGAGTGACCGGTCATCGACTAGGAGCCTTCTGTGGCTTTTGAACCCTTGGCGGTCGATTGTCGGTCGACTGGCAAAAAAGTACCGGTACCTTCTTGTTCTTTCTTCGGTTCGGGTTTCAGATTGCGAGTTTGGTTCTTTAGGGGTCTTTGCATCATACTGAGGATTAATACAAATGATCTAGATACCCTAAACCTAAACTCTATTCTTTCCGACGAATCCGAGCGCGTCAACCAACATCCTTTCGATTTTCTAATTTCTCCAATATTTTCGATCGCGGACGTCGAGCTCTAACCGATATGGAACCTGAAAATAATTCTCCATGAAATCATTAGTTACATGTTTGTTATCATCAAAACTGAGATTAAGACCAAGGTTGAAAACCTTAGGCCAACAAACTTGCTCAAAACGAGTCCTGTTCGAGCTCTAATTGCTACCTCGGACTGGGCTCGAACCCAACTCGAACATAACACAATAAATATCTCTATATTTTGGTAATTTAAATTGAGCAAGGGTCTCATCTCAAATCGTACCCATCCGCGATCAACTCCGCGCGCATCGCGCTCATCATATTGAAACCAATATACAAAGATTTAATAAATTTTGCGGGTATTATAGGGGAGCTCAATAACTTCCTCATTAGTTTGCTAGTCCTGGTCAGAGCTCAGCATGCAGAGATGATTTTCCTCTACCTTATGGTCATAGAAAATGCCCTCAGTTTGGTGCTAGTATGAGAGCTGGGGAAAGATCAGAAATTGATCTACTTCGTCAGCAAGGTCCTTCAAGGGCCAGAAACAATATACTAGAGACTCAAAAAGGTTGCCTTCACCCTGGTCATTTCGGCTAGGAGGTTAAGGCTATATTTTTAGAGTCACCACATCTTGGTGCACACAGAACAATCCATCAGGTAGGTCCTGGCCAAACCTAAGCTCACTAGACAGATAATATTGTGGTTGGTGGAACTCTCTGAATTCAGTATAGAGTACCAGCCAAGAGGCTCCATCAAATCCCAAGCATTGGCGAATTTAATCGCCGAGTTCACAGACTAAGGAAGCAACCCCAACCAAGTTGAAACATGGACGTTGTTCATTGAAGACGCCTCAAACTACAAAGGAAATAGAGCTGACATCATCCTAAAGAAAGGCCAAGGAATCGCCCTAGAGCAATCTTTGCAATTCCAATTCAAAGTCAATAACAACCAGGCAGAATATGAAGCCCTGGTCGCTGCGATGAAACTCGCCCGTGAAGTGGGAGTCCAAAAAATGATCATCAAAAGCGACACATAACTTGTCATAGGATAAGTCAATGACAATTATCAATCAAGGGACCCCTCCCTAGAAAGGTACTTATCCATAGTGCATTCCTTAATAACTAACTTTGACAATTGTGTGATCCAGCACATACATCAAGAGGAAAAAACCCGAGCCGACCTGTTATCCAAGCTCATCAACACCAAATAGCCTCAAAACAATAGGTTGGTCATCCAGCAAGTTTTCAAATCAATAGAACATTTAATCGATCGATACCTCGATCGAAGTCCAAGCAGTCGAGTAGACGATCGACTAGAGGACCCCTTACATAGCCTACCTCAGACAAGGAGAAGTGCCAGAGAATGTCTCAAACGAAAACAAATTCAGAAGGATGGTGAGTTATTGCACTCTCCTCGACAAACCAACTCTAAAGAAGAGGGTACTCTCGGCCATTGCTCAAGTGCGTCGACTAACCCCAAGCATACACTGTGATAGCAAAAGTACACGAAGGCATCTACGGAAACCATATCAGAGGAAGGTCCTTAGCATCTAAGATCCTTCGGGCCGGATATTTCTGGCCAACCATAAAGACGGACTGCATCTTGTACGCCAAAAGTTGCAACAAGTGCTAGAGATCCTCCGGGCCGCATATAGTTTGTGCACACCGTTGAATCCTGGTAGCAGGACTCTGAGCTAGAATTTCTTGCTTGCCCGGCTTGGTCGGTGACCATGTTCCCGAGATGCTCTCTAAATGGATGCTTTGTTCGAAAGTGTTTCTTTCTTTTTGCTGACGAGTAGCCCTCTATGGATTTGTAAGTGTAACTATTCCCTTTATGGGGCTTTGTGAAATGAAAGAGATTTCTTCCTTGTTCATGTTAGCGAAATGGCGACACTAGAGGGGGGGTGAATAGTGTGTTTACCAATTCTATTAGCCTAAATCCAATTTTAAACGTTGACTTAAGACGATTAGACAATATGCGATTATGCGATCGAATGCGGAAGCGATAATAAACAATTAAGCACAAATAAAAAACAATGCAAACACAAGTGATTTATAGTGGTTCAGCCCCAATGCCTACTCCACTACCTAAGCACCCCGCTTAGGATTTCCAAACTAAGTTTTACTAGATTAATTAGTTTCCCTTACAACAAGGACTTTTCACCAGAAAGACTCGCTCTCCAACCGAAGGCACTTCCACACCCGGAAGTATCCCGCCTTCCTACCGAGAGCTCTTTCCCACCTTAACCTAAGGGACAACTAGAATTAATCCTAGTAACAACTAAGTTTACACAAGTGGCTTTACTCTTATACCAAGATACCACTTCACACACAGCAAGACCTAACACCCTAGGTCTTCACACAAACAAATTAAACAGTTTGAATAACCGAGAAAAAACACAATCAAAAGAGCTAAGAATGTAAACCAATATTACAAGCTCTTTTTCAAGCCTAGGAACCTTCAACTCGCCAAGAGATAAACTTGAGTTCACACCCGAGTTGAAGCAGCAGCTTCTGCGCTTGAAGAAGATGTCGCGGAAAGAAATAGAGCGCCGCTTGATCAATTGATGGAAGGCTTAGATATTCCTTTTAATGGCTCAATAATATCTGTAAGAATGAGGAAGAGCGCTTAAAACAATCATATGAGGTTATATTTATACCCTTGTGAAGCAACGACTGTTCAACGGATAAAAATCTATCCGTTACAACCGCCGGTCGAAGCGTCGGTCGAAGCATTGGTCGACCGGTCCTTCGACCGCTCATTTTTTCCCTGTGGTCGGTCGACCGCCAGTTCAACCTCTAGACGCAGATCCACGTCTAAGCCTTTCAGTAGGTCGATCGACCGATTGGTCGACCGCTGCTCTCTGCCTATTTCTGTCACCATTCGGTCGACCAATCGGTCGACCGAAATTGGTCTGGACTGGGCAGACTGGGTCTTTGCTTGGATTTTCTGCTTTCGTTTTCACCACTACATCTACTTATAACTCGATAACATGATAACTTTAAAATACAAATGTTATATAAGGATTATACCCCATTTGAGTTCAATAAAAATATCTAAAAAATCAAAATCCCTAAGGATCAAAATCTAGTTCTTGGGATCTAGTATAAAACAGAATTTTTCTAATTTTTTGGGTCAAGTATGGGTATGCTAGAGGCTTTCAAAAATTCCTTAAAAATACCTCGTTATCTAGTTTTGACCCAAGGAACAATTACCGCCATTTTTTATCTCAAGAAACTATCTAAGTCATATAGCTCTCCAAGGAGCTCCCTAGTCTTAGTGAATTTCAGGGCGGTCCCGGAATTTCATGATTTGGGGTTCGGGATAGGTTTTTGGATTCTTATGCATTATGATGAGGAATTATAATATATCTAGACACTCTGAACCTAAACTCTCTTTCTTGAAGATTCTCGAGCACCGACGAGCATCCTTGTCGATTTATCCGATTTCTCCGATCGCGGACATCGCGTGCTAACCGATATGGAACCTGAAAGATATTCTCAATGAAATCATTAGTTCCATGTTTGTTATCATCAAAACCATCAAAACAGAGATTAAGGCTAAGGTTGAAACCCAAAGCCAACAGTTCATCCTTGTTGTATTTATTTGCGGAGTGGTTGTTCCCTGCATGTCTTGGTTAGAATAGTATTTTAACTATGGTTTACTTATTAGGCATTTCGTGAGCTAGCTAGACGTTGACTGTAATCAAGGTGGATTGGTGAAAACCGAATCTTAATCGCGTAGGGGTGTGCTTGGTGTACGAGGGTGTGTCGGGCTGAGCCAGGGGCTGCATGTAGGGTCGAGGACCAGACTCGGTAAAAACCAAGCTCGTGAGAAGCGCGCTTGGGGTCGTGTTGCTTGTTGAGAGAATGCCGGGCTGAGTCGAGGGCCGCATGTAGGGTCGAGGATCAGACTCGGTGAAAACTAAATTCGCGAGAAGCACACTTGGGTCGTGTTGCTTGTTGAGAGTTTGCTAGGTTGAGCCGGGGGCCGCGTGTAGGGCCGAGGATCAGACTCGATGAAAATCGAGCTCGCGAGAAGCACGCTTGGGGTCATTCAAGGCGTAGGAGCCCAAGATAGGCACTGAGGTCGGCTAGCCAGGCCAGTGAAAAATGAATTCCGATCGTTGTGTGGGGTGTTGAGTTCGAGTTTGAACTGGTGGAGATCGAGTTTTGATTGCTTGTACATTTGATAGTGTTGAGGGAGTGTTTTAGCCGAGGAGGGACGGTGCGTCATGTGGGTCAAGGGTCATTTGTAAGACCGTGTCAATTCCTCCTGCAAAGTATGTAATGGCTACAAGGGATGTTAGTCACAAAAGACATGTGCATAATTGAAAGAGTAACTTCATTGTGGAATATCATAAAGATACATCATACCCCACCGAGTCTTAAACTCGGCTTACAAATGGTGGAGCCTCGTTAAAAACCTTCTATGGGGAAAACCCAATGCGAAAAATCACCAAGTAAGGAAAAGAGTACCCCAGCCTTGTTGTAATTTAAGGGGGAACCTTAGTTGTAGTAGGTCCGTAGGGAGGGCATTCCTAGATCGTGGGAGTTCTCGTCTAGAGAGCTTGACTATTCTGTAGGCACCCTTCCCAAGGACCTCTATGATTCGATAAGGGTCTTCCCAGTTTGGGGCAAGCCTGCCTTTTCCGGGTGGTTTTCTTTATGGCTCGATCTTCCGAAGAACAAGGTCTCCTTCTGCAAAGTTCCTGGGCCTAACACATTTGTTGTATTTTTAGGAAATTTTAAGCTTCATTACTTCTTCTCTGATTTCTGCGAGATCCCGCTCTTCCTCGATAAGATCAAGTTCGGCGACTCGGGCTTTTGTGTTGCCCTGTTCCTCAAAGGTAATCATGCAGAGGCTGGGCTCTGCGATCTCAATAGGGATCATGGCCTCTGCTCCGTAAACGAGGCGGTAAGGGGTTTTTGAGGTAGAAGACAGAGTAGTTGTGTTGTAACTCTAGAGCGCTTCAAGTAATTCGTCGAACCAATAAGTCTGGACCTGGTTGAGCTTTTTCTTGAACCCTGTTAGGATTACTTTATTGGCAGCTTCGGCCAGGCCATTCGTTCATGGGGTGCTCAACAAATGAGAAGAGCTGTTTGATGCCCAAGTCTGAGCAGAATTCTCAAAATCGATGATTTGTGAATTGGGTCCCTTTTGTCGCTAACGAGCTCACGTGGTACTCTGAATCTGCAGATGATATTTTTCCAGATGAACTTTTGAACTTTATCGGTTATAATGGTCGATAGGGGTTCAGCCTCTATCCACTTGTTAAAGTATTTGATCGCTACAACCAATTACTTGAATTGCCCTCATGCTTTAGGAAATGGACCGAGGAGGTCTATGCCCCATTTGTGGAATGGCTAACTGGCGTCCAAGTTGTGCAATGGTTTGTGGAGCAGTTTAGAGACTTCCGAGAACTTTTGGCATTTGTCGCACTTTTTGACGTAGAGGCTGCAATCTATCTTCATCCTTGGCCAAAAGTAGCCGGCTCGGAGGATTTTGGGTGCCAGGGACCTCCCTCCGATGTGGTTGCCACAGATGCCGTTTGTGACCTCTACCATTATGTATTCGAGGTTGAGCGACACACTTGAGGAGCGATCGAGACAAACCTCTTTTGTAGAGCTGGTTATCAAGAAGTGTGTAGTAGCTTGCCATTATTTTATATGTACCTGGATTGGAGATGTCTTTCGAGATTTTGCCCTATTTAAGGTAATTGATGTAGGGAGTTCTCCAATTTGTGCCTTGTTAGACTGTCTGGACTTCGGCCGAGGTGTCGGCCGGTTGGATGCTTGGATGTCCGAGGACTTGCTGAATGACCAACCGATTGTTCTGGGGCTTTTGGGTGCTAGCAAGTTTGGATAGCAGGTCGGCCCGAGTGTTTTCCTCCTGAGGTATATGCTGAATCATGCAACTATCGAAGTTAGTGATTAAATATAGTACTAATGTGAGGTACCTTTCGAGGGAGGGGTCCCTAGCTTGGCAGGTATTGTTGACTTTCCCTATGACAAGTTTTGAGTCTCTTTTCACGATGATATTTTGAGCTTTCACTTCCTGAGCGAGTTTTAGCCCGACGATCAGGACTTTGTACTCCGCTTGATTGTTGCTAGCTTTAAAGTAGAATTGAAGGGATTGCTCTAGGGCGATTCCTTGACCATTCTCCAGAATGATGCCTAACCCACTCCCCTTTTCATTGTAGGTGCCATCCACAAATAACGTCCATGTTTCCTCTTGCTTAGGAGTATTTCCTTGGTTGGTGAACTTGGCAACAAAGTCGGCTAGCACCCAGGCCTTTATGGGACCCCTGGGTTGGTACTCGATGCTAAATTCTGAAAGCTCCACTGACCAAGATATCATTCGCCCTGCGAGTTCGAGTTTAGTCAGCACTTACTTGATAGGCTATTCGGTGTGTACCTGATTGTGGTGGCTCTGGAAGTATGGTCTCAGCCTCCAAGCAGAAATGACTAGGGCGAAGGCGAGCTTTTTGAGCTTTTGGTACCTAATTTCTGCTCTATGGAGGACTTTGCTAACGAAGTAGATCGGTTTTTGATCCTTTTCCTACTCCCAAATTAGGACCAAGCTGAGGGTGTTCTCCGTGATAGTTAGGTAAAGAAACAGGGTTTCTCCTTGTCGTGGTTTGCTCAAAATTGGCAGGCTAGTGAGAAATCTTTTTAAATCTTCGAATGCCTGCTCGCATTTTTCATCCCAGTGGAAGTCCTGCTTTTTTCGTAAGAATTTGAAGAAGGGAGTAGCTCAATCGGCCGATCTAGAGAGGAATCTGGAGAGAGTTGTCATCCTTCCAGTGAGCTGTTATACAACCTTTATCTTGCATAGGCTCCGCATCTCTTGAAAAGCATGACATTTTTTTTTATTGGCTTCTATCCCTCGGTGTGTCAATAAGAAGTTAAGGAATTTGCCACCCTGCACTCTGAAGGTGCACTTTTCTGGATTTAGTCTCATGTTGTAGTGTTTGAGTTGACTGAATATCTCAATGAGATCACTACAATGATCATCGATGACAGGCGTTTTAGCTACTATGTCATCGACGTACACTTCCATGTTTGCATCCTATTTGCTTCTCAAAAATCTTGTTCATCAATTGCTGATATGTAGCTCCTGCATTTTCTAGTCCGAAGGGCACTACATTATAGTAGAAGTTTGCATGGTTGGTCATGAAAGCAGTTTTTTCCTCATCATCAAGGTGCATTTGAATCTAGTTGTATCCTGAATAGGCATCCATGAAACTCAAGTACTAGTACCCTGAGGAGTCATCGACAAGTTTGTCAATACTCGGCAACGGGTAGGAGTCTTTTGGGCAGGCTTTGTTGAGGTCGGTGAAGTCAACACACATTTGCCACTTTCCTGAGTGCTTTTTGACCATTACAACATTCGCGAGCCATGTCGTGAAATGAATCTCCCAAATGAATTTCGCTTTTAGCAGCTTTGTGGTCTCCTCAAGGGATGCCTACTGTCGCTCGATTCCGAGCTTTCTCTTCTTCTAGGCCACAGGCTTGACACGTGGGTCGATGGCCAGCCGATGGTAGATGAATTGAGGGTCTATTCTTGGCATGTCGGCAAACGTCCATGCAAAGCGGTCGACATTATTTCTGAGCAGAGTGTTGAGTCGAACTCTGAGCCCGTCGGGGAGGCGTACTCATTTGTTGGTTACTTGTTCGAAGGATGTCCCGATCCACACGGGCTCTAAGTCGTCAGCGGGCTGGGGCCACTCCTAGATGTCTCTCCCCTAGGATCTAAATCTGATATCTTTGGCTAGGGTTCAACTGGACTGAGCTTCAGGCATTCGTTGTAGCAAGCGCGAGCCTCCCTTTGGTTTGCATAAATAACCCCTACTCCTATCTCTGAGATGAGAAATTTGATAGCGAGGTGGGGAGTCGATACTACGGCCCCTAAGTTGTTCAAGGAAGGTGGGCCCAGGATAATGTGATAGGGACTTGCACACTAGACGATAGAAACTATACATCAATTGTTTTTGCTCTCAGTACAGAGCCAAATATTGTGTCTATCAAGTAGCCCTTTAGGCTTACGTGGTCTCATAAGAAGCTGACAAGTTCTCCATGGTATGGGTGTAGCGAAGATTCGCTGATGACCATTCTCTTGATTGTAGGGTAGAAGAGGATGTCGACAGAGCTTCCTTGGTACACCAAAACTTTTCGAACAAGGAAACCAATAGCAAACACAGAAATGATGACCGGATCATGTAAATTTCTATCAATCCCTTGAAAATCAGAGTCGTAGAAGGATATTACCGGGGTGGATACACGTGGCCTTTGAGCTAATTCACCGACGATCATGACGGTCTGGGATGGCTGTGTTTCACCGACATTCCTACAACATTCGCGAGCCATGTCATAAAATGAATCTCCCTGATGAATTTTGCTTTTAACAGCTTTTGTTAGCCGTGGGTTTCTCCTTTGTGCTCTACTCTCTTTAGGATTATTTTGATGATAACAAACCAAGTCTACCTAACTAAATTCTTGAAGCATGAAGGTCATAGGTTCAATAAAAGGCGGAAGCCAGTTTCATACTTTGCGACATTTGTCTCAATATGACGTACATTTATGACGACCTATACATGTTTGTCGTGTGCACCAAAGACGTCATGGGCGAGTTTAGAGAACAGGTGGAAAGCTCTTCAAATTGACGCACGTTGGAGGCCGAAACCCAGGAACGAAGCGCGCAAGAAGAAAGTTGGAAAATACAAGCTCAACCTAGGTTCAGTCGATCGGTCGGTCGACCGAATGTGGTCAAAAATTGGCAGTAGTCAATTCGGTCGACCGAATGTTGCTAAAAAGTGGCAGTATGCCTCGATCGCTCGGTGGTCGCTCGCCGATCGACCGACAAGCGACCGGGCGTCAGCAACGGGCAGAAATATGCCCATTGGCGAACAATTTGTTTAGGGGGTTATAAATACTCACCCCAAACTCTCTCCCTAGGGTGTGGTTGATGCCTCTAAGCCTCAAAGAGTGGTCCTAAGTATCTTCTAAGCTCTCTCTTGATCAAATCCTCAAAACCTAGCATTGATCCCTCAATCTCAAGTGTTCATCATTGGAGGGTCCTTCAAGTTTGCTAGGCTCAACAAGAAGAGGTGATCCTATTGTGATAAGTCCTCTTTTCTCTCTTCTTGTGATTAAAGTGTTTTTAGTTTGTTTTCCATTGAATTAACTTGATTGAGAAATAGACCTTGTGTAAGGTCTAGTGAATTTATGGTAACCTTGGTGTTTAAGGTATAAAGCCACCTGTGTAAAACTAGATTAGGAGTTATTCTTAGTAATTGAGGTGGGAAGGTTCACTTAGTGTGAAGGTGGATACTTCCGGGTGTGGAACTACCTTCGAAGGGAGGGTAGGATCTTTACGGTGTAAAGTCCTCGATTGTAAGCCACTCTTAATTTAGTGCATTTATTTGTAAAATCCCAAGTAGGGTCTTAGGTAGTGGAGTAGGTGGTTGGCCGAATCATTATAAATTCCTTTGTGTTAGCATTGTTCTGCTTGCGTTTGCTTAACTGCCTTATTTATCACTTCCGTATTTAATGATCTGATTGTGAATTGCCTAAGTTATAAGAAAATGATAAAAATCAATAAATCGGATTTAGGCGATAAGATTTAGTTAACATACTATTCGCACCCCCCCCCGCTCTAGTGTGACCATTTATCCAACATTTGGTATCAGAGCGGATCGTAGATTGAGATTTCACCGTGTCCTCTACATCTAGTCTTGATTCGAAAAATGATACTAGAGTTGGTAGCGTCTGTACCACCTAGGTTTGATTTGTCAAACTTTGGTCTTTGGAAAGGAAGAATGTATACATTCTTAAAGACTCAAGGTATAGGTGTGTTTAATATGGTAAAGTCAAAATACATAGAACCTAAGGAAAATATGGATGCATTTACCCAAGAACAAATTGATTGGTTTGAATTAAATGCTAAGGCGACAAATTGCATATATTGTTCTTTAGAAAATAACATTTTTGAAAAAGTCATGCATTGTACTTCGGCATATGATATTTGGGCTACTTTAAATATGCTTTATGATTATGTTAAAACTGAAGAACTTATTAAATGAATGAGACAATGACAATTGTCATACTCCTATATCTAATGAAGTTCTTGAAGCTAATAGTGTATCTAGGCAAAGAAGTACAAAGAGTCGGAAGAGAAAGCTGATATGTCACCTTTGCAATGAGAAAGGGCACGTGAAGAAGAATTGCCCTAGTATGAAGAACATGGCAAAATAGATGTCAAATGCCAAATGCTTCCACTCACTCACGTTCATGAAGTGAAGCATCCTCACACCATGATCATGAAGCTAACATCATGAACGTCGATGAGGAGGTATGTTCTTCTTCTAGTCATGATAATCACAATCATAGATCTAATTCATCTAGTTCCTCAGATCTTCTTTATGATGAATTATTAGACGAATGTAAAATTATGTATACCCTGATCGTTAAAAAGGATAAAGAAAATAAAAAATTAAAAGAAGAAAATCTGACACTTAGTTCTCATTTACATGAAGTAAAACAAGAAAATGAGAAACTAAAAATTAGTGTCACTAATTCATGTCATGATATCTTAGACATTGACACTAATGATTTGAAAAAGAAAAATGACATTTTGAAAAAGAAAAATAGCTTGTTAAAAACTCAATTGCATGCATTACATAAATCTATGAATGATTTAAAAAATGAGATGTTGATTTTGAATAGGAAGATTAATGCTTCCTCTCTTAAAAGTTCTAGAAATCAAAATGATTCATTTAGGAAACCCCAAAACAAAAATGCTTTTTCTAAGAATGCTCATGTTCATCATAATTCACATGTTAAGCATTCCAATGCTAGATCCCATGTCCATAGTATAAATAAAAAGAAATTTAATGGACATTGTTTTTGTTGTGGTATTTTTGGCCATGTCATTAATGATTGTGCTTTCAAGAAAAATCCAAGTGTAGCTAGGACAGTTTGGATCCCTAGGCCATCTAACCCCCAAGGACCCAAAGCCATTTAGGTACCAAAATTTTCTTGTTCTTTTGTAGGGAGAGTTACCACACAAGGATGAATGACAAATGAAATATTGAAGTTGACCTTGGATTCGGATGAAAAAATCTTCATGAGGTTGCAACTTCAAGTCATCATGATGCCTTAGTAAGGTTGGCATAAAAAATACATCGATATCATGCCTATCACCTAATTCCTATATTATAGTTGGAATTTTGATATATAAATAACTTTGGTTGATTTCCGTGCTCTCGTTATATTTTTTGATTCTTTTTTATTTCTCGGTCTCTTCGGAGACCTTAGTAGCCTATAAAAGGCTAATGCGACCTTGCGGTTCTAAATTGAAGGCTTATTGTGGTCTTTCGGTTTTCAACCAATAGGAAAGGTTGGAGATCTTATTTTTTAAAATATCACATTTTGAGATCTCTTTGATTCATTTCGGTATCACTTTGACTTATTTATAAATGAATCTTTGCTACTTAGCAAAGTAGGTGTTTTGAAAATGATACTTGATCCTCATCTTTGCTATTTAGTACGATAATTTGCTAGTAGATATGGTTTGATTACTATTAATGAAGTATACGTGCAAGTTTTTGAAAATAGAATGCTATCGTGAAGAAAATGTAGAAAGAAAATAAATGTATGGAATTCTTCAAGAAATGAGGTATGAGCTTCAATTTGGCAAAAATTCTTGCATGACACCTCTCTATTGGGTGAAATGACACACTAGAGGGGGAGGGGGGTGAATAGTGTGTTATCTAACATTGTTGCCTAATTTCGACTTTAATAGTCTTCTTAGATTACTTAGGCAATTCACGATTGAATAACTAAATACGAAAGCGATAAATGATAAAGCAATAAATACACACAAGATATCAATGCAAACACAAGAATTTATAGTGGTTCGGACCCAATGCCTACTCCACTACCTAAGCACCCAACTTAGGATTTCCAAACTAAGTTTACTAGATTAAATAGTTTCCCTTACACAGAGGACTTTGACTCAAAGAGTCTCACTCTCAACCTAAGGCACTTCCACACCCGGAAGTCTCCGTCTTCTTACTGAGAACACTCTTCCACCTCAACCCTAAGGGACAACTCAACTAATCCTAGTAAACTAGGTTTACACCGATGGAATTAAGCCTCAAACACAAAGGCAACCACCAACTCAATCAACCTAGCACTCTAGGTTTACACGAACTCAAATATAGTGAAATAACAAGAAAATACAACAATAAATGGAGCAATAAATCAAACAATGAAGTATTAGCTCCACACAAAGTTTCCTAGCTTCCTCTTGATGCCTTTGATGGTGAATTAATGAAGTCAAGGCTCAATCAAAGGGATGAGATATCAAAGCTAGGGATTCTCTAGGAATTGGCTCAATGAAAGATGGGAGTTGATCAATGATGGCTCAATAAAGGCTAGAAGTGATCAAAAAGTTGTTTAAGGAAGGCTGAGTTTGAGTATTTATAGAGCCAAGAAGAAATGGAATGAAACGGTCGGTTCAACGGGCAGAAAACAAGCCGTTACCGCCGATCGATCGCTTGCCGGTCGATCGTCGGTCGACCGACCGGTCGACCGCCTGCGACCGCTGCCCTTTATGTTAATAAATCACGCTGTTCGGTCGATCGACGAGTCAACCAAATGAGTCGCGGGCTCATCAATCCCCAATTGGGTCAATCGATTGGTTGACCGAAGCCATTATGCCAAAGTCGTGATTTTGCGATCCTCAATCCGATCGACCGCCCGATCGACCGATCGCCCGATCAATCCATCGCCCGATCGACCGAAGTAGCTACTACTGCTTTTTAACTATCTTCGATCGACCGACTGGTCGACCGAATTGGCCACTGCCAATTTTCAATACTATTCGGTCGACCAACCGATCGACTGAACCTAGATTGGGCAGCTTGGTTAGGCTTTGTTTCTCTGCTCGTTTGGGTTCCATTTTCGCTAAGCCTACTTATATAACATTTATTAACTTTAAGTTAATAACTTTAAAACATAAATGTTATATAAGGATTATCCCCCATTTGGATTCAATAAAAATATCTAAAAAAATCAAAATCCTTAAGAATCAAAATCTAGTTTTTGGGGTCTAGTACAAATTTTTCGAAAATGAAAATTTTCTAACATTTCGAGTCAAGTATAGGTAGGCTAAAGGCTTCCAAAATAATCACTAAAAATACCTCGTTATCTAATTTTAACCCAAGGAACAATTACCGCCATTTTTTATGTCAAGAAACTATCAAGGTCATATAGCCCTCCAAGGAGCTCCCTAGGCTGAGTGAATTCAGGGTGGTTTTCGGGTTTTCATGTTTTAGGATTCGGGATTGGTTTTCGGGTTCTTTGCATCATGAAGAGGATTTACAACATATCTAGACACCCTAAACCTAAACTCTAACTTCTTGAAGAGTTTGAGCGCGTCGACCAACGTCCTTCCGATTTTCCGATTTTCCGATTTCTCCGATTTTTCTGATCGCGGACGTCGTGCGCTAACCGATATGGAACCTGAAAGATTTCTCAATAAAACATTAGTTCCATGTTTGTTATCTTCAAAACCGAGATTAAAACCAAGGTTGAAAACCTTAAGCCAACACTCTCTTCTCTTGATTAAATGAATTTCATATGCTTTTGAATGATCTTGCATGTTGTTTGAGTAAAATAGCACAAGTAAAAAAGTTATAATGAAAAGAAACCCCAAAATCTTGACTCCCTTTATGATTACATTTTATAGATAGATTTTAAATCTAGAACATTGTATCTTGATTGACAAATTTGTCATCACCATAAATTGCAAAATAATCACACTTAAACAAGTATCTTGATAGATACTTAAAATTTTATATTTCAGGCAAATAAAAATGTGATGAGTGGATGTATTGAAAAATTGATATATATGATTAAAATTGCATAAAAAATTTAGTAAAATTCTATATGCTCAAAAACATCATTATAAGTGATCTAGACAATATCTTACCAGATCAGGGGATCCTACGATAGAAATCTAAGGTTTCGCACAAAGTCCAAATATTTATGAAAATGCCACTGCGAACTTGAGAATTTTTTAGATAATTGTAGAAAGGTCCATTTTGAGTGATTCTTGATTTTTTGGAATCCCCATGAAGTCTAATTCATGTGGAAAAAGTTTCATAAAATTCCAATACTTAGATCTCTCAAAATAATTTTCTTTGTAAGTACTAGAAAACATACTTCAGCTTGACCAGTCACACGACATGCGACCGGACAATCGATCGGCGGACACCCATTTGGTGGACTGTTTTAATTTGGGCCCTCCAACATAAGCTTTTAAGCCCGAAACTAGGACTCCTCTCTTCATTCCAACCGACCACTCACTCTCATTTCTTGGGTCTTTAGGGTTCTTCTCCACTTCTAAGGTAAAAATTCAACTCTTAGCACTAACACATGAGTTAGTTCATCATGTTGAGTAGATCTTTCATCCTCCTTCATCTCTATGTCTAGGTTTACTCATAAAATCATGGTTCATGCTTCTCTACTCTATGCATGGTGGTATTTCCTTGACATTTTTGGCTCAAAACAAGTTCCAGGGAAGAAAAATCAAGTTTCTTGTGTCTTTTGTATGTCTAAAAGCTTTCTCTTCATGAAATCTCATATGTTTCATTTTTTTGTTTTGTTTGTTGTTGTCAAAAAGGATCTTCATGATGGTTTAAATTTCTCATTTACATTTTGTTGATATTTTTAAATGCCAAAACAAAAGAGTGTCCTTGTTGGTTCCTTTTTTTTTTCTTTCTCTCTTTTTCTTTTTGAGATTCTTTTTGTAGACCAAATGGTGCATATTGGTGTCTTAAAAAATTTATTTTATTTTTTAAAAAAATGAAAATAAAAGAAAAGAAGGAAGAAAAATAAATTTTGGACTCATCCATTGATATTTACTATTAAATTTATAATGCTTATATGTCAAGAAGAAACATAGGAAATTTTTTTTTGTAAAAGTTCATGTTGATATTAAAAGTGTCCATTCTTTTTGGTTTAGGTGCATACATTACCCATCAAAATTAATTATATGCACATTATCCTAGTTGTCTTGCAGATGACACCCAAGACAAAACTTCCAAGTTTGCCCAATAATCTCCTAACATCCATAGGCAAGTCTCAAGCCCCTAGGTTCGTAGACAGAACCATCTTACAAACTCGTCCAGTAAACCTAGGAGACCTAGAAATGTATGACATTAGAAGCAGACTTGCAGCCCTGGGATGGGAAGAATACATAGGGAGATAGGTACCAGTGTGTCCCATATTGGTAAAGGTATTCTTCTCTAACCTTGTTATAGATAAGGCTAGACTAGGTGACTCACTAGTCCTTAGATCTTAAATCCTAGGTAAATCCATAAGTCATCACCGAAATAGCCATTAGGGATGCCTTTGGGTTCCCTCTGCTAGGAAGATCAGTATATAACATGTCCACACACCACTTTCATGAGGATTTTCCTAGTTCTGAGGTTGTGTCAGCCATTTGTCCTGAATGTTACCAGGGATGCTTCCTAGGATTATGCATCTTATCATTGCTTATAATATACTTCCTAGGGCAGGACATTATGACGAGATAACCAGCACAAGCACTAGAGTGCTCTTTTATGCTATGACCTGTGGACCTATAAACATTCCTGATCTTATTCTTTGATATATAGCGGATGTTCATGCCTCTAGAAAGCAAGCCCTACCCTATGTCATAGTAATCTCTCATTTCATCTATGCTGCTGGAGTAAACAGGTCCAAATTTGAGATAGAGTCTGTGCCCAAAGCAAGAGGGTACGGGGGGTACCTGCGGCGCACAACGATGATGATGAGGACAGGGATGAGGCGGATGCTGGTGGAAGCTCGACAACTGCTACTCATATTGAGCATTTGGGAGAGTTGAAGCATCGATTTGCTTAGTTTCATATTGACCAATTGGAATGGAACTGAGGTACAATAGAGCATCTAGATGAGTATGACTGACGTCAGATAATCGATGAGTACGATCGCCGCATTGATGAGTACAGTCAACACATCGATCAGTACGATTAGAGAATTGATGAGCACGATCGTCGCGTTGATGAGATGTTTGGTCGGGTGGATGAGGTGGGGCAATACTATTAGACGCATCTACCACCTCCACGACCTGAGGATGATTAGTTCCACTGTTGCACGATGTCATTTATTCTATGGACTTGTATTAACATTGTACCTTGTTTAGACAAGCTTGTATTTAAATCATATGGATTTATCTTTGTGGATGCTTGACTTTATGTCTACGTGGTTACGTTAAACATATATGATGTTACACTTAATTGTATGGTTTACCATGAATGTGCATGACTCATGTTTTATTTTATTTTATTCTCTAGTGTCCTTTTTGATTGATGCCAAAAGGCGGTGAAGAATGTTCATCATGATAGGGGTTGATATGTTCAAATTATGTCATGATGATAGGCGAAGAGTTAAAGATATGCATATTGATTAGGGGAGCACTAAATATAAGATGTGTTGTATTCATCATCTTATAATGCTCTCAAATATGCACTTATAATTCTTCACACTAATTGATTAATACATTACATATAGATTTTTTGTTGCTTATCGTCGATGATTTGTCATCATCAAAAAGGGGGAGATTGTTGGCCAAGGATCTCTCCTTTGTGCTCTACTCTCTTCATGATTATTATGATGATAACAAACCAAGTCTACTTAACTAAGTTCTTGAAGCATGAAGGTCGCAGGTTCAATAAAAGGTGGAAGCTGGTTTCGTAGTTTGCATCATTTGTCTCGATACGACATACATTTACGACAACCTATAGAAGTTTGTCGTGTGCACCAAAGATGTCATGGGCGAGTTTAGAGAACACATGGAAAGCTCTTCAAATTGACGTACGCTAAAGGCCGGAACCCGGGAATGAAGCGCGCAAGAAGAAAGCTGGAAAATACAAGCTCAGCCTAGGTTCGATGGATTGTGGTAAAAAAATGGAAGTAGTCAATTCGATCGACCGAATGTTGCCAGAAAGCAGCAGTATGCACACGGTCACTCGGTCAGTCGATCGACAAGTGATCGGACGTCGACAATGGGCAGAAATATGCCCGTTGATGAGCCATTTGTTTGGGGGGTTATAAATACTCACCCCAAACTCTCTCCCTAGGGTGTGGTTGATACCTCTAAGCCTTAAAGAGTGATCCTTAAGCATCTTCTAAGCTCTCTCTTGATCAAATCCTCAAAACCTAGCCTTGATCCCTCAATCTCAAGTGTTCATCATTGGAGGGTCCTTCAAGTTTGCTAGGCTCAACAAGAAGAGGTGATCCTATTGTGATAAGTCCTCTTCTCTCTCTTCTTGTGATTAAAGTATTTTTAGTTTGTTTTTTATTATATTAACTTGATTGAGTAATAGACCTTGTGTAAGGTCTAGTGTATTTGTGGTAACCAGCTTGGTGTTTAAGGTGTAAAGCCACTTGTGTAAAACTAGATTAGGAGTTATTCTTAGAAATTGAGGTGGGAAAGTTGACTCGGTGTGAAGGTGGATACTTTCGGGTGTGGAAGTGCCTTCGAAGGGAGTGTAGGGTCTTTCCGGTGTAAATTCTTGGATTGTAAGCCTCTCTTAACTTAGTGCATTTGTGTGTGAAATCCTAAGCATGGGTCTTAGGTAGTAGAGTAGGCGGTTGGCCGAACCACTATAAATTCCTTTGTGTTAGCATTGTTCTGTTTGCATTTGCTTAACTGCCTTATTTATCGCTTTCGTATTTAATCATCTGATTGTGAATTGCATAAGTTGTAAGAAAATGATTAAAATTGATAAACCAAATTTAGGCGACTAGATTTAGTTAACACACTATTCACCCCCCCCTCTAGTGCGACCATTTATCCAACAGCTTTGTGGTCTCCTCAAGGGATGCTTGCTATCCCTCGATTCCGAGCTTTCTCTTCTTCTGGGCCACAAGCTTAACACGAGGTTTGATGGCCAGTCGATGGAAGATGACCCGATGGTCTATTCTTGGCATGTCGGTAGGCGTCCATGCAAAGAGGTCAGCATTACTTCTGAGCAGAGTGCTGAGTCAGACTTTGAGCTCAACAAGGAGACGTGCTGCTATGTAGGTTACATGTTTAGGGGATGTCCCAATCTGCACGGGCTCCAAGTCGTCAACGGGCTGGGGCCTCTCCTGGATGTCTCCCCTGGGATCCAAATTCGATATCTTTGGCCGGGGTTCAATTGGCCTAAGCTTCAAGCATTCATAGTAGCACGTGCAAGCCTCCCTTTGGTCTGCATGAATAACCCCTACTTCTGTCTTCGAGATGAGAAATTTGATAGTGAGGTGGGGAGTCGATACTACAGCCCCTAAGTTGTTCAAGGAAGGTCGGCCTAGGATCATGCGATAGGGAATTACTGTTGGCCTAAGGTTTTCAACCTTGATCTTAATCTTGGTTTTGATTATAACAAACATGGAACTAATATTTTCATGGAGAAATATTTTTAGGTTCCAAGCCGGTTAGCGCTCGAAGTCCCCGAACGAAAAAATTGGAGAAATCAAAAAAATCGGCAAGGACGCTAGTCGACGCTCGAGATTCTTCGGGAAGTTAGAGTTTAGGTTTAGGGTGTCTAGCATGTATTGTAAATCATCATGATGATGCAAAGAAACCCAAAAACCAAACCCGAACCGCAAAACACAAAAACCCGAAAAATTAAAAAAGGCCTTGAAATTCACTAAGCCTAGAAGCTCCTTGGAGGACTATATGACCTAGACACTTTCTTGGCACCAAAAGTCTCGGTAATTGTTCCTTAGGTAAAAACTAGATAACAAGATATTTTTATGGATTTTTTGGAAGCCTTTAGTCTACCCATATTTGACCTGGAAGATATAAAATTTCCATTTTTCGGAAATTTGTAGTAGACACCAAAAGTTAGATTTTCATTCTTAAGGATTTTGATTTTTTTAGATTTTTATTGAATCCAAACGGGGGTAATCCTTATATAACATTTATGTTTTAAAGTTAAGAAATGTTATATAAGAGGACTTATCGGAGACGGAACCCAGAAATGAACAAACGAGCAAAAAAAATAGCAAAACTGCCTTGATTTTCCAGTTTCAGTCGACCGATCGATCGACCGAATGGTGCCCAAAAGTTGCAGAGTGCATTCGGTCGCTCGGCGGTCGCTCTGTCGATTGACCGACGATAGACTGACAAACGACCAGATGGTGGAAACGACTATTTTTCTAGCCGTTGAGTTTGCTATTTGAGGCGAACTCTTCATGGTCTATAAATATAAGATTGTGAGAGTCTTTCCTCTATGATCTATGATTCAATTGAGCCATTCTTGATCATTCTCAAAGCTTTTCTTGAGCCATCCCTTTGATAATCCTAGTTTCCATGATACATCCTTGATCTTGCCTTCAAGCTTTGAACGATTCATCATTGAGGCATTAAGAGGAACTAAGACTCATGTTTGGATCTAAGTATTTGTATTATTTATTTGCTCTATTGTTTGTGTATTTTTGTGATTTATTTCATTGTATTTGAGTTTGTGAAGACCTAGGTTGTTAGGTCTTGAAATTGGGTGGTAGCCTTGGTGTTTAAGGTTTAAATCCACCGGTGTAAACGCAGTTTGCTAGGATTAGTTGAGTTGTCCTTGGGGTTGAGGTGGGAGAGTGCTCTCGGTAGGAAGGCAGGATACTTCCGGCTGTGGAAGTGCCTTCGGTTTGAGAGTGGAGACTTTTTGATGTAAAGTCCTCACTGTAAGGAAACTAATTAATCTAGTAAAACTAGTTTGGAAATCCTAAGTGGGGTGCTTAGGTAGTGGAGTAGGCATTGGGGCCGAACCACTATAAATCATTTTGGTAGCGTTGTCTCTCTTGTGTTTGCTTAACTTCCTTACTTATTGCTTCTGCATTTAATATTTGAATTGTGAATTGCCTCAATTGTAAGAAATTATTAAAACCGATAAACCATATTTAGGCAAAAAGATTAGATAACACACTATTCACCCCTCCTCTTGTGTGGCCATTTCACCAACATTTGGTATCAGTGCGGGTCATGGATTGAGATTTTACCATCTCTTCTACACTTTTCTTCTATCCGAATATTGGCACTAAATTCAGTTATTTCTACACCTCCTAGGTTCGATGACTCGAACTTTGCTCTTTGTAAATATAGGATGTACACATATTTAAAGACTAAAGGTTTTGGTGTCTTTAACATGTTAAGTTTAGAATTCATTGAACCTAAGGTTGACATGCATGCTTGGAGTGAATTAGATAATGTTTAAGTATAATGGAGATGCCATGAATTGTATACTTTGCACATTACCAAAATGGCATCCTAGAAAAAGTCATGCATTGTTCTTCAGCTTGTGATTTATGGGCCACTTTAAATGTTTTATATGATCATGCCAAAACCGAAGAGATTGACACTTTTAATGAAGGTGGTGATGACAATGGTCACTTACCTACTACTAATCTCGGTTTTGATGCCCATAGTGCTTCTAGTCAAAGGAGCAACTCTAAGAGTTAATGCGAATCGTAGACAATTAAAAACGGAATTAGACAAAAAGATTTAGATAACACACTATTCACCCCCCCTCTAGTGTGGCCATTTCACCAATATTTGGTGTCAGAGCGGATCGTAGATTAAGATTTCACCATCTCCTTTGCATCTTTTCTCAATCCGGAAAATGACCCTAGAGAGTTTAGCATCTACACCACCTAGGTTCGATGCCTCAAACTTTGGTCTTTGGAAAACTAGGATGTATGTCTATTTGAAGACTCAAGGTTTAGAAATATTCAATATGTTGAAAATTAAATATGTTGAACCTAGAAAGGTATTGCATGATTGGAATGAAAATGAGATTGAGCTATTTAATGTTAATGCACAAGCTATGAATTGCATATTTTGCACTTTGCAAAATGACATTTTCAAAAAAGTCATGCATTGTACATTGCCATTTGATTTATGGGCTACATTAAATATGTTATATGATTTTGCTAAAACCGAAGAGCTTAATACACTTATTGAGGGTGGTGATGACAATGGCCATCCCCCTAGTGCTAACATCGGTTTTGATGCTCTTAGTGCTTCTAGTGAAAGAAGCAAATCAAAAAGCTGAAAACGAAAGGTTGTATGCTACTTGTGCAAGGAAAAGGGGCACATTAAAAGAAATTGCCCTTCATTAAAGAAGAATTCCAAGAAGAGGACAAGTGCTTCAGCATCCACCTCCGAATCACAAGAAGTATCCTCTTGTCATGATCATGAAGTCATATCTCAATTTTGCCTCATGGGTCTTCGGAATTAGGTAAAACCTTATACTTCTAGTTTTGATAGAAATTTTGATAGTGATAATGATGATAGTAGCTCAAATTCTAGGGTTATTCGACAAAAATGGCATCAACTTTTACGAAAATTTCAATTTTGGCCAATCCTTTGATTGGTCTCAATAAGAATTTTCAAATTAGTTTCAATAATGGCCTTCCGTTTGTGAACCATGTGTATGACCGTTATTTTGCTAACGTGGCGATCCAGAAATGATTTAAAAAATATCACTCGCCATGTCAGCTCTACATAGAATTACTTTTTAATATAAACATGGGTCCCGCCGTTCAGTATTTACTTACTCACTCTCCCCCTTCTTCTTCCCTGCCACCCTCCATCTCTCTCTGGTGAGAAGATGCAGACCAACATCATGACAACATGAATTCAGGGGTCGTTGAACATCCTCTTCCGGCATGAACATCCTCTTCCGGCATACAACACAAGCACGACTCACCGCTAATCAGTGGTCGTGCTTGTGTTGTACACTTCGTATGCACGTGGATATTTGATATGCCATCCTCATTCTTGTAGAATTCCCTCCCCAAAGAAGTATGCTTGCAGCGAACCTCCATTGTTGTAGGAGACTCAGTGATTAGCAGCTAGCCGATGCAGAGGATCACCGCCACTGTCACAGTCTCACTTACTGGATTGCAGCGCATAATTTTACTGTTGATTATTAGGGAGATATTTAAATAAGCAAATAACGAGGCTGACAATGATCTCCTGTCAAAATCCTGCGGCTAAGACAACGGAGAGGGAGAGAGAGAGTGTGGCGCTTCACGTGCTCACTCTCTCACACTGCGGCCGGCAATGGGCTCCGTCTCCCTCAACATCGACGACGGAACCACCCGCTACCACCGTGCCACCATCTTCTCCTCCGCAGTCCACCTCCTCAGGCTCGCCTCCATCCCCACGACCAATCTCTTTGCGCTCTACGCCTTCACCTCTTTCCCCTCTGCCGGACCTACCCTCCTTCTCCACCATGGCACCGGTGGAGGAGATGGTAACGTCTCTGTCATCTCCGAACATGTTGTCCTCATCGTCGATGAGATCGAGGTCTCCTAGCGCCGGCTCCACCAGATTGATTGCGAGCTTGCTAGGTACGACACCTTCGACCTGGTGAAGCCCTCCCACCCATCCGAGCTCAAGCTCTTCCTCGCTCGCCACCCCCTCCCCCTCGGCCGTGATGCCCGCTCCGGCATCACTAAGATGGTCGCTTCCTTTCCCCACTCCTACGCCCGTTCCATCACTGCAGACCTCCTCGGCTGGTACATGTCATACAAGCATGCTTCCCATTTCCTCGTCGATGACTCCTACCTCTCCCAGAAGCTCATCGCCAAGTCCTACGAGCCCCTCCCCCATCACCGCTGCCTCTCCCGAACCACCGCCCTGCAGTGAGTTGATGCATAGGATCACCGCTGGCACGCCGGCGAGGCCCAGAGATGACCTCCATCCCCGGGGTGTATGCTTGCAGCGAAGTAGTTCACAATGATGGCTATGAGGATTCTGATGGTTATATTTAGCTGGAAGAGGATATTCAACAACCTTCGAATTCGTGCCCTCGTGATGTTGGTCTGCATCTTCTCACCGGAGAGAGATGGAGGGTGGCAGGGAAGAAGAAGGGGGCAGAGAGAGTGAGTGAGTGGTGGTGGGACCCATGTTTATATTAAAAAGCAATATTATATAAAGCTGACATGGCGAGTGATGTTTTTTAAATCATTTCTGGATTGCCACGTCAGCAAAATAATGGCCATACTCACGGTTCGCAAACGGAGGGCCATTATTGAAACCAATTTGAAAGTTCTTATATACAATTGAGACCAATCAAAGGATTGGCCAAAATTTAAAAGTTGAGCGTCTAATAACCCTAAATTCTATAGGTATGACTTATGATGAGTTATTAGAAGAATCTAATTAAGAAGATGTATCCTTGCTTATGAATAAGATTAAAGAAAATAGAAAACTAAAGAAAGAAAATTTAAGGCTTGATTCACAAGTGTATGATTTAGAGAAAGAGAAATTGAATACTAGTTTTGTTAATTCTTGCCATGACAATTTTAATTTTGAAATTGAAGACTTAAAAGTGAGAATATTGATTTGAAAAATGAAAATGATGATTTGAAAATTGAATTGAAAAATATCTCAAAAGTTGAGATTGATAATTTGAAAGTAGAAAATATGAAAATCAAAAATGAAAATAGTATGATGAAATCTCAAATGCAAGTCTTACATAAATCAATTAATTATTTGAAAAATGTGGTTGTTTTCTTGAGTAGGAAAACTAGTAGTTTATCACATGCTTCATCCTTTAGAAATCCTAGGAAGAAAAATATTTCATTTAAGAATGTTCATGCTCATCATAATTCACATGTTAAGTATTCTAATGTTAGATCCCATGTCCATAACAAAAATGAAAAGAAGTTTAATGGACATTGCTTTTGTTGTAGTATTTTTGGCCGCTATTTATGATTGTGCATTCAAGAAAAATCCAAGTGTTGCTAGGACACTTTGGATTCCTAGGCAATCTAACCCCCAAGGACCCAAAGCCATTTGGGTAACAAAGGTCTCTTGTTCTTTTGTAGGGGGAGCTACCACAAAAGGGTGAAAGATTGATGATGTGTTGAAGTTGACCAAAGAGTTGAATGAAGGATCCCTATATGATTACAACTTCAAGCTTTCACCCAGATGCCTTAGGTAAAATTGGCATCAAATATTTTGGTATCATCTTTTATCTAACTTTGATTCATTTTAGTTGAAGTTTATGATACTATGCATAATTCGGTTGAGTTTTGTCCACTCTCGATATGATTTCAAAAATATTTTTTATTTTTGATTTTTGGTCTCTTCGGAGACCTATGTGGCCTATAATGGGCCTAAGTAACCTTGCGGTTCTAAATCGTAGATTCATTATGGCCTTTCGGTTTTCAACCAAAAGGAAGGGTTGAAGATTTTATTTTTTAAATATTTTATATTTTGAGATCTCATAATTCATTTCGGATTCACGATAATTTATTTTGAAACAAATTTCAAACTATTTAGCAAAGTGGACTTTCAACATGATACTTGATTATTCTCTTTGCTATTTGGTTTGGGTTGCTTGCTAATAGCTTTATTTTTATTAAATCTACTAATGAAGTCTACTTGCAAGTTGAGACCGTTAATGGAAGGCTATGCTATCATGAAGAAAATTGAAAAGTAAATTACAAGTTTGGCAAAATTCTCTTGAAAGAGGTATGATTTTGACTTTTGTTAAAATCTTGCTCAATTACCTCAATAATTATGCTTGAATGATTTCTCTATGCTCATGATTGATTATGCATGATAAATGTTTGAAGTTTCATGAGTAGGAAAAATCTTGATAACTTAGGCCATTTCATGATATCATGATATTAATGAAATCGGACTAGGTTGAAATTCTTCATTAGAGACTTTATTTTAAGTTGAAAATTGAATGAACATATTTAGGTGTGTCAATGATTAGTTGCCATGTGTTTAAAATTGAAAATTCATGAGAAATTGAGCAAAATGATAACTAATTCACTTTAGGGGCTCTAAACTTGAGAAAGTTTGACCTAAGTCAATATATTGACTTAGACACTTCATTTTAGGATCAAACTTCATAAACATGTTTATGTATATGTATGACATGTTTCCATACATTTAGAATGAAAATATTATATGGATATGGATAAAATGATATAGAGGTCATTTCATGATAAACTCATTTGAACAAGTTTGACCCAAGTCAACAAATTGATTTAGAGGTCTCATTTTCAATCCATATTTAGATTTACTCATATTAGGTGTCAATAGGTTTAAGTTTGAAAAATCATGAGTAAATGATAATATTGACCTTAGCAAAGTTTGATGATAACTAGCTTAGTTTTGAATGAAATCATGCTAGGTTGATATCTTGACTTAAGGACATAATTTTCATTCCAAACTTGACATACACTCTTTACATGACCATTATGTGGTGTCATAAAAGTTTGAATGAAAACTCAACACGTTTTGAAAAATGACTAAAAGTTACGAAAATGCCATTGAAATTTCAGCATTTACAGTCAATTTTAGAAAAATGTAGAAAATTGATTTTTGTGATGATTCTTGAAACTGCACCTTCATTGAAAAATCTAATTTGTTGTGTAAAAATTTTAAAAAATTTCATTAAGAATCTTATTTATAGTGGAATTTTGAAGTTGAATTTCAAAAATGGAAAGTATTACCCTCTTGAAATATCAATTCTTTCGATACTAATTTGGTTTTTCGTCAAAAACTTCAAATGAAAACTCATTTATACCATTTTGATTCCATTTCTAATATCATTCACACCATTGCTTGAGTAAAATCTTTTCTAAGAATGATTTTGATAACTTGAATGATAGCTAGAAATATCGATTTTCATTGAAATCAAGATAAAATGAAAAATGAACATAGAAATTTCTTTTTAAGCCCAAACTTGATCGATATAATTAGATTCACTCATGTTAGATGTTCAGGTGTCTAAGTTAGAAAAAACATGAGTAGATAGCAAAATTTGATACTTAGCCAATTTCATGTTTTCATGCCTATTTCGAATGAAACCGTGCTAAGTTCATATTTGATCAAATGATATTATTTTCACTTCAAACTTAACATACATGCTTTACATGATCATAACTTGGTATTTTGAATGTTTGAATGAAATATGGAAATGTCATGAAAGATTCACTTATTTATGAAAATGTCACTAAAGTATCACTCTTGTCAAATTACTCATTTTCTTTCGGATACTTTGGATTTTCGTTGAAATTTTCAAATGAGACTTTAAGTATGATATCAAAACTCTATTTTTGGTATTGTTCTCACTATTACCCGAGAAAAATCATTTCTAAAATGATTTTTGATATTTTGACTCATACTTGAAAATATCGATACTTGAGTTTATACATGATTTCCGAATTTGGATTTTAGTTATCACTCCTTGCTATCATGTATGTTTTGGTCTCATATTAAATATTTGTTTTCCATCCCTTAGATTGAGATTTTCATGTTTCATGAAAAATAGTTTCAGAGTCTCAACTTTGACTATAGGTTGACTTTTCTTGCCCTTTTTGATTGATGTCAAAATGGGGAGAAAAATATAGGTAAAAAGGAAGAAAATATAGAAAAACCATGCATATAGATAGGGGGAGTTCTATTATATAGATATGCATGATGATATGGGGAGAAATCCTATGTTTGATAACCTTTGCGCTTTAATTGAATATATTTTCTTAAGGATATTTGTCATCATCAAAAAGGGGGAGATTGTTGGCCTAAGGTTTTCAACCTTGGTCTTAATCTTGGTTTTGATGATAAAAAATATGAAACTATTGATTCCATAGAGAATTATTTTCAGGTTTCATATCGGTAAGCACTCGATGTCCACGATCGAAAATATCGGAGAAATCAGAAAATCGGAAGGACATTGGTCAACCCGTTCGAATTCATTGCTGAAATTTCTAGAAGTTCGAAGTTGTGCACCGAAGACGTCATGGACGAGTCTAGAGAACATCTGGAAAGCTCTCCAAGTTAACACATGCTGAAGGCCGAACCCAAAAATGAAGCGTGCAAGAAAAAGATACGAAAAATAAGCCTCTGCCCAAATTCGATCAATCGGTAGAAGCCAAATTTGGGCAGTAGGGTATTCGATCGACCGACTGGTCAACTGAATGGTGCCCAGAATTGGCAGAGTGCTGCGGTCGTTTTGGCGATCAATCAATCAGTCGATCGATGATTGCCCGGTAAATGATCGGGCGTCCGCGACGGGCAAAAAAATACCTATTGACGAGCCTTGTGAGTTGGGGAGGTTATAAATACCCACCCCAATCTCTCTCCCTTATGGTTGTTGATGCCTCAAAGAGTCACTCCTTGTATCTCTACAAGCTTTCATTGAGCCATCTTTGCAAGAACCCTAGTTTTGATCTCCACTCCTTGATTTAGCCTTCAAGCTTCATCGATTCATCATCTTGAGGCATCAAGAGGATTAGCGAGGTTCTTTTGGAGCTAAGTATACTTTGGTTTGATTATTGCTCCTATAGTTGTTGTATTTTGGTGTTTATGTAAGACCCGAAAAAATTTCCTAATATAAAAATCTATTTTGGTGCAGTGCGCCAGGCCCGGGGCTAGTCGAGTCGAACCTCGAAATCGTCTCGAGTAGAGGGTATGACTCAACTAATGATGTATGAAGTTAAATTGGTTTAATGGCTCTTTCCTTTTATGTATTTGTACCTTAATTGAATTAAGATCGACTTGTGTTACGGATAGAGTCGGAACCCAAGTCGAACTCGGATCGAGTCGAGTCAGTATTAAGTTGTAAGGGAAAGTAAGGCATGTTAGATGAGGGAATAAAATCCCTCATCATAGCTGCCATGCGGCTCATCTAGGAGCCACACAAAGCAGCGCATAGGGAGAGGGGGAGAAGGAGCAAGGAGGAGAGATCTTGGTTGATCCGGAGATCGCGTCGTCATCGGAAAATTCAAGATCGCCAACGTCCGACCCTTCATCTTCCTCAAGCAAAGGTGAGTGGTTAACATGTTTTTGAAGGGAGGCGGGTGGCCGACCCTATGGATCTTGAAATTGAGTTTCTCCGCGAGTTTGTTTTGCCGATCGACGTGTTCTTTCATATTGGAACTTAATCAATTTGTGTACCTGCGAATTTGTACTTTCAAATCATGATTTTCTTGCTTCTATATGGGCTGGTCGAGTCAAGGAAAAAGGGGAAAGGTCATGCCAAAATTTTCCCCAATTTCCTTGCTCGTCTTGCAACTTGTAGATCGCTTTATGTTCGTTATATGTTGGATCTTTGTATTGATACTTGTGATGTTGTCGCAACATGTTCACCTCCTTTAGAGGGCTGGGCCGAGCAGGATGTTACCTTGCTTGAGTCGGCCGAGCAATGGAGAGGGGTGGAAAACTCGGGGCTATCGGATCTATACGTTGGATTTCATGTTACGTCGTTTTGAATTCCTACTTACATGCTTAGTGTTAGGTTCAAATTATATTATATGATTGTTGTCTATCTTGAGAATTGATAGCAACTGTAGATCTATATTCTAACGATTATGGAAATGTTCTTGCTAATGCATATATGGACATGATGGTTATGGTATATGTATCAAAGGAAAGCTTTCATTGAATTTCAGATATCATGTTTAATTGTTGCTATGTTTATTACATGTTCCTTATTGGTTTAATCCATGTAATGTTTCATTAATTGTTTAAATTATTTATTTTTGAATCATGTGGCTATACATAGTATGTGATGTGAAGTAATTCATCTATATCTTATATGTTGTCCCGTTTTGTTATTGGGTACATTTTCAAGTTTATGACATGTATTTCACATTAGGAAGGATAGTATATGACACTAGATGATAAACATGAAAAATCTGAGGTGTGTGCTATTTATGGAAAATCAAAGGTAGACTAGTTAGATTTTACACCTAAGAAATAATTAGCGAGCAATAGTGCACGCATGTTTTGACCCGGAAATAAAGGGCTGAAAACGGGTGGACACCCGAGATTTTAAACAAGGAAGCTCTAGGACACTTGCTTGTGTGATGTGTTTGTGATGGTCTGCCGAGATGCCTGAGTAGTCGTGTCTTGGGTCGACACTCGACAAGTGATAGGGTCTGAGATATCACCAGTGGGCCCGCTAGGTGTCAAACCCCAGTTGGGTGGGACTAGCAATCCCTACCCCAAATGGTGTCCGGAGACTAGTAGACCATTCTAGTCAATGGCCCGAGATTTCTTGACCTCATCTTGATATGGTGTGGCTCAAGCGGCCAGTGTGATTCTCTCTTGTATGGTAGGGCCGAAAATAGCTGAAATTCCTAGACCATAAGTAGGCCTTAAGGGCCGGATGCCAAGTGGCTTAATTAGGCCGTTATGGCAGGTTTCTCTCATATATGGTCTATACAGAACGACTCATATCAAAAGTAACTTACCTCCCTGTCTATATATTATATTGCCTTATATGTTTATGCATGCCTAATCGAGGATTATGTGGAGGTTCGGAAGAATTGATCACTGAGTCCCAAGTGGACTTACGGTTGTTTCTTTTTGTTTTGCAGAGCATGATAAGTGATTTGAGGCTTGTCGTGATGGTGCAGCTGGAGGGCAAGCGGTGGTGCCAAATCTTGTAGCGGCGTCCTTTAGTCATAGTCCAGTTGTTGTGTTATCATTTTTCCTACACTGATAGTTATTGGTTTTTTTTTTAAAAAAAAAAACTTGTTATAAACTTTGAATTGAGATGTTCCAATTTGTGACGATGTTAGCTTTTCTTCTTTTATTTAAAAAACATATTTGTGAACTTTGAAAAGTTAAATAAAATTTCATTGTGGCTTCTTTTATCCGATGTGTTCTGGTTTTCTTGATGATCAGTGTAGGTAGTAGGCTACAGGGTATTATGTAGACCCTGGCCGGTCACACGACCCTCAGTTGGGGTGTGACAGTTTATTTCATTGTATTTGAACTTATGTAAACCTAGGTTGCTATTTTTGATTGACTTGGTGGTTGCCTTGGTGTTAAAGCTGAAATCCACCATTGTAAACTTAGTTTACTAGGATTAGTTGAGTTGTCCCTTAGGTTGAGGTGGGAGAGTGCTCTCGGAAGGAAGGCGGGATACTTCCGGTTGTGGAAGTGCCTTCCTTCGGTTTGAGAGCGGAGACTTTCCAGTGTAAAGTCTTCTTTGTAAGGGAAACGATATAATCTAGTAAAGCTAGTTTGGAAATCCTAAGCGGGGTGCTTAGGTAGTGGAGTAGGCATTGGGGCCGAACCACTATAAATAATTGTGTTAGCATTGTTTACCTTACGTTTCTTATTGTTTATCATTTATATTTTTCTTCGCTTACTACTCATTTTGTGAATTGCCTAAGTAATCAAGTAAACGATTAAAATCAGAATTAGGCAAAAAGATTTAGATAACACACTATTCACTCCCCCCCCTCTAGTGTGGCCATTTCACCAACAGCAAGACTCCGGGTTCTAACCATTGTGTGGGAGATAAGTTTTACTCATCCCATGGTCGGCGCCAAATGTTCCCACCTTCGAATTGGGGGCCTTCTGGTCCGGTTCAGTGTCTCTCCTTATCTGGTTAAACGCTAGTGGGGGGGACTTGCAAAAGGCACTCTGATGCTCAAGTTAGTGGGATTCCAAGGTGGGGGTAATGCAAATTGGAATTAGGGTTATCTGAGGCACGTCGTGTCCATATTTATTGTAGGTGGGGATGATGAAATCGCCCAAAATCTCGTAGTGAGGTTGCCTAGAATGGGTCGAGGTTGATCCCGGTGATGACAGGTTCGTAATGGCGTATCTCCCCTGATATGGTAGGATGTATATATCCTCGTAAAGCCAGGTGGGGTCCTGGGCGAAACCGCTCAGTCTGGCTGGGATCTGATCCATGATTGTAGTTTGGGCGGATCCCTCTAGGTGGAGCCACGTGATTCGGCCCGAAATGAATAATAGTGCACTACTTTGTCTGACTCGACCGTGCCCAATAATCTTAGACCAGCCCAGGAACCCTTTGAGTTTTGTCCCAAGGGTTACCCCTAGGCCTCATTCTCTATTTTGATGATAACAAACATGAAACTAACTCATTTGTCGAGTTTTGATTTCGGGTTGATGGAACGATACGCGTGTGAACTTCGTCCGAAAAAATGCCAAGAAACGTCAAAAATTGCTTCGACGACGATCGCGTAGATTCCTAGGATTATAATCGGAAATTAATGTAATATGCCTCTAGGATATCAACCCAAACTTGATTGTAATAAATCCCAAGTCAAAACTCGGAGATGAAATCCGAAAATGAATTTCTCGCGAAAAATCAACAAAAAACTACAGTTTCTGGTTTCCGACCGATGGGCGATGGACGGCTGATCGATCGGCCATCGATCGACAGGGCTCGAAAATGGCCAGTGAGATCATAAATAACCCTCATAACCCTTCGCCTAACCTCTCTCACTATTTGATTAAGCATTAAAGAGAGTTCTAAAAGCCTTCTAGAGTTGATTTCCACATTTGAGCTTCGTCGATTCGTCATCCATTTGAAGTGTTCTTCGTGACTCGACTCCGTCTTCAAGTTTCACCATCCGATTTGAGGAGTTGAAGGTTTGGAAGGCTAAGAAGGGAGCACACAAGTTTGGTTTACCTTCTTGTTCCCTTGTTCTTGTTTTCTATAGTTGTTTAAGTGTATTTCTCATTATAGCTTGTAAGGTGTGCTAGGTAAACATCTTATAGTCTCTGTAGAATTGTGTTTTGTCTAAAAGAATAGGTGTTGAGGCTTTCTTAAAGGGTTGAGAAGTGAGTCCTCATTGTATTCTTAGGGAAACACTTGGTCTATAAAGAGTTCAAGTTAGAAATCCTTGGTGTGGAGACAAGGTCGTGGAGTAGGCGGTTTGGCCGAACCACTATAAACGATTGTGTTTGCATTGCTTCTATACTTCCGTTAGATTGTCATATTTACTCGTCTAAGCATCCATCGTAAAATAATAGCAATTTGGTTGTTAAATGGGATTGAATTTAGTTTTAGCTACACACTATTCAACCCCCCTTCCAGTGTGGATATTTGCACAACATTTGGTATCAGAGCTTGGTTGTAGGATTAGACTTAACCATCTACCCTACAGCTTAGAATGTCTAGCGAAACCCAACTAGCTCAAGGGTCATCTACTCATACTCCATGACTGTTTGATGGAAACAACTATGCCTATTGGAAGATAAAAGTGAATAGCCTCCTTCAATCACTATGCATGGATGTATGAAGAATGATACAAGTAGAGTATAAGCAACCTACTAAGAATATGGATGAATGGAATCCGAAAGAGGTTAGACTCTTTAATGCAAATGCCAACGCTATAAATGATTTATATTATGGCCTATCCATTAATGAGTTTAATAGAATCTCAACTTGTAAGTCGGTCTTTGAACTTTGGAATGTCCTAGAGACTACACATGAAATCACCTCACAAGTTAAGGAGCCTAAGATTAACCTTCTTATGCATGATTATGAGATGTTTAGAATGCAATTGTATGAAACCATTGATGAAATGTATGCACATTTTCAAAATATCACTAATGGTTTATGCAATCTCGGTAAAGTCATGAAAGAAGAGGAGAAGGTAAGGAACCTCCTCCGACCCCTTCCCAAAGCTTGGGAGTGAAAGGTGATTGCGGTCATGGAAGCCAAGGAATTGGCTACCTTTAAAATCACCGAACTCATTGGATCTTTAATGACACATGAGATCCACATGAGGGCACACAAGGAGGAAGATGCCCCCGAAAGCAAGACTATTGCTTTAAAAGCATCACAACGGGTTGAAGAGCCTTCATCATCCAAAGAAGAGTTTCATGATCTTGAAGAAATAGCGATGATGGAAAGAAGGCTCATGAGCTTCATGAGGGGTGGCATGACGAGAGGCAAGGGAGGCTACACTTGCTACAATTGCAACAAGACCAGGCACCTAAAGAAGGATTTCCCACTTCTCAAGATGGCCTCAACCTCTACAAAAAGGACAAGTACAAGAAGAAGAAAGCAATGATGGCTTCATGGGATGAGAGTGAAACCTCATCAAGTGAGGAGGACACCAAAAGCGAGAAGGCAAATCTTTGCCTCATGGCAAATGATAATGAGGTAAAATTTACTTTTGGTGAAATTTCATTTACGCAAGAAGAATTAGAAGTTGAATTTGATCAAATGCATGATGAGTTTAATGCTATTAGGAAAAAATTTAAAGAACTTAAAAATGATTACAAATTCTTAGAAGTAGAAAATGATAGCTTGTTACTTTCATGCAATGCCTTAGAGAAAGAGGTAGAAAGCCTTAAGGATGAAAAACATGCCTTGAAAAAGTTAAAAAGGATTTAGAAAATGAGAAAGAAAAACTAGAAAATGAAAACAAGTTTTTATTCTCTCAAGTAGAACATCTAAATGATAGCATGCTTAGTTTAAAAAAGGAGTTATGCATGCTAAATGGTAACATTGCAAAATGTCACGCCTAAGGTTGCTCATGATAGAAAAACCACACACACTCATGATCATGCACATTTCCATGCTCACACTTATAACACTAGAAGATTTAATGGAAGTTATTTTTCTTATGGCATTTTGGGCACATGGCTAGAGAATGTGCACTCAAAAGGAACCCCTATGCTAGATTTACTTGGGTTCCTAAGATGACTAATAATCAAGGGCACAAAAAGATTTGGGTACCTAAAGTTGCCTCTTCTCCTTTTTGTAGATGGAGCACCATCCTCAAGCAAGTAGGAGCACTTAGATCTTGGATAGCGGTTGCTCAAAGCATATGACTGGTGACATCAACCTAGTTACAACTCTATCAATCAAGGATGGTGGGCATGTAATATTTGGGGACAATGCCAAAGGTAGATTGTTGGCATTAGAGATATAGGTATACTTCCTTACTCATACATTAAAAATGTTTTATTAGTTGATGGCTTGAAGTATAATTTAATTAGTATATCTCAATTGTGTGATAATGGGTATGTAGTTATATTTGAAACATCTAAATGTATCATTAAAAGTGCACCATCAAATGACATTATTTTCATTGGAAATAGGCATGAGAATGTGTACACATTAGTTCTAAATGTATTGTCTAATTCTCATGTTAGATGCTTAGTAGCTACGAAAAATGATTCTTGGTGGTGGCATAGAAGGCTAGGACATGGTAGCATGAGCCTCATCCAAGAAATAACTAAAAAAGACTTAGTTAAAGGATAGACTTTGTGATGTATGTCAACATGGTAAACAAATTAAGTCTTCCTTTCATAGTGTAAATCAAGTTACCACATCTAGAACACTTGAACTTGTGCATATGGACCTCTTTGGTCCTTGTGATGTTGCTAGTCTAGGTGGTAAGCTCTATTGCTATATTTTGGTTGATGATTTTTCTAGATTTACATGGGTTTTCCTCCTAGCTAAGAAATATGAAACTTTTGAATTTTTTAAAAAGTTTGCTAGGAGAGTCATAAATGAAAAAGGAATTTTGATTTTGAAAATTAGAAGTGACAATGGAGATGAATTTAAAAACATTTTTTTTTTTTTGGAATTTTGTGATGAACTTGGTATTGAACGTACATTTTCCTCCCCTAGAACCCCTCAACAAAATAGGGTGGTTGAGAGGAAGAATAGAACTTTACAATAAATGGCTAAGACTATATTTTGCGAAAATAATTTGCTTAAGTATTTTTGGGCCGAAGCCATAAACACCTCTTGTTATGTGTTAAAGCATGTTTTATTGAGACATCGAATTAAGAGAACCCTTTTTGAGCTTTGGAATGATAGAATCCCAAGTGTGGGATATTTTGAAGTTTTTGGATGTAAATGTTTCATCTTAAACACTAAGTAGCATCTAGGAAAATTCGATTCTAAATCCGATGAGGGTATTTTTCTTGGATACTCAAATAGTTCTAAGGCATATAGAGTATATAATCGTAGAACTATGATTGTTGAAGAATCTATGCATGTTACTTTTGATGAAACTAATGATTCTTCAAGGAATGTTAAGATTGTGAATGTAGGTGAGGAACTTGAGGAATTGACCTTTCATGATAAGGAGGTTGAAGATGAACTCAATGAGGAACCATATAACGGAGAACCTTCATCCTCATCCCTACCTCAAGTTGGAGGAGAAGAAGAAGCTCTACCTCCTCTCCCAAAAGCATACCAATTGATAAGAGATCATCTAATTGATCAAGTCATTGGAGAGCCATAAACGGGAGTTACCACACGTTCTTAACTTAGAAATTTTTGTCAATATGTAACTTTCATTTCTCAAGTAGAGCCTAAAAATATTAAGGAAGCCATAGAAGATGAATTTTGGGTTATTGCCATGCAAAAAGAACTAAATCAATTTGTAAGGAATGATGTAAGTGTTTCGCTTTTATATGTTGGCTATATTTGGCAAAAATGTCCTAGGTAAAATCTCAATTTTTGCACAGTCACACTATGAGGAGCTCTACCTATATAATGACATGTGAGGACAAATTCAACCTCATCTACAGTTTGTGGTTTTCTAGATAAGTATGCTGGGAATGAGTTGACTGTTGGACTTCTTTATTAATGATAATTCTCTTTGTTGTCTCTGAGATCTTTTAATCATTGTTAATTATTGCCCAATTAACTTTTAGAGATGAGGTCCTCTTTAATACTTTCGGGTGTTACTCATTTGATCTTTATAGTTTCTATGAGTTATGCACTGACTATTTGTTTTGATCTGATGACTGTTGTTTGTTAAACAGATGGTTTCATCAAACAAATAGTTATGACAACATTGATTCAAATCTTTCAGTTGTCACTTATAAATTCCGATGAAAGAATCTGATTTGTAACTCTCTTTAAGTGCAAACATTATGATGCCTGTTATTCAAAGGAGTTGAGAATTCTGAGTGCAAAACTACTAAGTGCAGACGACAACAATCTATCCTTCTTATCTTCAAGTGAAGTTAGTTTTGGGCTGATAACTCGCTACAACACGAGGACTATGTGGAGGATGGACCTTTGTGGCTGGGATGTCATAGAGAGGCAAGTTGATATGTACTTGTAATAACAAATAAGTTTTTGTTATTTTCAATTCACTATAGTACTGGTAGTTAGATTTCGAGTGTGAAATCCTGAGGACTTATATTGTACTTATAAAGAGTGAATTGAACATTTGTCTGGTGAGTGCCCTGTAAATTAGGTGACATATTTTGTCACTGAACTGCGTAAACAAACTTTTTGTGTTTGCGTGTGATTTTTATTTTTGTTCTTACTCTGCTACTATTGGGATGGGAATAAGAAACATAGCGGAAATAGCAATTTAAAAAATTCAAACCATCCTGAAAACAACGATCTACTTTAGCAACAATTAAGGAATTCATTCTACGAGTAGAAGGAAAAGGTATACCTCATACCGCGGTTGGTATGGCTGCTCCTACCCCGTCTTGAGGCGCACACATCCACGTCCTCCAATGATAGTCCACAACAAGCACCTCACAACAATAGGTTGTGGCTCAATGGAGAAGCTTTCTCAATCCCGAATTCCACCAAGGCAAGGTCGGCCCTTCCACCAAGAATCGGGCACCAAAAAGGGAAGGAGAGAGGATGAGAAAACACCGCAACAAAAGAGAAGAGGTGAAGATACCTCGCTGTCCTCTTGGACTCCTCCAAGAAGATGAAGATTGCAGCACACCCAAGAAAAGAAGACACCTTCAATTTTGGCTTCGCAAAAACTGGGGAAGGAGCACGTAGATGGCCGGCCACCTATGGAGAGGAGGAGTTCTTTGGAGCCTTTCTCTTAACCAACCCCTCCTATGGGGTGTTTGGCCACTATTTATAAAGAGGAGGGAGGGGGGGGGGCTACAAGAGTGGACCCTGCCCCCCTAAAAACTCTGTCCTAGGAATTCAAAATTCCGGGGTTTGTCTCCAAAAAATAATTTATATTTTAATGGCTTCATAATTAATTCAAAATTAATTAAATCTATTTAAATATAAACTTTAATTTATCTCTATAAATTAAGAGCCTATAAACAGAATGATAATTATCTAAATAAACCAATCCCCTAACCAATAGGAAAGAGATTTATCAAAATAATTATTAATTAATAGAATCATGATTTATCCTCATAAATCATATATCTATTAATTTTATGACTTATCTCCATAAATCAAATTCTTGTTAATTAGGATTTATCCAAATTAATTAATTCTCAATTAATCGGTTAGGGTCATGGTTAGAAACTAATTTTCCCACCATGTATATTTGATTCAAAATCAAATTATATTTAATTCATAATTAAATACATTCCCGGTCAAGTAGGTAATTAAATATTTAATTCATAATTAAATTTAATCAACTACATTATCACGTTCCAATCCCTACAATTTAGGGATGCCCTACAAATTAGGGCTACCAAGGAACTTCTTCCTCGCTCATTCATTCCTCTATGAAACATCTTTCCTATCATGTCCGTAAACGAGATCCGTGATCGAGTTGCAGCATGTCCATGCTAGTAGACATATAGGGCCGCATTTGGACTTTATCTCATAAGGTCTGTTATGAGGTTAGCCTGTTGTGTGTGACCCATTGGGCTCCACACTAAGCTAGTAGTGAGTTGAGCATAACGGAGAGCCGAATCCAATAAAACGATTTCTATTCGAATCTTACGAGCCACCACTAAAACCCTTTACTGTGATCGTGAGAGACTCCACTCACAAGTCAAGATTGACGTCTAGCAACGTGCCATGACTACTCGGACAGTGTGAGGTAGGGGTGAGAAAAAAAAACCGATTTTTCGATTAACCGAAAAATTAGTCCGAAATTGATCCGGTTTTTCCTGTTAACCGAACCGGTTTTTTCGGTTTCGGTTTTTATTTTTTGAAAAATCAGTTTTCGGTTTCGGTTTGAGAGGTAAAAAGTCCACCGGTTTTAGTTAACCGACCGGTTTGATATAATTTATTAATTTGTAATATATATATATATATATATATAATAATGATTTATAAATTATAATAAATTATAATAAATTACAAAAAAATTATAAAAAAATACAAAAAATTATAAAAAATTATATAAAAAATATATTAAAAATTATTAAAAATTATAAAAAAAATTATAAAAAATCAAAAATATCAAAAAAATATTAAAAAAATAGAAATAAAAATATTAGTTTTTGTAGAACATTATCTTGGTTCAAGTGGTTTCACTTTTTTTTTCTTTTTTCTCAATGAGAATTCGATATTTGTTTGGATTTTTCTCCATGATTTGCATAATATTATTAAGTTTGTAGGTTAAAAAATTTTATTGGTTAATCAGAAATTATTAGTTAACCGAACCGAAATAACGGTTAATCGATGTTAATGGACCAGTTTACGGTTAATAGTTTGAAAAACCGAAGTTAATGGACCATTTTTTTTTTTTGCTAATGGACCGGTTAACTGGTCCATGCTCACCTCTAGTGTGAGGTTCAATCTATAGGGATTAGACGTCCTTCGGTGATTAGTTACTGTGCAATTAAGTCCTTTAGTTACAATGTCCCGAATACGACTAGGGTACGAAAAAAGTGTCAAACCCTAATATCGATTTATATTTTATTCCTGCCAAGTCGTCGTCTTAATAATGACAGGTCAGACAACTTCTTAACGACATTCATATCTACTATAGCTAGAGATTCCCGAGTCGACACTTGTAGGGACACATAGAATATTATCTTTTATCACTATGAGTAACTAATTCCATATTGGTTGCTCACATACCTCCACGGGTGCTTTCCCATGCCCAGAGGTACCCGGCTGTCACGCCCCAACTCAGGGTCACGTGACCGGCCAGGGTATACGTGTCTATACCCCGCAGCCTAAACCATGCACATACCAACTCAACAATGAAATAATAGCGGAAAGAAATAACAAGTTTCATTTCAATGTAAAAACAAAACCAAACTAGATTTTATTATAAGTAGTGTGCGGAAATAACAATTGAAGTTCAACATTTTAAAAGACCAGATACAATAAATTCTGAAAAAAATGACATAAATGCCCTCAGGGGCTACAACTCCAAATCAAACCAACAAAAGTACATGACCACTACCAAAAGACTCGACTACGACCTAACTAGGACTGCTATGAGACCATGCGGCTCCTCTGCCCTCCAGCGACGCCAAGTGCTCCAACCCACCTCACCGGTCAGGCTCTACAAATAGAAATCAAATGACAACGGGTGAGTTCAAAGAAATCAGCGAGCGGTTCTACCAACCCCCACAAATAAACAACACAGAGATAAGCAAGAATAACATCTATCTCTACAGGAGGTAAAGTCACGAAGGTGTGACTATCTAACAGGCCAACTGGCCACACATGCCTCAAGGCATCCAACCCTCAAAGAGTGGAGTACATCAGGCCGAAGCCTATCATGCCCGAAGGCAACAACACATACTAGGATAATCGGGAAGGCCCTCCTAACTTATCCTAGTATAAGGGAATTCGGGAGCAATCGGGAAGGCCCTCTAAACTCGCTCCTCGAGACGTGATATCACAAGAGTAGTCGGGTAGGCCCTTCGAACTTACTCTATATAGACATCACAGGAATAATCGGGTAGGCCCTCCGAACTTATTCATCTTAAAAGTCACCTCAGGGATAATCGGATAGGCCCTCCGAACTTATCCCGCAAGGCCAAACCGGAACAATCGGAAAAGGCCCTCTGAACATGTTCCACGGGTTGAGAATTTGCCATCCAACTTTTCGGGCCAAGCTCGCAATCCGGTTCCTAAGCAAGCCGCTCCACCATTCAAAAAGATTTGGCGCAACATGACCTAAGTCAAGACTCTCCTACGGTGTCTTAGGGGTGTCCTTATTAAGGAGCGTCTTAACACTCCAAAACCCAACCCCACCTCCTAGACACGTAATGTCATGAACCCGTGTGGTTTTATTTCATGCAAATTTTATGTGTTGGTTCATAACAAATTATACTGACCCTTTTACCCAATTTTAATTATGCAATTAAAATTTAGTTTACCACAATTAGGGTTTTGTTTTAGCTTACTATTCTGTCCGAAACTGATGTATCTAGCCCGAATCTGATCTCAAGAGTGTGTCCTATAGTTTCAAACTATATTTTATGGTCGAAATGATAGGTTATATGACTATATTCAGAGATCTAATCACATCATAACAGTGAAAACAAAAATTAGTCCGGATTCAACAAACAACATATAAATTTCAGCAAGCTGGAATTTTCAGCACAACATGAAATAAAATCCGAATTTTCATAATTAAATCCTTAAATGACTAAGATCACATATTCATGTCATCATGCTCATCACACATATAGTCTCATAATTTTTACTAATTAAAAACTAGCATACACATCAAGATTTTCTTAATCAAGAATCAAGGCAACAACTAGATTATATCGTCAAGAACATCTAAAATTCCATGATGATGTTACAACCAAGATTCCAGAAGATTAAATCTAAAAAATCACAGATCTTCCATTAAACACATGCCCCATGATATAAGATCTAAATTAATAATCTAAGCATGGCATGGAAATCAAGAAAAACCTGAAATCGTCATCTAGGCATTTCATCGAACACCTTGAGGGCACCCTAATCTCCACCTTGGCCAAGCACCCCTAGGAGAGTACTAGGGTTGCCGAGCCACCTAGGGGAGTGCCCGGGGTTCCCTATCACAAAACCACACAAGATTCGATAGCTAAAACACAAGTTTCAATGGAAAAACAATACAAGAAGATCATGAGCCCAATAGGCTCAAGAACATGGTGAAGAAACCCGAGAAGGAAGGGTAAAAACCACTCACCTAATTAAGGAAAGGATTTGAGAAGAAAATCCAATCGATAGCCTCCGATTTTGGCTCTGAAATCCGGCGGCTCAACCCAAAGAAGAGGAAGGACAGGCGACGGCTCCTCCCAAGCCGCCGGCTCCAAGGGAAAAAAGGAAAGAGGGCAAGAGGGGGTAGCTGGCTTGCTGGTGGCTCCCTCGGCTCGACTCCATAGGGAAGGGAAAGGGAAGAGGGTTGGAGGCTCAGGCGGTGCCGGCGGCTCCAAATAGAAGGAAGGAGACGAAGGAGAAGAGGGAAAGCTTTAGGCGGCGGCGGCGGCAAGGGAAGGGAGAACGGGGGGGGGGGGGGGGGGGGGGGGAGAGGGCTGGCGGCTTGGCTGATGGCTGGCTCCTCTTCTCAAAATTTTGTGTGGCTCCAAATAGGGAGCCACAAGCCAAGGGGAGGGAGGGGTTTTTATACTCCCTCCTCAAACCCTAACCCTTCTAAACCCTTTATCCAACCCGCATCCACCTCAAGCCAAACCCGTACCCGAACCCGCTAACTTAAATTAACTTAATTAATCATATTCTCCACATAATCAACCAATACATGCACATAATTAAACAATCATGCAACATAAGATAAAGTTAAATAAATCTATTTATGCAAGCAAAATTCACATAATTCATATCCTACTTACTTGAGCTCGCAAGCTCGCACCAGACCATGGTCGACTCGTCTTGACCTCGAACTAGTCCACTAGGCTGGCAAACACAAATCATAAAAGGAAAAAAAAATATAAGATTAAATATCTAGGATATTACACCGGCACATGACAATGATGACCAAGTAAGGATAAGTCCAAAGCAATGGGTCGACACTCACAAGGTAACCACAACAACCTCAGGTCCAAGGACTGCTTGCACGTACTATCACCCGAGGAACATCCTATCAACACTCAAGTACGGATTCCATTTTGTGTTCCTTGTGTAGGTCCGTTTAGTGAACTCATTCCCTAATGAGCATCCACACTTGTACATTAAATGACGACTCATAGGTAACTATGAGATCAATTATCCCTTCTCGTATAAGGTATGTACCAAGTGCACCAGTCTATCTGAAATCACCAATCCCCTAATCGGTGATCCTACGACTAGGAACATTTAGAACAGGGGCATCTAGATTCCATGTCTCACTGTTATGATCTCATCATAGCCTTGGAATCAATTGCCCGGGTTCTTGGGGTTCATCACAATCTAATATATACAAAATATAGATGCAGCATATGATGAAAAGTTGCTTCATATTATTCATTAACCAAAAAATAGTTCCCTACACATCAATATGTGATTGGCTCAAGGGAACTATTTCTTTCAGCTACTATTAGCACTTGTAGCCAATCATTGCAGTATTTAATACCCATACAACTAAAGTGGTGATCGAACTGTTGCTGTAGTAATAGCTTTGTGAATGGATCTGCTATATTGTCTTTCGTGTCGACATGTTTGATATTTATAACACCACGTCCAACGATCTCTCTGAATAGGTGATACCACCTTAGGATGTGTTTCAACCGCCTGAGTCTGCCAGTTTAAGATCAAACTCTTATGCTGGAGAAAATAGAAGAAGTCAATTGTTTAGACAAAAGGATGATCTCAAATAGAATGTCAAAGGCATCCAATGCTTTGAATGTGAAGGATTTGGACAAATGAGATCATAATGCCTAAATCATTAGAAGAAGATGAAGAAGTCATTCACTGCTACTTGGAGTGACGATGATGAAGAAACTAACTTCGAAGAGTATGAACGAGGCAACTTTAGAGCCTTCATAGCCTGCATAGATGACACAGTTAAGACTGTCGACATCTCTGATGCAGATAGTGATCATTGCAAAGTTTAATATGCAGATAGTCTTGAGGAAGCCTATCAGGAGATGTTCGACAAATGGGTTAAAGTGGCAAAACTTAATAAGTCTCTCGTCGATCAGAACAAACTTTTGGTTGAAGAAAAAAAGACTCTTAAGGAGAAAGTTCAAACCCTTCAAAGATTGATTGTTCAAAAAGAAGACAAAGAGTCTAAGTTGATTTTCGATCTTGAAAAGATAAAGAAGGAAGTTAGAATGATGAATTCTACAGGTACTCTTAACAAATTTTGAGTGCAGGAAAAAGTCCTTCTAATCATAAGGGACTAGGATACACTAGTTCATGTAAGTTGAAACCTCGATCTCAACTGCCTACTCAATCGAAGAACTTTCATAGAGGCTCTTTAAGTCATCAAAAGCCTGCTACAAGAAAGGGAAATAGGGTGCCCATATGCTACTTATAGCAAACTATTTCAAACTCTGCAACAAACTGAGGAGAAAGAATCATATAAATTAACCAAGGAAAAAAGTTAAGCAAATATGGGTAAGAAAAATTGATCTTAACTGTCATGTTACTTTTATATCAAAGACTGTTTCTTCTGTTTGATCTTGGTATGTCGACAGTGGATATTCTCAGCATATGACTGGAAGTCCTGAAAATTTGAAAGATATTCAAGAACATGGAGATGGAACTGTCACTTTTGGAGATAGAGGATATGAAAATGTCATAGGAGTTGGAACTCTAAATGTTCCAAGAATTCCTAATATAGAAAATGACTTGCTTGTAAGTGATCTCAAGGCTAATCTTGTGAGTATAAGCCAATTGTGTGATCAAAATTTAAATGCTCAATTGACTAAAAATAGTTGCAAGGTTCTTGATAAGGATGGTGATTGTATTCTTGAAGGGAACATATCTAGAGACAACTGCTACAAAATTGCTTATTCTTCTATTTACCTTTTAGCTGTCTCTCCTAACATTAATCTGTGGCATCAACGGTTAGGCCATGTTAATTACAAAGATCTGAAGAAACTTGTAAATGCTGAAGCGGTTAGAGGCATTCCTAAACTTTCAAGAGAACTTGAAGCTGTATACGGCTTGTCAAGAAGGAAAGCAAACTAGGAAGTCTCATTAGCAGTTACAACTGGTAGCTACTTCTAAACCTCTTGAGCTTCACTTGGATCTTGTCAGTCCTATGCAGGTTGAAAGTATTGTTGGTAAAAAGTATATCCTTGTTTGTCCAGATGATTTCTCATGTTTTACTTGGACAAAATTCCTAAAAGAAAAATCCAATGCTTTTAGCATTTTTAAATCTCATTGTTTGAGACTTCAGAATGAACAAGAATTCCCTATTCTGAAGGTGATCAGAATAAAGAGTACGTGATCATGGAAGAGTATTTGAGAACATTTCGTTCTCTGAATTCTGTGATGAAAACGGTATATCACATGAATTTTTTGCTCCAAATACTCCTCAACAGAATGATGTAGTTGAAAGGAAGAATCGTACTATTCAGGAGATGGCTCGTGGTATGCTTAAGTGTAAGCGGATTTCTCAAAGATTTTGGGATGAAGTTATCAACATAGCTTGTTACATTATAAATCGAGCTTATCTCAGACCAAGATCTACTAAAACTCCTTATTAATTATGAAAAGGTAGAAAACCAAACTTTACATATTTTCATGTTTTTGGTAGCAGGTTCTATGTTCTAAATGATAGAGAATACCTTGGAAAAATGCAAAGCAAAAGAGATGAGCATGATGGGAGAACTCTCCTTCATGCTTGGACTTCCAATCAAGCAAACCAACAAAGGCATCTTCATCAATCAAGCAAAATACAGCACGGAGCTCATCAAAAGATTTGGGATGAACGAAGCTAAGATTGCTTCAACCCCAATGAGCACATCCATCAAGCTTGATAAAGATGTAGATGGTGTAAAGATAGATCAAAAGTGATATCGAGGTATGATTAGTAGTCTCCTTTACTTAAACGCAAGTAGACTAGATATCATGATTAGCATATGTGCATGTGCTAGGTTTCAATCGTGCCCCAAGATGTCTCATTTAAGTGCGGTCAAATGCATATTGAGATATCTAAAAGGAATAGTTAAGTTAGGATTATGGTATCTAAATGATGCATCTTTTGAATTAATTGGTTTTTCCGATGTCGATTTTGTCGGGTGTAAAGTAGATAGAAAAAATACTAGTGGGTGTTGTCAATTCCTAGGGATGAGTCTTATTTCTTGGTTTTCCAAGAAACAAAACTCTGTTGCACTTTCAACTACCGGAGCGGAATACATCGCCGCGGCTAGTTGTTGTGCATGAGTCCTTTGGATGAAACAAACACTTATGGATTATGGACTTAGCTATTCATGTATACCCAATCATTGTGATACACTAGTGCACTTCACTTAACCTAAAATCCGGTATTCCACTCTAGTACTAAACACATAGACCTAAGGCATCACTTTCTTAGAGACAATGTATCTAAGGGAAATATTTCCGTAGAATTTGTGCCTACCGATAAACAATTTGCAGACATATTTACAAAATCCTTAAATGAAGAAAGCATTACCAACTTAAACATGCAATTAGGAATTTGCAATCTTCCACATGTTCGCGGCTAGTTGTTGTGCACGAGTCCTTTGGATGAAACAAACACTTATGGATTATGGACTTAGCTATTCATGTATACCCAATCATTATGATACACTAGTGCACTTCACTTAACCTAAAATCCGATATTCCACTCTAGTACTAAACACATAGACCTAAGGCATCACTTTCTTAGAGACAATGTATCTAAGGGAAATATTTCCGTAGAATTTGTGCCTACCGATAAACAATTTGCAGACATATTTACAAAATCCTTAAATGAAGAAAGCATTACCAACTTAAACATGCAATTAGGAATTTGCAATCTTCCAAATCATGCCTTTTTCAAAATCGGTTTTTGTGTAGTATCATCACACTATTGTAATGCCTTGTAATGGGGCTTTGAGACTTATCGGTGTTTATCTACCATAGGCTCACATTGATAGGAAAGACTATAGTCTTCACGATAAACTCATTAATAGTACCATGCATTCTTACCCTTTTTGATTGATATCAAAAGCGAGAGAAAAAGAGTTGGTCACATTTGTTTTATGATACATATAGATAGGGGAGTCATAAGTTAGATATGCATGTTGATAGGCGGAGCCTAAGTTAGTCTCTTATTGGTTTTATCTTGAAACTCACAAATGAGCACTTATCAAGTTTCACATATTGCTTATTTTTCATGTTTTATTTGTCATCATCAAAAAGGGGGAGATTGTTGGCCCAAGGGTTGCCCCTAGACCTCATTCTCTATTTTGATGATAACAAGCATGAAACTAACTCATTTGTCGAGTTTTGAGTTCAGGTTGATGGAATGATACGAGTGCGAACTTTGTTCGCAAAAATGCCAAGAAATGTCAAAAATGGCTCCAACGACGATCCCGTAGATTCCTAGGATTAGAAATAGAAATTAATGTAATATGCCTCTAGGATATCAACCCAAACCTGATTGTAATAAATCCAAAGTCAAAACTCGAAAAAAAACTCAAAAATGAATGTCGTGCAAAAAATCAATAGAAACTACAGTTTTTGGGTTCCGGCCGATGGGCAGCCGATGGTCGGTCGACCAGCCATCAGTCGACCATCGACTGGTAGACCTCAAAAATGGGCAGTGAGCTCCGATCGATGGCCGGTCTCTCAGACGGTCGACCAGCCATCTGCTGGTCACCGACCGAGCAGCGCCAACGGGCATAAAAATGTCTGTTGTGTGACCTGTTTGGTGAGGGGTTATAAATACCCCTCATAACCCTTCACCTAACCTCTCTCACTATTTGATTAAGCCTTCAAGACAGTTCTAAAGGCCTTCTAGAGTTGATTTCCACGCTCAAGCTTCATTGATTCGTCATCCATTTGAAGTGTTCTTCGCGACTCGACTTCACCTTTAAATTTCACCATCTGATTTGAGGTGTTGAAGGCTTGTAAAGCTAAGAAGGGAACACACAAGTTTGGTTTACCTTCTTGTTCCCTTGTTCTTGTTTTCTATAGTTGTTGAAGTGTATTTCTCATTATAGCTTGTAAGGTGTGCTAGGTATGAAAGAAATAGTGCCCTTGAGCCAATCACATGTTGATGTGTAAGGAACTATTTTTTCTTAATGAATAATATGAGGCAATTTTTTATCATATGCTGCATCTATATTATGTATATATTAGGTTGTAATGAACCCCATGAACCTAGGCAATTGATTCCAAGACCATGATGAGATCATGCCAGTGAGACTTGGTATCCAAATGCCCATGTTCTAAATATTCCTAGTCGTAGGATCACCGATTAGGGATTCGTGATTCCGAATAAACTAGTATTCTTGGTACATGCCTTATACGATAATGGGTAGCTGATCTCATAGTTACCTAGGAGCCTTCATTTAATGTACAAGTGCAGGTGCTCATTAGGGAATGAGTTCACTGAACGGACCTGCACAAGGAACACAGAATGAAATCCTTACATGAGTGTCGATAGGATGCTCCTCGGGTAATAGTAGGTGCAAGCAGTCCTTGGACCTGAGGTTGTCATGGTGACCTTGTGAGTGTCGACCCATTGCTTTGGACTTATCCTTACGTAGCCTTCAGTGTCATGTGCAGGATACCTCTGGGCATGGGAAAGCATCCATGGAGGTATGTGAGCAACCAATATATAATCATTTACTCCTAGTGAGATAATATAATGTCCTATGTGTCCCTGCAAGTGTCGACTCAAGAATCTCTGGCCAAAATAGATATGAATGTCAAAAAAGGGTTTCTAACATGTCATTATTGAGGCGATGATTTGGCAGACAGAATATATATGAATCGGTATTAGGGTCTAACACTACTTCTATACCCTAGCCGTATCAGGACATTGTAACTGAGGGGCTTAGTTGCATTGTAACTAATCACCGAAGGACGTTAGATCCATGTCGATTGAACCTCACACTATCCGAGCAGTCATGGTACGTTGGTAGACGTCAATCTTGACTTGTGAGTGGAGTCACACATGATCATACTAAAGGAGGACTAGTGGGCTCATGGGATTCGAATAAAAGATGTTTTATTGGATACGACTCTCCGTTTTGCACAACTCACTGCTGGCTTAGTGTGGGGCCTAATGGGTCACACATAATAGGCTAACCTCTGAAAAATCTAATTTCTTCAGTAAAAATTTCAAAAAATTTCAGTAAGAATATAATTTGATATGGGTTTTGGAAATTGGATTTCAAAACATTAATGTATCGTTTTTTCCAAATGTTCATTTTTCCGATACTTTGATTTTTGGTCCAATCTTCGAATGAGACTTCAAGTAAGATATTTTGAATTCACTTTTGGTATCGTTCAAATATTTTAGAGAGAAAATTCATTTCTAAAATGAATTTTGACTCCTTGACCGATACTTGGAAATATTATTACTTGAGTTTGATACATGATTTCTAGTTTTAGATTATGTTTAGCATTCTATGATATCATGTATTGATTAGTCTCATTTGTATGTATGTTTTCATCCCTTGAGTTGAGATCTACATGTTTTCATTAAAACAAGTTTTTAGGTCCCAACTTTGACTATAGGTTGACATTTCTTGCCCTTTTTGATTGATGTCAAAAGGGGGAGAAAAATATAGATAAAGGGGAAGAAAATATAGGAAAACCATGCATATAGATAGGGGGAGTTTATTTCCATACATATGCATGTCCTTTGTGCTTTAATATATATATTTTCTTAAGGATATTTGTCATCATCAAAAGGGGGGAGATTGTTGGCTTAAGGTTTTCAACCTTGGTCTTAATCTTGGTTTTGATGATAACAAACATGGAACTAATGTTTCATTGAGAAATTTTTCAGGTTCCAAGTCAATTAGCGCACGACGTCCTCGATCGAAAATATCGAAGAAATTAGAAAATTGGAAGGACGTTGGTCGACGCGCTCGGATTCTTTGGGAAGTTAGAGTTTAGGTTTACGGTGTCTAGATAAATTGTAAATCCACATGATGATGCAAAGAAACCCAAAAACCTATCCCGAACCCAAAAACATGAAAACCCGGGAACCGCCCTGAAACTCACTAAGCCTAGGCAACTCCTTGGAGAGCTATATGACCTAGATATTTTTCTAACATAAAAAATGGCGGTAATTGTTCCTTGGGTTAAAACTAGATGACGAGGTATTTTTAAGGATTTTTTGGAAGCCTTTAGCCTACCCATACTTGACTCGAAAGATTAGAAAAAAAAAAATTTCCGGAAATTTGTACTAGACCCCAAAAACTAGATTTTGATTCTTAAGGATTTTGATTTTTTAGATATTTTTATTGAATCCAAATGGGTGGTAATCCTTATATAACATTTATATTTTAAAGTTAATAAATGTTATATAAGTAGACTTAGCGAAGACGGAACTAGAAAATGAACAAACAAAGCCTAACCAAACTGCCCAGTCCATGTTCGATCGATCGGTCGGTCGATCGAATGGTATCAAAATCTGGCAGTAGCCAATTCGATCGACCGAAGTGTGCCAAAAATTGGCAGTGGCTACTTCGGTCGACCAAGCGATCGATCGGACAACAGAGGAGCCAGTTCGCGATATAGTCAGTCGACCCTCCGATCGACCAAATAGAGCAGCAGAAGTAAGAATTGCCAGCGGTCGCTTGGCGGTCGACCGACGATCGATCGGCAAGCGACCGAACGGCGTTCAACGGGCAAAAAAATGCCCGTTGAGGAGCTGTTCGGTTGAGGGGTTATAAATACCTTTCACCTATCTTCTTTAAGCCCTCTCAACAAATGATTCAATCTTCCAAAGAGCCATTCTTGATCATTCTCAAAGTATTTCTTGAGTCATCCCTTTGACAACCCAAGTTTCAATGATATATCCTTGATCTTGCCTTCAAGCCTTGAACGATTCATCATTGAGGCATCAAGAGGAACTAGGACTCTTGTCTAGAGCTAAGTATTTGTTGTATTATTTATTTGCTCCATTACTTGTGAATTTTTGTGATTTATTTCATTGTATTTGAGCGTGTAAGAAGACCTAGTGTTAGGTCTTGTGATTGAGTGGTATCCTTGGTGTAGAAGGTGTAAAGCCAGTTGTGTAAACATAGTTTACTAGGATTAGTTGAGTTGTCTCTTAGGATTGAGGTGGAAGAGTGCTCTCGGTAAGAAGGCGGAGACTTCTGGGCGTGGAAGTGCCTTAGGTTGAGAGTGAGACTCTTCGGGTCAAAGTCCTCTTTGTAAGGGAAACGATTTAATCTAGTAAACTAAGTTTGGAAATCCTAAGTGGGTGCTTAGGTAGTGGAGTAGGCATTGGGGCCGAACCACTATAAATTCTTGTGTTTGCATTGATATCTTGTTTGTATTAATTACTTTATCATTTATCGCTTCCGTATTTAGTCATCGAATTATAAATTACCTAAGTAGCTTAAGAAAAAGTTTAGAATCAGAATTAGGCGACAAATTTAGTTAACACACTATTCACCCGTCCTCTAGTGTTGCCATTTCACCCAACACTATTGATAGGCTTTTAATTTATGGAGATAAATTAAAGTTTATATTTAATTGGATTTAATTAATTTCAAATTAATTATGAATCCATTAAATATAAATTACTTTTTGGAGCGAAACCTAGATTTTTTTGGAAATCCGGGAGAGAATTAAGGGGAGGGGCCAAGTCTTTGTTTGTAGCCGCCTCCCCCCTTCTTTTTATAGTAGCTAAACCTCCTCTTGGAGGCTAAGAGAGATTTTCATTATTTTGAGGAGTCAAAGAGGAAGAAGTTTCTTCTTCCTAGGGTAGTCGGCCACTTTCCTCCCCTTCCCCGAGTTTTCCCACAAGCTGGAGAGACATTTCTCTTCACCTTCGTGTGCCGCCCCTTACTTCCTTTGGGGGAGTCCTAAGAGGATAGCAAGGTATATCCTTGTTCCTCCTCTCGTTCTGAGGTTTTCTCATCTCCTCTTCCTCCCATTTTGGAGCCTGGTTCTTGGTGGAAGGGCTAGCCTAGCCTTTGGGGCTTCGGGTTTGAGGAAACCTCACCATTGAGCCACTATGAGTCCGGTTGATCGATGCCCCCTTGATGCGAGGAGCTTGGTGTGGACTAGCATTGGAGGACGTGCACGTGTGCATTTTGATTTGGGGATAGGAGCAGTGAGTTCAGCTGCAGTATAAGGTATACCATCTCCACTACACTAGCCGTTAGGATTCCTTGAATTTTGCTAAAGTATATCACTATTTTGGGATGGTTTGAATTTTTAAATATCTATTTCCTATGTGTTTTCAATTTCCATCCCTTCAGTGGTATCAGAGCCACCTTAGCAAATTTTTGGAATTTTTATTTCGTGTTTTGGTCACGTTTACGAACCGTTCGCTCCCTAAACATCATGCTGCCTGGTTTTGGTTTTCGGGGCTCTTTGAGTCATTTTCTTGGCTCCATGGTTCATGCGATGAATCAAGGTGGACAGAATGACGTCCATATTGATTTTGGATAGAATTCTAACTAAAAAATCCCATGGGTTTATTGTTGAACAGCCCCGAGAACCGAAAAATTTAGCATGTGTTGTTTGAACCATTTTGGGTGAAAACGTGGTCAGATTTGAGCGATTTTGGATTCTGTTTTTTCCTTTATTTTTCATATAAGATGTGATGCATGAAATGATGATTATGGATGAGCCCTATGTGCATGTGAATGTGTGTAATCATGGTTGTGTTGATTGCTTGTAATGGTTATAAAATTTCAGTACTGTAATTTTTTAATAGGGCCTGCATACCCCTGCCTTCCTCTTGAAAAATCTAATTGTAATTCACCTCTCCCTCTCCTAGAACCTTTCCCCAAGGGTTGTTTGGGGTCTTCTTCTTTTAGTTTTGTAAAATAAGATGTTTAGGGACTGTTTAGCAATGAGCATGCTAGCTGCCCCATTTGGTGCGTGCATGGAGAGGAGGTGTTTGGCGCCATGTTGATGACGGCTTGAACCCCGAGAAGGCATTGATGGAACTAGCAACATAAAAGGATGTTTTGGGCAGCACCTTGGCGAGAAGGATTTCCTAAAAACACTAGGATGGTAGCCTTCGTTCGCCCCGTGGCTCTAGTGGATCTTTTAGAACATCTATAATCATCCTTATTTCCTTTATGCTTTTATTTATAGCTTCTGCTTCAATTGTTGATTGCTTAGATAAATTATAATTGCATGAAGAAACCCTCCAATAATATTGAGTCCGAATGGCTAAGGTATCAAGAATATCGGTCATGCCTTTTGTCGTTATGAGGGGCAAGTGTGTCTATCATCACAACGGGTTTGTTGTGCACACACAAGGCCTTTTGTACTGATAGACACAATGCACCTTGTATGGCACATATCTGATTTGTGTCTCTGCTACCGGCTTGAACATGACTTACCTTCTTGAGCTACACTCAAGGGTGGTTGTTTTCTCTTTAGGGCATACAAACGATGGGTCCAACTCAACTAGGGCTCCTTGGTTTATTTTGCACATACAAGGCCTTGGTTTCCTTAGAGGCAAAACATATAGAAGTAACATAGTGATGTGATTGGTGAAGTGTTACCTACCTATGGACCTATTAGGGTTTGTCGTGTTACATGCGAGGCTCGAGTAGGAGAAGTGGGGTTCTATTTTTCCCCTAAGGAAGTCTACCAACGAGGACTTCCTGCTTCTAAACCGGAGGGTATTATGGAACCGCAAAAATTAGTGGGAGACATGATCAATTAAAAAGACCTCATTGATCATGCATGTAAAATGGTAGCTAATACTTGTCTTTCTTTTTGCTTGTAGCATTTCATCATCATCATGTCTAACACACTGTCATTACGTAGCATTCTTGATGCTAATAAACTCACTGGAACAAACTACATTGATCGGTTGCAAAATTTGAGGATTATCCTCACCCAGGAGAGTCTCTAGTATATCCTTGATAACCGACCACCGGATCCATCTATCCAAAGGGCTTCCAAGGTAGTAAAGGCTACTTACCAGATGACATCACTACTATACAGTGCATTATGCTCGCCTCAATGTTCAACGTGTTGCAGAGACAACATGAAAAGATGGACGCTAGAGCCATCCTCTCTCACCTCAAAGAGATGTTTGGTGAAGAGAGTTGGACTTCTAGGTTTTAGCTATCAAAGCAACTCTTCCAAGTCAAGATGACGGTAGGGACCCTTGTTGAAACTCATGTCCTCGAACTAATCGATTTGATCAAGGTTAGTGAAATTGGGCATAAGCATTGATGAGGGGCTAAGTCAGGACTTAGTACTCCAATCCCTCCCAAGGTCATTTTCATAGTTTATTATCAACTACCACATGAACAAGCTGGATGTCTCGCTTCTCTAGCTCCTTAATATGCTGAAGACTGTTGAGTCCCACCTTTCGAAGGAAAAGGACAAACTCTTGTTAGTGGGTAGTGCCCCTAAAAAGGCGAAGAAGCGCTCTGTTAAGAACAAAGTGAAAAACAAAATTGTGAAACCTAAGAAGGAAATCAGGAAAAGAAAAAGATTGCTTCTAAGGGCACTTGTTTCCATTGTGGTAAAGATGGCCACTAGAAGCGCAACTGCAAGGAGTACATTGCAAAAGTAAGGCAAAAGAGGGCTTTTGAAGCCCCTTCCATAGGTGCGTTTGTTATTGAAATAAATTTATCGTTACATAATTCTACTAAATGGGTATTGGATACCAGTTGTGGTTCTCACTACAGGAAAACAATCTTTCACCAACAAATTAATTTTGTTGGTATTACCAACAAAAATATCATTTGTTGGTATTACCAACTCATTTGTTGGTATTACCAACTCATTTGTAGGTAATTACCAACAAATATATCTTTATCCGTTGGTAATAACAATGGACAATTGTAATATCCGTTGGTAATACCTAGCATAGTATCACCAACGGATTTTACCAATGAAAATCCGTTGGTATTAGTATTACCAACGGATTCTTGACTATTACCAACAGATTTAATCCGTTGGTGATACCCTATTTTTTTGTAGTGTCACATTTGCAACTCATTGCAGGGGTTGAGAAAAAGTAGAATGCTGAACATGGGCGACTACGACCTCCGGGTAGGCAATGGCGCAAGAGTTGCACCTTTAGCCGTAGGAACCTATTGCTTATGTTTGCCTTCTAGCAAGACCATTGAATTGAATAATTGTTATTTCATTCCAGTTTTGATAAAGAATATTATTATGTTCTCTTAAGTTTGTTACTTGAACATGGTTATGAAATGTCTTTAAAGGGCAATTGTTGCCACATATATCATTTTGATGAGTTATATGGAACTAGACGTATATCGAATGGTTTAATGGTCTTAGATGTAACTAATAATATTTTTCATGTTGAAATGCACAAAAGAAAAACAGATAATTAGAACCTCACCTATCTTTAGCATTTGAGACTTGGTCATATTAATGCGAATCAGATGTACAAGTTGTTTAATTATTGGGTTATTTTACCCATTCAATTTTGAATCGATGCCAAATTGTGCATTCTGTCCCAAAGGAAAAATGACCCTGTCCCCCTCACTAGACGTAGTGAGAGGCCCGATGAGTTGTTAGAGTTGGTTCACGCAGATGTTTGCAAACCGATGACAACTCAAGCCATAGGTGGGTATTCCTACTTCATCACATTTACAAACGATGCATCGATGTTTGGATATGTCTACTTGTTGTCACATAAGTCCAATGCTTTTGAAAGGTTCAAAGAGTATAGGGCTGAGGTTGAGAAATAGTAGGGAAAAGTATTTAAACCCCTTCGATCAGATCGAGGTGGTGAATACTTATCCACTGAGTTCGTATGTTATCTCAAGGACAATGGGAGTGTCTCTGAATGGACCCCTCTTGGCACACCACAGCATAATGGAGTGTTTGAAAGGAGGAACCGCACATTGCTAGATATGATGCGGTCTATGTTTTGCTTTACTGATCTCCTGATTTCTTTTTGGAGATATGCGCTAGAAACCGCTATCTACCTTCTTAATAAGGTTCCCAAAAAATTTGTCTCTAGTACACCATATGAGATATGGAGTGGCAACAAACCAAGTCTAAGGTATCTCAAGTGTTGGGGTTGTCTTGCGTATGTAAAGAAGTTGGAGTCAAATAAACTTTATGCTAAATCAACCAAGTGCAGATTTGTGGGATATCCTAAAGAGGTTTTAGGGTATTACTTCTACCCACCAACTGAACAAAAGGTGTTTGTCAGTAGGCATGACACTTTCTTAGAAAAAGTATTTATCGAGAAAAGTGGGAGTGGAAGAAATGTTGAACTTGATGAAGATCAACAACCACAGATAGAATCGAAATGACTGGTGGATAGTCCACAGGTTGAACCAGTCATCGAAACTCTACCTCCCAACACTCTTCGTAGATCAGGAAGATTGCACCAACAACCTGAGATATTCTTCCTAACCATTGAGAATGATCAAGAAGACGTTGATCCACAATCCTATGATCAAGAAATCAAGGATGTTGATTGCAAAGGATGGCAGGAAGCAATGAAATCCGAAATAAATTTCATCTTCACCAACCAACTTTGGACTTTGGTTGACTTACCTAAAAGAGCCACTCCTATAGGATGTAAGTGGATCTTTAAAAGAAAGATCGGAGTAGATGGCAAGGTGGAGACCTATAAGGCCAGACTGGTTGCCAAAGGTTTCACCCAAAGGCAAGGTGTTGACTATGATGAAACTTTTTCCCCAGTAGGCATGCTCAAGTCCATTCGGATATTGCTAGCCATTGCGGCATGCCATGATTATGAGATCCGGCAAATGGATGTCAAGACTACATTCCTCAATGGTGAACCTGAGGAGGAAGTCTATATGACTCAACCATAAGGATTCGTATCGCCGGTAGGACCAGAGAAGGTGTGCAAGTTGTAGAGGTCCACTTATGAACTCAAGCAAGTCTCGAGGAGGTTGAACATCTATTTTGATGAGATAGTCAAAGAGTTTGGCTTTATCAAAAATGTGGATGAACCTTGCATTTACAAAAAGATTAGTGGGAGTGTCGTTGTGTTCATTGTGTTGTATATGGATTACATACTAATCATTGGGAATGATATTCCCATGCTACAGTTAGTGAAAGCATGGTTATCCAAAAACTTCTCCATGAAAGACCTAGGAGAAGCATCCTATGTACTCGACATTAGGATCTATAGAGATAGATCTAGAAGGATGCTTGGTTTATTCCAGTCTCGGTATATTGATATCGTGCTAAAAAGGTTTAGCATGGAAAGCAGTAAAAGAGGTTACTTGCCTATGAGTCATGGCATCATGCTCTCTAAGAAGATGTATCCCCAGACTATTGAGGAGAGAAAGACGATGAGTGATATGTTGTATGCTTCGACAGTAGGAGCCATCATGTATACGATGCTCTGCACTCGGCCTGATGTGGCTTATGCTCTAGGGGTGACCAGCCATTTTCAGGCCGATCTAGGAGAGGAACATTGGAAAGCCGTAAAGAACATTCTTAAGTACTTGAGAAGGACTAAAGATGTTATCCCAATTTATGGTGGGTCGGATTTTAATTTGGATGGCTACACAAATTCTAGCTTCTAGTCGGACCCTGATGATAGTAAATCCATTTCTGTGTATGTATTTACTCTGAACAGTGGTGCAATATGCTGGAAAAGTTCCAAGCAGGGTACTGTGGCCAACTCAATGACGGAAGTTGAGTACATCGCTGCAAGGAACGAGTGTGAATGAAGAAGTTATCAATGAGCTGGGTATTGTCTGAGGTTGCTGGTCCAGTCCCTATTTATTGTGGTAATACTGGGGCGATTGCTCAAGCAAATGAACCTAGATCCCATCACAAGTCAAAACACATCTTAAGGTGGTATCACTTGATCAGAGAGATCTTTGGACGTGGTGATATAAATGTCGAATGTGTCAACACGAAAGACAATATAGCAGATCCATTCACAAAGTCAGTATCACAGCAGCAGTTCGATCACCACTTTAGTTGTATGGGTATTAAATACCACAATGATTGGCTACAAGTGTAAGTGGGAGATTGATCGAAATAGTGCCCTTGAGGCAATCACGTATTGATGTGTAGGGAACTATTTTTGGTTAATGAATAATTTGAGGCAATTTTTCATCATATGCTACATCAATATTTTGTATATATTAGGTTGTGATGAACCCCATGAACCTGGGCAATTGATTCCAAGGCCATGATGAGATCATGCCAGTGAGACTTGGTATCCAGATGCCCCTATTCTAAATGTTCCTAGTCGTAGGATCATTGATTAGGAGATTGGTGATTCTGAATAGAGTAGTACAATTGATACATGTCTTATACGATAAGGGGTAGCTGATCTCATAGTTACCTATGAGCCGTCATTTAGGGTCTGTTTGGATATAGATCATTAAGGGGAAGGGAAGGGAATGGAGGGGAAGGGAGGGGAGGGGAGGAGAAAGGAGGAGAAAAATTAACCTTGTTCGGATATAGTTTAATAAGAGGAAGGGAAGGGAAGTGAAGGGAAAAATTAATCTTGTTTGAATGTACTTTGTAAGGGGAATGAAGGGGAATGAAGAGATCTTTTATTTAATAGACAATTATACCTTTTTTTATTTTTGTGTTATATATATATATATATTCTTCTTTTGTCATTTCTATTCCTAGATATATTAGGATTTTTTTGGCTGACTACAATTATTAGGATTAGGAAGAAAATAGAAAAAAAATGAAGAACAATAAGATTTTTTTTTGCCTTTGTGTTCAACAGAGATGAAAACAGGCCACTATGGTTTAATAAAACCTTATATATGTATTAAAATAATAAGGGTAATATAGTAAATTTATTTTGGATGATTTTTTTTTTTCACCCCCATTCAATCCCAAATCGGGGTTGAAATAAAATTAGGGTTTAGAGGGGAACTGAGTTAAATAATTCCCCTCCAATTCCTTTCCCCTAAATTAAAATTAGAAAACCAAACAAGGGGGAAAATTCTCCTCCCTTCCCTGCCCCTCCTTTAACCCTAATCCAAGCAGGGTGTTAATGTACAAGTGCAGGTGCTCATTAGAGAATGAGTTCACTGAACAGACCTGCACAAGGAATACATAATAGAATCCTTACATGAGTGTCGATAGGGTGCTCCTCGAGTGATAGTAGGTGCAAGCAGTCCTTGGACCGGAGGTTGTCATGGTTACCTTGTGAGTGTCGACCCATTGCTTTGGACTTATCCTTACGTGGCCTTCAGTGTCATGTGCCGGATACCTCTGGGAATGGGAAAGCATCCATGGAGGTATATGAGCAACCATTATGGAATCTGTTACTCCTAGCGAGAGAAGATAATGTCTCATGTGTTCCTGTAACTGTGGACTAAGGAATCTCTGGCCAGAGTAGATATGAATGTCAAAAAATGATTTTTGACATGTCACTATTAAGATGATGACTTGGCAGGAAGAATACATATGAATCGGTATTAGGGTTTTGACACTTCTTTCGTACCCTAGCCATATACATGAAATTTTAACTAAGGGACATAGTTGCATGGTAACTAATCACTGAAGGGCGTTCGATCCCTATAGATTGAACCTCACATTATACGGGTTGTCATGACACGTTGCTAGACGCCAATCTTGACTTGTGAGTGGAGTCTCTCACGACCAAACTAAAGGGGTTTAGTGGTGGCTCGTAAGATTCAAATAGAAATCGTTCTATCGGATCCGACTCTTCGTTATGCACAACTCACTACTGGCTTAGTGTGGGGCCCTTATGAGATAAAGTCCGAATGCAACCCTATATGTCTACTAGCATAGACATGCTACAACTCGATCACAGATCTCGTTTACGGACATGATAGGAAAGATTTTTACTATAGGAATGAATACACGATGAAGGAGTTCCTCGATAACCCTAATTTCTAGGGCAACCCTAAATTGTAGGGATAGGCACATGATAATGTAGTTGATTAAATTTAATTATGAATTAAATATTTAATTAACTACTTGACGAGAATGTATTTAATTATGAATTAAATATAATTTAATTTTGAATCTAATATACATAGTGGGAAAATTAGTTTCTAACCATGAGCCTAACTGATTAATTGGGAATTAATTTATTTGGATAAATCCTAATTAATAAGAATTTAATTTATGGAGATAAATTATAAAATTAATAGATATATGATTTATGAGGATAAATCATAATTCTATTAATTAATAATTATTTAGATAAACCTCTTTCCTATTGTTTAGAAGATTGGTTTATTTAGATAACTATCATTCTTGTTTACAGGCTCTTTAGTTATAGAGATAAATTAAAGTTTATATTTAAATGGTTTTAATTAATTTTGAATTAATTATGAAGCCATTAAAAAATAAATTATTTTTGGAGGAAAACCCCAAAATTTTGAATTCCGGAGAGAGAGTTTTTAGAGGGTCGGGTCTACTCTTGTAGTCGGCCCCCTGTCTATAAATAGTGGCCGAACACCCCATATGAGGGGTTGGTTAATTAGTTATTGATCTTCTTGGAGAAGATCAAGGACTTGATTCTTTAGAGGCTTTTTGAAGAGAAAGGCTCCAATGAACTCCTCCTCATCTCCATTGGTGGCCGGCCATCTACATCCTCCTTCCCCGTTTTTGCGAAGACAAAATTGAAGGTGTCTTCTTTTCTTGGGTGTGCCGCAATCTTCATCTTCTAGGAGCAGTCGAAGAGGACAGCGAGGTATCTTCACCTTTTCTCTTTCGTTTCGTTGTTTTCTCATCCTCTCTCCTCCCCTTTTTGGTGCCCGGTTCTTGGTGGTAGGGCCGGCCTTGCCTCGGTGGATTTTGGGATTGAGATAGCTTCTCCATTTAGCCACTACGAGCCCCGTGTTCGCGATCAAATTTGTGTTGTTTGAACATGTGTTGTTTGAACCGTTTTGGGTGGAAACATCATCAGATTTGTGCGATTTCGGATTCTATTTTTTCTTTTCTTTTTCATATATGATGTGATGCATGAAAGGATGATAATGGATGAACCTAATGTGCATGTGACTATGTAAAATGTGGTTGTGATGATTGCTTGTAAATTTATAAAATTTCGGCATTGTAATTTTTAAATAGGGCATGCGTACCCCTGCCTTCCTCTTTTGAATTCTGATGGTAATTCACTTCTCCCTCTCCTTAAACCTTTCCCCAAGGGTTATTTGGGGTCTTCTTCTTTTAGTTTTGTAAAATTAGAAGTTTAGGGATAGATTCGCGATGAGCACGCTTGCTGCCCCGTTTTGGTGCGTGCGTGGAGAGAAGGTGTTTGGCGCCATGTTGATGACAGCTTGAACCCCAGGAAGGCACTGATGGAACCGACAACCTACAAGATGGTTTTGGGCAGCCCCTTGGCGAGACAGAGCTCCTTAGAAACCCTAGGATGATGGCCTTGGTTCGCCCAGTGGCTCAGGTGGAACCCTTAGAACATCCATAATCATCCTTATTTACTTTATGCTTTTATTTGTTGCTTTTGCTTCAATTTTTAATAGATTAGATAATTATAATTGCATGAATAAACCCTCCAATAATATTGAGACCGAATGGCTAAGATATTAAGAATATCAATCACGCCTTCCTTCTTTATGAGGGACAAGTGTGTCTATTGTCACAATGGGTTTGTTGTGTACACACATGGCCTTTTGTGCTAATAGACACGTTGCACCTCATATGACACATATCCCTTTTGTGTCTCTACTACCGAGTTGAACATGACTTACCTTGTTGAGCTACGCTCAAGGGTGGTTGTTTTCTCGCTAGGGCATACGAACGATGGGTCCAACTCAACCAGGGCTCCTTGGTTAGTTGTGCACACACAAGGCTTTGGTTTCCCTAGAGGCAAAAACATATGGAAGTCACATAGTGATGTGATCGGTAAAGAGTAACCTACCCATGGACTTATTAGGGTTTGTCGTGTTACATGCGAGACCCAAGTAGGAGAAGTGGGATTCCATTTTTCCCCTAAGGAAGTCTACCAATGAGGGCTTCCCGCTGCCAAACCAGAGGGTATTATGGAACCGCAAAAATTAGTGGGAGACATGATTAATGAAAAGACCTCATTGATCATGCATGTGAAATGGTAGCTTATACTTGTCTTTCTTTTTGCTTGTAGCATTTAATTGTCACCATGTCATCTACACTATCATTACGTAGCATTCTTGATCCAAATAAACTTACTGGAACAAACTATGATGATTGGTTGCGAAATTTGAGGATTGTCCTCACCTAGGAGAGACTTTCCTATATTCTTGATAACGGGCCTCCGGAAATGCCTTCCTAAATGGCTACCGAGGAAGTGAGAACCACTTACAAGAAGTGGCAAGATGACAACACTACTGTTCAGTGCTTTATGCATGCCTCTATGTCCGATGTGTTGCAGCAACACGCTAGGGCCATCCACTCTCACCTCGAAGAGTTGTATGGTGAAGAGAGCCGAACTGCTAGTTCTGAGTTATCAAAGCAACTCTTCCAGTCCAAGATGACGACAGGGACCCTTATTGAAACCCATGTCCTCAAACTAATCGATTTGATCGAGAGGTTAGAGAAATTGGGCGTAAGCATTGATAAGGAGCTAGGTTAGGACTTAATACTCCAATCCGTCCCAGTGTGATTTTCATAGTTTATTATCAACTACCACATGAACAAGCTGGATGCCTCACTTCCCAAGCTCCTTAATATGCTGAAGACTGCTGAGTCCCACCTTCCGAAGGAAAAGGACAAAGTGTTGTTAGTGGGTAGTTCCCCGAAAAAGGTGAAGAAACACTTTGTTAGAAACAAAGCAAAAAATAAATTTGTGAAACCTAAGAAGGAAATCAAGAAAAAGGAAAATACTACTTCTAAGGGCATCTATTTCCAGTATGGTAAAGATGGCCACTGAATGCGCAACTGCAAGAGTACATTGTAGAACTAAGGCAAAAAAGGGCTTTTGAAGCCCACTCGGCAGGTGTGTTTGTTATTCAAATAAATTTATCATTACATAATTCTACTAAATGGGTATTGGATACCGGTTATGGTTCTCACATTTGCAACTCGTTGCAGGGGTTGAGAAAAAGTAGGGTGACTACGACCTCCAGGTAGGCAATGACACAAGAGTTGCAGCTTTAGTTGTAGGAAGCTATTGTTTATGTTTGCCTTCTAGAAAGACCATTGAATTAAATAATTGCTATTACGCTCCAGTTTTCATAAAGAATATTATTTCTGTCTCCTTGTTACTTGAACAAGGTTATGAAATGTGTTTAAAGGGCAATTGTTGCCACATATATCATTCTGATGAGTTATATGGAACTGGACGCATTTTGTATGGTTTAATGTTCTTAGATGTAACTGATAATATCTTTCATGATGAAACACACAAAAGAAAAAGAGATAATTTTTACCTCATCTATCTTTGGCATTTGAGACTCGGTTATATTAATGAGAATCGGATCAACAAGTTGTATAAAGATGGGTTATTTGACCCATTAGATTTCGAATCGCTGCCAACTTGTGAATCCTGTCTCAAGAGAAAAATGACCAAGTCCCCCTTCACTGGACATAGTGAGAGGGCAGCTGAGTTGTTAGTGTTGGTTCACACAAATATGTGCGGATCGACCAATGACAAGCCAAGCCAGAGGTGGGTATTCCTACTTCATCACGTTTATAGACGATACATCAAGGTTTGGATATGTCTACTTGTTGAGACATAAGTCCGATGCTTTTGAAAAGTTCAAAGAGTATAGGGCTGAGGTTTAGAAACAAGTAGGGAGAAGTATTAAAATCCTTCGATCAAATCGAGGTGGTGAATAATTATCCACTAAGTTCCTACGTTATCTCAAGGATAATGGGATTGTCTTCGAATGGACCCCTCCTAGCACACTACAATATAATGGAGTGTTTGAAAAGAAGTATCGTACATTGCTAGAGATGATGCGGTCCATGATTTGCTTTATTGATCTCTCTATTTCTTTTTGGGGATATGTGCTGGAAATGGCTATCTATGTTCTAAATAAGGTTCCCACAAAATATGTCTCTAGTACACCATATGACATATGGAGTGGGAAGAAACCAAGTCTGAGGCATCTCAAGATTTGGGGTTGTCCTGTGTTCGTTAAAAAGTTGGAGGCAGATAAACTTTATGCTAAATCAACGAAGTGCAGGTTTGCGGGATACCCTAAAGAGACTTTAGGGTATTACTTCTATTCATCAACTGAACAAAAGGTGTTTGTCAGTAAGCATACCACTTTCTTAGAAAAGAGTGTATCGAGGAAATTGGGAGTGGAACAAATGTGGAACTTGATGAAGATCAACAACCACAGACCGAATCGCAACAACAGGTGGATAGTCCACAGGTTGAAACAATCACAGAAACACTACCTCCCAACACTCTTTGTAGATCAGGGAGATTGCGTCGACAACCTGAGAGATTCTTCCTAACCATTGAAAATGACTAGGAAGATGTGGATCCGTAATCCTATGATAAAGCAATCAAGGATGTTGATTGAAAACAATGGCAGGAAGTAATGAACTCCAAAATGGACTCGATGTTCACCGACCAAGTTTGGACTTTGGTTGACTTACCAAAAGGAGTAACTCCTATAGGGTGTTAGTGGATCTTTAAAAGAAAGATCGGAGCAGATGGCAAGGTAGAGACCTATACGGCCAGGCTGGTTGCAAAAGGTTTCACCCAAAGGCAAGGTGTTGAATATGATGAAACTTTTTCTCCTATAGTCATGCTCAAGTCCATTAGGATAATGCTTGTCATTGATGCATATAATGACTACGAGATTTGGCAGATGGATGTCAAGACTGCATTCATCAATGGTGAACTTGAGGAAGAGGTCTATATGATCTAGTAAGAAGGATTCTTGTCCTTGGTAGGACTGGAGAAGGTATGCAAAATGCAATGGTCCATTTATGGACTCAAGCAAGCCTTGAGGAGTTGGAACATCCATTTTAATCAGACATTCAAAGAGTTTGGCTTTATCAAAAATGTAGATGAACCTTGTGTCTACAAAAAGGTTAGTGGGAGTGTTATTGTGTTTATTGTGCTGCATGTAGAAGACATATTGCTCATGGGGAATGATTTGCATATGCTTCAGTCAGTGAAAGCATGGTTATCCAAAAACTTCTCCATGAAAGACTTGCCTATGAGTCATGGCACCACTCTTTCGAAGAAGATGTCCCTAAGACACCTGAGGAGAGAAAAACGATGAGTGATATCCCTTATGCTTCGGCAGTAGGATCCATCATGTATGCAATGCTTTGTATTCGGCCTGATGTCGCTTATGCCCGAGGGCTAACTAGCAGATTTTAGGCAGATCCTATAGAGGAATATTGGAAAGCTGTAAAGAATATTCTTAAGTACTTAAGAAGGACTAAAGATGTTCTCCTGGATTATGGTGGGTCAGATTTGAAACTGGACGGTTACACAGATTCTAGCTTCCAATTAGACCCGGATGATAGTAAATCCATTTTTGGGTATGTATATACTCTAAATGGTGGCGCAGTATGCTGGAAAAGTTCCAAGTAAGGTATTGTGACTGACTCGGTGACGAAAGCTGAGTACATCATTGCAAGCGAAGCCGCCAAGGAAGGAGTGTGGATAAAGAAGTTCATCTCTGAGTTGGGTGTTATTCCTGCAGTTGTCGGTCCAGTCCCTATTTATTGTGATAACACTGGAGCTGTTGCTCAAGCAAAGGAACCTAGATCCCACCACAAATCAAAATACATCCTAAGGCAGTATCACCCGATCAGAGAGATCGTTGGATGTGGTGATACAAATGTCGAACGTGTTGACAAAAAAGACAATATAGCATAACCATTCACAAAGCCATTACCACAGCAGCAGTTCGATCGCCACTTTAGTTGTATGGGTATTAAATACCGCAATGATTGGCTACTAGTGCAAGTGGGAGATTGAAAGAAATAGTGCCCTTGAGCCAATCACATATTGATGTGTAGGGAACTATTTTTGGGTTAATGAATAATATGAGACAACTTTTCATCATATGCTACATCTATATTTTGTATATATTAGATTGTGATGAACCCCATGAACTCGGGCATTTAATTCCAAGGACATGATGAGATCATGCCAGTGAGACTTGGAATCTAGATGCCCCTGTTCTAAATGTTCCTAGTCATAGGATCATCGATAAGGGGATCGGTGATTACGGATAGACTGGTGCACTTGGTACATGCCTTATACGATAAGGGATAGTCGATCTCAAAGTTATCTACGAGCCGTCATTTAATATACAAGTGTGGGTGCTCATTAGGGAATGAGTTCACTTAATGTAACTACACGAGAAACACAAAATGGAATCCTTGGACCTGAGGTTGTCATGGTTACCTTGTGATCGAGTGTCGACCCATTACTTTGGACTTATCCTTATGTGGCCTTCGGTGTCATGTGTCGGGTACCTCTAAGCATGGGAAAGCACCCATGGAGGTATGTGAGCAACCAATATGAAATCAGTTACTCATAGTGAGAGGAGATAATATCCTATGTGTCCCTGCAAGTGTCGACTCAGGAATCTCTAGCCAGAGTAGATATGAATGTCGAATAAAGGTTGTCTGCCATGTCATTATTGAGACGATGACTTGGCAGGCATAATACATATGAATCAATATTAGGGGTTGACACTTTTTTCGTACCCTATCTGTATTCGGGACATTGTAACTGAGGGACTTAGTTGCACGGTTACTAATCAACGAAGGGCGTTCATTCCCTATAGATTGAACCTCATACTATCTAGATTATCATGACACGTTACTAGACGTTAATCTTGACTTATGAGTGGAGTCTCTCACAACCACACTAAAGGGGTTTTGTGGTGGCTCGTATGATTCGAATAGAAGTCGTTCTACCGAATCCGACTCTCCGTTATGCACAACTCGATCACTGTTGGCTTAGTGTGGGGTCCAATGGGTCACACACAACAGGCTAATATCGTAACAGACCTTATGTGATAAAGTCCAAATGCGACCCTATATGTCTACTAGCATGGACATGCTTCAACTCGATCATGGATCTCGTTTACGCACATGATAGGAAAGATGTTTCCTATAGGAACGACTGCGCGAGGAAAGAGTTCCTCAGTAACCCTAATTTGTAGGGATTGACACATGATAATGTAGTTGATTAAATTTAATTATAAATTAAATATTTAATTAACTACTTGACCGGGATGTATTTAATTATGAATTAAATATAATTTGATTTTAAGCAAATATACATGGTGGGAAAATTAGTTTCTAAGCATGAGCCTTACCGATTAATTGGGAATTAATTTATTTGGATAAATCCTAATTAATAAGAATTTGATTTATGGAGATAAATCATAAAATGAATAGATATATGTTTACGAGGAGAAATCATAATTCTATTCATTAATAATTATTTAGATAAACCTCTTTCCTATTATTTAGGGGATTAGTATATTTAGATAATTATCATTTTTGTTTATAGGCTCTTAATTTATAGAGATAAATTAAAGTTTATATTTAAATGGATTTAATTAATTTCGAATTAATTATCACTACTAGAAGATCAGCAATTTACGACGGGTTTGGTACCGTCGTGAAAGGTTGTCGCCTACTAGCTATAATATTGCAACCGATGATTTGCTATTGCATAATATTTTATTTTGCTACGGCTTTGTGACTATTCTGCTACCAAAATTTGCGACGGCTAGTCGCCGTCGCAAAACCGTCAGAAATCTAAAATTTTATCCACCCGTGGAATCATTTTTTTTCTCTCGCCGCCCTTGAAACCCTAAATCTTTCTATTACATATACTTGAAGAAATAGGCGAGCGGCTCTCCTCTCCCCTCCGCGTCCCCTCCACCTTCCTCTCATCCTCCGGCCTCCGCCGCCTTGGCCTCCTCCTTCCTATTCGCGATCGTGCTCAGCTATTTGTGGTACCATAGCTTTGATTTCCACAACGAGGTTCTCATCTCTCACGCACTCTTGTTGACTGAAGAGAGACGAAGGGGAATCAAAAAGCGGCAGGAGCAGAAAAGGGGTGAGGAGGCGACCATAACCCTCTAAAGCGGTTGAAGTGGTCACCTCACGATGAGATGTTAGACCTTCGCTGATTCTACTACCCAATATGCCCTTCTGCTTTTGTCGTATCAGGCGTCGTCGAACCCGATCACCCGATCATCTATATCAACACCATTTTCGAGAACGCCACCGGTTACCGTGACGATGAGGTCCTCAGGAGGAATTCGTGAGTCTCTTCTTATATAAATATATCGCCTTTTGATGAATCTTATTGAGTTGGATCTTATAGTAGTTCATAGACTTGAATTTGCTATCTAATTTTGGTCTTTCCACGTGTTGGGCTGGTAAAGTTCCAGGTGTCATTGTGTAATATCCTAGATATTTAATTATATCATTTTCCTGTATGGTTGTATTTGCCAGCCTAGCGGACTAGATCGAGGTCGAGCCGAGTCGACTCATGGTCCGGTGCGAGTTTGCGAACTCGGGTAAGTAAGAATTCAAGTTATGTAATTTTGCTTGTGTAGATTAATTTATTTAATCTTTTTATGTTGCGTATGCATAAGTGTTTAATTATGTGGCATGTGGATATGGATGTGCATTGTGTTTATATTAGTTAAGAATAGTTATATGGAAAATAGAATTAATTAAGTTAATTTAAGTTAGCGGTGTTGGTGAAATGGTCACACTAGAGGGGGGGTGAATACTGTGTTAACTAAATCTTATCGCCTAAATTCGATTTTAAACATTTCTTAGATTACTTATGCAATTCATGATTGACCGAACCTGGGCAGGGCAGATTTCTTTGCTTTGTTTGTTCATTTTCTGGTTCCGTCTTCGCTAAGTCTACTTATATAATATTTCTTAACATTAAGTTAAAAACTCTAAAATATAAATGTTATGTAAGGATTACCCCTCATTTGGATTCAATAAAAATATCTTAAAAATCAAAATCCTTAAGAATCAAAATCTAGTTTTTGGGATCTAGTACAAATTTTTGGAAAACAGAAATTCTCTAATCTCCCGGATCAAGTATGGGTAGGCCAAAGGCTTCCAAAAAGTCATTAAAAATACCTTGTTATCTAGTTTTAACCCAAGGAATAATTATCGCCATTTTTTGTGTCAAGAAAATATCTAGGTCATATAGCCCTCCAAGGAGCTCCCTAGGCTTAATGAATTCCAGGGTCATTTTCTAATTTGTCGGTTTTTCATGTTTAGGGTTCGGGTTTGGTTTCTAGGTTCTTATGCATCATCATGAGGATTTACAACATAAACTAGACACCCTAGACCTAAACTTTAACTTCCCGAAGAATCCCGAGCATCATCGAGCGTCCTTGCTGATTTCTCTAATTTTTTCGATTACGGACGTCGTGCGCTAACCGACTTGGAACCTGAAAGTATTTCTCAATGAATCATTAGTTTCATGTTTGTTATCATCAAAACCGAGATTAATGCCAAGGTTGAAAACCATAAGCCAACAAGCGGGCTCGGGTTCGGCTTGAGGCGGATACGGGTTTGATAAAGGGCTAGTGGAGTTAGGGTTGAGAAGGGAGTATAAAACCCCCTCCCCTTGGCTTGTGGCTCCCTATTGGAGCCACACAAGACTTTTGAGAAGAGGAGCCAGCCGCCAGCCCCTCTCCTCTTCCCCTTGGAGCCGCGGCCGACCCCTAGAACCGAGTCGCCCAAGGCTCCATCCCTTCTCCTTCCTATCCTCTTCCTCCCCTTTGGAGCCGAGCCGAGAGGAGCCAGCCAAGCCAACCCCTCTCTTCCCCTTCTTGAGTTGAGCCATCATCTTTTGAAGCCGAATTCGAGGGCCATCATCCGGGATTGCTTCTAATCATCTTTCCAAATTAGGTGAGTGGTTTTACCCTCCTTCCGGGATTTCTTTGAGTTTCTTGAAGCCATTCTTGGAGGCTTGATGTTCTTGATTTGTTTCCGACGATTCCTCGAATTTTCGACGTTCTTTTTGTGTGCCGTGTTTGAGGAGACCCTAAACCCTTCCCTATGGGATTCGGCAATTCTAGGAAGGCTTTAGGGGTGCTTGGCCAAGGGTGGAACAAGGGTTCCCTCAAGGTGTTCGATGAAATGCCTAAGTGATGGATCTTGATTATCTTGTAGTTTATATCTCAAATTGATGATTAAAATAAGTTCTTATATGTTCAAGCATGCTTAGTATTTAATTTGTGATTTTTGAAGAAAATCATGTTTTGTAAAAATTAGGATCTTGATGTTGATGCCATGAAGGTTTTCGCAAGATGGTTTTTTGATTTAAATGCTTGATCTTAAAGGTTATTCTTGATTAAAGATAATGGTAGTGCTTGATAATCTTGTTTAAAAATATGGTTTTTGAGAGAATTATCTAATTGTTATAATTATGATATGTTGGTGAATTAAGGATTTAATTTATGTGAATTTTCGGATTTATTTGCATAAAATGCTGAAAATTCAATGTTGCTGAAATTTTATGCTGAGATGATGAATCTGTGCTATTTTTGTAATGCTTGCTGTAGTGTTTATATTTCTCTTAACATAATCGTGTAACCTATCGTTTCAACGAGAAAATATAATTTAGAAACATAGGACGCACTCTAGATATCAGATTCAGATTAGATACATCGGTTTCAGGCAGAACAGTAAGCAAAAACAAAATGTTAAAACCAAACCCTAATTGTGGTGAACTACATTTTAATTGCATAATTAAAATTGGGTAAAATGGTCAGCATAATCTGTTATGGACCAACATGAGAAGTTTATGCATGAAAAAAAACCACACGGGTTTATGACATTACGGGTCTAGGAATTGGGATCGGGTATTGGAGTGTTGAGACACTTTCCAATAGGAACATCCATGAGACACTGTAGGAAAGACTTGACTTAGGTCATGGTGCGCCATATCTTTATGAATGGCGGAGAGGCTCGTCGAGGAGTCAGATTGCGGGCTAGGCCCAGGAGGTTGGATAGCTAATTCCCAACTTGCAGAACAAGTTTGGAGGGTCTTTCCCGATTGTTCTGGTTTGACCTCATTATCCCTGATGTGGTTTTAAGGAATAAGTTCGGAGGGTCTTTCTTGATTATTCCTGTGATATCTTTTAAGAGTAAGCTCGGAGGGCCTACCCGATTACTCTTATTATATCTTAAAGGGACAAGTTCGGATGGGCGAATCTTGATTGTCCCTACGCGTCTCGTGGAGCAAGTTCGGAGGGCTTTTCCCGAATGCTCCCGAGTTTCTTTATACTAGGATAAGCTCGGAGGGTCTTCTCGATTATCCTAGTATGTGTTGTTGCCTTAGGGCATGGTAGGCTTAGGCATGTTGTTCTTCACCGTTTGGGTGTTGGCTGCCTTTGGGCAGGTGGTGGCTGGATGGTCTGTTAGTCGATCACTCTCTTGTGACCTTTTCCTACTTGAGTCAGGAGTTTTACCTTGTACATCTTATCTGTGATGTTTATTTTTGTGAGGGTTGGTAGAATCGCTCACTGAGTTCTTTGAACTCATCCGTTGTCGTTGCTTTATTTTGCAAAGCCTGACCGGTGAGATGGGCTGGAGCACTTGGCGCAGCTGGAGGGCAGAGGAGCCACATGATCTCATAGCAGTCCTAGTTTGGAGTCGTAGTCGAGTCTGTAGTAGGTTGTTATGCACTGTTATTTTGGTATTTGGAGTTGTAGTCCCGTGGGCACATTCATGTTTTTATTCAGTCTTTTATTTGTTAAAAGAATTGTTGCTCTTCGACTTATTTATTTTCGCACTTGAGCTATTTATTTAAAATCTTGATGTTTTGAAATGAAAATCTGTTTTGGTTCTTTTTATTAATAAAAGCTGTTGTTTATTCCGCTATTTTATGAGTTGGCATGTGCATGGGTTAGACTGCGGGATATAGGGATGTATACTTTGGCCGGTCACGTGACCCTGAACTTGGAGCGTGACACATTGCTTTGCTAATTGGTCTTTAGTGTTCGTAGCCTCATCATCTTGTTTGTATTAGGGTTGAATCAACTTGTAAGGAGGAATAGTAAAGATGTTCCATTAGCGACATCCTTGCTAAAATAAGCAACTTAGCTGAAATAATCAATTTGTTTGTATTAGGGTTGCCGGTTTGAGCTATACGATTGTTGAACACAATTACCAGTATTTTCTTTTTCTCTTTTGATAGCTTAAGCAAATTATATATTATGGATGATTTTGGCCTAATTGTTTTATCTTCTGTGTTTCGTATTGCAGTACAGGGAGGTCTTGGGAAAGAGCTTTTAAGACACAAAGGTTTTGGATATTGTTGCATATGACACTAGATTAGTTTCTAGATCCAAACTTTTGGTATCTGAAAATTGACTCGAAGCACAACTTTGTTAGTTGGACTCAAAATTCAAATAATATATATTTACTTCGAATTTATTTTTACTAATATTGTACATTGTTTGCTTTTCTAGGTGAAAGAGATCCAAGGAAAAAGAGTAGGGATATATTGTTGATGTCAAAAAGGCCATTCACCAAATTATATTCTGACCACTAATTAACTTTGATCTGGTATCAGCAAACTAAAGTTATGGCACCAAGGAGCTTACTGAGCCAATTGATGCTTGATTTATATATAGCATGAAGGGGTATACAACTATACTTCTATGACTGCAGCTGTGGTGATGATTTATTATACATAAAGGAGTGTGGCACATGTATAAGTACGTACATCTAATTCCCTACCAGCGTTTTTGTACCTTTTCAGGTGCAAAGCTCTTATTCATAATTGCAACATTACTTTAACAGCAAATATATAGATGCAAGATGATTTCAGGAATAACAATTTATTATTCAACTTGTCTTTTGGCTTTTACTTTAAGCATATGATAAATGTAAGATTCTTGTTTCTAAGTACTAGGGAAGACTATGGTCCGTTCGTTTCGCATAATTTTAAGGTACAACGCTGGATAACACAAGTTGTCCAATGTTCGTTTGCGAAAATGTATCATGGACATGATAAAAATAATGTCTCGGGATAGTACACCAGGTCCATTTTCTTGTTACTTTAATTTAGAGTAACAATGATTTGTTAGTTTGGTACAAGGTTGAAAATTATAACAATAGTCTTGTTTATATTTTTAATATATATAATTTTTTTTCAAGAATGTCCAATTTTTCAAAAATGAATATATTTATATTTAAAGATAATATATTTGAATTAAAAGAGAGCATATTTTGATTAAAATGAGTATATATATAAAGAGAGTATATTTGAATCAAAAGAAAATATATTTAAATTTTAAAAAAAATATTTGATAGAAATTGAGTATATATTTATATTTAGAGAAAGTATATTTGAACTCAAATATAGTATAATTTGCTAGAAACCGGGTATATATTCATGTTTAGATTAAATATTTGAATTAAAAGATAGTATATTTAGACTCAAAGAGAGTATATTTTGATAAAAATTGAGTATGTATCTATATTTAAGAAGAGTATATTTGGATTTAATATAATATATTCAAATGAGATATATCTCTATTTATCGAGAGTATATTTGGATCGAAAATTGATCTTTAGTCAAATAAAATATTATGATCATGTATACTTTCTTTGCAGTCAGGTATACTCACTATATTAGCATGTATACTCAGTGTGGAAGGCGGTGTGGCTGCGTCGTCGACGACGCCGGGGCCTCCATGTCGCAACATGTTAGTTAATTAATCTACTTGTGATATAATTGTAATAAAACATATTAATTAAATTTATAATCGTTATGTTAATTAAAATGAATATTTTATTGTAACTATATATAATATTGTCTAGTATGTTTTATATGATGAAATGAAAAAGAAATAGTACAACGGGTATTTTCGTCAAATTGTCTTATCTTGTGTTGTGATAATACAAAGAGAACGCAAGATATTACTAAATTTGATGTCCAGTATCGTGCGAAATGAACATGGGACTATTTGTTATGTTGTTATGTACATCCTTATACAGTACTGACTAGTCTGTTCTGTACTAAATTATTTGCGAAACGAACGAACCCTATATATTCTATTTGGCTAGTATTTAGTAAAAGGCACTGTCTTGTTCAATATCCTATATTTGGGCATGATTCATTAGCTTTTGATATGTTATAGCTCTATAGAGAGTGGCAACTAATAAATTGTTTAATTGCACCAATTTAATGACTATTGATTTGTATTCTTTATTTCAGCATTGTCAGCAAATTATAAAGGATATCAGAACAGGTGGACTTGTTGTCCTTACTGAAAGTTTTGGGCATCCAGTTTTTAAAGACTCCTTCAAACGAATTTTTGAAGATATATGGCGAGCAGTCTCTTGGCCTTTCTTTTAAGTAATTTTCTTAAATTGTCCATTTTTGTACCCTAGTTATTTCATAGATATCTACAAGGAAATCAACCTCAAATGTATCCATGCCATTAACAAATTGACATCTAAGTATCCACCCCGTATCAAAACATAGCAAAAAACTCCAAATATTAAGTAGACAAAATCCTTGAGAATCCAAGTAAGCATTTCTTGAAGGTATAGATTGCAGTTATATTGGGTTCAACTAAAATTGAAATATTTGTGTCTACATAGTAATTTCTATCTATCAACAGAAATGGGATAGTTCTTGATTTTTTCTTTTTTAAAAATTGCTCAAGGTTCATGATTGTTTAAACTTATTAACACAACTTGGTTTTGATATCTATGAAATGAAGATATACCAATTGACCGCATTTAGTTTAATTTTTCCTTCTTTACTCTAGTCTTGATCTTATTCGTTTTTATTTACATGGAATCTAGGACTGCACAGAAATTAATGAGGAATAAATGAAACACATATCTAAGAGGCAATTTTCTCCACTATAGTATACGATATTTAACCTTCATTATTAGTGGTGAATCTTGGTATTTTACTGCTTTCATTCTCTCACCTGTCTTAATTCTTGTAATTATTTGACTATGGAAGTGGCACAATTGAGATCAACTGTTCAAAGGATATTAAAATTCAGGGGATTATTGGACCATGTACATCTTTAGAGAAGGTTGATTCATATACTTGGGAGTTTTCTTTTACATTGACCAATAAGCCTTTTTATTTGATTGAGAGGATTCATTTCATAATTTAGCATTTCAAATTATTATGAAGAAATTCTTTCTCAGCATTTTCTTTAGTTTAGCATTTCATAGTTGGAGGTACACATATGCAGATACACTTTATTATACTTGTTATTATCTTCTATTGATACGAAAGCATTTGGAAATTTAGAAACTTGCTTTTTATTTGAACATATATGTCTTTTATAGGTCGAAATGTGTCACTATAACACAACTGACCTATAGAGACACATAATTAGAGATAAATTAGATTTTTATTTCTAAATCTTCACATTTAAAGACTAATAGATATAAAATTTGTCCCTAATTAATCTCTAAAAATAGCTTTAGAGTCAGATCAATTAAGGACATGATTCTTTGGTGGCCGGCCATCTACATCCTCCTTCCCCGATTTTTGCGTAGCAAAAATCGAAGGTGTCTTCTTTTCTTGGGTGTACCGCAATCTTCATCTTCTTGGAGCAATCGAAGAGGATAGCGAGGTATCATCACCTCTTCTCTTTCATTCTAGTGTTTTCTCATTCTCTCTTCTTCCCTTTTTGGTGCCCGAGTCTTGCCTTGGTGGATTTCGGGATTGAGAAAGCATCTCCGTTGAGCCACAACGAGCCCCGTGTTCGCTGCCCCATTGTTGCGAGGTGCTTGGTCTGGACTATCATTGGAGGACGTGCACGTGTGCGTCTCAAGACGGGGATAGGAGCTGTCATACCAATAGTGGTATAAGGTATACCTTCTCCTTCTACTCGTAGATTGAATTCTTTAAATGTTGCTAAAGTAGATCGCTATTTTCGGGATGGTTTGAATTTTTTAAATTGTTATTTTCACAGCTTTTCTTATTCCCATCCCAACACCTCACAATATCCGGACAGTCATGACATGTTGCTAGACGTCAATCTAGACTTGTGAGTAGAGTCACACATGATCACACTAAAGGAGGTTTAGTGTAATACCCAAGGTTTTCTAATATAAAAATTTTATTTGGTGCAGCGCACGGGATTGGGGAATAGCAGGGTTGAGTCGCGAAAATCGACGAGAATAGAAGCTATAATTCAATTTATTTGACTCGTGAGTTATGTTAAAATAATTAATGTGCTAGATCGATTCATGTCGGGATGAAATCGGGTTCGCGGGTCGAGTCGGGGCTAAATTCAGACTCGGGTTGAGTTGAGTGAGGGAACTTAAGTCATCAGGACATCTTTGTCCAAAAAAAAGGGATTAAAACCCTCTCACCCCAAGCCGCCGTGTGGCTCAAGGCAAGAGGGAGCCACACGCAGCCCGAGGGAAGAGGAAAGGGGAGAGTAGCTTGTGGATGGTGCTGGTCTCGTGTCACCGTCGGAGAAATCGGTATCATCCTCATCTAGTCCATCTCCTTCATCCGATCAAGGTGAGTTGTCTAACTGGGATCCATAGGGTAGGCGGGTAGCCGACCCAAGGTATTGGAGATTATGTTGTTTAACTTGTGTATTGGAATTTTTTATCGAGATCTGGTCCTCTTGTGTATATGTTGTTTAACGATGAAGTTTCACGGAGTTTTCGTCGGATTTAGGGGTCGGCCACATGAAGGAAAAATGGAAAAGGTCATGCCGACTTTCCCCAATTTCCTAGAGTGGTCGTAACCTCTTGGATCGGGTCCTTTTCATGATTTGTGGCTCGATTATTCTTGATCACGGCCAAAAACCCTCTTCTTCAACCCTGATCAATCTCGATCGAGCATGAGTAACCTAGGTTAGGTTCGGTCGAGTGGGTGTGAGGAGGGGAAAGGGTCTCGACTTGGTTCAGGCTTACATGTAGAGTTTTATTTCATCGTTTATGCTATAGATTTCTCACTTGATGTATGATCTGTTAGTAGTGGTAGATTGAGTTTATCATACTGTAAGGAAATATTCTTAAATGCACATATATGGTTAGGATTTAGAATGGCATGTGAATCATGGAAATATTTCATTTATTTTCTAATGTAAATGTCCAATCCTTGCCATGTAATATTCCTTATTTCCTTATCGAAATTAAAAAATTTGTTGCTGAATTTAATCTCTTTATTTTTGGAAATCATGTGATTATTCATGTAGATAATTGTAGAACGAATTTCCTATGTTATATATGCTTTGATGAACCCGGAAGTTGACATTTTCATGCCTATGAAATGTGCTTACACTTAAAGAATATAATGCATACACTAGGTTTCACACCTAGGGAAGGATAGCGGACATTGGTACTCGACTAGTGCGACCTGAGGAAGGGGTCGGGTACGGGTTGATACCCGGGGATTTAGATGCAAGTTTTTCTTTCAGAAACTCTAATTGTGTATTGTGATTGAGATGGTCTGCTGAGGAGTACCGATAGCCGACTCAATGGTGATTAGGGTCTTGAGATTGCACCAGCGGGCCTGCTAGGTGTTACACCCGAGTGGCGGAGGGTCTTGAGATTTCGTCAATGGGCCACGTTGACAGTAGACCCGAGTCGGGTGGGACTAGCTATCCCTAATCCGGTGGGATCTTGAGACTAGTTGACCATCCTAGTCGACGGGCCCGGTGATTGTTATTGACATTCCTTGTATGTTGTATAGGCCGGTGCGGCCGAGTACTGTATTGTGGTGAAGGCCGGACAAAGCCGAACCATTTATGTAGGATGAGTCCATAGTGATTTAAGATACTCAGTCTGAAGGAGCCGATATGGCTAGATTACTTATTCGCATAGGTTGGCCAATTGGCCGGTTGTGTCGATAGGGTTGTAGACATGCACTAAGTTGTTTGTCTTTGAAAAACTTGTATCCGCTTTAGACTTTGAAACTTGAGTTATTTCCTTCGAATTTGAAATTACTAAAACTGTTTTGACATTTTTTAAAAAAAATAAAGATTTGTGCCACTATCTTTTGTTCATGATGCTTGGATGTGCAGTGTTTTCTTTGGTGTAGTGGTTTAGTGCATGTGGTAGGCTTCGGAGTACTGACACGTACCCTGGCCGATCATGCGACCCTGAGTTGGGGCGTGACAAAGTTGGTATCATAGCTTCTGGATAGGTCTTGACTACGACAGGGAATTGGGTACCGTATGAGGCATATGCTAGCATGTTGACATACGGTATAGTTATGCTACGAGATCAGGCGGCCACGACTGCACCTCAGCGGACCATGCGGATAGTACTTTAAATTTCAGTTATAAGTTATTGGTATTAATGGTAAAAATAAAAAAAATAAAAAAATAATGCTAGTGTGATGGAGACTCACAATGCTGCGTTGAGCGGCAACGGTAGTAGTTCCACCGATCGCTAGGGCCGAGGACGAGGTCGGGGACGAGGTCGAGGCCGAGGTCAGTTGACAGAGGCGCTCCGCAGGGAGCAAGAGTTGAGACAACAGCTGCTGCTGCTACAGTCGCAGCCGGTACCGGTGGTACCCGTAGTGCCAGAAGTGACTTAGCTAGTAGTGCCGGTGGTCAGAGTCCCATGGGCGCCCAACCTACACAAACTTTGTTAAGATGAGGCTGCCGGTGTTCACCGGGACAGATAAGCAGGTAGAGGTCACCGATTTTCTGGGTGACTGCTATGAACTATTTGTGGAGCTTGGGTGCTCATCCGAGTCAGCGGCTCGCATGGTAAGCTTACAGCTCAGGGGATTGGCAAAGAACTGCCTACACACGTGGAGGGATTGTAGGACATCAGATGTACCACCCCCTACGTGGGAGGAGTTCAGGGCGACCGTAGTGGATCAGTACTTACCGCTGAGTGTTCGTGATAAGCAGGCAAGGGATTTTAGATGGTACGTCAGATGGATGGTATGACCGTGTCAGACTACGAGATGGACTTTACCAGGCTCTCTAAGTACCACGCAACCCTAGTGGCTACTGAGACCGCTAGGGTCAAGAGGTTCGTCGGGGGGTTGAGACCCCAAATCAGCAGGCTCATCCATTATGCCGAAGACACCACATTTGCTCGGGTAGTGGATGAAGCACTCAGGAAGGAAACATTGGTGTCGTTCGAGAAATTTGACGGACCTGCAAAGAAGAAGTTCCAAACTCAAGGGGCAGGGGGCAGGGGGCCAGCCTTGGCACTCTAAGGGGACTGTTTCCACTACAGACCACCAGTAGTAGCCGGGGCCGTGGAGGCCTAGGGTCAGGGGCAGCGCGACAGGCGGAGTCTGGGGATGCCACTCAGAAGTAAAAAATGCCAAAGTGTGTTCACTGTAACAAAAAGCACTAGGGGACTTGCTATGGCTGCACGGGTGCATGTTTCAAATGTGGACAGGTTGGACACATTAGGAAAGATTGTCCAAACAGAGGTGGCCAGAGAATTGAGCAGTCGAAAGGAAAAGCACCGATGTCAGTTGGGTCAGTAGCACAAAAGGGTCCAATGCAGAGCAGGGGGCCGCAGGCTAGTCACTCTGAGAGGCCGTCTGCCCGAGTTTGCACCATGAACCGTGATGGAGCAAGGGCATCTAAGGTAGTGGTGACCGGTACTATTTTAGTTAGTTCATCCGCTGCCTATGTATTGTTTGATCCAGGTGCCACACACTCATTTGTATTTGCTAAGTTTGCTGCTAAGTTACCTGTAGCACCTGCTTTGCTTAATCTGTCGAAATAGTAATAGTCGAAACAATTTTTCGCGACTGTGAGATGCTTATATGCGGGCATGCATTGAGGGCAGAGTTGTCACTCATACCAATGCTTAAACTAGATGTCATACTCGGCATGGATTGGCTAGCAGATCACTTTGCTTTAGTGGATTGTAGGGCTAAGACTGTTATTTTCAGTAAACCCGGGTTTCCACAGTTCATCTTCCAAGGAGATAGAAGAGGTGAACCTATAGTAGTTATTTTAGCCCTAAAGGCTCGTAAATTACTAGTGGGCAGCTGTCAGTCTTTCTTGGCCTTAGTATCAGTGACCGAGGAGGATAGAGACACGGCGGGAAACGTCAAAGGAACACCGGTTGTTTTTGAGTTCTTTGACGTCTTTCCCGAGGAGTTACCGGGTCTACCGGCAAGAAGGGAGATGGAGTTCGGCATTGAATTGCAGCTCGGGGTGAAGCCGATCTCCATTCCACCCTATAGGATGGCGCTGGCCGAACATAGGGAGTTAAAAGCGCAGTTGCAAGAGTTGTTGGACTTGGGCTTCATCCGGCCGAGCGTATCACAGTGGGGTGCTCCGGTGCTCTTCGTGAAGAAGAAGGATGGGTCCATGCGCATGTGTATCGACTATAGGCGGCTAAACAAGGTGACAATCAAGAATCATTATCCACTGCCAAGGATAGATGACCTGTTCGACCAATTGCGGGGGGCAAAATGGTTTTTGAAGATTGATTTGAGGTCCGGATACCATCAGCTGAGAATTCGGGAGTGCGATGTGCCTAAGACTGCCTCCGGGACACGTTATGGCCACTTTGAGTTCCTAGTGATGTCCCTTGGTCTGACCAATGCACCTGTGGCTTTTATGGATCTGGTGAACTGGGTGTTCAAGGAGTACCATGACAGTTTTGTAATTTTCTTCATTGACGACATCTTGGTATCCTCCAAGAGTAAGGAGGAGCACTCCGAGCATTTGAGGATAGTCCTGGAAACCCTTAGAGAGCACCAGTTGTTCGCTAAATTCTCCAAGTGTAAATTCTGGTTGGAGAGTGTAGAGTTCCTGGGTCATGTAGTGTCCAAGGAGGGGATAAGAGTGGATCCCGCAAAGGTGGAGGCTGTGCAGAAATGGAGGCGACGAACCAACGTAACTGAGATCTGCAGTTTCCTTGGATTGGCCAGGTATTATCGGAAGTTTGTGAAAAACTTCTCCAGGATTGCAGCTCCTTTGACTCGGTTGACTCAGAAAAAGGTCAAATATTTATGGGATAACAAGTGCGAGGCGAACTTTCAGAAGCTCAAAGAGTGCTTGACGTCAGCACCCATGTTGGCCGTACCTTCAGGCTCATGAGGATTTGTGGTCTAATTCCTCTCGGGTTGGCCTGGGCTGTGTTATGATGCAGTTTGGTAGAGTCAAAGCCTATGCGTCCCACTAGCTAAAGGTTCATGAGAAGAACTACCCGACGCATGACCTAGAGCTGGCAGTAGTGGTTTTTTCACTGAAGCTCTGGCACCACTACCTGTACGGGGAGGCCTGTGAGATTTATACTGATCAGAATGACCTCCAGTACTTGCTTACCCAAAAGGAGCTGAACCTCAGGCAGAGGAGGTGGCTGGAGCTCCTAAAGGACTATGACTACACTATTATGTACCACCCGGGGAAAGCCAATGTAGTGGTGGATGCTCTGAGCAGAAAGTCCATGGGCAGCTTGGCCCATTTGGAACTTAGGAGAAGGCTACTAGCTTGGGAACTAGCACTGTGCCTGGAAAGGGGAGCAGTCCTGTCGATATTAGATTCGGGTACCCTGGTGGCACACCTGCGGGTGCAGTCCACCTAGGTGGACATGTTGCGTGCCGCGAAGGAGGAGGACGCATTTTGTTCCCTGACAAGGGATCTGGTCCAGAAGGTGACACATATGATGATTTTAGGGTTGACTCAGACGGTGTCCTAAGGTTTGGAGACCGGATCGTGGTGCCTGATATGGTAGAGGTGTGCCGGCAGGTTTTGGAAATGGGCCACCGTTCCACTTATACGACGCATCCGGGGGCCACCAAAATGTACCGAGACTTAAGGCAGCACTACTGGTGGAAGGGTATGAAAATAGAGGTAGCAGAGTTTGTATCCAAGTGTTTGGTCTGCCAACAAGTGAAGGCCGAACACCTGAAACCCCCAAGGCTGCTTCTGAACCTCGAGGTGTCCGAGTGGAAGTGGGAGAAAATCACCATGGACCTATTGACCTGGCTGCCTAAGTCAAGAGGAGGGTTTGATTCCATTTGGGTCGTAGTGGATCGGTTGGCTAATACCACGCACTTCATTTTAGTCACACCGACCTTTTCTACTGAGCAGTACGCCCGACTATTTTTAGACAGGATTGTGGCATACCATGATACCCCAGTGATGATCATATCAGATTGAGGTACCTAGTTCACAACCTAGTCTTGGCAGTCCTTTCAGGAGGCCTTGGGTACTCAGGTGCGATTCAGCACAGTTTTCCATCCACAGATGAACGGACAGTCAGAGAGAACCATCCAGATCATGGAGGATATGCTGAGGGCGTGTGTCCTCGACATGGCTGGCGGTTGAGAGAAACACCTGCCGTTGATTGAATTCGCCTACAACAATAGCTATCACAGTAGCAATGGTATGACCCCATTCGAGGCCTTGTACGGGCGGAGATGCAGATCACCAGTGGGCTAGTTTGAGACAGGAGAGACTTTCATGGTGGGTCCTGACTTGATCGAGGAGGCAGTGGAGAAGGTGAAGCTGATAAAAGAAAAGTTGTTGGCAGCTCAGAGCCGCCAGAAAATGTATGCTGATAAGAAGGCCAAAGAGTTGGAGTTCGTTGAAGGCGACTTGGTGTTCCTGAAGGTTTCCCCCATGAAAGGGGTAGTCCAGTTTGGGAGGAAGGGGATGTTGAGCCCTAGGTTCATTGGGTCTTTCCCTATTCTCAAGCAGAGGGGCGCTGTGGCTTACAAGTTGGCTTTGACCCCTAGCCTGAGCAGAGTTCACATAGTTTTTCATGTCTCAATGCTTTGGAGATATGTGAGGGAGGAGTCCCACGTGATCGAGCCGACTGCGGTTGAGGTGGACACGTCGGTCTCATAAGAGGAGAAGCCGGTAGAGGTGCTTGACCCACATATCAGGAAGCTGAGGTCCAAGGAAATTCCCTTGGTAAAGATTCGGTGGGAGCATCACATCGGGCAGGAAGCTACTTGGGAAGTAGAGCAAGACATGAGAGAGCGCTACCCCTCCTTGTTCGAGGATATGGTGAGTCCCTATACTCTACCAAATTCGAGGGTGAATTTTCTCTTTCATTTTGGTGTTTTCTCATCCTCTCTCCTTCCCTTTTTGGTGCCCGAGCCTTGCCTTGGTGGATTTTGGGATTGAGAAAGCATCTTCGTTGAGCCACAACGAGCCCCGTGTTCGCTGCCCTATTGTTGCGAGGTGCTTGGTCTGGACTATCATTGGAGGACGTGCACGTGTGCGTCCTAAGACAGGGATAGGAGCTGTCATACAAACAGTGGTATAAGGTATACCTTCTCCTTCTACTCGTAGATTGAATTCTTTAAATGTTGCTAAAGTAGATCGCTATTTTCGGGATGGTTTGAATTTTTTAAATTATTATTTCCTCAGCTTTTCTTATTCCCATCCCAACACCTCACAATATCCGGGTAGTCATGACATGTTGCTAGACGTCAATATATCTTGACTTGTGAGTGGAGTCACACATGATAACACTAAAGGAGGTTTAGTGTAATACCCAAAGTTTCCTAATATAAAAATTTTATTTGGTGCAGCGCACGGGATCGGGGAATGGCAGGGCTGAGTCAGGAAAATCGACGAGAATAGAAGGTATAATTCAATTTATTTGACTCGTGAGTTATATTTAAATGATTTATGTGCTAGATCGATTCAAGTAGGGTTGAAATCGGGTTCGCGGGTCGAGTCGGGGCTAAATTCGGACTCGGGTTGAGTTGAGTGAGGGAACTTAAGTCTTGAGGGCATCTTTGTCAAAAAAAAAGGGATTAAAACCTGTAGGCGAAATGGCAACACTAGAGGGGAGGTGAATAGTGTGTTTACTAAATCAATTAGCCTAAATTCAATTTTAGTCGTTTCTCTTAAACTAATTAGGCGAATTAAAATTTTACGATTGGATGCGGAAGCAATAAATGATAAAGCAATAAATGCACACAAGTTATCATTGCAAACATCAGAATTTATAGGGGTTCGGCCCCAATGCCTACTCCACTACCTAAGTACCCCGCTTAGGATTTTCAAACTAGTTTAACTAGATTAAATCGGTTTCCCTTACACAGAGGACTTTGACTTGAAGAGTCTCACTCTCGACCTAAGGCACTTCCACACCCGGAAGTCTCCGCCTTCTCATCGAGAGCACTCTTCCACCTCAACCCTAAGGGACAACTCACTTAATCCTAGCAAACTACGTTTACATAAGTGGCTTTACTCCTACACCGAGGATACCACTTCCACAACAAGACCTAACAGCCTCGGTCTTTCACATGCACAAATCAAACAAAAATAGTTTCAAATAATCATTAAAAATACAAGTGAAAAGAGCTTAAAATAAAAGCAAGAATTCGTGCTCTTTTCCAAGCCTTGAAACCTCCAACTCGCCAGAAGGTGAATCTGAAGTCGAAGTAGAGTTGAGGAGCAGACAACGCCTGAAGAAGAACTCGACGTAAGAGTAGAGCGCGTTGCAACCGATTTTTGGAAGGCTCAAAAACATCCTTTTAATTGCTCAATAAAATCTGTAGAAGTCAAGGAAATAGTTTAGAGAGGTTAGATGAATGATATTTATAGCCTCTCAAGGAAATTACAGCTCAATGGATAAAAAAACTATCCGTTGCAGACGCTCGGCTGATTGGTCGGTCGACCGATCGATCGACTGCCCGAACGACCGCTGCCTTCCTCTCTGTGTGCGGTCGACTAACGGGTCGACCGCCCAGACGCAAAACCTGTGATCCGCAATCCGGTCGACCCGTCGGTCGGTCGACGCAAGTCGCATCTTTAGCGATCCGCACGTCGGTCGACCGACCGAGCTACTGCCCATTTGGGCTTCGATCGGTCGACCGAAGTAGCTTTTGCTGCTTTTTAGCACTGTTCGGTCGATCGACCAGTTGATCGAACATAGGCTGATATTGATTTTTTAGCCCTTTTTCTTGCACGCTTCATTTTCGGGTTCTGGCTTTCAACGAACATCAACTTAGAGAGCTTTCCATTTGATCTTTGAGCTCGTCCAATACGTCTTTGGTGCATACATTGATCTTCGAGACATTTTCGCGACGAACCCGAGCGCGACGATCATTGTCCTTTTGATTTTCTGATTTCTTCCAATTTTTCCGATCGAAGACATCGAACGCTGATCGATATGGAACCTGAAAGATTTCTCGATGAAATATTAGTTCCATGTTTGTTATCATCAAAACCGAGATTAAGAGATTAAGACCAAGGTTGAAAACCTAAAGCCAACAAAACTCTCTCACCCCAAGCCGCCGTGTGGCTCAAGGCATAAGGGAGCCGCACGCAGCTCGAGGGAAGAGGAAAGGGGAGAGGAGCTTGTGGACGGCGCTGGTCTCGTGTCGCCGTCGGAGAAATCGGGATTGTCCTCATCTAGTCCATCTCCTTCATCCGATCAAGGTGAGTTGTCTAACTGAGATCCATAGGGTATGCGAGTAGTCGACCCAAGGTATTGGGGATTTTGTCGATTTCTCGTTATATTTGCATCGTCTCATCGAAATTTTTATCGAGATTTGATCCTCTTGTGTATATGTTGTTTAACAATGAAGTTTCACGGAGTTTTCCTCGGATTTAGGGGTTGGCCACATGAAGGAAAAATGGGAAAGGTCATGTCGAATTTTTCCCCAATTTCCTAGAGTGGTCGTAACCTCTTGGATCGGGTTCTTTTCATGATTTGTGGCTCGATTATTCTTGATCACGGCCAAAAACCCTCTTCTTCAACCCTGATCAATCTCGGCCGAGCATGAGTAACCTAGGTTAGGTTCGGCCGAGTGGGTGTGAGGAGGGGAAAGGGGCTCGACTTGGTTCATGCTTACATGTAGAGTTTTATTTCATCGTTTATGCTATAGATTTCTCACTTGATGTATGATCTGTTAGTAGTGGTAGATTGAGTTTATCATACTGTAAGGAAATGTTCTTGAATGCACATATATGTTTAGGATTTAGAATGGCATGTGAATCATGGAAATGTTTCATTTATTTTCTAATGTAAATGCCCAATCCTTGCCATGTTATATTCCTTATTTCCTTATCAAAATTTAGAAATTTATTGCTGAATTTAATCTCCTTATTTTTGGAAATCATGTGATTATTCATGTGGATAATTGTAGAACGAAATTCCTATGTTATATATGATGTGATGAACCCGAAAGTTGACATTTTCATGCTTATGAAATGTGGTTGTACTTAAGGAATATAATTCATAGACTAGGTTCCACAGCTAGGGAAGGATAGCAGACATTGGTACTCGACTAGTGCGACCTGAGAAAGGGGTCGGGTACGGGTTGATGCCCAGGGATTTAGATGGAAGTTTTTCTTTCAGAAACTCTGATTGTGTATTGTGATTGAGATGGTCTACTGAGGAGTACCGATTGCCAGAACGACTACTACTCAACTCAGCGGTGATTAGGGTCTTGAGGTTGCACCAGCGGGCCTACTAGGTGTTAGACCCGAGTGGCGGAGGGTCTTGAGATTTCGTTAGTGGGCCACGTTGACAGTAGACCCGAGTCGGGTGGGACTAGCTATCCCTAACCCGGTGGGTTCCTGAGACTAGTTGACCATCCTAATCGACGGGCCCGATCATTGTTATTGACATTCCTTTTATGTTGTATAGGCCGGTGTGGTCGAGTACTGTATTGTGGTGAAGGCCGAACAAGGCCGAACCATTCATGCAGTATGAGGTCATAGTGACCGAAAGGTACTCAGTCTGAAGGAGTCGATATGGCCAGATTACTTATTCTCATAGGTTGGCCAATTGGTCGGTTACCATGATATGACTAGCATAGACTCCTCATTTGTGTGCTTGTGTATATATTTATATGTTATCATATCAGGGATTTAAGTGGAGGTTCGGAAGGACCGCTCACTGAGTTCCTTGTGAACTCACGGTTTCTTGTTTTGTTTTTTTCGCAGAGCCCGACCAGTGAGGTACAACTTGGTGGCATGGTGCGATTGGAGGGCAGGCATTGGCGTAGATCTCGTAGCAGGCAGACATGTAGTTGTAGTACTGTCGATAAGGTTGTAGACATGCACTGAGTAGTTTGTCTTTGTAAAACTTGTATCTGCTTTAGACTTTGAAACTTGAGTTATTTCCTTCGAATTTGAAATTACTAAAACTGTTTTGACATTTTTTTAAAAAAATAAAGATTTGTGCTGCTGTCTTTTGTTCATGATACTTGGATGTGCAGTGTTTTCTTTGGTGTAGTGGTTTAGTGCATGTGGTAGGCTTCGGGGTACCGACACGTACCCTGGCCGATCACCCGACCCTGAGTTAGGGTGTGACATTTAGTGGGCTCATGGGATTCGAATAGAAGATGTTCTATTGGATTTGACTCTCCATTTTATACAACTCACTGCTAGCTTAGTGAGGGGCCCAATGTGTCACACACAACAGGCTAACCTCATAACGGGTTTTATGAGATTTATCTCGCATGCGGCACTATATGTCTATTAGCATGGACATGCTGCAACTCTATCATAGATCTCGTTTATGGATAGGATAGGAAAAATGTTTTCTATAAGACCGATTGTACGAGGAAGGAGTTCCTTGGAAACCCTAGCTTATAGGATACCCTCTTATTTTGTAGGGTAAACCTAAAGTCGTAGTGTTTGGCACGCGGTACTATTTTATATGGTTGATTAAATCTTAATTATGAATTAATAAATTAATTAACCATAAATCGGGGATACATTTAATTAAGAATTAAACATAATTAATTTAATTTTTGAAATAAAAAATTAATGGTGGGAAATTTGATTTTCCCCATGCGCCTACACCTAATAATTTAGGAATTGATTTATTTAGATAAATCATAATTAATAGGAAATTTATTTATTTAGATAAATCATAGATTTATACATAATTTATTTATTTAGATAAATCATGATTCTATAAAGTAGGAATGTAATTTATCTACATAAATATAATTCCCATTATGATAGGAAACTAATTTATTTAGATAATTCTTATTCCTATTGATAGGCTTTTAATTTAATGAGATAAATTAAAGTTTATATTTAATTTGATTTAATTAATTTTGAATTAATTATGAAGCCATTAAATATAAATTATGTTTTGGAGACAAACTTGGATATTTTGGAAATCCAAGAGAGAATTAAGGGGAGGGGTCAAGTCGTTGCTTGTAGCCGCCTCCCCCCTTCTTTATATAGTGGTTGAACTTCCTCTTGGATGTTAAGAGAGATTTGCATCATCTTGAGGAGCCAAAGAGGAAGAAGTTTCTTCTTCCTAGGGTGGCCGGCCACTTTCCTTCCCTTGCTAGAGTTTCCCCACAAGCCGGAGAGGTATTTTTCTTCACCTTGGTGTGCCACCCCTTACTTCTTTTGCGGGAGTCCTAAGAGGATAGGAAGGTATCTCCTTGTTCCTCCTCTCATTCTGAGGTTTTCTCATCTCCTCTTCCTCCCGTTTGGAGCCCAGTTCTTGGTGGAAGGGCTGGCCTAGCCTTTGAGGCTTCGGGGTTGAGAAAAACTCATCGTTGAGCCACTACAAGTCTGGCTGATCGCCACCCCCTTGTTGCGAGGAGCTTGGTGTGGACTAGCATTGGAGGACGTGCACGTGTGTGTCTTGATTTGGGGATAGGAGTAGCAAGTTCCTCGCAGTTATACCACTATACTCGTGCACGTCCTCCAATGCAAGTTCAACCACTATAAGATATACCATCTCCAGTATACTCGCAGTTAGAATTTCTTGAATTTTGCTAAAGTATATCACTGTTTTGGGATGGTTTAAATTTTTTAAATTGTTATTTCCGTTGCGTTTTCGATTACCATCCCTTCAAGGTAAACATCTTAAAGGGTTGAGAAGTGAGTCCTCGTTGTATTCTTAGGGAAACACTTGATCTATAAAGAGTTCGGGTAGTGGAGTAGGCGGTATGGTCGAACCAATATAAACGATTGTGTTTGCATTGCTTCTTTACTTGTGTTTGATTGACATATTTACTCGTCTAAGCATCCATCCTAAAAGAATAGTAATTTGGTTGTTAAACGAGATTGAATCAAAAATTGTCAATTGAACTTAGTTTTAGCTACACACTATTCACCCCCCTTCTAGTGTCAATATTTTAACAACATTGAGGTCTACAATCTTTCAGCTTTACCTCCTCCAAAGGGTCAATTATATACTTCATTTGATTTATGTAAATACCTACTTCTGTTCAATGGATTTCTAACCCAGAAAGTAAGTTAAATTTCCCAGATCCTTTATTTTGAATTCAGCATCCAATAAATTTTTCAAAGCATTGATGATATTTGTGTCTGCTCCTGTCACAATCAAATCATTTACATATACTTGAATAACAACTATATCCTTGCTGGTTGTCTTCACAAACATACAATTATCTGAATTGCACTCTTTAAAGCCTTGTGAAACAATGCTGGAGAACAACTTGGCATACCTTTGTCTAAATCACCCTTTTATCATTTGGGTTTCCATATCCTAGAGGTTTTTCCATGTAAACTTTTTTTTCTAAATCACCATGTAGATACGCATTATTCACATCAAGTTAGAATAATGGACATTTGTGAGTTGCTGCAACAGTTAACAAAATTCGAATTGTTGCTAATTTGGAGTCTAGGGCATATGTTTCCTGATAATCTATACCCTCATTTTGTGTAAAACCCTTAGCTACCAGCCTTGACTAATGTTTTTCCGCACTTCCAACTAGGTTGAACTTTGTTTTATAGACTCATTTAAACCCAATTGTTATCTTTCTATGTGGTAAATCACGTAACTCCCATGTTTCATTATATTTGCCTTCAAGGTAGCAACTCAACTTGCATAGATTTAGCCCAAATTGGATTCTGGAAAGCTACATCAATTGTTTTGGCTTCATGACATAAGTCAATGATGGTTAGTAAGCTTTGATGTGTGACTGATATTTTGGATAAGTCAAGGTATTTGGTCATTGGGTACAATATATTCTTTGTATCAGAAGCTTGGGTTTCTTTATTGTTTGGGAAGGAAATATTGCACTGATAATATTGGAGCATCACAGACTTTCTACTTATTCTTTGGCTTCTTATAATTGGTCGAATGATAGGACTTATGGATGATGAAATGGGTTCAGTGTTTAACTTCTCATGATTAGCTGGAGCTTCTTCTCTAACATTCTGTGGCACTCCCTCATTTATTTTTCTCCTCACCTTACTGACTTGGGTAGATGATTCCACAAGGCCATTGGCTTCTTTGGTGAATATTGAAATGAAATGTTTTTGTTCTATATCAGTTTCAGAAATTTGAATTGGGAAGATAGTCTTTTGAGTGGCTTGGGTGTTGAAAGGGAATATATGCTCAACAAAGGAGATATCCCAGAATACTGACATAGACTTGGATGTCAAGTTGTACACTTGTAGCCTTTCTTTCCATATGGGTACCCTATAATCACAGACTCACTAGCCCTAGAATCAAACTAAGCTCTTCCTTGTTTCAAGGTGTTTATATAGCAAAGACAACAAAATACTTGGAGATGTGAAATTGTTGGCTTCATTTGATACATAAGTTTGTAAGGGCTATGATTGTTTAGAAGAGGACTAGGCAACCTGTTTAATAGGTAGGTTGCAGTCAGAATGCAATCCCCTCAAAACTTCAATGGTAGATTAGATTGTAGCTTCAAACTTCTAGCCACCAACAACAAATGCCTATGTTTTCTTTCTATAATGGAAATTTCTTGAGGTGTCTCAACACATGAGCTCTGATGTAGGATACCATTTTTCGATAGAAATGAGTTTAAGGTATTATTGAAAAACTCACTACAATGATCACTTCTAATTGTTTTGACAATGTTTGGAAACTGATTTTGAAAATGCCCGATGAATTGGATGATTAGGTAAGTAACTTGGCTTTTGGTAGAGAATGATATGTACTACAACACCTTGTAAAATCATCTACTATAGTCAAAAAATAAGAACAACCATCATAAGTCTATGTTCCGTGTGGTCCCCAAACATCACAATGCACAACTCTAAAAGGTAAAGTGCTTTTATTCATGCTATGTTGAAAAGACAATCTGCACCGTTTAGCCATAGGGAAATGTTGCAAAAAACTTTAGAAACTTTATTTAATTCAGGTACAATTCCAACCAAACATTTCATTCTAGAAGTGGACATATGACCTAATCTTAAATGCCACAAAGTTGGTTTATCTAAGGCTACTAACAAAGCTTGAGAAGATGGATCTCCGTGGTTTTGAAGAAGTAAAGCTCCATTTATCATATACAATCCATTCTCCACTCTACCACTTGAAAGGAATAGTGCCCTTCAGCCAATCACATATCAATGTGTTTAGGGATTATTCAATGGAAATGAACAAATGTGGCATCTTTTCATCATATGTTGCATGTTTGTATTATTAATAAGATTATGATGAACACCAAGAACTCAGACAAATGATTCTAAGGCCAAGATGAACAAATGTGGCATCTTTTCATCATATGTTGCATGTTTGTATTATTAATAAGATTATGATGAACACCAAGAACTCAGACGCGACTTCGAATATTCCAGAGGCCCCAAGTTCTAGATGTTCCTAGTCGTACGATCACTGACTCGGGGATCGATGACTCCGGTAATGTTGTATGAAATCCGACACTAGAATGGGGGGTTGAATAGTGTCTATCCCCTTTTATATTTAATAATTTTTTTCTTTTTACTCAAATTTAACTTCAATTAAGTGCAAGTGTTTCTTAATAATGGATGTGATCAAATATTAAGAACAATAATAGACAAATAAGAAAGCAATGCAGACAAGAGTAATTATAGTGGTTCGGCCAACTGCCTACTCCACTACCTTGGCTCCTCACCAAGGATTTCTAACCACTACTTTATAGACCTTGTATTTCCCTTTGAATACAATTGAGGACACTCTTCTCACCTCTTTGAGAACCCCTCAAACCTATTCACCTAGGCAAAACACAACTCTACAAAGTTTTCCCTAAGTGTTTCTCTAGCACACCTAGCAGCTATTCCAGATTGAAATCAAGTCTGAAATAAAACTTCAAATACAATGCAAAAGAGCTTAAGAATAGAGAGAGGAACCACAGCTCTTTTCCCAATCCTTCACGCCTTCAACTTGCCAGAAGAAACTCGAGTTGCAGCAGAGCTGAGGGAAGCAGGCGCTTGAGGAGGATTTTGACGGAAGATTAGGGCGCAACAAATCGATTTCTTTGAAGGATTTTAATCACTTCTTGAATGATCACTTAATTCTCTAAGAAGTTTTTAAGAAGGTAGGTGAGGGGTATTTATAACCCCTCAGCTGAACGGTGATTCAACGGATAGAAAAATAGCTGTTACAGTCGTTCGGTCGATCGTCGATCGACCGACCGATTGACCGCTACCCATTTTGTGTGTTTCTAGTGCTATTCGGTCGACCGACGGGTCGACTGAAGGAGTCGCAACTTCATCCATCCCGAATTCGGTTGATCGATCGGTCGACCGATGCAGTTAAGCCAGCGACGCGACTTTGTGATCTGCCACCCGGTCGACCGATGAACCTTCTGCCAACTTTTGTCTTCGGTCAACCGACAGGTCGATCGAATGGCTACTGCCATTTTTTGGCTACTTCTTGTATTCTGCCCTGTTCGGTCGACCGATCGGTCGATTAAACTCAGATTGAGGTTGATTTTTTACTTTGAATTTTTTACATGCTTTTTTATGGGTTTAGTTACCAAGTTTCAACTTGGATAACTTTATAATTTGGCTTGGGATAAGATCATCCTAAGGGTATATTACATGATTTCTACTTGATCTAAACCCGATCATTTCTTTGACATTTTCTTGTTTCGTTTCTTCGACGGTCTTTTCTTTCGTTTCTTTTGAATGAACTTCGCATGCTTATCGCAACCTCAACCTGAACTCAAAACTTCACACATAGATTAAATACTTGTTTGTTATTATCAGAATAAAGATCGAGGCTTAAGAGAAACCCTTAAGCCAACAATCTCCCCCTTTTTGATAATGACAAACATAACATGATATTTTAAGAAACATATGCATATCTTTGTGAGTTTGAGTTAAGGCATTCATAAGTTAAGGTATACAAGTTATAAAACTCAACATATGCATTTAAATACTTATAACTCACCCAATGCTCCTCCTATCAATGTGCATATCATTTTTGTAACTCCCCTTAATTATATGCATCGTAAAAACCAAGTGTGACCTTACTTTTTCTCCCCCTTTTGACATCTATCAAAAAGGGTAAGAATTAAGGTACAATTAATGAGTTTCATCATAAAAACCAAGTATCATCTACCACTATAGTCCTTCCTATTAATGTAAGCCAATAGAAGGCAAACATCAATAAGTCACATAGCCCCACTACAGAGCATTACATAAGTGTGATGATACTTTTATAGCATGCAAGTTTTGAAACCCATATGAGTTTTGAAGAAGAACATTTTAACTGGGAAAGGCACAAATTCCTAATTGCATCCTAAAATTTGTAAAACTTTCTTCAACCAAGGGTTTTGTAAATATATCGGCAAATTTTTGTCGGTGGATACAAATTCTACCAATATACTTCCCTTTGTGACATTATCCCTAAGAAAATGGTTCCTTAAGTCAATATGCTTAGTTCTAGAGTGTAAAATAGGATTCTTTGTTAAATTTATTGCACTAGTATTATTACAATGAATAGGTATGCAAGAATACTCAAGTCCATAGTCTAATAGGGTTTGTTTCATCCAAAGGACTTGTGCACAATAACTAGCCGCAGCGATGTATTCCGCTTTGGTAGTTGAAAGTGCAATTGAGTTTTGTTTCTTTGAGAACCAAGAAACAAGACTCGCTCCTAAGAATTGACAACACCCACTAGTGCTTTTTTTATCTACTTTACACCCGACAAAATCCACATCCGAAAAACCGATTAAATCAAATGATGTATGACATGGATACCATAGCCCTAAGTCAACCGTGCCATTTAAATATCTCAATATGTGTTTGACCGCACTTAAATGAGACATTCTAGGGCAAGATTGAAACCTAGCACATACACAGACCCTAAACATGATATCGGGTCTACTTGCGGTTAAGTAAAGAAAGCTACCAATCATACCTCGATATCGTTTTTCGTCAACTTTGACACCCTCTTCATCTTTGTCAAGCTTGATGGATGTGCTCATTCATCCCAAATGTTTTGATGAGATCCTTTGCGTACTTGGCTTGATTGATGAAGATTCCTTTGTTGGTTTGCTTGATTTGGAGACCAAGCGTGAAGGAGAGCTGTCCCATCATGCTCATCTCAAACTCATCTTGCATACACTTAGCAAACCACTTACAAAGAATTTCATTAGTAGCACCAAAAATTATGTCATCAACATAAATTTGAACTAATAACATATCATTTTCATGATGCTTAATAAAAAGTGAAACATCGGCTTTTCCAACATTAAAACCTTCTTCTTTTAAAAAGTTTGAAAGCCTTTCATACCAAGCCCTAGGGGCTTCTTTTAAACCATATAATGCCTTTTTAAGTTTGAAAACATGGTTTGGAAACTCAAAACTTTCAAATCCGAGGGTTGTTCAACATAAACTTCTTCACTAAAGAAACCATTCAAAAATGCACTTTTAACATCCATTTGGAAAAGTTTAAAACCCTTAAAGCTAGCATATGCCAAAAGCATTCTAATTGCTTCTAATCTAGCTACGAGAGCATAAGTTTCATTATAATCTATCCCTTCTTGTTGATTGTACCCTTGTGCCACTAACCTAGCTTTGTTTCTAATGACTTATCTTCTTCGTCTAGCTTATTTCTAAAAACCCATTTAGTCCCAATTATAGTTTGTTCACTAGGTCTAGGTACTAAGTCTCATACATCATTTCTAGCAAATTGGTTGAGTTCTTCTTGTATAGCTAGTACCCAAAACTCATCTTTTATTTCTTCCTTAATGTTCTTAGGCTCTACTTGAGATACAAAAGCTACATATTGACAAACATTCTTGAGTTTACAGCGCATTACCACTCCCGTTGAAGGTTCTCCAGTGACTTGATCCATTGGATGATCCCTCACCAACCGATATCCTTTAGGGAGAGGCGGTAGAGCTTCTTCTTCTTCTTCTTCAACTTGAGGGAGATTCGAGAATGGTGGATCTTCATGTTGAATTTTCTCATTATCTTCATCCTCCACCTCTTTGTCATGAAGTGTGAGATCCTCAAGTTCCTCACCTACATTCACAATCTTCACATTTTTAGAAGAATCATTATTTTCATTAAACGTGACATGTATAAATTCTTCAACAATCATGGTTCTACGATTATAAACTCTATATGCCTTAGAATTAATAGAGTAACCTAGGAAAATCCCTTCATCGGATTTAGAATCAAATTTTCCTAAATTCTCCTTAGTATTTAATATAAAACATTTGCATCCACAAAAACATGAAAATATCCCACATTTGGGATTTTACCATTCCAAAGCTCAAAATGTGTTTTCTTAATTTTAGATCTTAATAAAACTCGATTAAGAACATAGCAAGAGGTATTTATGGCTTCAGCCCAAAAATACTTAGGCAAATTGTTTTCGCATAGCTTGGTCCTAGCCATCTCTTGTATGGTTCTATTCTTCCTCTCAACCACCCCATTTTGTTGAGGGGTCCTAGGGGAAGAAAAGGTATGTTCAATACCCAAATCATCACAAAACTCGAAAAAAATTTCATTTTTAAACTCCCCTCCATTATCACTTCTAATTTTTAAAATTGAAACTCATTTTTCATTTGTGACTTTCTTTGTAAACTTTTTGAAAAAGTCAAAGGTTTCATTTTTCTTGGCCAAAAAGAAAACCCAAGTAAATCTAGAAAAATCATCAACTAATACATAACAATATAGCTTTCCACCTAGACTAGCTACATCACATGGACTAAAGAGATCCATGTGCACAAGCTCAAGAATTCTAGATGTACTAACTTGGTAAATGCTATGAAATGAAGATTTGACTTGCTTACCTAGTTGACATGCATCACAAAATTTGTCTTTTTCAAATTTTATCTTGGGTAAGACTTTAACTAATTCTTTCCTAGATATTTCTTGGATGAGGCTCATGCTAGCATGTCCTAGCCTTCTATGCCACAACCAAGAGTCATTCTCCATGGCAACTAAGCATCTAACATGGGGATTTGGCAAGACATTTAATTCTAAGGTGTAGACATTTTCTTGCCTATTTCCAATAAACATGATATCATTTGATGGTGCACTTCTAATGATACATTTAGATGCTTCAAAAATAATTATGTATCCATTGTCACATAATTGTGATATGATTATCAAGTTATGTTTTAACCCATCAACTAATAAAATATTCTTAATGCATGGGTAAGGGAGTATACCTATGTCACCAATGCCAACAATCTTACCTTTGGCATTGTCTACAAATGTGAGATGTCCAACATCTTTGCTTGATAGGGTTGCAAATAAGTTGATGTCGCCCGTCATGTGCTTTGAGCAACCACTATCCAATATCCAAGTGCTTCTACTTGCTTCAGGATGCTTCTCCATCTACAAAAGGAGAAGAAACCATTTTAGGTACCCAAATTCTCTTAGGTCCTTGAGTGTTAGTCATTTTGGGAACCCATGTAAATCTTGCATGTGGGTTCCTCCTCAAAGCACAATCCTTGGCCATATGGCCAAATATGCCACAAGAAAAACAATTTCCATTAAATTTCCTTCTAGTGTGTGTGTGAGCATGGGAGTGTGATGATTTCTTTTTATGGACAACCTTAGGCATAGCATTTTGTATGGTTGTCATCTTTTCATTGAGCATGCAAAGTTCTCTTTTTAATGTTAGCATGCTACTATTCAAGTGCTCTACTTGATCACTTAAATACTTATTTTCATCTTCTAATTTTTTGTTGTCATTTTCTAAGTCCTTCTTAGCTTTCTCTAGGGTGTGTGTCTGCTCCTTAAGGGTGTCTACTTCTTTTCTTAAGGCATTGCATGTGAGTAATAAACTATCATTCTCAAGCTCTAAAGATTTATTTTCCTTTCTAAGGTCTCTAAATTTTCTCCTAATAGCATTAAATTCATCATGTATTTGTTCAAATTCACTTGAGCTAGTTGGATTTCACTAGACATCTTAATTTGTAGGGAAGATGGTTAAATCTTATCGTACGACCAAGCTCTGATACCAATTGTTGTATGAAATCTGACACGAGAAGGGGGGGTTGAATAGTATCTGTCCCCTTTTATATTTAATCATTTTTTTCTTTTTACTCAAATTTAATTTCAATTAAGTACAAGTGTTTCTTAACAATGGATGCGAATAAATATTAAGAAAAATAATAGGCAAATAAGAAAGCAATGCAGACAAGAGTAATTATAGTGGTTCGGCCAACTGCCTCCTCCACTACATTGGCTCCTCACCAAGAATTTCTAACCACTACTTTATAGACCTTGTGTTTCCCTTTGAATACAATTGAGGACACTCTTCTCACCTCTTTGAGAACCCCTCAAACCTATTCACCTAGGCAAAACACAACTCTACAAAGTTTCCCCTAAGTGTTTCTCTAGCACACCTAGCAGCTATTACAGATTGAAATCAAGTCTGAAATAAAACTTCAAATACAATGAAAAAGAGCTTAAGAATAGAGAGAGGAACCACAGCTCTTTTCCCAAGCCTTCACGCCTTCAACTTGCCAGAAGAAACTCGAGTAGCAGCAAAGTTGAGGGAAGCAAACGCTTGAGGATGATTTTGACGGAAGATTAGGGCGCATCAAATCGATCACTTTGAAGGCTTTTAATCACTTCTTGAATGCTGAATTAATTCTTTAAGAAGTTTTTAAGAAGGTAGGTGAGGGGTATTTATAACCCCTCAGCTGAACGGAGATTCAATGGATAGAAAAATAGTCGTTACAGTCGTTTGGTCGATCGTCGATCGACCGACCGATCGACCGCTACCCATTCTATGTGTTTTTAGTGCTGTTCGGTCGACCCATCCGAACCGATGGGTCGACCGAAGGAGTCACAACTTCATCCATCCCGAATCCGATTGATCGATTGATCGGTTGACTGATAGTTAAGCCAGCGACGCGACTTTGTGTCTGCCATTCGGTCGACCGATGAACCTTCTACCAACTTTTGTCTTCGGTCAGTCAATCGACAGGTCGACCAACGTAGCTTTTCGCCAATGCTTCACCAACTTCGGTTGACTGACAGGTCGACCGAATGGCTACTGCCATTTTTTGGCATCATTCAGTCGATCGACCGGTCGACCGAATAGGCTACTGCTTGTATTTTTCCCTATTCGGTCGACCGACCAGTCGACCGAACTCAAGCTGAGGTTGACTTTTACTTTGAATTTTTTACATGCTTTTTTATGGGTTTAGTTATCAAGTTTCAACTTGGATAACTTTATAATTTGGCTTGGGATAAGATCATCCTAAGGGTATATTACATGATTTCTACTTGATCTAAACCCGAGCCTTTCTTTGACGTTTTCTAGTTTCGTTTCTTCGACTGTCTTTTCTTTCATTTCGTTTGAACGAACTTCGCATGCTTATCGCAACCTCAACCTGAACTCAAAACTTCACACATAGATTAAATACTTGTTTGTTATCATCAAAATAAAGATCGAGGCTTAAGAGAAACCCTTAAGCCAACAGGTAAGACTAATGCACTTGGTGCATGCTCTATTTGATAGGGGGTAGTTGATCCCGCAGTTATCTATGAGGTGTCATTAATGTACAAGTGTAGGTGCTCATTAGAGAATTAATTCTCTAAACGAACCCGCTCGAGGAACGTCTAATGGAATCCTTACATGAGTATCAATAGGTTGTTCCTTATATGATAGTGGGTGCAAGCAATCCTTGGGCCCGAGGATGTCATGATTACCTTGTGATTGACGATCTATCGCTTTGTTGTTGTCCCTACATGACTTGCAAAGTCGTGTATCAGGTGCTATTGGGCATAGTGATGCTTTCATGGAGGTAGCTAGGTAAGCAACCAACAAGCAATCAATTACTCCTAGTGAGAGGAGATAGTGTCCTATATCCATCAGCAAGTGCCGACTCTGGAATCTCTAGCTAGAGTGGATATGAAAGTCAGAATAGCATTTCTGACATTTCATGGTAGAGACGACAGCTTGAAAGTGTGGAATACATATGAATCGTTATTAGGATTTGACAATATATATAGGTCTCTTATAGAACTTCTGTAAATCACAGTCGCATAGGAAGTTGCACTATTCTAACACTAGCCTATTGTAGCAAATTAAGAACCAAAACAAAAAGCAACGCAAACACAGGAGATTTGTTTACGTAGTTTAGTAACAAACCAGTCACCTAATTTGCGGGGCACTCACCGGACAGATGCCCAATTCACTCTCTATAAGTACAATATAAGTCCTCTGGATTTCACACCCGAAATCCGACTACTAGTACTACAGTGAATCAAAAATAACAAAAATCTATTTGCTATTACAAGTAAATACCAACTTGCCCCTCTATGACATCACATCCACAGAGTTTCGTCCTCAACATAGCCTCGCATTGTAGTAAGTTATCCGCCCAATAACCAATATTCTCCTCGAAGATAAAAGAGTTGTTGCCTCTTTTACACTCGGTAGTCTATACTCAGCAGTCTCAACTCCTCTATATATGGCAATAGCGTTTCCATGCACTGGAGTTGCCGACAATAGATCCCTTCTCCAGTATTTATAGGTGTCACAGGAAGATTACTACAAGATCTAAATAAATGCTGACTTCAATCACATTTAATGACCGCAGTTCTCAGTAGAAACCGTCAACATAAATTAGGCATTTTTACAAAAGAACATTTATCTAAATAAGAAACTCCTAAAGAATAAATGAAGAAAAACTCTTCGAAACTAAACTGACCAAGATGTATATAATGATGATTTTAATGTCTAGAATCAGTTAACAAAATCGTCATTAAACCAGAAGTCTATCATGTTGGCCCAAGGGTTCCTCCCTAGGCCTTGATCTCTATTTTGATGATAACAAATATGTATTTAATATATTTGTGAAGTTTTGAGTTCAGGTTGAGGTTAAGATACATGCGCAAAGTTCGTTCGGAGAAATACAAAAAATGGCAAAAATGGGTTCGAAAATGAGCGAGTAGAAAAATCTAGAGTTGGGATTAGAATTTATGTAATATGTCTCTAGGAATTTTATCCCAATCTAATTTGTAATGTTATCCAAGTCAAAACTTGGTAATAAAATCCGGAGACAAAGCACGCAAGAAGATGGTTGGAAAAAATAGTCTCCGCCCAGGTTCAGTCGACCAGTCGATCGACCGAACAAGGCCAAAAATTGGCAATGGCCAATTCGGTCGACCGCACAAAGCAAAAAATTGGCACTAGCCAATTCGGTCGACCAATCGATCGATTGAATGTAGCTAGAAAGTGGTAGTAGCCCTACGGTCACTGGGCGGTCGATCAGTCGATCGATCGATGATCGACTGGCAAGCGACCGGACGACGTCCAATGGGCAAAAAAATGCCCGTTGGAGTGAACTGCCGAGTGAGGGGTTATAAATACCCCTCACCAACCTTTATTAAGGTCCTCTAACAACTCTCTAAAGCTTCCTAAGTGTGATTTAAGCCTTCCAAAGTTGATTTGCTCGTGCTTGCTTCTCCAATCGATGATTTCTCTCAAGCATTCATCTTCCCTCGACTTCGGCTTCGATTCGACCTCAACATCTTGTGGAGTTGGAGGCATTGAAGGCTTGGAAAAGAACTCTCTGTTGTGGTTTACTCTTTATCTCTTTTCATTGTAATTTTACTTGTTATTTGAACTCATTTCTTCATTGTTAGCTTGCTAGGTGTGCTAGTGTAAACACTTAGGATTTGCTATGTAGAATTGTGTTTTTGCCTAGGTGAATAGGTTCGAGGCATTATCAAAGGGTTGAGAAGGAAAGCATCGGTTGTATTCAAAGGGAAACACATAGTCTATAAAGTGTTGATTAGAAATCCTTGGTGTGCAACCAAGGTAGTGGAGTAGGCGGTTGGCCGAACCACTCTAATTGCTTGTGTTTCCATTGTGTTTCTCATTTAAAATACCTTGCTATTTATATTTGTCAGGCATCGTAATTTAGTTGCACGATTAATTTGGTTGCGTTAGAAATCGAACTCAAAAGAAATCAAATAATTGTTAAAATTCACCCAACACTATTCAACCCCTCCTTGTAAGGGTATTCGTTCAACACATCAGTCATCAAGCTCAAATTAGACAGCCCATCCAGAAATCCTTTAAGACTATAAGCAGTTAAGACTGAGTCTTCACAATTGAAACCTTCATCATTCTCAAAGTATATTATGGTCACAGCAACTCATCAATTGGGATGAATAGTAATGGAACAAACAACATAACTTCCAGCATAAGCTACTCATCAACAAGAGCAGTTGTGAAATGTCTTTTTACTTGAGAATAAATCTTGAAAAATGTTTTTGCCAAATATAGCCAACATTAACAAAATCAATACTAACAATCTTCCCCTTTGGCTTATTTGGCAAAAACCCAATCTGCCATAAATAATGCTATAAAGAGAACATAATAACAGGAGAGATATTTCGCAGATATAACCATACATTCTGTTAAGATTAAATAGTTTGAAAACTTGAGCCATCACAGAGTTTAAAACTATTCATCACAGAAAAAGAACCATTGTCAACACCATCACAGAGTTCATAGAATGATACCAAAAACCACCACAAAACCAACAAACAGACAACACAGACTAGTTCATATTTTACCTCAGACCAGATCTTAACAAGATCGGACTCCATTTATTCAAAAACCACACATATCTCCCCCTTTTTGGCCGAATAAGCCAAAGGGCTGGGACCAGTCATTTTTTCTCAAAAAATCTGTAGTTGCCTGGACCGGGCCAACCATAATCTTCTCCAGAAGACCAGCAAGGAACCCCTTCATTACTGACTATAAAATTTTTGATCATCTTTTTCTCAATAGATATTACCTGCAGATGAAGAGTTGCCAACAAAACTTGTGTTTTGAATAGTTCATCACGAATGGCTCTTTCTGCCCTGGTTCCAGGAGTCGGATAGTACTCTAGTGTTGTAGATGCAAGCACTTAAGTTATTTCAGGAGCAGTTGGCACAGAGGCATTCAACCTAGTGCTAGTCTTGACTGCCTCAACTGCAATTTTAACTTTCATTGACTCAATTTTAGAACCTGTCTTTCCTGGAATTGAGTCATGTTTCTTGTCAGTTATAAAAATGGACCCAGAAGAAATATCGATTTCTTCTTTATCCCCCTTCCCCCCCTCAGAACATAATTCCTCCCCCACAGAAGATAACTCTTCTCGAGAACTATGAAAAATAGAAAGTGATGTGAGGGTTATGGATACAATACCTCTACCAGAATGTTCTCTAGCTTTTCCTTTGGATTTCATTCTCTACTTTTGACCATGAGAGGTAGACGGAGATGATCTCTTATCAGGGGATGGTGCTGGATTTGGTGTGTCGACAGTTTCAACAAGACTTCAGAACACCAACTCTTTTACCAAGGAAACTTTCATCTCTTTCTCTGAGCTCATTGTTTTACCCTTTTACTGCTCTATATTGGAACTTCGGCTTAAATAGAATGTAGAATGAAAGAGGATTGAGGCTGTCTATTAAGATCTCAAGAAATTAAACCGAGTTGCAATGCAAAATATACTTAAATGATTACATATATGTTCACATTATCATTAAAATACAGCCTCCCGTCGAAAACTCAATGGTGAAGTTACAGTTACAAGGGAAACGCCAGTTGAAAATTGATTATGAGATAGAATAATCTTTGGAAAACAAATTTATCCATCATGTAACACACTGTCCAAGGAAGATTTAGAGATTCTTCAAATATCCCATTTAAAAGAAGAAAAATCTGTGACATGACACATGGTCCTTGGGCAGAAATCAAGAGATTAGACTACGTTGCACTAATAGCCTTTGAGATGTAAGCTGCACCCTTATCCAATCTTAGCTTCTATAAAAGAGAGCACACGTGTGAATGACTATTCTTAGTTGTAGTGAATACCAAATGCAATTGCCTCCTTTCAACTATTGTTACAGCTCTGACAAATTGTTGTAACTCTTCTTGCATAGCCATGATCCAGAATTCATGTTTTAGAGCTTCCTTGATGTTCTTGGGTTCAATAGTTGAAGTATAACAAGAGTATCTGATCATTTCTTGATCACTCTTCTTGGACTGATTTCTAGTCTTGAGTACTACTTCACGAACATCACCAATAACATTCTTCAAAGGAAGATTTCTACGAGTTTTTGCAGACTTCTCAATAGCACTCTCCTTTTCTTGATCAATGTTAGTCTCAAAGTCTGTTGCATCAACAGTTTTAGCAATTTGTTCTACTGTCTTAGAAGAACTCTAGGCAGTCTTGTCAACAGTTGCAACTGCCTCTTCATTAGCAGTTAGAGTTTGGTAGAATTATGAGTCATCAACTTTCACATTTGGTGACTCTATAACAGTTTGAGTGCGCTTGTTATAGACTCTGTAGGCTTTGCTATTTGTTGAATATCTAAGGAATATTGCTTCATCACTTTTCCGTTGCATCTTCTCAGCATATAGCACCTGCTACCAAAGACATGAAAATATGTAAGATTAGGCTTTCTTTTCTTCCATAATTCATAAGGAGTTTTTGTCGTCTTTGGTCTGAGATATGCTCTATTTATAATGTAGCAAGCAGTATTGATAGCTTCAACCCAAAATCTTTCAGAGATCTTCTTGGAATTAAGCATGACCCAAGCCATCTCTTGGATAGAACGGTTCTTCCTTTCAACAACACCATTTTGTTGAGGAGTCTTCGGAGCAAAGAATTCATGAATAATACCACTATCATCACAGAATTCAGAAAAAGATATGTTCTCAAACTCTCTTCCATGATCACTTCTTATTCTAATCACTTTAAGAATAGGAAGTTCTTGTTCATTCTGGAGTTTTAGACATAAAGATTTGAAGTTGCTGAAGGCATTGGACTTTTCCCTTAGAAACTCTATCCAAGTGAAATGTGAGTAATTATCTACACAAACAAGGACACATTTTTTACCTCCAATTCTTTCAACTTGCATGGGACTCATGTGAAGGAGTTCTAGAGGTTTTGAAGTTTCCACTAGTTGCAACTGCTTATGAGACTGCCTTGTCTGCTTTCCTTCTTGGTAAGAGCCACAAACCAACCCAGGTTCTCCAGTGAGTTTAGGAATTCCTCTCACAGCTTCAGCATTAACAAGTTTCTTTAGGTCCTGGTAATTTAAAGGGTAATTACCTGAATATATCTTGAACTATGGACTTTGTCTCAAATATATTCTGAACTTTAACTTCTCCAAATTGCATCGCACCTTTAAAATTCTATCAGCTACACCGTTAACCGTGTGACGTGGCATGCACACGTGGATTAAAAAAATAATTTATTATTTGAAACTGATCAAAGATATATTATTTTTTAAAACCTTTTTGATGTACACGTGTGCTGCACATGTGGATTAAAAAATTGTTTTTTTAAAACAACGTGAATAAAAAATGTTGCCCCTGCTCGCCTCCCAGGCCTCTGCCACCGATGCAGGCCTCCACTTCCACAAGAAGCTCCTCTTCATCGAACACGACCTTGGCATTGACTCTTCTCACGCCCTCTCTCTCAACCCCTCCCTTTGCTCTGCTCCCCTTTGCGCCCTTCGCTCCTCTGCCGACGCCCTCCACTCCTTTAGTCTCCTCCCTACTGATGTCTCCCGCGTCTTTGCTATGTACCCCTCTCTCCTCACCTGCAACCCCAGCCCCACCACCATCCCCTTCCTCGACATCCGCAAGGTCGTCACCTGCTACCCTCTGCTCGTCGGATCCAGCATTCCCGATCAGCTCCTCCCCGCCCTTCGCTTCCTCTACCGCCTTGGCTTTGTCGGCCGCCGCCACATCACCTACCACACCACCGTCCTCCTCATCTCCAGCGTCGAGACTACCCTCCTTCCTAAGCTTGAATACCTCTATGGCCTTGGCTTCTCCCACTAGGACACCCCAGACCAAGCTTGAATCACCTATCGTCGCCAGCGAAGTGGAAAGGCTGGCCACTGGCGTGACCTTCAACGCTGAACAAAGATCAAAAGTATATGAAAAACATAAACAATTTTAGTGGGATCATCTTTAATTATTTATATTCTGTGTTAGATCAAGCTACATGATCTAAAGAATGTCAAAGATGACATGTGCTCTAGCTGATTTAACTGAAGCAGAGTGGCAGGCAAAGGAGGCATGAAGAGAAAGCCTTCAGCTTATAAAATGATGCCCCCTCCTTTATTATCTGGATTCCATCTTTAAGAGATGGATGATAAAGCTTTGTTGTTCTTGTTTGACACTTGGAAGGCATCATTTCATCGCTTGCTCATTTGCTTGTCTAGCATCTTAGATGACAAATCAAAGAGAGGAGGAAAAAGATGAAGAGAGAAAAATTTGTTGTAAGACCCGAAGTTTCCTAATATAAAAATCTAATTTTGGTGGAGTGCACTGGATCAAGGGATAGTCGGGTCGAGCCGTGGAATCGCCTCGAGTAGAAGGTATAACTCAAGTTATGAAGCTTAATTGGTTAAATGAGCATTCTTTTTTTTAGCATTAGATGTCTTATTAGAATCAAATTCGAATCGTGTATGCGGATCAAACCGAATCGCACTCGAGTTGAGTCGAGTAGGGGCTAAGTTATGAGGAAGGGCATTTAGGTAAATGGAAGATGATCGCCATCGTCGAAAGGATTGAGATCGCCATCGTCCATCCCTTCTTCTTCCTTAATCAAGGTGAGTGGTTAGATTTCGAATCGCATGGTGAGGCGGGTGGCCGAACCAACTAGGTGCTAGATCGAAGGTTTTTCTCATTGTTCATGTTGATTCGTGGTATTTCTTCCATCTCTTCGCTGTTTTATTCATGGATGTATTAGATTTGATTTAAATGTTTGGATTTTGGTGTTCTAGGGGCCGGCCGAGTAGAGGGGAAATGGGAAAGGTCATGCCAAAATTTTTCCCAATTCCCTCGCTTGCTTTAAACCCCCTTTTAGATCGTTTAAATTTAAATTCATGTAGATTCGGGATTCAATCGATGTAGTAGTTCATCAAGATTCCTTCTCCCTAATGCCTTGAGTGCTCGGCCGAACAAGGGGAACCTTGTTCAAGGTTCGGCCAAGCAAGATGGGGGAGAGAACTTGATCTAGAATTTATCTATGGCAGGTCACAAGCTTAAATGCTAGGGTTCGTGGTCAAAAAACCCTCTTCTCCTACCCTTGTAGGCTCGGCCAAGCAAGGCATGCCTTGCTCAAGGTTCGGCCGAGGCAAGTAGGGGGAAAGGTGATCAGAGGGGACAAACCTTCACACTTGGTTGGAGTCTCACACGATCACACTAAAGGGGTTTTGTGGTGGCTCGTGGAAATTCAAAGAGAAGGTTTTCTATCAAATTTGACTCTCCGTTATGCACATCTCACTACTGGGGACCCAATGAGTCCCACACAAAACAAGGTACCCTCGTAACAGGCTTTATAGGATAGAGCCTGTTCCTGCTTGAGATTCGGGGTCTTCCGGTCTGATCTGGTGTATCTCCGTGTCTGGTTCAATGCCGGAGGGGGGACCAGCAAAAGAAACACTGACGCCTAAGTTAGGGTGACTCCAAGGTAGAGGTTATGGAAATTAGAACTTAGGGTTACCTAGGTGTGCCACGTCTGTATATCTTGCAAGTGGAGGTGATCATGCTGCCTGGTAATATCGCTAGGATTGTTGCCCGAAATAGGTCGTGGCCAATCCCGTAGATGACGAGTTTATGATGGTATGTCCCTCCTGATAATGGGGGACGTAGGAGTCCATGTTTGGCCGGGTGGGTCCCCCGGAGAGAGCTATTTGACTCGGCTTGATTTTGGCCCAAAGGTGTTGCTCGAGCGGAGCCCCCTGGGTGGGGCCACGTGGTTTGCTTCGGAGTGAATGGTGGGGCACTGTTGGGTCTAATTTGACCATGCTCAATAGTTCTAGTCCAATCCAGAGCCCGAATGGGGCACTTAATTTCTACTAGAATGGACATGCCGCAACTCTACCACGATTCTCGTCTATGAATAAAATCGGAAAAGTGTTTCTGATTCGAGCGAATTATACTCGAGGAAGGAGTTCCTTGAAACCCAAATTTGTAGAGTACAACATGCGATAAGTTAGACCCGACCATTGGTTTGGTTTAAATGTTAAACCAAATTGAACCCATGGTTCGGTTGAAGGAGTGAACTGACACATGGTTCAAGGTGGGTTGACTCTAATAAGGAGGGAAACATAAATTCTATTTTGAATAGAATTCCTGGTTCGGATTTGAATTTGAATCAAGGGAGACAAAGCATGGTCTCCCCATGCGCCTATTCTCCCTATTAAATAGATAGATTAGTTTAGACTCCCAATTTGATAGGGAGTTGAATTTAATTCATCCCTATTAGATATGGAATGAATTAATTCATCGCTATCAGATAGGGAATTAATTGGAGGCAAACCTTGGAATTTTGAATTCCAGGGTGAGTTCAAATTTGAACCTCTATGATGTTGTTGGCCGAACACTTCATTGGGGGAATTAATTTTGAATTATTTCGGAATTAATTTCAAATTTAACTCCAATAAATTTCATCACCTCCAAATCCCTAGTCACACCTTGGAGTGTCTCCTATTCCTCATCTGTTAGCTTGGTGAAGTTCCATAGAATAGTTCCCTCGCCAGAAATCACTGTCGGATTAATTCTTTGGATGAACCCAAAAATTCCAGCAAGGTATTCTCTCGTGTGAATTAATTCCTTGGTTTCTCATCACTTTTCTCCCTTTACTCATTGCCCAATTCTTGGTCGAAGGGCCAACCCTTCTTTGGTGCAAAACGGAGTTGAAAACTTGTTCGTTGAGCCACGACGAGCCCGAGAGGTCACTGCCCCTTTTGTTATGATGCACTTGGTGTGGACTTTCGTTAGAGGGTGTGCACATGTGCATCTCATATTCGAGATCGTAGCAGCCCCCTTTGCCCTACAGCTTGAGGTATATGTTCTGCTTCTCTCTCATGTTGACTTCTTTAGTATCGCTAAAGTAGATCGTTGTTTTCGGGAGGTTTTGGAGTTTTAAAATTGCTATTTTCTGTTGTGTTTTCCCTTCACATCTATTAGATAAGATGGATGAAATGATGTTTATGGATAAGCCCTATATATGTGCATGTGACCATGTGTAAACGTGGTTGTGATGATTGCTTTGAATAGGGTCTGTGTACCCCTTCCTTCTTGTTGAAAATTTTGCTTGTAAATCTCTTCTCCCTCTCCTTAAACCTCTCTCCATGGGTTGTTTGGGGTCTTCTTCTTTTAGTTATGTAAAATTAGAAGTTTAGGAACATATTTGTTTTATTTTTGTAAGTTGTGCTCATCTTTCTTGTTGAATTCCTTAGTATCGCTAAAGTAGATCGTTGTTTTCAGGATGCTTTGGATTCTTTAAATTGCTATTTACCGCTGCGTTTTCTCTCTGCATCCCTGTTGGCTTAAGGTTTTCAACCTTGGTCTTAATCTCGGTTTTGATGATAACAAACATGGAACTAATGTTTCATTGAGATAATCTTTCAGGTTCCATATCGGTTAACGCACGATGTCCTCGATCGAAAATATCGAAGAAATCGGGAAATCGGAAGGATGTTGGTTGACGCGCTCGGATTCGTCGAGAAGATAGAGTATAGGTTTAGGGTGTCTAGTTTATATTGTAATATCCTCATGATGATGCATAAGAACCCTAAAACCTATCCCGAACCCCAAAATATGAAAATCCGAAAACCGCCCTGAATTCACTAAGCCTAGGGAGCTCCTTGGAGGGCTATATGACCTAAATAGTTTCTTAACATAAAAAATGGCGGTAATTATTCCTTGGGTTAAAATTAGATAACGATGTATTTTTTAAGTATTTTTTGGAAGCCTTTAGCCTACCCATTCTTGACCCAAAAAATTAGAAAAGTTTTGTTTTCCGAAAATTTGTACTATACCCCAAAAACTAGATTTTGATTCTTAAGAATTTTGATTTTTTTAGATATTTTTATTGAATCCAAATGGGTGGTAATCCTTATATAACATTTATGTTTCAAAGTTTTTAACTTAAAGTTAATAAATGTTATATAAGTAGATTTAGTGAAGACGGAACCAGAAAATGAACAAACAAAGCCAAACTGCCCAGTCCAGTCCATTCCAGGTTCGGTCGACCGAATGCTGCCAAAAACTGGCAATAGGCAATTCGGTCGACCCACCGAAGTGTGTGGAAAATTGGCAGTGCGTCCGTCCGTCGACCAATCGATCGACCGGATTGCGGATCATTGAACTTGCGACTCATTCGGTCGATCGATCAACGCGTTTAAGGCGTAGAAAGCCAGCGGTCGCTCGAACGGTCGATCGACGATCGACCGGCAAGCGATCGAGCGGCGGTAACGGCTAGTTTTCCACCCATTGAGCCGCCTGTTTCATTCCCTTTCTTCTTGGCTCTATAAATACCCAAGCCTAAGCCTTCCTTAGAAACTTTTGATCACTCCTACACTTCATTGAGCCATCCTTGATCAACTCCAAGCTTTCATTGAGTCAATTCTTTGAAAAACTCTAGCTTTGATATCTCATCCCTTTGATTGAGCCTTACCTTCATTGTTTCACCATCAAAGACATCAAGAGGAGGCTAGGAATCTTGTGGTGGAGCTAAGTACTTTATTGTTTGATTTATTGCTCCATTTTGTGTTGTATTTTGTTATTTATTTCATTGTATTTGAGCGTACAAGAAGACCTAGTGTTAGGTATTATGTGTAAGTGGTATCCTTGGTGTAGAAGGAATAAAGCCACTTGTGTAAACTTAGTTTACTAGGATTAGTTGAGTTGTCCCTTAGGGTTGAGGTGGAAGAGTGCTCTCGGTAAGAAGACAGAGACTTTCGGGTGTGGAAGTGTCTTAGGTTGAGAGTGAGACTCTTCGGGTCAAAGTCATCTGTGTAAGGGAAAAAAGATTAATTTAGTAAAATTTAATTTGAAAATCCTAAGCGGGGTGCTTAGGTAGTGGAGTAGGCATTGGGGCCGAATCACTATAAATCCTTGTGTTTTTATTGTATCTTTGTTTGTACTTAATTGGTTTACTTTTGCTTCCGCATCTAGTCGATAAATTGTGATTTGCCTAAATAGTCTAAGAAATGATTAAAATCGGAATTAGGCAACAAGTTTTAGATAACACACTATTCACCCCCCCCCTCTAGTGTGGCCATTTCACCCACCAATCCCAACACCACTCCCCAATATTTTCTGCAATGCTAGGTCCTAGATAACAAATTTGTCAAGGTTAAAGGCAATGGATCAATTCAATTCCTTGGTTAGTTTACTTAGGTTGAACTGACAGTACATTAGAGAATTGGATATTTTTGGTTATGTAAGTTGTTCCAGTGTGAGAAACTTGGGTGGTAAAGCCAGTTGGTAAAGATATATTTTTATTCAAAGTTGGGTTGGAGATGATGTCTAGGATAATGGTTTTTGAGGCTATAGGTCTGTGGCTCCATTATCCATAATCCATTGTTTAAGTAAACTAAAAGAACCTAAGCAAGTTGAATTACCTGCCATGTTGACTGAATGACTTCCGGAGTGGTTGTGATTCATCGAGCTTAACAATGTTGACTTCATGGTGTTGTATTGCTCTTAAGTAAGCCCTCCATGTATCGATTTACCATTGCTTTCAGTTTCTGTAGCATTTTCTTCAGCTCCATTCACACCTGTTAGCCGTATGTTGTTTACTTGTCTTTCTACTCCCATTTTCCCTTTCTTTTTTTCCTTTCCTTTGTAAAAATGATGACCGGGTGGGAATCCATTGAGTTTGTAACAGCTCTGTCGAGTATGTCCTAGTCTAGAACAATGATCACATAATTTCTAAGAGTAATTTGAGTTTCTATTCCTATTGAACCTATCATTTTTTCCAAAGCTTGAGTAATTGTTGTTGGGAGTTGTTACTGCCTGAGGATTGGAGTAGTCCGGTCTAGCTCGATGTCTCTCCCAGTCAGGTACAACACCTGGAGGGAACCTGCAAAAGATACTCTGACGCTCAAGTTAGTAGGACTCCAAGATGGAGGTACTAGAATATGGAACTTAGCTCTTAGGCGTGTCGTGTCTATATTTATTGCAAGTGGAGGTGATGACGCCGCACGATAATCTCGTGGGGATATTGCTCAGAATGGGTTGAGGCTGATCCCGGAGATGGCGGGCTTGTAATGGCGTATCCCTCGTGATAAGGAAGGATGTGGACGTCCATGTATGTCCGGGTGGAGCCTCCAGGTGGAGCCATCTGATTTGGCTCGAACTGGATTCTGGGGCGCTGTTGGATCTAATCCCACTGGCCCAATTGTTCTAATCCAGTTTACAGCCCCCGAGCTCAATTGGAGTCTAGAGGACTACATGTCGAGCTTTGAAGTAGGGTTAACTTTCCTGCCCTCAGTGTCTTTGTAGTATGAACTTCTAAAAATATTTGCCATGTTGCGTTTAGCTTTTGCAAAGGCAGAGTTGTATCAAGTGGCTAGTGAGGCCAAGCTAGAATGGATGGTTGCGAGGGTCGAACTGAAATGGTCAGTCGTGAAGGCCGTTTAGAAGTGGTCGGCCACGGAGGCCGAACAGAAATGAGCGGCTGTAGAAGTTGAGCCGAAGTAGGTGGCCATAGAGGCCGAGTTGGAATGAGCGACTGTAGGAGCCGAGCTAGAGTAGGTGGCCGTAGAGGCCGAACTAGAATGAGCAGATGTTGGAGCCGAGCTAGAGTAGGTGGCAGTAGACGTTGAATTGGAACATGCGGCTGTTGGAGCCGAGTTGGAGTAGGTCACCGTAGAGGAAGAACTAGAACGAGCGGTTGTAGGAGTCGAGCTGGACTAGGTGGCCATAGAGGCTGAACTAGAATGAGCGATTGTAGGAGCTGAACTAGAATGGGTGGCCATGGAGGCTGAACTAGAACGAGTGGCTGTAGGAGCTGAGCTGGAGTAGATGGCCATAGAGGCCGAATTGGAACGAGCGGCTGCAGGAGCTGAGCTATAATAGGTGGCCATGGAGGTCGAACAGGAATGAGTGGCTACACGATCTGAGCTAGAGTGGGTGACCATAGAGGCCGTGCATCATCTTTGGTTGGTATGTAGCAATCTTGTCTTACCCTAGAGTGAATCAAATTGGCATATCTTTGTCGTGTCATTCTTGTGTTTTCTTGTCTTCTGTGCTTGGTATGGCGGCTTACTGGTAGGATTTGTCTCCTTTCGTGGTGCTTCTTAGTTGGCTTTTGCCTTTTCAGTTTGGGAGAGTAATCGTGATAAGAAAGTGTTCCCACGAACTCTTGCGGTTTTCTCGGAAACCGTCGTTTGGTGGATCTAATCGGCTGAGATTTGCTTTGTGGTATGTTCACTGACTCTCTGATGAGGGGTTTATTGTCTTTAAGGCAATTTCTTTCCCCTCGTTATCTAGATTATTTGCGCTTTTGGCATATTGTTCTTCAATGATAGACGAGCCTTCTTTAGTTTCCTTTACTAACCAAGGGTGATTGAAGTTTTTTGCTTAGGCTAACGGTGAAAAGGAAAGCTGGGACCATGCTAGAGATAAGGTCGTCTAAGTGGACTCCTGATTCATACTCATGGGTTTTTCACAGGATACGGCGGGAGGGCTCGGTGATGACCACCCTAAGCAACATCCAAGCATTCCGGGACATGGTAATGGTTTCTCATTACAATAATGAAGATTCCTTCGATTGTCTTCCTTATTCCTCCTTAGGATTTTCCATCATAAGGAGTTTGGATCCGTTTTTATGTATCAGGTTCTATTTGAAGAACTTGTTGTGTGGCTGCCCTTCACGGACTTTTGAGTGTGGGATACTGAATCAGGCGAATGTAGCTCCTTCTCAATTGCACCCAAATAGTTGGGTGGCCATCCGCTGCTTTGAGATCCTAATGCAGTGTCTCGGCCTTGAACCGAACCTTCATGTGTTTTTTTGCTTCTTTCAGATAAATGGTTCCAAGAAAGGAGTTCTGGTGTCTCCTAGTAGTGTACCATGGAAGAAACTCTTCAACTCTTTCAAGAGTTCCCGCCATAACTTTAAAGAGTGCTTCTTCAAGGTTAAATCGAGTAAGGGCTCTCAGGCCGAAAATAGTGGCGTGATAGCCAACGAGCCAGACTAGTGAAAACCGAGTACTAGTCGTGTAAGGGCGTTGAGGTCGGAAGTAGCAGCTTTGGGGGCCGAGGATGGCACTCAGGGGCTTCAAGCTGAGCTCGCCAAGGAGCGTAAGGCAGGACTGCGCGTGAGGAGTCGAGTAAGGGCTTTGAGGCCGTAAGTAGTGGCGTGATAGCCAACAAGCTAGACTAGTGAAAACCGAGTCCTGGTCGTGTAAGGGCACCGAGGACAAAAGTAGTGGCGTGATAGCCAACGAGCCAAGCTAGTGAAAATTGAGTCATGATCGTGTAAGGTCACTGACACCAGAAAGAGTCAGCTCCGAAGGCGAAGAACCGCACTCGGGGTGCTCAGGCCGAACTCATGCACGGAGATTCAAGTAGGTTTTGAATAATGAAATATTCGTGAAAGCAGCGAGATGGCTGTATAGCTCCCTAGGCATACAAAGAGAAAGATGTGAGGAATGCAAATTTAATAAGTAACAAAAAGAAATTATGCGCACAGGAAAGTGCTCGGTCTGAGCTTTATTTCTACCTGTTTTGATGATTTGATCGCAACTTGTGTTTTTTCATGGATTGATTCAGGGCTATTTTTGCATGTCTTGTCCTAGATTTGGCTCGAGAATCCTTGTCGGTTTTTTGCCTTCGACTATGGAGAGTGCCTTCGATTGTTTCAAGCCGAGCTCGCCAAGGAGCGTAAAGCAGGACCGCGTGCGAGGAGTCAAGTATGGGCTCTGAGGCAAGAAGTAGTGGCATGATAGCCAACAAGCCAGACTGGTGAAAACTGAGTCCTACTCATGTAAGAGCGCTGAGGTCAGAAGTAGCGGCTCTAGAGTCCGAGGACTACACTCGGGGATTCAAGCCGAGCTCGTTGAGGAGCGCAAGGCAAGACCATGCGGGAGGAGCTGAGTAAGGGCTCTAATAGCGGAAGTAGTGGCATGATAGCCAACGAGCCAGACTAGTGAAAACCGAGTCCTCTTTGTGTAAGGCCGTTGTGGCTCGAAGTAGTGGCGTGATATCCAACGAGCCATGCTGGTAAAAATTGAGTTCTGGTTGTGTAAGGGTGTTGTGGCCAAAAGTAGTCGGCTCCGAAGGCGAAGAACCACACTCGGGATGTCACACCCTAAAATTGATGGAGTCACATGATCGGCCAAAGTGCAGTCAAACACCTCGAAGCCTAAACCAACACACATAGGCAATTTGAATATAAACATCTAAAAAAACAAGGTTCTATGACATAAATAAGAAACAGTTGTAACAACTCAATATCAAGTGCAAAATCCACTAGACAGATACTCCAATAATAAATATCAAACATGAGTCTACAACTTTTGAAACACACTAAATGTCATAGTAACTTAGTTCTAACACTACTCGACTCAAAATGACTCGACTACGTCAACCAGTTCATGAGATCGCTACCGGAGTCCGCCGCCATCAGCTGTGCCGTACTTTAGAATCACGCTCTGCAAAACAAACACAAATAAAAATGAGTACAAAACTCAATGAGTGCTCGCCCAATTTTCACCAAGTAGAAGTCAATCATAATAAGATATAATATGTTAAGTGAGTGCAGATGTTAAATTAATTAAGGAATACGTTCCCATCCGACTCTACATAAAGTGTCCTCTAAATTCCCAATTGTAAGACCCGGAAAAAGTTTCCTAATATAAAAATCTATTTTGGTGAAAAGGTATGACTCGGCTAATGAATCATGAAGACTATTTGGATAATTAACTTTCCTTTTATAAAATCATACCTTAAATTAAGTCAACTCGAGTCATGTTATGGGTTGGGTTGGAACCCGAGTCCAGTAAGGGTTTAGTCGAGTTCCGAGTATGACTTAAGTGAGCCTTGAAACCATCTTTGGACAGATGGTTGAGGGGATAAAACCCCCCCATATGGCAGCCGTGCGACTCAACCATTGAGTCGCACAAGGCCGCATGGGAGAAAGAGGAGAAGGAGCAAGGAGGGGGTTCGGGGCTTGGATCGATCCAGAATTCGCGTCGTCGTTGGAAATTCTCAAGTCTTCATCACCCGGTCCTTATTTCTTGGTGATCTAGGTGAGTGGTTAAGGCTTCAACAGTTTGGGGGAGGCGAGTGGCCGAACCCTAGATGATAGGTCGAGTTCTCGTGATTTTTCTCGACGATCCATGATTTCAACGATATGTACTCACTATTTTATGATGTTTCTTGTCGGATCTCTCTATTTTAATCACCGATCTATGTATTTTTGGGGCTGTCGAGTCATGGGAAAAGGGGAAAGGTCATGCCGAAATTTTCCCCGATTCCCCTGACGGCGAGAAGACCCTTAGATGCCCTTATACCGCTGTTTTGATGTAGTCCTTTGAACTCCTCACGTAATATGAAGCATGTCCCCTTTAAAGCCCCTTGAAGTGGCCGAATGAATCCTAAGATTCATGGAGAGGGTTCGGCCAAGGGTGAGGGGAAGGGTAAGATGATCCTTGGTATTTAAGAAGTATGTGGAATTGAAGAGACAATGTATAGCTAAAGTCTCCTCCATCTTTCCCTACCCAAGGACCTTGGCCGAGCAAGGTTTCCCTTGCTCATGGTTCGGCCAAGGTTGGCGAGAGGAGGAGAGACTTGCCTTAGATGGAAATTTCATGATCTTAGGGATCACACATAGGGATATGACAATACTTAGGAAGAACATCAAACTTACCAAGTAGCTTAATTGATTTGAATTGTAGAAATGCTAGATTCTAACCATACTTAGCATTTGATCCTTAAACTTGGATGTTGACAATGTTACCATGTTTTATAATTCATACATGTTATTTAAATTTATTACTACCTTGCCATGCTAGATAGTTGCTCCTTATTGTGATAATATTCCTAAGGTAGTATAAGAATTATTAGGTATGTGCATTATGGTTATATATGATGAATGATGTAATATTTGAGCATTTTTCTTTAAATTATGTATGCTGCCCTAAATGTTCTTGGATGGTATTCCAAGGTTGACTCATGGAAATTCTCACCTAAGACAATGTAGAAGGCTAGTTAACATGTAAGGTGCCACTAGATGTTCATAGCACATTTATGGAAACTTAGATATGAGACGATAACACTTCTATGACTGCTTGTATGTTTTTGAAAACTTAGAGATTGTAGGTGCACATATACTAAAAGGGGCAGCATGAATTGTTGACCCGATAGCCGGAAATGGCTAGATACGAGCAAAGGCCCGAGGTATATATATATATGGAAACCTTTGGATATTGAATGTGTAATGTGCTTGAGATGGTCTGCCGAGGAGCGAGGAGGTCAGAAATGACCAATTCTCAGCTCGGCCAGTTGGGTCTAGAGGTGCGCTAGCAGGCCCGCTAGGTGCTAGACCCCAATTGGGTGGGACTAGCTATCCGTACCCCAGACGGTGTCCGGAGACTAGTGGCCATCCTAGTCGACGGCCCGGGATTGTTTGCTTGCATCTTGAGATGTTGTGACCGATGACCAGTATGATACTACCATATATGGTAGGGATGGCTGTAGCCGGGATATATATTGCTATGAGTAGGCCCAAGGGCCGGATGCCAGAGGCGTGTTAAGCCAAGGTGGCAGGTTATCATGTACAACAGATACTCATGGATCCGTTGAGGGTCGGTAGTTGCATTTGAAACACACCTTACCTCCTTGTATATTCCTTTATTGCCTTGTAATATATACATATGCATAACTGAGGCTTAAGTGGAGGTTCAATTGAGCCACTCACTAAGTCCCAAGTGGACTCACAGTTTATTTCTATTTTTGCAGAGCATGAGCAGTAGCTTGGTGTCGACATGGTGTAGCTGGAGGGCAGAGGCAGTGCCATATCTCGTAGCGGCATCCATGAGTCTTAGACTAGTTCTAGTTATGTTGGTTTTATTTCTACACTGACGGTTGTAATTGAAAAGAATTGTAAAACTTGATATTTGACCGTTTGGATTTGACGTTAATGTTTCTTCTTGTTTTGAAAAACTTATACATTGTGACTTGCAAACTTTTTATAAAGTATGCTAAGTTTCTTCAGTTGATATATTTTGGTTTCTTGATGTCAGTGTAGACAGTAGGCTACAGGGCAGGATGTGGGCCCTGGCCGGTCACACTACCCTCAGTCGGGGTGTGACAACTATCCCATCCGACTCTCGCACGGAGATTCAAGTAGGTTTCAAATAATGGAATATTCGTGCAAACGGCGAGATGGTTGTATAGCTCCTTGGGCATACACATAGAAAGTTGCGAGGAATGCAATTTATTAAGTAATAAAAAGAAAATTGTACGTACAGGAAAGTGATCGGTCTGAGCTTTATTTGTGCTTGTTGTGATGATTTGATCGCAACTTGCATGTTTTCAAGGATTGAGTCGGGGTTATTTTTGCATGTCTTGTTCTGGATTTGTCTTGAGAATCCTTGTCAGGTGTTTACCGTCTAATGTAGAGAGTGCTTGTGGGCCATTAGGCTCTTTCTTTGATTCGGCCATATTTGGCCTAAGGCATCCATTATAGCACCATCGAGCTTGTTTCTGGACGGTGTGTAGCACGCCTACATCCGTTTCTGAAACATGAAATTTTAATGCTAGGTGGGGAGTAGATACGAGAAGTCCTAAATTGTTCATGGACGGTCGTCCTATGATCATATGATATTTGTTGGAGATGTTGATGACTAGGTACTGTACATCAATCATCCTTGCTTTTGGTTGAGAGTTTGTTTGCCTAAGGTTTTCTACCTTGGTCTTAATCTCAGCTTTGATAATAACAAACATGGAACTAATGTTTCATTGAGAAATACTTTAAGGTTCCAAGTCGGTTAGCGCTCGACACTGCGATTGGAAAAATCGGAGAAATTGGTAAGGAAGCTCATCGACGCGCTCGGATTCATCGGGTAGTTAGAGTTTAGGTTCAGAGTGTCTAGAATGTATATATAATCTTCTTTTATGATGCAAAGAACCAAAAAATCAAATCTGAAATTTGAAAATGAAGAACGCTATAAGAAATTAGCAAAAAAGCTGATTTCTTAGGTTCGGACACAAGGGCAATCGACTAAATCGAGCCCGAAATGCACAGAGTGCTTTGGTCACTGTGGCGGTCGCTTGGTCAATCGACTGAGGTTCGACCAGACCAGCGACCGGCGGTTGGTAACGGGCAAATTTCTGCCTGTTGAGAAGAGGTGTTGCCTCTTCTCTCCATGGGTTATAAATAGGAAGCCATGAGAGCCTTCCTTGATTATGTTGATCACTCCTAACCTTCTTGAGCCATCTATTGATCAATCCTAAGCCTTCATTGTGCAAATCTTGTGGAAACCCTAGCTTTCCACCTTGTCTTTATTGAGTTTGCCTTCAAGCTTGATTCGATTCATCATCAAGGCATCAAGAGGAGCTAGGATTCATTGTTTGGAGCTAAGTATAAGTTGTTTGATTTATTGCGCAATTTAGTGTTGTATTTTATCATTTATTTCATTATATATCGAGTGTGTAAACCTAGGTTGCTAGGTTTGATTGAGTTGGTGGTTGCCTTGGTCTTAAGGCTTAAATCCACCGGTGTAAACATAGTTTACTAGGATTAGTGATTCTTGTCCCTTAGGGTTCAGCTGGAAGAGTGCTCTCGGTAAGAAGGCGGAGACTTCCGGGTGTGAAAGTGCCTTAGGTTGAGAATGAGACTCTTCGGGTAAAAGTCTTCTTTGTAAGGAAGACGATATAATCTAGTAAAGCTAAGTTTGAAAATCCTAAGTGGGGTGCTTAGGTAGTGGAGTAGGCATTGGGGCCGAACCACTATAAATCAAAGTGTTATCATTGTTTCATTTGCATATTGAATTTCTTATTGTTTATCTTGCTTCCGCTTGCTATGTAATTTGTGAATAGTCTAAGTAGTATAAAGAAAAGCTAAAAACCAGAATTAGGCGAAAAGTTTAGATAACACACTATTCAACCCCCTGTAGTGTAGGCCATTTCACCAATATTTGGTATCAAAGCGGGTCGTAGCTTGAGATTTCACCATCTCTCCTACACTTTTGAAGCCCAAAGTGATTCTAGTCAAAAAGACATTTCAAAGAGTCGAAAGAGAAAGGGTCATTTGCTACTTATGCAAAGAGAATGGGCATATAAAGAAGAATTGCTCTTCACTCAAGAAAAATGGCAAGAAGAGGAAGAATGCTTCAAAGTCCTCCATCGAATCTAGTGAAGCATCCTCTTGTCATGACTATGAAGGCACATCCAAGGTTTGCCTCATAGGTATCCATGATGAGGTACAATACTCTATTTTTTATCATGATAAAGATATAGCTTATGATAGTGATGCTAGTTCTTCACATTCACTCAAAATGTCATATGAAGAATTAGTATAGAAGAATGTCAAAATATGTGTGCCATGCTTTTGAAAAAGAGTAAAGAAATCAAAAAAATTAAAAGGGATAACTCTAGGCTTACTAAGGATTTGCATGCTCCTGAGTATGAAAATTTAAAGGCAAATCTAAGTTTCTCAAGTGTTGATTGCCATGATAGTATTGATGTAAGACCCGAAAAAAAAATATATTCTAATATAAAAATCTATTCTGGTGCAGCGTGCCGGACCACGGGGTAGTCAAGTCGAGCCTTAGGATCGCCTCAAGTGAAAAGGTATGACTCGGCTAATGATTCATGGAATCTATGTGGGTGATTAACTTTCCTTTTATGAATTCATTCCTTAAATCAAGTTAAATCGATTCATTATGGGATGAGTCAGAACCCAAGTTGAGTTCAGATTTAGTCGAGGTTCGAGTATGAGTTAAGTGAGTCATAGAGCTATCTTTGGAAAGCTAGATGAGGGATTCAAACCCTCATCTTGCAGCCGTGCGACTCATCCCTTGAGTCGCACAAGGCTACCTAGGGGGAGAGAGGAAGAAGAGCAAGGGAAAGCTTAGAGGACTTGGATCGATCCGGGATTTTCCATCGTCGCCGGAAAATTTCAAGTCGTCATCGCCCGATCTTTTGTTCTCCGCAATCTAGGTGAGTGGTTAGAGTTAGAAGCATGGGTGAGGCAGGTAGCCTAACCCCTAGTTGTGATAGTACGAGTTTCTCGCGATCTTTCCGTCAGATCTTGGTTTTATCGATGTGTAATCGTTGTTTTGTATGATTTCTTGTCGGAGTACCTTGTTTCTTCGTCAATTTTCAATTGTTACGGCTGCCGAGTCATGGGAAAAGGGGAAAGGTCATGCCAAAATTTTCCCCAATTACCTTGACGGCAAGAAGGCCCTTAGATGATCTCATGTTCATGATTGATGTAGTTCAAATCGTAGGTTTCATGCGTCATGAAGCATATCTTCCCTAGATCTCTCTTGATGTGGCCGAATGAACCCTACACCTCATGAAGAGGGTTCGGCCAAGGGTAAAGGAAGAGGTAAAACAGTCCATTGATAATAAGTTATACTCAGAATCAAAGAATTAGAGGTATAGCTAGAGTCTCCTTTCCCTTTCCTACCTTAAGGGCCATGGCCGAGCAAGGTTCTTCTTGCTCATGGCTCGGCCAAGACTAGGGAGGGGAGAAGAGAGTAGCTTTAGATGGAAACTTACATGATTATGAGATTCACACATATAGGAATGACAATACTTAGGAAGAACACCAAACATAACAAGTAGATTGATTGAATTGGAATTGTAGGAATGCTAGCCTTATGACCATCCTTAGCATTAGATATTTAACTTTGAAATGTTGAAATTGTTTACCATGCTTAGTAATTCCTACCTTTTTTGAATTTATTATTATCGTGCCATGCCAGATAATTGATTCTTATTGTGCTAAATTCCTATAGTAGTGTAAAGTTGTTACGCATATATATATTGTGACCATATATAGTAGACGTTACAATACTTGAATATTTTCTTGAGATTATACGTGCTGCCCAAAAATGTTCATGGGCGGAATTCCCAAGTCGACACAAGGAATTCCTCACCCAAGGTAGTGTAGAAGGTTAGATAACGTGTAATGCGGCACTAGACGTTCATCATACTTATATGGAAACTTAGCTAGGAGATGATAACACTTCTATGACTTATTGTATATTTTTGGAAACCTAGAACTCGTAGGTGTACACAATTTGAAAGGGCGGCATAAATTGTTGATCCTGTAGCCGGATTAAGGCCAGATAAGGGCAATGGCCCGAAGGGTATATATGGAAACCCTAGGATATTGATTGTGTGGTGTGTTTGAGATGGTCCGCCGAGGAGCGTGGAGGTCGGGAATGACCAATGCTCAGCTCGGCCAGTATTGGGTCTTGAGGTGCACCAGCGGGCCCGCTAGGTGCCAGACCCCAGTTGGGTGGGACTAGCTATCCTTACCCTAGACGGTGTCCGAAGACTAGTGGACCATCCTAGTCGACGACCCGATATTGTTTGCTTACACCTTGAGGTGACATGGCCGATGGCCAGTATGATACTACCTGATATGGTAGGGATGGCTGTAGCCGAGATATTATTCCATAAGTAGGCCTAAGGGCCGGATGCCGGAGGCTTGATAGGCCGAGATGGCAAGTTATCATATTCAGTTGTACAGATTGACCCATTGGGAGTCGGTACCTATATTAGAAGTATTTTACCTCCTTGTTCATTCATTTTGTTTCCTTACATGATATATGCATGACTGAGGCTTATGTGGAGGTTCACTAGAGCCACTCACTGAGTCCCAAGTAGACTCATAGTTTACTCTTTATTTTTGCAGAGCATGAGCAGTGACCTAGCTTGTCGACATGGTGCAACAGGTGGGCGGGAGGTGGTGCCATATCTCGTAGCGGCGTTCATGAGTCTTAGACCAGTGTCTAGTAGTGTTTGTTTTGTTTATGCACTAACAGTTGTATTTGAAAAAGAGTTGTAAAACTTGTTACTTGAACGTTCAGTTGTTTTGATGTTGGTGTTCTTACTTGTTTTGGAAAACATAAAAATTGTGACTTTGAAAACTTTTAATAAAGTGTGTTGAGATTTCTTTTATTCGATATGTCTTGGTTTTCTTTGTGTCGGTGTAGACAGTAGGCTACAGGGCAGGATGTAGGCCCTGGCCAGTCCCTCTACCCTTAGTTGGGGTGTGACAATTGATGTTTTGAAAATTAGTATTTCACAATTGATGAATGAGGTTGATGAATTGAAAGTGGAAAATGAAAAATTGAAAGATAACATGATCAATCCCTTTCATGATGAGTTGAAACTTGAGGCTAAAAATTTGAGAACTAAAAATGAGACTTTGCTAAATGAAAATTATCTTTTGAAATCTCAATTATTTGCCTTGCATAACAACATGGTTGATTTGAAAAATGAGATTCTAAACCTAAACGAGAAAGTGAATGAAATGAAAAACATTTCCTCATTTAAGAATTTTAGTAGAAATGGTGTTTTTAAATGAATATTCATGCTCATGTTTATTCTCGATCATGTTAGGCATTCTACCTTTAAACCTCAAGCTCAAAAGATAAAAATGAAAATAAAAAGTTTCATGGAAATTATTTTTGTTATGGTATATATGGATGGCCATGCTATTCATGATTGTGCTTTTAAAATAAATACAAGTGTTGTTAAGACACTTTGAATTCCCAAGCCAACTCACCCCTAAGGACCCAAAACTATTTGGGTACCAAAAGTTTTTTCTTCTTTTGTAGGGGGAGCTACCACACAAGGATGAATGAGAAATAATGTTTTGAAGTTGACCTTGGATTCAAATGAAAAATCTCCACGAGGTTGCAACTCCAAGTTATCATTATGCCATAGGTATGGAAATCAGCATCTAGGTATACTTTGTATCATCTCCTTACTTTGGATGGTTTCATTTAAGTTGGAGTTGTGATATATGTTTAATTTGAGTTGTTTTCCCCGCTCTTGTTAAGAGTCTTTTGAAAAATGAATTTTGATTTTAATTTCTGGTCTCTTCGGAGACCTAAGTGGTCTATAACGGGCCTAAGCGACCTTGCGGTTCTAAATCATAGGCTCTTTGTGGCCTTTCAGTTTTCAACCAATAGGAAGGGTTGGAGATCTTATTTTTCAAATATTTCATATTTTAAGATCTCTTTGATTCATTTTGATATCATGTTAACTCTTTTAAAATGAATCTTTACTATCAAGCATAGGTTGAGATTTTTAAATGAAACTTTGCATTGAACCTATGCTATTTAGTATGTTAGCTTGCTAGTTGGTATATGATTTCATTATGATACTAATGAAGCCTATTTGCAAGTTGAGAAAGTGGTAAATTTGGAAGGCTAAAGAAAATTGGGAAAGAAAAAGAAAATTGTGGATCTTCTCAAGAAATGAGGTATGAGTTTCATTTTGGTAAAATTCTTGCATAACACCTCAATTTTCTTGATTAAATGATTTTTCTTTGCTCATGAATGATCTTGCATGATAATTGATTGAAATCTCATGAGTAGATAAAATTTTGATACTTAGGCAATTTCATGACACCTTGTTTGAATGAAATGTGCTCTAAGTAGAATTTCATCTTAGATAGTTCATTTTAAGTTGAAACTTGATAAACATGTTTGAGCTTACTCATGATTTACTTCCATGTGGCTACAATTGAAAAATCATGTGTAAATGAGAAAAATGATAACTAACTCACCTTAGGGGACTCAAACTTGAAAAAGTTTGACCTAAGTCAACATTTTGACTTACAAATCTCATTTTGAGTCCAAACTTCACAAACATGTTTAGATTTACTCATGTAAGGTGTCTATGTGTCTATGTTTGAAAAACCACAAGTAAAGGATAAAATTTGATAATTAGCATTTTCATGTTATCATGCTTGTTTTTGAATGGAATCATGCTAAGGTAAAATTTTAACCAAATGACATTATTTTCTTTTCAAACTTGATAAACATGCTTTAAATGATCATATATTGGTGTCATGAAAGTTTGAATGAAATCTAGAAACTTTTGAAAAATTACATTTATTTACGAAAATGCCACTTGAACTCGATGAATTTTAGAAATATGCAGAAAAATGAATTTCTGTTGATTCTTGAATCTGCATATTCCTTGAAAAATCTAGTTTATGGCATAAAAAATTCAAAAATCTTGAGTATGAATGTGATTTGATTTGGATTTTTTGATATTAGATTTCGAAACTTTAAAGTATCGTTCTTCCCAAGTGCTCATTTTTCGATACTTTGGATTTTCGTGAAATTTTCAAATGAGACTTCAAGTATGATATTTTAAATTCACTTATGGTATCGTTCTACTCATTTGATGAAAAAAATTATTCCTAAAGTGATTTTTGACTATTTGACCGATACTTGAAAATATCGATAATTAAGTTACTACATGATTCTTAGTTTTGGATTTTGACTATCTTTACATGATATAATGCATTACTTAGTCTCTCATTCGATATGTTGTTTTCGTCACTTGGGTTGGTTGACTTCATTTTCATGAAAACTAGTTTTCAAGTCCCAACTTTGATTATAGGTTGACTTTTCTCATCCTTTTTGATTGATGTCAAAAGGGGAGAAAAATATAGGTTAAAGGGAAGAAATATAGGAATATCATGCATATAGATAGGGGGAGTTTATTTTCATAGATATGCATGTTGATAGGATGAGAAATCTCATGGTTGATATCTTTTATGCTTGATTAAATATATTTTCTTAAGGATGTTTGTCATCATCAAAAATGAGGAGATTGTTGGACTAAGATTTTCTACCTTGGTCTTAATCTCAGTTTTGATGATAAGAAACATGGAACTAATGTTTCATTGAGAAATACTTTTATGTTCTAAGTCGGTTAGCGCTCGACGTCTGCTATTGGAAAAATCAAAGAAATCGGCAAGGATGCTCGTCGATGCGCTTTGATTCGTCGGGTAGTTAGAGTTTAGGTTTAGAGTGTCTAGAATGTATATGTAATCCTCTTTTAGGATGCAAAGAACCCAAAAACCAAATCCGAAATTCGAAAACAAAGAACGCGATAAGAAATCAGCAAAAAGGTCGACTGAACTGAGCCCGGAATGCATAGAGTACTCCGGTCGCTCGGGTGGTCGCTTGGTCAGTTGACCAACGTTTGAACGGACTAACGACCGTCGGTCAGTAACGGGAAAATTTTTGCACGCTGAGAAGATGTGTGTTGCCTCTTATCTTCATGGGTTATAAATAGAGAGCCTTCCTTGATGATGTTGATCACTCCTAACCTTCTTGAGCCATCTATTGATCAATCCAAAGCCTTCATTGTGCTAATATTGTGAAAATCCTAGCTTTCCACCTTGTCTTTCTTGAGTTTGCCTTTAAGCTTGGTTCGGTTCATCATCAAGGCATCAAGAGTAGCTATGATTCATTGTTTGAAGCTAAGTATAAGTTGTTTGATTTATTGCTCCATTTAGTGTTGTATTTTATCGTTTATTTCATTGTATATCAAGTGTGTAAACCTAGGTTGCTAGTTTTGATTGAGTTGGTGGTTGCCTTGGTGTTAAGGCTTAAATCCACCGGTGTAAACATAGTTTACTAGGATTAGTGATTGTTGTCCCTTAGGGCTAAGGTGGAAGAGTGCTCTCGGTAAGAAGGCGGAGACTTCTGGGTTTGGAAGTGCCTTAGGTTGAGAGTGAGACTCTTAGGGTAAAAGTCCTCTTTGTAAGGGAAACGATATAATCTAGTAAAACTAAGTTTGGAAATCCTAAGTAGGATGCTTAGATAGTGGAGTAGGCATTAGGGCCAGACCACTATAAATGAAAGTGTTAGCATTGTTTCATTTGCGTATTGAATTTCTTATTATTTATCTTGCTTCCTCTTGCTACTTAATTTGTGAATTGCCTAAGTATATAGTATAAAGAAAAGCTTAAAACCGGAATTAGGCAAAAAGTTTAGATAACACACTATTCACTCGCCCGCCCTCTAGTGTAGGTCATTTCACCAACAGAGTTGAATGTCGTCCTTAGCCATATGGCTTCTCGGACGTCAACCCTTTCTCCCGAAAAGCCTACCAAGTCTCCTTTGCATGGGGTGAGTAAGGCATCTATTAATTGCTTTTTCTCGAAGGTGGAGTAGAAAAGGATATCGGCAGAGTTGCCTTGGTCGACTAAGACATTTTTAATGATAAAGTTTCCGACAATCACAGAGGCGACGATCAGGTCATGTAGGTTTTGATCAGTTCCTTAAAAATCAGATGCATAGAATGATATTATCTGGATTTTAGAGATGGGCCGGTGTGGGCGAGTGGTGCTATCGACTGCCGTGATTGCCCGAAGAGATCTCTTTATAGCCAAGCTTGATTCTCCGCCTCCTACAAATCCGCCGGCGATGTAGTCGACGACTTCTCAGAGCTCATTCCCCGAGTGATCAGCTTGGCTATTCTCCCTATGACTTGGGTGGGGATTCAGAGGTGAAAGTTTAGTCTCTAAGGGAACTTCTATTTAAGAGAGAGTTACACAGGAAGTTGTAACTGTTAATGCAATTGCTTGCAAGTAGCAAACTAAGAACCAAAATAAATATCACAAGCAAACACAAAGGTTTGTTTATGCAGTTTAGTGACAAAGTATATCACCTAATCTGCGGGGCAATCTCTGGACAGATGCCCAATCCACTATCAACAAGTACAAAGCTAGCTTCAGGATTTCACACTCTGAAATCCAACTAGTACTACAGTGAATTGGAAATAATAAAAATCTATTTGCTATTAAAAGTACATATCAACTTACCTCTCTATGACATCCCAGCCACATAGTACTGTCCACCACATAGTCCTTGTGTTGTAGTGAGTTAACAGCCCACAACCATCTTAGCTTGAAGATAATTGAAGTAGATTGTTGCCGTCTTTGCACTCAGCAGTCTCAACTCCTCAAATAACTGGCAACACAGTGTACGCACATTAGAGTTGGTTATTCAGATCTTTTCACCAGTATTTATATGTGACAACTAATCAATCTGAATCAATGCTCACTTAACACCGATCATTAACATCACCAATCCAAAAACAAATAGTCATCGATTTAGAATAGTCAGCTTTAAATTCACCATAAATCAACGACCATAAAGATCAAAGGAGTAACACCTAGAGATATTTAAAAAGGATGATTAAAAATAAAAATGTAATTAAACAGGCAATAAAAATGTAATTAACGATGATTAAAAATATCAGAGATATAAAAGAAATCATCATTAATATTGGAAACCAACTGTTAGCATTTGTACGACATCCTTATCCTGAGATCCATAGTTTACAGGAGCAGTTGAAATTGTCCTCACACAATGGTATCTTCAACATAAGTAAAACTCCTCATAGTTGTGACTGTCCATTTAACTGAGAATTATAGCCGAAATGGCAACACTAGAGGGGGGGTGAATAGTGTATTAACTAAATTAATTAGCCTAAATTCAATTTTAGTCGTTTCTCAAATCGTTTAGGCAATTTACGATTGAATGATTTGATGTGAAAGCGATATAAATAATTAAGCACAAGCAACAATAAATAACAATGCTAACACATTAATTTATAGTGGTTCGGCCCCAATGCTTACTCCACTACCTAAGCACCTCGCTTAGGATTTCCAAACTAGTTTAACTAGATTAAATCGGTTTCCCTTACACAGAGGACTTTGACTCGAAGAGTCTCACTCTCGACCTAAGGCACTTCCACACCCGGAAGTCTCCGCCTTCTTATCGAGAGCACTCTTCCACCTCAACCCTAGGGGACAACTCACTTAATCCTAGCAAACTATATTTACACAAGTGGCTTTACTCCTTCTACACCGAGGATACCACTCACACAACAAGACCTAACACTCTAGGTCTTCACACGCGCAAATCCAAAGTAAACAGATTTAAATAACAGTTAAAATTACAATGAAAAGAGCTAAAGGATCAAACAATATTAACTACTCTTTTCAGGCCTTCAATCCTTCAACTTGCTGGAAGATGAATCTTGTGTTGCAACAGAGTTGAGGGAAGCAGTTGGCGCTTGAAGAAGTACTCGACGCAAGAGCAGAGTGCGCTGCAATCGATTGTTGGAAGGCTTAAATCACTTCTAAAATCCTCAATTAAATCTATAAGAGTGAAGGAAGATGATTAGAGAGGTTAGATGAAGTATATTTATACCCTCTCAAAGAAACGACAGCTCAACGGGCTAAAATCTACCCATTACAACCTCCCGCTCGAACGACCGGTGCCTTCCTCTCTGTGTGCGGTCGATCAACGGGTCGACCACCCATATGCAAAACCATTGATCCTACATTCGGTCGACTGACGCAGGTTGCGCCTTTTGCGATACGCAGTCCGGTCGACCAACGCGTTCTCTGCTAGAATTTGGCCTCTGCTGGTCGACTGAAGTAGCCACTGCCAATTTTTGGCAGTGTCCGATCAACCAAATTGGCTACTGTTAAATCTAAACAAGAAAGTGAATGAAATGAAAAATATTTCCTCATTTAAGAATTTTAGTAGAAATGATTTTTTGAAAAAGAATGTTCATGCTAATGTTAAATCTCATGTTAGACATTCAACTTTTAGATCTCATGATCATAAGAAGAAGAGTGATGTTTCTAAGAATGCTCATACTTATCATGTTTCACATGTCAAGCATTCTAATAAAAAATCTCATGTCCATAGAAAAAATAAAAAGAAATTTAGTGGACATTGCTTTTGATAAAAAATCTCATGCCATCTATGATTGTCCTTTTAAAATGAACCCAAGTGTTGTGAAGACACTTTGGGTACCTAAGCCCACTAACCCCCTAGGACCCAAAGGCATTTGGCTGCCAAAGGTCTCTTGTTCTCTTGTAGGGGAAGCCACCACACAAGGGTGAGATGAAGTTGATTGATTGAAGTTGCATGGGGATTCAAAGATTGTACCATTTCAAAGTTGCAACTTCAAGTCATCATGATGCCTATCGTAAAGTTAGCATCAAATACTTTGGTATCATCTCCTATACCTCTTGTTTAAAGTAGAGTTGGAGTTTGATATATGCTTAATATTAGTAGATTTCCCCGCTCTTAATATATTTCAAATGATTTTTGATTTTTTTGATCTTCGGTCTCTTCGGAGACCTATGTGGTCTGTAATGGGCCTAAGCGACATTGCGGTTTTAAATCGTAGGCTAATTGTGGCTTTCGGTTTTCAACCAATAGGAAGGGTTGGAGATCTATTTTTTCAAATATTTTATATGAGATCTCTTAATTCGTTTCGGATTCATGATAATTTATTTAAAACGGATTTCGAACCATTTAGCAAAGTGAACTTTGATAATGATACTTGATGCTTCACTTTGCTTTTTGGTTGAGTTAGCTTGCTAAGTAGCTATATTTTCTCTAAAATATTAGTGTAGCTTACTTGCAAGTTATAAGTATTTTAGGAAGGCTAATTAGGAAGAAAAAGATTAGTTTGGCAAATTATCATGAATAAGGTATAACTTTGATAAATTTCAAATCTTAGGGTTATACCTCAATGTTTAAGATTAAATTATGTCTCTATACTCATGATGGTAATCACATGTTAAACTCTTGAATTCTCATGAGTAGGTAGAATTTTAGCACTTAGGCAAATTTCATCAAATGAAACTTGCTCTAGGTTGATATTTATTATTCGAGACCTTATCCTTAAGTCCAAACTAGTTAAACATGTTTAGAGATCTTATTCCTCAAATGTTTCACATCTTAAGGTCTCTTTGATTCATTTTGATATCATGCAAATTCATTTAAAATGAATCTCTACTATCTAGCATAGGTTAAGGTTTTTAAATAAAACTTTGCATTAAACTTTTGCTATTTAGTATGTTAGCTTGTTAGTTGGTATATAATTTCATTATGATACTAATGAAGCTTACTTGCAAGTTAAGAAAGCGGTAAACAATGAAAAGCTATGCTATCTAAAAGAAAATGGAAAATGAAATAAAAAGATTGGGAAAATTTTTAAGAAAAATGTATGAATTTGATTTTGCAAAAAATCTTAATATAATACTTGAATATTCATGCTTTAATGATGTCTCTATATACTCATGATTGACTTTGCATGATAAATGTTTGAATTTTCATAAATAGGCAAGTTTCATGATAACTAGGCAATTTCATGATATTTATATTGAATGAAATTGGACTAGTTTGAAATTTTTAATTAGAGATCTCATTTTGAGTAAATATCAAACAAACATGTTTAGATACACATATCACATAAGTCTAGGTAATTAAAATTGAAAATTCATGTCTAGATGAACAATGTGATAACTATATCACTTTAAGGGACTTAAACTTGAAAAAAGTTTGACCCAAGTCAACAAATCGACTTGGTCATTTCATTTTAAGTCCAAACTTCATAAACATGTTTAAGAATAAGTATGACATGTTTCCAAGCACTTAGAGTGAAAAATTCATATGTATATGGATAAAATGACAATAGAGGTCAATTCATGCTTACCTCTTTTGAACAAAGTTGACCCAAGTCAAAAATTGACTTAGAGGTTTCATTTTCAATTAATCCATATTTGGGGAACATGTTTATATTTACTCATGTTAGGTATCCATAGGTTTAAGTTTGAAAAATCATGAGTAAAAGTTAAGATTGAAACTTAGCAAGTTTCATAAAAACTAGTTTAGTTTTGAATGAAAACCATGCTAGGTTGATATCTTAACTTAAGGACATAATCTTCATTTCAAACTTGACATATGCTCTTTACATGACCATCATGTGGTGTCATGAAAGTTTGAATGAAAATTGAAGAATATTTAAGAATAAGTGAAAATTACAAAAATACCATTTCAACCTACAATTGGTATAAATTTCAGTTATTTCTAGAGAAATATAGAAAAATCATTTTCAGATGATTCTTGAAATTGCACATTCACTAAAAATCTAGTTTTATCAGTAAAAATTTCAAAAAGTTTCATAAAAAATTTGATTTAAAATGGAATTTTGAAGTTGAATTTCAAAAACACAAAGTATCACTTATTCGAAATTTTAATCTTTCCGATACTTTGATCTTTCTTCAAAAACTTCAAATGAAACTTTGTGCATGCCATTTGGATTCCATTTCTAATATCATTCACATAATTTCTTGAGTAAAATCATTCCTAGAAATGATTTTGATATCTTGGACGATAGCTAGAAATATCCATTTGTTTATTAAAATCAATATAGGATGAAAAATGATTTTTGAAAATTCTTTTGAGTTCAAACTTTATTCATGCATTTCAAATGACAATTCAATATTTGGGATCAAAATTTTTATCCAAAAATTAGTACCAAAGTTTTTCATCGAAAATATGATGTTGTATAGATTTAAAAGTTTGATCTTTTCAAAACTTGAAGTATAGGTTGACCTAAGTCAACAACATAACTTAAAAATTTCATCTTAAGCCCAAACTTGATTCATAGACTTACATCATCTCATGTTTGATGTCTAGATGCCTAAATATGAGAAAACATGAGTAGATAGCAAAACTTGAAACTTAGCATTTTCATGTCTTTCATGCTTATTTCAAATGAAAACATGCTAAGTTCATATTTGGATTAATGACATTAGTTTCACTTCAAACTTGAAATACATGATTTAAATGACCATATCTTGATAGGTTGAGAGTTTGAATGAAATCTAAAAATGTCATGAAAAAGATATGATTACATTCATACTTGAGTGCATACATGATTTAGTTTTGAATTATATCTATCACTTTTTTTCTATCATGTATGATCTTGTTTCGTATAAAATATTTGTTTTTCATCCCTTTGGTTGAGATTTTCATGTTTTATGAAAAATAATCTTTAGAGTCTCAACTTCATGAAAAATAACCTTTCCCCTTTCCCCATGACTCGGCAGCCCTAAAAACTTGCAAATCAACGAAGAAACAGCGAGTTCCGACAAGAAATTTCATAAAATAGTGAACGCACATCATAGAAATCAAGATTTGTCGGAAAGATCGTGAAAACTCAACCTATCTCGTCTAGGGTTCGGCCACCCGCCTCCCCCAAGCTTCAAAACTTAACCACTCATCTAGGTTGCGGAGAAACAAGGATCGGGTGACGACGACTTGAAATTTTTCCGGCGACGATGCGAATCCCGCATTGATCCAAGCCCCAAGCTTCACCTTGCTCCTCTTCCTCTCTCCCCTTAGGCAGCCTTGTGCGGCTCAATGGATGAGCCACACGGCTGCAAGATGAGGGTTTTAATCCCTCGTCTAGCTTTCCAAATGAGGCATCTTGACTCACTTAACTCACACTCAAACCTCGACTAATCCCGAACTCAACTTGGGTTCCGACTCAAACCATAATATGACTCAAGTTAACTCAATTTAAGGTATGATTTTATAAAAGAAAAGTTAATTATCCAAATAGACTTCATGATTCATTAGCCGAGTCATACCTTTTCACTCGAGGCGATCCTGAGGCTCGACATGACTACCCCCGGGTCCGACGCGCTACACCAAAATAGATTTTTATATTAGGAAACTTTTTTCGGGTGTTACAACCTTCCCTCTTAAGGTAAATTCATCCTCGAATTTACTTAAATAACAAGGACTTACCGACTCCTCGAACAAGGAAGGGTAGTGCTCTCTCATGTCCTACCTCTACTTCCCATGTGGCCTCTTGCCCTGAATGGTGCTCCCATTTGACCTTTACCAGGGGAATTTCTTTGGACCTTAGCTTCCTGATCTGGTGGTCAAGAATCTCCACCGGCCTTTCCTCAAATGCGATGGCCGAATCTACGTCGATAGGAGAGGGCTCGATCACATACGAATCATCCTTTACATACTTCTGCAACATGGATACATGGAAGACCAGGTGCACTCTGCTCAGGCTAGGTGGCAATGCCAGCTCATAGGCCACTTCACCCCTCCGCTTGAGAACGGGAAAAGGCCCAATGTATCTAGGGCTCAGTTTCCCCTTCTTCCCAAATCGGACTACCCCTTTCATAGGAGAGACCCTTGGAAATACTAAGTCACCCTCTGCAAATTCCAATTCCTTGGCCTTTCTGTCGGCATACATTTTCTGTCGACTCTGAGCCGCCAGCAGTCTTTCCTTAATAACCTTTTTTTTTTCTACCGCCTCCTCAACCAGGTCGTGGCCCACCATGAGTGATTCCCCTGCCTCAAACCAGCCCACCGGGGACCTGCACCGCCGCCCATACAAGGCCTCAAAAGGATCCATGCCAATGCTACTGTGATAGCTGTTGTTATAGGTGAATTCGATCAACGGTAGGTGCCTCTCCCAGCCATCTGCCATATCCAGGACGCACGCCCTCAATATGTCCTCCAAAGTTTGGATGGTCCTCTCTGACTACCCGTCAGTCTGTGGATGGAAGGCTGTACTGAAACGCACCTAAGTACCCAAAGCTTCTTGGAAGGACTGCCAAAACCGGGCTGTGAATTGGGTAATGCGGTCGGATATAATCATCACCGAGGTACCATGATATGCCACAATCCTATCCAAAAATAGTCGAGCATACTGCTCCGTAGAGAAAGTAGTTTTCACTGGTATAAAGTACGCGATCTTGGTTAATCGGTCCACCATCACCCAAATGGAATCAAAACCGCCTTTTGACTTAGGCAATCCAGTCACTAGATCCATGGTAATTTTCTCCCACTTCCACTCGGGCACTTCGAGATTTTGTAGGAGCCCCGCAGGCTTAAGGTGTTCGGCTTTCACCTGCTGACAGACTAGACATTTAGAAACAAATTCTGTCACCTCTCTATTCATGCCCTTCCACCAGTAATGCTGCCTTAAGTCCCGGTACATCTTGGTGGCCCCCGGATGCATCGTGTAAGTGGTACGATGACCCAGTTCCACTACTTGCCTGCACACCTCAGCATGTCTGGTACTACTATCCGGTCTCTGAACCTCAGCACACCTTCTGAGTCCAATCTGAAACCGTTCTCTGCATCACCTCTTTGTACCAGGTCCTTGGTCAGTGCACAAAAGGCATCTTCCCCCTGCGCGGCACGCAGCATGTCCACCAGCATAGACTGTCCCCACAGATGGGCCATTAGGGCACCTGAAGCTGACACTGATAAGGTTGCACCCCCATCTAGGCATAAAGCCAACTCTCGAGCTAGAGGCCTCCGCTTAGCTTCCAAATGGGCCAAACTGCCCATGGATTTTCTACTTAGCGCATCTGCTACCACATTTGCTTTCCCCGGATAATACATAATGGTGCAATCATAGTCCTTTAGGAGCTCCAGCCACCTCCTCTGCCTGAGGTTCAGCTCCTTTTGGGTAAGCAAGTACTGAAGACTCTTGTGATCTGTGTAGATTTCGCAAGTCTCCCCGTACAAGTAGTGCCTCCAAAGCTTCAATGCAAAGACCACTGTCGCTAATTCTAGGTCATGCGTCGGATAGTTCTTCTCATGAACTTTCAACCGGCGAGACGCATAAGCAATCACTCTGCCATACTGCATCAAGACGCGGCCCAGACCAACCCGAGAGGCATCACAGAAAACCACAAACTCTCCTGAGCCGGAAGGTACAGCCAACACGGGTGCAGATGTCAAACATGCCTTGAGCTTTTGAAAGCTCGCCTCGCATTAATCCCAAACGAATCTGACCTTCTTCTGGGTCAACTGAGATAGAGGGGCTGCAATTCTGGAGAAATTCTCCACAAACTTTCGATAATAGCCGGCCAACCCAAGAAAACTGTGGACCTCGGTCACACTAGTCGGCCGCTTCCAGTTCTGAACCACTTCAATCTTGGCGGGATCTACCCTTATTCCTTCCTTGGACACTACATGGCCCAAGAACCCTACACTTTCCAATCAAAATTCACACTTGCAAAATTTGGCACACAAGCGGTGCTCTCTGAGGGTTTCTAGGACCATTCTCAGGTGCTTAGAGTGCTCTTCCTCACTCTTGGAGTAAACCAAAATGTCGTCAATGAAGACGATCACCAAGCTGTCCAGGTACTCCTTAAATACCCTGTTCATTAGGTCCATGAAGGCAATGGGTGCATTGGTTAGGCCAAAGGACATCACTAGGAATTCATACTGACCATAGCAAGTCCTAAAGGTCATCTTTGGCACATCGTAGTCCCGAATTCTCAACTGATGGTCTACGGACCTCATATCTATCTTTGAGAACCATTGAGCCCCCTGCAACTGGTCAAACAAATTGTTTATCCTTGGTAGTGGGTAGCAGTTCTTAACAGTCACCTTGTTCAGCTGCCTATAATCAATGCACATACGCATCGACACATCCTTCTTCTTCACGAAGAGGACCGGGGCACCCCAGGGTGACACACTCGGCCGGATGAACCCCAGGTCTAGCATTTCCTGCAATTGCATCTTTAGCTCTCTGAGTTCGGCCGGTACCATCCTGTAAGGGGGAATGGAAATTGGTTTCACCCCGGGCTGCAGATCAATGCAAAAATCGACCTCTCTTCTGGGCAGCAACCCTAGCAATTCCTCTGGAAACACATCAGGGAATTCACAGACCATGGGGGTTCCGCTGACATATTTTGCTTCACCCCTTTCCACAGCTACAAAGGCCAGGAAAGATTGGCAGTCGCCCCTAAGTAATTTGCGAGCCTTTAGGGCTGAGATGACCCCTATTGGCTTGCTACCTCCCTCCCCTTGGAAGATGAACTGCGGTAGCCCAGGCTTATTAAACATCACTGCTTTGGCTCTATAGTCCAACATTGCGAAATGCTCTGCCAGCCAGTCCATGCCAAGGATGACATCAAGCTCAAGAGTGGGTAGGAGTGTCAAGTCCACACTCAGCACATGGCCGCATATGAGCACTTCACACCCTTTATAAATTGAGGTTGTTAAGATTGCATCGCCCGTAGGCGTTGATACCATCAATGGCCCATCAAGCATAGAGGGTGCCATTGGCAGCTTTGCAGCAAATATGGCAGACACAAATGAGTGTGTGGCACCCGGATCAAATAATACATATGCAGCACACGAACATACTAAAATAGTACCCGTCACCACTGCTTTGGAAGCCTCTGCCCCATCACGGTTCATAGCATAGACTCGCGCAGGCGGCCTCTCTGAATGACTGGTCTGCGGCCCCCTATTCTGAGTCTGCCCTCTCGGTGCTACTGACCCTACTGACATAGGTGCTTTACCCCTTGACTGCTCCAGCTTCTGACCAGTTCCCTCAGGGCAGTCCTTCTTGAAATGTCCGACCTGACCGCACTTGAAGCAAGCATTAGTGCGGTTAAGGCAGGACCGCCAGTGCCTCCGAATGCAGCTGCCACACTGCGGCACCTCAGATCTCTGAGAACCACCTCCTAACACTGTCGGCCTCATTGACCCGGTCCCTTGGCCCCCACGGCCCCGATTGCCATTCTGCCCCCGGCTTTGCTGCTGATCTGCTGTGGGCATTGCCCCCTCAGAGTGCCAAGGTCGACTACCAAAACCCTGTGACCGGAACTTCTTCTTAGCTGGCCCGTCATTCCTCTCGAACGGCACCAAAGCTTCTTTCCGCAGGGCTTCATCCACTACCCGAGCCAGTGTAGATTCATCGGTGAAATGAATAAGCCTGGCAATTTGTGGACACAATCCCGCCACGAACCTCTTGACCCTAGCGGTCTCAGTCGCCACTAGGGTGGGATGGTACTTGGAGAGATGATTAAACTCCATCTCATACTCTGACACTGTCATGCCTTTAGCTTGGCGCAGCATTTCAAAATCACGGGCGCGTTTGTCACGGACACTCATGGGTAAGTACTACTCTTCTACAGCCGCCCGAAATTCCTCCCATGTGGGAGGTGGTGCGCCAGCTGCCCTACGGGCCATCCAAGTTTGCAACCAGACCTTTGCCAGTCCCCACATCTGAAGACCGACCATACGAGCAGCCGCCTCTGATGAACATCTCAGTTCCATGCATAGCTCATAGCAATGCCCCAGAAATTCCGTCACTTCCACCTGACGATCTATCCCAGTGAACTCTGGTGGCTTCAGGGTGACAAAATTTGCATAAGTTGGGGTTCTAACCACTGGTGCTACCACCTCCGCCACATCTGGTACCACTGAAACCACGGGCACTAGCTGTGGCGGTGGCTACTGGGACTACTGCTGCATCTATGCTGCAATTGTTGTCTCAGTTCCTGCTCCTTATGGAGTGCCTCAATCAATTGGTTCACCTGAGCCTGCAGTAGATCAACCACTGACTCTTGTCCCTGTCCCTCAGACACTTCATTATCTCTGCCCTGGGTCAGGCCTCGGCCTTGCCCCCGACCTCGACGTTCCGTCGAGTTATTGCCACTGCCGCTCAAAGCAGCAATTCGAGCATCTATTTCACTATCATAAGGAAGAAAGGAAATTGCATGACATATAAGAAACTATTACACAAGCTCTTTAAACTACTAACCGCAAGGTGCACTGAGTGCAGGAGTGGTCGCCCAATCTCGTAGCATAACTATACTGTAAGTCGGCACGCTAGCATATGCCTCATACGGTACCCAACACTGAGTCATAGACAAGACCTAACCTAGTGCTCTGATACCAACTTTGTCACACCCCGACTAAGGGTAGTGTGACCGGCCAGGGTCCACATCCTGCCCTGTAGCCTACTATCTACACTGACATCAAGAAACCAAAACACATCGACTGAAAGAAACTTAACATACTTTATAAAACAAAGTTTGCAAATCACAATGTATAAGTTTTTAAAAACAAGAAGAAACATCAACCTCAAATCCAAATGGTCAAACATCACGTTTTTGCAATACTTTTCAATTACAACCGTCAGTGCAGAAATAAACCAACATAACTAGGACTAGTCTAAGACTCATGGACGCCGCTACGAGATTTGGCACCGCCTTTGCCCTCCAACTGCACCATGTCGACACAAAGCTACTGCGCATGCTCTACAAAAATAGAAATAAACTGTGAGTCCACTTGAGACTCAGTGAGTGGCTCAATTGAATCTCCACATAAGCCTCAGTCATATATATATATCATACAGGGCAATAAAGGAAATGTACTATGAGGTAAAATTTATTTCTAATGCGATTACCGACCCCCAACGGGTTCGTCCGCATCAACTGAACATGATAACCTGCCATCTTGGCTTATCTAGTCTTCGGCATTCAGCCCTTGGGCCTACTCTATAGCTATCCCCACCATATCCGGTAGTATCATACTGGCTCTAGGCCACAACATCTCAAGATGTAAACAAACAATCCCGGACCGTCGACTAGGATGGTCACTAGTCTTCGGACATCGTCTGGGGTAAGGATAGCTACTCCCACCCAACTGGGGTCTGGCACCTAGCGGGCCCGCTGGCGCACCTCTAGACCCAACTGGCCTAGCTGAGCATTGGTCATTTTCGACCTCCTCGCTCCTCGGCGGACCTTCTCAAGCACATTACACATTCATTATCATAGGGTTTCCAAATATATATATATATATATAATATACCCCAGGCCTTTGCCCGTATCTAGCCATGTCCGCTACCGGGTCAACAATTCATGCAGCCCCTTTTAGTATATGTGCACCTACAATCTCTAAGTTTCCAAAAATATACAAGCAGTTATAGAAGTGTTATCGTCTCATATCTAAGTTTCCATAAATGTGCTATGAACATCTAGTGGCACCTTACATGTTAACTAGCCTTCTACATTGTCTTAGGTGAGAATTTCCATCAGTCAACCTTGGAATACCATCCAAGAACATTTAGGGCAGCATACATAATTTAAAGAAAAATGCTCAAATATTACATCATTCATCATATATAACCATAATGCACATACCTAACAATTCTTATACTACCTTAGAAATATTAACTCAATAAGGAGCAACTATCTAGCATGACAAGGTAGTAATAAATTTAAATAACATGTATGGATTATAAAACATGGTAACATTGTCAACATCCAAGTTTAAGGATCAAATGCTAAGTATGGTTACAAGACTAGCATTTCTAAAGTTTCAAATCGATCAAGCTACTTGCTATGTTTGATGTTCTTCCTAAGTATTGTCATATCTCTATGTATGATCCTTATAGTCATGTAATTTCCATCTATAGCTAATCTCTTCTCCCCTCCCTAGGCTTGGCCAAACCATGAGTGGTAAGGTTCATTCGGCCATTCAAGGGACTCCTAGGGAAGACATGCATCAATATACGAAAGATATACAAGTAGAATTACATCGAACATTGATCTAAGGTCATCTAAGGGCTTCCTTGCCATCAAGGGAATTGGGGAAAATTTTGGCATGACCTTTTCCCTTTCCCCATGACTCGGTAGCCCTAAAAACTTGCAAATCGACAAAGAAACAACGAGTTCCAACAAGAAATTTCATAAAACAGTGAACGCACATCATAGAAATTAAGATTTGTCGAAACGATCGTGAAAACTCAACCTATCTCATCTAGGGTTCGGCCACCCGCCTCCCCCAAGCTTCAAAACTTAACCACTCACCTAGGTTGCGAAGAAACAAGAATCGGGTGACGACGAGTTGAAATTTTTCCGGCGACGACGCGAATCCCGGATCGATCCAAGCCCCAAGATTCACCTTGCTCCTCTTCCTCTCTCCCCTTAGGCAGCCTTGTGCGGCTCAATGGATGAGCCACACGGCTGCAAGATGAGGGTTTTAATCCCTCATCTAGCTTTCCAAATGAGGCCTCTTGACTCACTTAACTCGCACTCAAACCTCGACTAAATCCGAACTCAACTTGGGTTCCGACTCAAACCATAATATGACTCGAGTTAACTCAATTTAAGGTATGATTTTATAAAAGGAAAGTTAATTATCCAAATAGACTTCATGATTCATTAGCCGAGTCATACCTTTTGACTCGAGGCGATCCTGAGGCTCGACTCGACTACCCCCGGGTCCGATGCGCTGCACCAAAATAGATTTTTATATTAGGAAACTTTTTTCGGGTCTTACAAATGATATACTTGAAAAGGTTATTCATTGTTCTTCCGCATTCAATATTTGGGCTTACTTAAATATGTTATATGATTATGCAAAAACCGAAGAGCTTAACACTTTTGTTGAGGGTAGTGATGACAATGGTTATCCCCCTAGTACTAATATCGGTTTTGATACCCAAAGCAATTCTAGCCAAAGAAGCACAAGCAAGAATCGGAAACGAAAACTTAGGTGCTTCCTTTGCCAAGAGACGGGACACAAGAAGATGAATTGTCCTCTCATGAAGAAGAAATCCAAAAAGAAGAAGTGTGCTTCTCCATCCACATTAAGGTTTAAAATCTTGGTCGGTACGGTACGGTAAGTCCGGTATTTACCAATTTTTTAGGTTTCCGGTATACGATATACACGATATTTGAAAAAACCAGGTATATTGTGTATACCGCCCGGTATGGGCGGTATATGGTGGTATGTCACGAAAAAAAAAAAAAAAAAACCCGGCCACTATGCATTTTCATACCGGTCCGTACCGTGTGTCGGTACGGTACGGTACCGGTATATACCGGTACCGGCCGGTGACCGAAACCGGTACCGGTACCGAGATTTTAAACCGTGATCCACATCTCAATCAAGTGAATCCTCTTCTAGACATGACGATGAAGCTACATTGAACTTTTGCCTCATGGGTCTTCGGAATGAGGTATATTTACCGTCTTCTAGTCATGATCAAAATAGTGATTCTAGTAGTTCTAAATCCCTTAACATGTCTTATGAAGAACTATTAGAAGAATCAAAAAAGATGTATGCATTGCTTATGAGTAAGATCAAAGAAAGTAGAAAACTAAAAAAGAAAAATTTAAGGCTTGATTCACAAGTGCATGAATTAGAGAAAGATAAATTGAACACTAGTGTTGTTAATTCTTGCCATGACAATTTTAAGACTGAAATTGAGGACTTAAAAAGTGAGAATATTGATTTGAAAAATGAAAATGATGACTTGAAAATTAAATTGAAAAATATCTCAAAAGTTGAAACTGAAAATTTGAAAGTAGAAAATACAAAAATGAAAAATGAAAATAGTATGATGAAATCTCAATTGCATGCTAGTCACAAATCCATGAGTGATTTGAAAAATGAGATTGTATTCTTAAATAGGAAAATAAATGATTTATCAAATGCATCTTCGGTTAAGAACTCTAGAAATAAAAATGCTTGTGTAAAAAATGCTAATGTTCATCATTATTCTCATGTTAAGCATTCCTCATTTAAACCTCATGTTCAAAATATAAAGGTTTCATCTAAGAATGTCCATGCTCATCATGCCTCCTATGTTAAGCATTCTAACATTAAATCTCATGTCCATGCTAAAAATGAAAAGAAAAAAGTTTCATGGACATTGCTTTTGTTATGGTATATATGGTCATACTATTCATGATTGTGCATTCAAAAGAAACCCAAGTGTTGCTAAGACACTTTGGATTCCTAGGCCATCTAACCCCCTTGGACCCAAAGTCATTTGGGTACCAAAGATCTCATCTTCTATTATAGGGGGAGCTACCACACAAGGGTGAAAGATTGATGATATGTTGAAGTTGACCATGGACTTGAATGATGAATCCTCCATTGGTTGCAACTTCAAGCTACATTGATGCCTTAGGTAAAGTTGGCATCAAAACTATTCCGGTATCATCTTCTAACTTGCATTGTTTTACCTTAGATGAAGATTATGATACTATGTTTAATTTGAGTTGTTCTTCTCCGCTCTTGCTAAAGAGTTCTTTTAAAAATGTCTTTGATTTTTTATTTTGTTTTTCCGGTCTCCTCTGAGACCTAAGTGGCCTGTAATGGGCCTAAGCGACCTTGCGATTCTAAATCATAGGCTAATTGTGGCTTTCGGTTTTCAACCAATAGGAAGGGTTGGAGATCATGGTTTTCATATTTATTATTTTTGCGATCTCTTAAATTTTGTTTTGATATGTCTTGATTTTATTAAAAACGAATTTAGAACTATTTAGCAAAGTAAACTTTTATAATGATATTTGATGCTTCGCTTAGCTTTTTAGTTTGGTTAGCTTGCTAAGTAGCTATATTTTTCTCTAAAAATATTAGTGTATCTTACTTGCAAGTTATAAGTATGTTAGGAAGGCTAATTAGAAAGAAAAAGATTAGTTTGGCTAAACCATCATGAATAGGGTATAACCTTGGTAAATTCAAAATCTTAGTGTTATACCTCAATGCTTAGGCTTAAATTATGTCTCTATACTCATAATTAGGATTGCATGTTAAAACCCTTGAATTTTCACGAGTATGTAGAATATTAGCACTTAGGCAAATTTCATCCAATGAAACTTGCTGTAGGTTGACACTTACCATAAGAGACATTCCTTTAAGACCAAACTAGTTAAACTTGTTTAGGGACATTATTCCTCAAATGGTTCACATCTTAAGATCCCTTAGATTCATTTTGAAATTATGGTAAAATCTTTCATTTAAAATGAATCTCTACTATCTAGCATAGGTTGAATTTTCTTTTAAATGAAACTTTGCATTGAACCTTCCTATGTAGTAAGTTAGCTTGCTAAGTTGACATATTATTTCATTATGATACTAATGAAGTCTACTTGCAAGTTAAGAATTGAAAGGATATGCTATCTAAAAGAAAAATGAAAAAGGAAATGAAAAAGTTGGGCAAATTTCTAAAAATAAGGTATGGATTTAATTTTGCAAAAATCTTTGTAAAATAATTGAATATGTATGCTTTAATGATGTCTCTACATACTCATGATTGATTATGCATGATGAATATAAAATTTCATGAGTAGGAAAATATTTTGATAACTTAGGTAATCTCATGATATCTTGATTAAATGAAACTTGCTCTAGGTTAAAACTCATATTAGAGACCTCATTTTAAGTAAACACCAAATGAAAATGTTTAGATACACATATCACATAAGTCTAGGTATTTAAAATTGAAAAATCATGTCTAGATGAACAATGTGATATCTATATCACTTTAGGGGACTTAATCTTGAAAAAGTTTGACCCAAGTCAACAAATTGACTTGGACACTTCATTTTTAAGTCCAAGACTTCATAAACATATTTAGGAATAGGTATGACATATTTCCATGCACTTAGAGTGAAAAATTCATATGGATATGGACAAAATGACAATAGAGGTCAGTTCATGCTTACCTCTTTTTGAACCAAGTTGACCCAAGTCAACCAATTGACTTAGCGGTCTCATTTATGATCCATATTTGATAAACATGTTTAGATTTACTCATGTTAGGTATCCATAGGTTTAAATGTGAAAAATCATGAGTAAATGTTAAGATTGAAACTTAGCAAGTTTCATAAAAACTAGTTTAGTTTTGAATGAAACCATGCTAGGTTGATATCTTGACTTAAGGACATAATTTTCATCTCAAACTTAGACATATACTCTTTACATGACCATCATGTAGTGTCATGAAAGTTTGAATGAAAATTGAACAAGTTTTAAGAATAACTGAAAATTACATAAATACAATTTCAATCTACAATTGGTATAAATTTCAGTTATTTATAGAAAAATATAGAAAATTAATTTTGAGGTGATTCTTGAAACTGCACACTCAGTGAAAAATCTAGTTTTATCAATAAAAATTTCAAAAAGTTTCATCAAGAATCTAATTTATAATGGAATTTTGAAGTTGGCTTTAAAAATGCAAAGTATCATCTTCTTGATATATCAATCTTTTCGATACTTTGATCTTTCTACAAAAACTTCAAATGAAAACTCATGTACACCATTTGGATTCTATTTCTAATATCATTCACACAATTTCATGAGTAAAATCATTTCTATGAATGATTTTGATATTTCGGATGATAGCTAGGATCCATTTGTTGATTAAAATCAATTTAAGATGAAAAATGATCTTTGAAAATTCTTTTGAGTTTAAACCTTGTTCATGCATTTTAAATGACCATTCAATATTTGGTATCAAAATTTTCATCCAAAAAAAAAAATTGGTACCAAAGTTTTTCATCGAAAATATGATTTTGTATAGATTTAAAATTTTGACTTTTGAAAACTTGAGGTATAGGTTGACCTAAGTCAACAAAGTGAATTAAAAATTTCATCTTAAGCCCAAACTTGATTCATAGACTTACATTCTCTCATGTTCGATGTCTAGATGCCTAAATATGAGAAAACATGAGTAGATAGCAAAATTTGATACTTAGCATTTTCATAGTTTTCATGCTTATTTCAAATGAAAACATGCTAAGCTCATATTTGATTAAATGACATTAGTTTCACTTCAAACTTGATATACATGATTTAAATGACCATATCTTAATATTTTGAAAGTTTGAATGAAATCTAAAAATATCATGAAAAAGAAACAATATTCATTTTGAGAACATACATGATTTAATTTTGAATTCAACTATTTAGTTTTTGAACATATCATGTATGATTTTGTTTCTCATTAAATATGTGTTTTCCATCCCTTTGGTTGAGATTTTCATGTTTCATGAAAAATACTCCTTAGAGTCTCAACTTCATGAAAAAATATGTGTATTTCATCCCTTTGACTAGATTGACATTTTTTGCCCTTTTTGATTGATGTCAAATGGGGGAGAAATGTATAGGTATAAAGGGGGAGAAAAGTATAAGAAAATTGGATAGAAAATTATAGATAAATGGGAGGAAAATATAGGAAATCCATGCATATAGATAGGGGGAGTTTAATTATATAAATATGCATGTTGATAGGGGGAGAAATCCCTTAGTTGATATCCTTGAGCTTTAATGAATATATATTTTCTAAAGGATGTTTATCATCAACAAAAAGGGGGAGATTGTTGGCTTTAGGTTTTCAACCTTAGTCTTAATCTTGGTTTTGATGATAACAAACATGGGACTAATGATTTCATTGAGAATACCTTTCAGGTTCCATATCAATTAGCGTTCAATGTCCCCAATCGAACATATCGAAAGAAATCGAAAATCGAAAGGACATTGATCGTCGCGCTCGGGCTCGTCGCGGAATTTCTCGAAGATCAATGTGTGCACCAAAGACGTATTGGATGAGCTCAAAGATCACATGGAAAGCTCTCCAAGATGATGCTCGTTGAAAGCCGGAACCCAAAAATGAAATGCACAAGAATAATGGCTAAAATTTCAATTCAGCCTAAATTCGATCGACCGGGCGGTCGACCGAACAGGTTAAGAAAAAGGCAGCAATTACTTCGGTCGATTGGGTGGTCGACCGATCGAAGCCCAAAATGGGCAGTAGCTCTGTCGGTCGACCAACCGATCGATCAACCTACATTTGCTGAAGATGCGAGATCGCATCGGTCAACCGATGGGTTGATCGAAGGCAGGATCAAGAGTTTCACGTCTGGGCGGTCGACCCGTCAGTCGACCGACCTACATATAGTCGTGGACGCAGTCTTGCATCGATCAACCGATGGGTCGACCGAATGCAGAATCGATGTTTTTGTGTCGAGCGGTCGACCCATCGGTCGACCGACCATGGAGAGAAAGCGGCGGTCGATGTGAGCGGTCGATCAGTCGGTCGACCGACCAATCAACCGACGGCCTGCAACGGATAGAAATCTATCCGTTGAGCCGTCGTTTCTTCAGCAGGGTATAAATACACCCTCAAATACTTCTTTTAAGCTTTCTTCCTTGACTTCTACAGATTTAATTGAGCAATTAAGAGGAAGATTTAAGCCTTCCAAACAATCAACGCTTAAGCTCTATTTCTTTCCGCGGACAATTTCTTCAAGCGCACAAGCTGGGCTCAACTCGGATTTTGATCAAGCTCATTCCTTGACGAGTTGAAGGCGTCGAAGGCTTGAAAAGAGTTGTGGTTCATCTTTTCATTCTTAGCTCTTTTTATTCTATCTTTTATTGTTTATTTGAAACGCTTTGTTTGGATTTGTGCGTGTTAAGACCTAGGATTGTTAGGTCTTGAAATTGGTGGAAGCCTGTGTTTGAGGTTTAAATCCACCGGTGTAATTAAACGTAGTTTTACTAGGATTAAGTTGAGTTGTCCTTAGGTTGAGGTGGGAAAGTGCTCTCGGTAGGAAAGCGGGATACTTCCGAGTGTGGAAGTGCCTTCGGTTGGAGAGCGGAGACTTTTCGGTGCAAAGTCCTCGTTGTAAGGGAAACAAATTTAATCTAGTTAAACTAGTTTGGAAATCCTAAGCGGGGTGCTTAGGTAGTGGAGTTGGCATTGGGGCCGAACCATTATAAATTTTGTGTGTGCATTGTTATATTTGATTGTGTTTAATTGCTTTATCATTTATAGCTTCCGCAACTAATCATTCAATCGTGCTTAGCCTAACTAATCAAGAAAACGATTAAAATTGGAATTAGGCTAATCGATTTAGTAAACACACTATTCACCCCCCCCCCTCTAGTGTCATCATTTTGCCTACGCCAACTCATAATAAAACATAGCGAAAAGAATAACAACTTTTATTATGAACGAGAAAACAAAACAGATTCCATTTAAGAAGTAAAGTTTTTAGCAAAGTGTTTAAGGTGCGGAAATAAATAAATCAAAGTTCAATAGTTTGCACTTAACAAATGAAATCTGAAAAGAAAGACATGAATGTCCCGAAGTGACTACAGTTCCATAATGCAAAAATACAAGTGCATGATAAATCTATCAAAGACTCGACTACAACCCCTAACTAGGACTGCTATGAGATCAATGTGACTCCTCTGCCCTCCAGCCGCGCCAAGTGCTCTAGCCCACCTCACTGGTCAGGCTCTGCAAAAAAAATAGAAATAAACAACGAGTGAGTTCAGAAGAACTCAATGAGCGGTTCTACCAACCCCCACCAAAAAACCAATCACAGAGATAAGTGAATAAATGCCACTGTCTCATACAGGGATAATGCATCAAGAGGTATAACTAGCTAACAGGCCATTTGTCCATTACATGCCCGAAGGTAACCCAATTCACTTAGTAGTGAAATACAACATGCCTCAACCTATCCGCCCTAAGGCAACAAATCACACTCAAGGGTTACGAGGATAATCGGGATTGACCCATCCAAACTTCTCCTATAATGGAACCCTTAGAAACAGCGCATGAATAATCGGGATTCGCTCATTTGAACTTATTCCTTAAATAAAGAAAATCGAAAGCAATCAGATTTGCCCGTTCGAACTTGTTCCATAAGAAACGCAGGAACAATCGGGATTCGCCCATCCGAACTTGTTCCATAAATAATCGCAAGAATAATCGGGATTCGCCCATCTAAATTTATTAACCGAATGACATTAGTCAATCCGAATCATCAGATCCATAAATGCTACAGGTGCATTAGTCAGCTCGAATGACGTAACCAAGAACTCATAATGACCATACCTCGACCTGAAAGCCATCTTCGGAATGTCACTATCCGGAATTCTCAACTGGTGGTACCCTGATCGCAGGTCAATCTTGGAAAACCATTGAGCCCCCTGAAGCTGATCAAACAAATCATCGATCCTGGGCAGTGGATAACGATTCTTCACCGTCACCTTGTTAAGCTGCCAATAATCAATGCACATCCGCATTGACCCATCTTTCTTTTTCACGAAGAGCACTGGAGCACCCCAAGGCGGAACACTTGGGCGAATGAAGCCCAACTCAAGCAACTTCTGCAACTGGGACTTCAACTCCCTCAACTAAGCTGGTGCCATCCGGTACGGCGGAATGGAGATCGGCTTCACCCCATGCTGCAAATCAATACAGAACTCAATCTCCATCTCTGGAGGCAAACCTGGCAACTCCTCTAGAAATACATCAAAGAACCTGCATACCACTAGTGTTCCCTCAATGCCCCTAGCTGCACCTCCGCTCCACTCTGCCACAGACGCAAAGGCCAAGAAGGATTGGCAACTGTCTAGAAGAAGCTTTCGGGCCTTGAGAGCTGAAATGGCTGCCAAACAATCTCCCCTTCCGTCACCCTAGAAGGTAAATTGGGGCAATCCGAGCTTACTGAAGGTCATAGTCTTAGCCCTGCAGTCCATTGAGGCAAAATGGTCTGCCAACCAGTCCATGCCCAAAATTACATCAAGCTCCAGCATCAGTGAGAGTGTCAATTCGGCTATCAGCACATGTCCACAAATGACCACCTCGCAGCCCCGAAAGATTATATCTGCCAGCATAGAATAACCCATAGGCGTAGACACCACAAGAGGCAAATCAAGCATAGAGGGTTTCCCCGACAACTTAGCAGCCAAAAATGCAGATACAAAAGAATGCGTAGCACCTGGATCAAATAAAATATAAGCAATAGCATAACCAACAATAAGGTTACCTGACACTACTGTCCTGGATACCTTAGTGCCCTCTTGGTTCAAAGCAAACACTCGTGCAGCGGGCCTCTCTGAACCACCGGTTCGCTAGCCTCCTCCCTGAGTCTGACCCCTCTGAGCCACGGAACCAACTGACATCGGTGCCTTTCCTCTAGTCTGATCAGGCTGCTAACTTATTTCGAACTTATTCCTTAACACGGGTTGGGAATTAGCCATCCAACCTCCCGGGCCAAGCCCGAAATCTAGCTCATATCCGAGCCTCTCCACCATTCATAAAGATATGGCGCTAACAAGACCTAAGTCAAGTGTTTCCTACGGTGTCTTAGATGTGTCTTTAATGGGAAACGCCGCAACACTCTATGCCCAATCTCGACACCTAGACCCGTAATATCATCATCTCGTGAGGTTTTATTTTATGCAAATAAATTAATTTGTTGGCTCTTAACAAATTATGATGCCCCTTGAATTTTAATTCTTCAATATAAGTTTTCGTTGCCGAAATTAGGGTTTTCTTTTAGGAGTTTTATTCTCAGTTTACTGTTGAGCCCAAAACCGATGTACCCAAGCCGAATTTGGTTTCCAGACTATGTTTTCCAATCGAAACGATAGGTTACGTGACTATATTCAGTAAACTATACACATCACAATAGAGATTTCAAAATCAGCCCTGAATCAATAATTCAGCATGAAGTTTTCAGCATATCAAGGTAATTAATCCGAAAATCACAGTAATTACATCCTTGATTACTACCAAACCAGATTAGGACAGCAAGACAATCATACCAAAAATTAACATCTATTTGCTAGTCAAGAATTTGCATGCATCAACTTTACTTTCTACATCAAGAACAAAGCCTCATGATCAAGAACCAAACCAAGAATATAGCATGTCATCAAGATTGATCTTTCCACATGGAAAACTTGATTTCATATGCGGAAATTAAAGAGTTAGATGGGAATTATGCATAGCATAATAGGAAAAATAATCAAGATTAGGAATAGAAAGCCTAGACTTCGAAAACATCAAGAACTCTTCTTAAGCATTTCATCGAACCCCTTGAGGGTGACCCAATTCCCTCCTTGGCCGAACACCCCTAGGGTAATCCTAGGGCTGCCGAGCCCCATAGAGGAGTCTTTGGGCCTCCTCTTCAATGGCAACCAAAGAAAACGGCAAGTCCTCGAGAATCGACGGAAAAAAGCCAACAAGAACACCTCGATTTCAAGAACGGCTCAAGATCACGAAGAGAAAATTTAAAGAAAGGGGAGGTAAACCACTCACAAGATTTAGGAAGAGGGGAAATAGGAAAACCCTCGATCGGCGGCCTCCGAATCCGGCAACAAGCACTCGGCTCCAAGAACAAGAGAAAGTGGGGGGGGCTCCAATCCAAGCTGGCGGCTTGGCTTCAAGAGAGGGGGGAAGAGATGAAGAGAGGGCGGCTGGCTTCCTTGGAGGCTGTGGCTCCAAGAGACGGGAAGGGGGAGAGGGGCGGCTCGGCTTGGCTGGGCAGCTAAGCTCCTCTCTTCTTCTCGGCTGGTGCGGCTCCAAAAGGGAGCCGCCTAGCCCTAGGGGAGGATTTTATAATCCCCTCCTATTCCCTCCTATCCACACCCTATAACCCGCACTCACATCAACCCGGATCCGCAACCTGCTAATCCGCCTTAGCTCAACTAACCTCATGCTCCACACAAGTATCAAACACATGCACACCCATATGCAACATAATTTAATCAATCAAACTATATTATTATAAACAATAATTCAACTTACCCGAGCTCTCAAGCTCGCACCGGACCATGAGTCACCTCGGCTCGACCTCGTACTAGTCCGCTAGGCTGACAATCACAAACAATAACATAAATCAATAATAATATCTAAGATATTACAAAGTCTCTTTTGAAAATCTAATGAAAATATCAAAGTATCGAAAAAATGAGCATTTAAGAAGAGTGATACTTTAGTGGCATTTTCGTAAATAAGTGAATCTTCCATAAGATTTCCAAATTTCATTCAAACTTTCAAAATACCAAGATATGATCATGTAAAGCATGTATATCAAGTTTGAAGTGAAACTAATGTCATTTGATCAAAATATGAACTTAGCACGATTTTATTCAAAATAGGAATGAAAACATGAAAATGTTAAGTATCAAATTTTGCTATCTACTCATGTTTTCTCAAATTTAGGCACATAGACATCTAACGTGAGTGAATCTAAGTATGTCAGTCAAGTTTGGACTGAAAATGAGATTTCTAAGTCACTTTGTTGACTTAAGTCAAATTAAGTACACATAAAGTTTACAAAAATCAAACTTTTAAATCCTTATAAAATCATATTCTTGATGAAATTTTTTGAAACTTTAACTGGATAAACTAGATTTTTCAAGGAATCTACAGGTTCAAAAATCAACTTTCTATAAATTCATAAAATTCTTGAAAGTCCATGGAATTTTCATAAATTTTAGGTATTTTTTTTCAAAAGTTATGATTTTTTATTCAAACTTTCCAAATATCGCTAAATGATCATTTGAGATGCAAGTGTCAAGTTTGAACTCAAAATGAATTCTTTAAGTCCATTTTTCAACCTATCTCGATTTCAACAAAAAAAAACTCATTTTCAAGTTATCGCTCAAGTTATCAAAATTATTTTTAGAAATGATTTTACTCAAACAATAGTGAGAAGGATATTAGAAATGAAATCAAAATTGTATACACAAAGTTTCATTTGAAGTTTTCGACGAAAAACCAAAGTATCATAAATATTGATATTTCAAGAGGATGATATTTTGCATTTCTGAAATCCAACTTCAAAATTTCACTATAAATCAGATTTTTAATGAAATTTTCTAACATTTTTACTAAAGAAACTAGATATTTCAATGAAGATGCACATTCAAGAATCAATTAAAAAGGATCTTTCTACATGTTTTTGAAATTAACTAAAAATACTAAAATTTCAATGGTATTTTTGTAATTTTTAGTTATTTTTCAAAACGTGCTCAGTTTTTATTCAAACTTTTATGACACCACATAATGGTCATGTATAGTGTGTATATCAAGTTTGAGATGAAAATAATGTCCTTACACCAAGTTATCAACTTAGCATGGTTTCATCCTAAAACAAGCAAGTTATCATGAAACTTTGCTAAAGTGAATATTATCATTTACTCATGATTTTTCAAACTTAAACCAATGGACACCTAACATGAGTAAATCTAAATATGTTCCCCAAATATAGATTGAAAATTAGACATCTAAGTCAATTTGTTGACTTGGGTCAACTTGGCTCAAAAGATGTTATAATGAAAAGGCCTCTATAACATTTTATCCATATCCATATAAATTTTTCATTCTAAATGCATGAAAATATGTCATACATATTCCTAAATATGTTTATGAAGTGTCTAAGTCAATATGTTGACTTAGGTCAAACTTTCTCAAGTTTAGGGCCCCTAAGTGAACTAGCAATTTCTCACGATTTTTCGACATCAAACACATGGAAACAAATCATTAACACTCCTAAACATGTTCATCCAATTTTCAACTTAAAATAAAGTCTCTAATGAAGAATTTCAACCTAGTTTGATTTCATTCATATCATGATATCATGAAATAGGCTAAGTTATCAAGATTTTTCCTTCTCATGAAAATTTAAACATTTATCATGCAAAAGCAATCATGAGTATAGAGACATCATTAATGCATGATTATTCAAGTATTATACTAATATTTTTGCAAAAACGAACTCATACCTCATTCTTGAAAATTTTCCCAAACTTTTCATTTTCTTTTCCATTTTCTTCATAATAGTCTTCTATTTTCAATAACTTGCAAGTATACTTCATTAATAGTAATCAAATCATATCTACTAGCAAGTTATCATACTAAATAGCAAAGATGATGATCAAATATCATTCTCAAAGACCTACTTTGTTAAATAGTAGATATTCATTTACAAATAAGGCAAAGTGATACCGAAATGAATCAAGGAGATCTCAAAATGTAAGAGATAACTCAACTAATCCTAGTAAACTATGTTTACAACGGTGGGTTTAAGCCTTAACACCAAGGCATCCACCAACTCAATCAAACCTAACAATCTAGGTTTACACAGGTTCAATTACAATGAAATAAATAACAAAATACAACAATAAATGGAGCTATAAAATAAACAATAAATTACTTAGCTCCACACCAAACTCCCTAGTCCTCTTGATGCCTCAAGGTGATGAATCAATGAAGTTTTGAAGGCTATATCAAGGAATGAGAGATCAAACTAGGGATTTCAAGAATTGTCGCTCAATCAAGCTTAGAATTGATCAAGAATAGCTCAATGAAGTGTAAGAGTGATCAAAAAGTATCTTAAGAAGGCTTAGGATTGGGTATTTATAGAGCCCAGAAGAAACGGAATGAAACGAGCGGCACAACGGGCGAAAAACTAGTTGTTTCCACCGTTCAGTCACATGTCGGTCGATCGTCGGTCGACCGACCGATCGACTGCCCAGCGACCACTGGCTCTCTGTGAGTTATGCGCACTGTTCGGTCGACCGATGGGTTGACCGAATGAGTCACAAGATCAGCGATCCGCAATCCGGCCGACTGATCGGTCGATCGAAGCGCTTCTGCCAAGTCGCGATTCTTGAGATCCTTAATTCGGTCGACCGATCGGTCGACCAAAGACCCTACTGCCAATTTTTGGCTTCTGTCGGTCGATTGACCGGTCGACCGAACTTGGGCTGAATAGGGCAATCTGCTATTTTGCTTGGGTTTTTCTACTCATCTTGGTTCCGTCTTCGCTAAGTCTACTTATATAACATTTACTAACTTTAAAACATAAATGTTATATAAGGATTAACCCCCATTTGGATTCAATAAAAATATCTAAAAAATCAAAATCCTTAAGAATCAAAATCTAGTTTTTAGGGTCTAGTACAAATTTTCCAAAAACGGAAATTTCCTAATCTCCTGGGTCAAATATGGGTATGCTAAAGGCTTCCAAAAATTCCGTAAAAACACCTCGTTATCTAGTTTTGACCCAATGAACAATTACCGCCATTTTTATGTCAAGTAAATGTCTAGGACATATAGCCCTCCAATGAGCTCCCTTGGCTTAGTGAATTCAGGGCGATTTCCAGATTTTTGTATTTTGGGGTTCGGGTTTGGTTTTAGAGTTCTTGTACATCATCATGAGGATTTACAATATAAAGTAGACACCCTAAACCTAAACTCTAACTTCCCGAAGAATCCCGAGAGTCGACGAGCGTCCTTGTCGATTTCTCTAATTTCTTTGATATTTCCGATCGAGGACGTCGTGCGCTAACCGATGTGGAACCTGAAAATATTTCTCAATAGAATATTAGTTTCATGTTTGTTATCATCAAAACCGAGATTAAGACCATGGTTGAAAATCTTAAGCCAACAATCTCCCCCTTTTTGATGATGACAAACATCCTTAAGAAAATATATCATTTAGGCACAAAGGATATCAAACATGGGATTTCTCCCCCTATCAACATGCATATCTATATAATAGAACTCCCCCTATCTATATGCATGATTTTCCTATAATTTCTTCCCCTTTACCTATATTTTTCTCCCCCTTTTGACATCACTCAAAAAGGGCAAGAAATGTCATTCTAGTCAAAGTTGAGATTCTAAAATTATTTTTCATGAAACATGTAAATCTCAACCAAAGGGATGAAAAATAAATATTTGATATGAAACTAAATCATGTATGCACTTAAGTATGAATATTTTCGTGAATATTGGTTCTTTTTCATGACATTTTTTATTTCTTTCAAACTTTCAAAATACAAAGATATAGTCCTGTAAAACATGTATATCAAGTTTGAAGTGAAACTAATATCATTTGATCAAAATTTCAACTTAGCACGTTTTCATTCGAAATAAGCATGAAAATATGAAAATTGCTAAGTATCAAATTTGGCTATCTACTCATATTTTCTCTAACTTAGGCATCTAGACATCAAACATGAGTGAATCTAAGTATATGAGTCAAGTTTGGGCTTAAAATAAAATTTCTAAGTCACTTTGTTGACTTAGGTCAAAGTATACTTCAAGTTTACAAAAATCAAACTTTTAAATCCATATAAAATCATATTCTTTACAAAAAAATGAAACTTTAACTAGACAAACTAAATTTTTCAGGGAATCTACAGGTTCAGGAATCAGTCAAAAATCTATTTTCTATAAATTCATACAATTCCTGAAAGTCCAAGGGCATTTTCGTAAATTTTAGGTATTTTTCAAAAGTTGTCAATTTTGCTTCAAACTTTCCAGACATCGCTGAATGGTCATTTGAAATGCATGTGTCAAGTTTGAGCTCAAAATGAATTGTCTAAGTTCATTTTTCATCCTATATTGATTTCAATGAAAAAAATAGATATTTCTAGCTATCATTCAAGTTATCAAAATCATTCCTAGAAATGATTTTACTCAAGCAATGGTGTGAATGATATTAGAAATGGAATCAAAATGGTATACATTAGTTTTCATTTGAAGTTTTTGAAGAAAAATCAAAGTATCGGAAAGATTGATATTTCTAGAGGATGATACTTTGTATTTTTGAAATCCAACTTCAAAATTCCACTATAAATTAGATTCTTGATGAAGCTTTTTGAAATTTTTACTAAAGAAACTAGACTTTTGAGTGAAAGTGTAGTTTCAAGAATCAGTTAAAAAGGATTTTTCTACATTTTTCTAGAAATAACTGAAAATGCTAAAATTTTAATGACATTTCCGTAATTTTCAGTTATTTTTTAAAATGTGTTCAATTTCAATTCAAACTTTTATGACACCACATAATGGTCATGTAAAGAGTGTATGTCAAGTTTGAGATAAAAATTATGTTCTTAAGTCAAGATATCAACCTAGCATGGTTTCATTCTAAACTAAACTAGTTATCATGAAACTTGTTAAGTGTCAATCTTATCATTTACTCATGATTTTTCAAATTTAAACTTATGGACACCTAACATGAGTAAATCTAAACATGTTCCCCAAATATGAATTAAAAATGAGACCTTTAAGTCAATTTGCTGACTTGGGTCAACTTGGTTCAAAAGAGATTTTCATGAAATCACCTCTATGTCATTTTATCCATATCCATATGAATTTTTTATTCTAAATGCATAGAAATATGTCATACCTATTCCTAAACATATTTATGAAGTTTGGACTTAAAATGAAGTGTCCAAGTCGATTTGTTGACTTGGGTCAAACTTTTCCAAGTTTAAGTCCCCTAAAGTGATCTAGTTATCACATTGTTCATCTAAACATGAATTTTCAAGTTTAAATACCTAGACTCATATGATATGTGTATCTAAATATGTTTGCCAACCACTAACTCAAAATGACGTCTCTAATATAAATTTCAACCTAGAGCAAATTTCATTCAATCTAGATATCATGAAATGGCCTAATTTATCAAAATTTTACATACTCATGAAATTTTATATATTTATCATGCAACATCAATCATGAGTAGGGCTGGCAATTTCTGACACGACACGATAACCCGACACGACACGATATGAAGTTACGCGGGTTCGGGTTTGGCTAAACGTGTGTTTTGATTAATGTAATATCTTAGATATTTAAATTTATTATTTTTCCTTTTATCTATATTTGCTAGCCTAGCGGACTAGTTCATGGTCGAGTCCAGTCGACTCATGGTCCGGAGCGAGCTTGCGAGCTCGGGTAAGTAGAATATAAATTTATAAATTTATAAATTTTTAGGCTTGGGTAGTTGAGAGTATTTAATTTGGTGTTGTGTGCGCATAATTGCTAATTATGTTCATATGATTATTTAATTAATTATTCGTGATTTGTTAGAATGAGATTAATTAAATTATTTAAGTCTATCGGGTTGACGGGTTTTGGTTTTGGCTTAAGGTGGATGCGGGTTGTGAATTAAGGGTGTAAGGGCTTAGGGTTGAGGAGAGTGTATAAAAACCCCCCCTCATGGCTTGTGGCTTCTATTTCGGAGCCACCTAAAAAGTTGAGAAAGGGAGCTAGCTGCCAAGCCAAGCTAAGCCGCCAACACCCTTTCCCTTTTCTCCTTGGAGCCACAGCCACCCAGAGTCGAGCCGAGCCATCAGATTCTTCTTCCTCATCCTCTCTTCCTTCTTTCTCTTTGGAGCCAAGCCGAGAGGAGTCGAGCCGAGCCGTCTGCTTCCTCTCCCTCTCTTCTTTCCCCTTGGAGCTATTTTTTTGGGTTGAGTCATCGGCCTTTTGAAGTCGAATTCGAGGCCGTCGTCCGGGATTTATTTCCTAATATTTCTCCAAATTAAGGTGAGTGGTTTACCCTCTCTCTTCGGGATTTTAATCGGATTTTTTGAAGCCGTCGTGACGGCTCGGTATTTATGCTTTGTTCTTGGATTTTCTTCAAGTTCTTGACATGTTTTCTTGATGTGCAAATCATGATTTATTCTCCCAATTTGGTTTCTTGATTTGTGGATTGCATGCTTAGGATTAAATCTGTGATTTTGGGTAGAAATCATGTGGTAGGATTAAGATCTTGATAATGACTAATTAAGGGTTCTTGAGAAGGGGGTTCTTGATCTTAATGCTTGATTCTTGATTAAGGAATTCTTGTTATATATGCTAGTTTTTATTTAGTAAAAATTATGAGATTGTATGCATCATTGGCATGATGACTTGAATCTGTGATGTTAGAAATTTGGGGATTTAATTCTGCAAAATTCGGATTTTATTCCGTGATGTGCTGGAAATTTCAGCTTTCTGAAATTTATATGTTGTTTGTTGAATCTGGGCTGATTTTTTATTTCTCTGTTATTATGTGCTTAGATCTCTGAACATAGTCGTGTAACCTGCCGTTTTGACCAGAAAATATACGTTGGAAATATAGGACACACTTTGAATAGTAGATTAGGGGTATACACGGCACTTCTGGGCAGAACAAAACCCTAAAACAAAACTCTAAAACAAAACCCTAATTGAGATGATCTAGATTTTAATTCTATAATTAAAATTGCGTCTAACGGTGAGCAAAATCTGTTATGAACCAACTTACAAGGTATTCATGAAATAAAACCACACGGGTTCATGACATTGCGGGTCTAGGGGTAAGGGTCGGGTTTGAAGTGTTGAGATGCTTTATAGTGAGGACACGCTTAGGACACCGTAGAAGAATCTTGACTTAGGTCTTGATGTGCCATATCCTTGGGAATGGCGTAACGACTCATTTAGGAGCCGGGTTACGGGCTACGCCTGTGTGGTTGGATGTAAATTCCCAACCTACGGGATAAGTTCGGAGGGCCCCCGATTATCCTGATATGTGCGCGGTTACCTTTAGGCATGGTAGGGATTCGACCTGATGCACCTCTTGATGGTGATGTTGCCTTTGGAAATGGTAGGGATTCAACCTGATGCACCTCTTGATGGTGATGTTGCCTTTGGGCATTGTAGGGATTCGACCCGATGCAACTCTTGACGGTGATGTTGCCTCTAGGTATGGTAGGGATTCGACCCGATGCACCTCATTGATGTTGATGTTGCCTTTGGGCATGGTAGGGCTTTGACCCGATGCACCTCTGTGAAGGTGATGTTGCCTTTGGGCATGGTAGGGCTCGACCTGACGCATATTTTTAGGTGACGTTGCCTTTGGGCATGGTAGGGCTTCGGCATGATGCACCTCTTTGAAGAGATAGATGTCATGGGCATGGGTGGCCTGTTGGCTTGGTAGCTAGTCACACCTTGTGACATTGCCTCTGTAGAGATAGACATATTCTTGTTATCTCTGTGATGTTGATTTGTGAGAGTTGGTAAAACTGCTCACTGAATTCTTTGAACTCAACCGTTGTCATTGTTTTGTTTTGTTTTTGCAGAGCCTGACCGGTGAGGTGGGCTGGAGCACTTGGCGCAGCTGGAGGGCAGAGGAGCCACATGATCTCATAGCAGTCCTAGTTACGGGTCGTAGTCGAGTCTGTAGTAGGTTGTCATGCACTTTTATTTTGGTATTTGGAGTTGTAGTCCCGTGGGGACATTCACGTTTTATTCAATTTTATTTATTAAAAGAACTGTTGCTCTTTGATTTATTTCCGCACTTGAGATATGTATTTAAAACCTTGTTGTTTTGAAATGAAAATCTGTTTTGGTTCTTTTATTATTAAAAGTTATTATTTACTTATTGTTTATGATGTTGGCATGTGCATGGGTTAGGCTTCGGGGTATAGGCACGTATACCCTGGCCGGTCACGTGACCCTGAGTTGTGTGTGACAAAGTTGATATCATAGCATGTGGTTCGATCCGACTACGACCTAGAGTTGTCACGTATAGGGCATTGCTAGCGTGTCAGTATACGGTAGGGGTATGCTATGAGATCAATGGGCTAAGTCTGCACCTCAGCAGGACCTGTGGTTTAGTTTGCAAAATAGTGGGTGAATTCAGTTACTTAATCTTAAATTATTTCTTTTCTGGTGTTTCCAGATCAATGGAGGCCTTTGATGCCACAAGGAGCGGTAGTGATAGCAACTCCACTGAGCGTCGAGGCCGAGGCCGAGGCTGGCGCTAGGGTTGAGGGAGACCACCGCATGCCCGGGAGGAGGTGGGACTAGATCCCATGGTTGTGCAGCTGCAGGCCCGAGTGGCTGAGCTGACTAAGGCACTCCGCAGGGAGGAGGAACTCGGACAATCCCAGGGTAGCACAGCTTAAGGCTGTGAATGGCCCTGTGCTAGAGAGTGCACCATTTTTGGGGGGGGCTACCTTTGTATGGGTGCCTAGATTAGAGATCCTTGCAATGATTATTTAGTATCTTGAATGATTCATTGGGCCTCGTCATAGAGTTAAATATTTATGGTGCAGTATGGTTAGGGTGGCCCTAGGGATCCTAGGGGGGGCGGATGGCTGAGAGTAAATTTCCCATATAGATGAAATTTTGGATTGATTGGAGGATCTTTCTCTTAGATTTCAGGAAATATAAATTATGGGTGTAGAGCGACCTTATGCTTAAGGGCCATGGTTATGTGCGACCAAAGAGCGGTTTCGTTCTGAGGCATGTTTTGGGTGCGGACAGATTGGGCACTTCAGGAGGGATTGTCTTGGAAGAGGTAGCCAGTAGCCTGATCAAACCAGAGGAAAGACACCGATGTCAGTGGATTTCGTAGCTCAGATGAGTCAGACTCAGGGAGGAGGCTAGTGAGCTGGTGGTTCAAAAAGGCCCGTTGCACGGGTGTTCGCTATGAACCGAGAGGGCGCTGAGGCGTCTAGGGCAGTAGTATTAGGTAACCTTGTTGTAGGTTCAGCTATTGCATATGTCTTGTTCGGTCCAGGTGCTATGCACTCTTTTGTGTCTACCATGGTTGCTGCAAAGTTGTCAGGGATATCTTCTGTGCTTGAATTGTCCCTTGTGGTGTCTACACCTACGGGCATTTCTGTTATGGCAGAGACAGTCTTTCGAGGCTGCAAGGTTGTCATTTGTGGGCATGTGCTGATGGCCGATTTGACACTCCTGCCGATGTTGGAGCTTAATGTGAAATTGGGCATGGACTGGTTGGCGGACCATTTCGCCTTAGTTGATTGCAAGGCTAAGACTGTGACCTTCAGTAAGCCTGGGATGCTCTAGTTTACCTTCTAGGGTGAGGGAAGGGGTGAGTCGTTGATGGCGATATCAGCTATTAAGGCCTGGAAGTTATTGTTCGACAGGTGTCAATCATTTTTTTGGCCTTTGTATCGATGGCAGAGGAAGGTAGAGATGCGGCCAGAGACATCGGGAGGACGCTTGTAGTATGCGGGTTCTCTGATATATTTTCGGATGAGTTGCTAGGGTTACCTCCAGAGATAGATCGAATTATGTATCAATTTATAGCCGGGGGTGAAGCCGAACTCCATTCCTCCGTATCTGATGGCACCAGCTGAGTTGAGGGAGTTGAAGTCCCAGTTGCAGGAGCTGCTTGATATGGGTTTCATTCGCCCCAGTGTTTCATCTTGGGGTGCTCCAGTGCTCTTTGTAAAGAAGAAGGATGGGTCCATGCGAATATGCATTGATTACCGACAACTTAACAAGGTAACATTGAAGAATCGGTACCTGTTGCCCAGGATTGATGATTTATTTGATCAGCTTCAGGGAGTGCAGTGGTTTTCTAAGATTGACCTGCGGTCAGGGTACCATCAGTTGAGGATTCGGGATAGTGACATCCCTAAGACTGCTTTCAGGTTATGGTATGGGCATTTTGAGTTTCTGGTAATGTCATTTGGGCTGACTAATGCACTTGCAGCATTTATGGACCTGATGAACCGAGTGTTCAAGGAATACCTGGATAAGTTTGTGATTGTGTTCATTAATGACATTTTGATTTATTCCAGGAGTAGGGAGGAGCATGCTGAGCACTTGAGGGTAGTTCTGGAAACTCTTATGGAGCACAGGTTGTATGCCAGATTCTCCAAATGCGAGTTCTGACTAGAGAGCGTAGGGTTTCTTGGTCATGTGGTATCCAAGGAAGGAATAAAGGTGAACCCTGCAAAGATAGAGGCAATTCAGAACTAGAAGAGGCCGACCAATGTCTCAGAGATTCGTAATTTTTTGGGGTTTGCGGGTTACTACAAAAAGTTTGTGGAGAATTTCTCTAGGATTGCAGTGCCATTAACCCGCCTGATCCAGAAGAAGGTCAAGTTTGAATGTGGCAGTAGGTGTGAGGAGAGCTCTCTAAAGCTCAATGAGCGCTTGACGTCGACGCCAGTTCTAGTAGTACCCTCGGGTTCAGCAGGTTTTGTTATTTATTATGATGCCTCCCGAATCAGCTTGGGTTGTGTGCTGATGCAGAATGGCAGAGAAGATGGCTTGAGCTGTTGAAGGACTATGACTGCATGATCATGTACCATCCAGGAAAGGCTAATGTGGTAGCTGATGCTCTGAGCAGGAAGTCTATTGGTAGTCCGACGCATTTGGCAGTCAAGAGGAGGCCGTTGGCTCAGGATTTGGCCCTATGTTTGGATGGCGGAGCAGTCTTGTCAGTATCAAATTCTGGTACGCTAGTGGCTCACTTGAGATTGCAGTCCACATTGGTTGACATGCTGCGGGCAGCGCAGCAGGAGGATGCCTTTTGTGCACTCAGTAAGGATCTGGCCAAGAGAGGAGATGCAGATAATGGGTTCAATGTGGACTTGGAGGGCGTCCTGAGGTTTAAAAATAAGGTTGTGATACCAGATATGGCCGAGGTTCGCAGGCAGGTGCTGGAGATGACTCATCGATCCACCTATACTATGCATTCAGGAGCCACGAAGATGTACCAGGACCTAAGGCTGAACTATTGGTGGAAAGACATAAAAAGGGAAGTGGCTAAGTTTGTGTCTAGGTGCTTAGTGTGTCAGCAGGTGAAAGCTGAGCATTTGAAGCCAGCAGGGTTACTCCAGAACTTAGGGGTACCGGAGTGGAAATGAGAGAAGATAACCATGGATTTCATGACTGGGTTGCCAAAGTCCGGGAAAGGCAATGACTCTACCTTGGTAGTGGTGGATCGCCTAACCAAGTCATCGCACTTCATACCAGTCAAAACGACCTTTTTAGCCGAGGTTGTTTTTGGATCAGATCATTGCTTATCATGGAGTTCCAGTTATGATTATCTCAAATCGGAGCACTCAGTTCATGGCTCGATTTTGGCAGGCATTGGGCACTCAGGTTCGGTTCAATACCGCATTTCATCCTCAGACAGATGGTAAGTTGGAGCGGACTATTCAGACACTGGAGGATATGTTGAGGGCATGTGTCTTAGACTTGGAGGGGAGTTGGGAGAGACACCTACCTTTGATTGAGTTTGCTTATAATTATAGCTACCACACTAGCATTGGGATGGCCCCCTTTGAGGCGTTGTACGGACGGATGTGCAAGTTGCTTGTAGGCTGATTTGAGGCAGGAGATTCCCATATGATGGGACCTGATCTGGTGGACGAGGCAATGGAAAAAGTGAAGCAAATCAGAAAGAGACTGTTGGCAGCTCAGAGTCGCCAAAAGATGTATGCGGATGGAAAGGCCAGGGAGCTAGAGTTTGCTGAGGGGGACATGGTGTTCCTCAAGGTGTCCCCTATGAAAGGGGTAATGAGGTTTGGTAAGAAACTAAGAAAGGAAAGCTAAGCCCTAGGTTCATTGGGTCGTTTCCTATTCTCAGGCGCAAGGGAGCCGTGGCCTATGAGTTGGCCCTACCTCCTAGTATGGACCGAGTACATCCAGTATTCCATGTGTTTATGCTAAAGAGGTATATTCAAGATGAGTCCCATGTGATTGAGCCTACGACAGTAGAGGTGGATTTAGCAGTCTCATATGAGGGAGCGTTATCCTTCATTGTTTGATGTTGTGGTGAGTCCTTATTTTCTTTTCTGAAATTCGAGGACGAATTTTCTTTAAGGAGGGAGGATTGTAATATCTCAGATATTTAAATTTATTATTTTTCCTTTTATGTATATTTTCCAGCCTAGCGGACTAGTTCGTGATCGAGTCGAGTTGACTCATGGTCCGGAGTGAGCTTGCGAGCTCGGGTAAGTAGAATATAAATTTATAAATTTATAAATTTTTAGGCTTGGGTAGTTGAGAGTATTTAATTTGGTGTTGTGTGTGCATAATTGCTAATTATGTTCATATGAGTATTTAATTAATTATTCATGATTTATTAGAATGAGATTAATTAAATTATTTAAGTCTATCGGATTAGCGGATTTTGGTTTTGGCTTAAGGTGGATGTGGGTTGTGAATCAAGGGTGTAAGGGCTTAGGGTTGATAAGGGTGTATAAAAACCCCCCTTCATGGCTTGTGGCTCCTATTTTGGAGCCACCTAAAAAGTTGAGAAAGGGAGCGAGCCGCAAAGCCAAGCTAAGCCGCCAGCCCCCTTTCCCTTTTCTCCTTGGAGCCGCAGCCATCCAGAGCCGAGCCGAGCCGCCAAATTCTTCTTCCTCTTCCTCTCTTCCTTCTTTCTCTTTGGAGCCAAGTCAAGCCGTCTGCTTCCTCTCCCTCTCTTCTTTCCCCTTGGAGCTATTTTTTTGGGTTGAGCCATCGGTCTTTTGAAGCCGGATTCGAGGTCGTCGTCGGGATTTTAATCGGATTTTTTGAAGCCGTTCGTGACGGCTCGGTATTTATGCCTTGTTCTTGGATTTTCTTCGTGTTCTTGCCATGTTTTCTTGATGTGCAAATCATGATTTATTCTCCCAATTTGGTTTCTTGATTTGTGGATTGCATGCTTAGAATTAAATCTGTGATTTTGGGTAGAAATCATGTTGTAGGATTAAGATCTTGATATGACTAATTAAGGGTTCTTGAGAAGGGGGTTCTTGATCTTAATGCATGATTCTTGATTAAGGAATTCTTGATTAACGAATTCTTGTTATATATGCTAGGTTTTATTTAGTAAAAATTATGAGATTGTATGCATCATTAACATGATGACTTGAATCTGTGATGTTAGAAATTTGGGGATTTAATTCTGCAAAATTCGGATTTTATTCCGTGATGTGCTGGAAATTTCAGCTATCTGAAATTTATATGATGTTTGTTGAATCTGGGCTGATTTTTTATTTCTCTGTTATTATATGCTTAGATCTCTGAACATAGTCGTGTAACCTGTCGTTTCGACCAGAAAATATAGGTTGGAAATATAGGACACTTTGAAGAGTAGATTCGGGGTATACACAGCACTTCTGGGCAGAACAAAATCCTAAAACAAAACTCTAAAACAAAACCCTAATTGAGATTATCTAGATTTTAATTCTATAATTAAAATTGGGTCTAAGGGTGAGCATAATCTATTATGAACCAACTTACAAGGTATTCATGAAATAAAACCACACGGGTTCATGACATTGCGGGTCTAGGGGTAAGGGTCGGGTTTGAAGTGTTGAGACGCTTTATAGTGAGGACACGCTTAGGACACCGTAGAAGAATCTTGACTTAGGTCTTGATGTGCCATATCCTTGGGAATGGCGCAGTGACTCATTTAGGAGCCAGGTTATGGGCTACGCCTGTGTGGTTGGATGTAAATTCCCAACCTGCGGGATAAGTTCGGATCGAGGGCCCCCGATTATCCTGATATGTGCGCAGTTACCTTTAAGCATGGTAGGAATTCGACCCGATGCACCTCTTGATGGTGATGTTGCCTTTGAGTATGGTAGGGATTCGACCCGATGCAACTCTTGACAGTGATGTTGCCTCTAGGTATGGTAGGGATTTGACCCAATGCACCTCATTGATGTTGATGTTGCCTTTAGGCATGGTAGGGCTTTGACCCGATGCACCTCTGTGATGGTGATGTTGCCTTTGGGCATGGTAGGGCTCAACCTGATGCATATTTTTAGGTGACGTTGCCTTTGGGCATGGTAGGGCTTCGGCCTGATGCACCTCTTTGAAGAGATAGATGTCGTGGGCATGGGTGGCATGTTGGCCTGGTAGCTAGTCACACCTTGTGACATCGCCTCTGTAGAGATAGACATATTCTTATTATCTCTATGATGTTGATTTATGAGGGTTGGTAAAACTGCTCACTGAGTTCTTTGAACTCACCCGTTGTCGTTGTTTTATTTTGTTTTGCGGAGCCTGACCGGTGAGGTTGGCTGGAGCAGCGCAGCTGGAGAGCAAAGGAGCCACATGATCTCGTAGCAGTCCTAGTTAGGGGTCGTAGTTGAGTCTGTAGTAGGTTGTCATGCACTTTTATTTTGGTATTTGGAGTTGTAGTCCGGTGGGGACATTCACGTTTTATTCAGTTTTATTTATTAAAAGAACTGTTGCTCTTCGATTTATTTCTGCACTTGAGATATGTATTTAAAACCTTGTTATTTTGAAATGAATATCTGTTTTGGTTTTTTATTATTAAAAGTTGTTATTTACTTGTTGTTTATGATGTTGGCATGTGCATGGGTTAGGCTTCAGGGTATAGGCACGTATACCCTGGCCGGTCACATGACCCTGAGTTGGGGCGTGACAATTAAACAGGTTAAACCCGGATTAACACAATTAAATAATTGTGTTAATCCGGGTTGAACCCGTGTGACCCGTATAAACATGATTAAACCCATTTAACTAAACGTGTTTAATCGTGTTAATCCGGGTTAAACCCGTGTAACCTGTATAAACACGATTAAACCTAGTTAACTAAACGTGTACGTTTAATCGTGTTACTAAACCTATTTAATCCATTTACTCATTTATAGAAATATATATATAATAAAAAAATAAAAAGTTACAGATGTTGGGTATGTATTGTTATTAATAGTCTTTCTACTGTGTTTAATTTTTAATTTTAATAGCTTTTATTTTGTTCACCATTGAAATTGTGTTTATCGTGTTGTATTGTGTATCTGTACATATGTACACGTTTAGACACGTTTACTTAAACGGGTTAAGTGTGTCGTGTCGTGTCAACCCGGGAATAAATGGGTCGGGTTCGGGTTTGCATATTCGGACACGTTTAATAAACGGGTCAGGTTCGGGTTTGACCTTTTATAACACGAAACACGTTTAAACACGACACGACACGGATTGTCACCCCTAATCATAAGTATAGAGACATCATTAAACATGAATATTCAATTATTATACAAAGATTTTTGCAAAATTAAACTCATACCTTATTCTTAGAAATTTTGCAAACTTGTCTTTTACTTTTCAATTTTCTTCATGATAGCATAGCCTTCCATTAACATTCTCAACTTGCAAGTAGACTTCATTAGTAAATTTAATGAAACTAAAGGCTACTTAGCAAGCTAACCAAACCAAATAGAAAAGAGAGATTCAAATATCATTTTCAAAGTCCACTTTGCTAAATAGTTTGAAATCCGTTTCAAAATATATTATCATGAACCCCTACACCTTGAGTTTTCATGAATGTTTACATCCTTTGTTTCCAAACTCCAATATTTAGTCTATCAAATTTAGGAGGTGTAGATACTACTGACTCTAGTGTCATTCTAGAATCGAGACAAATTATAGAAGAGATGGTGAAATCTCAAACTACGACCCGCTTTGATACCAAATGCTGGTGAAATGGCCTACACTAGAGGGGGGGTGAATAGTGTGTTTGCTAAATTCTTTAGCCTAAATTCGGTTTTAAATGTTTCTTCGACTACTTAGGCAAGAGCTCAATTAAACTATATGAATGCGGAAGTGAGTAAATAACACAAGTAACAAAACACAATATGAGCAATGCAAACAATAAGATTTATAGTGGTTCGGCCCAATTCCTACTCCGCTACCTAAGCACCCTGCTTAGGATTTCCAAACTAGCTTTACTATATTAATTGGTTTCCTTACAATGAGGACGTTTTCACCAGAGAGTCTCCGCTCTCAAATCGAAGGCACTTCCACACCCGAAAGTATCTCGTCTTCCTACCGAGAGCACTCTCCCACCTCAACTAATCCCTAGCAAACTACATTTACACCGGTGGATTTAGACCTTAACACCAAGGCAACCACCAACCATTAAAGACCTAACAACCTACGTCTTCACACTTTGAACTACAATGTAAATAACAATAAAATACAACACTAAATGGAGCAATAAATCAAATAGTAAAGTACTTCGCTCTACAACAAGATTCCTAACTTCCTCTTGATACCTTGATGATGAGGCAATGGAAGAATAAAGGCAAGATCAAGGATTTTTGGCTCAAGCTAGGTTTTCACAAGAGAATGGCTCAATAAGGCTTGTGATTGATCAAAAGATGTCTCAAGAGTAATAGGAGTGATCAAGAACTTTTTAGGAAGGTTGTCAATGCTTGTATTTATAAGCCAAGGAGAGAGGAGAAAGAAACACACGTTGCAACGGGCGTTTTTCTTCCCATTAGCGCCGCCCAGTCGGTCGACCGCCGGAGCGACCGACCACCGACCGCCGGAGCGACCGACCGCCAAGCCCCTATCAATTTTGGGCTTCTGGTGGTCGATCGGAGGTCGGTAGCCAGTTGTCACGCCCCAACTCAGGGTCACGTGATCGGCCAGGGTATACATGCCTATACCCCGCAGCCTAAACCATGCACATGCCAACTGAACAATAAATCATAGCGGAAAAAAAAATAACGAGTTTTATTTCAAATGAAAAACCAAACCAGAAATCATTATAGTAATTTTAGCTAAATAATAAAGTGCGGAAATAAAAAACAAGTTCAATTGTTCAATTACAAGGAAATCTGAAATAAAGACATAAATATCCCCACAGAGACTACAAAGGGACTACAACTCCAAAATACTAAAACATAAGTGTATGGCTAACTACCAAAACTCGACTACGACCCTTAACTAGGACTGCTATGAGATCAATGTAGCTCCTCTGCCCTCCAGCCGCACCAAGTGCTCTAGCCCACCTCATCAGTCAGGCTCTGCAAAACAAAATAACAACAACGGGTGAGTTCAAAAGAACTCAATGAGCGATTCTACCAACCCCCACAAATAAAACAATCATAAATATGATGCATAAAGCAAAACTACTGACTCAAATAAGAAAAGGTCATAAGGAAATGACCAGCTAATAGGCCATCTGGCCACCACCTGCCGAATGCATCCAACACCCAAACGGTGAAGATCAACAGGCCTAAGCCTACCGTGCCCTAAGGCAACAACACATACTAGGATAATCGGGAATGCCCTCTGAACTTATCCTTGTATAAAGAAACTCGGGAGCAATCGAGAAGACCCTCCGAGCTTGCTCCACGAGACGCGAAGGGACAATCGAGAATCGCCCATCCGAACTCCAATACCCGACCCCAACTCCTAGACCCGTAATGTCATAAACTCGTATGGTTTTATTTCATGCATAAACTTTACTTGTTGGTTCATAACATATTATGCTGACTCTTTGCCCAATTTTAATTATGCAATTAAAATTTAGATCACCAAGATTAGGATTTTATTTTAGGATTCTATTTTAGCTTACTGTTATGCCCGATACTGATGTATCTAACCTGAATCTGGTTTCCAGAGTGTATCCTATATTTCCAAACTATATTTTCTGATCGAAATGATAGATTACAAGACTATGTTCTGCAAACTATGCTCTTTACAAACAGAATTTCAAAATCAGCCCTAAAACAAACAATTCAGCATGCATTTTTCAGCCTAATTGAGTTTCAGCACAATAAAGATAATTAAATTCGAAAATTTACAGAATTAAAATCTTTAATTATCAACAAAACATAATTATATCATCGAGGCAAAACTTCTCAAGAACCAAGTCATGATTGCATGAATCAAAACAATCTTCAAACAAGAATTAAATTACATGATCAAGAATCTTATATCAAGAACACTCATTGCCTCAAGATCAAATCTTATTTTTTTGAACACATGATATATTTCCAAAAATAACATATTTAAATCTAAAGCATACACAACAATTCAAGAGTCTAAATGGGCAAGCAACTCAAGATGTAGACTTCAAGAAAAATAAGAACTCTCACTTGGGCATTTCGTCGAACACCTTGAGGGCACCCTTGATTCACTCTTAGCCGAGCACCCCTAGGGTAAACCTAGGGCTGCCGAGCCACAAAGGGAGAGTCTTGGCCCTCCTCCCACGAATCGGCACAAGAACACGATAATCAAAACCAACGATTCAGCGAGAAAACGCAAGAATCAAGAAAACGCCCAAATCGACTCAAAACCAAGAAAGAACCCGAGAAAGGAGAGGTAAAACCACTCACCTAAATATGAAGGAAATTTAGAGGAGAAATCCCGATCGATGGCCACCGAATCCGGCTCCATGAGGTGGCGGCTCGGCTCCACCAAGAGAAAGAGGGGGCGGCGGCTCCTCCTCAAGCTGTCGACTCCAAGAAGAGGAAGAAGAGGCGCCAGCTTCAAGAAGGCTTGGCTTCCAAGAGAGGGGAAGGAGAGGGAAAGGGGCTCGGCTCAGGCGGCAGCTAGGCTTGGCAGCTCCAAGAGAGGAAGGGGAGGGGCGGCTGGCGGCTGGCTCCTCCCTTCAAGAATTCTGTGCGGCTCCAATTGGGAGCCGCACACCAAAGGGGGGGGGGTTTATATCCTCCTCATTAAACCTAAATTCACTAACCCTCTTAGCAAACTCGCTAACCCGACTAAGCTTAATTAATATAATCTAAACTCAAAAATAAATATAAGCAACAAACACATGCATATCCACATGCAACATAATTAAATCAATTAGTTATATAATTATAAATCATAATTCAACTCACCCGAGCTCGCAAGCTCACACAGGACCGTGAGTCGACTTGGCTGGACCTCGGATTAGCCCGCTAGGCTGACAAATACAAACATAGATGGAAAACTAAAATTAATATCTAGGATATTACACCGATCGACCAGCCAGCGACCGACCCTCTGAATGAAACCCAGATTTTTTTGCTCGTTGAACGATTTTAGTTTTCGTCTTTGGATTTTGGTTCTTTAGGGATCCAAGCATCATACTGATGATTGAATTTTGCAATTTATCTAGACATCCTAAACCTAGACATAAACTTCCAGCCGAATCCAAGCGCGTCAACCAACATTCATCTGATTTTTCGATTTCTCCAATATTTTCAATCGCAAACGTCGAGCGCTAACCGACTTGGAACCTGAAAGATTTCTCCATGAAAATATTAATTTCATGTTTATTATCATCAAAACCGAGATTAAGACCAAGGTTGAAAACCTTAGGCCAACAAGATCTAGCCACAATTGATCGCCTATTCCTTGCCATCTGAGCGATTGAATCTGCGATTTGATTTCAATTAAAGTGTCGACCACTCCTCGTTGTTGGATCGGGATGTTATGCCATGAGCTCTGGTACCGGCTGTTCCTATTTGAGGATCGAAGTAGTCAGGTCCGGCTCGGTGTCTCTCCTGGTCAGGTGTAAGTGAGGGAGTGAGGGACCTGAGAAAGACACTCCGACGCTCAAGTTAGTGGGACTCCAAGGTGGAGGTAACAGAATATGGAACTTAGGGTATCTGAAGCATGTCGTGTCTGTATTTACTGCATGTGGAGCTGATGACGCCTCCCGACAATCTCACAGGAATATTGTCAGAATGGTCCAAGACTGATCCTGGAGATAACGGGCTTGTAATAACATATCTCTCCTGATAAGGAAGGACGTGGATGTCCTTGTTTGGCCGGGTGGAGCCCCCGGGTGGAGCCGTCTAGTCTGACTCGAGTCAGGTTTGGGAGTACGGTAGGATGGAGCCCCCGAGCAGAGGCGTCTGGTTTGACTAAAATTGGGTTGTAGGGCGCTGGTGGGTCTAATCCGATAGGGCCTAATTGTTCCAGTCCGGTCAACCACCCATGTTGAAGATTAAGATGTAGAGGAAAGAGATGGAACAGAGAATGAATACATCATAGAGTAACTAGAAGAATTCGTTTATTAGAATGAGTAAGAACGAAAGCTATACAATAGTCTTTAAACTTACATTCAAACTTCTCCACCGAATTTACTTTTATACCCTTCTATGTCGCGCCCCGGCCCCCGGCCCGGAGACGCGACGGCGACACAGACACCGCGCAGCGGAATGAAAAGCCACGAATCATAACATAAGATAAAACAACATTAAAACCAACAATTACAATTTATATATCCGATCAAATACAATTACCCAAATATACAAAAGCAATCACCATCAGAGCTCCACATCTACGATTGACTACTAGCTGTCTAAAAACTATCTACACCTCGATCTACAAATCGACTGCTCACCCCTGCAAGTCTGAAGCAAAAACAACGGAGATCAGCGAATGCTGAGTAGGAGAATCACAATATGATCAACAAATATCAAGTGTCAACTCAACAATGCATAACAACATGGCCTAAGATGCAGTCAAAGGCGATGAACACAACAAATACACCTCACCTACTCCTAAGCAACATCAACTGAATCATCGAGTGTGTGGACCATTGGGTAAAAACCCCGCACTCTACCACCTACAGAGTGGCATCAATCGTCCGCTCCAACAATGATGCGACTATCCCCACCAAGCAGGTAGCCCGACGGACGACGTATCCGACAGCCACACAACTACCCCTATCCAAGCAGGTAATCCGACGGACTATCCGACATTCGCACACCCGAAGGTGCCCAAAGTGACTAGTCAATATTCGTACCCTCTCCCATCCCTGGGGGGTACCACACTAAAATGGTCCTAGACCGAAGTCCTCTCCAAGGCCGTAGCCTCCAGATCGACATCAACCGTGCAACTCGACTCCAAGAGTGCAACAAAGTATATCACCATGATTAACAACATAACAACAACTCCAAGTGATTATGACATGATCAACATGCTACTAACATAACATCATCATGATCAACAATATAACAACTCCAAGTGATTATGACATGATCAACAGGATAATAACATGCTCAACAAATATTCAACACCACATATATCAACATGATACTAGGCATACGGTGACTAATCCAAGGCACATTTGGATTAGCACAACATACTATTATCAAGAATAAACACCAATATGCAACAATAAAATGCAACACATGCAATTTCTCTACATGGCATGTCCAACAATAATGTGCAACAAGAGTTCAATAAATTTCAGGAAACAAACCAAACAACGGAAGCAAAGGTATTTCCGTAATTTATCTCCAACGACAAATCAACAACAGACTTGCAGGCTCAACCCACACTCAGCACACTCTCCAAACGCCCATGATCAACCAACTCACTCTCCAAACCCCATGCTCAACTCATTCTCCAAGCCACAATTATTTCACACCAATCAATCGACTAAATTCTCAGACTAATAATTTACTATTATTTAAACACCTCGACAACCTCAACCACTAACCAACTGAAAGAACAATCTAACAATGCTTCCTAGGAAAACTAACCCCACCATCGCGTTCATCAAGCGAAAAAGATCGAGATTGCTATTCACCTCAACTTCAACCGACAACTCGGGACCCACCAACTAAATTAATTTCAAACATAACTATTACCCACTTACTCAACAACAACATAACACCGAAATATATCAAAATCATACCAAATGATCTCCAATCTGAAATCCGACACCACCATCGCGTTCAGCACGCGGAAATCTACAACTTTGGTATTCACCTCAACTCAATCCGACGACTCTACGATCAACTACAAAAATACCCCAATAATTTATAAATCAACCCAATTTCATACGACACAGTTCTATTCTCTAAACACTATTCATATCTCTCTCACCCGCTCGTCTCCCTCTCTCTCTCCTCACCCCTGCCCCTTGCCCTTGCGCCCGACGCCACCCTGCTCTGCTCGAACCCACGCCGACCGGCCATCCCGGCCGCCGGCGACCACCCCAGCGGCACGGCCGCCCTCTCCCCGACCTCCGCGATCGGTCCGACTCACCGCCGGCCGCCTCTACTACACCCGATCCCGCCACCTCCTCTACTCGCCCCGAATCCATGCCGGGCGACTCCCCAAGCCGCCGGCGATCACCACGCTTCTCCTCGGCCTCCGACATCGGCGAGACACTCTCTCTCTCTCTCTCTCTCTCTCTCTCGATCTCCCTCTTCTCCTCCGATCACCCGCAAACCCATCTTCTCCTCTCGGCCAGCCGCTATCTGTCGCCGACCGGCGACTCCACAACCTGCGCCCTCTCCTCGACCTCCGCGACCAATCCAACCCACCTCCCACTGAATGGTGGCCGCCGGCCTGCGCGCGACATAGCCGCCTGCGGCTGGTCGCTCGCGGCTTGGCCGATCGCCACCATTCGGGCTCGGCTGATCCTCGCCTCGTCGACGTCGTCGGAGAACAAATACGGAAGTGAAGGAGAAGGGAGAGATCTCCTACCTCGATCCCGCGACTCCGGCGACGACGAGCTCCACCGGCGACACGCGCCGACTCCTCCTCGACCTCCTCCCTACGCGCGCAGGCACCCTCTCTTCTCCCTCTTCCTCTCTACTTCTCCTCACTTACAACCCCTCAACAGCACCTCTCGCTCACTTATCCTCACCCTCACCGCCACCTGGCACTCCACTTCCACAGCCAACCTTTTTTTTTTTTTTTTTTTCCGGATATAACATTCTATGTTTACAGTATCTCACTACTTACTGCTGGAAATTTTAATTAGCTTAGTAAGCTACTTTATTCATTACTGCTAGTATTAAACTCCTCTTGAACCTGTAATTGAGCTAGTTTCCTCTGCTTCTCAACACAAGTATAATTCTCATGTTTTAGAACCATCAACGTGTCAGTTTAGGTTTCTTATTCCAAATTCTCTTTCTTTAAGCGCTTCTGTCAAAATGCGGCAGGACGCGGCAAAAATATGATGTTCACATCGTTACTCTGTTATGTGTTCATGGTGTAGACATAAGTCTTTTTCTTGTGGAAGATATGATGGAGGAGACACCTAAATAGTTTACGCACTATTTCCTCAGTGGCAAAAGTTGAAATCATAGCTTTGCTTACCCTGTGCTTTGCAGCTCAAGAATATCCTCAGGATATGGCTCTTTAGTTTGAGGCAGGAAGACCAAAGTGCTTTCCAAAGGCACAGAATTAATGTCTACATATAAAGTTAACATATTTATATTTATAAGTTCAAGGCCTAATGTAGAAATTAAATTAGGTTTTTAGCTAGCATGTAATTTTCTTTCGGTCATCTATAAGAATATGCTTTGGATATGACTCCCCAACCGGTGAGAAAGAAACTCATCACTTTTCGGAGTTAGCTAATTTTCTTCTGCCATATGCTTTAATCCAATTTCGCATATATTTTAGATTTCCTCATGCACATTTAACTTTACTAACTAGCCATATGCAAGTCGCATAATAAATTTTTTCCAAAATTCAAATAATTGCTTCACAATCAGAATTAAAACTTAATTCAACTCAAATCAAGTTTCTTAAATTAAAGAGGTTAAATTGAGATATCTAAAATTGATAGCTCAAATGCGTTGAAAACAATAAAAGTTTTTTATGTAAATTCCCCTACATAAAATGTATCTCCATAGAGTTATAGAGTTGTTGGTAAATAAAGATAAGACTAAAAGAAACACAGAATTATGTAATATTGAAATTTGCAGGTTAATATTTGGATGGCGACTATTCCAGCACTTTGCTCTAAAATATTACTTCCACTACTTGCACCACTAGCACTTTATTCTTCTATAAATACACAAATATCTCGTAGCTTCCTCTGCAGCAAAGCTTAAGTGCACTAGTAAAGAAAAGAAGAAGACGACGAGGACGACATGAAGCCCGAGAGCTCATGGAGTTCAAGAGAGCCAAACTTGTGGCAGACTCCAACTCCTTATCTCTTTGGAGGCTTCAGCGCAGTGGTGATTCTCATTGCAGTGGCTCTGATCGTACTGTTCTGTTCTCATCGCAAATTATCCGTCAATGGTGGGAGCTCAGAGTTGATGAGCCTGCCTGAGGTAGCCATTGTTGTTCCCTTGGAGATGGAGCCAAGATTTGTTGTCGTAATGCCCGGAGAAAACATGCCTTCTTTCGTTGCAAGGCCATTTAACTTGGAGCACAGTGCAGAGGGAAGCATCACTTCAGCGGCCATGACCATTTAATTACTAGTTATGTTATTGATTTTTCTTTCGTAGGCTCTTCAATTTTATCTCCATAAAAATTATTATGAGTACCAGAACTTCTCAACAAATTTTTAATGAAAGGAAAAGAAAGTATTTAGTAATTTACGTTGAAGTAAATTTAAACTCGGTCGCCAACCCGAATTGGCTACCAGGTCATGGATCAATTGACTTAATCAGTAGAACAACGTAATATCATAAATACACTTTAATATCATTTTTTGATGCTTTAATATAATATTAATATGCAAATATATAATTAAATCTATAACTATAAATTTACAAGTAATATATTTAGGTCCAATTATTATAAAAATTAACAACTAATAAATAATTCTATCACTAAATAATTTAATTTAATAGGTAAGTGAGGGAGTCAAAGAAGTGACATCGAGAGGGGACTGTTAGACAGAGAACTAATGAGAACTTATTTTATAATTATTATCCATATGCAATCATCATGACATTAGCAAAAGTAAATAAATTAAATAAATTAAACTTTGACAATGTTTTTCCACAACCTTCGTTCGTCATAATAAGAAAACCTTTAAAACCTTCTTGCTAGATTTCATATAAATGTATAGTTTCTCTTGTCTACTATTCTCAATCTTCTTTTGTTTTTGAAATAACTCCATCTATTCGTCATCTAGAATAAATTCCTCAAGAACATAGGACAAAGAAAACTATCGCAAAGAACCTTGTATCAAAATATTCACAAATAATATATATATACATCCCTGAATATTATGAAATAAATTAATTTTATAAGAATCCTGGCATTAAATTAAAACTGTCAAACTCATGATTTTCCAGAAATAACATCTTATACACCGTCTATGGTAAATTTCCAAATTAAATCAGCAAGAACAAACTTAATCATCTTGGGCTCATTACATGCCATGAAATAAGAGTAGCAGGTTTGATTAAAACTCAATATACTTATAAGTATAGGGTAACTAATTAAATAGAGCACAAGCTTTCAAAGCTTGCACCAAATATGTATATCTAGTTCCATCGTCGATCATTCACCCATCGCTTGCAGGTTAATTTGTAGTCTTGAAGAAAAAGGAAATGTAAATAGACTTACAGTATTTTATTTGCAATAATTTGTTAATTAACATATTTAGTTAATAGTAATTAAACTGTAAGACCCGGAAAAAAATTCTAATATAAAAATTTATTTTTAGTGCAGCACGCCGGACCCGGGGATAGTCGAGTCGAGCCTCAGGATCGCCTCGACTGAAAAGGTATGACTCGACTAATGATGCATGGAATTTTATTGAGTGATTGACTTTCCTTTTATGCAATCATACCTTAAATCAAGTTTAAATCGACTCATGTTGTGGGTTGAGTTGGAACCCAAGTTGAGTTCGGGTTTAGTCGAGTTTTGAGTATGAGTCAGGTGAGTCAAGAGCCTATATGGAAGGCTAGATGAGGGATTAAAACCCCTTATCCTTGTGCCGTGCGACTCATCCCTGGAGTCGCACAAGGCAGCCTAGGGAGAGAGGGGGAAGAGCAAGGAGAAGGAGGACTTGGATCGATCCAAGATTTCGCGCCGTCGCCGAAAGATTCAAAGTCGTCGTCATCCGATCTTTCGTTCTCCACAATCAAGGTGAGTGGTTAGAATTTGAAAGCTTGAGGGAGGCGGGTACATTTTTGATTGAAACTTTCATGGTTATAAGGTTCAACAATAGGGTATGACAATACATAGGAAGAATACCAATCATAGCAAGTAAATTGATTGATTATGAGATTGTAGGAATGTTAGCTTTATGACCATCCTTAGCATTAGATCTTTAATGTTGCAATTGTTTATCATGCTTAGTATTTCCTACATTTTTGAATTCATTGCTACCTTGCCATGCTAGATAATTGTTTTTTATTGAGCTTAATTCCTAATGTAGTGTAAAGTTGTTATGCATGAATATTGTGGTTATATATAGTAGATGTTGTAACATTTGAATATTTTTCTTTAGATTATACATGCTGTCCAAAAATGTTCATGGGCGGAATTCCAAAGTCGATATAAGGAATTCCTCACCCAAAGTAGTGTGAAAGGTTAGATAACATGTAAGGTGTCGCGAGACGTTCATCGTACTTATATGAAAACTTGGCTAGGAGATGATATCAATTCTAGGACTTCTTGTAAACATTTGGAAACCTAGAACTCTTAGGTGTACATATTTTGGAAGGGCGGCATAAATTGTTGACCCTGTAGCCCAGATTAGGGCCAGATACGGGCAATGGCCCGAAGTGTATATATGGAAACACTAGGACATTGATTGTGTGATGTGCTTGAGATGGTCCGCCGAGGAGCGTGGAGGTCGAGAATGACCAATGCTCAGCTCGGCCAGTGTCGGGTCTTGAGGTGCGCCAACGAGCCTGCTAGGTGCCAGACCCCAGTTTGGTGGGACTTGCTATCCTTACCCCAGACGGTGTCCGAAGACTAGTGGACCATCCTAGTCGACGGCCCGGGATTATTTGCTTGCATCTTGAGATGATATGGCCGATGGCCAGTATGATATTACCTGATATGGTAGAGATGGCTGTAGCCGAGATATTTATTCCATAAGTAGGCCCAAGGGTCGGATGCCGGAGGCTTGATAGGCCGAGATGGCAGATTATCACATGTTCAGTTTGTACAGATTGACCCATTGGGGTCGGTAGTCGCATTAGAAGTAGTTTACCTCCTTGTACATTCATTTTGTTGCCTTATATGATATGCATGCATAACTGAGGCTTAGGTGGAGGTTCGCTAGAGCCACTCACTGAGTCCCAAGTGGACTCACAGTTTATTCTTTATTTTTGCAGAGCATGAGCAGTGACTTTGGCATGTCGACATGGTGCAGCTGGTGGGCGGGAGGCAGTGACATATCTCGTAGCGGCGTCCATGAGTCTTATAAGACCAGTGTCTAGTAGTTGCTTTTAGTTTCTGCACTGACAGTTGTATTTAAAAGAGTTGTAAAACTTGTTACCTGAAACGTTCAGTTATTTTGATGTTGGTGTTCTTACTTGTTTTGGAAAACATAAAATTGTCACTTTGAAAACTTTTAATAAAATGTGTTGAGATTTCTTTTATCGATACGATTTGGTTTTCCTTATGTTAGTGTACACAGTACGCTACAGGGCAGGATGTAGGCCCTGGTTGGTCACACTACCCTCAGTTGGGGTGTGACAAACCAAATATAGCATTAAGATTTTGCGAACTATAGTTAGAGATGGACTGGACTAAAAATATCGGGCTCGGTCGGACGAGACCCAGCAACCCCATCCAGGGGGCTCCGCCCAACCACATCCCTGAGCCAGATTCAAGACAGACTAAACGGCTCTGCCCAGGGACCCCATCTGACCACATAAGGATATATGCATCCTACCCTAACAGAAAAGATACGCTCGCCATATCTAGGGTCGACTTCGACCCATTCTAGACAATCTCACTACGAGATCTTCGGGCAGCAACACCGTCCTTCCCTGCAATACAAATAGACACGGCTCACCCAGGTAACCCTAAGTTCCAATTATATAATCCTCCACCTTGGAGTCCCCCTAACTTGGGCATCAAAGTGTCTATTGCAGGTTCCCCCCCCCCCCCCCTCCCACCAACGTTGAACCAGACAAGGAGAGACACCGGATCGAACCGGACCAGAAGGCCCCAATTCTCAGGCAAGAACATCTGACGCCCACCGTGGGGCTGAGGAAAGCTTACCTCCCCCACAATGGTTGGTGTAGATGAAATGGCGACACTGGAGGGGGGGTGAATAGTGTGTTTACTAATTCAATTAGCCTAAATCCACTTTTAATTGTTTACTTATATTGTTTAGGCAATATACAATTTGACGATTAGATGCAGAAGCTTATAAATGATAAAGCACCCAATGCCTACTCCACTACCTAAGCATCCCGCTTAGGATTTTCAAACTAATTTTACTACATTAATTTATGTTTCCCTTACACAGAAGACTTTTCACCGAAGAGACGCACTCTCGACCTAAGGCACTTCCACACCCGGAAGTCACCACCTTCTTATCGAGAGTCCTCTTCCACCTCAACCCTAAGGGACAACTAAGCTAATCCTAGTAAACACTAAGTTTACAAAAGTGACTTTACACTTAACACCAGGTAACCACTTATACACTCAAGACCAAACACCTGGTCTTCACATGCACAAATAAAAATAGATACAAATAACTGTTAAAATACAATTGAAAATAGCTTGAAATAAAACCAAGAAATCGTGCTCTTTTCCAAGCCTTGGAACCTCCAACTCGCCGAGTAGTAGAGCTTGAGTTGAAGCCCGAGTTGAGGAGCAGAGTGTGCGCAAGAAGTTGACGCCGAAAAATTGAGCGCAAGCACTAATCCCTTTTGGGAGGCTTTTATCTCTCTCTTGGATACTCAAAAATTTTTGTAAGAATGAGAGAAGGAGGATGAAAGAATCATGTGAGGGTGTATTTATACCCTGCTGAAGAAACGGCTGCTCAACGGATAGAAAACTACCCGTTGCAGACCGTCGGTCGATTGGTCGGTCGACCGACTGATCGACCGCTCACATCGACCGTCGCTTTCTATCTATGGTCGGTCGACTGATGGGTCGACCGCCCAAACGCGACTGTTCATTCCCTCAATCCGGTCAACTCATCGGTCGACCGACGCAGGGAAGCCAAGATCGCGCGCTGCGCGATTTTTTACTCTGGTCGACCGATCGATCGACCGCTAGGGCTACTACCCAAAACCAGCCTTTGTCGGTCGACCGAAGTTTCCACTGCCTGTTTTCGGCAGTGTTCAGTCGACCAAAATGGCTAGTGCCATTTTTCTTACCCTATTCGGTCGACCGAACTTAGGCTGAGTTGAATTTTCAGCCTGGATTTCTTTTGCGCTTTGTTTTCGGGTTCCAAGTTTCTACGAGCATCATCTCGGAGAGCTTTCCATGTGATCTTTGAGCTCGTCCGATGCGACTTTGGTGCACTCGTCGATCTTCGAGAAGTTTCTGCGACGAACCCGAGCGCGACGATCAATGTCCTTCCGATTTATCGATTTCTTTGATTTTTTCGATCGAGGACATCGAACGCTACTGATATGGAACCTGAAGATATTCTTAATGAAATCATTAGTCCCATGTTTGTTATCATCAAAACCATCAAAACCGAGATTACGACTAAGGTTGAAAACCTAAAGCCAACAGTTGGAACTCAGAGCCAAGCGACCGCCGCCACACACCAATGACAACTACCAGACGGCGGCGATCGACTGCAGCCTGGTGATGCTAAAATAGCAAGGAGCGACACTCCGGTACCAGCCCCGCTTCCCCCTAAAGAGCCTCGACAACGGGTAAACGAATTAGAAGCATCAAACCAACAATCGGCGAGACAAGATGAGACACCAGCACGGCCTCAGGGGCAGCCCCCGACTGAACGCTAATGTTGCCGCTTAGAGCATAGAGAGACCTATCGCTCAGAAAGAAGAAGACCGGTCTCTGTCCTTTGAGACGACATTTCGAGCACTCCTCGACCGGAAAGGGATAAAGCTCCAAATGCTCAAGGGATTAAGGCAGTTTCCCACCCCGACATAGGACCCTACGCCAAACACATCATGGCAACCCGCCTCCTACCGAGGAACGAATTACCTACCATCTTGACGCCCTACACCGGCGCAAGCAATTCTGCCCTGCACCTGACAGCGTTTCAGACTGCAATGCTTTATCATGGAGTAACCGACTCCGCGCTCTGCCGAGCCATCCCGGTGTTCCTAGGGAACACTACCCTACTATGGTTTGCCTCCCTTCCCCCGAGTTATATTTACTCTTTCAAAGACCTCTCTCGTGTCTTCCTCAGTTGTTTCACCACGTCTCAGGTATACCACAAGACGACAGCCACCCTCAGCTATGTCAGACAAGGGCAACATGAGCCCCTAAGGCAATACTTGAACAGGTTTCAGGCCATAGTAGCTGACATCCCCAATCTTAATCCAGCAATCGAACTTTTATGCGTGCAACTCAAGTTAAAACCCTAACCTTTCGCCAACCAAATCGCCTTAACCGAGCCTAAATACATGGCCGAATTCTAGGAAGAGGCGGCGGGCTTTATAAAAATAAAAGATCATCGAGAAGCAAAGAGAATCGACAAGTAAATCCTTAGGGCTATCGTCGAAGACAAGAAATCCAAGAAGCACAATGGGAAAAATGAGGATCGCAGTCACTGCGAGTAGAGCTACAACCTAATGTGGAGGTCCTCACCTCGTCCGAGTACTCGATTTGAAAGATACACACCCCTTAATACCTTAAGGGAAATAATACTACGAGAAGTACATTATCTACAACTGCTCAGGCCACCTGGCCGCCCCGAAAGCTCAAATTCTTCATACAAAGGTGACAAGAGCAAAAGGTGTGAATTCCATCGAACTTTTGGGCACACCATTGAAGAATGTGTGGTCCTCCATGACCAGATTGAGTGATTGATCAGAGAAGGTCGTCTCGACCACTACATCCGGTGTGATCAGAGCCGTAGCCAAAGCCGACAAAGTTACCAGCCATTCCCGAGCCTCAGTGAGACCCCACCACTCGGTGATAAAAATAATAACCACGAGCCAGAAAGCAAGCGGTCCTACCCCATTATCCAGGGAGTTATTGACTACATAATAGGAGGATTTGCCGTAGAAGGAAGTTCCAAAATACGGTCACCCTAGACTGTTATGATCGTCGGCAAAATAGCTTGGTCACAAAGGTCACGCGTATCCACCCCGATAATATCTTTCTACGACTCTAATTATCAAGGAATTCACATAAATTTGCATGATCATGTTGTTATTTCTATATTTGTTGTTGTCTTCCTTGTTAGGAAAGTTTTGGTGGACCAGGATAACTCTGCCGACATCCTCTTCTACCCAACACTCAAGAGAATGGGCATTAACGAATCCTCGCTGCATTCGTACTATGGAGAACTCGTTAGCTTCTCAGGAGATCATGTGAACATCAAAGGCTTATTCGGCTCTGCACCAATAGCGAAAATGATAAACGTACAATTTCTTATCGTCCACTGTGCAAGCCCCCACCGTATGATCTTGGGTCGACTCTCCATGAACAACTTGGGGGCCGTGGTATCGACTCCCCACCTCGCCATTTAATTTTCCATCTTGGAGACAGAAGTAGGAGTCATTCATGCAGGTCAAAGGGAAGCTCGTGCATTCTACAACGAGTGCCTAAAGCTCAAACCGATGGAGCCCCGACCAAGGATATCAAATTTCGATCCCATAGGAGACATCCAAGAGCGGCCCCAGCCCGCTAATGACCTGGACCCGTACAGATCGGGACATCCCCCGAACAAGTAACCTATATTGGAGCACACCTCCCCGATGAGCTCAAGGTCAGACTTAGCACCCTGCTCAAAAGTAATGTCGACCTCTTCGTATGGACACCTGCCGACATGCAAAGAATAGACCGTCAGGTCATCTGCCATCGGTTGGCCATCGACTCCTGTGTCAAGCCTATTGCCCAGAAAAAGAGAAAGCTTGGAGCTGAGCGCCAGCAAGCATCTCTTGAAGAGACTATGAAGGTGTTAAAAGTGAAATTCATCAAAGAGATTCGCTTCACAACATGGCTTGCAAATGCTGTGATGGTCAAAAGCATTCAAGAAAATAGTGAATGTGCGTCGACTTTACCGACCTCAACAAAGCCTGCCCAAAAGGTTCTTGCCTATTGCCGAGTATCAACAAACTTATCGATGGCTCCTCAGGGTACCAGTACTTGAGTTTTATGGATGCCTATTCAGGATACAACCAGATCCGGATGCACCCTGACGATGAAGAAAAAATGGCTTTCATCACCGAGCATGCCAACTTCTGGTATAAGGTGATGCCTTTCGGACTCAAAAATGCTGGAGCCACATATCCACGATTTTTGAACAAGGTATTTGAGAAGTAAATAGGCCGCAACATGGAGGTATATGTCGATGACATGGTAGCCAAAACACATGTCATTGGCAATCATTGCAACGATCTCGTCAAGATCTTCAGCCAGCTCAAACACTACAACATGAGGCTAGATCCAGAGAAGTGCGCCTTCGGAGTACAAGGTAGCAAGTTTCTCGATTTCATGTTGACACACCGGGGGATACAGGCCAATCCAAAAAAGTACCGGGCTATTCAAGAAATGTGAAGCCCACGCAGCATAAAGGAGGTAGAACAGCTCACTGGAAGGATGGCGGCTCTTTCCAGATTCCACTCCATGTCGGCCGATCTAGCCGCTCCCTTCTTCAAAATCTTACGAAAAAAGCAAGACTTCCACTGGAATGAAAATTACAAGCGGGCCTTTGAAGATTTAAAGCGATTCCTCGCCAGTCCACCGATTTTAGACAAACCGTGACAAGGAGAAACCCTATTTCTCTATCTCACCGTCACGAAGAATGCCCACAGCTCGGTCCTGGTTCGGGAATAGGAAAATGACCAAAAACCAATCTACTTTGTCAGCAAAGTTCTCCAGGAACCAGAAATCAGATACCAAAAGCTTGAAAAGCTCGCATTTGCCCTAGTCATTTCAGCTCAAAAGCTAAGACCATATTTTCAGAGCCACCACATCCAGGTATGCACTGAACAGCCTATCAGGCAAGTGCTGACTAAACCCGAACTTGCTGGATGAATGATATCCTGGTTGGTGGAGCTCTCAGAATTCAGCATCGAATACCAACCTAGAAATCCCATCAAGGCCCAAACACTAGCCAACTTTGTTGCCGAGGTCACCAACCAAGGAGATACTTCCAATGAAAAAGGAAGTGGGGCAAGCATCATTCTGGAGAAATGGACAGGGAATAGCACTAGAGCAATCCCTTCAATTCCAGTTTAAAGCCAGCAACAATCAAGTGGAGTACGAAGCCCTGGTTGTCAGATTAAAGCTCGCTCAGGAAGTGAAAGATCGAAACATTATCGTAAAGAGCGACTCGTAACTTATCATAGGGCAAGTCAACGTCACTTGCCAAGCCAAGGATCCTTCCCTCGAAAGGTACCTTGCACTAGTACTATCTTTAATCACTAACTTCGATAGTTGCGTGATTCAGCATATACCTCGGGAGGAAAACACTCGGGCCGACCTGCTATCCAAACTTGCTAGCACTAAAAAACCTCAAAACAATAGGTCGGTCATTCAGCAAGTCCTCAGATGCCCAAGCATCCAACTGGCTGACACCTCGACCGAAGTCCAAACAACCGAACACGGAACGCTTTGGAGAACTCCCGACATCGATTACCTCAAGCAAGGTGAAGACAACTGAACATGGCACGGATTGGAGAACTCCCGACATCGATTACCTCAAGCAAGGTGAAATCCCGGAAGGCATCCCCAATCCGGGTAGATTCAAAAGAATGATAAGCTACTACACACTTCTTGATAACCAGCTCTACAAAAGAGGGCTCTCCCAACCACCATTATGGCAGAGGTTCACGATGGCATCTATTGTAACCACATCGGAGGGAAATCATTGGCAGCCAAAATCCTCCGAGCCAGCTACTTCTGGCCGCGCATGAAGATAGATTGCAACCTCTACGTCAAAAAAATATGACAAATGTCAAAGGTTCTCAGAAGTTTCCCAACTACACCCCGAACTATTGCACAGCTCAGATGTCAGTTGGTCATTCCACAAATGGGGTATAGACCTCCATGGTCCTTTTACCCCATCACCTGGGCAATTCAAATTCTTGGTTGTATCGATCGACTACTTCACCAAGTGGATAGAGGTCGAACCCTTAACAACCATTGTAACATACAAAGTCTAGAAGTTCATCTGGAAAAATATCATCTACAAATTCGGAATACCATGAGAACTCGTTAGCGACAACGGAACCCAATTCACGGATCAGCGGTTTCGAGAATTCTACTCGGACCTTGGCATCAAATAGCTCTTCTCATCTGTTGAGCACCCGCAAACGAATGGTCTAGCTGAAGTGGCCAACAAAGTAATGTTGGGTCATGGAGGGCCAGGCAAGCAACAAAAATTTATTACATGTAGCGGAAAAAGAAACTGATCCTCTACCCAATCGGATTCATGCATCTCGGCTAAATTGATATTATGTCAATAGTTATACCTTTGAAGACTGAATTTCGTCTTCTGCTCTGCGAATCCAACATGATCTTGCTCCGAATGCAAGGTGCTGTCAAACGACAAACACCCTCTATGGTGAGCACATGGGCGAACGCAGCAAACTGGGCGGCTCTCGAGTGCTAGCTCGGCTCTGCCGAAACACCTTTCGGTCTGGTCAAGCGTGGAACACCTTCCTCTCTCTCTCTCTCTCTCTCTCTCTCTCTCTCTCTCTCTCTCTCTCTCTCTCGTTAGTGGAGATCGGCTGCCACAAAAGTGAGCTCGGCTTCCTAAGAAGAGGTTGGTAGCCTTTTAGGAGATGATCACATATCTCATCTAAACCTCAGACGAGTATTTATAGATGTGTCAATCATATACGTGTCATCACAATCATTGATTAATTCAAAGTCATATTCGAAATCTTTAAAATGGTTTTAATATTTGAATAAAATATATCTTTAATAATAAGGGTAATTACCTGAATACATCCTGAACTATGCATTTTTTCTCATTTGTGGCCAATTTTAAAATATTACCAAATTATATCCTGAACTTTGATATTTGTCTCAATTACATCCTCCCGTTAACTCTTCGTCAGCAGCCCCGTTAAGATGATGACGTGACTTTCTAACGTGGATTAAAATAATATTTTTTATTTAAAAAATAAAAAATCACCTTAATTTATATTAAATAATATATTTTTATTTTATATTAAAGAATAACTCCGAACCATGTCCGGGGTGAACATGGAGTGATTTTTTAATAAAAAATAAAAACATTATTTTATATTATTTAATATAAATTGACGTGATTTTTTTATATTTTTAAATAAAAAATATTATTTTAATCTACATCAAAACTCCACGTCATCACCTTAACGGTGTTGTTGACGAAGAGTTGACGGGAGGATGTAATTGAGACAAATGTCAAAGTTCGGGATACAATTTGGTAATATTTTGGAACTAACTATAAATGATAAAAAATATATAGTTCAGGATATATTTAGTTAATTATCCTAATAACAATTATCAAGGATGAATTTCCTAAATAGAATTTGTATCTATTACACAAAGCATTATATGATCTTAAGCAAATTTAAAGAGCTTGTATGGGAGAATTGACTCTTAATTCATGTCTGAGGGTTCATCAAAAGTAAGAATGAGAAAGTGATCATGCCTTGTTTGTGGCATCTTTGTGCTGGCAGTTGGTACTCCCATGGTGCGGGAGTAAATGTTGATCCAAGGGAGTATCAAAGTCTAATTAGAAGCCTAATTTATATTACCAACTCTAGGCCCAATGTTTTGCAGCCTGTTGGAGTGTGTTCTGGCAGCTCATGAATGCTCCTAGTTGCATTCATCTTTGTGCTGCTAAAAGGATACTTAGATACCTCAAGGGTACATTGCAATTTGGAGTTCATTACTCAAATTTGTTTATGTTACAACTTATTGAATATTCAAACACTAAAGGGCTAAAACTGCTGAATTTGGAGTTCGACAAATGAAGCAACCACAATCTATTGTGACAATCAATCAATCAGCTAAATCTATTTATTTCATTCGAGAACTCATTGTTGAAGGTAACATGAAATTGGAGTTTTGTAGATCTGCGGATCAAGTTGTGGGTTTGATGACAACCTATATCGTTGGACAAATTCCTATTTTTTCAAGACATGTTTGCAGTCAAGGAATTCATCATAAAGGGGAAGTGTTAAGATGTTAATGAATATATTGTATTGATACTTTTTAAGACTTACAATACTGTGTATGATTGAATACAATGTTCAATAGTGTTCAACATAGCTATAAATAATTGTGTTATTGTTACATTGACAGAATTTTTATACAAGTGTTGTAATCGATTGTAGATTGTTTTCTGATTCAATTAAACTAATTTTGTCCTCTTCAAGTTCTTCAAAGTATTTGGTCAGCTAGTGGAGGCATAGGTGGTTCATCTAGGAAGGGCCATTCAGACCACGCAATATTCACCTGGACCACAAACATGAGATCTCTATGAAAGACATGAAGAAATCTAGGAGCAATACCCATATATCCTACGTATGACTGTCGCATAATAATTATCCAAAGAGCGCCAACTTAACAACTCATCAACACTCTCCAATGCAACGAAATTAGCAACGGCTCCAGGAGTCCATGGAGTCCAGAACTCAATTGGTAGGCCTATGAGTCGAGGCTGATACGTAGAGCTAGTCTCGCAGGGATCACTACTTCATTGAACGATCAATCATTTGGCTCTAGCATGAGGTCACTCCTATGTAAAGAACGCGATCTAAGGAGCCCTTGGTTGAACTCCAGCTATGACGTGGAAATAAGGAATCATCCGTATAGATGGGCATCTTTGATTCCGTTGCCTAAGATTACAAACACCAGAAATGAATAGTGTTGCAACATTGTGGTTATATGATACATCGCAAGCAAAAATAAGAGCTTTTCAAATGTCTGAAAAAAACGAATGCGTTCAGGTAATTTTTAGAACCTAAGAGCACATTTAAAATGATCATGGCTCATGGCTCAGTAAATTCCGCGGAAGTGATGACCCCGGTGAGGTTAACGGTCTTGCAATGGAAGAAAGCATGTCAACATGAGCTTTAGATCATTTCATCTAATGTTGCATGGCAAAAATAGAGCAAATACACCTCTCGACCAAGGAATCACTGCAATAACAAGCAAGCAAAAGGGTAACCGATTGATGCAGTAAATGATGTAGTTCAACAACATATATATATTAACTGCAGACTCAATTCCAAGACCTTAGATGCAAGTACTTTAATTGTCAATTAGTCAATGTAGCCCACAAACCAAACCAATATCTAACGCAAAAAGAGCTTATTAATCCAAATATAGGATGTTTGTCCTCAAGGTAAAGTAATTTTTAATGCATTCCCGCTAGGCACTATTAAACCCATGAAAAATTACAGAATTCATGTGGAGATACTGGGAGACCGGGAAAAAAGCCCAGACGTCGACTCCACAGGACTAATTAAGACCTAAAGAAGACCCAGATTTAACTGTAAAACTCAAGAAAAGGCCAAAACAAATTTACATTGAAACTTATTCAAAATCTAGATAGGCATGTGCAATTGGAACTTTTGGGTTCTATCAGGCTTCAGGCATATTCAATAAATACATTGATATAAGAACTCCATTTCAGCTCTCAGATTAGCTGCTCATTGATATAAGACCTATGCCTTTATGGAACGCGAACAAACTAGTAATGACAATAAAATCCACACTACATCTATTTTAAAAGAAAGTTTCAAGTTTTAGGATGCATTGCACTAGCGCACTATGGCTCTATGCTAACGGTTATTTACACATTTTGCCCAAGTTTCAAATTGCATAAACATCCTCCCAACCTCTCTTGACTGGCAAATTTTATTGAGAAAAAAATAAATTTTAATTGGTTTGCTTGAATTCACTTGGACCATCTATTTACCTTAATAATCAGTTTTGGGAATTGTTGAAACAAATTAATAATCAATTCTACCATACCAATCGATTCTACCATACCAGTTGTCAGTGGACTAATTGTTCAAATGGAACAATGGTTCGGGTGAAATGGCTCATGTTAACTGATATATGCTTCAAAACTAACAGGTATTATAAAATTATATTTAATTACTAATTTACACCACATGTGTGCCATGTGGGAGGGGATGCCGATTATTTTAAGAAGATCATGCATAATCAACCCCCAGTACAAGTGTGTCCATCCAATTTATCCTCTATTTACTACCTAAGTTATTGTCATTTGCTGATAGACAGGCAGATATTTACCTTATTAAGGAAGAACATGAGAATGAAATATCAAAGGATATGTGCAACACCACCCACTGCTCCAACACTGCAAATTAACAGATTTAGATATTAGTTTCCTTAGGTTGCATATATTTAAAGATGACTTTGGCTGTAATATCCTACCACAGATAGAAGTGGTCCTTGCTTGAACTTATTGTGGAAGGCAAATGCAAGTGGCTTTGGCTTTTCTCCTGGCCCTCTGATGAAACCACTATATTCGACAAGCAAATGCATGTGCATTAGATAAATTGGAACAGCAGATTAATATACTACTGTATTGGGAAGGAAATGTCAATAGATAGTGCTAAATTGCTAACACTAATGATGCAGAGATGAGAGGTGCCCTCCGTGTGTCATATATCGCAATCAGACCATTATAAATATCATCTCCATCTTTATACGACACAGCTATGCGTTCTCCGGAAGCATCCCAGGCTATCTTCTCAATGCCTTTGCTGAAGAATGGATATGAAGCATTATATCAGAGTAATGAACCAAATATATAAGCCAATTGTACTAATCATATTTAGAAAAGGGGTAAAAAAGGTGAACTGAAATGGATAAGTAAAATTTACATATTCTATTGTTGTTTACGTTGTCGTCATCATAAAAAAAGCATCCTTCTTTCATGTTTCACCAAGGTCTCACATTATGTTATTTAACCAACTCCATTTTCTTGGACTAAAATAATTGGCAAAATTGCGTATCCCCAAGATTGATTTTCATATTTTCTGCTCTAAATTTAAGTTCAGGATTATCTTCACAACCTAAAATTTTGCAAATATTTTACTGTAGTAATTTTCTGTTAGTTGGCCCTTACAATTACAATATTAACAGTCCAATTCACATTAACATCACTCTTCCCATCTATGCAATTTCACTTCTATACTTTATTGGCATGTTTATTTCACGGGATAAAGAAGAATAGGATAAGGGATGAATCTTAATCTACCATTTGGTAGATGCTTGAATTAGAAGGATATAAGATTAGAAAAATATAAAATTGATGTAATATCCGTTGTAACCGAGATAAAAGAAATCCTATACAACTCTCTCTCTCTCATTTGTTATCCTATGCTATCCTATCCTATCCAATGAAACAAACGTCTGCATAAAAGTATATACTTAATTAGGGTTTTATCTGTTAAAAGTACTTTAAATAATGTAATCATCAAATTTTTTTCAATATTTGATAGATTAGATATTTTCTTTGCATATAGTTAAAGAGAGAATTACACAAAGAAAAATAATATCTAAGATGAACGGGATGAGAAATAAAATGAACTATAATATTATAATAGATGTTTGTTAGGTATTCAATAATTTTATAATCTTAATGTATCAGAATTATTATTGATAACCATGATTACATTATTATCTTGAGATTTTTCGATAAATACTGATCAAAATGGCATTTATAAAATAATTATATATTTATAAGGATGAATATGCAATATCCAATGTTCTGATGGAAAATATGTTAGTTCCACATTTCCAATGGATATATACATGAAGACCCCATAATAATTCTTTTCTAGTCCTTTTGACTTCATCTTCAAAAGCTTTATTTATTGATATTGTGGTGATACAATGAATCTCCAACTGAAACTGTTCTCATGCAGTTAAATGTACAAGACATGCTTTATGAGAAGTAAAATATTGCTAATAACAATGTATGTGATATAAGTGGGCACTTCTTTCACATTGTTGGGGACTGCCACCTGTAAGACTGTACATTTTATGCAAACAGTCGTGATTGCTCAAGGATAGATTAGCTGCCATATCATGTGGTGCTGACTGTATCCTCACTTTCCCATAGGGACAACAAACATGGGTTTACACTGGATCCATTATAACTCCTAAGGTTGCTAATATATTTAGCAATTTACGGTTTAATATGATATCACTCTTTACCAGAAATGGAGTATTAACCAAAAACATTTATATATCTTTTTAAAATTTCACACGAATATATTTCAAATACCTATATTCTTAAGAGTCAATTGCAGCAATCCCATTTCAAATACTAAATGATAAATTGAAAGCAAATGTTCATAGCAATAATGAACGTTCTCAAACACTACCAAATCATCAGTTTCATTTCAAATATTCAATGATAAATTGAAGGCAATAGTAAATTGAGAGCAAATACAACAATTAGTTTCATTAGTTCTTTGAATAACATCAGAAGCTTGCCTGTTGTTTGCAAATAACAATCGGCAGTATAAAAATTTTTATCATGCAGCGGGTTAAGAGGTTAACTATAGCTAATAGGGCCAATGGCAAAAATGAACATAGATAAGTTGCTGAAAATTTCCGTACCTTCCAGTCAAAGTTGCAATTTCTGGCAATTCCATTGGTACAAGGTGAGCATCTGGATCAACAACACCAAAATAACAAAATGTCTATCAATCAACTAGATTTAAGATTACAAAAGAATAGTGTCAAACAATAATTGGAATTCCAGAGATAGTAGTGGATAAGTAGGATGCTATTGAAGGTTTCACTTATTCAATTTATATTCAATATTTTTCAAGATATCTACTAGGAATATATAACAATCAGCTACCATAGTTACAATGCAAAGCAACACCTATGACATAATTTCTAAAATAATAAACAAAGTAGCTGATGAAGTTTCTATGCTTCTTGACCATAGGATCTTCCATATGATCATATTTACTGGAACATGGATTGGTATCTTGACCATCCAAGCCATGAGTGAGACCAATGGGTCAACCAAGTAAATTATAAGCTCAGTTGACATGTTACACAACAACAAACACTTAAGTCACAATCAATTCATGTTATCTAATTAGGGCATCTATAGATCTCCTTTGGACATCCATACCATCTCAATTGTTTTTTCTCAACTTATCATCAAATAGAGATACACCTAATATTCACTAACGATAACATTTCTTATTCTATCTTTTCTAGTAGTATCACCTATCCATCTCAACATTCTCATCTCTGCTACATTAACCTTTTCCACATGTTTCCTAATTGTTCAACATTGTGATGCATAAAGCATAGCTGGGCTTACATCTGTCTTATAAAATTTATTTTTTATCTAAAGGGGGCATGATGATCACACAAGAATAGTGAAGCCCCTTTCCACTTCAACCATCCAAGTTTTATTCTATGTACATGTTCATCTATTTGTCCTTCTTGAATAAAAGATCCAAAGTATATAAAACTCTCATCAAGATATCTAGTCCACCCATTTCTTAGTCAATGTATTAATATGTTATGTATAGATAAATTAATACACATGAACATTATATATGAAAATTAAACCATATAAATAAACACCAATATTATAACACAATTACGTTAAAGTGTTAGTCTTCTTATTTTAGTTAAAAGGTTTTAATCTTGGTAATGGTTTTTGCAAGTTAAACTAATTAAATACTTTAAGTGCTTAAATATAGATATGTTAAAATATAGGAACAGCCAGTCATTTGGGCTAGAGGAACATTTTTCAAAAGAATAAGCTAGTACAGTCCAATTTGAGAATTATGCATATGATCTTAAAATTTTCAATCATAATCTTATTAATCTCTATAATTAGCACTAATTTGAGCTTGGAACTACCATGTTCAGTTACTTCAGTAATTACCCTCATGCAAAATTACTTCTATCTGAAAAGAACACTTCATAAGTTAAGTTCACTTAGAGTTTGGATATCTCACACTACTACACTTCTTTAATTTTGGTTTCCAACCATGATTTTAATTACCCTCGTGCAAAATTACTTCTATCCAAAAAGAACACTTAATAAGTTACTAAACAGTCCATGATTTTGATTCAGCAGTTTACAAACAAGTAACATCAACTAGGTTCTTTTGATTTTTGATTTCCAAGTATGTAACCAGACATGTCAAGGAATTTGATCATATTCTGATTAAGTTCCAAATGGATTTGAATTCCATCTCTCGTTCTATCCACCTATAATCAAATTAAATTTAGGCATATGTATATACTTGAACAAAGTGGGATGACAGCCCTTCTTTATCTCTATTATAAATCGATTTTAAATGTCATGTGATAATAGATATTGTTATATATTAACAAAGATAACATACTGAACATCTCTCACAAGTGTATGACAGGTCAAAAAAAACTTTCAATACTTGGAGCATCCTTGACTAGGATTTTTGCTTCCATATTTATATATATAACTTATGATAATTGTTATGTCCGGCTTAAGGGAAAAAAAAAAAGTCATCCACTCGATTGCTGAGGAGTGGGTAGGAGTGGGTGGTGGCAGGTGATGGTGATGGTGAGGTGAGGGAGAGGTGTTGTTGAAGGGTTTTAAGAGAGGGAAGTTGTGAGAGAGAGTGAGAGATAGAGAAGAAGAAGAGGAGGAGAGGAGATCCTGCAGGCGGAGGAGGAGTCGGCACATGTCGCCGGTGGAGCTCGTCGTCGCCGGAATCGCGGAATCGAGGTAGGAGATCTCATCCACTCTCCGTTGCTTCACTTCCGTTGTTATCTCCGACGAATCTAACGAAGAAGACAAGGGAATCGTGGAGTTGCCGGTCGGCGACGGTTAGGTGGCTGGCCGGAAGTGGAGAGGGGCGGGGAGGTCGTCGCGGCCTCCCAGGGTGTCCCGCCGGTGCCGGAGGCCGAGGAGAGGGCGGAGGTGCCTTCAAGTTGGTCGCCGGCGGCTTGGGGAGCCGCTCGGCGTGGGGAGCCGCTCGGTGTGGAATCGGGGCGGAGGAGAGGAGGCGGCGGGGTCGGGGCAGAAGGACCACCACCCGGCCGGCGGTGAGTTGGACTGATCGCGGAGGTCGGGGAGAGGGCGAATGTGTCGGCGTGGGGTCGCCGGCGGGTTGGGGAGCCGCCCGGCGTGGGTTCGGGCGAAGAGGAGGCGGTGGCGTCGGGCGCAGGGGCGAGGGGTGAGAGGTGAGGGGAGAGGGAGACGAGTGGGAGAGAAGGGATTTATTTGATTTAATAAATAGGGTGACTAAAGAAGAGAGTTGTATCGTATGAAATGGAGTTGATCCGTAGATTATTAGGGTATTTTTTGTAGTTGATCGTAGAGTCGTCGGAACGAGTTGAGGTGAATACCAAAGTTGTAAATTTTCGCGTGCTGAACGCGATGGTGGTGTCGGATTTCAGATTGGAGATCATTTGGTATGATTTTTATATTTTTCGGTATTTTACTGTTGTTTAGTAAGTGAATGTTAGTTGTGTTAGAAATTATATTATTTGGTGGGTCCCGAGTTGTCGATTGAAGTTGAGGTGAATAGAAATCTTGATCATTTTCGCGTGCTGAACGCGATGGTGGAGTTGGTTTTCCGAGAAAATATTATTAGGATGTTTTTTCAGTTGGTTAGTTGTTGAGATTGTCGAGGTGTTTAAATAATATTAAATTATTAGTTTGAGAATTTAGTCGATTAATTAGTGTGATATAATTGTAGTTTGGAGAGTGTGTTAAGGGTGGGTTGAGCCTGCAAGTCTGTTGTTGATTTGTCGTCGGAGATAAATTACGAAAATACCCTTGCTTCCGTTGTTTGCTTTGCTTCCTGAAATTTATTGAACTCCTGTTGCATATTATTGTTGGACATGCCATGTAGAGAAATTGCATGTGTTACATTTTATTGTTGCTTATTGACGTTTATTCTTGATCATAGTATGTTATGTTAATCCTTTAGTGCATTGGATTAGTCATTGTATGCATAGTGCCATGTTGTTATATATGGTGTTGTTTACTTGTTGAGCATGTTATTATTCGGTTGATCATGTCATAATAACTTGGAGTTGTTATATTGTTGATCATGATGTTTTGTTATTATCATGTTGTTCATGTTGTTATCACTTGGAGTTGTTGTTATATTGTTGATCATGGTGATATACCTTGTTGCACTCTTGGAGTCGAGTTGCATGGTTGTTGTCGATCTGGAGCATACGGCCTTGGAGAGGACTTCGGTCCACGACCATTACGGTGTGGTACCCACAGGGATGGGAGAGGATATGGATATTGACTAGTCACTTTGGGCACCTTCGGGTGTGGGGATGTCGGACGCGACGCCCGTCGAGCTACCTGCTTGGTGGGGGTAGTTGCATCATCGTTGGAGCGGACGGTTGATGTCACTCTGCAGGTGGTAGAGTGCGGGGTTTTTACCCAACGGTCCACACGCTCGATGATTCAGTTGATGTTGTTTAGGAGTAGATGAGGAGTATTTGTTGTGTTCATTGCCTTTGACTGCATCTTAGGCCATGTTGTTATTCATTGTTGAGTTAACATTTGATGTTTGTTGATCATATTGTGATTCTCCTAATCAGCACCCACTGATCTCCGTTGTTTTTGCTTCAGACTTGCAGGAACGGTGGATTTGTAGATCGAGGTAGAGATAGTTTTTAGACAACTAGTAGACAGTCGTAGATGTGGAGCTCTGATGGCGACTATTTTTGTATTTTGTTTTGTTTTATCACCTTATAACTCTAAACATTGATATTGTTATTTTGGAGCTGTAATATGTAGAACTATTTTATATTTTGTTAAATCTTGTGTTTGATCAGACTTATGGGTTGTAATTATTAGTTTTAATGTTGTTGTTTTATTTTATATGATGATGTGTGGCTTTTCCTTCCGCTGCGCGGTGTTCGAGTCGCCGCCGCGTCTTAGGTCAGGTCAGGGCTGCCGGGGGTGGGCCCGGGCCGGGGCGCGACAATAATTGATTACTCCAACACTAAGAATAAAGTTGTTGATAAGAATACAACATATTGTGAGAGTAACAATAGTAAGCCACAATATATGTAAGTAATAATCTGAGGTTCGGATGGAAACAAATCACATACCCAATGAGGGGGGCCTTGATGCAAAGTGAATTGAACCTAAAGTTACTGATTCAGAGAATGAAACTAGTACCATCCGTCCATCGGGATCCCATGTGGCGCCCTAAAAATGTGACCAACAAAAAGATAGATTCAATTCTTTTTGACCAATTATGCGTGGCCTCCAGATGAGGGAGAAATACAAAGATCAGATAAATATCTCATTTCCATTGTTAAAGTGGCTGTAATGGAAATGGGCAACAACAGTTCAACTACCATCCTCTTCCAGAAGAGAGGGAAAAACACCAGGTAAGGGCAGTCAACATTTTGCTTGCATGTATCACCATGGAGGATATTTTCAATTTTTGAACTACTTACTGTAATGTATCCACTAGTTGAAGACCAAGGTTCGGATGTCCAAGTATTTGTCTCCCATAGATAAAATTTTCCATCACTGCAATGAAAAATGAAAGGAATTATATTCAGATATATGTTGGGTAATTATTGAACTTCTTTATATGATTAATCAAATGACAAAAAACTTGAGCATACAACTTAGCAGTTAGACAATAGTCTCCACTTGGTGACCACTTCAATATTGATATTGTGCCTAATCCTCGTCGAATTGGTGTTCCTATTCCTGTATATACAAAGTTCATAAGTAGTGGAAAACAAAAATCATTATCATAAACTAAGCTGACATCAATGGTAGGCATTTTTAAGAAACCATATCTATACCGACTTCTAAGGGCATTTAATTACATATGGCTGAAGACAGAAGCTGCCAAAACCAATGGCAACAAATAAGAACATAGTATATTACTAATATCATTTTGAAACTGAGCTTTATTACATATTTGGTTTCTGATAACATATATTCAAGAAAATATTTGAGATTACAAGTATTCAAACAAAGAAACTAGTCTAGCTACAATGTATATCAACTGAAATAAAACTACTTAAAAATCTCTCCTGAGGACTTCTTCTGCACAAGGAAACCATAAAAACACCAAATAATTATTTTAACAAAGAACTCGACATCCACTAATTATTAGCAATAACTTTATGAACTTTTGAATTTTGTTGGATGACCACTTTCCCAAAAGTTGGGAAAGATGGGCACCCAATCAAATGTAACATGTCACTGAGTTCAAATTCTACCAATTTTAGTAAATTTTAAAATATATATACCCCCAATTAACCCAATTAAGTTAAGTTGGTTCACGTATTAAGCCCAGGCCAATCCAGTTCAATTCCCCCAAGGTTGTGCAAGTGGCAAGGCGCTAATACCCTCCAATAACCTAAGGCGCTACCGCGCTAGGGGCTAAGAAAGCACGCTTCATTAAAGGAAGGTGCTAAAATCCACATATATTAGTATAATACATAATATCAAAAAAAAAGTTCCAATTTGCAAATATATGAAATAACTTGTATAAAGCTAATGAAGTCTAAACTTTAACATCACTACAACAATACTAATCATTCAATTTTTTAAGAAAAATGAGACTAGTTAACTCTAGTTCATCATGCAACAAAAATTCGGATGTGCACTTGAGATAGGAGAAAGGAAAAGGGTGCCTTTTGATTTTCACTATAGTTGGACATTTTAATTTCCTATCCTAAACTAACTCACAACCTTAAAAAAATCAATGTTGACCCAGGTGCTCAAAGCGTGCACCTTAACCTATACTTCTAGCGCTCGCCTAAGCCCACAAGGAGAGCGCCTGACTCAAGCTGCCTAGCTTCAGGTAGTTTAGATGAAATCTAGTAAAAAGGCTTCACCAACAAATATAATAATGAATATACCCACCCACTAATGCAGTCAACAAGTCAAATTACAAACATATAGTTTACCTTTATTTTCTCCTTAAGTTACGGTTTAATAAGGCCTTGAGTTTAAGCCATAATTTTAGGACAATTAATATTGTCTCCTTTAATTTGATGTTTCCTTTATTTTGATTGCTACTTCCATTAGGGCTAGCAATTCTAGGTTATATATGTGCAGCCCCTTGAGCATTAGAGAACAACTTACAATGAATTGAAATTATTGACTTCCTCCCAATCCTCCCTCTTCTATCTTTTATTCTCTCTTTCTCCTTTTCATCATCTCTTCTAGGGTTTGTGCAGCATTAATTAGTATCACAACCTAACCCCCTTCCTCCACTCTCTTCCTATGCCTATCTCTTCTCTGCTCCTCTTTTTTCTTATTTTTCTCTTACTCTTTTTTTACTCCCTCGACCCTCTAATTTTCTCCTACTGAGCATTTGTTTTGAAAGAAGAGAGTTGTATGAAAAAAAACCTTTCCGTAGATTTGAAAAAAAAAACAAAAAACAAAAAAGGAAGCAATAATGCCATGATTTTAGGATAATTAATGTAATTTCCTTTAATTTGATGTTTTGTTTACTTTGATTCCTACTGCCATTAGGGCTAGGAAATCTAGGTTATAATAGCCCCTTGGCATCAGAGGACAACTTGCAATGAATTAAAAAATTAATTTCTTCCCTTCTCTCCATTCTGTTTCTTCTTTTCTCTCATTTCCCTCTAGGGTTTGGTGTAGCATCACCAACACATAAGGCATACTGTTAAGAATATAAATGAATAGATTCGTGTCTTTTCCAAGGGTTTAAGATTTTGGGAAAGATGGTCACCCAATCAAATTTAACACAAAGAAAAATGAATTCATAACATTAGTTGCTCATATCTTAATAAGCAAAATATTTATGAGGATCCATCATTTAGCATAATAAGCAGCAGTCATTGTCAATCACAAATAAGGAAAATAAAAGACGTAAATGGCATTACCTTGAGAAACATCCCATATGGTAAATGATGAACTCTCTGATGATGAAGATGCCAAATATGTAACATTATGTCAAGAATAACCATTTTCTGAGCTAAGATCATTTATATTATATGACAACAATATCATACATAAAAAGATAATGTTGTAAGCAAGAATTATATGACATATTATTTGCCAACATCTTCCAAGGGTTATAGGGCAAATTGCATTTTTCCTATAGACCAGCTTTTGGACTACTAGAAATAACACCTAATCAGATTTCAGAGAGAGCTTCAAAGTTTGACAGAAAGTGAAAAGGATATCTCCCATTTGGACTCCAAGAAAGTACACTTATCAGTTCGTTGTTAGGACTTTGAAGAAAATCTACCAGGATCCATCGAATCCCAGAACCTCTAGAAACACAACTAACGGTAGAGGTAATTCCAGATCTAACAGATGCTGCATTGCCAGGGAAAGAGGCAGACCAGATGCATATACCACCCCTGAGAAAAATTTTCAGTCACAACCATAGTAACTTCAGTGCTATGGAATAGGATTATGTCAACAAGTAGTATCCATCTTATTAAATAATGACATACTTGCAAGCAACAGCAAGCATCTTGCCACTGTTTGGCCTCCATTCAAGTGTCTTGGCATCTCTTTGGAATTCACTTGTCAAAAAGCATGGATCTTTACCATCTGCTCAGAAAAAAATGAAAATTTTATTCATTGAAACATACAATGTAGCCCATTTGAGAAAATATATAATTCGGTGTAATATATTCCTTATAAATAAATAGCTCAAAAACTTACCTGAATCCTCATAATCCCTCACAGTTACTTGACTTGGTCCAGATAAAAATGCCAAACAATGCTTTTGTGGATGCCAACTTACTCTTTGACAATCAACTTCTGCTGGAATATTCAACTACAAAAGCAATTGAACCAAATATCTGATTTAAAAAATACTCATTACCTTGGATCTGGTCACATTACTTTTAGGAGAAGAGAAAAATTAATTGAAATCATATCTAGAATGGGGATTTGCCAAAATCAATAAATCAAAATAAAAATGAGTAGATGAGTAGATCTAATAGTATAAAGAAACCAGAAAGAACAAGACTGATATTTACATTTGTCAATCTAGAAACATATCTCTGGATCTAATAGAAATCAGCAGCATTACCAACAATGAAGAATTGGAATCATTGACTGGTAAAGGTTATCAGTATGTAGTACATACAGAAAAAGTTAAAAGGCATACACAATGTAGAATAACTCTTTGTTACAGTAGATCCAATGATACTAATATAAGCATCTTGCAAAATGCAAGGGAAACTTCAATGAAATTTAAAATTAGAATTCTAGTAGTAACTAAAATAGAGAGTAAACATAAGGAACAACCATAGTTTAAGCCAATGAAAACCTAGGGGAGTTATGTGATAAAAGTTCTAATGATCTGACACTACCAACAATACTGCATGTCTATTTTTTTCAAGAAATCAGCAACAATTCAAAGGCACAGATGTTTTTTCTATTTTGTAGGATTTTATACAGTATATTTAGTGTTAACATTGATTAGATACCACTTAGAAGTTGCTGTTAGGAAAGAGTGAAATCTATATCTTCTATATTCTTAACACAGCCCTTAACATGAGAGCAAGTGACTCGAGTAACCCAAGCCCAACTGATAACTAACTTAAATTACATGCAGCATATATTCTTTAAGATTACTAGATTCGAACACATACCTTCTACTCTAATACCATGTTAAATTTGATTGGCAACCACCTTAACCCAAAAGCTGGAGCTATTAGGAAATGACTGGTACAATATTATTATAAATGTATTTTTTATGTTTAACTTTATTTTTCTAATAGGGCGTTAGAGAACAAATAGTACAAAACTACAAAAGTGATTGTTATACTAAAACAAGCACTAGTTGTGAATTGGACAAATATGATAGTGACATGACAAAATAGCATACAGAGAAAATTATGATTGAGAAAAGAAAGAAGTGAAAGGAACTAAATGAGCTAATTCCAATCTATACTATTTATATTCTCAAGAAAATTCTTTTAGTCAACATTAAGATTATGAGTCTAGTTTGGGTTCTTTGCTGATTTATTAATTATGAAATTAAGATGAAACTACAAGTTTCATTATAGCTTGGTATCTGAGGTCATCTTCTCTCATTCGTGTGCCAGCTTCCAATTTTCCCTCAAATATATCTTATATCACTTTTCAACTCCAGTCCTTTTTCTTATGAGACATTACAATTATTACAATTATGAACCCCATCACATAAAGTAGTGGATTCACTGTCATACAACATACAAGGTCCTAAACTTGTAAATCATTCAACACCGTCAAATCATATTAGATTCACATTTATATATTTGATTTTGATTTGACTTAACTGTATTATAAGTATGACAAGGCAATTAGATTTTATTCTTTGCTATTTGGTATTATTTTAGAAAAGTGTAAATTGATATTAGACATAATTTTTAATATCTTTTAATAAACATGTGTCCGGCCCAAAGCTCAGCCGACGTAGTTCTGATAACTATAGTTTAAAGACTTCATCCACCAAATAAAATTATTTTAGCTCACTAGGGACTTATATAGTAGCATGCTTTTGCAATCCGAATTATTTTTCTAATTTAGCTCTTTCATCTTCTGGAGTTTGCATTGAGTCAATCATATCAAAAGTAAAGTGTTTTTTATTAGTAAGGTCTTGAATACTGTATTCAGAATCCACATTTGGATTTTGCAATGAGTCAATCATCTCTATGATAAATTGTTCTTCATTAGTAAGAACTTTAATCATATATTTGTAATCCTTACTTTCATTAGATAATTCTTCACAGCATGATCGTTCCTTGTCAAAACAACAAATTATCTTCTGATTAACTATTTAAGGTACAATAAGGTACAATATGAAAGGCATGTACTGTGATGCCTAGAATGCATGTATCATTTCGAACTACAGTGAAGAAAGGGAAGGAAACTGAAGGTTGTTATCCTGCTACAGAATCCTAAACATTCAGCTTGTGAATAAGGTGGATGCAAAAGCCAAATTAATGGTTAAAGAATAACTCAAGTCCACATAACCTCATGAAGACACTACCATCACCACCTCAAGGATTGTATTGGGCCCTTCAAGCTAGGAGCAAGACAAAGATGAAATCATCCAACTTATTCTGGTCAGGGGCTACAAAGATTAATGTCGTGAGGCTTACAAGGTGATTTCCTAGTTAAGATAAATATTTATTAATGAAACTTCCTCTTTCTATATGATCTATGGATAGACTTTTGAGTTTTGTCATTTACTTTAGTAGTTCTCTGTACATTTAAGGTGTGACGACACTAGAGCTTCCACCACATCTATATATGTGAGAGCTTTTAAGGCCTAAGGTCCATTCTTTGAAACACTATTTCGTTAGATTTGAGAAAGCATGCTAAGAATATTAAGGTAGAAGTAAGATTATAATATAGATGTGGAGACTAGTCTGGAGATAAATGAGAGCTTATTTTGTTTCAGTAGACTTTTGCGATTCCACATCATTTATATATTGAGGAAGGTCAGGTTAATCTTAATTCTTTTTCTCTTTTTCTTCACAAGGGTAAATCACAATAAAAACTTAAAAAGCATGTAGATGCATACATGTTAGAGGGGTAAATGGGACTACTACTCTCACAAACATATTCGTCTTTTGTACTCCTGTATTTATGAGTTTTCCCTAGCCTGGGAGAATAAGAAGGGAATCTATCTTATTGTAAACCCTGGCTAGGGAGAATTAGAAAAATAATCTGTCGGATAGTGGATGTAGGCAAATCCATGTGCCTCCTATCTCTATTTCTTCCTTCTCTCTTCATTTTCTTCTTTGTTCTTCCACATCACTGCACTTGCAAGGGTGTTCCTTCCCTAACATAACAGTACATGAACAGTTTCAAAACCACCCTAACATTTTAACCAAGACATCAAATGTAAATCAGAGGGTTTCTTTATAGATTAAGTTATACCATATCTATTTCCATTCATCTTTCTGTTCGATGACCATTCAACATTCATCAAGAATATTTTAGTGAATAATGATAATATAAACAACAATAAAGATAAAAACAATAAAAGTAATTGTAGCAATTATGTCATATGGCTATAGAAGTATTTTTGAAAATGCATTTGTCATGAAAGTATTCAAATCTAATATAAGAACATCGCATCTTGTACTTGTATGATTGTATTGATCACATAACTATGTACATCAAATAAATAACAAAATAAGAGAAAGACATTACAAGTTCCCATAACTAATTACCTCATTTGGGAAGAAAATGTGCTTAATGGATTCGGCTACGCTCATTTTCAAACTAGCAAAACCCCTTGTTGGAATAGTTCTGCTTAGTTCGTGCTCTGAAACTTGCTCAATATTGGGCGTCAGAAGATCCGACTGGAAAGGAATAGGACTGAATATCATTCCCTATAAAAGTCAATAACAAGTAACAAATTCAGTCACAATTGGCAGTTAAATTTAATCTACATTGCAATATGACAAAGACTGCAAAAAAATAATAAAGGACACTGACTTAACCTTAGCCTTGTGATTCCACAAAACATGTAAAAACAATTTACTTTTTAAATTTATTCACATAATCAACCAGTAGTTTAGTAAAGAAAAGTAAGTACAAAATTCTGATAAGATGGAAAAGATTAGTTCTTCGAGAGGTCTGCTTCTAAGATAGCTCACCAAAACTTTGCCATAAGTGTCCTTGGCCTGATCATCAGACAGCTGTTCAGCAACAACTAAGAAAAGAAAAAGGAAAGAACCAGAAAACATTATTTTTCTCAATCAAAGACCAAAAGTTAGAAATTCTTAAGAATTTAACGGATCTTCAGTGAAGAAGAGCAACGATTACCGAGATCGCGATTAATCTCGCAGATGGTAACCTCCCCGGGCTGTGGAAAACTCGGCATTTTCGTAGTACGTCTGAAAATATACAAAGAGAGAAGAAATAGATTTGGTGAATACATACACAGAGAGAAAAGGAAAGGGGAAAGTGGACGAGGAGCAGGGGAGGAAGCACTTGACTTACCTGTTCAATGGATGTGCGCAAGATGGTCGAGCGCGCGGCCGGTTCGTCGCTGGCGAATGGATGACCGAACTCGAAGGGTGAGGATGATCGGAGTGGACTAGTGGAGAGAGAGAGGGGGAGCGGCTGGAAAAAGAGAAGAGAGAAATGGTATTCGAGGATTTTGTTTTTGTTCTGCGGTTTATTTCTGGTGACAAAAATATTTTGGGTTAATTACAAAATATATTTTGATTTTTAATATTTTTTTAATATTTTTTTATTTTTTAATTTTCTCAATTCAGTAAGTCACTTTTCGATTTGTTACAATCTATCTCATCGTCTATCCAACATTAATTTTGTCGTTTGAATGCTGACGTGGCGCTGCTGACGTGGAATAATCTCAGTCAGCGTTCACACACGATTTTTTTACTTATTTTTTTCCCGATCCCACCAAACCCAGTCAGCAACAAAGTTAATTAAAAAATATATCTCAACTTTTAACGTGTTTCCCTAATTTATCCCCACTTTTTAATTTTCTCAATTCAATACACCACTTTTCGATTTTTACTAATCTATCCCACCGTTTACCTAGCGTCAACTTCGTCGTCTAAATGCTGACGTGGCTAATAATCTCAATCAACATTCAGACACGAACTTTAACTTCTTTTTTTTTCAACCCCACCAAACCCAGTCAGTAGATCACGATAAATTAATTTTAAAAAATCCACCTTTAAAATCGCCTGCTCGCCTCTTCCCCAACCTTGTCGCATGCTCGTCGTCGTCTTTCTCTCAATTCCCGACATTGCATGCATCTTTTCGTGCTCCCTGCCTTCATCCCCGTCGACTCTGATATGTCTATATTAATTTTCACCTACTCACTCGCCTTCCCCCATTCCGTCTAGTATGGTTAGTATAAACCCTAGAAATTTCTCATCAGTGATGATACTGTTAAATATGATTTATCGTTGTAGGCTTTGTTTTGACAAGAAAATTTTCAACAAAAGAGAGAGATTTCTTCTCTTTGTTGAAAATTGCGAAGTTGACGTTGGGTATACGATGGGATAGATTTGTAACGAATCGAAAAGTGGTGTACTAAATTGAAAAAATTAGAAAGTGTGGATAGATTAGGGGAATGCGTCAAAATTTTTGTAATTAACCCTATTGCTGACTGGGTTTGGTGGGGTTGAAAAAAAATAAGTTAAAAAAATCGTATTTGAATGCTGACTAGGATTATTAGCCACGTCAACAGCGCCACATCAGCATTCAGACGACAAAGTTGACGTCGGATAAATGGTGGGATAAATTTGTAACAAATCGAAAAGTGATGTACTGAATTGAGAAAATTGGAAAGTAATGATAAATTAGGAAAATACGTCAAAAGTAGAAATATATTTTGTAATTAACCCAGATATTTTGTAGAAAAGACAAATAAATCACATTCTTGTGTTTGAAAAAATAGAACAATTTATTATGTTATTTATATGAATAATTTAGATACGGGGTAATCACTTACATCTAAAACTAGTTTTGCTTTGTTTCGGCTTCTCTCTTGCTGAATTTCACATGATAGTAATTCGGGTAATTACCTGAATACATCCTGAACTTTGGAGTACGTCTCAAATGTAGTCATATTCAAAATATTTCCAATTTACATCCTAAACTTTGACATTGATCTCAATTACATCCTCCCGTCATCTCTCCGTCGTCAGTCCCGTTAAGGTCATGACGTGGCTTTCCCACGTAAAATAAAATAATTTTTTTTAACACATCATTAAATAGTAATAATAATAATAATAATTTTTTAATTCTCATTTTATCCCTCCCACCACGACACCGCTCACTGCCTCAACAAGAACCACTTCATCCCTCCAGTCCCGGCCCCAGCTCCGTCGTCGACTGTGTCTCAACCGCCCACGACTTCTCTCACACAGTACTGTTTCTTCCCTTCTCCTCCTTGTTGTGATCATTGCTTCTACAACATTCATCGTCGAGGGGAGGCGTTTGCAAAAGCACAAACACCTGGCGTGGAAGAGAGGCTCGACGATGCAAGGCGGCAGCAACAAAATGGCTGCGCTGGTGAGCCTGGAAGGAGACGACACAAGCCGATCCTCTCGCACGATGAGCACATCGTTAGGGTGGCCGCCAGGAACTGCATGAAGAGTGGCGCCGACGGCGCCGAGAACATCTTGAGCGCCTTCAGCTCCTGCAACTCCTTCTGCATGCTCTGGTTCTCAATCGTCAACGTCTCGTAGCACGTACCTCTTTAGGAACTCGCAATCCACTTCTGTTTGCTTCAGCTTCGTCCTGTATATAAAACAATGGATGAGATGGCAGTGATCACTTTTTCTTCTTCTTATTTTTTCGCAAACAAAGTTATATAAGGATCGATTTCATTAGAGTAATTCATGTGCCTTGCTCTTTTGTTCTGAAACCATACTTCGACTTGCCGCGATCAGAGATTTAGTTGCTTCGCCAAGGCTTGCTTTTGTTTCTGGTGATGATCGACACATAATATGTAACGCTCAAAAACCTAAAAATAATATTTTATTCTTAAGCAGAGGATCGTGGGCTCGAGTTAGCGCGTATTAGCGTAGATAGCTTCGGGATTGAACCCGGATAAGCAAATTATGTAGAAAAAATTTATTTGTCATATTTCTATGATAGAGCATGCTAGGGTGATAGAGGGTCTTGAGACAAATTTAGTGGTTCAATCAGAACTCGAATCGGAGTTAGAACGGGTTAGATATGGGCCGTTTAAGTCGATTAACTAGATGAGGGGCAATTTGGTCATTTGGGGCCCAACAAGCCCCCATAAAATAGAACCTAGGGCGTGCGGCCAGGGGTTTAGCCGCACGTCACCCGAGGCCTAGAGAGAGGAGAGAGAGGGTGATGCAAGAGGAGAGGAAGAGCCGTCGGAGCCAAGATTTTGCGAGTTCGTCGGCGTTCATCGTAGAAAGATCCCTAGCTTCTTCTTCCTCCCCGGTTTCTCCAAAAGGTGAGTGGGTTTAGCCCTTTTTCTCCAATTTTCTTGAACTGAATCGGATAATCGTATAGAGGATTTTATCGTGATCATTAGAATTCTATCGGATCAATTTTTGGGCGATTGGCTGCCCCCTTTCCTTGTTGTGCCACCCCTCTTCTCCTTTGATTTCTTGATGAAATCTTGATGAATCTTGTTGGTTGTTACCAATTCTTGATGCTTGGTTGATACCTTGATGAAATGAGGATGATATGGTGAATTTAGGATATGTCGCCTCCGTTAGGAGGGTCCTTAAGAACCCTAGGGTGGCCGGCTATGTTAGGGGAAATTTCTAGAGGACCTATATAAATTCACACATAGGGAACACACTCTTAGGGTATATTAATTATATCTAATTGTTGTAAGAATTATAGAGACTTACAATTAGAAAATTAAGGATCCTAGGGACACTTAGAAACATTGGAACCTAGGATGACGTGTGGAGGAGTTGACCCTAAGGGAACCTAAGGGGGCCGAACCACTCCTTGCCAATTAGGGCATTCGGGTGAGGGAGGTAGGCCGACCCTAAGGTACATAAGGCGGGGTTAAAACGTGTATGATCACTAAGAGGTAATACCTTGTTCTAGGATCACTTATGTTCTTATTTCCTTACCTACGTGCTCATGTTTTATACTTGTGGTGTTGTGCACATTGTGTATGTTTAGTCGGTTGGCATGTTCCTACATTGTGGATGCACTATATTTTTCCTTTTGTATAACTTGCTTAATTATATTGAATCATTATGCATTATGAGTACATTATGATATAAGTGTGGGGGTGATCTATGGCACGAGGATGTGGAGGTTGAGGTATGTCCTCAACATATCTCTTATTATCTATTGAGTAGCACATCTTTTCTTCATTCATATATACCTGCGTGTATTGTGATGTGCTTGTTGCATTCCTCGGAAGCCTCGCTGGTGAGGGGAGGATATGCCCCAAAGAGACAACGTTGGTCTTATTTCGGAAGTCCGGGTGGTGAGGGGAGATCATACTCCAAAGAGACAGTCCGAAGACCCCACCGGTGAGGGGGACGTATGCCCCAAAGAGACGGATTAGAAGAGCCAATGTCGGTGAGGGGAGAGCCTGCCCTAAAGAGATGACACTGAGCTGGGTGGTAGTTCGGTGACCACCCGTCTACCTACCCTACGTGGCTATTGGACTGACGGGTCTGGAGGAGGTGCATTCATGTGATTGAGGCATTGCATTGGCATTACTTTATTCATGTGTTATATTTATTCACCTGTTGGTGGTTGTTTATCATGCTCATAGTGGTGGTAGACTTATGATATTCATCCTCATGTTCCTGCTATGTTCAAATGTTTGTTTATGTTTGTTTATGTTGTTTTGGTTTTTACACGATGATGATATGGATTGTTGGCCCAAGGGTTCCCCTAGGCTTCGATCTCTATTTTGATGATAACAAACATGTATTTACCATATGTGTGTGTAGTCTTGAGTTCAGGTTGAGGTTGCGATAAGCACGCGAACTTCGCTCGGAGAATCGTAAAAATCGTCAAGAATGACTCAGATGCAGATCAAGTAGATTCCTTGTAATATATCCCTAGGATCTCATCCCAAGTCTATTTGTAAAGTTATCCAAGTCAAAACTTGGTAACAAAACCCATGAAAAAGCGTGTAACAAAGTAAATGTAAAAATCAACCTCAGCCTAGGTTCGATCGACTGGTCGGTCGATCGAACAAGACAGAAAAATGAAAGTAGCCACTTCGATCGACCGGTCGATCAACCGAACAAGGCCAAAAACTGGTAGTGGCTACTTTGGTCGACCGGTCGATCGACCGAACAAGGCCAAAATCTGGTAGTGGCTAATTCGGTCGACTGGGCAACAAAGGATTTAAATCGAGATCAATTCGGTCAGCCATCCGGTCGACCGAACATGGCTGTAGAAAGGTAGAACGCCAGCGGTCGCTTGGCGGTCGATCGGTCGGTCGACCGACGATCAACCGACAAGCGATCGATCGGCGTCCAACGGGCAGAAAAACGCCCGTTGGAGCGTTGTTCCGTTTGAGGGGTTATAAATACCCCTCACCAGCCTTCATTAATTCTTCTTAACCATTGATTAAAGCTTTCAAAGAGAGATTTGTGCCTTCTAAGCTTGATTTGCTCGCGCTTGATTCTCCGATCGACGACTTCTTTCAAACGCTCATCTTCCCTCAACTCCGGCTTAGATTCGATCTCAACGACTTGTGGAGTTGGAGGCATTGAATGCTTGGAAAAGAGCTCTTCGTTGTGGTTTACTCTTTAGCTCTTTTCATTGTAATTTTACTTGTTACATGAACTTGATTTTCATTGATTAGCTTGCTAGGTGTGCTAGTGTAAACACTTAGGGTTTTCTTTGTAGAATTGTGTTTTGCCTAGGTGAATAGTTTTGAGGAGTTCTCAAAGGGTTGAGAACCGAGTCCTAGGTTGTATTCAAAGGGAAACAGAAGGTCTATAAAGAATTTGTTTAGAAATCCTTGGTGTAGAGCCAAGATAGTGGAGTAGGCGATTGACGAACCACTATAATTTATTGAGTTTGCATTGCCTTGTGTGATTGCTTATAATTGTGTTTCATACTTGTTAACGAATATCATTTAGTTGCACTTACTTTCGTTTGAAGTTGGAATTGACTTTAAAAAAATTGTTAAAAGTCACCCAACACTATTCAACCCCCAACACTAGTGTGGGTATTCACTCAATATGGATGATTGAAGACTAATCTACTCACTAAGTCCCAATGGACTTACCCCTCATTTTTGTTTCTTTTCAGCACATAAGCGAGATCAGAGAGATACTGGGGTGCAGTAGCACGGCTGGTGGTGCCAGGACACCGGGTCTCATGATATGTCATGGTCGAGGGGGATACTCGAGTCGTTTTCTCTTTCTTGAGTTATTGAGTCATGCCGACTCGGCTTATTATATTTCCGCACTTTTATTACTTTGAGGTGTCTTTGTTTAGTAATTAAACTTTTGAAATCGATTTGAACATTTAGTTATTTATTGAGTTGGTAGTTTGGGGTTTTTTTTGAAAATAAATGTTTTTATAAATCCTTGAAAGGTTATTAAATGTTCAGGTCTGGTTTGTTGTTTATGTGGTTTGGTTTGGGTTAGGCTTCGGGGTACATGGCGTACCCTGGCCGGTCATACCTGATTTGGGGTGTGACATAATAACATATAACTCGATCGATGCATCAATCTATAGATGCACATTGAAAGGCAAATTAGGATGGACGATGATCAATTAATTGATCTTATCGGATTAAGAGTACTGTGTTCCTTGAAGCGGTCCTCCAACAAGGTGGACTGCTCCTATGGTAAGCATGAGCTTCTTCCTGGCGCTGATGTTGTCCTCCTCGTCGTTCCCGCAAGACGAGCCACGCTCCACCTCCCCGTGTCCTTCTCCTTCTTAATGTTGGAGAAATGACCACACTAGAGGGGGGGGATGAATAGTATGTTTACTAATCTTAAACTTAATTTTGATTTTAATCGTTTTCTTGATTACTTATGTTAATGCACTATTTGACTAAATGAATGCGGAAGCGAATAAAACAAGTCAAGTAATCGATACGCAAAGTAAGCAATGCAAACATAATGATTTATAGTGGTTCGGCTCCAATGCCAACTCCACCACCTAAACACCCCACTTAGGATTTCCAAATGAGTTTAACTAGATTAATTAGTTTCCTTACAATGAGGATTTTACGCCGGAAAGTCTCCGCTCTCAAATCGAATGCACTTTCACACCCGGAAGTATCCCGCCTTCCTACTGAGAGCACTCTCCCACCTCAATCTAAGGACAACTCAACTAATCTTAGTAAACTATATTTACACCGGTGGAATTAAGCCTTAACACCAAGGTAACCACCAACTCAATCAAACCTAGCAATCTAGGTTTACACAAATTCAAATACAATGAAATAAACACCAAAATACAACAATAATGAGAGCAATTAATAAACAATATAAACTTAGCTCTCAAACAAGATGTCATAGCTCCTCTTGATGACTTGAAGATGAATCAAAGCAAGCTCAAAGTCAATATCAATGTTTCTATGCTCAAAGCTAGGGTTCTTTGCAAAGATGGCTCAAGTATTTTTGTAGATATGCAAGGAGTGGCTCTTTGAGGCTTAGAGGCATCAACATTGGCTGAGGAGAGAGTTTGGGGTGAGTATTTATAAACCCCCCCAACAAAATGGCTCGTTAACGAGATTTTTCTGCATGTTGGCGACGCCCGGTAGCTTATCGGTCGATCATCAATCGACCGACCGAGCGACTACTGAGCGACCGAAGGCATTATGCCCATTCTGGGCATCGGTCGGTCGATCGAAATGCCTTCTCCTTCTATCGATCGACCGACCTAGGCAGGGCAGACTGCTTGGTTAGGCTAGTTTTTTTGCTTATTTGCTCATTTTTGGGTTCCGTATTCGCTAAGTCTACTTATATAATATTTCTTAACTTTAAGTTAATAATTTTAAAACATAAATGTTATATAAGGATTACTCTCATTTAGATTCAATAAAAATATCTAAAAAATCAAAATCTAACTTTTGGGGTCTAGTACATGTTGATTAAAAGCCCACACTAGAATGAGGGGTTGAATAGTGTTGGGTTACTTTTTCCTTCCACTTCGATTTCTTTTTGAATCAATTCTAATTTCAACCAAACGTAAGTGCAACTAAGTGATGTTCGTTAGCAAGTATGAAACACAATTATAAGCAAACACACTGAGCAATGCAAACACACTGAGCAATGCAAACACACTAAGCAATGCAAACACAAGAAAGTATAGTGGTTCGACCAACCGCCTACTCCACTACCTTGGCTCCACACCAAGGATTTCAAACTAAATCCTTTATAGACTTTGTGTTGCATTTTGAATACAACCGATGACTCGGTTCTCAACCCTTTGAGAACTCCTCAAACTTATTCACCTAGGCAAAACACAATTCTACAAAGTAAACCCTAAGTGTTTACACTAGCACACCTAGCAAGCTAATCAATGAAAATAAAGTTCAAATAACAAGTTAAATTACAATGAAAAGAGCTAAAGAGTAACCCACAACAAAGAGCTCTTTTCCAAGCCTTCAATGCCACCAATTCCACAAGACGTTGTGATCGAATCGAAGCCGGAGTTGAGGGAATATGAGCGCTTGAGAGAAGTCGATGATCAGAGAATCAAGCGCGAGCAAATCAAGCTTAGAAGACACAAATCACACTTTGGAAGCTTATCTAAATGGTTAGAGAGCTTTAATGAAGGTTGGTGAGGGGTATTTATAACCCCTCCCATGGAACGGCTCTTCAACGGACATTTTTTTCGCCCGTTGGAAGCCGACCGGTCGCTTGCCGATCGATCGTCGGTCGACCGATCGATCGACCGCCCAGCGACCGCTGGCGTTCTGGCCTTCTGCAACTATGTTCGGTAGACCAGAGGGTCGACCAACTTTATCGTGTTTTAAATCCTTTACAGTCTGGTCGACCGAAGTAGACACTACTAGATTTTGGTTTTGATCGGTCGACCGACCGATCGACCGAAGTAGCCACTACCAAAATTCGGCCTTGTTCGGTCGACCGATCGGTCGACCGAAGTGGCTACTGCCGATTTTTTGCCTTATTCGATCGACCGATCAGTCGATCGAACTTGGGACTGAGGTTGATTTTTACATTTACTTTGTTACACGCTTTTTCATGGGTTTTGTTACCAAGTTTTGACTTGGATAACTTTACAAATAGGCATGAGACGAGATCCTAGGTATATATTACAATGAATCTACTTAATCTGCATCCGAGCCTTTCTTGACAATTTTTGCGATTCTCCGAGCGAAGTTCGCGTGCTTATCGCAACCTCAACCTGAACTCAAAACTACACACACATATATTAAATACATATTTGTTATCATTAAAATAGAGATTGAAGCCTATGGGGAACCCTTGGGCCAATAATCACCCCCTTTTTGATGATGACAAACACAACATGAAATTTTATATAAAAGAAGACTCTAAGTATCATTTGTGAGTTTGAGTTAAGCCATACACAACTTAGTTCATAATTTAACATATACTCTCCTATCAATATGCATATTATGCTTGTAACTCCTCATATCTATATACATCATAAAACAAATGTGACCTTTACTTTTTCTCCCCATTTTGACATTAATCAAAAAGGGCAAGAACTAAGACACTATTAATGAGTTCCATCATTAAAATCAAGAAAATCATAAAATTTAGCATCATCTACCACTATAGTCCTTCCTATCAATGTAAGCCTATACAAGGCAATACATAAGTGTGATGATACCATATGAAATATAATTTTTCAAAAGACATGTATAATTTTTTATTTTTAACCACTAGGAAAAGCACAAATTCCTAATTGCATTCTTAAGTTTGTAAAACTTTCTTCACCTAAGGGTTTTGTGAATATATCCACAAGTTGTTTGTCGGTGGATACGAATTCCACGGATATATTTCCCTTGGCAATATTATCCCTAAGAAAATGGTGTCTTAGGTCAATATGCTTGGTCCTAGAGTGTAAAATATGATTTTTTGTTAAGTTGATTGCACTAGTGTTCTCACAATGTATAGGTATACAAGAATACTTAAGTCCATAATCCAAAAGAGTTTGTTTCATCCAAAGGACTTGAGCACAACAACTAGCCGCAGCGATGTATTCCGCTTCGGTGGTTAAAAGTGCAACAAAGTTTTTTTTCTTTGAAAACCAAGAGACAAGACTCATCCTTAGGAATTGACAACACCCACTAGTACTTTTTCGGCATCCAAAAAACCAATTAAATCGAAAGATGTATTACATAGATACCATAATCCTAAGTCAATCGTGTCCTTCAAATATCTCAATATGCGTTTGACCGCATTCAAGTGAGACATTCTAGGACAAGATTGAAACCTAGCACATGCACAAACACTAAATATGATATCGGGTCTACTTGCAGTTTAATAGAGAATGCTACCAATCATACCTCGATATCATTTTTCATCTACTTTGACACCATCTTCATCTTTGTCAAGCTTGATGGATGTGCTCATTGGTGTAGAAGCTATATTGGCTTCATTCATTCAAAACCTTTTGATGAGCTCCTGTGTATTTAGCTTGATTTATGAAAATTCCTTTGTTGGTTTGCTTGATTTGGAGACCAAGCATGAAAGAAAATTCTCCCATCATGCTCATCTCAAACTCTTCTTGCATGCACTTTGCAAACCACTCACAAAGCAATTCATCAATAGCACCAAATATTCACTACAACAAGTATAGTAAATGGTGACATTCTTTTTCTTTTTTAAGGGCGCTTTTTTGCGTCACTAATTACCTCACCGACGCTACTTACAAGCGTCTCAAATTATTGTGTCCCCAATAATTTTTAAGACGCAATGGTCTAGCGTCAGTGATTTTTTGCGGAGACGCTTTTTAATTGCGCTTCCAATGCAACTCGCGGCGCTTTGATTAAAAGCGTCTCCTGAATAATATTTGGGACGCAAAGGCTTGGCATCAGTGATTTTCAACAAAGATGCTTTTTAGGAGCATTTCCAATGCAACTTACTTATTCGAGACGCAAATGCCTAACGTTAGTGATTTCTGACGATGACGATTTTTAATTACGTCTTTAATGTAACTCGCAACACTTTTACTAAAAGCATCTCCCAACTGATATTTGTGATGCACATGCCTTTGCGTCTCAAATATTAATATATAATATAATATTATTATAATATATATATATATATATATATAAATCTATTATTTGAAATAAATTAATATATATTTAATTAATATGAAATATATATTAATTCATATTAATATATAGAAAAATATATATTGTATTATATATTAATCTATGAGTAGAACAAATAAAATCTCAAAAACCAAATGTATCAACACAATAATCTCGGCAAGGTTCAAATGAAACATTAAAAAGTGAATAGCCTATTCCAAGCCAAATTTGTAAAGCTAACATCACATAGTAGGTCTAGCACATCCTCAAACAATAATATTAACATCCTCAAGCTCTCAGTTTTCCTCAAGCCTCCAGATACTACTGTGTCTTGCATTATACTGGTTTGCTAAAGACATTTGTCTAATATCTTATTCCCCAGGAGGCATTCAGAGTTGTCCTACAGATTATGACAGAGTTTTAGAAGATGACTTCACACAAAGTGACAACAGAAATAAAGTGAGGGCAGAAGTGAAGATATATGGAATACCTAAAAAATATTGTATCCTAGTAACAATAAACATCCCATAAACATCCAAGAGCAAGACTTTTTTACCCCCTTGTTACTTGGTTAACTTATGAAACTGAAATCCTAACTAAAGACAATATTAAGAATTCCTACCAAATAAATTTCAAAACAAAGAGATGCCTAGAATAAACTTTGCATGTATCACCTGATATTAGAAAACATGATTAAAGACCCAAAAAATTGTTAAACATTAAACATAAGTCTTTCCATCGTATGCTACTGATGACAAAAAGGTGTCCCGCAATCCATACAATGGGCAGATTGAGTTTTGGTAAGTGGCCCAGGCTCCACCTCCATCGCAACTTCATTCCAATCTTTAATTCGATCATTAGGATCCCTATATGAAATGCCCTGACGCTCATATGCAAGGAAACCACGATGTTTGACAACACTATCAACCTATGTTGGCCTATCCAATGTCGCATGAACTTCCTCCTTCTGTGCATTCAAAATCAATAGTAAGACATGATAGTAACTTATAACCAAAAATGACAAGATAGATATGAAAGAACTAGATACTATAGACATGGAGTTTCTAACAAATACGAGTACTACTCTATATAGTCTATATAAGACATGATGCTTTGACATAAATCACAATAAAAAAAATGAAAAGATGATTCAGAACATCTAAATAGAACTCCCAAGAAATGGTTTACCTTCTTTACCTAGCAACTGCGAACATTTTAGATTATCCAAATGCATCTTTACCTAGCAACTCTTTTTCTTCTTTCTTCTGAGCTTCTTTGGCAGCTTCCTCTATGTGCACAGGATACAATATTTTGTATAGTGGTTGCACAGGATGACCATTTGCTAGCACACCTATGCGAGCCATTTGTATAGCAAATAAGGGAGAGTTCCTGCCTTATATGTGCAGATGTTTTTTAGAGAAGATTAAACATTACAATTATATGAAGGGGCTTCGCAAACTTCATCGGAGCAATGTGAAATAAGTACAACAAGTACACTTATAACATCAAGGTCTACTTTTTCTACAAGATTAAGGTATAACTCACTACAATATTATATCATGTTCAAAGACGAAAACAAAGAAAACATATTAAGAAACAAAATTTTGCCAAGTCAGATTCATGACAATTGTCAGTCAACTGGCTTGCTGCTTATGCTGCTCAACTATGGATACATTCATGCACCTATGCTTCTAGTGCTCAGAGAAGTCCAAATTGATTGAAGTATCAACAAATAATTTCTCCTTTTGTCGGCAAACTACTACTCATTTGGCCTTGTTTAAACAATAATATGAATGGAAATGCAATAGTCAAACTCAAATATACTATTATTCAAGGTTGACTTTCGAATGAACAAAAAGGAATTATCTTTGCGTTGTGTCTTGAAACAGCTGCTTCAGACTTGGAAGCGAGAATCCTGGAATCACTGCAAGCAAAGCTTAGGTGTTTTCACTGCTCTGCTATAGGACAATGAGCCACAAACAATAAATTTAAGTTTTAGACCAATGAGCCACAAACAATAAATTTGAGTTCTACTGAAAGAGAATTAACCACCTTTTCTAAAGCAGCTTGATTGATCAAGGGACATGCAAACGGAAGCAAAAAGCTATGTTCATCTTTCCACCATGTGACAAAAGCTATGTTCAGTCTTAAACCTAGATAGGTCATCAACTACTTGGACTGGTTTCTAACTTAGACCTATTTCAGAGGTGAAGAAATTTAACAGATCTGCAGTTTGGTTCACATAACAAATGGTCAAAATAGCTACAACTCTATTCTTGTTCTTGATAAAGGGAAGAATTAAAGACAACAATTCCAGGCTCCACCAGCTAAGAACCTTGTGCACTTCAGTTTCCATAAAAAGTTGAGTGTTAAGAAAAGACCCAAAACATGAATTTAGTATGATAAACAGTCGTGCTCAATCAAGCTACATTCTAAGACAATTAAAAACATGTATTCTTGAATGTTAAGATTAGAACACAATTTTAGATATATGCAAATTCATATCAAGCAGGCTATTTATATTTAGCTTTGTAAGTTTGCACACATCAGGTCAGTCAAATAAAATATAGATTTTAAAACACGAAGCATCTTGTCAGACAAAAGTAAGGTACAGAAAACTAAAAGGAAATAAGCAGAATAATAAACTAAATTACCCCTAAGGAAGCATTTAAATGTACATGGAAGAACATACGAAGCCCAAACTGTAACTCTTTCCAATCCTTACAACACAGAATGAGTCAAAAAGAGAAGCGAAGATTAAACATAGTATAAAACATGATAAAACCGAATAAAACACGATATAATCGAAGAAAACACAGTAGAGAGGAGGCTCATTTTATACTGTGATTGCAAATCACCTCACATCTTCACGACGCCGTGGAGAAGGTGTCACAATCGTCACAGAATCGAGGAAGAAAACAAAATCATAGAATCGAAGAATTAGAGAATCAAATACTAGATACCAGAAATCGGAGAATCGGATAATCGAAGAATCGAAGAATCGGAGAATCGATGAAAAAATTCATACCAGATATAACAGAAATCGAGGAACTTCGTGCCCTAAACGAAGAGGAACTCTGTGCCCTCAAACAGAGAGGAAGAGGAAGATTTTCGCATGGCGGAGGTCTCGGGTGACCAAGTTTCCAAGGAGGTCGGCGCCCTGGGCGAGGATGCGGAGGAGTCCCCGGCGCTTTCCCCACCTCGGTGATGCGTTGAAGGACGAGGAGGAGGAAGAGGAGGAGGAGGAGGAGGGGAAGTCGAGGGTGGCGCGGCGGTGGAGGGACTTGGACGATGATGGGAGCGGCGGCGCAAGCAAAGAGACGGAAGCGGATGCGGGAGTGAAGAGGATGTGGGAGATGACGAAGAGGATGCGGGAGGTGGGAAGATGAAGATTGGCAGAGCAGGAGGAAAATAGAGTTTCGGGTTTAGATCGGCAGATGCGTGGGGAGAAGAAGAGGAAAGCGAGATCGGGAGGAAAATGGGAGAGGGTTTCACGCGGAGAGAAGGAAGCGGGGAAACATAAATGGCGAAACAAATAAAACAGAGACGCATGTAAATTGAATCTTTAATTTTCGGAGACAAATTATGTATTTAATTTTAAATCGGTTGCACATATAAATTACGTCTTAATTTTTAAATCAGAGAGTATATAAATCGCGTGTCCAATTTTAAACCAAAGAGGGTATATAAATTGGCGCCTCTAATTTTAAATCAGAGATACATATAAATTGTGTCTCTAATTTTAAATCGGAGACGCATATAAATTGACGTTTCTAATTTTAAATCGGAGACGCATATAAATTGACGTCTGTAATTTTAAATCGGAGATGTATATAAATTATGTTTAATTTTAAATTGGAGACACGTATAAATTATGTCTCTAATTTTAAATCAAAGACATATATAAATTGACGTCTCTAATTTTAAATCAGATGCGCAATATAAATTACGTCTCTAATTTTTTTAATTCAGAAACATAATATAAATTGTGTCTCTTATTTTTAAGAAATTGGGGACGCAATGTAAATTGCGTCTTTAATTTTGAGACGCTCGTAATAAAATCTCTAATCGAAAAAAATTGTGATGCTAAGAAAAAATGTATCCCCAGTTACAACAGAAAAGATGATGTTTTTTTAGCGTCTCCAAATAATATGGATTTTAAAATTTTGGCAACGCTAATAAAAGCGTCCCTGCAATTGCGTTCTTAAAGGTTCATTTTCTTGTAGTGATTATATCATCAACATAAATTTGCATGAGTAAAATATCATTTTCATTATGTTTTATAAAAAGAGAGACATCGGCTTTTCCAATGCTAAAGCCTTGATCTATCAAAAATGTAGAAAGCCTTTCATACCAAGCCATTGGGGCTTGTTTTAAGCCATATAAAGCATTTTTAAGTTTAAAAATATGATTTGAAAACTCAAAACTTTCAAATCCGGGGTTGTTCAACATAAACATCTTCATCGATAAAACCATTTAAAAATGCACTTTTAACATCCATTTGAAAAAGTTTAAAGCTTTTAAAACTAGCATAAGCTAAAAACATGCGAATTGCCTCTAATCTAGCTACGAGAGCATAAGGTTCATTATATTCTATTCCTTCTTCTTGATTGTACCATTGAGCCACTAACCTAGCTTTGTTTCTAATGACTAAACCTCATTCATCTAACTTGTTTCTAAACACCTATTTAGTCTCAATCACTGTTTGTCCGCTAGGTCTAGGTACTAGTCTCATATTTCATTCCTAACAGATTGTTTAAGTTATTCTTGCATAGCTATTACCCAAAATTCATCTTCTATTGCTTCCTTAATGTTTTTTGGTTCTACTTGAGATATGAACGCTACAAATTGACAAATATTCTTAAGTTTAAAGCGCGTTACCACTCCTGTTGATGGTTCTCCAATGACTTGATCCATTAGATGATCCCTTATCAATCGATACCCTTTGGGGAGAGGTGGTAGAGCTTCTTCTTCTTCTTCTTCATCTTGAGGTAGAGTTGAGGATGAGGGTTCTTCATGTTGAGTTTCCTCATTGTTTTTATCCTCAACCTCTTTGTCATGAAATGTGAGTTCCTCAAGTTCCTCACATACATTCACAATCTTAACATTTCTAGAAGAATCATTAATTTCATCAAATGTAACATGCATAAATTCTTCAACAATCATAGTTCTACGATTATAGACTCTATATGCCTTAGAACTATTGGAGTAACCTAGAAAAATACCTTCATCGAATTTAGAATCAAATTTTTCTAAATACTCCTTAGTGTTTAAGATAAAGCATTTACATCCAAAAACATGAAAATATTTCACACTTAGGATTTTATCATTCTAAAGCTCAAAATGTGTTTTCTTGATTTTAGGTCTCTATGAAACACGATTAAGCACATAACAAGAAGTATTTATGGCTTCGGCCCAGAAGTACTTGAGCAAATTATTTTCATAAAGTATGGTCCTAGCCATCTCTTGTAAGGTTCTATTCTTCCTCTCAACCACCCTATTTTGTTGAGGGGTCCTAGGGGAAGAAAAGGTATGCTCAATACCCAATTCATTACAAAATTTAGAAAATTTTTCATTTTTAAATTTTCCTTCATTATCACTTCTAATTTTCAAAATTGAAATTCCTTTCTCATTTGTAACTCTCCTGGCAAATTTTTTGAAGAAGTCAAAAGTTTTATTTTTCTTAGCTAAAAAGAAAACCCATGTAAATCTCGAGAAATCATCAACCAACACATAGCACTATAGTTTTCCACGTAGACTAGCTACATCACACGGATCAAAAAGATCCATGTTCACAAGTTCAAGTGTTCTGGATGTGCTTATTTAATTAATGATATGAAATGAAGACTTAACTTATTTACCTAGTTGACATGCATCCCAAAGTTTGTCTTTTTCAAATTTTATCTTAGGTAATCCTTTAACTAAGTCCTTCTTAGATATTTTTTGGATGAGGCTCATGCTAGCATCTAAGATGGGGATTAGGCAAAATATTTAAAACTAATGTGTAAACATTTTCTTGCCTATTTCCAATAAACACAATGTCATTAGATGGTGCACTTCTAATAATGCATTTAGATGCTTCAAAAATGATTACATATCCATTATCACACAATTGAGATATGCTAATCAAATTATGTTTTAACCCATCAACTAGTAAGACATTTTTAATGCATGAGTAGGGGAGTATACCTATATCACCAATGCCAACAATCTTACCTTTGGCATTGTCTCCAAATGTCACATGTCCACCATCTTTGCTTTGTAGGGTTGCGAAAAGATTAATATGACTCGTCATGTGTTTTGAGCAACCTCAATCCAATATCCATGTGCTTCTACTTGCTTGAGGATGCTTCTCCATCTACAAAAGGAGAAGAGATAATTTTAGGTACCCAAATCTTCTTGGGTCCTTGAGTGTTAGTCATCTTAGGAACCCAAGTGAATCTAGCATGAGGGTTCCTCCTTAGTGCACAATCTCTAGCCATATGATCAAATATATCACATGAAAAACAACTTTCATTAAACTTTCTTGGATTGTGTGTGTGAGCATGGAAGTGTGCATGAGCATGATTCCTTGATGACTTTGTAGCATGAACAACCTTAGGCATGACATTTTGTAAGGTTGTCATTTTTTCATTTAACATGCAAAGTTCCTTTTTTAGATTTAGCATGCTATCATTCAAGTGCTCTACTTGATCACTTAAGTATTTATTTTCATTCTCCAATTTTTTGTTTTCATTCTCTAAGTTTTTCTTAGCATCATCTAGGGCATGCTTTTCTTTGTTAAGGGTATCTGCTTCTTTCCTTAATTCATTGCATGAGAGTAGCAAGTTACCATTTTCAAGCTCTAAAGATTTGTTGCCCTTTTTAAGCTCTTTAAACTTGTTCCTAATAGCATTAAATTCATCATGAATTTGATCAAATTCATTTTCTAGTTCTTCTTGCGTAAATGAAAGCTCACCAAATATAAATCTTACTTCGTTGTAATTTGCAATGAGACAAAGATTTGCCTTTTCACTCTTGGAGTCTTCTTCACTTGACGAAGACTCACTTTCATCCTACGAAGCCATCATTGCGTTCTTTTTCTTATTGTATTTGTCCTTTTTGTGAGGGTTAGAGGTGGAAGCCATCTTGAGAAGTGGGCAATCCTTCCTTAGATGCCCGATTTTGTTGCAATTGAAGCATGTGTAGCCTCTTCTTCCCTTTCTCATGCCTTCTCTCATGAAGCTCATGAATCTTCTTGCCAACATTGCCATCTCTTCAAAATCATCCGTCTCTTCCTCGAATGATGAGGATTCTTCACCCCGGTGTAATGCTTTTAAGGTAATGGTCTTGCCTTTGGGAGCATCTTCCTCCTTGTATTGCTTCATATGGGCCTCATATGTCATGGGAGACCCAATGAGCTGGGGGATCTTCAAGGTGCTCGTATCCTTTGCTTCCATGATTGTGATGACCTTGGGCTCCCAAGCTTTTGGAAGGGAACAAAGGAGCTTTCTTACCATCTCCTCTTCTCTTATCTCTCTACCAAGGTTAGCTAATCCATTTGTAATATTTTGAAATCAAGTATACATGGCATCAATAGATTCATGCGATAATATTTTGAACATTTCATAATCATGCATGAGTAAGTTTATCTTAGATTCCTTAACTTATGAAGTACCTTCATATGTAGTCTCTAAGACTTTCCAAAGTTCATATGTAGACTTACAAGTAGAAATTCTGTTAAACTCATTAATAGATAGGCCATAATATAATGCATTGACAGCCTTTGCATTTGCATTAAAGAGTTTAATCTCTTCTTGATCCCACTCATCCATATCCTTAGTTGATTGCTTATACTCTACTTGAATCATTCTCCATACATCCATGCCTAGTGATTGTAGGAAGCCATTCATACGTATCTTCCAATAGGCATAGTTGTTTCCATCGAACAATGGTGGAGTATGAGTAGAGGACCCTTGAGCTAGTTGAATTTCACTAGTCATTCTAACTTGTAGGGTAGATGGTTAAATCTAATCCTACGACCTTGCTCTGATACCAATTGTTGAGTGAAAGCCCACACTAGAAGGGGGGGTTGAATAGTGTTGGGTTACTTTTTCCTTCTACTTCAATTTCTTTTTGAATCAATTCCAACTTCAACCAAACGTAAGTGCAACTAAGTGATGTTCGTTAGCGAGTATGAAACACAATTATAAGCAAACACACTAAACAATGTAAACACTCTTGTATAGTGGTTCGGCCAACTGCCTACTCCACTACCTTAGCTCCACACCAAGGATTTCAAACTAAATCCTTTATAGACTTTGTGTTTTCCTTTGAGAACTCCTCAAACCTATTCACCTAGGCAAAACATAATTCTCCAAAGTAAACCCTAAGTGTTTACACTAGCACACCTAGTAAGCTAATCAATGAAAATAAAGTTCAAATAACAAGTAAAATTAAAATGAAAAAAGCTAAAGAGTAAACCAAGGCTAAGAGCTCTTTTCCAAGCTTTCAATGCCATCAACTCCACAAGACGTTGTGATCGAATCGAAGCCGGAATTGAGGGAAGATGAGCGCTTGAGAGAAGTCGACGATTGGAGAAGCAAGCACGAGCAAATCAAGCTTAGAATGCATAAATCACACTTTGGAAGCTTATCTCAATGGTTAGAGAGCTTTAATGAAGGTTGGTGAGGGGTACTTATAACCCCTCCCATGGAACGGCTCTTCAACGGGCATTTTTTTCGCCCGTTGGACGCCGACCGGTCGCTTGCCGGTCGATCGTCGGTCGATCGATCGATCGACCGCCCAGTGACCGCTGGCGTTCTGGCCTTCTGCAGCTATGTTCGGTAGATTAGAGGGTCGACCAACTTTATCGCGTTTTAAATCCTTTGCTGTCCGGTCGACCGGTCGTTCGACCGAAGTAGACACTACCAGATTTTGGCTTTGATTGGTCGACCGACCGATCGACCAAAGTAGCCACTGCCAGAATTCGGCCTTGTTTGGTCGACTGACCGGTCGACCGAAGTGGCTACTGCCGATTTTCTGCCTTGTTCGATCGACCGACCGATCGATCGAACTTGGGCCGAGGCTGATTTTTACATTTGCTTTGTTACACGCTTTTTCATGGGTTTTGTTACCAAGTTTTGACTTGGATAACTTTACAAATATGCTTGAGATGAGATTCTAGGGATATATTTCAAGGAATCTACTTAATCTGCATCCGAGCCTTTCTTGATGATTTTTGCGATTCTCCGAGCGAAGTCCGCGTGCTTATCGCAACCTCAACCTGAACTCAAAACTACACACACATATATTAAATACATGTTTGTTATCATCAAAATAAAAATCGAAGCCTAGGGGGAACCCTTGGGCCAACAGTACAAATTTTTGAAAAACGGAAATTTTTTAATCTTTCGGGTCAAATATAGGAATCTACTTAATCTGCATCCGAGCCGTTCTTGATGATTTTTGCGATTCTCCGAGCGAAGTTCGCGTGCTTATCGTAACCTCAACCTGAACTCAAAACTACACACACATATATTAAATACATGTTTGTTATCATCAAAATAAAGATCGAAACCTAGGGGGAACCCTTGGGCCAACAGTACAAATTTTCAAAAAATGATTTTTTTTTAATCTTTCGGGTCAAATATAGGTAGGATAAAGGCTTCCAAAAAAATCCTTAAAAATACCTCGTTATCTAGTTTTTACCGAAGGATCAATTACCGACATTTTTGGTGCCAAGAAAATATCTAGGTTATATAGCCCTCCAAGAAGCTCCCTAAGATTAGTGAATTTCAAGGCCTTTTCTAATATACCTGGTTTTCATGTTTTGGAGTTTGGGTTTGGGTTTGGTTTTTGATTTTTTTGCATCATCATGAGGATTTACAGCACATGCTAGACACTCTAAACCTAAACTCTAAATTCCCGAAGAATCCTGAGCGTTGACGAGCGTCCTTGCCGATTTTTTCGATCGGGGACGTCGTGCGCTAATAGATATGGAACCTGAAAATAACTCTCCATGAAATCATTAGTTTCATATTTGTTATAATCAAAATCGAGATTAAGACTAAGGTACAAAACTTTAGGCCAATAATCTCTCCCTTTTTGATGATGACAAACATCCTTAAGAAAATATATCATTTAAGCATAAAGTACATCAACCATGGGATTTCTTCCCTTATCAATATGCATATCTATGAAAATAAACTGTCACGCCCCAACTCAGGGTCGCGTGACCGGCCAAGGTATGTGTCAGTACTTCGAAGCCTACCACATGCATTGACCAATCATATAAAGAAACAACACCGAACCAACGAGAGAGTCATGAAATAAAACGACGACCAAGCTTTATTAAAGTCGAAACAGTTTTAAGTTTAAAGAAAACAACTCAACTTTTCAAGGAAACATTTTAAGTTTGAAAGCAGTAAATATTTTACAAAGACCACTCAGTGCATGACCAACAACTCAAACAACACGACTATGACTACATGGATGCCTGCTACGAGATCTATGCCACCATCTGCCCTCCAGCTGCACCAAGCCACTAGGCCGTACCTCACTGGTCGGGCTCTGCAAAAAAAAAAACAAAATAGCAAACTGTGAGTTCACGAGGAACTCAATAAGCGGTTCTACCGAACCTCCACTTAAATCCCCGACAAGGTAACATATACAACAGAATGATATAGTTAAGGAGTTTAAGTTAACCAATTTGCCTGGTCATATAAGTAAATAAATTGGCCTCTTTGGTCCTTATCAAACTCAGTGTCATTCAACCACTATAGGCCTTAACATATGTAAGGGGGTTCGGCCATACCAAGCTCCCCCTCTCTACAAAACCAGGCCAGATCGGCCCCCACAAATCAGCCCAATGAGACATATATCATGTAAATAATCAAATCATCGGGTCTGTCGACTAGGATGGCCACTAATCTCAGGAACCCTCCAGGTTAGGAATAGCTAGTCCCACCCAACTTGGGTCTACCATTAGCGTGGCCCACTGACGAAATCTCAAGATCCTCCGCCACTTGGGTCTAACACCTAGCGGGCCCGCTGGTGCAATCTCAAGACCCTAATTACCGCTGAGTCGTGTGGTAGCTGTTCGGCTAATAACACTCCTCAGTAGACCATCTCAATCACAATACACAATCAGGGTTTCTTTAATAATTCCATTTTAGATTTTCGGGCATTACCCATACCCGACCCTTCCCTTGGGTTGCGCTAGTCGAACACTAATGTTTGCTATCTTTCCCTAGGTATGAAACCTAGCTAGTTTTATGCACTTTATTTCTTAATTGTAACTACCATTCATAAGCACGGAAATATCTACTTCTTGATTCATTTTAGCATATGAAACATAGGAAAAATGTGGTCTACAATTACCAACAATAATAACCATATAAATACCGAAATAAGAGATTAAATTCAACAATTAATTTCTAAATTTCAATAAGGAAACAAGGAGTATAACATGGCAAGGATTAGACACTAACATTAGAAAATAAATAAAATATTTCCATGATTCACATGCAATACTAAATCCTAACCATACATGTGCGTTCAAGAACATTTCCTTACAACATGACAATCTCAATCTATCACTATTAACAAATCATACATCGAATGAGTAATCTATAACATAAACAATGAAATAAAACTCTACATGTAAGCATGAACCAAGTCGAGCCCCTTTCCCCTCCTCACACCCACTCGGCCGAACCTAACCTAGGTTACTCATGCTCGACCGAGATTAATCATGGTGGAAGGAAAGGGTTTTAGGCCACAATTAAGAATAATCAAGCCACCAATCATGAAAAGAACTTGATCCGAGAGGTTACTGTGGGCGAAATGGTGACACTAGAGGGGGGTGAATAGTGTATTTACTAAATCAACTTTTAATCGTTTACTTAAATCGTTTAGGCAATTTGCAATTTTACGATCGAATGCGGAAGCGATAAATAATCAAGCAAATAAAACAAATAATTAAAAACAATGCAAACACAGATGATTTATAGTGGTTCGACCCCAATGCCTACTCCACTACCTAAGCACCCCGCTTAGGATTTTCAAACTAGATTTACTAGATTAATTAGAGTTTCCCTTACACAGAGGACTTTTCACTTGAAGAGTCTCACTCTCGACCTAAGGTACTTCCACACCCGGAATTCTCTGTCTTCTTATTGAGAGCACTCTTCCACCTCAACCCTAAGGGCCAACTAGAACTAATCCTAGTAACAACTAATTTTACAAAAGTGGCTTTACACCTAATACCAGGTAACCACTTATACCCACAAGACCAAACACCTGGTCTTCACACGCACAAATAAAAACAGTTCAAATAACAGATAAAATTGCAATTGAAAAGAGCTTAGAATGAAACCAATATTAAACGCTCTTTTGCAATCCTTCAATTCTTCAACTCGTCAAGAAGTAGAGCTTGAATCAACACCCGAGTTGAGTAGCAATTGGCGCTTGAAGATGAACTCGACAGAAGAATAGGTGCGCTTCAATCAATCACTTAGAAGGCTTAAATCTTCCTTTTAATGGCTCAATAAAATATGTAATTGATAAGGAAGAAGATTAAAAGAATCATATGAGGGTATATTTATACCCTGCTGAAGAAATGGCTGCTCAACGGATAGAAAACTATCCGTTGTAGATCGCCGATCGATTGGTCGGTCGACCGACTAATCGACCGCCGCTTTTTGTATGTGGTCGGTCGACCGATGGGTCGACCGCCCAGACGCGACTGTTCATTCCCTCAATCTGGTCGACCCATCGGTCGACCGATGCAAGGAAGCCAAGATCGCGCGCACCGTGATTTTTTACTCCAGTCGACCGCTTGGGCTACTGCCCAAAACTAGCCTCTATCGGTCGACCGAAGTGCCCATTGCCTATTTTCAGTAGTGTTCGGTCGAACGAAATGGCTAGTGCCATTTTTCTTACCCTATTCGGTTGACCGCCCGATCGACCGAACATAGGCTGAGTTGAATTTTCAGCCTGGATTTCTTTCGCGCTTTGTTTTCGGATTCTGGCTTTCAGCGACCATCAACTTGGAGAGCTTTCCATGTGATCTTTGAGCTCGTCCGATGCGACTTTGGTGCACTCGTCGATCTTCGAGAAACTTCTGCGACGAACCCGAGCGCGACGATCAATGTCTTTCCGATTTCTAATTTCTCAAATTTTTCCGATCGAGGACATCGAACGCTACTGATATGGAACCTGAAGATATTCTCAATGAAATCATTAGTCTCATATTTGTTATCATCAAAACCATCAAAACCGAGATTAAGACTAAGGTTGAAAACCTAAAGCCAACAATCTCCCCCTTTTTGATGATGACAAACATCATTGAGAAAAAATATATTATTAAAGCATAGAGGATATCAACTAAGAGATTTCTCCCCCTATCAACATGCATATCTATATAATTAAACTCCCCCTATCTATATGCATGGATTTCCTATATTTTCCTCCCTTTTACTTATAATTTTCTCCCCAATTTTCCTATACTTTTCTCCATAGTTTTCTCCCCCTTTATACCTATACTCTTCTCCCCCTTTATCATATACTCTTTGATATCCTATACTCTTTCAACCTTAGTCTTAATCTCGGTTTTGATGGTTTTGATGATAATAGTTACAACCACTCTAGGAAATTAGGGAAAAATTCAGGATGACCTTTCCCCGTTTTCCTTCATGCGGTCGACCCTAATCATCAAGGAAAACTTCGAGAAACTTCATAAAAATGACATACTCACACTAGAATCAAATCTCGAAAGAAAACTCGGCGAACCGACGGAGTTATTCGAGAAATCGACAAATCCCTAGGACCTAGGGTCGGCTACCCTCCTACCCTACATAACTAGGTTCGACCACTCACCTCGACTAGAGAAGAAGATGGACGAGATGAAGACGATCCCAATTTCTTCGACGACGATGCAGATCCGGTGCCACCCAAGAGCTCCTCTTCTCCTCTCCTCCTCACCTCGGGCTGCGTGCGGCTCAACTTGTCTTGAGCCACACGGCGGCTTGGGGTGAGGGATTAATTCTTCTTCTTTTTTTTGACAATAGTGCCCTTCATCACTTAAACCCCCCCCTCACTCGACTCCACCTAAACCCGGATCGAGCCTCGACTCGATCTGCGAACCCGATTTCAATCCAACTTGAGTCAACCAACACATATATTCCAAAAAAACATTAGCCATAGGTCTAAAATTTAAATTATACCTCCTATTCACGGCGATCTCACGACTCGGGCCCGGTTAGTTCCTGATCCAATGGCCTGCACCAATGAAATTTTATATTAGGAAACCCCGGGTATTATATAAACTCTCCCTATCTATATGCATGATTTTATTATATTTTCTTCCATTTTTACCTATATTTTTCTTCCTCTTTTGACATCAATAAAAAAAGACAAGAAAAATCAACTATGATCAAAGTCGGGACCTAAAAACTAGTTTTCATGAAAAACAAGTAGATCTCAACTCAAGAGATGAAAACATACATATCCATTATGAGACAAATCAATACATCAAACATGTAGAAATGATTTTTCTCATCAAATGAGTAGAACGAAACCATAAGTGAATTTAAAATATCATACTTCAAGTCTCATTTGAAAATCTAATGAAAATTTAAAGTATTGAAAAAATGAGCAACTTGAGATGAGTGATACTTTAATGACATTTTCGTAAATAAGTGAATCTTTCATGACATTTACAGATTTCATTCAAACTTTCAAGATACCAAGATATGGTCATGTAAAATATGTATGTCAAGTTTGAAGTGAAAAGAATGTCATTTGATCAAAATATTAACTTAGCATGGTTTCATTCGAAATAGGCATGAAAACATGAAAATGGCTAAGTATCAAATTTTGTTATCTACTCATTTTTTCTCTAACTTAGGCATCTAGACATCAAACATGAGTGAATCTAAGTATATGAGTCAAGTTTGGGCTTAAAATGAAATTTCTATGTCACTTTGTTGACTTAGGTCAAAGTATACTTCAAGTTTATAAAAATCAAACTTTTAAATCCATATAAAATCATATTCTTGACGAATTTTTTTGAAACTTTAACTGGACAAACTAGATTTTTCAGGGAATCTACAGGTTCAAGAATTAGTCAAAAATCAATTTTCTATAAATTCATAAAATTCTTGAAAGTCTAGGGGTATTTTCATAAATTTTAGGTATTTTTTTTCTTCAAAAGTCGTCAATTTTGCTTCAAACTTTCTAGACATCGCTGAATGATAATTTAAGATGTGTGTGCGAACTTTGAACTCAAAATGAATTCTCTAAGTTCATTTTTCATCGTATCTTGATTTCAATGAAAAATCGATATTTTTAGCTATCATTCAAGTTATCAAAATCATTCCTAGGAATGATTTTACTCAAGCAATAGTATGAATGATATTAGAAATGGATTCAAGATGGTATACATGAGTTTTCATTTGAAGTTTTTGACGAAAAATCAAAGGATCAGGAAAATGAGTATTTCAAGTAAGTGATACTTTGTGTTTCCGAAATTCAACTTCAAAATTTCATTATAAATAAGATTCATGAAAATTTTTAAAATTTTTATACAACAAACTAAAATTTTCAATGAAAGAGCAGTTTCAAGAATCATCGCAAAATTAGTTTTCTACATTTTTCTAAAATTGACTAAAAATGCTGAAATTTCAATGACATTTCTCTAATATTTAGTCATTTTTCAAAACATGCTTAGTTTTCATTCAAACTTTTATGACATCACATAATGGTTATGTAAAGAGTGTATGTCAAGTTTGGAATGAAAATTATGTCCTTAAGTCAAGATATCAACCTGACATGGTTTTATTCAAAACTAAACTAATTATCACGAAACTTACTAAGTGTCAATATTATCATTTACTCATGATTTTTCAAACTTAAACCTATGGATACCTAACATAAGTAAATCTAAACATGTCCCTCAAATATGGATTGAAAATAAGACCTCTTAGTCAATTTGTTGACTTGGGTTAACTTGGTTCAAAAGAGATTATCATGAAATGATCTCTATATCATTTTATCCATATCCATATAAAATTTTCATTCTAAATGCATGAAAACATGTCATACCTATTCCTAAACATGTTTATGAAGTTTGGACTTAAAATGAAGTGTCCAAGTCGATTTGTTGACTTAGGTCAAACTTTTTCAAGTTTAAGTCCCCTAAAGTGATCTAGTTATCACTTTGGTCATCTACACATGAATTTTCAAGTTTAAATACCTAGACTCATGTGATATGTGTATCTAAATATGTTTGCCAACCACTAACTCAAAATGAGGTCTCTAATAAAGAATTTCAACGTAATTCGATTTCATTCAATATCAACATCGTGAAATCGCCTAAGTATCGAAATTTTACCTACTCATGAAATTTCATAGATTTATCATGCAATATCAATCATGAGTATAGAGACATCATTAAAGCATGAATATTCAACTATTATACCAAGATTTTTGCAAAATCAAATTCATACCCCATTTTGAGAATTTTGCCAAACTTGTCTTTTTTCTTTCCAATTTCTAAAGCCTTCCATTTTATTATAACTTGCAAGCAATAATCATTAGTAGCATAATGAAAATGTGACTACTAGCAAGTTATCAAACTAAGTAGCAAAGAGAAAAATCAAGTATCGTTATCAATGTCTACTTTGCTAAATAGCTTCAAATTCATTTTTAAAGAATTCAAATGATACCAAAACGAATTTTAAGAGATCACAAATGAAATATAAATGAAAAGATGATCTCCAACCCTTCATATTGGTTGAAAACCGAAAGGCCACAATGAGCCAATGATTTATAACCGCAAGGTTGCATGACCCCGTTATAGGCTACATAGGTCTCCGAAGAGACCGTGAAATCAAAAATCAAAAATCATTTTAATAAAATTGTATTAAGAGCGGATAAGATCAACTCAAATCAATCAAGTATCATAAAACTCCAACTCAAATGAATTCAAATAAAGTAAAGGAGATGATACCAAGTTTACTTAGATGCCAATTTTCATTCCTAAGGCATCATGATGACTTGAAGTTGCAACCTTGAGGTGATGTATCCTTCAAGCCCTCAAGCAACTTCAATCAACCAACTTCATCTCACTCATGTGTGGTAGCTCCCCCTAAAATAGAAGATGAGATCTTTGGTACCCAAATGGCTTTGGGTCATTGGGGGTTAGATGGCCTAGGGATCCAAAGTGTCCTAGCTATACTTGGATTTTTTTGAATGCATAATCATAAATAGCATGGCCGAAAGTACCACAACAAAAGCAATGTCAATTAAACTTCTTTTCATTTTTACAATGGACATGAGGTTTATCATTAGAATGTTTAACATGTGAACTATGATGAACATGACCATTCTTAAATGAAACAATTTTCTTTTGAACATGAGGTTTAATGTTCGAATGCTTGACATGAGAAACATGATGATGTGCATAAGCATCCTGGAAAGAAACATGTGTATTTCTAGAATTCTTAGATGATGAATTACTAGATAGATTATTAACTTTCTTACTTAGAAAAATAACCTCATTTTTCAAGTCGTTCATGGATTTATGAATAGCTTGCAATTGAGTTTTCAACATGCTATTTCTCATTCTTTAAGATGTTATTTTTTCTTTTCAAATTCTTAGTGTCAATACTTAAGGTATCATGGCATGGATTAGAGACACTAATTTTTATCTTCTCATTTTCTAATTTTACATCATGTAATTGAGAGCTAAGGCTTAAGTTTTCTTTCTTTAATTTTTTATTTTCTTTATCTTTTTTAACAAGCAAGGCATACATGCTTTTATATTCATCTGCTAATTCATCATATAGCAAATCATGAGAACTAGATGAATTAATACTACCATTTTTGTTATCATGACTAGAAGAAGAAGAGTGTACCTCACCATTAGCATCCGTGAGGTTTGAAGTGACTTCATAGTCATGGCAAGAGGATGCTTCATTTGAATAAGATGATGATGTGGAAGCATTTGACCTCTTTTTTGCCTTATTCTTCATGGAAGGGCAATTTTTCTTCACATGCCCTTTTTTCCTTGAATAAGTGGCAAATTACATTTCTCTTCCGGCTTTTAGAGTTGCTTCTTTGACTAGAAGCACTTTGGGCATCAAAACCAAGATTAGTAGTAGGTGAGTGACCATTGTCATCACCACCTTCATCAAAAGTGTCAATTTCTTCGGTTTTGGCATAATCATATAACATGTTCAAAGTAGCCCAAATATCATATGCCGTAGTGCAATGCATGATTTTTTAAAAAATATTATTTTCCAAAGAACAATATATGCAATTTGTTGCCTTAGCATTTAATTCAAATCTATTAATTTGTTCTTAGGTCTATGCATCCATATTTTCCTTAGGTTCAATATGTTTTGTCTTTACCATGTCAAATACACCTAAACTTTGAGTCTTTAGGAAAGTATACATTATACTCTTCCAAAGACCAAAATTAGACTCATCGAACCTAGGTGGTATAGACGCTACACTCTCTAGTGCCATTTTCAGATCGAGACTAGATGTAGACGAGATGGTGAAATCTCAATCCACGACCTGCTCTGATACTAAATGTTGGAGAAATGACCACACTAGAGGGGGGGGTGTGAATAGGGTGTTTGCTAATCTTAAACTTAATTTCGGTTTCAATCGTTTTCTTGATTACTTATGTTAATGCACTATTTGACTACTAAATGAATGCAGAAGCGAATAAAATAAGTCAAGTAATCAATACGCAAAGTAAGCAATGCAAACACAATGATTTATAGTGGTTCGACCCAAATGCCTACTCCACTACCTAAGCACCATGCTTAGGATTTCCAAACGAGTTTAACTAAATTATTAGTTTCCTTACAATGAGGACTTTACACGGAAAAATCTCCGCTCTCAAACCGAAGGCACTTCCACACCCGAAAGTATCCCGCCATTCTACCGAGAGCACTCTCCCACCTCAACCTAAGGACAACTCAACTAATCCTAGTAAACTACGTTTACATCGGTGGAATTAAGCCTTAACACCAAGGCAACCACCAACTCAATCAAATCTAGCAACCTAGGTTTACACAAATTCAAATACAATGAAATAAACACCAAAATACAATAATAATGAGAGCAAATAATAAACAATATAAACTTAGCTCTCAAACAAGATGTCCTAGCTCCTCTTGATGACTTGAAGATGAATCAAAGCAAGCTCAAAGTCATATCAAGGTTTCTAGGCTCAAAGCTAGGGTTCTTTGCAAAGATGGCAGAATCCTTGTAGAGATGCAAGGAGTGGCTCTTTGAGGCTTAGATGAATCAACATTGGCTGGGGAGAGAGTTTGGGGTGAGTATTTATAACCCCCCCCTCCCCCCAACCAAATGACTCGTAAACAGGAGTTTTTCTGCCCGTTGGCGACGCTCGGTCGTTTACCGGTCAATCGTCGATCGACCGACCGAGTGACCGCCTAGCAATCGCCGAGCAACCGAAGGCATTCTGGCCATCCTGCCCATTCTGGGCGTCGGTCGATCGACCGAAATGCCTTCTCGTTCTGTCGGTCGAACGAACTTGGGCAGGGCAGACTGCTTGGTTGGGCTGGTTTTTCTGCTTGTTTGCTCGTTTCTGGGTTCCGTCTTTGCTAAGTCTACTTATATAACATTATTTCAAAACATAAATGTTATATAAGGATTACCCCCCATTTGGATTCAATAAAAATATCTAAAAAATCAAAATTCTTAAGAATCAAAAACTAACTTTTGGGGTCTAGTACAAATTTTCGAAAAATAAAAATTTTCTAATCTTCCGGGTCAAATATGGGTAGGCTAAAATCTTCCAAAAAATCTTTAAAAATACTCGTTATCTAATTTTTACCGAAGGAACAATTACCGTTATTTTTGGTGCCAAGAAAATGTCTAGGTTATATATCCCTCCAAGGAGCTCCCTAAGGTTAGCGAATTTTAGGGCATTTCTAATTTACCGGGTTTTCATCTTTTAGGGTTCGGGTTTGGTTTTTGGGGTTTTTGCATCATCATGAGGATTTACAACACATGCTATACATCCTAAACCTAAACTCTAACTTTCCGAAGAATCTCGATCGTTGATGAGCGTCCTTGCTAATTTCTCTGATTTTTCCGATCGGGGACGTCATGCGCTAATTGATATGGAACCTGAAAATAACTCTCAATGAAATCATTAGTTCCATATTTATTATCATCAAAACTAAGATTAAGACCTGTTGGCCTAAGGTTTTTTACCTTGGTCTTAATCTTGGTTTTGATGAAAACAAACATGGAACTAATGTTTCATTGAGAAATATTTTTAGGTTCTATATCGATTTGCTCTTGATATCCTCGATCAGAAATATTGAAGAAATCAGAAAATCGGAAGGACATTGATTGTCACGTTTGGGTTTGTCGTGGAAATCTCTCGAAGTTCGACGTGTGCACCAAAACGTCTTGGTCAAGTCTAAAGAACACATGGAAAACTCTCCAAGTTGACGCATGTTGAAGTCCAGAACCCGAAAATGAAGCGCGCAAGAAGGCAAAAAAAAAAATCAAGTTCAGCCTAGGTTCGGTCGACCGGTCGATCGACCGGTCGATCGACCGAATGTAGTTAAAAAATGGCAGTAGCCACTTCGGTCGACCGGTCAGTCGATCGAACAATGCCAAAAATTGGTAGTGGCTACTTCGGTCGACTGGTCGGTCTACTGAATGAGGCCAAAAAATGGCAGTGTCTACTTCGATCGACCGATCGATCGACCGGATAGTAGAGGATCAAAATCGTGATATAGTCGATCGACCCTCCGGTCGACCGAACAGAGCGACAGAAGCGTTGAAAGCCAGCAGTCGTTGGGCGGTCAATCGGTTGGTCGACCGATGATCGATCGGCATGCGATCGGGCGGTGGCAACGGGCAAAAATGCGCCCGTTGATGAGTTGTTTGATTGCAGGGTTATAAATACCCTTATCTCTCTCTCCTAGGTAACTATTGATGCCAATAACCTTCAAAGAGTGGTCTTTAACATCCTCCAAGTTTCTCAATTGATCAAATTCTTCAAACCTAGCTCTTGATCCCTCATCTTCAAGAGTTCTTCATTAAAGGGTTCTTCAAGGGTGTTAGGCTCAAAAAGAAGAGGTGTTTACATTGTGATAAGTTCTCTTTTTCCTCTTCTTGGAATATAATTGTTTTTTGATTTGTTTTTACTTAAATTTACTTGAGCTTGTAAGAAGACCTTGTGTGTGGTCTTGTGTGTAAGTGGTTACCTTGGTGTATAAGGTGTAAAGCCACTTGTGTAATCCACTTTAGGAGTAGGTCTTAGGAATTGAGGTGGGAAAGCTCACTCGGTAGGAAGGCGGGATACTTCCGGGTGCGGAAGTGCCTTCGAGGTGAGTGTAGGGTCTTTCCGGTGCAAAGTCCTCAATTGTAAGCTACTCATAATTTAGTAAATTTGGGTGTGAAATCCTAAGTACGGTGCTTAGGTAGTAGAGTAGGCATTGGGGCCGAACCACTATAAATAATTGTGTTTGCATTATCTCTTTAGAGTTTGCTTAATTTCCTTACTTATTGCTTCCGCATTAAATATTAGAATTGGGAATTGCCTAAGTGGTAAGAAACGATTAAAAATGGAATTAAGCGATAAGATTTAGTTGACACACTATTCACCCAACAAGACCAAGGTAGAAAACCGTAAGCCAACACTTAACACTGCTCATTGCATAGGCCGCCGAGAAGGAGGACACCGCGCTGAAAGGTGACGGTAGCTGCGCGGGGTGGGGGCGGCTGCTAGTGCTCTTCGCTCTCTTCACTCTCGTGCATGGCACCGTCGGAGAGACTAAAGGTGAGGGAGGGCTTGTCGGGGAATGGCGCCGAGCAAGGCCGGTGGCAGGGCCAATGGCCATGCCGAGGGAAAGGTCGACATCACTAGATAACTGTGGATTCCTCATCATGTCCAAGTAGTCCACGGGTCGCTTTACATCGTCGAGCCTCTCTTCCACGCTAGGTGTGTTGGTGAAATGGCCACACTAGAGGGGGGGGGGGTGAATAGTATGTTAACTAATCAATTAGCCTAAATCCGATTTTAATAATTTTTTTAAGTTACTTAGGCAATTCACAATTGACGACTAAATACAGAAGCGAGTAATAAATATAAGCAATGCGGTACACAAAGAAAACAATGCTAACACAAGTATTTATAGTGGTTCGGCCCCAATGCCTACTCCACTACCAAAGCACCCCGCCTAGGATTAGCTTTACTAGATTATATCATTTTCCTTACAAAGAGGACTTTACACTGGAAAGTCTCCGCTCTCAAACTGAAGGCACTTCCACACCCGGAAGTATCCCGCCTTCTTACCGAAAGCACTCTCCCACCTCAACCTAAGGGACAATTCAATTAATCCTAGTAAACTAAGTTTCCAATGGTGGATTTAAGTCTTAACACCAAGGCAACCACCAACTCAATCAACCTAGCACTCTAGGTTTACACAAACTTACATACAATGGAATAACAAGAAAATACAACACAAAATGCAGTAATAAATCAAACAATAAAGTACTTAGCTCCACAACAAGATTCTTAGCTTCCTCTTGATGCCTTTGATGATAAAATAATGAAGGTAAGGCTCAATCAAAGAGATGAAAGGTTCAAGCTAGGGTTTTCACAAGATTGGCTCAATGAGGGCTTAGGATTGATCAAAAGAATGTCTCAAAGGTAGTAAAAGTGATCAAGATGATGAAGGAAGGCTCTCATGGCTTCCTATTTATAAGCCATGAAGAGAAGATAGAGTTGTCTCTTCCAAACGGGCGATTTTTTGCCTATTACAGCCCGCTGATCGATCGTCGGTCAACCGACCAAGCGATCGCCCGAGCGACCGAAGCATTCTGCCCGTTCTGGGCAATGTTTGGTCGATCAATCAGTCGATCGAAATGCCGTCGATCGACCAGTCGATCGATTGAATCTGGGCAGGGCAATTTGGTTAGGCTGGATTTTCTGCTCGTTTGGGTTCCGTCTTCGCTAAGTCTACTTATATAACATATTTTAAGTTTAAGTTAGTAAAATATAAATGTTATATAAGGATTACCCCCCATTTGGATTCAATAAAAATATCTAAAAAATTGAAATCCTTAAGAATCAAAATCTAGTTTTTGGGGTCTAGTACAAATTTTCGGAAAACAGAAATTTTCTAATCTCCCGGGTCAAATATGGGTATGCTAAAGGCTTCCAAAAATTCCTTAAAAATACATCGTCATCTAGTTTTTACCCAAGGAACAATTACCACCATTTTTTGTGTCAAGAAAATGTCTAGGTCATATAGCCCTCCAAGGAGCTCCCTAGGCTTAGTAAATTTCAGGGCGGTTTTCTGAGTTTTCATATTTTGGAGTTTGGGTTTGGTTTTCAGGTTCTTATGCATCATCATGAGGATTTACAACATAAACTAGACACCCTAAACCTAGACTCTATCTTCCCAACGAATCCGAGCGCGTTGACCAACGTCCTTCTGATTTTCCGATTTCTCTGATATTTCTGATCGAGGACGTCGTGCGCTAAACGATATGGAACCTGAAAGTATTTCTCAATGAAACATTAGTTCCATGTTTGTTATCATCAAAATTGAGATTAAGACGAAGGTTGAATACCTTAAGCCAACAATCTCCCCATTTTTGATGTTGACAAACATCCTTAAGAAAATATATATATTAAAGCACAAAGGATATCAACTAAGGGATTTCTCCCCCTATCAACATGCATATCTATATAATAGAACTCTCCCTATCTATATACATGGTTTTCCTATATTTTCTTCCCCTTTACCTATATTTTTCTCCCGCTTTTGACATCACTCAAAAAGGGCAAGAAAAGTCAATCAAAAGTCAAAGTTGAAACTCTAAAAGATTTTTCAAAATCGCGAAAGTTTCAACTCAAGGGATGAAAGCCAAACATCGAATAAGAGACTAAGTCATACATGATATCGTGAAATGATAAATGAAATCCTAAACCAAGAATCATGTAGTAACTTAGTAACTTAAGTATCGATATTTTCAAGAATATCAAATCTTTTTCATGACATTTTTAGATTTCATTCAAACTTTCAGAATACCAAGATATGGTCATTTAAAGCATGTATATCAAGTTTGAGGTGAAACGAATGTCATTTGATCAAAATTTCAACTTAGCACGGTTTCATTCGAAATAAGTATAAAAATATGAAAATGGCTAAGTATCAAATTTTGCTATCTACTCATGTTTTCTCAAACTTAGGCACATAAACATCTAACATGAGTGAATCTAAGTATATGAGTCAATTTTGGGCTAAAAATGAGGTTTCTAAGTCACTTTATTGACTTAGGTCAAAGTATATTTCAAGTTTACAAAAATCAAACTTTTAAATACATATATAATCATATTCTTGATGAAATTTTTTGAAACTTTAACTGGAAAAACTAGATTTTTCAAGAAATCTACAGGTTCAAGAATTAGTTAAAAATCAATTTTATATAAATTCATAAAATTCCTGAAAGTCCAGGGGCATTTTCATAAATTTCAAGTACTTTTATCATGAAACTTGCTAAGTTTCAATCCTATCATTTACTCATGATTTTTCAAACTTAAACCTATGGACACCTAACATGAGTAAATCTAAACATGTTTCTCAAATATGAATTGAAAATGAGACTTCTAAGTCAATTTGTTGACTTAGGTCAACTTGGTTCAAAAGAGGTTGTCAAGAAATAGTCTCTATGTCATTTTATTCATATTCATATGAATTTCTCATTCTAAGTGTATGGAAACATGTCATACCTATTCCTAAACATGTTTATGAAGTTTGGACTTAAAATGAAGTGTCCAAGTCGATTTGTTGACTTGGGTCAAACTTTTCCAAGCTGAAGTCCCCTAAAGTGATCTAGTTATCACATTGTTCATCTACACATGAATTTTCAAGTTTAAACACCTAGAATCATGTCATGTGTGTATCTAAACATGTTTTCCAACCACTAACTCAAAATGAGGTCTCTAATATGAATTTCAACCTAGAGCAAATTTCATTCAATCAAGATATCATGAAATTTCCTAAGTTATCAAAATTTTACCTACTCATGAAATTTCATAGATTTGTCATGCAAAATCAATCATGAGTATAGAGACATCATTAATGCATGAATATTCAAGTATTGTAATAAGATTTTGCAAAACCAAAACCATACCTCATTCTAGAAATTAAATTGCCAAACTTGTCATTTTCTTTCCAAATTCAATCTACTAGCCTTCGATCAACATTTTTAAATTGCAAGTAGACTCTATTAGTAGATTTAGTGAAAATAAAGCTACTAGCAAGCAACCAAACCAAATAGCAAAGAGAAGAATCAAGTATCATTTTCAAAGTCTACTTTGCTAAATAGTTTGAAATCCATTTCAAAATATATTATCATGAATCCAAAACGAATCAAGAGATCTCAAAATATGAAATATTTGAAAATTAAGATCTCCAATCCTTCCTATTGGTTGAAAATCAAAAGTTCAAAATGAGCCTACGATTTAGAACCGCAAGGTCGCATGAGCCCGTTATAGGCTACATAGGTCTCCGAAGAGACCGAGAAATCAAAAATAAAAAATCATTTGATAAAACCATATTTAGAGCGGTAAGAATTAACCAAAATCATTCAAGTATCATAAACTCCAATTTTTAGACTAGATGAAACAAGGAGATGATACCAAATTAACTAGATGCCGATTCTTCATACCGAAGACATCCAAAAGATGTGAAGTTGCAACTTTGATTTGGTGAAGCTCTAAGCCCTCATGCAACTCCCATCAACCATCATCAACTCATCCTTGTGTGGTTGCTCCCCCTATAAGAGAACATGAAATCTTTGGTACCCAAATGACTTTGGGTGCTTGGGGGTTAGAGGGCTAAGCTACCCAAAGTGCCCTAACACCACTTGGGTTCATCTTAAATGCATAATCATAAATGGCATGCCTGTAAATACCACAACAAAAGCAATGTCCATTAATTTTTTTTTTATTTTTGCTATGGAGATGAGATTTATTATTAGAATGTTTGTCATTTGAACTAAGATGAGAATGAACATTCTTGAGAGAAACATTCATCTTCTTATGATCACGAGGTCTAGAGGTAGAATACTTAACATGATAAGCATGTGCATGAGTATTATCAAAAGTGTTATTTCTCCTTTTTGGATTCTTAAAGGTAGAAACTTTTGTAAATTCATTTACCTTTTTACTCAATACTAAAATCTCCTTTTCCAAGTCACTCATGGATTTATATAAAGCATGCATTTGAGATTTTAACATAAGATTTTCCTTATTGATTTTTGAGTTTTCATTTTTCAAAATCTCATTCTCAATTTTGAAACCATTTTTCAAGTTTTCATTTTCAAGCTTTAAGTCCTTAAGCTCAAGTTTCAATATATCATGACAAGGATCAAATGAGCTAGATTTCAATTTCTCATTTTCTAATTATAGAGCATGCATATGTGAACTAAGTCTAGAATTCTCATTTTTAATTCTTTTATTTTCCTTATCCTTTTTCAAGAGCAAGGCATACATGTTTTTATACTCATCCATCAATTCATCAAAATCGTGAGAGCTAGATGAGTTAATACTATCATTATTATTAACATGACTAGAAGGAGAGGAGTGTATCTCATTGTTATCATTCATGAGGCATTCTTATGAGATGGCTTCATAGTCATGGCAAGAGGGTGCTTCACTTGAGTGGAATGAGGATGTGGAAGCATTCGATCTCTTCCTTGTCTTGTTCTTTATAGTAGGGCAGTTCTTCTTAATATGCCCTTTTTCTTTGCACACATGGCAAATCACCTTCATTTTTCGATTTTTAGTGCTCCTATGACTAGAGGCACTATGGGCTTCAAAAACCATATTAGTATTGGGTGGATGACAATTGTCATCACTCCCCTCATCAAACGTATTGAGCTCTTTAGTTTTTGCATAATTATAAAGCATGTTTAAGGTAGCCCAAATATCGAATGCGGAAGTATAATGCATGATCTTTTCAAAGACATTATTTTCCAAAGAACAAAATATGTAATTTGTAGCTTTAGCATTTAATGCAAACATATCAATTTGTTCTTGGGTCCATACATTCATGTCTTCCTTAGGTTCAATATATTTAATTTTTACCATGTTAAAAATACCTAAACCCTGAGTCTTTAAGAAGGTGTACATCCTAGACTTTCAAAGACCAAAGTTCGAGGCATCGAACCTAAGAGGTGAAGACGCTAAACTCTCTAGTGCCATTTTTCGGATCGAGAGACGATGTAGAGGAGATGGTGAAATCTCAAACTACGACCCGCTCTGATACCAATTGTTAGTGAAATGGCCACACTATAGGAGGGGTGAATAGTGTGTTAACTAATCAATTAGCCTAAATCCGATTTTAATAGTTTCTTAAGTTACTTAGGCAATTCATAATTGACGACTAAATGCAGAAACGAGTAATAAAGATAAACAATGTGATACACAAAGAAAACAATGCTAACACAAGTATTTATAGTGGTTCGGCACCAATGCCTACTCCACTACCTAAGCACCCAGCTTAGGATTTCCAAACTTAGTTTTATTAGATTATATCATTTCCCTTACAAAGAAGACTTTACACCGAAAAGTCTCTGCTCTCAAACCGAAGGCACTTCCACACCCGGAAGTATCCCGCCTTCCTACCGAGAGCACTCTCCCACCTCAACCTAAGGGACAACTCAACTAATCCTAGTAAACTAAGTTTACAATGGTGGATTTAAGTCTTAACACCAAGGCAACCACCAACTCAATCAACCTAACACTCTAGGTTTACATAAACTTACATACAATGAAATAACAAGAAAATACATCACAAAATGTAGCAATAAATCAAACAATAAAGTACTTAGCTCCACAACAAGATTCCTAGCTTCATCTTGATGCCTTTGATGATGAAACAATGAAGGTAAGGTTCAATCAAAGAGATGAAAGGTTCAAGCTAGGGTTTTCACAAGATTGGCACAATGAGGGCTTAGGATTGATCAAAAGAATGTCTCAAAGGTAGTAGAAGTGATCAAGATGATGAAGGAAGGCTATCATGGCTTCCTATTTATAAGCCATGAAGAGAAGAGAGAGCTCTCTCTTCTCAACAGGTGATTTTTTGCCCGTTACAGCCCGACGATCGATTGTCCGGTCGATCGTCGATCGACCGACCAAGCGATCGCCCGAGCGACCGGAGCATTCTGCCGGTTCTGGGCAATATTTGGTCAACCAAAATGCAGCCGGTCGACAAGTCGGTCGACCGAATCTGGGCAAGGCAGTTTGGTTTGGCTGGATTTTCTGCTCGTTTGGGTTCTCTCTTCGCTACGTCTACTTATATAACATTTCTTAAGTTTAAGTTAATAACTTTAAAGCATAAATATTATATAAGGATTACCCTCCATTTGGATTCAGTAAAAATATCTAAAAAATCAAAATCCTTAAGAATCAAAATCTAGGTTTTGGGGTCTAGTACAAATTTCCGGAAAATAGAAATTTTTTAATCTCTCGGGTCAAATATGGGTATGGTAAAGGCTTCCAAAAATTTCTTTAAAATATCTCGTTATCTAGTTTTTACCCAAGGAACAATTATCGCCATTTTTTATGTCAAGAAAATGTCTAGGTCATATAGCCCTCCAAGGAGCTCCCTAGGCTTAGTGAATTTCAGGGCGGTTTTCGAGTTTTCATGTTTTAGGATTCGGGTTTGGTTTTTGGGTTCTTATGCATCATCATGAGTATTTACAACATAAACTAGACACCCTAAACCTAGACTCTATCTTCCCGACGAATCCGAGCGTGTAGACCAATGTCCTTCTGATTTTCCGATTTCTCTAATATTTCCGATTGAGGACGTTGTGCGCTAACTGATATGAAACATGAAAGTATTTCTGAATGAAATATTAGTTCCATGTTTGTTATCATCAAAACTGAGATTAAGACTAAGGTTGAAAACCATAAGCCAACAAGGTGTTTGTGCTTTTGCAAATGCCTCCCCTCAACGGCGAATGCTGTAGAAGCAATGAGCACGACAAGGAGAAGAAGGGAAGAAAAAGTACTGCGTGAGAGAAGTCATGGGCGATTGAGACATAGTCGGCGGTGTAGTTGGGGCCAGGAGGGATGAAGTGGTTCTTGTCAAGGCGGCGAGCGGCGTCGTGGTGGGAGGGATGAAACGAGATTTAAAAAAATATTTTTATTATTTTTAATTTTTTAATGATGTGTTAAAAAAATTATTTTATTCCACATGGGTAAGCCACATCATAACCTTAACGAGGCTGATGACGGGGAGATGATGGGAGGATGTAATTGAGATCAATGTCAAAGTTTAGGATGTAAATTGGAAATATTTTGAATTTGGCTACATTTGAGACAAAGTCCAAAGTTCAGGATGTATTCAGGTAATTATTCTAGTAATTTCAATATTTGTACTTGCGTTTGATCACCACCTCCTATCCTTGATCAGCGATAGCAAAGGACGGAAGAGAAGGGTGTTTTAGTCTTCTCACTAGCGGTTGCGTGTAGAACAAGATGAGGTTTAAGGCTTCTTTGTATTATTACTAGTAAACGGTAAGGTTAAAGGCTTTTTGTATTATTCTTGAGGGAATGCTTTCTATGGCTGATAATAATGTTTGAGATTTGGTTGAATTACCTAAAAACTACATATATATTGGTTGCAAGTGGATTTTTAAAATAAAGAAGGACCACAAAAGGTAAAGTTGAGGGTTGAAATCCCGACTTGTTGCAAAGGATTTTATCCAGAAAGAGGACATTGACTATACTGAAACTTTCTCATCTGTTTCCTTTAAAGATTCTTTTAAAATCATTATGGCTCTCGTAGCTCATTTTCACTTAGAGTTACATTAGATGAGTGTCAAAACAACATTCTTAAATGTTGATCTCTATGAAGAGGTTTATATGATGCAACCTGAGGGTTATAAAAAATTTGGCAGTGAGCATTTGGTATGCAAATTGAAGAGGTCTATTTATGGTTTGGAATAGACTTCCGGATAATGGTATTTGAAATTTGATATGATTGTGACTTCCATGGATTTTGAGGAAAAATAAAGTTAATCATTGCATATATGTCAAGGTCAGTGGGATCAAAATAATTTTTCTTGTATTATATGTGGATGACATTCTACTACCTGCGAATGATCTTGGTCTCCTTCATGAAACTAAATGCATGTTGACGGAATCTTTCGATATGAAGGATCTTGGTGAAGCTTCATTTGTATTGGGAATTGAAATCCAAAGGGATAGATCTCATTGTTTGCTTGGATTGTCTCAGAAAGCTTATGTTAATCGTGTTTTGGAAAGGTTTAACATGCAAGACTGCAAACTTGGTAACTTGTTTGTCATTAAAGGCGATAAATTTAGTAAAAATCAATGTCCCAAAAATGAATTTGAGAAGGAACAAATGAATGACAAACCATTTGATAGTGCACTTGGGAGCCTGATGTATGCGCAGGTCTGCACTAGACCGGACATTGCCTTTATTGTTGGAGTCTTGGGAAGATATCAGTCCAATCTTGGAAATTGTGAGCCTAGCAGGCTAGTTCGAGATCGAGCCGAGTTGACTCATGGTCCTGTGCGAGCTTGCGAGCTCGGGTAAGTTAGAATTTGAATTATGCAGTTTTTTTTCTTGGTTCGGCAAATTTATTTAATTATGTTGTTGTGTGTACTTGAATGTTAAATTATGTTGCATATGGGTGTGCATGTGATTAATGATTGTTTTTATCCTGGGGTTATGTTGAGCTAGCGGGTTAGCGAGTTAGTCGGTTGGATTCGGGTAGACTCGAGATACACGAGAAGTTCTACTCTTCAAATTATAAAGTCTCTATAAAATTTCCGCATTCCCTCATTTCATCTCCGTGTTCTTAGTAACCAGTAGCTGATTTGAGATGACGATCCACCCCCCCACTTACTTGGTATCAGAGCTAGTTATCAAAGCCAAGGTACAATCTTTCTTTTTGAAGTCATTTACTACTTTCAAATATTAAAGGGAACAGACTCGAGATACACGAGAAGTTCTACTCTTCAAATTATAAAGTCTCTATAAAATTTCCGCATTCCCTCATTTCATCTCCGTGTTCTTAGTAACCAGTAGTTGATTTGAGACGACGATCCGAGACGACGATCCACCCCCCCCACTTACTTGGTATCAGAGCTAGTTATCAAAGCCAAGGTACAATCTTTCTTTTTGAAGTCATTTACTACTTTCAAATATAAAAGGTTAAGAGCGTAGGCTTATTCCAGTATTTAATTATAATCTTAGAAAGGATTACGCTATCAAGGATATATTTAAGGTAGGCCATAAAGAGGGAAGAGTACACAAGAGGTGGAAAAGTACCGTTACATTGGTAACCTTAATTATAGCCAAGAAAGCGTGCCTAACTAAGATTATGTCACAAGGACCAAGAAACGCTATGCATTAGCAGTTGAAAACTACCAAGGTAGGCGATAAAGCGAGTAGCCCAAGAGGTGAATACATTCGTAACCTTGAAAAGTTTCAATTCATGATGTATGGCCGAAAGGTTCGAACAATCAATACAAGACTGGTATAATAAGTCTATCACTGCTAACCTTAAGTATTTGGATCTAGCAGATGAACCCAAAACTAAGGATTACCTTGAAACAATCAATAACAACACATCAGTTGTTTTCGACAGACTTTGTCTGTTATCAAAGGTCTCTTTGAAAAAATTTTATGACCTAAAAGACCAAAATCGTGAGCTCACACGAAAGGTCACCAATTTAGAGAAACAAGTAAAAATCCTACAGGATAATACAAAAGAGCCAATAACCTAGAAGGAGGTTAAGAGACTTGTTTCCTGAGATCTCTCAACAACCCAAGCTAGTTGAAGAACAAGCCTTGAAGATCTCTGCAGATTTGGAACAAAAGCTCATTAGAGTTGAAAAACTTCTACATGACCTAAAAGGTTACATATGAGCGATTGGCGTGTCACCGCCAACAGTTCCACATACCTAGAAGCTTTGAAAGCCACCGAATCCTTAGGGCAACCCGCAGAAGGCTTTGTAAAACCTTCTGAGATAACACAACGATTATCTCAAACACAGTTTAAACAGTTAAACACCTTAATTCAACTAACTGTAAAAATTAAAGAGGATTTGGAAGATTGCAGTTCGAAGACTTGAAGCGGCAAAGGCGTTAGCCCAGCCCAATGAATTAGCAACTTCAATTGACAACCTGCAAAAGGGTTTGCAAAAACTGAGCCTAGGAGGACCTAATGAGCCAAAAATCTCAAGGCCCTTAGGCAAATTATACGTGTTCAAAAACCCAAAGGACATATTTGACGCCGAAAGAAAAAGAGCGTCATGAGCTCCACAACACATACAGAAACGATGGCACCAAGACCATCAATTTTCGGTGGGGAATCCAACCTTCACCCCACCATTGAAGATCAAATACGAGGCTATTGGCTTAGGAGCCGACTCCGCCATGAGGCACAACGACGACTACCTGGACGAAATCACTATTTCAGAAGGAACCTCGAATCTCAGCTCAATCCTGAAGCAGAACTGAGCATCTCGCAGCAAAGAAGGGCGCAACAAGTACCAGCAGAAACCTTATACCAAGCTGGCTGGACCGAGCGCAACCACAGAGTCTACCAACATTACTCAGATGAACGAGTATTGGTGACTGAAGGATTACAAGTAGAGCTGCCGTTTATATCAGAGCAAAGTTATAACCAGCTAATACAGGCAGGTTTACAGCACCTACACAGGCTGAAGAAGAAGACACAGATGAAGACATGACAGTCATTCAGCACCTCATGATGCTTCAGTTAAATTCTGAACCAGAACATTCACCCCCTTTATGGGATAATTCTGATGATGAAGAAACGATTGAGTGGATCAATCCGTTTTCAGAAGGTGGTGGGAGCGAGGCAAAAACTTCCAAAATTTCTGAAATTTCAAGTACATCAGAAACAGCCTACGCAGCAGAAATGGAGTATCCGATACTGCGACAACTATCCAAGAAGGTAGAATCTGCATTCTCTACAGCGGAGTCCGCACTAACCAGGCCACCAGAGCCCATTATGGGACCGGCCATGTATCCACCAAGCACAAGACAACCCCCGCAGATGAGCATCCCAAATATTCAGGCGCGCGTCAACAACCTAAGAGGAGGCTACGCGCGACAACATAATGAAAGATTTAATTTACCTTCTGCACAAGCAGGGCAGGGAGCAATCCTAGTCTTACCAGAAGACATAGGCCAGTACAGTGATGTCATTTCTCGGTGGGAGTCAATCACGCTCAACGTGATAAACGAGAGAAATTAGGCGGACAACAAAGCCAAGATGAGCTACATCGAGAACCTCCTAGGAGAAACGGAAAAGAAAACTTGGATCCAATGGAGAATGGCATTCCTTGCAGAATACAAGGAGCTTACGAATATTGCAGATGACCCACAGAACGTACTCTCCCAGATTAGGAGGATGTTCCTCCTTGAAGACCCTGTAACGGGCTCAACAGAAGAACAGGATAGAGCGTACAATGACCTAGAACGCTTATCCTGCCACAACGTGAAGGACCTATTTGACTACATTAATGACTACAAGGTCTTGGCAGCAAAATCCGGCTGTATGTATATTTCTCCAGAACTATCGGAGAAATTCTTCAGAAAAATGCCCCCACTTATTGGAAAGGAACTAGAGCAGGCATATGCAGAAAAGTATCCAGGTAACTCGCTGGCGTTTTCCCACGGATACACTTCGCCTATCAGTTCTTAGCTGAACAATGCAAGCGTGCGGCCTTACAAAGAAGCCTCAAAGATTTATCCTTCTGTAGTAAAATCCCTGTTCCAGGATACTATCAGAAGAACAAGAAGTATGACCTTCGAAAGGCAAAAACGTACAAAGGCAAACCACATGAAACTCATGTGCGAGTCTTCAGAAGGAAGTACGCCGACAAAGTCAAGCGATGCAAATGCTTTATATGTGGCGAAGAGGGACACTTCGCGCGAGACTGCAAAAGGAAGCATGGTAATATCGCAAGAGCAGCGATTGTTGAAAATCTCGACCTTTCAGACAACTGGGATATCCTATCAGTCGAACAAGATGAGCCAGACAGTGACGCTATCTGCTCATTTTCCGAAGGAGAAATAGAAATGGCGAAGTCATTGTCCACTGAGTTACCATATGAGACAACCATGATGGTAACAGATGAAGTTCAGACATATACTTGGAGAAAACAAGTAAGTCTCCCGCAAACCATGACAGATTGTGATCATATATGGGAAGATAACAACCCAGTGCCTCGAGGCTGCGAAAAATGCACATTCTGCAAGGAGCAAACTAATCCGAGGATGAGAGCACACTGTAAAGGATGTCTGCTTACAGTATGCCCCATGTGCTCCAGATTTAGCCTGGGAAGGAAGCTTATCATACAGAAATCAAGCCTCACTCCATATGACAACAAAGATACACTGATAAGTGAACTGCTAGAATATACAAAATATTTGCTGGTAGAAAATCAGAGGCTAAAGGAAGAAATCCAGAAATATGAGCTGAATCAGGAAATGGCCGAACTAGAAGAAGAAGCCTTGAGAAAGGGAAAGTTCCCAGCTAAAGAAGAAAGTGACAAGGAATACCTACACAAAAACACAGGTATTCAATTTAAAGAAATAGCAAACGCACTTTTCGATGAAGAAATGCAGACTTCAATCCCTGACCCAAGAAGAGGAAAACGGGTAATAAATCGGCTATACAACATTGAAATTTTGATGGACATACCTGGAGCCAAAACCTTCAAGATACAAGCAATCCTAGATACCGGCGCAACGGTATGTTGTATAGACCAAGAAGTCGTGCCCGCAGAAGCACTCGAACCAAGTGCCTACCCGATCCAGATCAATGGCGTCAATTCACAACAAACCGCAAAACTCAAGCTAAAGGGAGGTCAGATGTCCATTGAAGAGAACCGATTTAGAATCCCCTTTACCTATGCATTCCCAATGGGAAAACGAGATGGCATACAAATGCTAATCGGGTGTAACTTCATCCGAGCCATGCAAGGAGGATTAAGGATTGAGGGCCAATCTGTGACCTTCTACAAAAATGTTACCACAATAACAGCCAGGGCAGACACTGAAATTATAGCAGCAACAATAGAAGAACTAGATCTCTCAGAACTGGAATATCTTGAGGTCCAAAGGGCTGTAGCATACAATTGTGGTGAGGAATCCCAATGGTTCAAATCCAAGTTCAGCCAATTACTAGCAAGACTGAAGGATCAAGGCTATATAGGTGACGACCCTGTAAGACATTGGGCAAAGAATCAAGTAACTTGCAAACTTGAGATAATCAACCCTGATCTCACAGTTCAGGACAAGCCCCTGAAACATGTCACCCCCGCCATGAAAGAACAGTTCGACAGACATATTCAAGCACTGCTCAAAATTAGAGTTATCAGACCAAGCTCAAGCCGACACCGAACTATGGCAATAATGGTCAACTCAGGAACATCAATAGACCCGGTAACCAGAAGAGAAACTAAATGAAAGGAAAGGATGGTATTCAACTACCGGACCCTCAACGACAACACACATAAAGATCAGTATAGTCTACCAGGTATCAATACTATACTGAAGAAAATAGGAAACAACCGCATCTTTTCCAAATTCGACCTGAAAAGTGGATTTCATCAAGTCGCCATGGAACCCGAGTCTATCCCTTGGATAGCATTCATAGTTCCAGGAGGATTATATGAATGGATGGTGATGCCGTTCGGCCTAAAGAACGCGCCAGCCGTATTTCAAAGAAAGATGGACAATTGCTTCCGAGGAACAGAAAATTTTATTGCAGTTTACATTGATGATATACTGGTATTCTCTGAGAATGAGGAGCAGCATGTGAAACATTTAGAAGCCATGCTGGCAATCTGCGAAAAAGAGGGACTCGTCTTATCCCCCACAAAGATGAAGATAGCATCCAAAGAGATTGAATTTCTGGGAGCTATCATTGGAAATCGCAAGATTAAGTTGCAATCCCATATCATCAGAAGGATCATTGACTTTGAGGAAGACAAACTCAAAGATAAAGCAGGGTTAAGATCTTGGCTCGGCATACTTAACTACGTCAGGGCCTACATCCCTAATTTAGGAACACTCCTAGGGCTGCTCTACTCCAAAACAAGCCCGCATGGGGATAAAAGAATGAAGCAGTCTGACCAACAGCTAGTCAGACGCATAAAGGAATTAGTCCAAAATCTACCAAATCTAGAATTACCCCCTCCAGGATCCTACATCATCCTTGAAACAGATGGATGCATGGAAGGTTGGGGAGGAGTTTGCAAATGGAAAAAGAAAAAGAGTGACCCCCGGAGCACAGAAAGAGTCTGCGCTTACGCCAGCGGAAAATTTCCGGTGATAAAATCAACAATAGATGCAGAAATTTTTGCCTGCATGGAAACACTCAAGTCACTCAAAATCTATTATCTGGACCAGGATGAGATAACCCTGAGGATTGATTGCCAGGCTATCATAAGTTTCTACAACAAGTCTTCCCAAAACAAGCCATCAAGGGTTCGATGGATTAATTTTGTTGATTTCGTGACAGGAATAGGAGTCCAGGTAAACTTTGAACACATAGAAGGAAAAATGAATGTGTTAGCGGACTCACTATCACGACTGACGGCAAACATGGTGCAAACCGGCAACTGCTACATGATCTCTGAACAACTAACAGACCTTGAGAAGGCATTGGTCGAAGCAGAGCATGCACCAATAGAAATTACCAAGCAGTTAGGTCAAGTTATCAAGAGAATTGATAGCTTACTGGGACCTAAGACCTTTGCCTAAAAATCTGAAGTGCGGAAGTGGTGGACCGCCAAAACAAATTACTCTTCCCTCTTTATGGCCTACCTTAAATATATCCTTGATAGCGTAATCCTTTCTAAGATTATAATTAAATACTGGAATAAGCCTACGCTCTTAACCTTTTATATTTGAAAGTAGTAAATGACTTCAAAAAGAAAGATTGTACCTTGGCTTTGATAACTAGCTCTGATACCAAGTAAGTGGGGGAGGGGGGGGGGGGGGGGGGGTGGATCGTCATCTCAAATCAGCTACTGGTTACTAAGAACACGGAGATGAAATGAGGGAATGCGGAAATTTTATAGAGACTTTATAATTTAAAGAGTAGAACTTCTCGTGTATCTCGAGTCTGTTCTGCAACTTCCTAAGGGGGTGCTATATATAGCCTAAAGGATGCTTCCCGAAGAAGCTCAATAATTCAGTGCGGGTGCTCATTGGGCCCCATCGTCCACTAAATTACTGGCTATCCATAAGTGGGATATGTCCTTGACTTAGACCTTACAGGCGTATAGTACAATAATTGCCCAAAAGAAAGATTCTTTTACACGTGGGATATGTACTTGACATAGACCTTACGGGCGTATAGTACAATAATTGCCCAAAAGAAAGATTCTTTAGCCGACTAGATAAAAAGTGCTTGCCGAAAGTTGAGATTCACATGTGATTGCAGAAGCTAAGCCTAGGAGGACCAAGTGAATCAAAAGTCCCAAAGACCTCAGGCAAGTTATACGTATTTAAAAATCCAAAGGACATATTCGATGCAGAAAGAAAGAAGACATCATGAGTACCATCTCACGCACTGAGACAATAGCACCAAGACCATCGATCTTCGGCAGGGAGTCCAACTTACAACCCACAGTTGAAGATCAGATACGAGGCTACAGACTCAGAAGCCGACTCCGGCACGAAGCACAAAGGCTATCAAGAAGGAGCCAGCTTTTTAGAAGAAGCCTAGAGTCACAACTCAACCCAGAAGCTGAGCTGAGCATATCTCAGCATAGGAGAGCACAACAGGTACCTGCAGAAACCTTATATCAGGCAGGATGGGCGGAGCATAATCATCGAGTCTACCAACATTATTCGGATGAACGAGTACTAGTGACTGAAGGGTCACAGGTAGAACTCCCGTTTATAACAGAACGGAGCTACAACCAGTTAGTCCAGGCAGGACTACAACACCTGCACATTGCTATGATCATGGTTCGACTCTACACCTTGCATAGACGGAATGCAGGGGTAAATGCACTGGTATTACTCAGAGACACCAGATGGGCAGACGATCGAGCGGTAATAAGCTCGATGGAAATGGACCTATCAACCGGGACCCAACTGGCATACACAGTCGAGACGAATGCAGGTTTGTTAAGAGGGTTAATGAATTTAGGGTTTGAGGAGGAGAGTATAAAACCCTCCCCAAGGCTAGGCGGCTCCCTATTGGAGCCACACCAGCCGTCTTGAGAGAGGAGAGGAGCCGCCGAGCCAGATAGCCAACCGCTTGAGCCAAGCCCCTCCTTCCCCCTCTTCCCTTTCTCTTGGAGCCGAGCAGAGAGGAGCCGCCCCTCTTCCCCTTTCTCGAAGCCAGTGGCTTGGAGTGGAGACCCATAGTCTTTAAAAGACATATTGAAAATATAGGAATTTTGAGTTCTTTTGATCTGCTTGTTTAGTGGGAGTTAACATTTTCTTTTCTTTTCTTTTGAGCACTTCCATACATGATTGTTAGTTTTATATTATTGCATGCTCAATGATAAACTCTTTTTGAGTTCATATCGTCATATTTATATACAAATGTTCAACAATATTATGGACTCAGTATCATATGAATACAGATGTCCGTTGATTGATACCATATTTGAGTCTAAGGACATCATGACTTTATTTATATATGTTTTTAGCATATTTAAGACTCAGTGTCATATGAATTATATTGCTCATTGATTGATATCATATATATATATGGACTTGATGGTTTTTTAGAACCATACAAATTCTCTTACCAAAAGGTATATATAGAAGAGAAAGTATGATGACTGACAATGAAAGTAGCAATATACTTATTGAATCATTTTGAGTGCTATTTTCATGCTACACTCCACACGATGATAATTGTCAGCAATGTCAGTGGTATTCGTGACCATGGATAAGTCTTATATTAATAAATAACATGATGATTGTCATTATTCAATATCATTGGTTTGTGGATAAGAGTCATAATAAGTGTTGCATCTTGGATCATATTTTTTTATTTGTGGCCATATTTTTGAAACTTCTAATTAACCCGAGAGTCATTTTCAAATAAATTTTTCAAAATAATATTGTGCAATTGGTCTTTCCAAAGTGGGAGAATGTTAGAATATTTTTATAAAAATTCTTTATTTTTATTTTAAATATTCATATGTGGGCTATGATCAGTTGTAGTATTTTTAATTTAATAAAAACGGGTTTAATCTTATAATCTAATTTGAGATGCCTATTAGCTCATTTAATTTGATCTATATGATTTGAGCTCGAAACACTTAATCAAGATTAGTGTGATTAGTCAAGTGTAGGCCCGATTAATGAAGCCTGTGATGGACGAGCCCATTCGATTAATTATAAATAGAGGTTAGGTCCTCTCTACACACATAATTAGAAACCCTAGACCATTATTGCTTTCCCTATCAAAAACAAAGCGTTTGAGAAGATGTTGTAGAGGAAGATCCGACTTTTCCTAAGATCCAGAAAAGTAATTCCGCTGCAAATATATCGACATCAATAAGATCCTTCATTGTTTTTTTTTTATTACGATGTTCTTAAATTTGTGACATATTTCTTATTGTAATTTTTCTTACAATTTTAGCTAGCAATTTTTTCAAACTTTGCGTTGCAGTTTTAACCACAGGAGAGTCTTTCACCTGTAGTTTCAAAATCACATCCTAAATTCTTGTGGGGAATTTCTTTTCATGTGGTTTGCTGACTCCAGGTTAAAGTGGATTTTATGCTGCAGTTAATAAACTGCAGCACAAATAAGTTTTCCCCAACAGTTAAAATGTTATGAACAATTATTTTTCTCAGCAGTTAAAATTGCAACAACATTATAGGGAAAAGTCATTTCTCCCAAGGTATAAACCACCGTGAAAAACTATTTGTTCAAGTAGTTTTGACCACCGAGGAAGGTATTTTTTCTAGCAGATTAAAATTATGGCAACTTTGCAAGGAAATGCTCTTAATTTTGTTTACGCATACACAATTTGTTTAAGTTCTTGGTCACTTATTGGTGATTGGAATGTCAAAAGAGAATAAGATGAATGCAAGAATTAAAGCAAAATAGTGTTATAGTTGCAAGAATAGTGTAAAGAGAACATAATTTTGATTAGAGGATATCTAATTTGATGAAATAAAATGAATACAACAAGTTTGAATTTGAGATTTTACTCAAATGATTTATAATATGACAAGTTTACATGACTATTTCATGCAACAAAAAATCATTAAAGCATGCTCATGTGAAAATCGAAATTCGTTTCGGAATAGCAATAAGTCGAAAAGATTAGTATCGTTAGTCATAATGTGCAATACCTTCACAACTAACAAACTAATTCTTCAAAAAGAACCAAGTCAAATAAAATTAGGCCATCATCTAATCAAAAGCATTCAAATCTCTTCAACCCTAACATGAAAATGAACAAGTACTTGAAAGCGCATCTCGAACTTCACTAAGCTTCGATTTGTGGCACCTGCAAGCAAATGAATACAATAAATAATTCATACCTTTGGAAGATTAAAAGGTTGATCTAACAAATAACACTCCTTTTTCAGAATCTAAGAAAAAGGACAATGTTAACTTGAGAAGTTTATTACACTCTTTTTTCAGAATCTCAAAATGAACAGTCTCATGTACAACTAAAACTCAAAGTCTCATGTACCAATTAAAACTATTGAACATTAACATTTACTTTGAATAATTAAAACTATTGAATACTGAAAGGATAATGTTTGAAGCTACTTCTTGATTGATCTAAAACATAACAGAACTTTGATCAATGTTATTGAACATTGAACATTGATAATGCATTAAACCTATGATTCTACAAGTGGCTGCATATAATTTTCATAACTACTCCAAAATAGTTCTTTAGATCAAACAAAAATAATTTGCAAGTAATTACAAATTCACATCAAATTGCTATTTAGCTACGTGTAATATCTACTCAACTCCATGAGTTTAGTAAATTTCAGAAACATGAATCTAATTCATGTGATATTTGTAAGTCGAATGACCTACACTAGAGGGGGAGTGAATAGTGTGTTCGCTAAAAAACTTAACATAATTCGGTTTTAATCGTTGTCTTGATTACTTAGGTTAATACTTCAATCAAAGACTAAATGCGGAAGCAAGTGAATATGACAAATAAGCAAGTACAAATAGAAATAATTCTAACTCATGAATTTATAGTGGTTCGGCTCCAATGCCTACTTCACTACCCAAGCACCCCTCTTAGGATTTCCAACTCTAATTGACTAGATTAAAGTGTTTCATTCACAATGAGGATATTTTCACCGGAAAGTCTCCGCTCTCATACAAAAGGCACTTCCACACCCGGAAGTCTCCGCCTTCATACCGAGAGCACTCTCCCACTTCAATCCTAAGGACAACACAACTAATCATAGCAAACTAAGTTTACATCGATGGATTTAAGCCTCAACACCAAGACAACCACCAACAATTTAAGACCTAACAACCTAGTGTTGGGATAGGAGTCGAAAACGTAGCGGAAATAATAATTTAAACAATTCAAACCATCTCGAAAATATCGATCTACTTTAGCAATCTTTAAGGAATTTAATCAAAGAGTAGAAGGAGTAGATATACCTTATACCGTGAATGGTATGGCTGCCCCTATCTCTGTTTCAAGACGCACACGCACATGTACTCCAACGTAAGTCCACACCAAGCGCCTCGCAACAAAGGAGCAGCGAACACTGGGACTCATTGGGGCTCAACGGAGAGGCAATCTCAACCCCGAAACGCACCAAGATGAAACCGGCCCTTCCACCAAGAATCGAGCACCAAAAGGGAGGAAAAGGGGATGAGAAAACACAGGAACGAGAAGGTAGATGAAAGATTACCTCGTTGTCCTTCATGGACTCCTCCAAGAAGGTGAAGTAGGCAGCACACCCAAGAGGAAAACACCTTTGATTTGGCTTCACAAAATCGGGGATGGAGGATCTTGATGGATGGCCACCCATGGAGATGAAGAAGAGTTCTTGGGAGACTTTCTCTTCAAGAAGTCTCTCAAGAATCCAAAACTTAATCTTCTCCAAGATGAATAACTAATTTGCTTAACCTCCTTGAAGGAGATTAGGCCACCTATTTATAAGGGCATAGGTGGCTACCAAGGTAGACCCGGCCCCCCTTTTAAAACACCTCTTCGGAATTCAAAATTTCGGAGTTTACCTCCAAAGCAATGATTTATATTTAATGAATTTATAATTAATTCAAAATTAATTAAATGCAAATAAATATAAAAATTAATTTATCTCCTTAAATTAAGAGCCTATTAACATGAATGATAATTATCTAAATAAACCAATCCCCTAATCCATAGGAAAGAGGTTTATCTAAATAATTCAAATTCCTATTAATTAATAGAATTATGATTTATCCTCATAAATCATATATCTATTAATTTTATGATTTATCTCCGTAAATCAAATTCCTATTAATTAGGGTTTATCCAAATAAATTAATTCCTAATTAATTGGTTAGGCTCATGGTTAGAGACTAATTTTCCCACCATATATATTTGATTCAAAATCAAATTATATTTAATTCATAATTAAATACAATCTTCGTAAAGTGGTTAATTAAATATTTAATTTATAATTAAATTTAATCAACCACATAAAATATTATCATGTGTCAATCCCTGCAATTTAGGGATGCTCTACAAATTAGGGTTAGCGAGGAACTCTTTCCTCACGCATTCTTTCCTATAGGAAACACATTTCCTATTATGTCCGTAAACGAGATCCGTGATCGAGTTGCAGCATGTCTATATTAGTAGACATATAATGCCACATTCAGACTCTATCTCATAAAGCCCGTTACGAGATTAGCTTGTTGTGTGTGACCCATTGGGCCCCACATTAAGCCAGCAGTGAGTTGTGCATAACGGAGAGTCGGATCCGATAGAACGACTTCTATTGGAATCTTACGAGCCTCCACTAAACCCCTTTAGTGTGGTCGTGAAAGACTCCACTCACAAGTCAAGATTGACGTCTAGCAACGCGTCATGACTACCCGAATAGTATGAGGTTCAATCTATAGGGATCGAACGCCCTTCAGTGATTAGTTACCGTGCAACTAAATCCTTCAGTTGCAATGTCCTGATGTCGGCTAGGGTACGAAAGAAGTGTCAAACCCTAATACCGATTCATATGTATTCCACTAGCTAAGATGTCGTCTCAATAATGAAACATCAGAAACATCTTCCTAACTTTCGTGTCTACTTTGGCTAGAGATTCCTGAGTCGACACTTGCATAGACACCTAGGACATTATCTTCTCTCACCAGGAGTACCGATTCCATGTTGGTTGCTCACCTACCTCCATGAATGTTTCCCCATGCCCAGTAATACCCGACACATGACACCGAGGGCCACTTAGGGATAGAACCAAAACAATGGGTCGTCACTCACAAGGTAATCCTGACAACCTCAGGTCCTAGGACTGCTTGCACCTACTATCACCCGAGGAACATCTTATTGACACTAATGTAAGGATTCCATTTTATGTTCCTCGTATAGGTCCGTTAAGTGAACTCATTCCCTAATGAGCACATTCACTTGTACATTAATGACGGCTCATAGGTAACAGTGAGATCAGCTACCGCTTATCGTATAGGGCATGTAGCAAGTGCACTAGTTTATCCGGAATCACCGATCCCCTAATTGGTGATCCTACTACTAGGAACATTTAGAACATGGGCATTTGGATTCCAAGTCTCACTGGCATGATCTCATCATGGCCTCGGAATTATTTGCCCAGGTTCATGGGGTTCATCACAATCTTTATGATGAAAAAGTTGTCGTATTAAGTTGATTACCCTTGATTACCCTAAACACATCGATATGTGATTGGCTCAATGGAACTATTCATCATGGCACCGAACACCTCCTCTCCGTGCGCGCACCAAGACGGGGCAGCAAGCGTGCTCGTCGCGAATCTGCCCCTAAACTTCTAATTTTACAAAACTAAAAGAAGAAGACCCCAAATAACCCTTGGGGAAAGGTTTAAGGAGAGGGAGAAGAAGATTACAATCAGAATTCTCAAGAGGAAGGCAGGGGTACGCAGGCCCTATTTAAAAGTTATAATACTGAAATTTCATAAATTTACAAGCAATCAATCCAACCACATTTTACACACAGTCACGTGCACATAGGGCTCATCCATAATCATCCTTTCATGCATCCTAACAATTAAGAAAAGGAAAGGAAAAAATAGAATCCGAAACGCGCTAATTGGGTTACATTTCCACCCAAAACGGTCCAAATAACACATGCTGAAAATTTCAATTTTCGGGGCTGTTCTACCATGAACCCATAGGGTTCTTGAGTTCGAAATATGTCCAAGGCAAGTTTGGACAGTAGGCTACCACCCCCGATTCAACGCATGAACCGTGGAGCCAAGAGAACGACTCAACAACCCCAAAAACAAAAATCGGGCAGCATGATGTTTAGGGAGCGAACGGTTCGTAAACGCAACAATAACGCGTAATAAAAATTCTGAAAAATTGCTAAAGGTGGCTATGATACCACTGTTGGGATAGGAATAAAAAACACAGCGGAAATAGCAATTTAAAAAAGTCAAACTATCCAAAAAATAGCGATCTACTTTAGCAATCTTTAAGGAATTCAGTAAATGAGTAGAAGGAGAAGATATACCTTATACATCGGATGGTATGACTGCTCCTATCCCCATTTCAAGACACACACATGCACGTCCTCCAATGTAAGTCCATACCAAGAGCCTCACAACAAAGGGGCAACGAACACCGAGACTCGTTGTGGCTCAACGGAGAGACAATCTCAACCCCGAAACGCACCAAGGTGAAGCTGGCCCTTCCACCAAGAACCGAGCACTAAAAGGGAGGAAAAGGGGATGAGAAAACAATGAATTGAAAAGGTAGATGAAGAATTACCTCGCTGTCCTTCATGAACTCCTCCAAGAAGGTGAAGTAGGTAGCATACCCAATAAGAAAACACCTTTGATTTGGCTTCGTAAAATCGGGGATGGAGGATCTTGATGGACGACCACCCATGGAGATGAAGAGGAGTTCTTGGGAGACTTTCTCTTCAAGAAGCCTCTCAAGAATCCAAACCTTAATCTTCTCTTAGATGAATAACCAATTGCTTAACCTCCTTGAAGGAGGTTAGGCCACCTATTTATAAGGGGCATAGGTGGCTACCAAGGTAGACCCCCCCTTTTAAAACCTCTCTCCGGAATTCAAAATTTCGGAGTTTGCCTCCGACGCAATGATTTATATTTAATGAATTTATAGTTAATTCAAAATTAATTAAATCCAAATATATATAAACTTTAATTTATCTCCATAAATTAAGAGCCTATTAACATGAAAGATAATGATCTAAATAAACAAATCCCCTAATCAATAGGAAATAGTTTTATCTAAATAATTCAAATTCCTATTAATTAATAGAATTATGATTTATCCTCATAAATCATATATCTATTAATTTTATGATTTATCTCCATAAATCAAATTCCTATTAATTAGGATTTATCCAAATATTCCTAATTAATTGGTTAGGCTCATGGTTAGAGACTAATTTTCCCACCATGTATATTTGATTCAAAATCAAATTATATTTAATTCATAATTAAATACAATCACTGTCGAGTGGTTAATTAAATATTTAATTCATAATTAAATTTAATCAACCACATAAAATATTATCATGTGGCAATCCCTACAATTTAGGGATGCCCTACAAATTAGGGTTACTGAGGAACTCCTTCCTCGCGCTTTCGTTCATATAGGAAACACCTTTCCTATTATCTCCGTAAACGAGATCCGTGATCGAGTTGCAGCATGTCCATGCTAGTAGACATATAATGCCGCATTCAGACTCTATCTCATAAAGCCCGTTACGAGGTTAGCTCATTGTGTATGATCCATTGGGCCCCACATTAAGCCAGCAGTGAGTTGTGCATAACGGAGAGTCGGATCCGATAGAACGACTTCTATTGGAATCTTACGAGCCTCCACTAAACCCCTTTAGTGTGGTCGTGAAAGTCTCCACTGACAAGTCAAGATTGACGTCTAGCAACGTGTCATGACTACCCAGATAGTGTGAGGTTCAATCGATAGGGATTGAACGCCCTTCGGTGATTAGTTACTGTGCAACTAAATCCTTCAGTTACAATATCCTAATGTTGGCTAGGGTACGAAAGAAGTGTCAAACCCTAATACTGATTCATATGTATTCCAACGGCCAAGATGTCATATCAATAATGAAACATCAAAAACATCCTCCTGACTTTCATGTCTACTCTGGCCAAAGATTTCGGAGTAGACACTTGGAGGGACACATAGGATATTATCTCCTCTCACTAGGAGTAACCGATTCTATATTGGTTGCTCACCTACCTCAATGAATGCTTCCCCATGCCCAGTAATACCCGACACATGACGCTGAGGGCCACGTAGGGATAGAACCAAAGCAATGGGTCGTCACTCACAAGATAACCATGACAATCTCAGGTCCAAGAACTGCTTGAACATACTATCACCTGAGGAACATCCTATTGACACTCATGTAAGGATTCCATTTTGCGTTCCTCGTGCAGGTCCATTCAGTGAACTCATTCCCTAATGAGCACTTGCAGTTGTACATTAATGACGGCTCATAGGTAACTGTGAGATCAGCTACCTCTTATCGTATAGGGCATATACCAAGTGCACTAGTTTATCCGAAATCACTGACCCCCTTTATTGGTGATCTTACGACTAGGAACATTTAGTACATGGGCATCTGGATTCCAAGTCTCACTAGTGTGATCTCATCATGATTTCGGAATCATTTGTCCGGGTTCATGGGGTTCATTACAATCTTTATGAATAAAGATGCAGCATATGATGAAAAAGTTGTCTTATTAAGTTGATTACCCTTGAATAGTCCCTAAACACATCGACATGTGATTGGCTTAAGGGCACTATTCCTTTCACCTAGGTCTTACACAAGAAAATAAAACACAAAATACAATATAAGTGGAGCAATAAATAAAACCAAGTATACTTAGTTGTAATACAAGTTTCCTAGACCTCTTGATGCCTCAAGATGGTGAATCGATGAAGAATGAAGGCCAAATCAATGTTTCTACTAAAAACTTGGGTTTGCTGAAAGATTAGCTCAAGAAAGGTTAGCAGATATGAAGGATTGTCTCAATGAAGCATTTGATGGCTGGGAAGGCAAGTTTAGGGTCTATTTACAAAGATCCCAAAGGTAGAGGCTCAAAAAGAGTCGTTCGATGGATCTAAATAGATATGTTTGACATTTCGGTCGACCGTCGGGCGACCCTCGATCGATCGAGGTTCGGCGGAAATTGGTAGGTTGGGCAGTTTGCTTATTTTTCTTGTTCGATGATTCTTCACAAGTCTTATTTCACAAGTTATTAACTTTAAAACATAAATGTTAAATAAGAATTACCCCCCATTTGGATTTAATAAAAATATCTAAAAAATCAAAATCCTTAAGAATTAAAATCTAACTTTTGGATCAAATATGGATAGGTTGAAGGTTTCCAAAAATTCCTTAAAAATAGGTATTCAACTTGTTTCTAACTAAGGAACAATTATCAGGACTTTTTGTTCCAAGAAAATGTCTAAGTCATATAGCCCTCCAAGGAGCTCCTTGGGCTTTGAGAATTTTTGGGCCGTTTTCCGATTTTCCAAATTTTCATATTTTGGGATTCGGGTTTCGGTTTTTGAGTTAATATGCATCAAATAGAGGATATACATAAATCTAGACACTCTAGACCTAGACTCAAATTTCCCGACGAAATTTGAGCGTCGACGAACGTCCTTGCTGATTTCTCCGAATTTTCCTATTGAGGACGTCATGCACTAATAGACTTGGAACCTAAAAATATTTCTCCATAAAAACATTAGTTCCATGTTTATTATCATCAAACCAAGATTAAGACCAAGGTTAAAAATCTTAGGCCAACAATATCTACACACAAAGATTTACATATACAGCTCCCCTCAATGCATGGAAGGTACTTGCAGAAGTTCACTATGGGGGCGTTTGTTTGCCCGCAAGTGCAAATGCCGCAAACTCTATTTGCATGCAAAAGAAAATGCCTACAAATAGATTTTGCAACCTATCATTTGGTTGCACGCAAGTAGAGATGCAACTTCTATTTGCAAGCGTTTGGTTGGCCGCAAATGGAAATTGCAATTACATTTGCAACTTGTAACTTGCATCTTACAAATTTTTTGGGCTAGGTCGGGCACGAATTTTTTCAGACCGGGTCGGGCACGAATTTTTCGGGTCCGACGGAGCCGAGCTAGGCCGGGCATGAATTTTTTTGGGTCGGGCTGGGCACAAATTTTGTTTGGGCCGTGCTAAGCACGAATTTTTTCGGGTCATGTCAGGAACGAATTTTTTCGTGCCAGGCTGGGCACGAATTTTTTTGAGCTGGGCCGGGCACGATTTTTTTCGGGTCAGATCGTGCACGAATTTTTTAGGTCGGGCTGTGCACGAATTTTTTCGAGTCGGGTTGGGCCGGGCACAAATTTTTTTAGGCCGGAGCGAACAAGAATTTTTTTGGGCCGTGGCGAGAACGAATTTTTTCGTGTCGGGCCAGGTCGTGCACGAATATTTTCGGGCCGGTCTATGCACGAATTTTTTTGAACCGGATCGTGCCAGGCTGGGCACGAATTTTTTTGGGCCAGGCCAGGAACCAATTTTTTCGGGTCGTGTCGAGCATGAATTTTTTCGGCCCAGCCGGGCTGGGCATGAATTTTTTCGGGTCGACCCCGACACGAATTTTTTCAGGTCGGGCCGGAAACTTAATTAGGCTCAATATGATTTACCGTACCTAGTGTGATAAATTAATAATTTTTAATTCTTATATAATACTGAAAATATATTTAAAAAATCTATCAAATGATATTAGATCTAAAATCTGACACTACCATCATGTTGAGTGTGCGAAAACCCACTTTTTTGATATTTATCTCATCTCCATCCGACGACTCTAAGTCGTCAAAATTAATTATTTTTCAATACTTAAATTATTGTATTTGCATCCCGCAATCTCGTATTGCGGGCTTGTTGGGCTGCAATTTCATTTGCGGCCCGTAAATGATATTAGAAATACAAGTTGCAACTGTAAATGCTGCAAAATACTTTTGCAGCCAATCAAATAAATTGGTTATCTAAATACTACAACTAGAGTTGCAGTATTTGCACTTGCACTTGCACTTGTGGGCAAACGTCCCCTGTATCTTCATCCCAGTAGATTAAATATGACAACATAAAATCAATAAAAAGGTAAGGGAAACAAAATATCTCCGTAAAAAAATTGTAGAGACCATAAAATTAATTTGTAGAGATAATAAAATTGAAGTTTGATCATCTTAAAAGTTTATTTTCCAAGGTCTCAGTCTGGTTTAGAAAATACTCCAGATATTTTTGTTTCCAAGGTCTCAATTGCAAATTCCAAAAGACGATGCCAATTTTCTTGAGGGTGGATTGGACTACTTCAGGCATCTACCCAAAGCAGAGTCCATCTGCTAAGTCTCAACTTTATCAGCTCATGAAACCTCTACCTCATAATCAACAATTCAAAGTTTTGGAGATTTGCTTATGAGTGTAGCTCCCCTTTTTTACAGTATTGTGTACATACTAAAAGTTCACACAACCTTTTTCAAGACTTCAAATTGCGTTGTCTTTAAGAATTCAATGAGATTCATTATTGACTGAAAAGTTAGGAATGTCAATATGTCAGCGTATCATTGAGTGTAAACACATATAGCTAGCGGGTAAAGATTAGGAAAGTTATATAGTCTTCCAAGAAGCTCCTTAGGCTTAGAGAATTTTTGAGCCATTTTTTTATTTTCCTAGTTTTTATGTTTTCGAGTTCGGATTTCAGTTTTTAGATTTTACATCATAAAAGAGGATTACACAATCATTCTAGACATCCTAAACCTAAACTTTATATTTCCGAAGAATCCCGAGCGTCGACGAGTGTCCTTGCCAATTTCTTCAATTTTTTGATTAGGGACATCGCACGCTAAACGACTTAGAACCAAAAAATATTTTTTCATGAAAATATTAGTTTCATGTTTATTATCATCAAAGCCGAGATTCAGACATAAGTTGAAAATCTTAGGCCAACAACACTATCTCGTCGAAATCTGTGATTTGACTCCAAAAATTTCTGATGCCCCATATAGCAAAATTTTTCACCATGCTTCGGCCATTGTGAACTGATTTCAAAATTATATGAAGGATATGCCAGTTCACCTTTGGTACTCCATCCAAACAAATTACCATATGCAGGAAAGTCATTAATTGTTCAAAACAAAACCTGCATGCATTCGAAATACTTCTTTACATGAAGAATCATACGTGTCAACACAAACTTCCCCATTTATTCAACTCATCAATCGAAGGCATCAAATACACATCTATATTGTCTCCCGTTCCCAAGGGTCTTGGAATAAGCATTGATAAAATTAAGGAGTCTTGCTTCATGCAAATTCTTGGAGGTAAGTTATATGGAATTAGAACAACCGACCATGTACTGTGTGTGGCGTTCATTGTTTTAAAGGGATTGAAGTCATTGTTAAGAAATTAATGAGCCCAACTAAGGGATTGAAGCCATTGTTAAGAAATTAATGAACCCAACTCACCCCAAAAGCTAGCTCACGAGGAGAGGATTGCCTAAACTATTTAAAGGCTACCTTTGCCATGAGAGGATTGCCCAAACTATTTAAAGGTTATTTAGTCATATTTTTAACCAATATGAGACTTTAACACACCTCCCTCACGCCCAGGATTGGACATCTGGAGCATGAAGTTTTGCAGGACTGAACATCTGCAGGTGGCACAATATCAACCACAACTTGGCTCTGATACCATGTTAAGAAATTAATGGGTCTAACTCACACCAAAAGCTAGCTCATGAGGAGAGAATTGTCCAAACTATTTAAAGACTACCTTGATCATATTTTTAACCAATGTGAGACTTTAACCGTCATCTCATGCCAATCCTTCTTAACATATATATAATTATAACCACCCACGGATAGACATGTGTAAAGGATCACATAGTAGGAGCCACTAAGCATACAAAGAGTTGAAAGAACTGAATGACTCTAGGTGTTACAAATGTTAATTTCAATAAGAAAATTAACCTTATTGGTCCATAGCAGACTCCATCTACTAAGAGAGGTGTGCAAAGATCAAGTAATCCAAGTTTACTAGCATCATTTTGTTGTGCATATATCCAAACCCCTTGTTTCAACTATTTTCTGTCATGTATGTATTTCATGTATATAGTATATTCTAATCCAAGTTACATCCTAAATCCACAAAATGGCTCTCTCTAAATTATTACAGATGTAAAACAGGTTTTAACAAATCAACGCTGAACAATTCATTAGAATTTATTGATTACAAACGTAATAAAAGAAAAGTGCATCAATTTTTTTATAAAAAAGTCACTAAAGGGCATTACTATTGTAATTTGAAAACATATCTAAATCCCATCATATATATATATATATATATATATATATCAAATAAAATCTACAAATAACAAAGAAACTATAAGCAGATGCAACTTGTAGAAAAACAAAACAACTAATTCTAAGAAGAACATTGGTGAATATCTAGGTCATGCACTACAATACTAGATTATTATTTTTTAAAAGATACCAAGCATGATTAAATTTATAATTCGTAGAGAAACAAAGCAACTAATTCTAAGAAGAACATGGGTGAATATCTAGATGGTCATGCATTTCAATATTAGATTTTTTTTTAAAAAAAAGATACCAAGCATGATTGAATTTATACTGCATTTCGATTAAGCTAATATGCTATTTATGAGAAGACAACAGAATCTATGACAAGGGAGCTGTAATATAATAGGAAATGGAGTACCTCCAGTGCAAACTCATGTTTGGCCACATCAACCTTGTTATCAAGAACTAAAGCTAGGTAGCCTTGTCTTGTAAAGAATGCTACATGATTATATAGCATAGAGGGCTTAAAACTAATCAACGATGGCTAAAAGAGGGTCGTGTCGGCCGTTAGTGATTAAATAACTCAATAGCAACGGCTTAGCGAAGGCCACTTCGGCCATCGGTGAAGAGTCCTTTATTTGCGTTCATGCCTGCGCCCCTTCTTTCTTCCTTCTTCTTCCTCCCTGTCGTGCCGCTTCTTCTCCGCCCGTTGTTGTCGCTTCGTCTCCGGCCACCGCTTCTCCGCTCCAAGTAAGAACTCCACCGCTTCTCCCCTTCTCCTCCTCTCCTCTTGGCGACCCTTCTCTGCCTCTCCTCTTGACGGCCCTTCTTCGCCTCTCCTCTCGGTGACTCTTCTCCACTGTTTGATTTGGAGGCCGAAACCCTAGGTTTCAGCCCCAACTCTGACGCTAGCGTCCATTGAACACTGGCGCCAGTGTACACTTCACTCCAGTGCCGACGTCCACTGGACGTCTGTCACACCCCAACTCGGGGTCGTGTGACTGGCCAGGGTCTATGTTCAACCCTGAAGCCTACTACCTACACTGACTAACGAGAAACCGTAACACATCAATAGAAAACAACAAATGCAGCTTTATTTGAAATTTCAAAAGTTCACAATTATTTTTATAAAAAGAAAGTAGCTAACATCAATACAAACTGAAACATCTCAAGTTCAAGTTGAATACATGCTTTAAAAACCAACAACTCTCAGTGTAGGAAAATGACAAATCTAGACATCTAGACTACGACTATCGGACGCCGCTATGAGATCGACAGCACTGCCTGCCCTCCAGCTGCACCATGACTCCAAGCCTCAACTCACTGGTCGGGCCCTGCAAAAAAAAAAAAAAAACCATGAGTCCACATGAGACTCAGTGAGGGGTTCTTCCGAATCTCCTCATAATCCCCAGTAAGCATGCATAAATATGTAAGATAGCATAATATAAAGTTAGGGATAACATTTGCCATTGTTATGACAACCGACCCCAAGGGTCATCCTGTATGGACTATACATTTATGTAACCAACCATAACTGCCTAACTAAGCCACATGACGCCCGGCCCTAAGAGCCTGCTCATGGACTAGTGGTTCGACTACAACCAGTCTTACCACACAAAGATGGTAATATACCGGCCTTTCAGGCCACATAGCACATAAGTGAATCAAATAGATCTCCGGGCCGTCGACTAGGATGGTCTTCTAGTCTCCGAACACCGACTGGGGTAGGGATAGCTAGTCCCACCCAACTGGGGTCTGACACCTAGTGGGCCTGTTGGTGCAATCTCAAGACCCAATCACTGGCCGAGTCAAGCATTTGTCATTCCGACTACCCATGCTTCTCGGCAGACCATCGCATGCATATCACACAATCAAAGTGTCCTAAAGTTTCCTCATTTACCCGTATCCGACCCTAACCCGGGCCTCGTAGGGTCAACAACTCAATATTACCCTTCCTTCCAGTGTACACCTAATAATTCTAGATTCCAAAAATGGTCACATACCCAACATGTCTCTCCATATTTAACATATCATGGATTTAATACATACCAAATTTAATAAATTTCAGCATGCTAAAAATAAGAAGATTTAGCAATTATATCGCCATGATTTCGTGCCTAACTGCAGCACTAATAATCATCACCAGCTTGTAGACAATAATTCTAGCAAATAAATAATCATTACAACATGTAATTGTTTAATCTCAGCATATAAATATAAATTCCAGCAACTAAATAATTATTACAACATGTAATTATTTAATCTCAGCATATATATATAAATTCCAGCAACATGAACATGTAGAAAATAGTCTAATACATCTCAAAGCGGAAAACAATTACAAATAAAGCACATCAATTATCTGTTAAACTACATCGAATTCCTACTTAATTTCAGCACATGAAACTGAATCGCAACAAGATCATGCTAAGGTAGGAACCGAAGTGTAGGTGTTCTATACAAGATGATAGCCTACAAACAAGATATCCTTCTACTTTTTTAGTCATTCTATCCTTACATATACAAGATGATAGCCTACAAACAAGACATCCTTCTACTCTTTTAGTCATTCTATCCTTACATGTCGATCACTTGAGAAATTTACTTTCGAAAACTCAAAACCCTCCCCTTCACCACTCAACCGAGCCCTAACCCAAGGGTTTTCATCATGCGGCCGGCCCTAGGGGTTAGGAAGATTAGTACTCTTCCATGCTCTAAGTTTAACATATACAAAGAATCAAATCTACACGTTTAAACCACACGAGAAACTTGGGGAAAAATTGGGCATGACCTCCCCTTTTTTCCCCTATTCGACCGACACCTATATCTCAAGAAAACGTCACGAAAAAATCTCAAGATCAAACATCTACATCTTGACGGAGGGGGGGGGGGGGGGGGGGGGGTGGGGTACAAGATCAAACACCATGAGAAAACGTCAAGGAATCATCATGCAAAGTCGGCACCAACAAAACCATAAGGGTTCGGCTAGGGCCTTCCCTTAAATCCTTGTTTCTACCACTCATCTTGATCAAGGAGGAAGAAGAGGTGGATGTATGCGATCCCGATCCTTCTGACGACGACATGACTTTCGGCGCCGACCCAAGCTCCTCTCCTCCTCTCCCTCTTGATCGGTTGTGTGCGGCTCAATGATGAGCCGCACAACTTGTAGATGAGGGGTTTTATTCCCTCATCTACAATGACCTTTATGCCCCCCTAACTTAACTTAGTTCTTACTCAACTCAGCTCGCGTCCGGTTCGGGCTCTGGTTCTATCCGCATACACGAGTAGAACTCGACTCCAATGAGACATTTAATGCATAAAAGGAAACGACCATTTAACCAATTAAACTTCATACTTTCATAGGTCGAGTCATACCTTCTACTCGAAGCGATTCCGCGGCTCGACCCGACTAACCCCCAGTCCGGTGCACTGAACCAAAATAGATTTCTATATTAGGATTTTTTTATTTTCGGGACTTACAACGTCGGCGCCGGAGTTTGGGCTGAAACCTACGATTTCGGCCCCAAACACTCAATAGTGTTTGATTAGGTTTTTTTTAATAATTTAATTAATTAGGTTTACTAATTGGTAGATTAATATTTTAATTTATCTTGATTTAATAATTAGGTTTTAATCTTGTTTAATTAGTAGTTATCATGTTTAATTAGGGTTTTAATCTTGTTATAATTAGGGTTTTAGTCTTGTTTACTTAATTAGTTAATGTTGAATTATTGTTGAATCATTATTTAATAATTAGTTAATGTTTAATTTTGTTATTTAATTATTGTTTAATTATTGTGTAATTAGGGTTTTAATCTTAGATTAAACATGATATGTTTAATTAGGTTGTAAACATGATATGTTTTAATCTTAGATTAATTAGAAACTTTTTAGATTTAACGTTAAGTCGAGTTGATACGTGTCACATACGTATCGACGAGTCCGACATAAATTTTCAAAGTATCCTTAGATCCATTCGGGGGTTATATGTTCATGTAAATGAAGTTAATGATCTTTTACATGATTTACCCTTGAATTGTCCTTAATTGGACAGTTTGATAACATAGTTATTTATATTGCACTTAGTTGTTTCTTTTAGCCTTTTTTCATTCATAAATTTTGGCTATTGTATCTCTTTGTTCTTCGATACGTGCCCAGATGATATGCGTATTCGGAGAACTAAAGGGAGATACTGCCAAAATTTAGAATAAAAAAAAGGCTAAAAGTAATGCTTAGAGTGCAAAATATATGAATAGCATGAATTCTGAATAGAATAGGACCATCCCACTTAAAGACATTAATTGAAGATATTGTATGTTCCTGTCTGAGAGTCGGAGTCTTCCGGTTCGATCTGGTGTGTCTCCGTGTCTGGTTCAACGTTGGTGGAGGGACTTGCAAAAGAGATCCCGACACCCAAGTTAGGATGACTCCATGGTGAAGGTTACTCAAATTGGAACTCAAGGTTACCTAGGTGCGCTGTGTCGGTATATATCACTAGTGTCGGGTAATCTTGCTAGGATTGTTGCCCAGAATGGGTCGAGGCTAATCCCGGAGATGACAAGTTTATGATGGTATATCTCTTGTGATAAGGGAGGACGTAGGAGTCCATGTTTGGCTGGGTGGGTCCCCCGAATAGAGATGTATGACTCGACTTGAGTCTGGCCCAAAGGTTTTGCTCGATCGGAGCCTCCTGGGCAGGGCCACGTGGTTTAATTCGGAGTGAATGGTGGGGGCGCTGCTGGGTCTAATTCGACTAGGCCCAATAGTTCTAGTCTAGTCCACAACCCCCGAGCTTGGTCGGAGTATAGAAGACTGCGTGCCGAGCTCTTGAGTTGAGAGAGTTTCTTTCCTCATATTTGAGAAATCTCGGATGAGCTGGCCAATTCGTACTGGGTGACCAGGGAGAAGATGTCAGTTTATTTGACCGCTGGAACTGAGCTAAAAAGAATGATCAGGGAAGCCGAGGTAGTTGAGGTCGGCCATAATGACATGAAAGGCTGGAGAGGAGCCGGGCTGTTATAAGTGGTTTGTGCATTACTTTTGTCAGGCACGTGGTGACTCTTCGTGTTACTTTGGAGTACGTCAAATTGATATTTTTGTAGTGTTTAACATGCGACTTTTTGGCTTCCACGCTTAGTATGGCGGTTTCGCTAGTGGAGATCTTCTCACCCTTCGTGGCGACGCTTAGTATGGCTTCCTTTTTACATGGACCGTTCGATGGGGAAGTGGTGTCTATAAAAGGGGCTTTTCCTTCCCCGCTCGTGAGTTTTCTTGCACTTCCTTGGCCTTCGTCTCTGGCAAGCTTCAGCGGTGTCTCCCTTAACTAGTTCCTTCATGCATTCGCTAACTTTCACCAGTAAGCTTTCTCAGCCTCAAGCTCTAGTGTTTGTCGTTAACTTTGGGTTCATTGTATTTTCATGTGAGTTGTTCAGCTATTCTTTGTCATTCAGGTATGCGTACCCTATTCTTGAATATTCCACTTGTGAGCTATTCAGCCATTCTTTGTCTTGCAGAGTCGAATGTCCGTCCTCAAGGGAATGAGTCTTTACTCCTGGAGGAGGAGGTTGCGGTCAGCACATTAGCAGGGGCTCGCCAGCCTAGTTCGGCGCCACATTTTTATTTCGGGAGCCAGTTGGTCTTCTCGGATGGGGTGGACATTTGGGAGCATGTCCAGCTTTCCCTGGGCAAGTTGCAGGAGATCTCGCGAAGGGACCATGAAGAACTCACGGCCTCCAGACTTAGGATGATGGAGATGGAGATGGCCTTGGAGCCAGAGAAGTCACTCATTTGAGCACAACTATTTCAGAGTCTACTGCTCGGATAGCAGAGTTAGAAAGCAAAGCCAGGGCGGAGCTGGAGATGGTCTACCTGGACCTTTTTGTGGCAATAATGGTGAAATCCCTTATAACCAGCCAGAGTATGCCACGTATGGTCTACCTGGACCTTTCTGTGGTAGTAACGGTAAACTACTGTCACACCCCAATTCCGGTATGATCGGTCAGAGTATGCCACGTACCTGAAGCCTAACCCCAAAACAAACCATATGTTATATCTGGGTATTAAAAAAAAAAAAATTGGCTGTGGAAGTGGAGAAGTGCCAGGTGGCGGTGAGGATAAGTGAGGGAGAGGTGCTGTTGAGGGGTTTTAAGTGAGGAGAAGTAGAGAAGAAGAGGAAGAAGCGAGGGCGTCGGCAGGCGACGGAGGAGTCGGCGCGTGTCACCGGTGGAGCTCGTCGTCGCCGGAGTCGCGGGATCGAGGTAGGAGATCCCTCCCTTCTCCTTTACTTCCGCGTTTATCTTCCAACGACGACGACGAAGGATGAGGTCGCGATGAGGAGCCGTGCTGGGCTGCCGGCTGGCTGGTCATGCTTGGTGGTGGCTTTCCCGGCCACTGCTTGGCCGCTAGTGGGTCGGATCGAGCCAGGAGGTCGATGAGAGGGCGGAGAGGTCGGCGTGTGGGTTGTAGGCGGCGGCCGAGAGGGAGAGAGGAGGGGTCCGCGGGTGAGAGAGAGAGGTGGTGGTGGTGGTTGTCCCGCCGGTCGCAGAGGTTGGGGAGAGGGCGTCCATGCCGCTGGGGTGATCGCCGGCGGCCGGGATGGCCGGTCGGCGTGGGTTCGAGCGGAGCAGGGAGGTGGCGTCGGGCATAGGGGCAAGGGGCAGTGTGAGGGGGAGAGGGAGACGAGTGGTGAGGAGAGATAAATAGTGTTTAGAGAATAGAGCTGTATCGCATGAAATTGGGTTGATTTATGAATTATTGAGGTATTTTTGTAGTTGATCGTAGAGTCATCGGATCGAGTTGAGGTTAATACCAAAGTTGTAGATTTTCGCGTGTTGAACGTGATGGTGGTGTCATATTTCTGATTGGAGATCGTTTGGTATGATTTTGATATTATTTCAGTATTCTGCTGTGTTTAGTAAATGAGTGAAAATTATGTTTGAAATTAATTTAGTTGGTGGGCCCCGAGTTGTTGGTTGAAGTTGAGGTGAATAGGAATCTTGATCATTTTCGCGTGCTGAACGCAATGGTGGTGTCGGATTTAAGATTGGAGAACATTTGATATGATTTTGATATATTTCAGTATTGATGTTGTTTAGTAAGTTAATGATATAGTTGTGTTTGAAATTAATTTAGTTAGTGGACCCCGAGTTGTCAGTTGAAGTTGAGGTGAATAGAAATTTTGATTATTTTCGCGTGCTGAATGCAATGGTGGGGTTGGTTTTCCGAGAAAATATTGTTAGAATGTTCTTTCAGGTTGTTAGTTGTTGAGGTTGTCGATGTATTTAAATAATAGTAAATTATTAGTCTGAGAATTTAGTCGATTGATTGGTGTGAAATAATTATGGTTTGGAGAATGAGTTGAGCATGGGTGTTTGGAGAGTGAGTTGAGTTGAGCATGGGTGTTTGGAGAGTGGGCTGAGAGTAGGTTGAGCCTGCAAGTCTGTTGTTCTTTGTCTGTTGTTGATTTATCGTCGGAGATAAATTACGAAAATACCTTTGCTTCCATTGTTTGCTTTGCTTCCTGAAATTTATTGAACTTCTGTTGCACATTATTGTTGGACATGCCATAGATAATTGCATGTGTTGCATTTTATTGTTGCTTATTGGTGTTGTTTATTTGTTGAGCATGTTATTATCCGATTGATCGTGTCATAATCACTTGGAGTTATTTTGTTGATCATGATGATGTTATGTATTATCATGTTGTTCATGTTGTTATCACTTAGAGTTGTTGCTATATTGTTGATCATGGTGATATATCTTGGTGCACTCTTGGAGTTGAGTTGCATGGTTGTTGTCGATCTGGAGGCTACGGCCTCGGAGAGGACTTCGGTCCAGGACCATTTTATTGCGGTACCCTCCAGACATGGGTGAGGGTATGGATATTGACTAGTCACTTTGGGCACCTTCGGGTGTGCGAATGTCGGATATGACGCCCGTCGGGCTACCTGCTTGGTGGGGGTAGTCGCGTCACTGTTGGAGCGGACGGTTGATGCCACTCTACGGGTGGTAGAGTGTAGGGTTTTTACCCAATGGTCCACACGCTCGATGATTCAGTTGATGTTGTTTAGGAGTAGGTGAGGTGTATTTGTTGTGTTCATCGCCTTTGACTGCATCTTAGACCATGTTGTTATTCATTGTCGAGTTGATACTTGATACTTGTTGATCATATTGTGATTCTCCTACTCAGCATTCGCTGATCTCCGTTGTTTTTGCTTCAGACTTGCAGGGGTGAGCAGTCGATTTGTAGATCGAGGTGTAGATAGTTTTTAGACAGCTAGTAGTCGGTCGTAGATGTGGAGCTCTGATGGTGACTGCTTTCGTATTTTATTTCGTTTTGTCGCCTTATAATGCTGATAATTGATATTGTTATTTTGGAACTGTAATTTGTAGATTTATTTTATATTTGGATAATTGTATTTGATCTGACTGATGTATTTTAATTATTGGTTTTTATGTTGTTGTTGTATTTTATGTGATTATTCGTGGCTTTTCCTTCCGCTGCGCGGTGTTCGGGTCGCCGTCGCATCTTGGGTCGGGGCCAGGGCGTGACACCATACATAAATAAGTAACAAACCTAAACATTTTATAACATTTAAAACTTAAAGGAAAACATCAAATCTCAAAAGAAATCCAACTACTAATTTGATAAATGCTAAAGGTTCAATTTATTTTCAAAACTATAAAGTTCCAACAAGGACACCCCAAACTAAGAAAAAATGCGGAAATGAAATAATCGAGTCTACATAACTCAACAAAAATAAGCGTTCGATGTCCTTGGCACCTCTCAGTTCGGTTAACCAACCGAATTAATCGAAAAAATTCGGTTCAGTTCGATTAATCGACCTAAATCACCGAAAAGAATACTTTTAAGTAAACACACAATCAAGACTTAAACCTTGCACCTCTTAAGACTTTAATTTTATTTGACATTACTTCTTACTAACATAACTATATTTATAACTTCAAAATAAAACAACAAATATAAGCTTGGAAAGATTCGAATCTTAGCACACTGCATAGAAGGAGTTGAACTTAACCGGTGTGGCAAATAATACTATTAAATATTTTTATATATTTGTTTATACTTAATTTATAATTCAGTTAATTCGGTAAATTAATCGAACCAAAAACCAAAATTCTAAAAAAAATTAACCGAAAACCGAACCGAAATTGATTTGGTCATTTTGGTTCGGTTAAATTGGTTCCGGTTCGGTCGGTTTCGGTTCAATTTCGGTGAATCGGGGACTGCTCACCCCTACCCGGGTCTAATCCCGAAGCTTTCTGCCAATTTGCGCTAACTCGGGCCTTCGGTCCCCCGCTTATGAATAAAATATTATTTAGGATTTTTGGGTATATCAACCACGTAACTCGAACTCAGACCATAATAAATCTCGAGAATGCTCCGTCACGTGGGTCCATGAACGTCACCGGCTCCTGAAAGGAACTCTTGATAATAGAGGTGATGCTGCAAGCAACATTGTCCTACTCGAATCTATAACTCAAGTATAACAACATAAGTAGCAATGGATTAATTAAGAATTATAATAAATAAACTTTGATACTTACTTTAGACCGTGCAGCGATATTCGCTGACGTTGGTTGATCGATGAAGGTACATAAGCCCCCCCCGATTAGGCCCACGAGGCCTACAATGACCTCGAGCCTCTGGGGCCAGTGGTGGAACTGCGGCGGACATTGAAGGCCTCGGTGCCTCGGCGGGTGGCGGTGGCTCAATGAGCCCTAGAACGATAGCCTGAGGCTCGCAACATCTACATATATATTCCTTCTTATTGTTAATCATATCTATAGATATATTCCAGCCAACTATCATATCTCCAATATCCCTTCTTATTGTTAATCACTCATACATACTAATTCACTTAACACTTCAGTACACTTTTTTTTCACCATCTTTTTCCTTCATCTTATTGTCATTTGAACCTACCAACAGATTGGATATGAAACATGAAAAATTAAATGTCTACAAGTACAGAAAAAATAGACAAATCAAAGAAGGCTGAGACAATCATTATCTGCAATCTTCCTTGTAATAGTTGTATCCATGTTTTAATTCCTACTCATACCAGCTGTGATCAGTATAAACAATATATAATCTATAAAAGACCATTCCTCCTCATACCAGATTGGATATTCCTACAGTGGAATATAAAAGACCATTCCCAACTTGAGCTTAGATCAGTATAAACAGTATAATCTATAATGAAAAGAAGTTAAAGACTTTAAATATATACCATTAATATAGTGACATATAAAATCTACCTGAAGCATCACTTATATACCTTCATCAAATTTTTCTTTATTACTTCATTTTTGACAGCAAATATTTGTAACAAGAACTTAACTTTATCCTACAACTTTTATCTTCTAATAAAGAGCTTTCCAATTAAGGAAAGCTCATTGGAAAACAAAATCAACAACGAAATATGAATACAGACAACCACAATATGAATACTGCCTTTTTGACTTTTGTTTTCTGATCTACAGAGGTTGCTAATGTATGGAGAACTGAAGCTGGCCTTCTTGGTCTACTTATGGTACCCAAAAACTAAGGTATGTGAATATAAAGAACCCTATACGAGAAGTAATCAACATTAATAGTTTTTCTTTTTTCAAAAAAAAAACTCAGTTCTTTTTCTCCTTAACAAAACAGGGTAGTTATCTTGTATATGATGCATCCCTCAAAAAGAAATGTTGTATATGATGCATTCCTGAGGCCAATTGTGATGTATGAGCCTAACATTGAAGAGAGGTTAAAAAACCTGAGGGCTAATTCTAGGAAGCCGCTTGTATTCTATCTCAAAAACTTTACAGAAAAAAGATACATTTGGTTCCAAGATGTTCGTCACCATGTCGTTTATAAGAGATCAGGCAATGAGGTAATAGTTGTACACTTGTAATAGTTGTATCCATGGACAACTCTACCACCTAACATTAGGGTTGGATGTTGGAAATCATAGGATTTTTGAAATGTAACAGATTCATGCATAGAGAGTATGACGATGACAAATGGTGTGAATTCATATGTAAGAAAGGTAGGTGGAGAAAGTAATTGGATGCCTTCCTCTGTAGTGGACTTGCTTTCGATTTCAACTGCCCTTCCCAAGGAAATGAACAACAGGCAATTAAGGATCTCTTATCATACTTGCCTGCTTGATCATGCATTGGCCCCAGATATGTTCTTTTAGCACTCTTTTAATTGCTTCAAGATATTGCAATAGGAAAATTATATAAGATCATTACAGAAAGTGAGATGTTACTAGCTAGTATTATTTGTGATGCTTCATCATATAATAGAAAGTAGAAACAATTAACCAAAACCAGTCATAAATAGCTTGGAGGCTTAAAACTGATAAATAGCCTTGAGGCTTAAAACTGATAGGAAGCTTGGAGGCTTAAAACTGATAGGAAGCTTGGAGGCTTAAAACCCATTGCCAAACCAGTCATAAATAGCTTGGAGGCTTAAAACCAAATGCCAAAAGCAAGTTCAAAATCTATATGCATAGCTCGAGAGGCTTAAACCACCTTATCTAATGATCACAAGTTCAAAAGCTATATGCATCTTCCACTAATTTAATTTCAAATTCATTAAGAACAAGGTTAGAAGCATCGTGAAAACAAATGATTTCTGAAGTTGGAGCAGTTAATTCTCTTGTTCTTTTTCTGCATTTTATCGGTCCAGAACATCTCATAGAACAACTATTTAAGCATAAAGCTGAGTGAAGATCCAGATAAACAAGAAGAATTTTGCACATATAACTAGATATGCATACAACTAGATACTTAATGATATCACTATAAGGAAAGCAAATAAGTGCAGTTAAATGTCAATTATCTTTCATCCAGAAGGTGAAATTTAAGTTTTCCTACAAGTTCAGCCATAACATGGTTAAGAAAAGTCTGAGAATTTAAGAGCTATCATGGAAACCCAATCAACACCATTGTTCTTCATCTTCATCAGTGAGTTATTCCTCAGCAAGGAAATCAACACTAGTAATCAACACTAGTAGAACTATTTGAATAACTATTTGAAAGAGATTGAAGAAGCTGAGACAGAAAAGCAATTTGAATTGCTTTCTTGTTGGAGAAATGACCACACTAGAGGGAGAGTAAATAGTGTGTTATCTAAATCTTTTTGCCTAATTCCGATTTTAATCGTTTACTTGATTACTTAGGCAATTCACAAATCGAGTAGTAAGCGAAAGCAAGATATAAATGATAAGAAATAAGAAACGCAAGGTAAACAATGCTAACATAATTATTTATAGTGGTTCGGCCTCAATGCCTACTCCACTACCTAAGCACCCCGCTTAGGATTTCCAAACTAGGTTTACTAGATTATATCATTTCCCTTACAAAAAGGACTTTACACTGGAAAGTGTCTGCTCTCCAACCGAAGGCACTTCTACACCCGGAAATATCCCACCTTCCTACCAAGAGCACTCTCCCACCTCAATTCCTAAGGGACAACACAACTAATCCTAGTAAACTAAGTTTACAATGGTGGATTTAAGCCTTAACGCCAAGGCAACCACCAACTCAATCAAACCTAGCAACCTAGGTTTATACACTTGATATACAATCAAAATAAACAACAAAATACAATAATAATTGGAGCAATAAATCAATCAACAAGCACTTAGCTCCAAAAGAAATTCCCTAGTCCTCTTGATGCCTTGAGAAGATGAATCTATGAAGCTTGAAGGCTAAATCAACAAGTGGAGATCAAAAGTAGGGCTTTTGCAAGGATGTCTCAATGGAAGCTTGTAGAAATGCTTAGGATCACTCTTTGATGTTTGGAAGCATCAATAACTACTTGGGAGTGAGTTTGGGATGAGTATTTATAACCCCCAAACAAGAGGGCTTGTCAATGGGCGTTTTTCTGCCCGTTGGCGATGCCCGATTGCTTGCTGGTCAAACGTTGGTCGACCGACCGAGCAACCGAAGGCATTCTGCCCAATCTGGGCGTCGACCGAATGCCTTCACCTTTTGCCTGTCGACCAGTCGGTCGATCGAACCTATGCAGGGTAGATTTTTTTCTTACTTTAAAACATAAATGTTATATAAGGATTACCCCCCATTTGGTTTCAATAAAAATATCTAAAAAATCAAAATCCTTAAGAATCAAAATCTAACTTTTGGGTGAAAGTACAAATTTCTGAAAATCGAAACTTTTATAATCTCCCGGGTCAAATATGGGTAGGCTAAAGGCTTCTAAAAAATTCTTAAAAATATCTTGTTATCTAGTTTTTACATAAAGAACAATTATCGACAGTTTTGGTGCCAAGAAAATATTTAGGTTATATAGCCCTCCAAAGAGCTCCCTAAGCTTAGTAAATTTCAAGGTCTTTTCTAATTTTCCAAGTTTTCGAGTTTTGGGGTTTCTTTGCATCATCATGAGGATTTACAACATATTCTAGACACCATAAACCTAAACTCTATCTTCCCGACGAAATCCGAGTGACGACAAGCGCCCTTGCCAATTTCTTTGATTTTTTCGATTGGGGACGTCGAGCGCTAACCGATATGAAACCTGAAAATAATTCTCCATGAAACATTAGTTCTATGTTTGTTATCATCAAAACAAAGATTAAGACCAAGGTAGAAAACCTTAGGCCAACATCTATTTGGAGCTACTGATTTATTTTAGTAGAATTAGCTACTGATTTCATAAATTCAATGACTAAATTAACTAAAATATATTAAAACTGAGAGATCAAACCAAAACAAAGACTAAGTAAAATTGTATGCCAAACTGAACTTGATTAGAAAACAAAGGTATAACATTTTCTGAATTTGAGAAGAATTTGAGCAGAAATGTCAAGTATTACAAACTCTTCACATGAAAGCTCAAATAGACTGAGTCAAAAAATGAGCTTTATTTGCTTCGAGCTTAATCTTAGAAAATTAAATGAACTAAACAAAATGAGATCAAAATGAATTTAGGGCAATGAACCATAATTCTAATAGTACTGATCCATCATCTAATTTTATGGTACAAAATGAGATTAGAATGAGTTTAGGGCAAGTTGCTAAACAATCCATCTTTTTTCATCATTGGCCGAAACCCTAGTCGGCGGCGGCTAGGGTTTTGGCAGAGAGAGAGAGAGAGAGAGAGAGAGTAGCGAGAGAACACATTCGGCGGGCGACGACAGAGAGAACGCACAGAGAGACAGAGAGTACTGAGCTAGAACCATCGCATCTGCGACCGCTACCACTTTCGTCGCAAAAAGGCCGTCTCAAAACACTTGATTTTTAGTAGTGAGTATTTTTTTTTTATAATTTAAGTTTGTAATTAGAAAAATTATGAAACGAAATACAAACTCGTGTAGGATGAAATACAAACTCGTGTAGGTATGTGACCCAACGCGGAGGCACCCCCGAGGATTTTGATGCCCGAGCATGGGTCGATGCAGGCGGCGGCTGAGACCACGACCATGTTTATGGCTTTGGATATAGTGGCCATGTGCAAACCGTGCTAGGGCCACTTGGGACACCGACTCCTCCGCTTGCTGGTGAGCGACCCTCCACATCCTGATCTCAGGATCAACTAGATAACAACATTGGAGGAGCAGGTCACACGTCTGAGTCAGCTGATCGAGGAGATGCATGCAATGTTGAGGCATATAATAGCTCAGTCCAGCATTGGCATACCTCTGACAACAAATCCATTGTCCTTGACCCAGCCCATGCCATTTTACACCCAAGCACTTCAGACTCTGCCGCACAATCCCGACCAGCCTCCACTGCAGTCGTGAGAGTTTTTGGGCATGTTTGGTTAGCGAAACCAAGTTTGTTTTCATAATTTCGATTCTATTGAAATCAAAACTGTTTACGAAAATGTGTTTGGTTCAGCGTTTTCATGAAATGAAATCGAAACCAGAATGAAAATAGGTTTCAACAAAACCAATTTTATTAATAAAAATAAAAACGCCATAATGTTGTTTTCTGTGGTTTCGAGACGGTCAATTTCGTTGTCAAAATGCAATGATAACTTTGTAATTATTAATACTTTTTTTATAAAATTAATTAATTTAAAAATAAATCAAACTATATCTAATTTATAAAAATAAAAAATCATCATTTTCAACTCAAACCATTTTCTTAAATTGATGAATTAATTGAGCCAATTTATATCTAATTGACTCAAACCTAAATTTTAAAATAACTTAATTTTCTTAAAATTAATCTATTTGTAATTTAATCAAAATTAATTTTAGACCACTTGACTTTATTTTTTAAAATTTTATAATATTTATTAATTAATTTTATATCTAATTGAAGAAAAAAATCTTAAATTACTAATAACTTAATTAATTAAATTTTATAAATATTTTATAACCATATTAGCAAACAGTTAATTTTGTAGATTAACTACAAATACAATATGCGACTTTCTTCTACAATCATATTAAGTTTTATGAACTATTTCATATGAATTAGTTTACTATTTAATCAAAAATCAAATTACTACTAAAACTATTTAAGGAAAATTAATATTATTTTACTAGTTTCAACCAACTAAAACTGATGTTGTTTTCATTAACCAAACACATTTTCAGAAAACTAAAACTAGAAACCAAAACCAAGTTTTCGAAACCAAGTTTTCAATTTCACTGAAACCAAACCAGAAAATAGTTTTCGCTAGGGGTGAGCGGGTCCGGGTACCCTGTATTTTTCATGTTACCCAGATCCTACCCTGTATAGGATCGGTTCCTAAGTTTTGGAATCGAACCCTACCCTGTTGGAACCTGGAACCGGACCCTAATCGGAACCACAGGTTCTGGTTCCAGTTCCGGGTACCCTGTTGGAACCTGTTCTCGAACCTGTAAATGAACAGGTTCCTGTTGGAACCTATTCTAGAACCTGTACCTAGAACCTGTAAACGAACAAGTTCGAGAGTACAGGTTTCGGGTACCCGATGTGTTGGACCCAGAATCGAAGCTGGTTTTAACTGGAACCTAAATTTTTATCCCGGACCCTACCCGAATTTAATTAGGATCTACCCGAAACCTACCCAATCGGGTCGGTTTCAACCGGTTCCGGGTCTACCCGGTACCCATGCACACCCCTAATTTTCGCTAACCAAACAACACCTATATAGTTTTGATACTTATGGTTGTAGATTTATAGTTTTGATGCTTATCTATAATGTTTATATGTGATATAGACTTTTGTTAAATGTGTATATATGTATCTATGATGTATGGTGTTATGTGTATGGTGTTGTCATGTATGATTATGGTGTCACTACAACACATCGTTTGGATTTTGACGGCAAATTATAAATATATTTTGACGTCGGTCGAAGTAAATATTTGCATATTGACGACAGTAAATTCGTCGAAAACGTGTGTGAAACAATCAACGCTGAATTTTAAATACTGACGCCTGCAGAGGCATCAATATTTACAAGTTGACGTCGTCTACCGTCGAAAAGAGGCGTCAATATTTAAAATTCGACGTCTTCTTCCGTCGAAAAGTTAGGCGTCAATATTTAAAATTCGACACCGTTTACCGTCGAAAAGTTCGACGTCGTCAACGAGAAAGGTATATTGACGCCAACATATTGACGCCTTTGACGTCAATATGTGGCGTCAATATGCTAACCATATTGACGCCTTCACTGGAGTCAATATGGTAGCATATTGACGCCTCACACAGGCGTCAATATGGCTGCCCTTTTTATTTTTTTTAAATAAAATTTCGTGAACCACGTAATTATCGTTAACTCGTAACAGATAATTAATATATTAATTAGTTAATTAATTTAAAGTTAATAAATTAAATTTCCTAATTGCACATTAATCAAATTACCTCTGACCATTAATCAAATTTGACATTAAATTAGTAATCTCATTTGATTAAAATAGTAATGCATAAAAGAACTACAAGTAATTTTATTTACAAATAAAATTAAATAATTTAATCTTCGTCGTCCATTTCCTCCTCCTCATCTTCTTGTTCTTCATATGGATCGACATCTCTATCTATACATCAATATCAGTTATAAACATATAAGTTTGAATATTATCAATTAAAATATTCAGTATTACAATATACAAATTTACTTACAGTTTAGAAATGAATCTTTACTTGTACCTTCTCTGATATTAGCCGGCGGTATTTCATGAGGAAGACTTTCATGAACACACAATCGACTCTGTTAGAAAAACATATTTAATTAATTACAATGCTAAAAAGATCAACTACAAATAAATTAAATAAATACTTACATAATCAATTGGTGAGGAAAACATATTAGCTTGATTAATAATTGGATTTAGCCCCTGTGATGATGAACTATCAAATTGATGTTGAAGCCACATCTGCTCCATTCTGTTGAGTCTTTGTTGAACCTCCCTCATCTCAGCTTCGTGTTTTTGCTGCATTTCTTTCATTGCAGCCTCTTGTTGTCGTCGAAGCTCGTCATATCTTGCATCGTGGGAAGGTGCAACATAAGATTGTCGCTGATGTTCATAAAATTGACTTGGTGTGACTCCAATCCCTTGTAGGCGAACTAGAGAATGATGTTCGGGACCATATATTTCCCGATATACTTGGTTCTCGAGTTGAACTCGCTCTGTTGTTGGAGTAGTCTCAAGTCGCTCATTAAGTGTTCGTTCAGCAGTGGCCTACATTTTAAAAAATAGATTATAAATTTAAAAAATATTAATTTAATTCATTCGTAGATGTGTTATACCATAAATTGAGCTGCTTCTTCGCGTACATATCTTCCTCCACTTATACGAAGATGTGTTGTTCTATACATTTCAAGCTCACTAGGCTCTCTATCATGTGCACGCCGCTTCACACAATGTAAATAATAATTAATTAATTTAAATGATATTAAAAATATAAACAAATAAATTATAAATTATTTACTAAACTACTTACAAAATTAGCACGTCTTTTAATATAAGGGGTCGCACCGCTAGTATGTATGCAATCTTGAGTTGCACTTCTTGCCCTTCGACCCCGTTCAGATGCAGCCTGTCATATTTAATTATAATTATAAAACAAATATTGCAAGTATCAAAATATAAATTCTTACCTGACTAGCTGAAGAATGCCAATAGTCGACGATTCTTATCCATGATTCCCTACTAACATTTCGTGGTCGATGTGCAATATTTTCCTCCTTTGATTCTTCAATTTTAAAATATTTTCTTTTTAATAAAAGTTAATAATCTTTAAATTTTCTATCAAAGGCCGCCATAGTAGTGTGAAAAATACGATCCCTGTTCTCAGTAGGGATCAAAAAATATCTTTGCATTTATAAATGATATTAGTTTGATCCCAAAATATATATTTAATATATAGTTTCACACAACCAAATAATGCAATCTAACATAAATTCATAACATACCAATAATTGCTCACATAATCCATTCTTATATATGAAAGAAATTTGATTCCAAGGGTCGGGCGTCAACGGTAAGAATGTAGAATCACGCACTAGTAACCCCATAAAACGTGAGTATAATCTGTGGCCGCCATCATGACTTTGACCCCAATCAGAAAAGTTGATCATAATTAACTGGTCGGGATTAAGTGTATACACAGAAGAAGCTATAAAATATGGAGACCCTTCATGTTGCATTTGTGTTGTTGTGACTGTTTTTAAATTACAACAGAAAACATTAATATTAATTTGATTAAATAAATAATGTTCACATGTATGATGACATAAAAACTAACTCCAACTGTAGAAAGGTCTATGAATTAGTCCTTGTGACGGCCAGGACGATCACTCTCGGGACTAAGTTCACCCTCCTCGCGGGTCTCAGCATCTGAATCTACTATTCTTGATCTTGACATCCTGTATAATAACATAATATTATATATTTATAAATACATAAAGATTAACCAATTATACAAATAATATTGATAAATAATAAGTCATTTACCGATGTCATATAAATCTCTAGGATATACATTTATGACATGCAACCACTCATTATTCTTCGGATCTGACATGTAAAATACTTGTTTTGCTTGTGATGAAAACACATACGGGTCATCTTTTAGAAATGCACCGGTATGAAATAATCGAGAAAGGTTAACTAGTGTGAATCATTCTCATCCACTCGTAAACCCCGTGAGTTCCTTATATCAACCCATTCAGCACGAAAAAGAACTACCTTGAATACCCCACGGTAGTCCAATTCAATTACATCTGTTAGAACTCCATAATATTGACGATTGTCAACTTCAACCATTAAACCACTATTTTGTGTTTTACGCAATCTTTCTCGTTGCTTGGTATGAAATTTATAACCATTTATAATCGGTCCATCATATTTTCTAATTACGGATATTGGACCTCGAGCTAACGTAAGCAGTGAAGCATCACAATTATTTTGTACCATTTCTGATACTTTATCTTGTAACCACAATGCGAATCTCTCTATGATCCACCTTTGTTGTTGAGCATTCGATGCAACTGATAAATAATTTATACGACATTGTTCTTCAAGAAATTGCCTGAGACAATAAAATAAAAATAACACCAAGAATCTTAAAATAACTTAAAATATGGAGACATTTAATAACAATTGATACCTTTTGTATGGTTCAATCATTGGAGTATGCAACAAGACATATCTGTGCATTTGAGCATATGCATTTAAATCCAACGTACCAATGCGAGCTTTGCCAATAAATCGACCACCGGATGAAAATAAGTAGTTTTCAATATTTTCAACTTCATAATTTCTCTGCAGTCGATTGAACACCGTTTCAATATTATTAAAATATCGAGAACAAAATGTAAGACATTCATGAGCAATATATCCTTCAACGATGGATCCCTCTAGTTGTGCTTTATTTCGAACATGAGATTTATATCTCATAACTAACCTATGAACACGAGACAAATTCTCCTCATTTGACGATTCACTATTAATACTTAATGAACACGAGATATTTAAAAAATATAAATAAAACAAACTTTTCAATTAGGTACATCCAGCGATAATGAACAGGACCGCCAAGTTTCACCTCTGTTGGAAGGTGAATCATCAAATGCACCTTTCAATTTGCTCCATTTTACATAAGAGCAGAGGCACACGTGATTGCAAATTGTCCAAGGTAGAATGGTCTAAATTGGCACTGCATAACTTTTTGAAAAATGCATAAATCTCTTTAACAATGAGGAGAATATCTTTATGCACAATTTCTCATAATGCATGCGGAAAAACATCTTGAAGCAATATATGTGAATCATGACTCTTCAAGTTTTGTAATCTATGATCCTTGAGATTCACACATCTAGAAATATTTGATGAGTATCCATCGGGCACTTTCATATTTTTGATACACGGCAGCATGAGATCTTTTTCAAGAGTGGACATTGAATAAATTGCTAAGGGTATATCATATATACCATTTGGTAATAATGTTGGATGTAAATGATGTCTTATATTCATGCCTTGCAAATCTAATCGTGCATTCAAATTATCTTTCCTTTTTCCATCAATATCCAATATAGTACCAATCAGATTATCACATATATTTTTCTCAATATGCATAACATCCAAATTATGACGTAATGGAATATGCTGCCAATATGGTAATTCAAAAAATATACTTTTTTTTTTCCACATTCCATAATCTTACCTCTAAAAATTTTGCTGAGTTTGTGTGTCTGCATTAATGCCTTCTGACTCACTACCCAAATTATTTCGAGTGCGCTTTCTACTTGTGTTGGTAGTTTTGCCATAAACATGTTTAATGTGTTGAATCTGCTCGTAAACAATCTTCGAATCAACTGGCACTAGTGCATTATCATTTTCTATTGTCCCATCAAATAATTCAGTGTCCTGACGAAATGGATGTTCTTGTGACAACCATGTACGATGGCCTAGATAACAATGTTTTTTTCCGTGATTAAGCCAACGAGAATCTATCTTATCACCGCATATGGGACATGCATATCGTCCTTTAGTGCTCCAACCTGATAACATGGCATATGCTGGAAAATCATTAATGTTCCACATTAAAGCTGCACACAGAGTAAATTGTTCGCCAGAGATACTATCAAATGTTGTGCTCCAACCTGTTCGTCGGATTAAATCCATCACTTGCAAGACCCAATCTAACATTACGTGAATCAACAACGAAGTCTGGATATCTTCTGTCAAAAGCTTGCCAAGCTTCTGCATGTCATCTCATCGAGCTTGCGATGTCGTATGATTCCATCTTTGGTCCATTTTTCAGAATGTCATCTCATCGAGCTTGCGGTCTTCGATGACATATATAAACGAGTCAGTCTTGGGATAAGTGGAAAATATCATAACACTTTTGCAGGGTTTTTTTTCCGTTCTAACTGACTCGTTGATTCATCATTAGTTGAAGAGGAAGTCCATCGAGACAATCCACAAATGTTGCATGTTGATGCTTCCGCAGTTTCATCCATGTATAGAATGCAATCATTTGGACAAGCATGTATCTTTTGATAGAATAAACCTAAATCTTTCACATACTTTTTTGCTTGATAACAAGTTGATGAAAGTGTATTGCCTTCTGGAAAAGCTTCTTTCAACAATTCTAACAACATTGAGAATGACTTTCCAGACCAATCATTAAGAACCTTTATATGATATAATTGAATGATAAATGATGATTTACTGTATTTTACACAATTTGGATACAAAGGAACATCAAGATCATCCATCATAGAATGTTGGGGAGGTTCTTGTGGTGGTTCTAATGCATTTGGAGCTTCATCAAGATTAACATTTGGTGTTTCATCATTGACATCAACTAGATTTGGTGCATCATCATAAATCACATCGGTTCTATTTAGTGTGTCATCATTATGATAATGTACTTGTTCAAATGTTTCAGCTCTGTTTGATATATCAAGTTGTGCATCTATTGTCGGATATAAAGGTTCACCATGGTAATACCAAATGGTATATCTCGGTAAAATTCCATTCCATATTAAGTGTCTTTGAACATCTTCTGGTTTATGATTTTTCCTATTGATGCATTTTCTGCACGGACATTTCATTGTGTCATCATCATCCAATCCATGATCAACTGCGAACTGAATAAAATTTTCCATGGCTCTCGCATAGGCTTCAGATGATTGAGGTGCTGATATCCAAGTTTTATCCATCTTTGACTTCAAAATTGAACTTCAATGTTACTATCAATGGTATAGTCATACAGGTGGGTTGGTCCTATCCCATTCAGCAACACATTATTAATATCGCACCTATAATCTCATTTAATCACAACAAGTCACTGAAAATTTCGGCAGCATCTCTCTTTAATTCTCCAAGTACGCAAAACATCTGAAGCGTACCGAAGAACAAAAGAGATGCAACCGACATTCCATTGACATGTGTGATCAAATGAAATTAAATTTGCGTTATTAATAATTGTGTTGCTAAACTGTCCAATAAGGGACAATTCAAGATTTATTATTTGAAATATATAAAGTTTGTAGATATTATTTAGTAAAATATTAAGTAGAATACACATTCCTTCATATCGAAATAAGTATTCGACCTAATATTACAACTAAATTTTATCAACAAAATTTATAAAATCAATAAATATTTCTCGAACGGGTCTAAGTTCTTGATAGAAAATTATACATCTCAAAATTTGGACAATCAAATTATTTTATCCAGTCTATCATAATTAAGAAAAATAAATTAAGATAACACAAATCCATATTAAATAAATAAATAATATCAAATTGAGAACAATGCATATGATATTAAATAAATAAAAAGTGATTATTCTAATTAATGAATTCTATATTTGGTTATTCTAATTAATTATACTCTAATACAAGTTTAAATAATAATAATAATTATTATTATTAGTATTAGTATTATTATTATTATTATTCAGTAATAATAATAATAATAATAATAATAATAATAATAATAATAATAATAATAATAATAATAATAATAATAATAATAATAATAATAATAATAATAATAATAATAATAATATGAACATTTTAAAAATGTCTGCATGTGCACATTTGATAATTCAAAGAGTATTTGTTCCTAACATAACATATACATAAAAGAAATCATCTTACAATGCTAACTAATTAATTACTTAGCTTAATTAATTCAGCGAATAAAATCATGCAGCAGACGACTCACCTTATATTTAAGGTCAAGTTCAAGTGTACGAGGAAAACTAGTTCTATTATGATATTTTTTTAAAACTAGTTCTGTTTGGCATTTCTTCACACATATATCATACCTGAAAAAAAGCATCAAAGTAGCACACCAGACCATAAAAATTTTACTTGTCTATATCATATCATAAAAAATTTACTTGTCTATACCATTATTTAAGAAATTGATATAAAAAATAAAATTATAAATAAATTATTTTTTACTAACCTTGGTGTAAGATGGAGAAATTAAAATCACCTGTGTTGAGCTTGTTTCACCGGAGAAAAAGAGCTGGTTTCACCAGAGCAGTGTGATTTTGAGCTGATTTTACCGGAGGAGAAAGATTATTTTGAGCTGGTTTTATCGGTGGAGAAAAGAGGAGAGGGTAAAGATGAGGATGGGGGAGGGAAAAAGTTAGCGGGAGAGACGAAATGAGAGGGTAAAAAGAGGTTTTATATACGAAATTAATATTAAAAAAATTAATAAAAGTTGTAGCTGAAAAGACGGTTCTGCAGCTGAAAAGAAATTTCAACTACATGCCGTACTATTCATACGCTAACGGGTCGAAAATTTTCAACCCGTGAGGCGATGCTTCGACGACCGTGACCGTCGAAACATTTCGACGCCAGCGCTGGCGTCGAAATATTTCGACGCCAGCGCTGGCGTCGAAATATTTCGACGTCAGCGTTGCGTTGAAATGTTTCGATGCTGGTGTTTCAACGCCATGTTGCGTCGAAATGTTTCGACGCCTTTAACCCGAAGCATTTTGACGCCAAAAAGACGCCATTTTGCCAGATAAACGGCAGGGCTGTGTCGAATTACTAATTTTTACATATCAAAGTCTATATTAGACGTCGATATGTATAGACTTCCGTTGCCCATCCTTCTTTAGACCTTTCGAAGCTTCTCGGGACGTAAAAAATTAAACGTCATTATTTCGAGAGTTTCTTGTAGTGTGTGTGTGAGTTATGTACTAGGGAAATTGTAAATGTATTACTGGAATTTTTTAAATTTTAAATTTTTCAGGTTCAGGATAACAGCATCAGTGATGGCTTACCAACAGCCATATGTCTGTAGTATCGTAATGCATGGGCCGCATCATTAACACCGTTGTCGATGACCTATAGCGACGGATCCACAACGGGCCTTCAACGATAGCCTTACCTCGGCCCCGTCGGCTGTCGCTTATAACTAAATCATCAATGGTCGAAGTGACCATCGTTGATAACTATGTCAGCAACAGCCGAAGCGGCCATCGCTGATATATAAACACCGACGGCCGTTACGATTGTCGCTAAACTATTAGCGACACCATTAGTTGCAACGACGTGTTGCAACGGCCTCCGCCGTTGGTGAAGGTCGTCACCGATGGCTTACCAACGGATTTAGCCATCGGTGAAGCCTATATATTTAGTAGTGTAATGATAAAAGTATACTAATATATGTATATTGATATATATGATATCGTATAAGTCCATGGTCTAATTCTATTGCCAACAACATTTCTTCTATTATAAACACAACTAAATGGACAGTTCTTGTTAAAGTCCCACATTGGTTGAGGTTGTGGTCTAGATAGCCTTTAAAAAGATTGGACAATCCTCCTCCTGAGAGCTAGCTTTTGGGGTGGAGTTAGGTCCAAGACTAATTTTCTAACATGGTATCAGAACCAAACCTATGGTTGAGAGTGGGCCACTTGCATAACTTCACGCTCCAGATGTAGATCCTGGGCATGAGGGGGGTGTGTTAAAGTCCCACATTGGTTGAGGTTGTGGTCTAGATAGCTTTTAAATAGATTGGGCAATCCTCCCCTTGAGAGCTAGCTTTTGGGGTGGAGTTAGGTCCAAGGCTGATTTTCTAACAGTTCTCTATTATCTTCTAGCAATCTCTTTGACCTCCCAAATATACCAACCAAAGTAATTGCATCTGTGAGAATTGAGGGTACCAAGATGGCGAGCCTCCCTCTCCCTCCTCCGGCCATCCACGGCCGCTCCTCTTCTTCCTCCTCCTTGACCGCTCCTTCCTCTTCATCCTTTTCTTCTTCTCCCTCCTCCACCACCGCCTCCCCCCCCTTACCGCCTCCTGCACTTCCTCCTTCGCTTCTCCCCCCTTGTTCTTCGGCTAGAGAATGGGAGATAGTGCAGCGTCATGCTCGTCCTTCCCGAGTTACCCTTCCCGCTGCACCTAAGCCTTCCTCTGATCATTGGATCGGCTCCGGGCGTTCCTTCACCGCCGTCCTCCATGCGGGTTGCCCTTCCCTTGGATCCTCGCTCCATTATTTCTCACCTCCAAGTCGTTCCCTTTCGATTCAGGCTTCTTCCACTTCCGCTATCCTCTCCTTCCTCCCTGTCTAGGGCCAGTGTTTTCGCTGCCTAGGCTCGGGCCACTTTGCTCGTGCCTGCATTGGTCACACTCGTTGCTTTGCTTGCAACAAGGTGGGTCACGTGCGAGCACGTTGTCCCTCCTTTCTACGTGCCTCCCGTCCTCATTCCTCTCTTCACCAACCTTCAACCTCTCCTGCTCTCGCTCCCTGTGCCGCTTCATCTCCTCCATCTTCCTCTTCTCGCCCCTCCCCATCCTCCTCTCTTCTCTCATCCTCTTCGCTTGCCTCTATGCCTCCTCCCAGGGATGCTCGCCCCTCTCCTCGGGTCCATGCCACTCTCAGTGGCTTTTGTTCGAGCTCTCCCTCATCCCGCTGCTCCAACACATTTCCATCTCCTGCACTTGAAGAATACCGCCCCACCTCCATGCTCGCCTTCCTTCCGAATGCTGCTCCTATGGCTGATCGGGCATCTTATCTTGAGGACCGCTGCGTCTTGGTGACTATCCGTGTAGACAGATGCTCCACGACATCGACATTGCGATGTTCCTAGCTCATCACTTGGAGACTCATCGTCGTCTGCCTTCGGGAAACTGGCGCCAGCGGAAACTACCGGATGGGCGGTTTCTCATTAGCACTCATGTCGGTACCTCCCCTGGGATGTTGACTGCTAAAGGCCAGCTCTTGTGGATGCAGCAGCTGCATTGGAATCATCTTCGCCATCTCTTCTCCGATTGGATTTAGGAGGAGGAGTTCTCAAGTGTGACGCCACTAGTCTTTAAAGTTGGCATTGAGCTTCATGGGATGCCAATTATCTTCTGGAATGTTGAATCTATCATGGCGATCGTTAGTCTGTTCGCCTGCTTTGACGTTGTGGATGAGCGTTCCACTCATTGGACTAATCTCTCGGCATGCCGAGTTCTCATCCGTGTTTCTTCATTGAACTCAATCCCCTCGACTATTCATGCCATCTCCAAGTACTCCAAATTCTCCGTCGACGTCCTCATTGTTGGCCTAAGGTTTTCAACCTTGGTCTTAATCTCGGGTTTGATGATAACAAACATGAAACTAATAATTTCATGAAGAATTATTTTCATGTTCCATATCGGTTAGCGCACGACGTCCACGATCGGAAATATCAGAGAAATCGAAAAATCAGAAGGACGTTGGTCGACGCGCTCGGATTCATCGAGAAGATATAGTCTAGGTTTAGGGTGTTTAGGTAAATTGTAAAATCCTCCATTATGATGCAAAGACCCTTAAAGAACTAAACCCGTAATCCGAAACCCGAACTGAAGAAAGAAATCAGTTGAAAGTCAATGTAGAGTACAGGTACAATATGTCGAGTACCGGTACTCTACGACTGGTCGATAGGTCGGTCGATCGAAATGAGCCCAGAAAGCATAGAGGGCTCCGGTCGATGGGCCGATCGCTCAATCAGTGGACCGGCCTTCGATTGGACCAGCGATCGGATGGCAAAAATGACTCTATTTCGAGCCGTTGAGTGGTATTTCACCCGAACCCACTTCATGGCTCCCTATATATTTGTGATCCTAGCCTTCCTTACATCGAACTAACCATTATTGAGCCATTATATATGATCCTAAAGCTTTGATTGTGTCATTTTGATATCAAAACCCTAGTTTCTTCATCTATACTTGATTGAGCCTTCATTCTTCATCGATTCATCATTTTGATGCATCAAGAGGCACTACTAGAATTGTCTTTGTCATCGACGGCTAATGCCGTGGCTGAACCGTCGGTGAAAATTATCATGGACGACGAGCGTCGTGGCAAAAGGCCGTCACTGATGTGCGCATCTCAAATAAGTTGTAACGATCGACCTCTACCGTCACAAGTAATCATCAGTGACAGCGACGCTCGTTGTCGGTAATTTAAACACATCAGTGACGGCCCTTGGCGACTATCGCTGATTTAAATACATCAGCGGTGGCTGTGAGTCGTCGGTGATATTATTAGCAACCGTGATATTTGGTGCTGCCTAGGCCAACAGTTATTTATGATATGCTTTCAGCCACGATTTAGTGATGGGCAACCGTGGGTAAGCCGTGGCTGAAGTTATATCCTGTAACTGAAAAAAATTAAAATTTTGAAAATTCCTGTATATACAATGATATCATCAATCACATATTACAACTATACATTTTTAATCACAGATTACAACCACAAAACCTCATACACATACATTTCAACCAACCATACAAGTTTTACTTAAATATCATCAATCTAAGCCTCAAACCATAGGTAAATAAGTATAAAAATATCATATATATACAACTATAAGTATATAAACAACTATAAGTTTGAAATCGGAGGCAAACAAGTATCAAAATATGAAATGTAAAGTTTAAACATCTATATCAAGTATCTAAGCCTCAAACGAATGCTAACAAGTATCAAAATTTAATCAACATACAATAAACCAAAATCTAACGGCTGTGGTGGAGGCGGTGGAGTCGACAACAACTAGGTCGATTGGGTCAAGGAGGATGACGGCTGCGACATCATCGGTAGAAGACCCGAGTGAGATGCAATCTGAGTGAGGAGGGCCTGTATGTTCTGCATCGTTTGTCTTAACTCGTCATTCGTGCGTCTCTGCTCCTCCATCGAATGTCTCTGCTCCTCTATCGCCTGTCTTTGCTCCTCTATCGTCGCTCTCTACTGTGTTAGCTCGGACTCCAAGGCCGCTATCTAACTGAAGTCCTGCGTCCGCGATTTCGAGGGCCTCTCACCAGCAGCGGGAAGGGTCGGTGCCCCAAGTGGCCCTAACATGGCGCATGCATAGCCATTGTCTGCAATGCCATGAACACGACCGTGCTCTAGCTTGCATATGATTTCAACAATATTATTTTTAAGTGCTGATATATCTTCGACTCGAAGGACATTTGCATAAATGTTTCTGAAAAACATACTTAGTTCTATCAACAGACCCCAAATCTTATCATGTAGATGATCTCGAAACGCGATGGGTAGCAATCTCTGCATGAATACATGACAATCGTGGCTCTTCATCCCCGATATTTTGCCTTCATCGACGTTCACACATCGAGATAAGTTTGAGGCATATCCATCGGGTATTATGAGTTCTTTGATCCATTGATACACATCTTTCATCTATTATTTATTTAACACATATGGCGCCTTTGGCTTATGAAGTCATCCGTTGACCTCTTGCAACTCTAACTCAAGCCTCTTACAAAATATTTTCACATTATCTTTAGTTTTGTCAGAAATATCCATCACAGTGTTAAAAATATTATCAAACACATTTTTTTCAATTTGCATGATGTCTAAATTATGTTGAATCAGTAATGAACTCCAATACGGCAATTCTCAAAAGATACTTTTTTCACCCAATTATGTGTTTGTCCAAAGCCTTAAATCTTTACATTTTGACCAAAAGTAATCTCTAGAAGCAATTCAACACGTGCTAACATCTGTTCACCAAACAACATTGGTGGTGGCTCATCTCTTTCGACTCTACTCTTGGTAAATTTGTCATGATTCCTTCGATACTGATGGTTAGACGGTAGGAACCGGCGATGACAATCAAAGAAGGAATTTTTCTGACCGTTCTCAAGACTAAAGGCTTTTGAGTGGTCCATGCAATACGGACAAGAGAGTCGCCCATGCATGCTCCAACCAAACAACATGTCGTACGCCGAAAAATCATTGATTGTCCATAATATAGCAGCTTGTAAAGTAAAGTTTTGCTTCTGGTGACAATCATAATTGACAACTCCCTCGACCCATAATGGTTTTAGTTTATCAATTAGGGGTCAGAGAAACACGTCAATTTCTTTCCGAGGACCCCTAAGACCCAGAATAATGATCGAAAGATAGATAAATTCATCTTTCATATACACTGAGGGCGTCAAATTATAAACTGTTAGCAGCACTGGCCATACTGAATACAGAGTTGTCGAATTACCAAATGAATTAAAACCATCTGTGCACAATCACAACCTAATATTTCTAGTACCCTTAGCAAATGAAGGATAGCATCTATCCAAATGTTTTCATGCTTCACTGTCGGATGGATGAGTCATTATTGTATCATCACATCTTCTTGCATGCCAACTCATATAGGGGGCAGTTTTTTCCGACATGAATAACCTTTGAAGCCTAAGTGTCAGTGGAAAATACCGAAGCACCTTAAAGGGGATAGTTTTTTGTCGGATCGATTTCTTCTCCTTGTAATAAGGATGTTCACATACCGGGCATTGCTCCAACTGTGCATTTTCTTTATAATATAAAATATAGTTATTTGGGCACACATGTATCTTTTCGTACCCAAGCCCTAATTTCCTCATCAACTTTTTTGTCTTATAAAAATTTGGCTCAAACTTGTTATCTAGAGGTAGCATACCATTGATAAAGCATGCAATCTGACCAAACACAACCCCGCTGATATTACAATCAGACTTGATGTTTAGGAGTTGCGTCATTGCCGAAAATCTTGTATATTTAGGACAATTCTTATATAAAGGTTCATCGATAGCTTTCAACATCTCGTAAAATTCTGCATCCTCCTTATTCGGCAATTCAATCTGTATCGCAGGTTATTCTTCAGTGACTTCAACTGTCATAGTATCTAGTAGCTGTACCGTCTCAGCCACTAACTCAACATTATCATTTAAATGAAATTCTCCGCCAAGACTATCCAAAATCATTGTTATATAAGGATTAGATGGATTGAAAGAAGAAACAACCACAATAGAGGATTCACCATGAGTTTGGACAACAGGATTGCTCAACATCCCGACTCGACATGACTCCCTGTGATAATTCCATATAAAATATATTGGTATGAATCCTTTTGTATACATATGCATTGTGACAGTTTCCCGATCCAAAAATCTTATGTTCGAACATTTCTGGCACGGACATCGGATTTTATCACCACTAACAAATTTTTTATTCGAGTAGGCAAAATTTAAGAAGTAAGTTACGCCTACTCAAAATTCGTCCGTTATAGCTCCACAATGAATTCTTTAGGTGGGATGGTCCTATTCCATTCGGGATTTATATTATTTATATTGCACTTAGTATTTCTTTTAGTCTTTAACTTCATTCTAAATTTTGGCAGCATCTCCCTACAGTTCTCCGAATACGCATATCATGTGGGTGCGTATCGGAGAACAAGGGAGATACAAGCCAAAATTTAAAAATGAATAATGACTAAAAGAAATAAACTAAGTGCAATATAAATAACTATGTTCCCAAATTATCCAATTAGGGACAATTCAAGGTTTGTACGTCGTATAAAAGATCAATTACTTCATTTACACGAACATACAACCCCTGAACGAATCTCTAAGGTTTTGCAAAATTAAAACTTGACTCGTCGATGCTTATGTGAAACATATCAACTCATCATGATTATTTTCTAAATTTGTGGATGCCGGTGCGAGTCCATAGTGGACGATTGCGCCCGAGTCCAAAGTGGATGATTTCGGTGCAATTTCAAAGTGGACGATTTCGGCACGCGCGAGTCCAAAGTGGATGATTCCAGTGCGCGAGTTCAAAGTGGACGATTTCGTTGTGCGCGAGTTCAAAGTGGATGATTCCGACGCGCACGAGTCCAAATTTAAAATTGTAATTATACCCAACTAAAATTAACCCTAACATTTATTCTACCCTTGATTAACTAACACTAAAACTAACCTAAATTTAATATAACAGTAAAAAAACTTAATTAATCTACAATTAACACATAATAAATCTATAATTAACAAATAATTAATCTAAAATTAATCTACATTCAACACATAAATTCTACAAATAACAGATATTAAATAAATCTAAAACAAATTAAAACCTAAGATTAGGGGTTAAACCCCTAATCAAACAGTAGCCGACAGCTACTGTCAGCTACTGTTCATCTGGTTGGGGCCGAGGGATTCGGCCCCAAACTTGGTGCCAACATCTACACATCGGCGTCGTTCGCCACTATCGGCGTCCGACGTGTAAACGCCGATAGTGATGGCGATCGGATCAAAAAGGGGGCAGGCGACGGAGAATACCTAGTTCACGAAGAACAAGGGGCCAAGGGCGAGGGCAGCGGCAGCAAGACGGGCAGCAAGATGGGCAGCGGCGACGAGCGGCGAGGCGCGGCAGCAAGATGGGCAGCGGCGACAGCGGCAACACACGGGAGAGAAGAAGAGAAGCAGAGGAGGAAGGGTCGGGCGCGAACGCAAATAAAATGTTTATCACCGACGACCCAACAGCCGTCGGTAAACCGTGGACTCTTACTAAAAATATCACCAACAATCGATGTGGCCCACACTAACCCGTCGGTGAAGAGTATTTTATTTTCGCGCCGCGTTCGCACCATCAATTAATAAGCGATGGTCGATGCTAGCCGTGGCTAATGACATATTTTACATCACTAACGGCTCAGGGCCCCCACTAAGTCGTCGCTACAAAGTTATTTTATTTCGTGCCCCGTGCGCACCATCAGCTATGAGCAACGGCCTTAGGCGGCTTTATGCGAGCCGCGACTGATTTGGTACATTAGCCACGACCGCTGCAGCCGTCAGAAAGCCGTGAATAGTTTTGATGGCCTAGGCGGCCGTCGGTGAGCCTCGTGGCTGATAGCTATTCTAGTAGTGATGACTAGGGATTCGTATTTGGAGCTAAGTATACTTTGTTTAGTATTTTTCTCCATTTACTTCTGTATTTACTTGTTTATTTCATTGTATTTGAGTTTGTGTTAGACCTAGAGTGTAGGTCTTGAAATTGGGTGGTAGACTTGGTGTTTGAGGTTTAAATCCACCCGGTGTAAACCTAGTTTACTAGGATTAGTGATTGTTGTCCCTTAGGGTTGAGGTGGAAGAGTGATCTCGATAAGAAGGTGAAGAGTTCCGGGTGTGAAAGTGCCTTAGGTTGAGAGCGGAGACTCTTTGGGTAAAAAATTATCTTTGTAAGGGAAACGATATAATCTAGTAAAGCTAAGTTTGGAAATCCTAAGTGAGGTGCTTAGGTAGTGGAGTAGACATTGGGGCCGAACGACTATAAATCATTGTGTTAGCATTGTTTACTTTGTGTATCGTATTGCTTATTATTTATATCTTGCTTTCGCTTGCTACTCAATTTGTGAATTACCTAAGTAGTTTAAGAAATGTTTAAAATCGAAATTAGGCGAAAAGATTAGTAAACATACTATTCACCCCGCTATAGTGTAGGCCATTTCACCATCTCGTCTACATCTAGTCTCGATTCGAAAATGGCACTAGAGTTGGTAGCGTCTATACCTCCTAGGTTCGATGAGTCTAACTTTGGTCTTTCGAAGAGTAGAGTGTACACTTTCCTAAAGACTCAAGATTTAGGTGTATTTGACATGGTAAAGACTAAATATTGAACCTAAGGAAAACATGAATGCATGGACTCAAGAACAAATAAATATGTTTGAATCAAATGCTAAAGCTATGAATTGCATATTTTGTTCCTTGGAAAATGTTATCTTTGAAAAGGTCATGCATTGTACTTTTGCATTCGATATTTGGGGTTGTTTAAATATGCTTTATAATTATGCAAAAACCAAGGAGCTCAATACACTTGATGAGGAGAGTGGTGACAATTGTCATCCACCCAATTCTAATATGGTTTTTGAAGCCCATAGTGCCTCTAGTCATAAGAGCACTAAAAACCGGAAAAGGAAGGTGATTTGCCATGTGTGCAAAGAAAAAGGGCATGTGAAGAAGAATTGCCCTACCATGAAGAACAAGGCAAAGAAGATGTCGAATGCTTCCATATCCTCATTCCACTTAAGTGAAGCATCCTCTTGCCGTGGCTATGAAGCTAGCATCATGAATGCTAATGATGAGGTATATTCTTCTTCTAGTCATGATAACAAAAATGGTAGTATTAATTTATCTAGTTCTCATGATTTGATTTATGATGAATTAATGGATGAAGATAAAGAAAACAAAAAATTGAAGAAAGAAAACTTAAGCCTTAGCTCTCAATTACATGTAAAATTAAAAAATGAGAAGCTAAAAATTAGTGTCTCTAATCCATGCCATGATACCTTAAGTATTGACACTAAGAATTTGAAAACAAAAAAATACATCTTAAAGAATGAAAATAGCATGTTGAAAACTTAGTTGCATGCTATTCATAAATCCATGAACGACTTGAAAAATGAGGTTGTGTTTTTGAATAGGAAAGTAAATGAATTCAAAAATGTTTCATCTCCTAAGAACACTAGAATGAAAAATGCTTATGCAAAGAATGCCAATGTTCATCATCATTTCCATGCTAAGCATTCTACCATTAAACCTCATGCTCAAAAGAAGAATGTTTCCTTTAAGAATGCTCATGTTCATCATAGTTCACATGTCAAGCATTCTAGTGATAAATCTCATGTCCATAGCGAAAATAAAAAGTTTCATGGATATTGTTTTTGTTGTGATACATATGGTCATGCGATCTATGATTATGCATTTAAGAAGAATCCAAGTGTTCCTAAGACACTTTGGATAAATAGGCCAACTAACCCCCAAGGACCCAAAGTCATTTAGGTACCAAAGGTTTCTTGCTCACTTGTAGGGGGAGCTACCACACAAGGGTAAAGAGAAGTGAAGAGTTGAAGTTGGCCATGGACTTAAATGAAGTATCATTCCTTGGTTGCAACTTTAAATCATCATGATGTTATAGGTATGGAAATTGGCATCTAGCTATACGTCGTATTATCTCCTTACTTTGGTTAGTTTCATTTAAGTTGGAGTTATGATACATGTTTAATTTGAGTTGTTTTCCCCTGCAGTCTTTTGAAAAATGAATTTTGATTTTGATTTCTGGTCTCCTCGGAGACCTTTGTAGCCTATAATGGACTCATGCGACCTTGCGGTTATAAATCGTAGGCTCATTGTGGCCTTTTGGTTTTCAACCAATAGGAAGGGTTGGAGATCATGTTTTCATTTATATCGCACTTGTGATATCTTAAAATTCGTTTTTGTATCACTCGATTTCATTTTGAAATGAACTTGAAACTATTTAGCAAAGTAGACTTTGATATCGATAATTGATTCTCTCTCTTTGGTACTTAGTTTGATAACTTTCTAGTAATTATATTTTCATCATCCTACTAATGAATATTTTCATTAGAAATTGAAAGAAAAAGACAAGTTTGGCAAAATTTCCAAGAATGGGGTATGAGTTTGATTTTGCAAAAATCTTAGTATAATACTTGAATACTTGTGCTATAATGACGCCTCTATACTCATGATTGGTTTTGCATGATAAATATATGAAATTTCATGAGTAGGTAAAATTTTGATAACTTAGGCAATTTCATGATATCTTGATTGAATGAAAATTGCTCTAGGTTGAAAATCATATTTGAGACCTCATTTTGAGTTAGTAGTTGGTAAACATGTTTAGTACACATATCACATGATTCTAGGCATTTAAACTTAAAAATTCATGTGTAGATGAACAAGGTGATAACTAGATCATTTTAGGGTACTTAAACTTGAAAAAGTTTGACCCAAGTCAACAAATCGACTTGGACACTTCATTTTAAGTCCAAACTTCATAAACATGTTTAGGAATAGGTATGACATATTTCCATGCATTTAGAATGAAAAATTCATATCGATATGGATAAAGTGACATAGAGGCGATTTCATGATTATCTCTTTTGAACCAAGTTGACCCAAGTCAACAAATTGATTTAGATATTTTATTTTCAATCCATATTTGAGGAACATGTTTAGATTTACTCATGTTAGGTGCCCATGTGTTTAAACTTGAAAAATCATGAGTAAATGATAAGATTGATACTTAGCAAGTTTCATTATAACTTAGCTTAGTTTTGAATGAAACAATGCTAGGTTGATATATTGACTTGACATTATTTTCATCTCAAACTTGACATACACCCTTTATATAATCATTTTGTGATGTCATAAAAGTTTGAATGAAAACTGAACACGTTATCAAAAATAACTAAAATTTTATTAAAATATCCTTGAAAATTTAGCATTTTCAGTTATTTTTAGAAAAATGTAGAAAACTCCTTTTTAACTGATTCTAGAAACTACATCTTCATTGAAAAATCTAGTTTCTTCAGTAATAATTTCAAAAAATTTCATTAAGAATCTGATTTATAGAGGAATTTTGAAGTTGTATTTCAGAAACACAAAGTATCACCCTATTGAAATATCAATTTTTTCGATATTTTGATTTTTCGTCGAAAACTTCAAATAAAATTTTGTGTATACTATTTTGATTCTATTTCTAATATCGTTCTCACAATTCTTTGAGTGAAAATCATTTCTAAAAATGATTTTGATAACTTGAGTGATATCTTGTAAATGAGTTTTTGGTTGGTATGGAGATTGGTTTAAAAATAGACATAGAAAATTTATTTTGAGTTCAAACTTGACACATGCATCTCAAATTATCCTTCAGCGATGTCTGAAAAGTTTGAATAAAAAATGACAACTTTTGAAAAAATACCTGATATTTATGAAAATGCCCCTAGACTTTTAGGAGTTTTATAAATTTCAAGAAAACCAATTTTTCATTGATTCTTGAACCTGTAGATTCTTTGAAAAATCTAGTTTCTCCTGTTTTAAGGGATAATAGACTAAAAAATCATAAGGTTTGCAAAAATTTTACGTTCTATCCGCGTTTTCAAATTTTGCCTGTAAATGCACAACTTTTACTTCTGTTTATGTCATCTACCAAATCGTCACGCGCCATCTCAACTTAGCTGACGTGGAGGTAAACGGCGTTTGGTGGCCTAACGGTGTCATACGTGGCTGGCAGTCCCACATTTTTTTTCGTCTCTCTCTTCTCTTCTTCCTTCCAACTGCTACCACCTTTTTTTAATTTCTCCTCCTCCTCCTCCTCCTCCTCCTCCTCCTCCTTCTTCTTCTTCTCCACCTCCTCCTCCTCGTCCTTCTTCTCCACCTCCTCCTCCTCCTCCTCCTCCTCCTCCTTCTTCTTCTTCTTCTTCTTCTTCTTCTTCTTCTTCTTCTCCACCACCTCCTCCTCCTCCTCCTCCTCCTTCTTCTTCTTCTCCTCCTCCTCCTCCTCCTCTCCATATGGCTGAGCACCATCCTCCACAGCCATGGTCGCCGCCAGCACATCCTCGTAGCCGCCGATGGAGGCCGCATTGGGGGAGGATTTCTGGGTGTTGTAGGTGCCATCAATTGCCTTGTAAGGGTAATTGGACTCCGCGGCGAGCCCCTTGTTCTTGATGATGAACTCGAATGCATCGTCCATGAGGCCACCGTTGCAGCCCTGGTCCTTACCGCGGACGTCGCAGTCCACGAGCTCTTGCTCCGAGAGCGAGATCAAGTTGCCCGTGGTGATTTTGGTGTTTCCCTCCGTTGTTGCCACTACAGAGAATGCCCAACAACATCCTGATGCATGCATATATGTATGCATACTATTAGTAATTAACTCTAAGTAGAAGATGATTAATTAATTAATTAAATGCTCACCACACTATCCTTGATCTTTGACTGGTGTGACGGCGCCTTTAGTTCTTCAGTCCATGCTAACTGGCGTTGGAGTGACGTTCTCGTATATGATCGTCATATGAGAAGAAGAAGAAGAAGAAGAAGAAGAAGAAGAAGAAGAAGAAGAAGAAGAAGAAGAAGAAGAAGAAGAAGAAGAAGAAGAAGAAGAAGAAGAAGAAGAAGAAGAAGAAGAAGAAGATTACTAACTCTGCCAAGTAGAAGATGATTAATTAATTAAATGCTCACCACACTGTCCTTGATCTTTGACTGGTGTGACAGTGCCTTTAGTTCTCCAGCCCATGCTAACTGGCGTTGCAGCGACGTTCTCGTATCTGAACGTCATATGGGGAGGACGAGGAGGAGAATAATAATAATAATAATAATAATAATAATAATAATAATAATAATAATAATAATAATAATAATAATAATAATAATAATAATAATAATAATAATAATAATAATAATAATAATAATAATAATAATAATAATAATAATAATAATAATAATAATAATAAGACCACACTGTCCTTGATCTTTGACTGGTGTGTGATCTTTAATTTGCTTGATGTGACGGCGCCTTTAGTTCTCCAGTCCATGCTAACTAGTGTTGCAGTGACGTTCTCGTATCTGAACATCATATGGGGAGGAGGAGGTGGAGGAGGAGGAGGTGGAGAAGAAGGAGGAGGAGGAGGAGGAGAATAAGAAATAAAAAAAAAGGTGGCAGCAGTTGGAAGGAAGAAGAGAAGAGAGAGAGAGAAAAAAAGGTGGGATTATCTACCACGTATGACGTTGTTAAGCCACCAAACGTCGTTTATCTCCACGTCAGCTAAGTTGAGACGGCGCGTGATGATTTGGTAGATGGCATAAACGGAAGTAAAAGTTGTACATTTACAGGTGAAATTTGAAAACACGGGTAGAAAGTAAAATTTCTGCAAAATTTGTGATTTTTTAGTCTATCATCCCTGAAACTTTCAAAAAAAATGGTCAAGAATATGATTTGATAGGGATTTAAGAGTTTGAGTTATGTATACTTAAGTATCCCTTTGACCTTAGTCAACAAAGTAACTTAGAAATTTCATTTTAAGCCGAAACTTAACTCATATACTTAGATTCACTCATGTCTAGATGCTTAAGTTAGAAAAAACATGAGTACATTGCGAAATTTGATACTTAGCCATTTTCATGTTTTCATGCCTATTTCGAATGAAACCGTGCTAAGTTCATATTTTGATCAAACAATAATATTTTCACTTCAAACTTGATACACTTGTTTTAGATGACCATATCTTGGTATCTGGAAAGCTTGACTGAAATCTGAAAATATTTTGAAAAATTCCAATTATTTACGAAAATGTCACTAGAACTTAGTGAATTTTAGAAAAATACAAAAAAATAATTTTTGGTTGATTCTTGAATCTGCATCTTCCTTTGAAAATCTAGTTTATGACATAAAAATTTCAAATATCTTGAGTATAAACATGATTTGTTATGAATTTTTGAAATTGAATTTCGAAACTTTAAAGTATCGTTCTTTCCAAGTGCTTATTTTTCAATACTTTGGATTTTCGTTGAAATTTTCAAATGAGACTTCAAATATGATATCATAACTCTATTTTTGGTATTGTTCTCACTATTACCTGAGAAAACTCATTTCTAAAATGGTTTTTTTGATATTTTGACCGATACTTGAAAATATCGATACTTGAGTTTATACATGATTTTCAGATTTGGATTTTAGTTATCATTCCTTGCTATCATGTATGTTTTGGTCTCATATTAAATATTTGTTTTTCATTCATTTGGTTGAGATTTTCATGTTTCATGAAAAATAGTTTTAGATTCTCAACTTTCACTATAGGTTGACTTTTCTCGTCCATTCTTATTGATGTCAAAAGGGGGAGAAAATATAGGTAAAAATGGAAGAAAATATAAGAAAACCATGCATATAGATAGGTGGAGTTTATTTTCATAGATATGCATGTTGATAGGGGAGAAATCCCATGGTTGATATCCTTGTTGCTTAAATAATATATTTTCTTAAGGATGTTTGTCATCATCAAAAATGGGAAGATTGTTGGCCTAAGGTTTTCAACCTTGGTCTTAATCTCGGGTTTGATGATAACAAACATGAAACTAATAATTTCATGAAGAATTATTTTCATGTTCCATATCGGTTAGCGCACGACGTCCACGATCGGAAATATCAGAGAAATCGAAAAATCAGAAGGACGTTGGTCGACGCGCTCGGATTCATCGAGAAGATATAGTCTAGGTTTAGGGTGTTTAGGTAAATTGTAAAATCCTCCATTATGATGCAAAGACCCTTAAAGAACCAAACCCGTAATCCGAAATCCGAACCGAAGAAAGAAATCGGCTGAAACTCAATGTAGAGTATATGTACAATATGTAGAGTACCGGTAATCTATGGCCGATCGATGGCCGGTAGACCGAAATGAGCCCTAAAAGCACAGAGGGCTTTAGTTGAAGGGCCGATCGCTCGGTCGGTCGACCGACCTTCAAGTGGACCAGCAACCGAACGATGGAAACGGCTCTATTTCGAGCCGTTGAGTTATATTTCACCCGAGCCCACTTCATGGCTCCCTATATATTTGTGATCCCAGCCTTCCTTACATCGGACTAACTATTATTGAGCCATTATATGTGATCCTAAAGTTTTGATTGAGCCACTTTGATATCAAAACCCTGGTTTCTTAATCTATAATTGATTGAGCCTTCATTCTTCATTGATTCATCATTTTGAGGCATCAAGAGGACTAGGGATTTGTGTTTGGAGCTAAGTATACATTGTTTAGTATTTTGCTCCATTTACTTTTGTATTTTCTTGTTTATTTCATTGTATTTGAGTTTGTGTTAGACTTAGAGTGTAGGTCTTGAAATTTGGTGGTAGCCTTGGTGTTTGAGTTTTAAATCCACTGATGTAAACATAGTTTACTAGGATTAGTGATTGTTGTCCCTTAGGGTTGACGTGGAAGAATGCTCTCGGTAAGAAGGCGAATACTTTCGAGTGTTGAAGTGCCTTAGATTGAGAGTTGAGACTCTTCGGGTAAAAAGTCCTCTTTGTAAGGAAAATGATATAATCTGGTGAAGCTAAGTTTGGAAATCCCAAGTGGGGTGCTTAGGTAGTGGAGTAGGCATTGGGGCCGAACCACTATAAATCATTGTGTTAGCATTATTTACTTTGCGTATCGTATTGCTTATTATTTATAGCTTGCTTCCGCTTGCTACTCGATTTGTTAATTGCCTAAGTAGTTTAAGAAACGTTTAAAATCGAAATTAGGCAAAAAAATTAGTAAATATACTATTCACTCCCGCTCTAGTGTCGGCTATGAAGTCGAAATGGCAACACTAGAGGGGGGGTGAATAGTATTTTAACTAAATAAATTAGAATAAATTTCGGTTTTAATCGTTTCTTGATTAGTTAGGCTAAGCACGATATTTATAGCACGCGGAAGTAATAAATATGAAGCAATAAGCACAAACAAATATAACAATGCTAACACAAGATTTATAGTGGTTTGGCCCCAATGCCTACTCCACTACCTAAGCACCCCGCTTAGGATTTTCAAACTAGTTTTACTAGATTAATTCTCGTTTCCCTTACACAGAGAACTTTTCACCGAAAAGTCTCCGCTCTCAAACCGAAGGCACTTCCACGCCCGAAAGTATCCCGCCTTCCTACCGAGAGCACTTTCCCACCTCAACCCTAAGGGACAACTCGACTAATCCTAGTAACACTACGTTTACATAAGTGGCTTTACACCTTCACAACAAGGTAACCACTTCCAAATTCAAGACCTAACATCCCTAGGTCTTTACACGCACAAATTCAACACAAACGAGTTCAAATAACAATAAAGATTACAATGAAAAGAGCTAAGGAATAAAACAAGAGTAAATGCTCTTTTCAAGCCTTGGAACCTCCAACTCGCCGAGTCGTAGAGCTCGACTCAATTCCCGAGTTGAGGCAGCAGCTGGCACTTGAGAAAATGTTCGCAGAAAGAGCAGAGCGCGCTTAATCGATCTTTGGAAGGCTCTAAACTCCCTTTAGAATGCTCAATAATATCTATATTAATCAAGGAAGAAACTTAAAACGACTTAGATGGGGTATATTTATACCCACACGAAGAAACGGCAGCTCAACGGATAAAAAACTATCTGTTGCAAACGCTCAGTCGATTGGTCGATCGATCGACCGATCAACCGCTCAAATCGACCGACAGAGCTACTATACAGTCGACCGAAGTAGATTCTGCTGCTTTTTACCTTCGGTCGTTCGACCGACCAGTCGATCGACGTAGCCTTTACGATGGCTACTGCCACTTTTTACCTACACTCGGTCAATCGCCCGGTCGACCGAACCTAGGCTGAATTTGTTTTCTTCAGCCTTCTTCTTTCGCGCTTTGTTTTCAGGTTTCGACTTTCAACGAGCATCAACTTGGAGAGCTTTTCATTTGATCTTGGACTCGTCCAATGCGACTTTGGTGCCCACGTCGATCTTCGAGAAATTTCCGCGATGAACCCGAGCACGACGATCAATGTCCTTCCGATTTTCTGATTTCTTCCGATTTTTTCGATCGAGGACATCGAACGCTAATTGATATGGAACCCGAAAGATTTCTCGACGAAATATTAGTTCCATATTTGTTATCATCAAAACCGAGATTAAGAGATTAAGACCAAGGTTGAAAACCTAAAGCCAACAATCTCCCCCTTTTTTGATGATGACAAATATCCTTAAGAAAATATATTCATTAAAGCATATAGGATATCAACTAAGGGGTTTCTCCCCCTATCAACATGCATATCTATGAAATAAACTCCCCCTATCTATATACATGGATTTCCTATATTTTCCTCCCCTTTATCTATAATTTTCTCCCCAATTTTCTTATACTTTTCTCCCCCCTTTATACCTATACTCTTCTCCCCCTTTTGACAACAATCAAAAAGGGCAAGAAAGGTCAATCTAGTCAAAGGGATGAAGAACACATATTTTTTCATTAAGTTGAGACTCTAAAGTTATTTTTCATGAAACATGACAATCTCAACCAAAGGGATGGAAAACAAATATTTAATATGAAACTTAAATCATACATGATAGCGAAAGGGTGATAGATAGAATCCAAAACTAAATCATGTATGCACTCGAGTATGAATATTGTTTCTTTTTCATGACATTTTTTATTTCATTCAAACTTTCAAAATACAAAGGTATGGTCATTTAAATCATGTATATCAAGTTTGAAGTGAAACTAATGTCATTTAATCAAACTTTTAACTTAGCATAGTTTCATTTGAATTAAGCATGAAAACATGAAAATGCTAAGTTTCAAATTTTGCTATCTACTCATGTTTTTCTCATATTTAGGCATCTAGACATCAAACATGAGAGAATGTAAGTCTATGAATCAAGTTAGGGCTTAAGATGAAATTTTTAAGTTATGTTGTTGACTTAGGTCAACCTATACTTCAAGTTTTGAAAATAATCAAACTTTTAAATCTATACAACATCATATTTTCGATGAAAAACTTTGGTACCATTTTTTGGATGAAAATTTTGATACCAAATATTGAATGGTCATTTGAAATGCATGAATAAAGTTTGAACTCAAAAGAATTTTCAAATACCATTTTTCATCCTATATTGATTTTAATAAACCAATGGATATTTCTAGCTATCATCCAAGATAACAAAATCATTTCTATGAATGATTTTACTCGAGAAATTGTGTGAATGATATTAGAAGTGGAATCCAAATGGCATGCACAAAGTTTCATTTGATGTTTTTGAAGAAAGATCAAAGTATCGGAAAGATTGATATTTCAAATAAGTGATACTTTGTGTTTTCGAAATCCGACTTTAAAATTTCATTTTAAATTAGATTCTTGATGAAACTTTTTGAAATTTTTACTGATAAAATTAGATTTTTCAGTGAATGTGCAGTTTTAAGAATCATCTGAAAATGATTTTCCTATATTTCTCTAGAAATAACTGAAATTGATACCAATTGTAGGTTGAAATGGTATTTTTGTAATTTTTAGTTATTCTTAAAACTTCTTCAATTTTTATTCAAACTTTCATGACACCACATGATGGTCATGTAAAGAGCATACGTCAAGTTTGAAATAAAAATTATATCCTTAAGTCAAGATATCAACCTAGCATGGTTTCATTCAAAACTAAACTAGTTTTTATGAAACTTGCTAAGTTTCAATCTTAACATTTACTCATGATTTTTCAAACTTAAACCTATGGGATACCTAACATGAGTAAATCTAAACATGTTCCCCAAATATGGATTGAAAATGAAATCTCTAAGTCAATTTTTGACTTGGGTCAACTTAATTTGTTCAAAAGAGGTAAGCATGAATTGACCTCTATTGTCATTTTATCCATATACATATGAATTTTTCACTCTAAGTGCTTGGAAACATATCATAGTTATTCCTAAACATGTTTATGAAGATTGGACTTAAAATGAAGTGACCAAGTCGATTTATTAACTTGGGTCAAACTTTTCAAGCTTAAGTCCTCTAATATGATCTAGTTATCACATTTGTTCATCTAGATATGAATTTTTAATTTTGAATACCTAGACTTATGTGATATGTGTTTCTAAACATGTTCATTAAGTGTTTACTCAAAATGAGTACTCTAATAAGAAATTTTAACCTAGAGCAAGTTTCATTCAATCAAGATATCATGAAATTGCCTAAGTTATCCAAATTTTGCATACTCATGAAATTTCAAACATTTATCATGCAAAAACAATCATGAGTATAGAGACATCATTAAACCATGAATATTCAAGTTTTATACAAAGATTTTACAAAATTAAATTCATACCTTAGTCTTTAGAGATTTTTGCCAAACTTGTCATTTACTTTTCATTTTCCTTCATGATAGCATAGCCTTTCATTGATATTCACAACTTGCAAGTAGACTTCATTAGTAGATAATGAGATTAACGCTCCTAGCAAGCTAACATACTAAATAGCAAAGATTTCATGCAAAGTTTTATTTTAAAAACCTTAACATATGCTAGATAGTGAAGATTCATTTTAAATAAATTTGCATGATATCAAAATGAATCAAAGAGATCTTAAGATGTGAAACATTTGAGGAATGAGATCTCTAAACATGTTTAACTAGTTTGGACTTAAGGATAAGGTCTCTAATAATGAATATCAACCTAGAGCAAATTTCATTCAATGAAATTTGCCTAAGTGCTAAAATTCTACCTACTCATGAAAGTTTAAGGGTTTAACATGCAATCCTAATCATGAGTATAGAGACATAATTTTAGCTTAAGCATTGAGGTATAATACTAAGATTTTGAATTTATCAAAGTTATACCTTATTCATGATAATTTGTCAAACTAATCTTTTTTTTTCATTCTAATTTTTAAAGCCTTCCATTTTATCATAACTTGCAAGCAATATTCATTAGTAGGATAATGAGAATATAATTACTAGCAAGTTATCGAACTAATTAAGTAACAAAGAGAGGGATGAATTATCAATATCAAAATCTACTTTGCTAAATAGTTTCAAATTCGTTTCAAAATGAAATCGAGTGATATCAAAACGAATTTTAAGATATCACAAAAATAATATAAATGAAAACATGATCTCCAACCCTTCCTATTGGTTGAAAATCGGAAGGCCATAATGTGCCTACGATTTAGAACCGCAAGGTCGCTTAGGCCCATTACAGGCCACTTAAGTCTCCGAGGAGACCGGGAAATCAAAATCAAAAACTATTTTTAAAAAAAAAACTTATCAAGAGCGGAAAATCTACTAATATTGAGCATATATCAAAACTCCAACTATAATTTAAGCAAGTGAGTATAGGAGATGATACCAAAGTATTTGATGCTAATTTTCATACCTATGGCATCATGATAGCTTGAAGTTGTAACCTCTTGGAGATTTCTCATTTGAATCCAAGGTCAACTTCAATCCTTCAATTTTCTTTACCCTTGTGTGGTTGCTCCCCCTACAAAAGAATATGAGATCTTTGGTACCCAAATGGCTTTGGGTCCTTGGGAGTTAGATGACCTAGGGATCCAAAGTGTCTTAGCAACACTTGGATTTCTTTTAAATGCACAATCATGAATGACATGGTCATATATACCACAACAAAAGCAATGTCCATTAAATTTATTTTTGTTATTGCTATGGACATGAGCTTTATTATTAGAATGCTTGTCATGTGAAACATGATGAGTATGAGCATTCTTGAAAACATCATTCCTCTTCTTATGATCATGAGGTTTAAAGGTGAAATGTTTAATTTGAGATTTAACATTAGCATAAACATTCCTTTTTGAAAAATCATTTCTATTAAAATTCTTAAATGAGGAAATATTTTTCATTTCATTCATTTTCTTGTTTAGGTTTAGAACCTCATTTTTCAAATCAATCACAGAGTTGTGTAAAGCATGCATTTGAGATTTCAACATATAATTTTCTTTTTTGATTTTTGAGTTTTCATTTTTCAAAATCTCATTCTCAATTTTGAAATCATTTTTCAAGTTTTCATTTTCAAACTTTAAGTCCTTAAGCTCAAAAGTCAATCTATCATGACAAGGATCCAATGAGCTAGATTTTAATTTCTCATTTTCTAATTCTAGAGCATGCACATGTGAACTAAGTCTAGAATTCTCATTTCTAAGCATTTTGTTTTCCTTATCCTTTTTCAAGAGCAAGACATACATGATTTTATACTCATCCATCAATTCATCAAAATCATGAGAACTAGATGAGTTAATACTATCATTATTATTAACATGACTAGAAGAAGTGGAGTGTACCTCATTGTTATCATTCATGAGGCATTCTTTTGAGATGGCTTCATAGTCATGAAAGGAGGATAGTTCACTTGAGTAGGATGATGTTGAAGCATTTGACCTTCTCTTTCTCTTGTTTTTCGTGGTAGGGCAGTTCTTCTTCACATGCCCTTTTTCGTTGCACACATGGCAAATCACCTTTCTTTTCCGACTTTTAGTGCTCCTATGACTAGAGGCACTATGGGCTCCAAAAACCATATTAGTATTGGGTGGATGACAATTGTCATCACTCCCCTCATCAAACGTATTGATCTCTTCGATTTTTGCATAATTATAAAGTATGTTTAAGGTAGCCCAAATATCGAATGCGGAAGTGCAATGCATGATCTTTTCAAAGACATTATTTTCCAAAGAACAAAAGATGCAGTTTGTAGCTTTAGCATTTAATTCAAACATATCAATTTGTTCTTGGGTCCATGCATTCATATTTTCTTTAGGTTCTATGTATTTTGACTTTACCATATTAAAAACACCTAAACCTTGAGTCTTTAGAAAAGTGTACATTTTACCCTTCCAAAGAACAAAGTTACACTCATCGAACTTAGGAGATATAGACGCTACCAACTCTAGAGCCATTTCAAGATCGAGACTAGATGTAGAGGAGACGGTGAAATCTCAATCTACGATCCGCTCTAATACCAATTGAAGTCGAAATGGCAACACTAGAGGGGGGTGAATAGTGTTTTAACTAAATCAATTAGCCTAAATTTTGATTTTAATTATTTCTTGATTAGTTAGGCTAAGCACGATATTTATAGCACGCGGAAGCAATAAATATGAAGCAATAAGCACAAACAAATATAACAATGCTAACACAAGATTTATAGTGGTTCGGCCCCAATGCCTACTCCACTACCTAAGCACCCCGCTTAGGATTTCCAGACTAGTTTTACTAGATTAATTCTCATTTCCCTTACACAGAGGACTTTTCATCGAAAAGTCTTCGTTCTCAAACCGAAGGCACTTCCACACCCGGAAGTATACCGCATTCCTACCGAGAGCACTTTCCCACCTCAACCCTAAGGGACAACTCGACTAATCCTAGTAACACTACGTTTACACAAGTGGCTTTACACCTTCACAACAAGATAACCACTTCCAAATTCAAGACCTAACAGCCCTAGGTCTTTACACGCACAAATTCAACACAAACGAGTTCAAATAACAATAAAGATTGCAATGAAAAGAGCTAAGGAATAAAATAAGAGTAAATGCTCTTTTCAAGCCTTGGAACCTCCAACACGCCGAGTCATAGAGCTCGATTCAATTCTCGAGTTGAGGCAGCAGCTGGCGCTTGAGAAAATGTTCGCAGAAAGAGCAGAGCGCACTTAATCGATCTTTGGAAGGCTCTAAACTCCCTTTAGAATGCTCAATAATATCTATATTAATCAAGGAAGAAACTTAAAAGGAGTTAGATAGGGTATATTTATACCCACACGAAGAAACGGCAGCTCAACGGATAAAAAACTATCCATTGCAGACTCTCGGTCGATTGGTCGGTCAGTCGACCGATCACCGCTCAAAGCAATCGATGCTTCTTCTCTCTGTGCGGTCGACCGGTGGGTCGATCGCCCAGACGCAAGACCGCGTTCCCGCAATCCGGTCAACCGTCCAGTCGATCGACGCAGGTTTGCGTCTTCAGCGAACGCAGGTCGGTCAACCGATCGACCGATAGAGCTACTACCCATTTTGGGCTTCTATCGGTCGACCGAAGTAGCTTCTGCTGCTTTTTACCTTCGGTCGGTCAACCGATGTAGCCTTTACAATGGCTACTGTTACTTTTTACCTACATTCGGGCGATCGGGCGATCAACCGAACCTAGGCTGAATTTGTTTTCTTCAGTCTTCTTCTTCCGTGCTTCATTTTCGGATTTCGACTTTCAACGAGCATCAACTTGGAGAGCTTTTCATTTGATCTTTGGACTCGTCCAATGCGACTTTGGTGCCCACGTCGATCTTCGAGAAATTTCCGCGACGAACCCGAGCGCGACGATCAATGTCCTTCCGATTTCTTCCGATTTTTTCGATCGAGGACATCGAACGCTAATTGATATGGAACCTGAAAGATTTCTCGACGAAATATTAGTTCCATGTTTGTTATCATCATAACCGAGATTAAGAGATTAAGACCAATGTTGAAAACCTAAAGCCAACTGGCTATTTCACCAACATTTATTGCATGGCACGAGAGGTATTATAATCCTTCTGAGGCCCATCTTGATGTAGATCGGTGCTCGGATAGGGGAGACGTTGATGATCAATTGTCTGAGGACCCTCTCGAGCTGGTGCCTCCGGCGGATCTTGTGCTTCCTCCTGAGTCAGCGGTTGATCCCAGTTCTTCTCGTGGTGACGGGATCTCCGCGCAAGCACCCCTCGGGTTCTCTCTTCCTCTGGCCCCGATTTGAGGTCTGTCTGAACCTATTCTTTTCCTTCCGGGATCGCCGACTAGCTGTTCTTCTCCTCCTCCTTCGCCACTTTCTGCTACCCGTCGCCGGTGATCTTGTGACACTTTCCTCCATGGAATTGTCGTCAGAGATCTTCCCAGCGGGTCAAGCGGCTCTGCCACCTTCTGCTATGCTGCCATCTGCCACTATGGTTCCTTCTCTCTGTGCTATGCCTACTGCCATAGCCCCTTCCTTTTGGCCGCGATTGGTTCTCGATGGTTTTCTCTCCCTGGCTTCCTTTGCCTAGCAAGGCAAGTTCTTTCTAGTGTTCAAAAAATTGGATGAGGCCTTGCCTCTTTCATTCGCTTTCGAGAATTATTTTAAGTTTTTGAATTCTTCTACGTCTGCATCATCGGAAGGTTGGCGTTTTTTGGATGCCACATGGTCGGATGATCGAGTCTACTTGGTATTGGGTTTCGCGCCCTCGCCCTGCTCGGATGGCTCCATTGATCTGAACCCGTTAGCTCTGTTGCCAGCTCCGCCTCTAATCTTTCCGGGTTCGGACCTGATCTTTCCTCTTAAGCCCGCACCTGATTTTTCTCAGTTCCTTCATTGCCTTGGGATTGAGCAGGTCGGGCCTGGAATGGGCAAGAGCCCTGGGTCTGGTGTTGACCTAGTCACCCAGGTTTTTTCGGGCTCAAGCCTTGGGCTGCAATCGCTTGTGATCTGCGAAGGCCCCATTCTAGTTGCTTCTAATGAGGATTCAGTTGGGGTTTCTCCTACCGTTGATCACCCCCGAATTTTGAAGAAACACAAGCCGTCTTGTAAACCTTTCTGCGCCACCACAGTAAGAAGGAGTTCTCGGCTCTTCTCCAAGAAATTTGTCCCCGCATCTAAGAAAGTTGAGGCAAGAAAAGCAGCTCGAGAGGAAGCCCGCGGACCTAGGTCCCCCCCTCAGGCCTCCAATTCCACATCAATCCTCTGTTCCGTGGACGTTTATACTTCTAACAGCATCAGCCCGGAGGTCATGTAGTGCATCCGAGACATAGGGTTCTCCTGCCTAGGGAATTCATCGAAGATCTCTAGGGCGATGACGACCAATAAGGCCTAGGATGTCGTCGATGCTTATAGTTATTTTGTGTTTTGCTAGGGATAGGCTGCGATAATTTTGATCATGACCTCTACATCTCCTATCAGGCATTTTGACGTCCTTTTTTGGAACGTCCATGGAATCAACCGGCTCTCTAAATGGTACATGGTGAAGCAAGCTGTAAGATATTCAAAATGTAGTTTGATTTTTTTCTGTATGAAACCAAGATGTCTGAACAGTTAAGCAACTCTCTGGGTTTAAGTCTGGCACTAGCCCAAATTTTCTGTCTTTAGATGTTGTTGGCTATTCTGGGGAATTCTTGCAATTTGGAATCAAAATATTTGGCAATGCATTAACTCTTACATTAGATCTTTTTCAATTCAAGTTCAGCTACTCCATATCAGCACGAACGAGATCTTTTGGTTTTCTAGGGTTTACGGGCCCCCTAGTCAGGTTGGTCGCCAAGCTTTTTTTACATGAATTGTATTCTATTGCAAAAGATGATTCAACTCCCGCAGTTATTGGGGGCGATTTTAACATGACTACCCATAATGGAGAAATGGTCAACTACAGGGGCAACAGTAATGATTCAAGAAGGTTTTTTAAATTCATCGTTGATTGCAATCTCCTAGATCTTCCAACTTCGGGCATTGATTATTCCTGGTCAAACTATCAAATTACCCCGGCTTTGGCAAAACTCAATCGAATTCTGGTCAATTCTAAACTCTGTGATCGCATTCCTAACATTCGAGTATCTGGGGAACCCAGGAGACTATCCAATCACTCTCTCCTCCTTCTTCATCAAATATCTCCAGGATCTGGTGCCTCCCGTCCCTTCCGAAAGGAAAGAGGTTGGTTTGCTTCTTCAGAATTTTTTGGTATTATTTCTTCGGGCCTCCTGCCAGCTCTATCTTCTCAAGTTGATTCCCGCGACTTATTAAAAGGGTGGCTTTCTGCATGGAGAAATCTCAGACCTATTCTAAGAGATTGGAACTCCTTTAAGAAAAAGTCTTGGTCTGTCAAAAGGAAATCTCTTGAAGATCTTGTCCACCAAATGTCCTCTAAAGCTGACTCAGGGTCTCTCTCTCCTCAGGAGCTTTTTGAGATAAAAAAATCTTAAGAAGGATCTGGAGGCAAAGGGCAAAAAAAAACATGGATCAAAGAAGGAGACCACAGCACCCGTTACTTCCATCATAGTGCAACTATTAGGAGAAACCGGAACTGGATAACCAAGATTATTGGCCCTTTTGGACAAATTTCTGATTCCCTTCAGATGGTAGAAGAGTTCAGGCTTTTCTATAGCAATCTTCTCGGGAAATCCTCGAAGCCTCTCATGACCATTAATTGGCCGGACGTGTACCTCCATGACACTCAATCCTTGATTCACCTTGACGATCCTTTCTCTGAGGACGAGCTCATGCTCGTTATTAAAGCTTCCAAGAACTTTAAATCGCCAGGCCCCGACGGGATCCCGATGGAATTCTTTAAGAGTCACTAGGACCTTCTAAAAGATGGCATTCTGCGTATTCTCCTTGAATTACAAAATAATCTCCATGATCTGGGTAGACTCAACACCGCATTCATCTCTCTCATAACCAAAAAAGATGGAGCCAATACCACTAGTGACTTCAGACCAATCAGTTTGGAAAATTGCTTAATCAAGATTTTCTCTAAATTACTTGCTAATTGTTTGGCAACTCTTCTACCTTCTTTGGTGGATCATTCCCAAAGAGCTTTTATCGCTGGCCATAGTTGCGTCGATTGTTACATGACGGTATCCGAGACTCTATGGGCTTACAATCAACAAAATGAAAACGTCTGCCTTATAAAAGTGGACTTCAAAAAAGTTTTTGATTCGGTCAACTGGACTTTTATTCAGGACCTTATGATTGCCCGGGGCTTCCCCCCGAGATGGATTTCTTGGGTTTCCTCCCTCCTCAGCACGACGGTTTCTTCTATTATTATCAACGGATCCCCTGGTCGGACATTTATTCACAAAATAGGTCTGCGATAAGGTAATCCATTGTCTCCTCTCCTCTTCAACCTTGTCACGAACACTTTGTTTAAAGTCTTGAAACGAGCGGCAAGCAGAGACATTACCAAAGGGGCCCTCACCAACCACATTCCTGAAGGAATCACTCATGTCTCCTTAGCCAATGATCTCATTATTTCCAGCAACAACTCCCTGCAGCATCTTCAGAACACGAAGCTTCATTTACATTGCTTTGAACTATGTTCTGGCCTTAAGTTGAATTGTGCTAAGATGAGGGCTATCCACATTTCCAATTCAGAATTGCGTGCATCATCTATAGCCTCCATTCTTAACTGTTCGGCTGCTACATTCCCTATATCTTACTTGGGGCTCCCTTTGAGACCTGGTCACCTCCTTAAGGAAGACTGGATCATTTTGGTTGCAAAATTTGACAAGATCTTGGCTTCCTGGCATGGCTCTCAACTCTCCCGCGCTGCAAGGATCACCCTCATCAATAGCATTTTATCCAGTCAGACGACTTATTTCTTTTCTATTTTTTGGGCACCTGCATGGATCATTAAGCTTCTGAATAAATGAAGGAAATCTTTTCTTTGGACTGGTTGTAGAGACATCAGTATCCAGGGCAGGTGTCTTGTTAATTGGGGCAAGGTGGTCACTCACAAATCCGAAGACGGACTAGGTTTGCTTAACCTACACCTCCATAATCGTGCTCGTTTAGGTAATTGGTTTTGGAAATTTTCAAATCATAGTGGCATGGTATGGAGTAACATTATCTGTCGTAATCATCATTCGGTAACTGCCCTCCTGGACTCTCCTAATGCAGCTTTATCATCTTTATGGAGGGACATTTCCAAAGATAAAGATCTTATTAGAGTTTCTCTTGACTATATCATTGGGGCCGGCCATTCGACTCAATTCTAGCTTAACTCTTAGGTTCATGGCAACAAACTGAGCAGTCTATTTCCGAAACATTTCACAAGGGCATCTTCCCCAAATTGCACTATTACAACTTATCCAATTGACTATTGTCTCTATTCTAAAGCATTGATCAGGAGTCAGAAGGACATTCTTACGTATTACATAGAGTTGAGAACTTATGGAAGGGACTGAATCAACTGATGATATATACACACAAAAATATCATGTTCAAGTTAGATTTCAATTTTAATTTCATGGCGAAGTACCTACTTGCAGAATAGGAGAAGGAAATTAGGATTGTCGACTTTGATCGTCATGGAACGTCGGACGGCCGTCAATAGGTCGCCTTGTAGCAGGCAAGCAAGAGTGACGTTGGAGAGGGTGAGGACGAGGAAACCAGGTGATTCATTCGTTTGTTATACAAATGTGAAACCCTCTAACCAATGAAACCTACATCCATAGAGAATCAGTGAGAAACTATTAACAACACCATGAAAATCATAGATAATTAATACCAAACACACCACACCAAAAACACACGCAAGATTTATACAAAAAGCTCCCGCAAAAAGGAATGGAGGGGAGGGAAGAACAACATAGAGATGAAAATGCACTTATAAATGAAAAAAATTCAAGATATTTACACTCTAGTCATGAAATAACAAACCAAAAACACACACAAGATTTACACAAAAAGGAATGGAGGGGGAAGAACAACGTGGAGATGAAAATGCATTTATAAATAAAAAAAATCAAGATATTTACACACTAGTCATGAAATAACAAACCATAACTTTATCAAGCTAATCAGATTGGAACCACAAAATATCTACCTTTGTATATAGCAAGCTTATGTTGAAAATTGATAATCAAAATGATCTTAGAATAAGCAGAAATGTTTTTAGATAAAGTATCCACCGTCATTTTCTGCCTTAGTTGCCTCCATCCACTTCCGAAGTGCCTCACTCTCGCTACTTATGGTATATTTGCTTCATTGGATATGATAAGATTTGATTGGATAATAAATAAAGGGGGATTAGACATGAGTTTTTTAAATCCGGTGTACATCGGATATAATATCAATTTTATATTTTTCTATTCTCATTTTCTTCTAATTCATGCACTAAACAAACAATAAATATTAATCGATCCCTTATCTTATCCTCTCTTATCCTATGAAGCAAACTTGTCCTTATGGTATGTTTGCTTCATTGGATAAGATAGGATATGATTGAATGATAAATGAGGGTGGATTGAATATGATTTTTTTAAATCCGGTGTACATCAGATATAATATTAATTTTATATTATTCTATTTTTATTTTTTTTAAATCTATGCACCAAACAAATAATAGGTATCAAGTCATCTCTTATCCTATGAAGCAAACATGACCTTAGTGTTTGGTGTCTCTAACTCTTTTCCTTTGTACTCTTGGTTCCTCCTTTCTTTTAATTTTGATTTTTTTTTCCTATCCCTACCTCTTAACTTGTATTTATCATTCTCTTGATAAATACAAGATTCTTTGACTCAAAAAAACATTATCTAAGACGGGCACTAAGCAACCTGATGTAGTGTGTAAAAATCAAGCTGAAGTAGTGTGTAAAAATCAACCAAATCAGGGTGATACTGGAAACCACTGTCACTATTTGAAGGGAAGAGAATGCAATTGAGCGAAGGAAATTACCTGCCTATTATAATCTCATTTTCAAATCAATAATCGAGGTTAAATTACTCTAAAATAAATCACAGCTATTGTTGAGTAATAAAGACAGAGATGGCTAAGACATTGTATCTCCATTTCATCCAAACAAGTGAACTGTAACCTCAAAATTCAAGCTGTACATGGATCCTGAAGAGAAGAATTTTTTAGAAAAAAATTACAATTTTATCATTGAATAGATGATCAACCAGGATTTATACAAAGATCAACCGGTTTGATGCAAAAGTTCAGCACTACATTTTAATACTCAACCAGGAATAATTTCAACAATCGCAAAATTAATTGGCTTCTATATTTACTATATACAAATTCTTCATATACCAGGCTAGAGATTCTTGATCTTTGATCTCATCCATCATTCTGTCAGCCATCACCTTGGTCCAGACAGCTCCATTGCTTCAACGAGCAATGAGTCATCGGTGAGGTCAGAGTAGCGCTCTGATGAGAATTCAGGAGCCTTTAACCTGTGAACTTCTGCTCTCTGAGAGGCTTCCCATCTCTCTGCAAGGCCATCACCTTCAAGCATGCGAACCACCTCAGACATTTTTGGCCTGTGGCCTGGGAGATACTGAGTGCACAATAGCGCAACTTGCACCATCTCTTCAAGTTCTATCCTGTCATAGTTCTTCATATCCGCATCCACCAGCATGTCAAGCTTCTTTTCTTGGTGCATTTTTTTAACCTGATCAAAAAGTTAGAAGCCTCATGCACTAAGACTGCCCTTCTAGAAAAATAAACACGAGAAAATGTCAAGAACAATTAATCTCTGTAGTGCATACCCAGTCAAGCATGGCACCCTTCTGTTTTGCTGCTTTTCCATATTCTAGAGCCTTCAACCCAGTAATCAATTCAAGAAGAAGAATTCCAAATCCGAAAACATCAGTTTTCTCGGAGGATTGGCCTGTGGAAAGATACTCCGGAGCTATATGTCCCACAGTGCCTCTCACAGCCGTTGTTACATGTGTATCCTTATGATCTAGAAGTTTTGCAAGTCCAAAATCTCCAACGACTGCCTCGCAGAAGTCATCAAGTAATATATTGGCAGCCTTTACATCTCTGTGGATTATCTTGGGATCACATTGTTCATGTAAGTACAGTAAGCCTCTTGCAGCTCCCAATGCTATTCTTTTCCTGGTACTCCAATCTAATGCAGGCCTTGCTTCAAAAGTTAAGGAAAATGACAAGATTCAGTTTGTTGCTAGGAAAATATTTCAGATGTATTATCAAACCATGAATGGCCCTTCCACAAGCTGAAAAACTTGTCATCTTAACATGATTGTATCCGGATTTAGTAAGATAACTGCATAACTAATTTCTTGGGTTATTAACAACACAATAATCATAATAGAAGTTTTTTTAAGTGGCATAAGTTAGTTAATGGTCACATAGTTGTCTATGTTTATGTTACCAATGTTTTCTATATCTTCTCCATGGTCAACTAAGTTGTATACTAGCAAAAGAAAAATATTACAGTACATCGGGACTCAGATCATCATAATCCTTCAACAATTTTTCTGCTTTAAATGTATTGCCATGAGTCCATGACATAATTTAGGGTTTCATTTTATTGAAGAATGAAGATAACTAAGATGTTTACCTTTGAGTCGGGAAGCAACACTTCCATTTGACATGTACGGGTAAACCAGAAGTCTCTCTGTAGCAGTCATGCAGAATCCACACAGCCTAAGAAGGTGTCGATGGACAGCTAAGCTTATCATTTCAAGCTCAGTTCTGAATTGGATCTCACCACCTGCTGCATTTTCATCCTTTAGTCTTTTAACAGCTACCAAGGTCCCATCTTGTAGCTGTCCCTTGTAGACATTTCCGAAACCACCTTTTCCAAGTAAGTTTTTGCTGCTGAAGTTATTTGTTGCAACCTGAAGCTCCCTCAACTGGAATCTTCTCAAATTACCGAGGCAGACTTCCTTTTCTTGATCTGAGAAAGGATATGGTACTTGAAGTAAATGATCAAAGATGATGAACTCAAAGAAATAATTCAGGCATCAACTTAACCCAGAGAAGATGACTTGTCTGTATTCAAATTGCCTAGTTAATTACCTGTGCCATTGAAGAATATTTGCTGATTATGTCTTCGACAAAACCAAATAAATAGTCCCAATGCAAGACCAACAAGAAAAAAGCTCCCAAGGATGGACAAAATAGCAATAATTACTTTGCGCCTTTTTGGCCTTTGCATAATTGGAGCACCTGATGTAAACAGGAATGATGGTCAGGATCCAAGACTTGCAAAATTCAACCGATCCAATCACATGAGCTGAAAGCCTTGTTTTCTCCATATGAGATACAGTTTGAAAGTCAAGTGACAGCTAATGGACAAAAGGATGGCATCATTTTCGTATTGTATATACACTCCAAAATGGGTCTTTTTATGCAACAATTCTCACGGAATGTCTTTTTTTCTATTGGAAAGGACAAAATGCAGGAAATCAAGTAATATAAGAGTTTATTTAGCTGTGACTTCATTATCAGGCTTAAGGTGTTGAAAGATAAAATGCTTATAATTTCAGCAACTGAAAGAAATATATAAGAAATATATAACTTTAAATAATTGCCTGTGCAATATATTTAAAATATGTCAGCAAATAAGTATGGAAAGATGCAGAAAGAGTTAAACTTAAATAATCTTTTCTAAGATTAGGAACTGTTAAAGTCCCACATTGGTTAAAAATATGGCCAAAGTAGCCTTTAAATAGTTTGGGCAATCCTCTCCTCATGAGCTAGCTTTTGGGGTGAGTTAGGCCTACTAATTTCTTAACATGGTATCAGAGCCAAGTTTTGGTTGATATTGTGTCACCTGCAGATGTCCAGTCCTGCAAAACTCCACGCTTCAGATGTCCAATCCTGGGCGTGAGGGGGGTGTGTTAAAGTCTCACATTGGTTAAAAATATGGCCAAAGTAGCCTTTAAATAGTTTGGGCAATCCTCTCCTCATGAGCTAGCTTTTGGGGTGAGTTAGGCCTACTAATTTCTTAACAGGAACCAAGGGAATGAGCCCAATCCTGGGCGTGAGGGGGGTGTGTTAAAGTCTCACATTGGTTAAAAATATGGCCAAAGTAGCCTTTAAATAGTTTGGGCAATCCTCTCCTCATGAGCTAGCTTTTGGGGTGAGTTAGGCCTACTAATTTCTTAACAGGAACCAAGGGAATGAGCGTGATGGGACTAATTTAGGAGTTTAGTATGTGGAATTTTGCTAGCAAAACAAATTATCTGGGAAAAAGATAGCTTCTCGCTGGCCAATTGACTAAGGCTGCTCGGGACCAGAGATCATTGTTCAAAAGGAGAGAAAGAGGAGGTCGTCATATTCTGCTTCTTATTTCTTGCAAAGTGATTGTTTTTGCTAGAGCTTCTTTAGCATAGCTTCTAAGGGGACTCTTACTAAGGATCCAGTTGCTGAATAACTTAAAAAACCTGGTCCTCAGGATATCTGATAATTAATGCCATCTGTTGGTTGTTTAAAGTATGGTTTGAGATGTCTAGATTGAGGTTTATATCTAGGTCATGTAACAAATACATTTGGAGAACAGAATCTTCAGCAAGGTGCTTTAAGAAAATGCTGATGCCACAAACTTATCTACACATGAACAATGTGTAAGGTAAGTGTCACATATATCACATGCCAATAGTCGAATCAAGGATTTTAAAGAAATGACTGATACCAATACGTGCTGACTGGTATTTACCAGTCTATAATGAGCCATTGTCACTGGTGTACACTGAAAAAGTATATTAAAAAATTGGGTTGGTATAGGTGGGACAGATCTAATGCATGTACTGGTTCTTATTTAGATCATTAATTACCAACTGGACCACTATACTACTATCAGCTTTTTTTATCCTTGACTCAAAATGCCAATTACTTTCTGTGCTTCAAAATCACAAAATTGATTGTTGGTGTAAAAGATACTGATAGACTAAAAACTTGAAATTTTTATGGGAAATTTACCACAAATATGAGTACTTACTCTGAGAATCGTTCACTTTGAAGGTTTTTGGCACAGGAATTGTCGAATAGCATTCTCGCTCAGAATGAGTAGGACATATCAAAGGATTCCCAACAATGCTGCAGGCAACACAAAAGATTATTTGAATCTCACGAAGTCAGTGGAAAAGATACAGCAAAGATATTGGAGAAAAACATGCTGAAACCAGTAATGAATCAATCAGCTTTATATTTACATGTGGGTCAATCTTACAAAAGGCAATCAAATGATGATCCGCCTATTCATAAAATTGACATTGATAATTATGTCAAGTTACAATATTATAGAAAGACCAGAAAAAAAAATTATATTTCATAACCAAGGTTCTGAATTATCACAAGGGTGATTGAGTTGTTTTTTTTAAGTGGACGAGTTTTTGGATATGTTGCTATGGTGGGCTTAATTGGTAAATATAAATGTACTAGGTTAATCTTCAACAGCAATAGACAATACTTACTTGAATGCTCTGTCTGGAAACCTTGGCATAGGACCACTCAAATTATTGTAGGACATGTCCCTGAAGCATAAATGCCACAAGATCTCATCTTTAATGATATAAAGCCCTACTAAAAAGCATGGATTTGAGAAGCCATCGGACTTACATGAACGTGAGTTGGATAATATTGACCAAAGACTTAGGAAGTGCCCCAGAAAGACTGTTATTGTTGAGCCTCCTGCTTGATCACCAAGTGCATGAAAAAATGCGAGAGTGAGCAAAATCTCAATTTGGTTATTTTGTTTATGGCTTTCTTCCAGACTTACAGGTACTGTAGACCATTCAAGTTGCCCAATGAAGCAGGGATTTCACCCGAGAACTTGTTGTCCGAGAGATCGAGGGTGTGAAGCTTGGAGAGCTTCCCAATCTCTGGGGGTATTGGCCCTGATATGTTGTTGTTCTGTAGGAGCCTGCAAACATTTAAGCCCATAAGAAGGAAGGTTCAAAACTAATAGATCCATTACACCAATCATGAAAAAGAAAAACTTACACAATTTCAAGATTTGTCAAGTTCCCTATGCTTGGAGAAAGTGTGCCGGACAGATTCTGGCCCGGAGTTCCTCTGCAAGAAATGCAGCAAATACTAGATTTCAAATACCAATCTTTCTTCCTGTGAAGATGAGAAAACTCGAAGAAAGAACAACGCTTACAATCCGATGACGAGGTTCTCAACTGAGCATGTGACCATCGCCCAGCTGCAAGGATCAACGGAGTCATGGTCCCAGTTCTGAAGAACACTGTGAGGGTCCTGAAGCGAAGTTTTTATCCCCATGAGGGCTTGCACTGAGAACAGATCACAACACAAGAAATGGAAACATCAGCGCACTCATATACCAAATAGGGGAGGTGAATAATAGCGTGCTATTTAGGCAGTACCTTCGTAGTTGACACCTTTGGGGGAAAGGATTGCGGCAACAACAGCCGAAGACCACAACAAAAGCACCAAGAAAGCCCACCTCTTACCCTCTTTTGCCCCCATTGAGCTGAGAGTCGCAGTGGATGAAGAGACGACCTCGTAATAGGAAGAAAAGGCTTGAGATCTTTTAATGGAGTCAGGACATCAAATTCATGATGGGACTTGGACGAAAACAGGCAGCTTTCTTGTATGCCTTCGTTGTGTCAGTGATCATGGAAGCTCAAGAATGGGTTGTGATGCCTTCATGCAACAATGCAGGTGGTAATGAGAAGTGACAGGGTGTGGGTAGAAGATGGGGAGAAATATGGAGAGTATTTGTGCTTCAAAAGAATCAAACTGAGAGTTTTTGGTGGGGCAGACTGAAGCAGTGGGTTAGGAATTGGGATGTGTGTTAGGAAGAATTTTAGAGCAGATTAAAGAATGACAAGATTTGTGTCTCAGGGATTGGCTGGATGTGTCTGTTCATGTAAGATGTGAAGCATTTTTAGAGATCACAAAACTATGTATAAAAGTAAGAGAGAGAGAGAGAGAGAGTAAGTAGGAATCAATTTTTCCTCTATCCGAATCCATGGAAAATTACAATGTCACTCTTGTCATTTTGATCTAATTAATACTCGTTTTGTCTTCGAGTTTGAGCTTGAAATATACACTGCTACCTCCTGAATAACATATCATTATCATTAAAGAGGTATGAGAACATATCTTTGACTAGGAGATGATTTTGAGTGCAATTAGGCTATATAATTACAGGAGGTGACTTTGTAACTTATTTGTCTTAATTTTTGGACTCAAGCTAACTTGATTTGGATGTGATTTGCATTAACTCAAGCTTTTTTCTTTAGTATATCTTATCTCATTATACAATAATTATGTGCAAGTCATATATAACATTCTGTGTTCAAATTTTGATAAACATCAACGAATATGTAAAGGTTAAATTGAACTGAAAAGAAAAATTATATAAGGCATTTAAAAATGAAATGACCTGCCAAATTAATATTGGGGCAGCATGAATTGAGTGAGCTTTTGAGAAAAAGAAAGGTGATGATCAAACTCCGTGATTGATGAAACTTCATCCACAATCTTTTGTGGAATATTAAACCTAAAAAGTGATCCATTGATCAACAAGGACCATTGTCTGATTCTCTTGGGTCAATGAAGAGAACAATATCTTTTGTTGCAATCCATCAAAGATGCATCAGCACTCAGTTGGATCACCACAAACTAGTTGCCATAATTAACATATCAGATAGCAGTGTCTAGGAGTAGCAGAGCATCTAATTCTTAAAGGGTAAGTTGCAAACAGAGAAGGTCTTGAATTTTTTTATCACTGGTTCTTATCTTCTTGTGATGCATGATTCATTTACGCATATAGACAACTTGTGTCACCGAACCACCTGCCTCCTTCGTCGGTTAGCTCTCGTTGCACCTCCATGTTGATCAAACCGACCTAATGGACTTGATCAAAAGAATCTTCTTCACCACTCATATTTGGTAGTGTTTCAAAAGGTCCTCGTCAAGATTAAAGCTCCTTCTGACAATCTTTTGACTTTTGTAAACAACTTTAGAAAATTTGCTTTAGGAAAAGGAATATCTTTGTTGTTCTTTACAAGTGGCTTTGAGAGAGAATTTTTGAAGGGCAAAAGTCCTGTTAATATTCATTTATCAAAAACCGATTTCGTTTTTGTAAAACTACTTTTTAGCGTAAACCTTAAAAAGTTAACTGAAATACTTTGGCATAAGTCACTTGTACACATTCAAAAATCACACCTAGTAACAATCTTAAAACTAATATTCCTTATATGACTAAGATGTGATGATGTGGCGGACACTAGAAAGTCCACGTATGTTACTCAAATGCACGGTATGCACCCCAAGTATTTTGGCGCAATTATACTCTAATTATTATTTGTCTGCCCAACTCCACTTGTTAGATTAAAATTTAATAAAAATACATGTGCAATAGGTATATAGTAGGAGTAATGGGCGTGTTTGTTTGCCGATAAGGAATATAAGAAAGTGGAATGGACTAACACTTCGTAGAGGTGGTAATGGGCTGGGTCCGCCCATTTATTTGTCGGATCTCGCTCAGGTGCTGAAAAATATCAGAAAATAAGGGGTAAGTCCACTAGGACTTAGTGAACAGATCAGTCCTCAATCCACCAAATCAATCATCATGCATACAAAAATACAAATGACGGAACAAGCATCGGTAACACATCCACCACTCTACTCATGATGATCGCATCCATCAATAAGTATAAATATATTCACAGCAATAAAATAGGATGAATGCAATACCTCAATCATATGCATGTTCCCTGAACTCGTCGGTCCCACATAGCCACATAGGGTAGGTAGACGGGTGGCTGTCGAACTACCACCCAGCTCAGTGCCATCTCTTTGGGGAATGCCCTCTCACCAGCACTAGCTCTTTCGATCTGTCTCTTTGGGGGCATACGTTCCCCTCACCGATCGGGTCTCCGGACTGTCTCTTTGGGGTATGATCTCCCCTCACTAGTCGGACTTCCGGAATAAGGCCAACACTGTCTCTTTGGGGTATACCCTCCCCTCACCAGCGAGACTTCTGGGAAATGCAATAAGCATATTGCCACACCACACACGCATGTATATAAGCATAAACAAGATGTGTTAATCACAGGTAATAAAGGGTATGTCTAGGGCATACATCATCCTCCACCTCCTCCGGCCTGTCATACATCACAATCACATACAGGTATATATGTAGAAATAGTACTCATAAATCATGAATACTCAGCATAAATAAAAAATCATGAAATAGAATTATAGTATGTCCAATCATTGTAAGAAGAGAAGCATGTGTATCATGTAAGCAATGTAAAAGGAACTATAACCGTAAAATTAATGGAATGAAACAACAGGATAAAATAACTCGACATAGGAATCACTGATCTAGGATAAGATCACTACTAGAAAAATGGTCATCAGCAACGGCTGATGCCGTTGCTGAGCCGTTGCTGAAGAGCATCAGCAACGGCTGAGCCGTTGCAATAGAGCCGTGACAGAAAGTCGCGTTGTTGATGACTTAGCAACGGATCAGCAACGGCCGCTCGGGCCGTCGCTCAAAACATTATCAGCAACGGCCGCTCGGGCCGTCGCTAAAACTATTATCAGCAACGGTTTTGCCACAGACCCGGAGCTGTTGCTGATAACATTAATAGCAATGGCCGCTGAGTCCGTAGCAACGCCGTTAGTAAAACGCCGTCGCTAAGCCGTTGCTGTAGGTCATCAGCAACGGCTTTCGATACACTTTTAGCAACGGCTTTCCCACGGATGCCCGTGGGAAAGCCGTTGCTGATGACGAATACCTGCAACCAGAAAATTTGAAAATTTCAAATTTCCATTGATACATTGATACATTTATCTGATACATAACTCACACACCCATACCCTCATACACACATTCATTCACACATCACAAACACCTCATACACATTCATTCACACATCACAAACACACCAACATATATACATCAAAACAATTATATTTATATTGATAATTATCCACGATAGTATAAAAACAATTCAAATGCAAAATTGAAGTATCAATATCCAAACAAAATAAGTTAAACAAGTTCAATATCCAAACAAAAAATCTCACGATCACGATGGAGGATGGTCTGGATTATATGGCGGGGTCTGGAGCGCTTGAGTGTACACCGGCGTGGACTGACTCGAGGACGATGGATTAGATGATGCCGAAGAGATGACTGGTTCGGGATGACCTGACAAGTTGTGTAGCATAGCTTCTATATTCGCCATCGTCTGACTCTGACGCTCCATCATCTCAGTCTGACGCGCGACCGTCTCCTCTAGTGTCCTTATCCTATTACTATGATCATAACTGGATCTAGAGGTGGACGGCCGCTCACCAGCGACCGGAGGGGTCGGTGCCCCAAGTGGCCCTAGTACGGCTCGCGCATGACCACTATCTGCGAAGCCATATACGCGGCCATGGTCCCAGCCACCTGCGACCTCGACCCACATTGCTGCGTCAAAGTCCTCGGGGGTGCCCCCGCGCTGCACCACCGTCTGGTTGTACGTCTCCTACTCGAGTTTGATTTTTTGTTTAATATTTATCATAAAACTTAAATTATAAATATATAATGAATAATTTAAACAAATATATAATTACCATAATGTATGCAGCGCGGTTGTCGATGTACTCCCCCGTCTCATGTGCTCGACGGTGAGTCCGCTCAAACACCGCCATCGGGGAGGGTCGCTGGACAGTCCCGTCATCCGACACCGTCGTCTACATTTACAAAATAAATACATTAATTAGTACACATAATAACAAATAAAATATATAATTAAAAGATATACTTACCATACGGTTTGCGTGCACTGCAAATGCAACAGAGCCGCCGGTGTGACGCGCTGCTCCTCCCGACATGCGATTTCTAGCCGCATTCCGAGAAACCTCCTGCCATCGATCCGTCGACCATATCCCCACGAGCTGGTCCCATATATCCGGAGTAATCCAACCGGGGCCGTATCCCCGAGTCTCCGCGATGTTAGTGGTCCCAGCTCGGGCCATCGCTTGGGACCGAGCCTGCCCCAGCTGCCCGTTGTACCTTGCCCGAGAAATAGCCTCCCAGGCAGCGTAAATGAAGGGCCTCTGGTCCTCGGCCCATGTATAGCGAGCCTGCAAAATAATAATATCAGTACCAATATTAATATATCATCATGCATGTAAAAAATAATAATAATACGTGCCTCAAACTCGCGCCATAACATGTCGACGTGCTCGCTAGGCACGTGAGACCACGTAGGCCATGCCCCGTGCATGTATCGTCGAATAGTAGAAGAAATGCTCCTCGGCACTTCTTCTTGCTCGAACCTGCACAACAAAAATAAATTTTAATATTATATTATGATATAATGAATTTGTAATGATTCATAATTCATGATATATTATCGCTCCTCAATCACGCTAATCAATCTACATGACTCTGTGGCTGGTGGAGGCTGCCACCTATTCGGCCCGCGTGGCCGCCTACGTCTGGATGTACTAGCCTCGACAGTATCATCGGAATGAGGATCAGCAACAGGAGGATCAGCAGCATGAGTAAGTGCTGGAGTCTCACCGATCGAAGACTCCGAAACTCTCCTGCGTCGATAACCACGACCAGACATATCTGTCGAACAGACATATAATCAGATTATTGTATAAATAGTAGAGATATATTTAATAAAATATATACTTTACAATTATTCTTCATCATCTGAATAATAGTCTTCGAATTCTTCTTCTTCTTCCTCTTCTTCCTCTTCTTCCTCTTCTTCATCTTCTTCATCTCCAGCTTCCTCAATTTCATGATCGTCATCATCAGCATATTCAACTTCTAATTGAATTGACGTTGTGTCTGCATCCTCGAGTATTGGAATAATACGATCCACAGCAGGAAGATCATCTTCTTGATAGAAACCAGGAGGATCATTTTCTCCTACTATCGGATCAATTTTTCCTCTACCTTTTGTCTTACAGACTACACGCTAATCTGCTCTATCTTTATTTCGAGCCGGATACTTCGCGTAATATACTTGTTCGGCTTGTGATGCCAATATAAAAGGCTCATTTGCTGCCAATTTCGATTTGTAATTAACCTCAACAAGTTTGTATTTTGGATGAACTTTCATGCCCCTTTCTGTTGTATCGAACCAATGACATCTAAATAGGATCACTGATTTCAAGCCGAAGTAGTGCAACTCTATCACTTCTTCCACCAGTCCATAAAAATTCATATCACATTCAACATAGGTTGTCCCTTTCACGCAGACCCCAGCATTCATCGTCTTCTTTGCAAATGAATATTCAACCGTGTGAAATTTATACCCGTTAACAAAATATCCGCTATAGCACGACACAAGTCGCGACGGTCCACTAACAAACTCAAATATTTTTTCATCTATTTCAGCTCTGTGATCTTTGCTGTAAGTCTGAATCCAAGTAGAGAAATCACGATTCCGTAATCTCTCCAATTCTTGATCGTTGTGAATAGAGTATTTTTGCACCATCTCAATGTCAAATATTTCAATGAATTGTTCAATCTCTGGACAATTGAGTAATACATACAAGTGTGCCAAATGATACTCTTCATCGCTTAAGTGTCGAGATGGACGAGAACCAAAAGCACGACCAGATTGCAAAATATATTTAAACGTCCATCTGAATGTCGAACACCTCCGTCGTCGTTACGTGGAAGACGATCAAATCTTGTCTGTACTGTCGATTCAAAGTAAAATGAGCAGAATGTTGAAATTTCTTGAATGATATACGATTCAGATATTGATCCTTCAACAGCTGCGGTGTTCTTTACTTTTTTCTTCAGACGATTCATGTATCTTTCAAATAAGTACATCCAACGATATTGAACGGGGCCACCAACTCGTGCCTCGTATGCCAAGTGTATCGGTAGATGCTCCATCGAGTCAAAAAATGCAGGAGGGAAAAACTGCTCCAGCTTGCATATGATTTCAACAATATTATTTTCAAGTGTTGACATATCTTCGACTCGAAGGACATTTGCACAGATGCTTCTAAAAATCATACTTAATTCAGTCAACGTACCCCAAATATTATCAGGTAGAAGATCTCGAAATGCGATCGGAAGTAATCTCTGCATGAATACATGACAATCATGGCTCTTCATCCCTGATATTTTGCAATCATCGACGTTCACACATCGAGATAAGTTTGAAGCATATCCATCGGGTAATCTGAGTTCTTTTACCCATTGACAAACATCTTTGATCTGTTGTTTATTTAACACATATAGGGCCTTCGGTTTCAGATATCGTCCGTTGACCTCTTGTAACTCCAACTCTGGTCTTTTACAAAGTATTTTCAGATCATGTCGGGCTTTGACATTATCTTTAGTTTTTCCAGAAATATCCATCACAGTGTTGAAAATATTATCAAACACATTTTTTTCAATGTGCATGACATCTAAATTATGTCGAATCAATAATGAACTCCAATAGGGCAATTCCCAAAAGATACTTTTTTTCACCCAGTTGTGTGTTTGGCCAAAACCTGACACTCTTTCATTGCGACCAAATACTATATCTGGAAGTGCTGAAACACGTGCTAACATTTGTTCACCAGACAACATCGGTGGTGGCCCATCTCTTTCGACTCTGCCCTTAGTAAATTTATTACGATTCCTTCGATACTGGTGATTAACCGGTAGGAATCGACGATGACAATCAAAGAATGAGATTTTTCGTCCGTTCTGAAGACTGATTGATTTAGAGTGTTCCATACAATACGGGCAAGAGAGTCGGCCGTGAATGCTCCAACCCGACAACATGCCGTACGCGGGGAAATCATTGATTGTCCACAAGACCGTGGCCTTGAAATTGAAGTTTTGCTTCCGATGACAATCATAAGTGACAGCTCCCTCAGTCCACAATGTTTTCAATTCATCTATCAAGGGTCTAAGAAATATGTCAATTTCTTTTCGCGGACCCTTAGGACCCGGAATAATCATCGAAAGATAAATAAATTCATCTTTCATGCACATTGACGGTGGCAAATTATAAACTGTCAGCAGCACTGGCCAAACTAAATAAGGAGTTGCAGAATGTCCAAACGGATTAAAACCATCTGTGCACAATCCCAATCTGATATTTCTAGTATCCATAGCAAATGAAGGATAACATATATCCAAATGTTTCCATGCTTCATTGTCAGATGGATGAGTCATTACTGTATCATCACGACTTCTTGCATGCCAACTCATGTAGGGGGCTGTCTTTTCCGACATGAATAATCTTTGAAGCCTCGGTGTTAGTGGAAAATACCGAAGCACCTTAAACGGGATATTTTTCTGTCGGACCGATTTCTTCTCCTTGTAACGAGGGTGTTGACATACAGGGCATTTATCCAACTGCACATTTTCTTTATAATATAAAATGCAGTTATTTTGGTACGCGTGTATTTTTTCGTACCCAAGCCCCAATTTTCTCATCAGCTTTTTAGTTTTATAAAAAGTAGGCTCAAACTTGTTATCAGTAGGCAGCATTCCATTAATCAATCCAGCAATCCGATTATACGCAACTCCGCTGATATTACAATCGGCCTTGATGTTTAAGAGCTGTGTCATTGCTGAAAACCTAGTGTATTTAGGACAATTCTCATACAAAGGTTCATCGGCAGCTTTCAACATCTCGTAAAATTCTGCAGCTTCTTTATTCGGTAATTCAATCTCTACCGCAGCCCCTACTTCTGTGATATCAACCGCTGTAGTATCTGGTGGGACTGATATCTGAAGATCTGGCCGATCAACATTATCATTCAGGCGGAATTGACCCCCAAGACTATCAAGTATCATAGTTCTATAGGGATTACATTGACCGGATGAAGAAGCACCAGCAGAGGAAGATTCACCATATGTCTGAACGACAGGATTGCTCGACGTCCCGACTTCGCGTGACTCCCCGTGACAAGTCCATAGAAAATATCTTGGTGCAAATCCTTTGCTATATAGATGCAGAGTGACAGTCTCCCGATCCAAAAATCGTCCATTTGAACAAATGTGGCACGGACATCGGATTTGATCACCCATGCTAACGAAATTCCGATTCGAATAGGCGAAATTTAGGAAGTACGTTACGCCTAATCGAAACTCATTCGTTAAAGCTCCACGATCAAGACGTCGGTACATCCAACTTCGATCAGCCGACATGATTCTGTCAATCAATGACAATTTCTTTGGTTAATGTCTTTAGGTGAGATTGTCCAATTCCATTCGGGATTTATGTTATTTGTACTGCACTTACGTTTTTATTTTAACTGTTAACTAATTATTCTAAATTTCGACAGCATCTCCCTACAGTTCTCCGAATACGCATATCATCTGGGCGCGTATCGGAGAACAAGAGAGATGTTGCCGAATTTTAGAATAATTAGTCAATAGTTAAAATAAAAACGTAAGTGCAGTACAAATAACTATATTCCCAAATTGTCTAATCAGCGACAATTCAAGAATTGTACGTCGTATAAAAGATCATCTACTTCTTTTACACGAACATACAATTCCCGAACGGATCTAAGGTTTTGCTAAATCATATCCGATTCGTCGATGCGTACGTGAAACATATCAACTCGTCGGATGGATGATTATTTTCTAAATGTTTCGAGACAGTTCGAGTCCATATTGGACGATTTCGGCGCGCGTCCGAAGTGGACGATTCTGGCGCGAGTCCGAAGTGGACGATTCCGGCGCGAGTCCGAATTGGACGATTCCGGCGCGCGTCCGAAGTGGACGATTCCGGCGCGCGTCCGAAATTAATCTAAACACTAATAATTAATCTAACAAATTAAACAATTATAAAATAATTAATTAACAATTTCAAAACAATAAAAACAATAAATAATAATTAACAATAAAAAATTCCGGCGCCGGAGTCCACCCTCCGGCGTCGGCATACAGTGGCCGGACACACTGTCCGGCCACTGTAGAAGGTCCGGCGGCGGCCATAGGCCGACCGCCGCCGGCCGAAACCCTAGAAATAGGGTTTCGGCCAGATTTTAACCAATACTCCGGCCGATCAACATACCGGCAGCAGCGGCAGCGGCGGCGAGAGGCGTCGGCGTCGGCAGCAGCGGCAGCAGCGGCGAGAAGCGGCGGCAGGAGCGGCGGCGGCAGCAGCGGGAGGAAGAAGGGTCGGGCGCGACTGGTGCCCTATATAAACTTATCAGCAACGGCTCACTTGCCCGTTAGAAAGTCGTTGCTGATAAGTTATCATCAGCAACGGCTCACTTATCCGTTAGCAAGCCGTTGCTGAAGATTAAAAAATCAGCAACGGCTCGTCTTTCCGTCAGAAAGCCGTTGCTGATAATTAAAATAATCCGCAACGGCTCGGTTTTCCGTTAGAACGCCGTTGCAGATACAGATATCTGCAACGGCTCGGGCGGCCGTAAGAACGCTGTTGCAAATAGCAACGGCTTGAGCGGCCGTTGCTGAAGATCATGTTTCTAGTAGTGGATTCACCTCATCAACTATTATAACTATGAATCATCCCAGATTGAACCATAAAAATATATACAATATGATTTTTCAACTTGGCACGCAAAATGAGGCATCGACCACTTACTACTTTCAAAATCCGAAGGTCTGATGGCGAAACAGACTTCGTCAATGAATCTAGAACGTCGATTAGCTGAAATTTCATATATAACATGAATATTTTTGCTAACTTTAAGGCCTCCAAATAATTATTTAAAATAATAGAAGAATTACCTTAAATTTATTTAATAAATCACTTTTACGAATGATGCCCTTTCAACCCTTCTTTTAACAATGTTGAAATCTCAGATCTTCATCTAAACAATGATGCAATCCCAACCCTTCATCTAACATGATAGAATCTCAACCCTTCATCTGACACGATGAACTCTCAATCCTTCATCTAACATGATGAAATCTCAATCTTTCATCTAACATGATGGAATCTCAACCATTCATCTAACATGATGCAATCGCAGCCCTCCATTTGACCTGATGCAATCTCAGCCTTCAATCTAATATGATGCAATCACAACCTTCCATCTAAACAAATGCAATCACAACCCTCCATCTAAACAGATGCAATCACAACCCTCTATCTACATGATGCAATTAGAGCCTTACATCTATCAAGATGCAATCTTAGCCCTCCACATACATGATGCAATCACAGTCTCACATCTAACCAGATGCAATCACAGCCCTTCATCTACATGATGCAATCATAACTTTACAATTATCAAGATGCAATCATAGCCCTCCATCTATATGATGCAATCAAACTTTACATTTATCAAGATGCAATCATAGCCCTCCATCTATATGATGCAATCAAACTTTACATTTATCAAGATGCAATCATAGCCCTCCATCTACGTGATGCAATCATAATCTTACATTTATCAAGATGCAATCATAGCCCTCCATCTACATTGTGCAATCATAGCCTTACATCTTCATGATATCAAATCCTAGCCCTCCATTTACACCACCCCATCTAGGTTTCATATACTCATCTTCCTCCTCCCCTCCACACCATCCTGCTGTCGCCCTTCCCTGGTCGGTCGGGTCGCCGACAACATTGACTCCAACGCCGACACCTACTGACACACCGCCGCCACCACCACGCGATGGTGGCGGTGCCTCGCTGAGCGCCGCCTCTCTGTGCGGCCGGCACCGACCAAGGCAGGTTGCACAGTAAGGGGAAAAAGAAAAAAAGGAATATTTTATTCCAAAGAGGGTAAACAACATGGTTCAATCAAGAAACGACCGAACCGACTTTTGATCTGATGCCAAAAAATGCGTAAAAAATTAACGAAAAACTCCGAGACATGAGAACAACAACATGAATCAAGAATTGGAGAAAAGAATGTCTAAATCCACTCACCGAACAGAGAGAAAATGGAAGGAAAAGAGGAGCGTGATCTTCCCCCGATCGACACCGACGAACTCGCAAAAATTTGGCTCCGGCAGCTCCTCCTCCTCGGCGACATCCTCTCTCTCATCTCTCCTTTGCCTCGGGTGGCGTGCGGCTAAAACCCCTGGCTGCAAACCCCAGGGTCTAATTTATAGACACTAGTTATGTCCAAATGATCAAAATACCCATACCTAAGCTATTCGACTTAAACAACCCATAACTCATGCGTTCTAACTCTGATTCGAGATCCGATTGCACCGCTAAATTCGCCTCGAGGCCTTCTATCATCCTAGAATGCTAAATCACATAGATAAGACAAATAAAATTTTTCTAAATTTTTCTACATTAAATGCTTACTCGGGTTTAATCCCGAAGATTCCCGCCAATCCGCGCTAACTAGGGCCCACAATCCTCCGCTCAAGAATAAAATATTATTATTAAGATTTTGAGTATTTACATGCTAAAATAGTGAGGAGTGATGCTCCGGTACCCGCCAACATTTCACTAGAAGAATCTCAGCACTTGATCAACGACCTTCAGGCGGAGAACCAATGGTTAGCAGCCCAAGTCAAGGCACTGAGGCGGTCCTAGGAACAACACCCGGCCGATCACGATTGCACCACTCAAAACGCGATGAAGACAACCACTTGGAGAGATCCCAGAGGTCGGCCTCTGTGTTCCAGGATGAAGTCTCCCGCACACACCATTAGAGAGAAGAGGAGGACACCAGGGCCATAAAGACCGCTACTCCCCCCACCATTGACTCGGGACCCTTCGTCGAGCACATCATGGTAGTCTGACTCCCTAACAACTTCAAGCTGCCAACCACGCTCCAGCTCTATGATGGCACGGGCGATCTAACCACTCACCTAACGATGTTTAGGTCAATGATGCTCCTCAATGACAAAACCGACCATATCCTCTACCGAGCCTTCCCAACCTTCTAGAAAATGTTGCGTTACTCTGATTTTCTACCCTCCCGTCGGGGTCTATACATACTTTCCAGGAGCTCCCCCGAACCTTGACCAATCAGTTCTCTTCGTCACAGATCTACTCCAAAACCGAAGATTCCCTCCATTATATCAAACAAGGGCAACATGAGTCGCTAAGAGACTACCTGAAGAGATTTCATGTTGTAGCCATGGACATCTCGAACCTCAACCCACACATCGAGTTGTTTTCCATCAAGCATGGTTTGAAGCCCGAGCACTTCGCTGACCAGATTGCCCTGGCAAAGCCCAAAAACATGGTCGAGTTTCGAGAAAAGGTCGTATGTTATATGGAGATGGAGGTACTCCGAGAGGCCAGGAAGGTCGACAAGCAAATCGCCAAAGACACCATCGAGGATAAGAAGTCCAAGAAGCCCAACAAGAAAGGCAAAAACCAAGATCACCATGACCGGGATAACAACAAGAGGGAAAATTCGCCACCTGACCGAACGCTGAATATGAAAAATACACTCCACTCAACACGAAGAAGGAGGCCATTCTCCACGGGATTTACAACCTAAAGCTTCTCAAACACCCATCAACGCCGAAAAGCAAAAATTGCCACCCAACGCTGACAAAAGCAAAAGGTGCGTGTTCCAATTCGAAGACCACAGAAGACTGTGTGGTGCTAGGAGATCAACTCAAAGACCTGATCCAAGCTAGATGACTCGACCAGTACATCAAACATGGAAGAGAACGTGGCCGAGACAAGAATGGCCATGACCCTCACCGCCAAAGTCGAATACGGGCACCCCCGGGTCACCACAGAGGACAAAGAGGCGATGACTGAGCCAATCACCCATGTAACAAGGTCTGAGGGGCCATCGACTACATAGCTGGTGGATTCGCAGGAGGAGGCAAAGAAAGTTCAACCAGGAAGAGGTCCCTCTGAGCAATCATGGCAATCGATGGCACTACTCGTCCAGAGAGGCCCGCTTCCAAAACCCCGATAATATCATTCTATGAATCTTATTTCCAGAGAATTGACAAAATTCTACACGACCAAGTCATAATTTTTTTAATCACCAAAAATTTCAATGTTAGGTAAGTTTTGGTGGATCAAGGCAGCTCAAGCCAACATCCTTCCTCACTCTACATTTGAGAAAATGCAGCTGACCGAGGCCACGCTCTCGTCATGTAATAGAGACCTGGTAGGTTACTCAAGAGAGTGAGTCAACGGCCGAGACTTCATATCACTGAGGATGATGTTCGATTCTCAACGAAAGGAAAAGATGGTCGACGTACATTACGTGGTCATCAACGATTCCAGTCCCTAACATATGATCTTGGGACAACCTTTACTAAGTAGCCTAGGAGCCGTTGTATCAACCCCTCACCTAGCGCGAAATTCCTTGTATCTAAAATAAAAGTAGGCATACTCCACGTTGACCAGAAAGAAGCCCTTCGATGCTACAACAAAGGCCTTAAACAAAAGAAGACCAAACTGAGGGAGGAATTGGGCGCTCTCGATATCCCTCGACGAACAACCGATATGGACCTCCAAGTAGCATCTAAGCAGAAGCGCTCAGAAGCGGCCCCGACCCAGGAGTGACTTTGAACACCGAGTACCACTCGGAGTAAAGAATATGAATTAGAGCCCAACCAGGCCTGAAGCGGTCTACTTTCTCCAAGCCACCAATGGACACCAACCGGGTTCCTCTTCTTCTTCCCTCTTTAAACCACTAATAAACCTAGCACCCCACTCGAGGAAACTCTACTATATCGATCATTTCTTTACCATATTAATAAAGATTATTTCTCTTCACATCTCTGCACGTGCATCTAGGAAATCTATGGTCATCTCATCGTTCATTATGAACACATGTTCCACGATTCGTGGAAACAACGTCGCCGCTCTCAACGACCCCATGCCTTACGCTCCTCAATGAGCTCGACTTGACCCCAAGCACGGTCCTCGACCTCACGACCACCCTCGGGCTCCCACATCCTCAATGACCCCAAGCGCAGTCCTACCTTATGCTCCTCGATGAGCTCGGCTTGACCCCTAGCGTGGTCATCGGCCTAAGTGCCACCATCGGGCCCCAAAGCCCTCAACGACCACAGGCACAATCTTGCCTTACACTCCTCGACGAGCTCAACTTGATCCCAAGTGCGGTCCTCAGCCTCAGCGCCGCTCTCGGGCTCTCACGCCCTCAACGACACTAGGCACGGTCCTGCCTTACGCACCTAGATGAGCTCGGCTTAACTCCAAGCGCGGTCCTCCATCTTAGTACTACCCTCAGGCTCCCATGCCCTTAACGTCCCCGAGCACGGTCCTGCCTTACACTCCTCGGCGAGCTCGACTTGACCCCAACCGCGATCCTCAGCCTTAGCGTCACTCTCTGGCTCCCTTGCCCTCAACGACCACATGCGTGGTCTTGCCTTACGATTCTCGGCGAGCTCGGCTTGACTCAAAGCACGGTCCTCGGCCTCAATGCCACCCTCGTGCTCCCACGCCCTCAACGACCCCAGGCATGGTCCTGCCTTATGCTACTCTACGAGCTCGGCTTGATCCCAAGTGCGATCCTGGCCTTAATGACCCCATGCTCGGTCCTACCTTATGCTCCTCAGTGAGCTCGGCTTGACCCCAAGCATAGTGCTCGGCCTTAGGCCACTCTCGGGCTCCCACGCCCTCAACGACCATAGGCGCAGTCCTGCCTTACGCTCCTCTGCGAGCTTGGTTTGATCCCAAGAGCGGTCCTCAGCCTCAACGCCACCTCAGGATCCCACACCTCAGCCTCAAGCGCGGTCCTTTTGATGCTCCTCGGTGAGCTCGGCTTGACCCCAACCACGATCTTCGGCCTCAGCTCCACTCTCGGGCTCCCATGCCCTCAACGACCTCACGCGCGGTCCTGCCTTATGCTTCTCGGTGAGCTCGGCTTGACCCCAAGCGTGGTCCAAGGCCTAGCGCTGCTCTCGAGCTCCCACGCCTTCAATAACCCGAGACGCGATCCTGCCTTACGCTCCTTGGCGAGCTCGGCTTGACCCTAAGTGCGGTCCCTAGCCTCAGCGCCGCTTCCGGGCTCCCAAACACGGTCTTGTCTTACGCTCCTCGGCGAGCTCGGCTTGACCCCAAGCGTGGTCCTTGATTTCAATCGTTGCTCTCAAGCTCTTACGACCTCAACTCTCAAGCACGGTCCTCAACCTCAAGCGCCGTTCTCATGCTCCCACTCTCTCAGCATGCACCCTGCCTCACACTCTTAGCCGCCGCTCTCCGACTCTCACGCCAAGGTGTGGCCCTCGCCACCATCACCCTCCCGGTAATCACTAACAACCACATGAAAGGTACTAAGGTACTTAAAACCCAACTCTACTTATGGTAGGAGCCCGACCTCCAATCAGGGACAAACCATTACTCCTAGAAACGGTCACAGACTGACCCACACAAGCCAAGAAGTACTAGAACATCCAATAATCCCATTGAACAAGGTGGGTTCTACCCGCCAAGGCATTCAATCCGCATAAAGCAAAATCATGTAGCAAGAAAATAAAGTGCCTAAGTGCGCAAAAATAATCCACGAAGAGGTTTCCATGTCAAGAAACCCTTAATACGGCAAGAAACAAAAAGCCCTAAAAGGGCGACAATCCATGAAAACACATTACAGTTCCACACACGACCCATAGGGAGGCAATTTCAAAGACATCTCAGTGATGAGAAGCCGGAATGGCCTTGGCAAACACAAGCGGGGCGTCGTCCCTCGAAGGTCCCGCTACTCCCGACGAAAGAGGACACACCACAGGGACAACAACTGAAGACTGACCCTCCGTTGATGCGAGAGCTTCCTTCTCCACTCTGGGGTCAACCAAGATGTCGTCCCTAACCACCTTGAACCATCTGATCTCATAAAAGTTGGCATCCGGGGCAAGGAATTTATCTTGTGCCATCATCTTTTTTTAAAATTGTGGCATGCAACCCATTCTTTTTTTTAATTGTGGACTAGTGACAAAGAATGGGTTTGAGTTGCTTCTAGGCTATGATCCAACAGAGGGAGCTGCGTGTCGCACGCTCCTAGAGGGCGGGAAGGAGACATGCATTGATAATGTCAATAAACTCCGTATGTTCCAACTAGCCTAGCTCAATCCTGAAAGGCTGACTAAAGCATTGGGATGTCGAAACGTGCTTCAGCAAAAGAGGATTGTGATCACAAAGTAGTCTGGGTAGGCCAACTACTTGCCAACTATTTGGATCAAAGCAACAAGTTGCGGGTTGACTAAAATACAGTCCAATTTTGCAAGAGTCGAGCAAGCTTGGTTGTTGGACGAGGTGTAAGTCATGCCCGAAATTGGAAGATCAATTAGCTTGCCCCTAGAGAGACCCTGGGTTCCAAATATCAAGAATGCCTCTAGAGAGACCCTCAACATGCAAGGCATGAAAATAGGGGCGAGGAATAGAACGAAAGCCAGAAACTTGCTTAACGATTCTTCCAGATGATTGTTTCAACTTAGTTTCAAACAAAAACATAATACTATAGTTATGGTCTCTAACAACATGTTTAACCATGAAACGTTTAGACTGACGGTTTAGACTGCAGACATTCCAAAAAAGAGCATTAATGAGAAAATATATATGTATATAATTGTTTTATAAATGGGGACAATTAATGTTAGAAGTTAAATATGTTATTGTTAAATTTCCAAAAATATGACTAATTGAACCAAATAGGATAATGTTAATTTAGATATTTAGAAATTTTAGTTTTGTATTCACGTGGAAACCAAACACATCAATTATACATGCCTAGATATTTAATCAACGGAGGTTACATGCTTGAGGATATAACTTGACACTATAATAAACCATTAAAATTATGACGCCAATATAGTATAAAATTTTGACGCTTATGTCAGTCGAAATGACGCTTGTAAAGGCGACCAAAAATAGTTGGTAACTGCTGGAGCCGAATCTGACATACTGGCACTTGATGAGATGCTAGAATGTTTGACATATTGTTGTCTGTTAAAAAATCAATTGAGAATTCCACCGAGAAAGGCGTCGATATGTTTGATTAATTTTTTTTTTGCATATCGGTGCTATTACTGGTGCTGGTATGCTGGTTTTTCTTTTATAAAAACAATTAGTTGAGAATTCCATCGAGGAATTCGAATCGAATTCCTCGGTGGAATTCAACCATCAAAATTTGCCCCCGCGAAAATCACATTGATTGAAATCAATTTAATTCTGCTCAGGCATTGCGGAATTCAATTAAATTGATATCTAATCAGAAACAAAAATATGATTAAATTTAAACATGACATAAATAAGATAAAAACAAAATCAAATTTAAATATAACAAAAATAAAAATACTAGGCTAGCGTGCCCAGGCACACGCGCTCGTATACCCGCACAGTGCGCATACCGGCGCCAAAGGCATCAATATTTTTTAGCTCATGCAACAGGCGTCAATATGTGAATCATTATTTTTTTTTTCCTTTTTACGTTCCGATGCCTTTGTTTGGCATCGGAATTATTCTGCTGATATAATAAGAATTTATTGTAGTATGACAAGAAAATCTTATAGGGTAAATTACACTGACCTCCTCTCTATTTGTCTAGGTGACACTCATCTCCCCTATAACTAACAGTGTTAAATAAAGTTCGTTAGTAATATGATTTTTCTCTTATGTCACTTGCTGAAAAATTATTAAAATACATATATAAAATAATTGAATAAATATTTAAAAAATAAAAATTTGAAATGAATTATTTTATTTTAAAAATAAAATTTTTGAGAAAAATAAAAATGACATAAGAGTATTTTTGTCATTTAAAATAAGAAAAAACTGTAAATATTTTAAAAATATCATGTGCAGACACTCCACAAATAATTTTCGTTAGTATGAAAGGTATGTGTAATCTTTAACAAAATTCAAGGGGATTACAAGACAAAATTACAAATAGATGATAGGTCAATATAATTTTAGTAAATCTCAGAAGAGGCCAGTGTAGTTTATATTCAGCGAACCAAATGCCTTGTTAGATATCATCCAACTACACCTCTTTTGTCTACATGTTTTTGTTTCTTAAGTAGATAAGATGCCTATTTTCATATAGATTTTTATTTATACCCAGCCCTTTCGACGAGTTATTCCACCACTTAAGCTTGTACGTGATCAATCTCTAAGGAATAGGAAACAACTAGCTTGTACGTGATCAATCTCTAAGGAATAGGAAACAATTAAGTAGCGTCCGAGAGAACAACGTACGGGCGTTTAGTAGAACAGAAAAGAAATAGAAAATACATAAGGGAAAGGGAAAGAGAGTTTGAATTCAAAACAGTGGAAAGAATAGTGGCATGAGAATCCAACGTGTAGGTCACAGAAATTAGAGATGGCAACGGACCGTGCCCGAATCTAAACAGGCCCGGCCACCTCCAGGCCAGGCACGGCCCGACCACATTTCAGGCCATGCCTGGCACGGCCCGAATGTGTGGCATCCAAGCCCAGCCCGGGCCTGAGCCCGCCCAGCCGGGCTCGAGCTGGCCCGAAAATTAATTATTTAATTTAATTTTTTAACTTAAATTTTTAAATTTTTAAATTTAATTTTTTTAAGGTTTAAAATTTAATTTTAAAAATTAATTATTACAGGTGAGTTTTGAACTTGGATCTCTAATTTTATTTGAGATAGCTTAATCATTGTACTAAACTTTATTATATATTTTTTAATATATTTTTTATATGTAACATTGTAATGCAATACAAATTAATAAAAAGATTTTTTTAAAATTAATTTATAATTAAATTTTTATTTATCTTTAATACAAAAATATTCATCTAATGATAAAATAATTTTTTTTTAATTTTATAATAGACTGCATCTTAAAAAGTTACCTACGTACCTTCTATAGCTAAACTTGTACTCCCCAATGATTAACTATAGAAGGATCAGGTCTACGTAATTCATTTTACATTTTTAATCACTCGTAGTCCCGGTGATTTAACTTGTATTTGGACCAACAGCACCAGCTTCGCTTGTTTGAGCTTCCTCCTCTCCCGATGATAAAGTGTCGTGTCATTCCTTATCTTGTAATCTATCTTCAGCATCCAACTAGTCTTTTAAGCAAATGCACATTTTAACTATTTCTTAACTCATTCGGCTCCTTTTTTCGTCGAGAATTCTATTTCCTGCACTAAAACAAGACTCGAAAGCTACTGTAGACGTACATAGGAACAGTTAGTATATCACGTGCCATGATGGAAATAATAGGATACGTATTTTCTTATTTTTTTCACCATTCTAAAATTTCAATATCATCTATTTCTTCAGAATGATTATGATCTAGAAAAAAAAGTAATTCATTAAAATTAGTAGATTTAATTTTTTTCTATTCTACGACCAAGTTGAGAATTAATACTATTTCTACCATCATCTCTTAATCTAGAAGAAGAAGATGTTGTCTTATTTGTAATTGTATCACCAAATTTTGAAGCGTAAAATACAAACATAGAATTCAATAAATTCGAAATTTTAAATTTTTTTTCTTCAACATTATCTAATTCTATATTGTTATAATAATCATCTAACAACATATTTAAATCATCAATTTTTATTCTAGGATCTAAACATATTGCTAAACAAAATAAAGTAGATATATCTAATCAATACTTTTTAAATTTAGATTCCATTAAAGAAATAATTTGTGCAAATAAAGGATGATGTATATATGAAGAAAATACTCCACTAATACGAACTATATGTCAAAGAGTTAAATTACATGTAGGATAATAAACACCGGAAAGTTGTTCGGTAGCTTTATTAAAAAGTTCTAAAATTTGAGTAATATGCCAAACAACTAACCAATCATTATTATTAATTGGATCACCAGACATATTTTGATTGTAAAACATTATAAGGATCTCTTGATATCTTATAATAGACATAAGCATATGATATGTTGAATTCCATCTAGTAATAACATCACCATTAAAATTTTTAAATGATTTATTGAAAGATTGACATAATTTTTTAAATTCTTGTGTTCTTGCTTTTGAAGAACGCATATATCTAATAACATCTCTTATTTTTTCTACATGTATATTTACTTGTTTTAAATCATCTTGTATACATAAATTAAGAACATGACAAACACAACGAACATGAAATAATTCATCATCTAATACTGACTTAAATAACTGTATAAGGGGAGGAATAACAACATCATTATTACTAGTATTATCAAAACTAATCGAATTTTTTTTATCATTTATATTATAGAAAGATGTTACAAATCTAATAGCAGAAAAAATAGCAACAGAAGTGTATGGATATTCAAAAATTTTAAAACTAATTATTCTTTTTTGCAAAATAAAATTTTCATCAATCCAATGTACAGTAACACAAATGTAAGAATTAGTAGTACGTTGACTAGACCAAACATCAGATATTAAAGAAATTTTTGATTTATTATTTTGAAAACTAGTCATTATATTTTCTCTATATATAAAAAATAATTTTAAAGCATCATTTTTCATTGTATTTCGAGTAATTTTTTTATATTTTGGTTGTAAAGTATTTTGAATCCAACTAGAAAATCTTGGTTGATCAACAAAACTAAAAGAAGATTCACTTTGAACAATTAATTTTGCAAGTTCTCGACGTTGAAAATCATGATCATACGAGAAAGCTGTTAAATCAGAAGAAAATAAATTAAGAATTTATTGAGCTTGTGCAACCTTATTGTCATGACCCTTTGCATGACGTAATAAATGACGAGTTCCTCCGGTTATTGAAGCAGAAAGAATTTTTTGATATTTTTTGCACTGGGCTGTTGTTATGGTGTCATTAGGTTCAATAATTTTCTCAAAATATTCTCAAACCATATTTTTTTCTTCTACCTGATGGACATAAATCAATAGATGGACTTATCTCTATGTTTTGATTTTGTTGAGTGGTAGGAGTGGTAGGAGTAGCAGGAGACATTTCTTCTAACATATTTGATGTAGTTTGTGGAGTATAACCTAAAAAATCTCCATCAGCCATTAGTAAAAATTAAAAATATAAAAATATAAATATTATACTAATCAGTGAAACAAATTGAAGAGATTAAAAAAAATTAACAACAATCTTGAATCCTTGTCTTCTTGATGAACTTAAAATGTTGTTGAGAATGATTGTAAATGAACTTAGAGATTGTTGAGAGTAAAAGAGTTGAGAGTTGAGAGTTGAGTATTGAGAGAAAGAGTTGAAGATGAAGATAAAATAAATGAAGAAGGAGAGGAGATATTTAGAGAATTTTTTTTTAATATAATATATTCGCCGGCCCAAGCCAGACTTGGCTCGGGCCGACCTAGGCCTAGCGCACGCCAAGCCTCCCGTGCTTGGCTCGCGTGCCATGCCGAGCACGGTCAAACTGCGGACCGTGCCCTGCACGGCCCGCGTGCCCAGAAGGCGAACCTGGCCCAGCACGGCCGGCGTGCCCAGAAGACGAATTCGGCCCGTCTTCTAGGCACAGCTGTGCCGGGCTAGACCCGGCCCAAAACCGGACCAAGCCCGTGCCGCTCATGGGTTGGCCCAACCCGTTGCCATCTCTACCAGAAATAAGTGTAGTAGAGAGGGGCCAACTCCAAGGACTAAAAAGTGGTCGCAATCTTGGGGCGAGTGCGGAGGCGACGGATGTTTATTGGATTATCCTGTCATCGAAAATATTGTTATCATACACGTACATAAAGAGATAGTGGCATATATATATTGAGCTGGAAGGATGCATGTCAGTCCAGGTGGTCCTCCTTGACTCGCTCACTCACCGTAAAAAATAACACAACTCATCGATCACACCCACATTGATTCCTTTCTTTCACAAGGTTAAAAAACAGCAGCCACTGCAGGTATTCGAAAGCGAAAGCTGCCCAACATATATATCTCTCATTCTCTCTCATCTCCCAATGAATCTTAGAATTTATTTGGATGGTAGAATAACGAGGAACAAAGAGAGATGAGAAAAAGATGAATTAATTATTTTATATTTAGCTTTTAATTTTAGAATGAGAGAGAGATTTGAAGATGTTAAAAATTCATCCAAATTCTACCAAATTCCTCCAACTTTTACCACCAAAATAATAGAATAATGAAAGATAACAAATTTAAAATATTTTAATATCATCAAAATATCATTTTGCACTCCATGAGATGAAAAAATTTCTTCTATTTTTTTTATTTTTTTATTTGTATAATTATCTTTCACTAGAACTAGTAATTTTTGGCCCGACCTAATAGCCTAGCTAGGCCCGATTGAATAGCCTGGCCTGGCTTGATAGTTTGACTCGGCCTTACACGATAAAATTGGGCTGGGATCAATTCTTATCGTGCCCTGATCGTTTTCAGGCAGGCCCGATAAGACCCGAACAAATATCGGACTGGGCCGGTGCCATGCAGTGTAGGCTCGACCCGATAGCCCGATAAGAATTTTTATTCATTATTCGAATATCGGGATATTGGGCCTGATAGTTCAGTTCTGATAGCCTGATATGAGTTTGATAGTTTGGTTCCAATAGCTCGATTCGGGTCCGATAGCACAATTCAAGCTTGAATTCGGTGCTATAGCACGATCCAAGCCCAATAGCTTGATTTTGAATTTTTGTTATTGTGCTAATGGGCCGGGCCGGCCCGACCCGTTTATTGTTTGGGTTGTGCCGAGCCTCGAGAACCCGAGTCTGAGCTTGTATCGTGCTATCGGGCCTGAATCGGACTATTGGGACCAAACTATCAAACCCATATCAAGCTATTAGAATTGAACTATCATGCATAATATTCTGATAATGAATATAAATTTTTATCGGGCTATCAGGCCGAGTCAGGCCTATATTACATGGCACCGAGACAGCTCGATATTTGTTCGGGCCTTATCGGGCTTGCCTGATAATAGCTGGGGCATGATAAGAATCGACCCGAGCTCGATTTTATCGTGTCGGGTCGAGCCGAGATATCTGGCCATATCGGGCTATCGGGTCAGCCAAAATAGTAGAACAATGAGAGATAACAAATTTTAAATATTTTAATATCATCAAAATACCATTTTCGCCGACCTGATAGCCCGATAAGAATTTTTATTCATTATCAGAATATTGGGCTATTGGCCTGATAGTTCAATTATGATAGCCTGATATGGGTTTGATAGTTCAGTTCCAATAGCCCGATTCAGGCCCGATAGCACGATTCAAGCCCAAATTCAGCCTGATAGCTCGATTTTAGCCCGAATTCGGTTCGATAGCACGATTTAGGCCCAATAGCCTAATTCTGAAATTTTGTTATTGTGCTAATGGGTCGGCCTGGCCCGTTTATTGTTTGTGTCGTGCCAGGCCCCGAGAACCCAAGCTCGAACTTTTATCGGGCCGGACATGATTTTTGTTCGGGCTGAGCATGATTTTTGTTCGGGCTGGGTCGGCCCGATAACTCCGGCTCGGCACGAATTGTTTGGTTTATCTTTCACATTTTTTTTTATTTTAGTTTTTAATATTTGTTGATTTTTTAAAAAAATTAGGTTATTAAAATTTATATTTTTTGTTTGAATTAATATTTTTAATAAATTATTAAAGGATATAAACGAGTTAACTTTTATTATATATATATATATATATATGTAAATGCATATGGATGACAAAAAAGATCTTTTCATTGAAATTATTCTTCCATATCCCGCTATATATGTATATATATATATATATGTAAATGCGTATGGATGACAAAAAAGATCTTTTCATTGAAATTATTCTTCTATATCCCGCCATTTAAAATTTTTATCCAAATAAGGAGAAAGATATAGGATAAGTATAAAATTACTAAAATATCACTCATATTATCCATGTATATAGGATAATTATGTCTTTTTAATTAGAGTTCAATATCATTTATTTTTTAAAATTTAAATTAAGTATACATTATACAACAATAATACATTAATTACCACTTGTTGTAATCAATTTGAACTTGTAGTTTATATTTATCATTTGAGCATTTTTTGTAATTTAAACTATTCGTATAAGTCATATAATATTAGATGTTATGATAAGTATGTAGAATAAGTTTTTATATAAATTTTGTTAACTATTCTTAGATGATATGATAAGTATGTAGGTGGTAGAATAATTTTTTTATATATAAAATTTATTAACAGACGAAAAACGGATACCTAGTGGGTACCCATTAAATTAGTGGGATAAATTTAAGAATTATCCTTCAAAATAGTAACGGATTTGGGACGAATTTAGAATTAAATTTTCTTAATGAGTTTGAGATATGATTGATTTCGTCGTCCCAAACCCTCCACAGTGTCATCCCTAACTCCAAGAAAATATTGCACAAAAGTGATTATTTATAATCGATAATAAACATCTATAATTTATAACTTAAGGTTATTTATTATATATTCATATTCCTTGTCTATTCATATTCCTTATGATTTCATTCCATCCAATTAAACACTATCTAAATTTATAAAATTGTAGGGTTGGCTGGGATCCCTAAGTGACATTCCTATTGACCCATACCGAAAAATGAAAAGTAATTTAAAATTCAAGAATCAGCCTAAAGCCTTCTATGTAAGCCTTCTTTTAAAATTAAATATTTAATATATTTCAAAAAAGTAAAAAAATATTAAAAAAAATCGAGTCAAATCTCGGGTAATCGAATTTTAAATATTGAAATCTGAGATCCGACCTGATTATGATCGAATTTGATTAAATTGAACATGATCCTTCCTGATTACCCAATCCGGCCCGGCCCGATTGGCTTGGGTCGGGCCGAATTATCGGGTTCATTGGGTCGACCCAGGATCGACCCAATGAACATGGCCCCTACTTCTATGAAGTGCTTGAAAATTATGGATGACTTCAGATTAATGCTTTTGAAAGCTTGAACCAGAGTCTGATCAAAGCTCTTTCAAAATCTTTTGGCAAAATGATTCAAGTTTCTATGAAGCGTCTGGAAACATCAGTGAAAATTCAACTGAAGCTTATATAGCAACTCTAATTATGTAGTCATGCTCCTTGAGACTTATTAAAAGTAGTGATAACGAAATGTTGAGGAGAGTGATGAGCATAACGTAGTCACAATGAAATATGATGTGTTACAGGGCTATTGAATGAAATCGTTAATTATACAACAAAATCAAATAGTGACATATATTAAACAATGAAAGATATATCTAGAGATCAAATCTAAGTTTGAGTCACATATATTATCTAGAGATCAAATCTAAGTTTGAGTCACATATATTGAGCCATGCAGCTTAATGAAAGAATTAGTGTTCTTGAGCCAATCATATATTGATGTATTTAGAGATTATTTATGGTTAATGAATAATATGAGACATCTTTTTATATACTACATTTTTATATATTGTTAATAGATTACGATGAACCTCATGATCTAGGGCAAATGATTCTAGGGCTATGATAAGATAATGCTGGTGAGACTTAAAATCCAGAGGCCCCAATTATAAATATTCCTAGTCGTAGGATCACCGAGTAGGAATCCATGATTCCACCAAGACTAGTGCACTTGATACAAGATCTATCGTAGGGATAGCTAATCTCGTAGTTATATATGAGGCGTCATTAAGTGCAGGTGCTCATTAGAGAATGTGTTCACTGAACGGACCAGCTTGAGGAACGCCAAATGTAATCCTTACATGAGTATCAATAGGTTGCTCTTCAGGTTATAGTAGGTGAATGTAATCCTCAGACCTGAGGTTGTCATGGTAACCTTATGATTGACGATCTATCGCTTTGGTGTATTCCCTACATGGCTCGTAGAGTCGTGTATCGAGTACTCTGGCATAGTGGAGCCTTCATGGAGGTAGGTGAGCGACCAACAAGGAATTAGTTACTCCTAGTAAGAGGAGAGAATGTCCTATGTGTTTCGGCAAGTATCGACTTGGGAATCTTTGGCCAGAGTGGATATAAAAGTCGGAAAAGGGTTTTGGATTGTTCATGGTTGAGGCGATGACTTGAGAGAGTGAAATACATATGAAGTGGTATTAGGGTTTGATACGACTTTCATACCCTAGTCGCATTCGAGACATTATATAACCGAAGGATTTAATTGCACGGTAAGTAATCACCAAAGGGCCTTCGATCCATGTAGATTGAACCTCATACTATTCGCGCAGTCATGACACGTTACTAATCACTAGTGGAGTCTCGCACGATCACACTAAAGGGGTTTGGTGGTGGCTCGTGGAAATTCGACTCTCCGTTATGCATGACGCATTGCTGGCCTAGTGTGGGGCTCAATGGGTCACACACAAACATACTTCCCTTGTAACGAGCTTTATGGGATAGAGCTCGAATACGACACTTAATGTTTGCTAGCATGAACATGCCGCGACACGATCATGATTCTTGTCTACGAAAAAAATTAGGAAAAGTGTTTCCCATTGGAACGAATTAAAAGTACTCGATGAAGGAGTTCCTCGGAACCCTAATTGGTAGGGTTTGGCACGCGATATGTCTCAACCAACCCCTAGTCCGGTTCATGGGTTGAACCGAACCGAACCCATGGTCTGATTCATAGGATGAACCGGCCTATGACATGGGTTGGGCTGGTTGAGACATGGTGGGAAACTTGGGCGGCTATTTTGAATAACTACCCAGGTTCTTAACTACCCAGGTTCGAATTTAAAATCGAAGTAGGGGAGACCAAGCTTTGTCTCCCATGCGCCTACTTCTCCCTATTAAATAGGGAGTTTGTTTTGACTCCGTATTTGATGGGGCTGAATATTTGACTCCCCTTTAATAGGGTAGTCGATTGGATATTGAGCCCGAAATTTTGAATTCTGGGGCTCATTCAAAACAAGGTCGGCTATAGTAGCAAACCCTTGGAGATATTATAAAAGGGCTCTCTATTGCAGCTGAACCCCTTAAGCAACTCTCATATTCTTCTCCACCTACAACCCCTAGCCGCACACCCCTGTTTCCACCTTTCTACATCCACAAGTTTGGAGAAGGTTTGCCGGAGTTTTGCATTGCCGAAAATCGCTGTCGAGCTGGAACTTTGGAGGAGTCCAAAAATCCCAGCAAGGTACTTTCATCTTGTGTGAACTTGCTTCGAGGTTTCTCATCATCTTTCTCCCTTTGCTCGTTGCCCGATTTTTGGTGGAAGGGCCAGCCACTGTTTGGTGCAAACTGGAGATTGAGGAGCCCCTGTTGAGACACGACGAAGCCAAGAGGTCACTGTCTCATTTTTTATGAGGTGCTTGGTGTGGACTATTGTTGGAGGACGTATGCGTGTGTGTCTCGAATTTGGGATCGGAGCAGCTCTTCTACCCTTTCGGCTAAAGCTACAAAATTGTTCCTTGCTCATCTATTAAATTCCTTTCAGCCGCTAAAGTAGATCACTGTTTTCGAGATTCCTTTAAGATATTTGAAATCTTTTTCTTTCCTACTATTTTCTGTTGTGTTTCCTCTCCGCATCCCAGCATGGACTAGCCTTATGTGCATGAAAGGATGATTGTGGAGTAGCTCTTCTGCCATTTCGGCTAAAGGTATAAAATTGTTCCTTGCCCATCTATTGAATTCCTCTGAGTCGCTAAAGTAGATCATTGTTTTCGAGATGCTTTTAAGATTTTTGAATTTTTTTTTCTACAATTTTTCGTTGTGTTTCCTCTCCGTATCCCAACAGTGGTATCAGATCCTCCTTTAGCAAGTTTTGGAATTCTGGTTTCATGTTATTATTGTGTTTACGAACTGTTTGTGTCCAAAACACGTTGCTGCAATTGGTGCACTTTTGAGGGCTTCTTGAGTTGTTTATTGGCTTCGCGGCTCAAGCGTTGATTCAGGGACGAATCCTACTGTTCATGTCCTTTCGGGATAGAAAATAAACTCAAAAGCCCTTTGGCTTCATGGTTGAACAGGCCCAAAAGTTGAACTTTCAACATGGTTCGCACGGTGCGTGTCAGATGGAAACGTAACTCGATTAGCGCAGTTTTATGTTCTATTTTTTCCATTTCTTTTGCTTACTCGATAAGATGCATGAAAGGATGATTATGGACTAGCCCTATGTGCTTGTGATTGGGTGTAAATCTGGTTGTGATGATTGTTTGTAAATTTATGAAATTTCAACATTATATCTTTTAAATAGGGTCTGCATACCGGCCCCTGCCTTCACCTTGGGAATTCTGGTTGTAAACCTCTTCTCCCTCTCCTTAAACCTCACCCTAAGGGTTGTTTGGGATCTTCTTCTTTTAAGTATGTAAAAGTAGATATTTAGGGGCAGGTTGCTTGAGCACGCTTGATGCCCCATTTTGGTAAGCGAGGAGAGGAGGAGTTCGGGTCCATGGAGATGACGACTTGAACATCGTGAAAGCATTGATTGAACTAACAACCTCCATATGAAGTTTTGGCAGCACCTAGGCGATACGATGCTCCAAAAACCCTAGGATGATGACCTTGGTTCACCCTGTGGCTAGGTGATTCGCTTTAGAATCGTCCATAATCATCCTTATTTACTTTATACCTTTATTTACTATTTTGTTGCAAAGTAGTTGTTAGCTGCGATATAATAATTGTATACAAGACCCTCCACCAATATTGAGTCCGAATGGCTAAGGTATTAAGAATACCAGTCATGCCTCCCATCGTTTTGGGTAGTAGATTGTGTCTATGAACGCAACAGGTTTGTTGTGCACGCACAAGGCCCGTTGTGCAAGTTGGCACATGGAGATGTGTTTCTACTACCAACTTGAACGTGATTTACATTGTTGAGCTGCACTCAGGGGTGGTTGTTTTCTCGCCAGGGTATAAGAATAATGGGTTCAACTCAACTAGGGTTTTGTGGTTTGTTGTGCATATACAAGGCCATAGTTATCCTAGAGGCATAACTTGATGGAAGTCGCATAGAGATGTCGTCAGTAAAGAATTACATACCCATGGATCCATTAGGGTTTATCATGTTACATGTGAGACCTGAGTAGGAGAAGCGGGGTTCCATCTTCCCTCTAAGGAAGCCTATCAAACGAGGCTTCTCTCTTCCTAATCGAAGGGTCATTTAGAAACGGCGAAAATTAATAGGAGACATGATTATTAAAATTCCTCGTACCACTAGAATAACGAGCATCAGCAACGGCTCCATCCGTTGCTAAGCCGTTACTGAAAGACATCAGTAACGGCTTGCAACAGCCCGCCCCGTTGCAACATAGCCGTGGCAGAAAATCGCGTTGCTGGTAACTTAACAACAGATTAGCAATGGCCGCTACGGCCGTTGCTAATAACATTATCAGCAATGGTTTTGCCATGGCAGCGGGACCGTTGTAGATATGTACATTAGCAACGACCCAGCGGCCATGGCAAGGCCGTTAGTGAAAGATCGTTGCTAAGCCGTTGTTGTAGGTCATCAGCAATGGCTTTGAGGTTGCGGCCCAGAAAATACGATTCACTTTCAGTAATGGCTTTTCCACGGACGACTGTGGGAAAGCCGTTGAGGATGATGTTAACCTGTAATTGAAAAGTTTTAAAATTTCTAATTTCCATTAATACATTGATACATTTAACCTGATACATAATTCACACACCCATACACACATCCATTTATATACACATCACAGATACACCCAGATATACATCAAAACAATTATACTTATATTTATAATTATCCACAACCATATAAAAACTATTCAAATTCAAAACTATCGTATCAATATCCAAACAAAACAAGTCAATCAAGTATAGTATCCAAGTAACAAAGTCAATATCTAAACAAAATAATAAATCTCAAAATGACGTTGGAGGAAGGTCTGGATCATAATATGGCGAGGTCTGGAGTGCTTGGGTGTACACCGGCGTGGATTGACTCGAGGACGATGGATCTGATGATGTCGAAGGGATGCCTGCTCCGGTATGAGCTGAGATGTTGCGTAGCATAGCATGGATCTCCGTCATCATCTGACTCTGACGCTCCATCATCTCACTCTGACGCGTGACCATCTCCTCCAGTGTCCTTATCTAGCTACTCTAATCATAACTAGTCCTGGAGGTGGACGGCCGCTCACCAGCGATCGGAGGGGTCAGTGCCCAAGTGGCCCTAGCACGGCTCATGCATGACCACTATTCGCAAAGTCATATACGTGACTGGTCCCAGCCACCTGCAGCATCGACCCACGCTCCTGCGTCTAAGTCCTCGGGGGTGCCCCCGCGCTGAATCACAGTCTGAGTGTAGGTATCCTACTCGAGTTTGATGTTTTGTTTCATATTTTTCCTAAAACTTAAATTATAAATAAATAATAAATAATTTAAACAAATATACTCTCCATAATGATTGCAGCGCGGTTGTCAATGTACTCCCCCATCCCATGTCCTCGACGGTGAGTCCGCTCAAATACCTCCATCAGGGAGGGTCGCTGGACAGTCCCATCGTCCATCACCATCGTCTATATTTATAAAATAAATACATTAATTAGTACACAGAGTAACAAATAAATTATATAATTAAAAGTAAGGCATAATACTTACCATACGACGACCGTGCACTACAATTGAAATAGAGCCGCCAGTGTGATGCACTCCTCCCCCCGACATGCGGTTTCTAGCCGCAGTTCTAAAAACCTCCTGCCATCGATCCATCGACCATAATACCATGAGCTGATCCCATATATCTAGAGTAATCCAATCGGGGCCGTATCTCCGAGTCTCCGTGATGTTTGTGGTCTCAGCTCATGTATAGCGAGCCTGCAAAATAATAATATCAGCACCAATATTAATCATCATGTATAATTTTTTTTTTTAAATATGTGTCTCAAACTCATGCCATAGCATGTCGACATGCTCACTGGGCACGTGAGACCACATGGGCCATGCCCCATGCATGTATCGTCGGATCATAGAAGATATCATCCTAGGCACATCCTCTTGCTCGAACCTGCACAACAAAAATAAAATTTAATATTATATTATGATATAATAAATTTATAATGATTCATAATTCATGATATATTACCGCTCCTCAATCATACTAATGAGTCTACGTGACTCCATGGTTGGCGGAGGCTGCCACCTGTTCGGCCCACGTGGCCGTTTGCGTCTCGATGAACTAGCCTTAGCGGTATGAGGATCAACAGCAGGAGTATCATCGGTAGGAGGATCAGCAGCAGGAGAAAGTGCTGGAGTCTGATCGATCAAAGACTCCGAAGCTCTCGTCCGACGATAACCACGACCCGACATATCTATCGAATAAGCATATAATTAGATTTTATATATAGTAGAGATATATTTAATATAAGATATTCTTTACAATTATTCGATCATGCATGTAGAAAATTTGCTTATCTATGTCTTTCTTTTCGTTGTAGCATATTTACCATCACCATGTCATCATCACTGTCATTATGAAGCATTCGGGATGCTAATAAATTAACTAGACCCGATTATGTCAATTGGTTGTGAAACTTGATGTTTGTCCTCACTCAAGAGAAACTCTCTTATATTCTTGATTCTCCGACACCGTTGCAGCCCCTTGGAGAAGGGGATTACACTGAGGAAGAGAGGGCAGCTTATCAAAGCTGCAAGAAAAATGAAAGAGGACATCATCACGGTTCGAAGCATTATGCTCACATCCATGTCTGATGGTTTGCATATGTAAATGAACACATAGAAGCTGATGCTATCCTGCTCCACCTCAAGGAGTTGTAAGGTGTGCAGATCAGGACTGCAAGGTACAAGCTGTCAAAACAACTCTTCCATACCAGAATGGAGGAAGGCACTCCAGTCGAGACTCATGTCCTAAAACTAATCAATTTGATTGAAGAGTTGGATAGGTTGGGCTTCATCATGGATGGGGAGTTAAGTCCAGACTTAGTACTCCAATCCCTCCTAGAATCTTACTCACAGTTCACCATAAACTTTCATATGAACAAACTGGTTGTTTCGCTTCCCGAGCTCCTTAATATGCTGAAGACTGCTAAGCCCCACCTTCGAAAGGAAAAGGGCAAAGTCTTGTTAATGGGAGGTGCCTCTAACAGAAAGGCTAAGAAGCCCTTTGTTAAGAACAAAGCGAAGAACAAATCTGTGAAGCCTAAGAAATATATTAAAAAGAAAGGGAAGTATGTCCCCAAAGGCACCTGCTATCATTATGGTAAAGATGGCCACTGGAAGCGAAACTGCAAGGAGTATATTGTAGAGATGCAACATAAAATGGTTTCGGAAGCCGCTTCTTCATGTGCGTACATTTTTGAAATTAATTTATCGTTAACTAACTCTACTTCATGGGTATTGGATACTAGTTGTGGTTCTCATATCTGCAATACGTTGCAAGGGCTGAGAAGAAGTAGAAGACTGGACAAAGAAAACTACGACCTACGGGTGGGCAACAACGTAAGAGTTGCAGCTTTTATCATAGGCACCTATTATTTAGATTTGCCTTCTAGCAAGACTATTGAGCTTAATAATTGGTATTGTGTTCTAGTAATAATAGAGAATATTATTTCTGTTCCTTTGTTGCTTAAACAAGGTTATGAAATAACTTTAAAAGGCAATAGTTGCCTCATATACCATTTTCCTGAGTTATATGCTACTGGACGCATTTTGAATGGATTAATATTCTTAAATGTTAGTGATAATGTTTTTCATATTGAAAGGACGCATAGAAGGCAAATAGATGAAATGAACTTCTCCTACCTCTGACATTTGAGACTAGGACATATAAACGAGAATCAAATAAACAAGTTGTACAGAGATGGGCACTTTGACACATTCGATTATGAATCGATGTCAACTTGTGAATCATATCTCAAAGGGATCGCTTAGTTGTTAGAGCTGGTCCAGATGTTTGCGTACCGATGACGACACAAGCTAGAGGCGGATATTCCTACTTCGTAACATTCACGGACGATGTATCGAGGTATGGATTGAAAGAAATAGTGCCCCTTGAGCCAATCACATATTGATGTGTACGTAGTGAACTATTTTTAGTTAATGAATAATATAAGGTGACTTTTCATCATATGCTGCATCTATATTTTATATATATTAGATTGTGATAAACCCCATGAACCCGGGCAATTGATTCCAAGGCCATGATGAGATCATGCCAATGAGACTTGGAATCCAGATGCCCCTGTTCTAAATGTTCCCAGTCGTAGGATCACCAATTAGGGGATTGATGATTCTGGATATATAGACTGGTGCACTTGGCACATGTCTTATACGATAAGGGGTAGCTGATCTCACAGTTACCTATGGACCGTAATTAATGTACAAGTACAGGTGCTCATTAGAGAATGAGTGCACTGAACGGACCTACACGAGGAACACATAATGGAATCCTTACATTAGTGTCAATAGGATGTTCCTCGGGTGATAGTAGGTGCGAGCAGTCCTTGGACCTGAGGTTGTCATAGTTACCTTGTGAGTGACGACCCATTGCTTTGGTTCTATTCCTGCGTGGCCCTCAACGTCATGTGTCGGGTATTATTGGGAATGGTGAAGCATTCATGGAGGAAGGTGAGCAACCAACATGGAATCAGTTCCTCCTAGTGAGAGGAGATGATATCCTATGTGTCCCTACAAGTGTCGACTCAAAAATCTCTGGCCAGATTCGATATGAAAGTCAGGAAGATGTTTCTAACATTTCATTATTGAGACGACATCTTGGCGGGTGGAATACATATGAGTCGGTATTAGGGTTTCATACTTCTTCCATACCCTAGCTGACTTCGGGACATTGTAACCAAGGGACTTAGTTGCACGATAACTAATCACTGTAGGGCGTTCGATCCCTTGTAGATTGAACCTCACACTATCCAGGTAGTCATGACACGTTCCTAGACGTCAATCTTGACTTGTGAGTGGAGTCTTTCACAACCATACTAAAAGGGTTTAGTGGTGGCTCGTAAGATTCGAATAGAAGTCGTTCTATCATATCCGACTCTCCATTATGCATAACTCACTACTGGTTTAGTGTGGGGCCCAATGGGTCACACACAACATGCTAACCTCGTAACGGACCGTATGAGATAAAAGTCTGAATGCGGCACTATATTTCTACTAGCATGGACATGCTGCAACTCAATCATGGATCTCGATTACAGATATAATAGGGAAGCTTATTCCAATAAGGAACGAATATACGAGGAAGGAGTTCATCGGTAATCCTAATTTGTAGGGCATCCCTAATTATAGGGATTGACACATGATAAATCATAATTAATAGGAATTTAATTTATAGAGATAAATTAAAGTTTATATTTAGTTGGATTTAATTAATTTTGAATTAATTATAAAATCCATTAAATAAAAATTATTATTTTGGAGGCAAACCCTAAAATTTTAAATTCTGATGAGAGGTTTTAAAAAAGGGGGGCCGGGTCTACCTTGGTAGCCGCCTATGCCCCTTATAAATAGGTGATCTAACCTCCTTTAACTGAGTTAAGGAAATTGGTTAATTAATTGTGTTGGAGAAGAACAAGGGCTTGGTTTTTGATAGGCTTCTTGAAGAGAGAAGCTCCAAGAACTCCTCCTTATCTTCTTGAAGGGTCGGCTATCTAAAGCGTCCTTCCGAGTTTTGTGAAGCCGAATTGAAGGTCTCTTCCTCTTGGGTGTGTCATCTACTTCATCTTCTTGGAGGAGTCCAAGAAGGATAGCGAGGTATTCCTTCATCTTCCTTCTTGTTCCGTGATTTTCTCATCCCCTCTTCCTCCCTTTTGGTGCTCAGTTCTTGGTGGAAGGGCCGACTTCACATTGGTGCGTTTCGGGGTTGTGATTGCCTCTCCGTTGAGCCACAACGAGGCTTGGTTTTTGCTACCCCTTGGTTGTGAGGCACTTAGTGTGGATTTTCCTTGGAGGACGTGCGCGTGTGCATCTTGAAATGGGGATATGAGCAGCCATACTATCCGCAACATAATGTTTATCTTCTCCTTTTACTCGTAGATAAAGTTGATCACTGTTTTTGGGATGGTTCGAATTTTTAAATCACCTTTTCCACTGTGCTTCTTATTCCCATCCCAACAGTGGTATCAGAGCCATCTTTAGCAATTTTTCAGAATTTTTATTACGTGTTAATGTTGCATTTATGAACCATTCGCTCCCGATTAGCGCATTTTCGGATTCTATATTTTCCCTTCTCTTTCTTAATTGTTAAGATGCATGAAATAATGATTATGGATGAGCCCTATGTGCATGTGACTATGTGTAAAACGTGATTCAGTTGATTGCTTGTAAATTTGTGAAATTTCAGCATTGTAACTTATAAATAGGGCATGCGTAGCTCTGCATTCCTCTTGAGAATTCTGATTGTAATCTTCTTCTCCCTCTCCTTAAACCTTTCCCCATGGGTGGTTTGGGTCTTCTTCTTTTAGTTTTATAAAATTAGATGTTTAGGGGCAGATTCGCGATGAGCACGCTTGGTACCTTGTTTCGGTGCGTGCGCGGAGAGTAGGTGTTCGACGCCATGATGATGATGACTTGAACCCCGGGAAGGCACTGATGGAACCGGCAACCTACAAGATGTTTTTGGGCAGCCCCTTGGCGAGACAGAGCTCCCTAAAACCCTAGGATGATGGCCTTGGTTTGCCCGATGGCTCGGGTGGAACCCTTAGAACATCTATAATCATCCTTATTTACTTTATGCTTTTATTTATTGTTATTGCGTCAATTGTTGATAGCTTATATAATTATAAATTCCATGAAGAAACCCTCCAATAATATTGAGTCCGAATGGCTAAGATATTAAGAATATTGGTCACGCCTTCCATCGTTATGAGGTACAAGTGTCTATTGTCACAACGGGTTTGTTGTGCAAACACAAGGCCTTTTGTGCTAATAGACACGTTGCATCTCATATGGCACATACCCCTGTGTCTCTACCACTAGCTTGAATGTGACTTACCTTGTTGAGCAAACTCAAGGGTGGTTGTTTTCTCACTAGGGTAAACGAACGATGGGTCCAACTTAACTAGGGCTCCTTGGTTTGTTGTGCAAATACAAGGCCATGGTAACCCTAGAGGCAAACACTTGATGGAAGTCGCATAACGATTTGATCGGTAAAGAGTTACCTACCCATGGACCTATTGGAGTTTGTCGTGTTAAATGCGAGACCCGAGTAGGAGAAGTGTGGTTCCATCTTCCCCTAAGGAAGTCTACCAACGAGGGCCCGTATCCCAATAAGAGGGTCATTTGGGAACCACGAAAATTAGTGGGAGCTATGATTAATCAAAAGACCTTGATAATCATGCATATAACATATCTGCACATTTATGTCTTTTCTTTTCATTGTAGCATATTTAACATGTCATCTACACTATTATTGCGAAGCATACTTGATGCAAATAAAGTCACTGGACCGAACTATGTCGATTGGTTGCGAAACCTGAGGATTGTCCTCACCCAGGAGAGGCTTTTCTATATTCTTGATAACAGGCCATCAGATGCCCCTTCCCAAAGGGCTATCGAGGAAGTGAGAGCCACTTACAAGAAGTGGCAAGATGACACCACTACTGATCAATGCATTATGCTCGCCTCTATGTCCGATGTGTTGCATCGACAACATAAAAAGATGGACGCAGGGGCCATCCTCTCTCACCTCAAGGAGTGGTACAGTGAAGAGAGCCGGATTGCTAGGTTTGAGCTATCAAAACAACTCTTCTAGGCCAAGATGACGACTGAGATCCCTGTTGAAACTCATGTTCTTAAAATAATCGATTTGATTGAGAGGTTAGAGAAATTGGGTGTAAACATTGATAAGGGGATATGTCAGGACTTAATACTCCAATCCCTTCCAGGGTCATTTTTATAGTTTATCATTAACTACCACATGACAAGCTGGACGCCTTGCTTCATGAGCTCTTTAATATGCTGAAGACCGCTGAGTCCCACCTTCTGAAGGAAAATGACAAAGTCTTGTTAGTGGGTAGTGCCCCTAAAAAGGCAAAGAAGTGCTCCGTTAAGAACAAAGCAAAAAACAAAGATGTGAAACCTAAGAAGGATATTAAGAAGAAAGGGAAGAAGGCTCCTAAGGGCACCTGCTTCCATTGTGGTAAGGATGGCCACTGGAAGCGCAACTGCAAGGAGTATATTACAGAAGTAAAGCAGAAGAGGTCTTCTGAAGCCCCCTCCGCAGGTGCGTTTGTTATTGAAATAAATCTATCATTATAAAATTCTACTACATGGGTATTGGATACCGATTGTGGTGCTCACATTTGTAATTCGTTGCATGAGTTGAGAATAAGTAGAATGCTAAACAAAGGCACTACGACCTTCGGGTAGGCAATGACGCAAGAGTTACAACTTTAGAAGTAGGAACCTATTGTTTGTATCTGCCATCAGGCAAAACCATTGAATTGAGCAATTATTGTTATGTTCCAGTTCTAATGAAGAATATTATTTATGTTACTTTGTTGCTAGAATAAGGCTATGAAATGTCTTTAAAAGGCAATTGTTGCTAGATATATCATTTTGATGAATTATATGGAACTAGACACATTTCAAATGGTTTGATGGTCTTCGATGTAATTGATAATGTTTTTCATATCGAATAAACGCACAAGAGGAAACGAGATAATCTGAACCTCACCTATCTTTGGCACTTGAGACTGGGTCAAATTAATGAGAATCAGATTAACAAGTTCTACAAAGACGGGTTGTTTGACCCATTCGATTTTGAATCGATGCCAACTTGTGAATCTCGTCTCAAAGGAAAAATGACAAAGTCCCAATTCATTGAGCGCAGTGAAAGGGCTACTGAGTTTGTTAAAACTGGTCCACACAGATGTTTGCGGACCAATGACAACTCAAACCAGAGATGGGTATTCCTACTTCATCACGTTTATAGACGATAGATCAAGGTATGGATATGTCTATCTGTTGAGACATCAGTCTGATACTTTTGAAAAGTTCAAAAAGTATAAGGCTGAGGTTGGGAAACACGTAGGGAAAAGTATTAAAATCCTTCGATCAGATCGGGGTGGTGAGTACTTATCCACTAAGTTTCTTAATTATCTAAAAGACAATGGGATTATGTCTGAATGGACTCCTCCAGGCACACCACAACATAATGGTGTACCTGAAAGGAGGAATCACATGTTGTTAGACAATGGGATTGCGGCCCATGCTTTGCTTTACTAATCTCCCGATTTCCTTTTGGGGATATGCGCTTGAAACAACTATCTACCTTTTGAATAGGGCTCCCACAAAGTTTGTCTCTGGTACACCATATGAGATATGGAGTGGCAAGAAACCAAGTCTGAGGCATCTCAAGATTTGGGGTTGCCCCGTGTACGTCAAGAAATTAGAGTCAGATAAGCTTTATGCTAAATCAACCAGGTGCATGTTTGTGGGGTATCCTAAAGAGAGTTTAGGGTATTATTTCTACTTGTCGGCTGAACAAAAGGTGTTTGTCAGTAGGCATGCCACTTTCTTAGAAAAAGAGTTTATCGAGAAAAGTGGGAGCTGGAGAGATATTGAGCTTGATGAAGTTCAACAACCACAAGCAAAATCGCAACCACCCGTGGAAAGTCCACAGGAAGAACCAATCGCAGAAACACTACCTCCTACCACTCTTCGAAGATCAAGGATATTGCGTAGATAACCTGAAAGATTGTTCCAGACCATTGAGAATGACCAAGAATTCATTGATCCGCAATCCTATGATCAAACAATCAAAGATGTTGATTGCAAACAATGACAGGAAGCAATGCAATCCGAAATGGACTCCATGTTCACAAACAGAGTCTGGACTCTAGTTGACTTACCCGAAGGAGTTACTCCAATAGGGTGTAAGTGGATCATTAAAAGAAAGATTGGAGATGATGGCCAAGTGGAGACCTATAAGGCCAGGCTGGTAGCAAAATGTTTCACTCAAACGCAAGGTCTTGACTATGATGAAATTTTTTCTCCTATAGTCATGCTCAAGTCCATTAGGATAATGCTAGCCATTGCTACATATCATGACTACGAGATCTGACAGATGGATGTCAAGACTGCATTCCTCAATGGTTAACTTGAGGAAGCCGTCTATATGACCCAGCCAGAAGGATTCGAGTCTTCGGAAGGAGCAAAGAAGGTATGTAAATTGCAAAGGTCCATTTATGGACTCAAGCAAGCTTCGAGGAGTTGGAACATCCATTTTGATGAGACAGTCAAAGAGCTTGGATTCATAAAAAATATAGACGAACCTTGTGTCTATAAAAAGGTAAGTGAGAGCGCTGTTGTGTTTATTGTGCTATATGTGGATGACATACTGCTCATGGGGAATGATGTTCCTCTACTCCAGTCAGTGAAAGCATGGTTATCCAAAAACTTCTCCATGAAAGACTTGGGTTAAGCATCCTACATACTCGCCATTAAGATCTATAGGGATAGGTCTAGAAGGATGCTTGGTTTGTCCCAGTCTCAGTATATTGATACCGTGCTAAAAAGATTTAGCATAGAAGACAGTAAAAGAGGTTACTTGCCTATGAGTCATGACATCACTCTTTCCAACAAGATGTCTCCTAAGAGACCCGAGGAGAGAAAAAGGATGAGCGAGATTCCTTATGCTTCCGCATTAAGATCCATCATGTAAGCTATGCTCTGTACTCGGCCTAATGTCGCTTATGCCTTAGGGGTAACTAGCAGATTTTAGGTGGATCCTGGAGAGGAACATTGGAAAGCCGTAAAGAACATTCTTAAGTACTTGAGAATGACTAAAGATGTTCTCCTGATTTATGGTGGTTCAAATTTTAAACTAGAGGGCTACAAAGATTGTAGCTTCCAATCGAACTTGGATGCAGTAAATCCATTTCTGGGTATGTATTTACTATAAATGGTGGCACAGTATGCTAGAAAAGTTCCAAGCAAGGAACTGTGGCCGACTCGGTGACAGAAGCTGTGTACCTCGCTGCAAGCGAAGCCGCAAAGGAAGGATTGTGGATAAAGAAATTTATCTCTGAGCTGGGTGTTGTTCATGAGGTTACCGATCCAGTCCCCATTTATTGTGAGAACACTGGGGTTGTTGCTCATGCAAAGGAACCTAGATCCCACCACAAATCAAAACACATCCTAAGGTGGTATCACCTGATCAAAGAGATCGTTAGCCGTGGTGATACAAATGTCGGCACGAAAGATAATATAGCAGATCCATTCACAAAACCATTACCACAACAATAGTTCAATCACCACTTAAGTTGTATGGGTATTAAATACCGCAATGATTGGCCACAAGTGCAAGTGGGAGATTGAAAGAAATAGTGCCCTTGAGCCAATCACGTGTTGATGTGTAGGGAACTATTTTTGGTTAATGAATAAAATGAGACGACTTTTCATCATATGTTGTATCTATATTATATATATATTAGATTGTGATGAACCCCGTGAACCTGGGCAATTGATTCCAATGCCATGATGAGATCATGCCAGTGAGACTTGGAATCCAGATGCCCCTATTTTAAATGTTCCCAGTCGTAGGATAACCAATTAGGGGATTGATGATTCCGGATAGACTGGTGCACTTGGTACATGCCTTATAGGATAAAGGGTAGCTGATCTCACAATTACCTATGAGCCATCATTAATATACAAGTGCAATCTTGACTTGTGAGTGGAGTCTTTCACGACCATACTAAAAGGGTTTAGTGGTGGCTCGTAAGATTCGAACAGAAGTCGTTCTATCGAATCTGACTCTCCGTTATGCACAACTCACTGCTGGCTTAGTGTGGAGCCCAATGGATCACACACAATAGGCTAACATCGTAACAGACCTTATGAGATAAAGTTTGAATGCGGCATTATATGTGTACTAGCATGGACATGTTGCAACTCGATCACGGATCTCGTTTACGGACATAATAGGAAAGGTTATTCCTATAAGGAATTAATACGCGAGGAAGGAGTTCCTCGATAACCCTAATTTGTAGGGCATCCCTAATTGTAGGGATTGACACATGATAAATCCTAATTAATAGGAATTTAATTTATAGAGATAAATTAAAGTTTATATTTAGTTGGATTTAATTAATTTTGAATTAATTATAAAATCCATTAAATATAAATTATTATTTTGGAGGCAACCAGAATTTTGAATTCCGGGGAGAGGTTTTAAAAAGGGGGGGGTCTACCTTGGTAGCCGCCTATGCCCCTTATAAATAGGTGGCCTAATCTCCTTCGAGTGGGTTAACCAAATTGGTTAATGATCTTGGAGAAGAGCAAGGGCTTGGTTCTTGAGAGGCTTCTTGAAGAGAGAAGCTCCAAGAACTCCTCATTATCTTCTTGATTGGTCGGCCATATAAAGCTTCCTTCCGGGTTTTGTGAAGCCGAATTGAAGGTCTCTTCCTCTTGGGTGTGTCATCTACTTCATCTTCTTGGAGGAGTCCAAGAAGGACACTGAGGTATTCCTTCATCTTCCTTCTCGTTCCGTGGTTTTCTCATCTCCTCTTCCTCCCTTTTGGTGCTTGATTCTTGGTGGAAGGGCCGGCTTCACCTTGGTGCGTTTCGGGGTTGAGATTGCCTCTCCGTTAAGCCACAACATGGCTTGGTGTTCGCTGACCCTTGGTTGTAAGACGCTTGGCATGGATTTTCCTTGGAGGACATGCGGGTGTGCATCTTGAAACAGGGATAGGAGCAGCCATACCATCCACAACATAAGGTTTATCTTCTCCTTCTACTCGTAGATTGAGTTCCTTAAAGATTGCTAAAGTTGATCGCTGTTTTTGGGATGGTTCAAATTTTTAAATCGTTGTTTCCACTGTGCTTCTTATTCCCATCCCAACATGGATTTGAGACATAAGTCCTGTGCTTTAGAAAGGTTCAAAGAGTATAGAGCTGATGTTGAGAAACAAGTAGGAAAAAGTATTAAAGCACTTCAATCAAATCGAGGCGGGGAATACTTATCCATTGAGTTTCTACATTATCTCAAGGATAATGAGATTGTCTCTTAATGGACCCCTCCCGGCACATCACAGCCTAATGGAGTTCCTGAAATGAGGAACCACACCTTATTGGATATGAGGTGGCCCGTGCTCTGCTTTGCCGATCTTTCGATCTCCTTTTGGGGATATACACATAAAACGATCATATACCTTTTAGATAAGGCACCCACAAAGTCTATCTCTAGTACACCATGTGAGATATAGAGTGGCAAGAAATCGAGTCTGAAACATCTCAAGATTTGGGGTTGCCCAGCGTACGTCAAGAAGTTGGAGTCAGACAAGCTTAGTGCTAAGTTGACCAAGTGTTGGTTTGTGGGATATCCTAAGAAGAGTTTAGGGTATTTCTTCTACTCGTCAATTGAACCAAAGGTGTTTGTCAGTAGGCACGCCACTTTCTTAGAAAAGGAGTTTATTGAGGAAAGTGGGAGTGGAAGAAATATTGAACTTAATGAAGTTTAGCAACCACAAACAAATTCTCAATAGTGAGTGAAAAATTTGCAGGTTGGACCAATTATAGAAACACTACCTGCCACCACTCTTTGTAGATCAAGTAGATTGTGTGGACCACCTGAAAGATTAAATCTGGCCATTGAGAATGACCTAGATTCAAATGATTCGTAATCCTTTGATTAAGCAGTCAAGAGCGTTGACTGCAAGCAATGGCAAGATGCAATAAAATTAGAAATGGACTCGATGCATACAAATCAAGTATGGACTTTGGTTGACTTACCCGAAGGAGTTACTCCGATATGGTGTAAATCGATCTTTAAGAGAAAGATAAGAGTAAATGGCCAAGTGGAGACCTATAAGACCCGGCTTGTTGTAAAAGGTTATACTCAAAGGCAATGAGTTGACTATGATAAAACTTTTTAATCGGTAGTAATGCTCAAGTCCATTAGGATATTGCTAGTCATCGCTGTAAACAACGACTACGAGATCTAGCATATGGATGTTAAGACGGTGTTCCTCAATGGAGAGCTTGAGGAGGAAGTCTATATGACATAGCCAGAGGGATTCGTATCCTCGGTTGGACCAAGGAAGGTATGCAAGCTGTAGAGATCCATCTATGGACTCAAACAGACATCGAGGAGTTGGAACAACCATTTTGATGAGACATCCAAGGAGTTTGACTTTATCAAAAACGTGGATGAGCCTTGTGTATACAAGAAGGTTAGTGGGAGCACATTTGTGTTTATTGTGTTGTATGTGGATGACATACTGCTTAATGGTAATGACGTTCCCATGCTTCAATCAGTCAAGGCATGAGTATCCAAAAACTTTTCCATGAAAGACTCGGGAGAAGCATCCTATGTACTTGGCATTAAGATCTATAGAGATAGGTGCAGAAGGATGCTCGGATTGTTCCAGGTATACTGATATAGTGCTAAGGAAGTTTAGCATGGAAGGCAGTAAAAGAGGTTACTTGCTTATGAGTAAGGGCACCAGTTTCTCCCAGAAGATGTCTCCGCAGACACCTGAAGAGAGACGAAGAATGAGTGGGATCCCTTATGTTTCAATGGTAGGATCCATCATGTACGCAATGCTCTGCCGTGAAAAATGTTCTTAAGTACTTGAGAAGAACTAGAGATATTTTCCTCATATATGGAGGGTTATAGTGGTTCGAGCTTCCAGTCAGATCCAGACGATAGTAAATCCATCTATAGTGGTTCGAGCTTCCAGTCATATATGTGTTTACCCTGAATGGTGGCGCAGTTAGCTGGAAGAGTTCCAAGTACAAAACCATTATCACAACAGCAGTTTGATCGCCACATAAATTGTATGAGTATTAGATACTAGAGTGAGTGGCTATAAGTGCAAGTGGGAGATGGAAAAAAATAGTGCCCTTGAGCCAATCACATGTTGATGTGTTTAGGGACTATTTATGGTTAAAGAATAATATACATCATCTTTTCATCTTATGTTGCATCTTTATATATTATTAATAGATATATGATGAACCCTATGAACTCGGGCAAATGATTCTAGGGTCTAATAAGATTATGTCAGTGAGACTTAGAATCCAGATGTTCAAGTTCTAAATATTCATAGTCGTAGGATCACCGAGTAGGGGATCCATGATTTTGGCAAGACTAGTGTACTTAGTATATGTTGTTGAAACGTCCACACTAGAAGGGGGGTTGAATAGTGTGTAGGTTAATTTTAAGTTCAATTCTACTCTTTTCAATTATAATCAATTTAACAACATAATTTGAATTCTCTTGAGATGAATGCTTTGACAAGTAACTAAGCACAATCAATAAGCAAGTAGACAAGTATAGTGGTTTGGCCAACCCACCTACTCCACTACCTTAGCTTCTCACCAAGGATTTCTAAACTCAACACTTTATAGAAGAAATGTTTTCCTAAGAATATAATGAGGACTCAAATCTCAACCCTTTAAAAAAGCCTCAACAACTATTCTCTAGCAAAACAAAACCCTATAACCACACTAAGGTATTTCACAAGCACACCCTACAAGCTACTTTGAGAATCCGAAATAAACAATTTAAGAAAACAAGTTTAAAGGAGTATGAAATGTAAATCAAACTTGGAGAGCTCCTTTCTTAGCCTTCGATCTTTCCAATGCCTCAAGATGAAAGGAAGAATCGTCTTGTGAGGGTTGAAGCATGAAGACCACTTCTAGAGATATTGAGAGTTGAGAACTAGGGCTAGCAAATCAATCTTGAAGGCATGAACACTTGGAAATTAACTCAATGTAATAGTGAACCCGGTAGGTGAAGGAGTTATGACTTGTATTTATAAGCCATGGGGTGAGAGAGCTGAACAACTGTTGCGACAGATAAAAAAGTATTCATTGATGCCCGATGATCGATTACCCAGTCGATGGGTCAATCGAATGAACAAGTGGCCAATCATCAACCGAAAGCTCTCTGTAGGTTTTGGCCCGAACACGATCGATCGTCGGTCGATCGACCCATCGATTGGACATCCGATTGAAACACAATATCAGCCCAGTTTTGCTAATTTTTATACTTGGTTTTCGTTTTTGGGTATAGTCTTGGATTTTGACTTGGGACATAGTATAAATAAGTTTGGTTGATATCCTAAGGGCATATTATAATCTTATCTAATCCTAAACCTAGGATAAGACTTGATAGCCTCCGAAGTGTTTTAACTCGACTTTTCGCAATTTTTCGAACAAACTTCATAGGTGTATCATTCTATCAACCTGAACTCAAAACTTAACTAATTAGTTAGATACATGTTTGTTGTCATCAAAATAGAGAGTGAGACATAGGTTAAACCCTTGGGCAAACAATCTCCCCGTTTTTGATGATGACAAGCATAACATGAAAAATAAGCAATTTAATGTAGATGATAAGTGTTCATTTGTAAGTTTATGATAAAGGCTAACTTAAGCTCCCCCTATTACCATGTATATCTAAGAGATAGCTCCCCTATATCTATATGCATCATAAAACAAATATCACCAAGTCTTTTCTCCTCCTTTTGACATCAATCAAAAAGGGCAAGAATCCAAGGTACTATTAATGAGTTTCATCATGAAAACCAATAAATTCATAAAAATCGAGTATCATCTACCACTATAATCCTCCCTACCGATGTGAGCTTATGGAAGGCAAACACTGATAAGTCATAAAGCCCCATAACAAGGCATATATTTGAGTGTGATGATACCATAAAAAATGATTTTTCAAAGAGACTTGAGAAAACATGCATTTTCTAAAATAATTTTAAACATATGGAATAGAACAAATTCCAGGTACAATTGGAGATTGAGCCCAAAATTTTGAATTCCAGGGCTCATTTAAAACATGGTCGGCTATAGTAGTCAACCCCTGGAGAAATTATAAAAGAGGCTCTCTCTATTATACCTGAACCCGTTACGCAACTTTATTCTTCTCCACCTCCAACCCCTAGCCACACACCCCTGTTTCCTCCCTTTCTACATTCGTGAGCTTGGAGAAGCTCTGTCGGAGTTTTGCATCACCGAAAATCGCTACCGAGTTAGAACTTTGGAGGAGTCCAAAAATTCCAGAAAGGTACTTTCATCTTGTGTGAATTCATTTCGAGGTTTCTCATCGTCTTTCTCCCTTTGCTCGATGCATGGTTCTTGGTGGAAGGGCCAACCACTATTTGGTGCAAACCGTAGATTGAGAAGCCCTTCTGTTGAGCCATGATGAGCTAGAGAGGTCACTGCCCCCTTTGTTATGAGATGCTTGGTGTGGATTATTGATGGAGGACGTGCGCGTGTGCGTCTTAGATTTGGGATCAGAGCAGCTCTTCTACCCTTTAAGTAAAGGTATAAAACTTCTCATTTCTCATCTATTGAATTCCTCTACGTCGTTAAAGTAGATCGTTGTTTTCGGAATATTTTTAAGATTTTTGAATTTTGTTTTTTTCGCTATTTTTCGCTGTGTTTCCTCTCTACATCCCAACACCTAATCGAGTCCAATTTCGACAACAAACTTGACTTCGGCTAGTTGTGTTGATTATCGGAGGTTGAGTCAGAGTTGTTGAGCCCTATTGGTCCTTGTAGAAATATTTCTCAGGGGTTGGGTCCTTTGAAAACACCCTGTGATGCTCAGGTTCGTTGAATTAGAAATATTATGGTGTAATAAACACACAAATACCAAAGATGACAAATCTCTAATTCCAAAGAGTAAAATGATATAAATAGGCTAAATTTGACCCCTCACCACTTGTGATCTGCATGTCCCCCACCCGAGGGGCATTTTCATCCAACTAGGTCATAGATGCCAAGTTATGAGGCAAATTGTGATTGGTTGAGGGCTGGGGCTAAAAAATCAAAATACCCCCATCATGGTTAAGCTCTAATACTAATTGTTGGAAAATATGAAATATTTCATGCGTGAGAGCAAAACCAATTACAAGATAACCAAACCAAGAAAGAAAATGAAAATTTAAACAATTACACGCGATTTAACGTGAGTTAGATGGACAAAGAGTTGACCCTACGTTCACGGGTAGAGGATAAATGATTTCAATATTGGTCTCTTACACGATCAAATAGGTATTGGTCTCTTCCCAAAAATTTAAACTAGTGCAATGCACAAATTATCACGGTGAATGTGATAATATAAGGGAGAAAAAAAGCTTTGAACAATACTTTCCTAGAATCTCAAGTACCGAGTGTAAGTTATGTTGGGTGAAATGGCCACACTAGAGGGGGGATGAATAGTATGTTTACTAATCTTCTCGCCTAATTTTAGTTTTAATCATTTCTTAAATTATTTAGGTAAAATTGTAATTTATTGACTAGATGCGGAAGTAAAAATAAACCAATTAAACACAAACAAAGATAATAATGCTAACACGGAGATTTATAGTGGTTCGGCCCTAATGCCTACTCAATTACCTAAGCACCCTGCTTAGAATTTCCAAACTAAGTTTTCTAGATTCAATTGTTTCCCTTACACAGAGGACTTTGACCCGAAGAGTCTCACTCTCAACCTAAAGCACTTCCACACCCGGAAGTCTCTGCCTTCTTACCAAGAGCACTCTTCCACCTCAACCCTATGGGACAACTCAACTAATCATAGTAAACTATGTTTACACAAGTGGCTTTACACCTTCTACACCAAGGTAACCACTTACACACAAGACCTAACACTAGGTCTTCTTACAAGCTCAAATACAATGAAGTGAAAATGAAATAAAAATAAGTATATTACAAGAAGAGGAAGAAAAGAACTTATCACAATGTAAACACCTCTTCTTTTCGAGCCTAGCAGCCTTGATGAACCCTTTGATGAAGAACTCTTTGAAGGTGAGGGATCAAGAGCTAGGTTTGAAGAATTTTATCAATTGAAAAAGTTGGAGGATGCTAGAGATCACTCTTTGAAGGTTATTAGCATCAAAAGTTACTTGGAAGAAAGATTAAAGAAGTTAGGTGAGCATATTTATAAGCCCTCAACGGAACGGCTGCTCAACGGGCATTTTTTCGCCCGTTGGACGCCGTTCAGTCGCTTGTCGGTCGATCGTCGGTCGACCGACCGATCGATCGCCTAGCGACCGCTAGAAATTCTTGCTTCTGCCACTCTGTCCGATCGACCAGAGGGTCGATCGACTGAATCGCGATTCTGCTCCTCTATTATTCGATTGACCGATCGATCGATCGAAGCAGACACTACCAGTTTTTGGCCTCGATCGATCGACCGACCGATCGACCAAAGTAGCCATTGTCGATTTTTAACCATCTTTGGTCGATCGACCAGTTGACCGAATTGACTACTGCTAATTTTTAATACTATTCGATCGATCGACCAGTCGATCGAATTGGCTACTACTAATTTTTAATAATATTCGGTCGACTGACTGGTCGATCGAATTAGCTACTGCTAATTTTTAACACCATTCGGTCGACCGAACCTAGGCTGGAAAATGTTCTTTTTGATATTCTCGTTGCAGGCTTTGTTTTCTGGTTCCATTCTTCAGCGTGCTTCAACTTGAAGGACTTTTCATATTTTCTTTTGATTTGTCCAAGCCATCTCTGGTGCACGCATTGGTTTGTTTCAAGATCGATCGCAAGACGTGAAACTTGACTTGTCATTTATCGATCCTGCGAGCTTCATACTTCAAGAATTTTATTAAATAGAGTTGGTTTGTTATCATCAAAATAATCATGAAGATAAGAGCATGAAGGAAGAAATCTTCAGCCAACAAGTCAGAGATAATACCAAACAGAGGTTATTACTCTCTGTCTCTCTCTCTACTAAAATGAGGAGGAAAGAGGAGCACTAGACTAATCGTCAATGAAGCTGCATTCCAAGGAGGTTTGGTATCAGCCACAGCTCAACCTCTATTGCCAAATCCAAATCGCAACATAGCATCACTGCCAGGTGCCATTACTAGTAAAAAAGTGGGAGTGACTTCACCACTTGGCCGGGCAAAAATTAACAATCCAAGCAAAGGAAATCGTTCGGGGTTTCGAAAAATTTCATCAACCGAAGCTCAGAAAGGCAAGGAGCAAGGGCTCTGCTACTACTGTGATGAAAAATATGTTTGGGGACACAAATACGAGGCTCCTCAAATGTTTATGATGGATGATGGTTCAAACATGGATTCATGCGAGGATTCAGGGAACCACAATATAGAGTTTCCATAAGGAATAGAGTCAGACCCTTCTGAGCAATCACTGATTTCTTTCAACGCATTGTCGAGGCATTTCTTTCCCATGACCTTATTATTTGGAGGAACAACCGAGGGATAGCCTGTGTAGGTACTGTTGGATAGAGGCAATACTCACAATTTCATAGAATCCCGAGTTGCTAAGTATCTGGGATTCAAAATTGAGCTGGCTCCAAATTTAGGAGTCATGGTCGGCAATGGAGCTAGGGTGTAGAATGAAGGTGTCATCAAGAACCTCACGATGACAATCCAAGGAACAATGCTTACTACCGACTTTTATGTGTTACCTATCAAGGGCTCTGATGTGGTCTTAGGAGTAGCTTGGATGGCTACCCTCGAGCTTGTGGTCATGGACTACTCGAAGCTTATTTTTGAGTTTCATCTACAAGGAAGGAAACATGTCTGGGCAGGAGAACAGGCTGGGCAAACTGAGCCAATTCAATATCATACATTAAAAAGGTTGTTTAATACTCAATCCATTGCTACATTATATCATCTGGAATTGTGTCTCAAGGATAAAGAAGACAGTCGGGTAGAAGATGGGGAACTGAAAACACTCCTAGATGAATTCTCAAGTGTCTTCTCTAAGCGTAAAAGGGCTGCCACCAAATAGAATCACTGATCATCGGATACACCTTCAACCCAACCAAAATCCTGCCAACGTAAAACCCTACAAATATCCTCATTTTTAGAAAATTGAAATTGAAAGACATATCAAACAAATGCTTGAGGAAGGAATCATCCAACACAGTAGTACTCCCTTTTCTTCCCCAGTATTATTGGTGAAAAAAAAAGATGAGACTTGGAGGTTTTTCATTGACTATATAGCTCTCAATGCAGTGATTGTAAGAGATTGTTTCCCCATTCCCACAGCTTATGAATTATTTGATGAGTTGGGAAATGCAAAGGTATTTTCAAAGCTAGATTTGCTATCGGGTTATCACCAAATACGAGTTGATTCTAAAGACATAAGCAAGACCGCTTTCAGGATGCACAAAGGGCATTATGAATTCCTTGTCATGCCCTTAGGCTTGACTAATGTCCCATCTAAATTCCAAGCTATCATGAACATGGTTTTTCACTCTTATCTCCACAAGTTCATCCTTATACTCTTTGAGGATATCCTGGTTTATAGCTGCAGTTGTAGGGAGCATTGAGGACACCTGAGAGTTGTTTTGCAAATACTACGAGACACAACATGGTTGCCAAGAAAAGTAAGTGTTCATTTGGGTGTGCTACAATTGAGAACTTAGGACACTACATATTCGCTGCGGGGCTGCAGGTTGATCCAACCAAAATAGCTACCATCCAATCCTGGCCTACCCCATAGAATATAAAGTATGTTCGGGGGGGTTTTGGGATTGGCAGGGTATTACCGTAGGTTCATTAAGAGCTTTGCAATGGTGGCCAGTCCCCTATCTGATCTACTGCGCAAGGAGGCCTATATTTGTACTAAACGCACACAACAAGCTTTTGATAAGCTCAAGTATCTATTGAGTTAAGCACCAGTGCCGATCTTACCTGATTTTAGTAAGCTCGTTGAACTTTAAATAGATGGTTCAGGCATGGGGATAGGAGAAATTCTGGTTCAAGAAGGCAAACCAACGACATTCTTCAACCAAAAACTTTCACCTCGCACGCAAGCAGCTTTTGTGTACCACCACGAAATGTATGTCATAACCCAAGGTATTGGGAAATGGCGACACTACCTCCTCGGGCGAAATTTTACTATTAGTACAAATCAGTAGGCCTTAAGAGAAATGACAAAGTAGACAATTCAAACACCTGAACAGCAGCGGTGGCTGATTAAATTATTGGGCTATGACTTTGAGGTCAAATATAGAGCAAGTAAATTAAATTCAGGTGTCGATGCTTTTAACTCGACAGCCTACTTACTGCTACACCATTAGGGGTGGCAATTTTATCCGCATCCGTCAATTGAAAACCTCATCCGTATCCGCAAGTAAAAATGGATATGGATCTAGAAATTTTATATCCACGTCGATACGATGCAGATATGGATTTGCCTGTGTATTCGCACCATATCTGCACCATATCCGCACCACCTATCCGCCTCTTGTTAATTACTATTTTGCCCATATATACAATATACATATATGAGGGCTATATTGTAATTTTATATTCAATATATATATATATATATATATATATATATATATATATATATATATATATATTACATCTAAAGTTTCAAATATCTAATATTCTAAATTAGAATTTCTAATGAATGCCCTAAATCCCTAATCTATTCGCATCGCTACGCCCTCCTCCCTTCCCGATCGCCGTCAAATTCTCCAACACAAATAGATCGGAGCTCGAATCGCTCATATCCTCTTCCTCGTCCTCCTCTATCATCCCCCTCGGTAGTGTTGGATGGACCTTGACACTAGAAGGAGGGGTTGAATAGTGTTAATCCCATTTTACAATTTCTTTTAACTTAATTTTTTCTTAGCTTAATGGAATTGTTATTTAATGAATGATATGATTACAATTCAATCACAATAACGAAAGCAAGTAAAGAGCAATGCAAACAAATCAATTTATAGTGGTTCGGCCAACCGCCTACTCCACTACCTTGGCTCCTTACCAAGGATTTTTAAACACTACTTTATAGAATGTATGTTTCCCTTTGAATACACTTGAGGACACCCTTCTCCCTCACTTGGAGAACACCTCAATCCTATTCACCTAGGCAAAACACACTTTTACAAAGTTTACTCTAAGTGTTTCCTAGCACACCTAGCAAGCTATCTTAACAAGAAAACAAGATTCAATAAATTACAAACTTTGGGAAAGAGCTAATGAAGAAGAAATTTGACCCAAGCTTCTTTCCACCGCCTTCTCGTCTTCAACTTGCAACTAGAAGAAGACTTCAATGAACGCAGCAATGTTGAGGAGAAGAAATCAGCGCCTGATAAAGTCGAAAATGGGAGCAGAGAGGCGCGCGCAGGTGTAGATCGTATGAAGGCTTTAAGGCTCACTTTAATGCTTAATTAAGTTTTGCAAAAGTGTTTAATGAAGTTTGGTGAGGGGTATTTATAACCCCTCAGCCGAACGGCCATTGAACGGATAAAAAATCGATCGTTGAAGCCGTTCGGTTGCAAGGTCGGTCGACCGACGGATCGACCGCCAGGTCCGACCGCTTGCAGCTGAGAGAGGTCGGTCGAACGACGGGTTGACTGCCAACATTTCATCCAACATTCGGTCGACCGCTACCTTTCTGCCAAATTTTTGCCTCTATCGATCGACCAATCGGTCGACCGACGTAGCCCAGCTATTTCCCCTTCGCCACATTCGGTCGACCGACTGGTCGACCGAATGGCTTCTGCCAATTTCCTGCGATCTCCGATCGACCAGTCGGCCGATCGAATGGGCTGCATCGCCATTTTATTGCCTTGATCGGTCGGTCGGTCGACCCTAGGCTGAGGATGATTAATTCCTTGTATTTTTTACATGCCAATTCTAAGGGTTTGGTTACCAAGTTTCAACTTGGATAAACTTACATTTTAGGCATGGGATAAACTATTCTAGGGACATATTACATTCAATCTTCTTGACTTAATCCGAAGCCTTTCTTCAATGATTTCTTCTTCCGTTCTTTTGACGATCTTTTTCGTCGTCTCATTTGAATGGATTAGGCATGCGTATCGCAACCTCAACCTAAACTCAGAACTACACACTTGGATTAAATACATGTTTGTTATCATCAAAATAAAGATCAAGGCTTAAGAAAGTCCCTTAAGCCAACAATCTCCCCCTTTTTGATGATGACAAACATAACATTAAATTTTAAGAAGATTGACAACATTTGTGAGTTTGAGTTAAGGCATTCAAGAGTTAGGGTATGCAAGATAAATACTTTAGCCTATGCATTCAACTTTTTAACTTAACCTATACATCCAACTTCTTTTAACTCAACCTATGCTCCCCCTATCAATGTGCATGTTCAAATTTTCTATAACTTGACCTATGCTCCCCCTACCAGGGTGCATGTCATTTTTAATTCCCCCTAACTATATTTTTTGCCCTTAACTATAAAACTCACACTACCTATAGGCATCTTGAAAACCAAGTGTGACCTTACTTTTTCTCCCCCTTTTGACATCAATCAAAAAGGGTAAGAATTAAGATACAATTAATGAAATTTCATCATAAAACCAGAAAACCGAGAAAGCCACAAGAATCAAGTATAATCTATCACTATAGTCCTTCCCATTAATGTAAGCCTATAGAAGGCAAACACCAATAGGTCGCAAAGCCCCACTACAGAGCAAATACATAAGTGTGATGACACTTTTATAGAATGCATGTTTTTGAGATCTTGTAAAATCTTTTTTAATCACAAGGTAAAGCACAAATTCCTAGTTGCATCCTTAAGGTTGTGAAACTCTCTTCATCTAAGGGTTTTGTAAATATATCGGCAAGTTGGTTATCGGTGGATACAAATTCTACCGATATGTTTCCCTTAGATACATTATCCCTAAGAAAATGATGTCTCAAATCAATATGCTTAGTTCTAGAATGTAAGATAGGATTTTTGGTTAAATTAATTGCACTAGTGTTATCACAATGTATAGGTATGCAAGAATACCTAAGTCCATAGTCTAAAAAGGTTTGTTTCATCCAAAGGACTTGCGCACAACAACTAGCCGCGGCGATGTATTCTACTTCGGTAGTTGAAAGCGCAACCGAGTTTGGTTTCTTTGAGAACCAAGAACCAAGACTCGCTCTTAGGAATTGACAACACCCACTAGTGCTTTTCCTATCTATCTTACATCTGGCAAAATCAGCGTCCGAAAAACCGATTAAATCAAATGATGCATGACATGGATACCATAATCCTAAGTCAACCGTACCCTTTAGATATCTCAATATACGTTTTACTGCACTTAAATGAGACATCTTAGGACACAATTGAAACCTAGCACATAAAAATACGCCAAACATGATATCGGGTGTACTTGCGGTTAAATAAAGGAGACTACAAATCATACCTCGATATCGTTTTTCGTCCACTTTAATGCCCTCTTCATCTTTGTCAAGCTTGATGGATGCGTTCATAGGTGTAGAAGCTATCTTGGCTTATTTCATTCCATATCTCTTGATGAGCTCCTTTGTGTACTTAGCTTGATTGATGAAGATTCCTTTGTTGGTTTGCTTGATTTGGAGACCAAGCATGAAGGAGAGCTCTCCCGTCATGCTCATCTCAAATTTATCCTGCATACACTTAGCAAACCACTCACAAAGCATTTCATTAGTGGCACCAAAAATTATATCATCAACATATATTTGAACTAATAACATGTCATTTTCATGGTGCTTGATGAAAAGTGAAACATCTATTTTTCTTATATCAAAACATTGTTCAATTAAGAAAATAGAAAGTCTTTCATACCAAGCCCTAGGGGCTTGTTTTAAACCATATAAAGCATTTTTAAGTTTGAAAACATAATTTGGAAACTCAAAACTTTCAAAATCGGGGGGTTGTTCAACATAAACTTCTTCATTTATAAAACCATTTAGAAAGGAACTTTTCACATCCATTTGAAAAAGTTTAAAGCCTTTAAAACTAGCAAATGCTAAAAGCATCCTAATTGCTTCTAATCTAGCTACGGGAGCATATGTTTCATTATAGTCTATTCTTTCTTGTTGGTTGTACCCTTGTGCTACTAGTGTAGCTTTGTTTCTAATAACTAGTCCTTCTTCATCTAGCTTATTCCTAAACACCCATTTGGTTCCAATTATGGTTTGATCACTAGGTCTAGGTACTAAGTCCCATACATTGTTCCTATCAAATTGGTTGAGTTCTTCTTGCATGGCTAATACCCAAAACTCATCTTCTATAGCTTCCTTAACATTTTTAGGCTCTACTTGAGAAATAAAAGCTACATATTGACATAAATTTTTAAGTTTAGAACGTGTTACCACTCCTGTTGAAGGCTCTCCAATGACTTGGTCCATTAGATGATCTCTTACCAATCAGTATCCCTTGGGGAGAGGTGGTAGAGCTTCTTCTTCATCATCTTCAACTTAAGGTTGACTTGAGGATGGAGGTTCTTCATGTTGGGTCTCCTCATTATCTTCATCCTCCACTTCCTTATCATGAAGTGTGAGATCCTCAAGCTCCCCACCTACATTCACAATCTTGATATTTCTTGAAGAATCATTAGTTTCATTAAAAGTCACATGCATAGATTCTTCAACTATCATAGTTCTACGGTTATAAACTTTATAAGCCTTAGAACTAGTGGAGTAACATTGGAAAATTTCTTCATCGGATTTAGAATCAAATTTTCTTAAATTCTACTTAGTATTTAAAATAAAATATTTACATAAAAAAATATGAAAATATCCCACATTTAGAATTTTACCATTCCAAAGCTCAAAAGACGTTTTCTTGATTTTTGGTCTTAATAAAACACGATTAAGAACATAACAAGAAGTATTTATGGCTTCAGCCCAAAAATATTTATGCAAATTATTTTCGCACAACATGGTCCTAGCCATTTCTTGTAGGGTTCTATTCTTCCGCTCAACCACCCCATTTTATTGAGGGGTCCTAGGCGAAGAAAAGGTATGTTGAATACCTAAATCATCACAAAACTCGAAAATTTTGTCATTTTTAAACTCCCCTCCATTAGCACTCCTAATTTTCAAAATAGAAACTCATTTTTCATTTGAAATATTTTTTGCAAATTTTTTGAAAAACTCAAATGTTTCATTTTTCTTTGCCAAAAAAAAAACCCATGTAAATCTCGAAAAATCATCAACCAAAACATAGCAATAAAGTTTTCCACCTAGACTAGCTACATCACATCGACCAAAGAGATCCATATGTACAAGCTCTAGAATTCTAGATGTACTAACTTGATTAATACTATGGAATGAAGATTTTACTTGTTTACCTAGTTGACATGCATCACAAAGTTTATCTCTTTCAAACTTTATCTTAGGTAAGCCTTTTACTAAGTCTTTTCTAGATATCTCTTGGATGAGACTCATGCTAGCATGTCCTAGCCTTCTATGCCACAACTAAGAATTATTTTCCATGGCTACTAAGCATCTAACATGAGGATTGGGCAAGATATTTAATTCTAGGGTGTATATATTTTCTTGCCTATTTCCTATGAACATGATATCGTTTGAAGGTGTACTTCTAATAATGCATTTAGATGCTTCAAAAATAATTATGTACCCATTATCACATAGTTGAGATATGCTAATCAAATTATGCTTTAAACCATCAACTAATAAAACATTTTTGATACATGGGTAAGGGAGTATACCTATGTCACAAATGCCAACAATCTAACCTTTGGCATTGTCTCCAAATGTGACATTTCCACCATCATTATTTGATAGGGTTGTGAACAAGTTGATATCTCCCGTCATGTGCTTCGAGCAACCGCTATCCAAGAACCAAGTACTCCTACTTGGTTGAGGATGCTTCTCTATCTACAAAAGGAGAAGACACTTTCTTAGGTACCTAAATTTTCTTGGGTCCTTGAGTGTTAGTCACTTTTGGAACCCATGTGAATTTTGCATGTGGGTTCCTCCTTAATGCACAATCTTTGACCATATGGCTAAAAATACCACAAGAAAAACAATTACCATGAAATTTTCTTTGTGTGTGTGTGTGAGCATGAGAGTGTGATAATTTTTTTCCATTGACAACTTTTGGCATAACATTTTGAATAGTTATCATTTTTTCATTGAGCATGCAAAGTTCTTTCTTTAATGTTAGCATGCTATCATTTAAATGCTCTACTGTATCACATAGATACTTGTTTTCTTTTTCTAATTTTTCATTATCTATTTCTAGGTCCTTCTTAGCCTTTTATAGGGTGCACTTTTCTACCTTAAGATTATCTACCTCTTTCCAAAGAACTTTGCAAGAGAATAATAATCTATCATTTTCAATTTCTAAGGATCTATTGTCCTTTTTGAGATCTTTAAATTTTCTCCTAATTGCTATGAACTCATCATGCATTTGCTCAAATTCAATTTGCAATTCCTCTTGAGTAAATGAAGTTTCACCAAAATTAAATCTTACCTCATCATCCTTTGCCATTAAGCAAAGGTTTGCTTTCTCACTCCTTGTCTCTTCTTCGCTTGATGAGGCCTCACTTTCATCCCATGTAGCCATCAGTGCCTTCTTCTTCTTTTTGTACTTTTCTTTCTTGTGAGGGTTGGAGGTAGTGGCGATCTTTAGAAGCGGGCAATCTTTCCTTAGGTGCCCCGTCTTGTTGCAATTGTAATACGTGTAGCCACTTCTTCCTTTTCTCATGCCTCCCTTCATGAAGCTCATGAACCTCCTTGCAAGCATCATCATTTCTTCATTGTCATCCGTCTATTCCTCTGATGACGATGTCTCTTCAGCTCTATGCGATGCTTTTAAGGCAATGGCCTTGCCTTTAGAAGCATCTTCTTCTTGGTATTGCTTCATGTGGGTCTCATGTGTCATGAGAGACCCAATCAGCTCGGTAATCTTTAGCGTGCTCAGGTCCTTGCCTTCCATGATGGCTGTCACCTTGGATTCCTAAGATTTTGGAAGGGAACGAAGGAGCTTCCTTATCTTCTCCTCTTCCCTTATCTTCCTGCCAAGGTTAGCTAAGCCATTCGTAATATTTTGAAACCTAGCATGCATGGCATCAATAGACTCATGTGAAAGCATTTTAAATATTTCATAGTCATGCATGAGAAAATTGATTTTGGATTCTTTTACTTGCGAAGTCCCTTCATGGGTGGTCTCTAGGACCTTCCATACTTGGTATGCGGACTTGCATGTAGAGATCCTATTGAATTCATTAATTGATAGACCGCAATATAGAGCATTGACGGGCTTGGCATTTGCATTAAATAGCCTAACTTCCTCTTAGTCCCATTTATCCATATCCTTATCGGGTTGTTTATACTCTACTAGGATCAACCTCCATACATCCATGCCTAAGGATTGAAGGAAACGATTCATGCGAATATTCCAATAGGCATAGTTGTTCCCATCGAATAGTGGTGGAGTGTTAGTAGAGGACCCTTGAGCTAGTTGAATTTCACTAGACATGATGACTTGTTGGGAAGATGGTTAAATCTTAGCCTACTACCTAGCTCTGATATCAATTATTGGATGGACCTTGACAATAGAAGGGGGGGTTGAATAGTGTCAATCCCCTTTTATAATTTCTTTTAACTTAATTTTGTCTTAGCTTAATGGAATTGTTCTTTAATGAATGATATGATCACAATTCAATCACAATAATGAAAGCAAGTAAAGAGCAATGCAAACAAATCAATTTATAGTGGTTTGGCCAACCGCCTACTCTACTACCTTGGCTCCTTACCAAGGATTTCTAAACACTACTTTATAGAATGTATGTTTCCCTTTGAATACACTTGAGGACACCCTTCTCCCTCACTTGGAGAACACCTCAATCCTATTCACCTAGGCAAAACACACTTCTACAAAGTTTACCCTAAGTGTTTCCTAGCACACCTAGCAAGCTATCTTAACAAACAAGATTCAATAAATTACAAACTTTGGGAAAGAGCTAATGAAGAAGAAATTTGACCCAAGATTCTTTCCACCGCCTTCTCGTCTTCAACTTGCAACTAGAAGAAGACTTCAATAAAAGCAGCAATGTTGAAGAGAAGAAATCAGCGCCTGATGAAGTCAAACTTGGGAGCAGAAAGGCGCGCGCAGGTGTAGCTCGTATGAAGGCTTTAAGGCTCACTTTAATGCTGCAGCGACATTCGATCGTCTCGTCGGTCGACCCAATGGCTGCAGCGAATCACGCGATAGAGGCCATCTTTAGGTCGGTCGACCGCTACCTTTCTGCCAAATTTTTGCCTCTGTCGGTCGACCGACGCAGCCCAGCTATTTCCCCTTCGCCACATTCGGTCGACCGACTGGTCGACCGAATGGCTTCTGCCAATTTCTTGCGATCTCCGGTCGACCAGTCGGTCGATCGAATGGGCTGCATCGCCATTTTATTGCCTTGATCGGTCGACCGACTGATCGACCGATCCTAGGCTGAGGATGATTAATTCCTTGTATTTTTACATGCCAATTCTAAGGATTTGGTTAGCAAGTTTCAACTTGGATAACCTTATATTTTAGGCATGGGATAAACTATTCTAGGGACATATTACATTAAATCTTCTTGACTTAATCCGGAGCCTTTCTTCAATGATTTCTTCTTCCGTTCTTTTGACGATCTTTTTCGTCGTCTCATTTGAACGGATTAGGCATGCGCATCACAACCTCAACCTGAACTCAGAACTACACACTTGGATTAAATACATGTTTGTTATCATCAAAATAAAGATCAAGGCTTAAGAAAGTCCCTTAAGCCAACAAGCAGCTCCTCCACCCTCCTCCTCGCCTCCATTGTCGCCGCCGACGGCCGCCTCGATGATACTGGATCCGCCGACGGCCTCTCGTACATCTTCGTGCCGTCCCAGCTCATCCACCTGCTCTCGTCTTCTGCGCTGCACAATTTCCACCTCTCTCACCAAAAGGCCCCGTGGAAAGCCGGCCATCGTCTCCCTTCCCTCGCCCGGAGCTCTAGGTTCCTCCTTTTGTCGTTCTTCTTCCTCCTCGTCCTGCTCTGAACCCTCAGTGTAGGCTCCGAGCTCGACCGCCTCCTCCCCTTCTCCCCCCTTCCTTGCTCCACCTCCTCCTCTTCGCAGCAATCGATGTGGGCGGTGGCGGTGACGATGTGAGAAATGTGGAGGGTGAGTTCTGGTGGCAGCTTGATGGAATGGGGTACTAGCCATGCCTTAGCGAGGAGTACCGGGCCGAGAGCGAAGCGGTGCGCAGAAGCTGGCGGAGAAAGTACTTGCTGGCAGTGGTTTCCGGTGGGCTCAACCAGCAGAGGAACCAGATCGTCGATGCTGTGGTGATCGCTGGCATTCTTGGGGCGGCGTTAGTCGTGCCCGTTCTCCAGGTCAATGTCATTTGGGGCGACGAGAGGTAAAGCCTTCTTCCATTCGACATCCCCACTTACTTAAAAATCCCATCTTTGCCTCTGCTGTCTTCTTTTCGCATCATTATTTCTCTTCCCCAGTAGAAGTATCCTGGCTATCTGTGTCCTCCCCATTTTACAATCTCGACTCGCTTATTTTACCCATTTTTTCGATCGATATGCTATTAGATTTCGCGTTCTTTGTTGAAAACTATCGGGTGACGAGGCATCTAATTTTTACATCAATGTTTTCAGTTCGGGCAGCGAGTTCTCTAATATATTCGATTTGGAGCATTTCAAGAAGGTTCTTGCAGATGATGTTAAGATGATCCAGTTTGTATAATACTGTCTGCAAAGATACAAAGATGATCCAGTTTCAAATAAAAACAACATGAGAACCTGCATCATGAATCATAATACAAATCCAAAAGTTCAAACAGTGCCCGCTTGAACAATGCCACTGTGGTTGTAAGTTTAAAGGAGACTTAGATGCTTACTATGTCTGCTTAGATTAAAATAATTATGCTAGGTTGATTTTTAAATTAAATATATTATTTTAATATTTTTTTTGAATACGGATGTGGATACGGATGCGGTGCAGATATCCGTATTTGAAGTGGTGCGGATATGGATATTCATATTCATATCCGTAGCGGATATGGTGCGGATACGGATGTGCGGATATGGGATGTGATGCGGATGCGGATAATGCACTATCCGCACCGTATCCGATCCGTTGCCAGCCCTATACACCATGGTGATTCAACCTGTTTCGGGAATTCTGGATGACATTAGAAGAATCAACCAGGAAAACGCTGAAGTAGGAAATCTTCGGGCTCGAATGTTAGATGGAGATGATGATCATGGTCGAATAGAGGAACATGATGGCATACTGTTATACAAAAGATGAATCATTATTCTAGAACACTAAGCTCTAAGTGTGAGGCTCTTCCGAGAGTATCATGATTCGTTGATAGGAGGACACTTAGGTATTAATCAAACCTACCAACTGATGTCCTCAAATTTCTATTGGAAACATATGCGTCAGGATGTACAAAACTATGTAAGGGAATGCATCTTTGTCAGCACACCAACGCTGAGCAATTAATTCCAGCAATGAAAAAGTGGTTGACGTACTCCTCGAGAATGTATTCAAGCTTCACGGCATACCTAAGTCCATCGTAAGTGACAGGGATAGTCACTTTGTGGGAAAGGTGTGGAAAAAATTGGCTCGCCTATAAGGTACTGAACTCAAGTTTAGCTCAGCTAATCATCCCCAAATGGATGACCAGATGGAGGCCTCGAATCGGTGTTTGGAGATGTATCTTCGGAGTTTTGTGTCCCAAGAACCTAATACCTGGGAAAATTTTCTACCGTGGGCGGAGTATTGGTACAACTCCGCTTATCAGACGTCGGCTGGCATGACGCCCTTCAAGGCACTCTATGGGTGAGATCCACGCACACTGATGAGATATACAAATGGAGCTACAAATAATACCACAATGGCAAGAGAAATGATTCAACATGATAACACTCTCAGACAACTTCGGGTGAATCTTCAAATAGCTCAACACAGGATGAAGATGCGAGCTGATTGATATCAGCGAGAGGTTAATTATGAAGTGGGAGATTGGGTCTTCATCAAACTACATCCATATAGACAACTATCGCTGCGACTCCGCCGATAGCAAAAGTTGAGTCCAAAGTATTTCGGGCCCTTTCGTATTTTGAAGAAGGTAGGAGCAGTAGCTTACAAGCTTAAGCTCCCTCCTTCATTGAAGATCCACCCTTTATTCCATGTGTGGGTTCTGAAGCCCTGTCGAGGCCAACCCGACATTCAAATCACTCCCCTACCTCTGCTACAAATAACCATAGAGAAAGCTTAGGATGAAGGAGCGGAGGCTGGCGCATCCACGTGTTGGCTTTTGATGGTTTTGATGATAACAAACATGGGACTAATAATTTCATTGAGAATATCTTTCAAGTTCCATATCAATTAGCGTTCGACGTCCTAAATCAAAAATATTGGAAGAAATCGAAGATTGACGAGTGCTCCAAGTCGCTTGGATGAGTCCAAAGATCAAGTCAAAAGCTCTTCAAGATGATGCTTGTTGAAAGCCTGAACTCGGAAACCAAGCCCGGAAGAAATAGGCTAAAAAAATAATTTGAGCCTATGTTCGGTTGACTAGGTGATCGACCGAATAGGGTAAGAAAAGAAGGTCCAACCATTTCGATCGACCGAACACTGCCAGAAAATGGTAGTGGGCACTTAGGTCGACCAGTCGGTCAACCGGCAATGGCTGGTTTTGGGCAGTAAGGTTGGCGGTAGACTGACCTGCGAATAGCCGCGATGCAAGATCGCGTCGGTCAACCGAAGATCGTAGATCGGGGATTTGCGTCTGGTGGTCGACCAGTCGGTCGACCGACCAGTCGATCGACCGACCAGAGAGTAAAAGGAGCGATCGATGTTGGCGGTCGAACATTTGGTCGACCGATCATTCGACCAGCGGCCTGTAATGGATAGATTTCTATCCGTTGAACAACCGTTTCTTCAGTAGGGAATAAATATACCCTCATATGATTCTTTTAAGTTCTTCCTTCACTCCTACAGATTTTTATTGAGCATTTAAAAGGAGATTAAAGCCTTCAAAGAGATTGTTTGGAGTGCGCGCTGATTTCTGTCAAGTTCTTCTACAAGAGCACAAGCTCTGCTTCCCTCAAATCTGCTGCAACGAATTTATCTGACGAGTTGAAGGATTGAAGGATTGCAAAAAAGCTTCTTCTATTGGTTTCATTCTTAGCTCTTTTGATTGTAATTTTTAACTGTTAATTGTATCTATTTTCTTTGATTTGGGTTTGTGAAGACCTAGCTATTAGGTCTTATCGTGTGAAGTGGTATCCTTTGTGTAGAAGGAGTAAAGCCACTTGTGTAAACTTAGAGCTTACTAGGATTAGTTCTAGTTGTCCCTTAGGGTTGAGGTGGGAAAGTGCTCTCGGTAGGAAGGTAGGATACTTCCGGGTGTGGAAGTGCCTTCGGTTGGAGAGCGGAGACTTTCTGGTGCAAAGTCCTCGTTGTAAGGGAAACTCTAATTAATCTAGTAAAACCTAGTTTGAAAATCCTAAGTGGATGATTAGGTAGTGGAGCAGGCATTGGGGCCGAACCACTATAAATTGCGTGTTTGCATTATTTTTATTTTATTGTGCTTAAATTGCTAAATCATTTATAAACATCCGCATTTAATCGCATCGAATTGCAAATCGCCTAATCGATCTAAGTAATCGTTTAAAATTGGATTAAGGTAATCGAATTAGTAAACACACTATTCACCCCCCCTCTAGTGTCACCATTTTGCAAACAATTGGTATTAGAGCGGGTCGTAGATTATGATTTCACCATCCCTTCTACAATTTGTCTCAATCTTGAAATGGCTCTAGAGTCGGTAGCGTCTACACCCCTAGGTTCGATGACTCAAACTTTGGTCTTTGGAAATATAGGATGTATACCTTTATAAAGACTAAAGGGTTTGGAGTCTTTAACTTGTTACATTGGGAATTCATTGAACCTAAGGATGATATGTATGCTTGGAGTGAAATGGATAAGAAAATGTTTAAGTATAATGGAGATGTCATGAATTATATTCTTTGCATATTACCAAATGGCATCTTAGAAAAATTCATGCATTGTTCTTTGGCTTTTGATTTATGGGCCTCGTTAAATGTTTTATATGTTTATGCCAAAACCGAAGAAATTGGCACGTTTGATGAAGGTGGTGATGACAATAGTCACACTCCTACTACTAACCTTGGATTTGATGCCCATAGCTCTTCTAGTCAAAGAACTAGCACCAAGAGCTGAAAAAGAAGAGTAATATATCATGCTTGCAAAGAGAAGGGGCATGTGAAGAAAAATTGTCCAAGCATGAAGAACAAAGCAAGGAAGAGGTCAAGTGCTTCCACCTCCACCTCTCACACATTTGAAGCACCCTCTAGCAATGACTATGAAGCTACTTTAAAAGTTTGCCTCATAAGTACCAAAGATGAGGTACACTCTTCTCCTTCTAGTCATAATAATAATGTTAGTACTAGCTCATCTAGTTTATTCAATATGCCATATGAAGAACTAGTTGATGAATGTAAAAAAATGTATGCCGAAAAGATAAGGAAAACAAAATGCTAAAAAAAGAAAATATAATGCTTAATTCTCATTTGCATGAATCCAAACTAGAAAATGAAAAATTGAAATCTAGTTCATTTGATTCATGCCATGATAATGTAGAACTTGAGCTTAAGGACTTGAAACTCAAGAATAACAATTTAGAAAAAGAGAATTGCATGTTAAAATCTCAATTACATGCATTACATAGATCCATGAATGAAATGAAAAGTGAGATTACTTTCTTGAATAAGAAAGTAAATGAATTAAAAAATATTTCGTTTCCTAAGAACACTAGAATGAAAAATGTTTATGTAAAGAATGATAATGTTCATCATCATTCCCATGCTAAGCATTCTAAGAATTGAACCTATGGATACCTAACATGAGTAAATATAAATATGTTCCACAAATATGAATTGAAAATCAGACCTTTAAGTCAACTTGTTGACTTGGGTCAACATGGTTCAAAAGAGGTTTTCATGAATTGACCTCTATTATCATTTTATCCATATCCATATGAATTTTTCACTCTAAGTGCATGAAAATATGTCATACCTATTTCAAACATGTTTATGAAGTTTGGACTTAAAAACAAGTGTCCAAGTCAATTTGTTGACTTGGGTCAAACCTTTTAAGCTTAAGTCCACTAATGTTATCTAGTTATCACATTTCCATCCACACATGAATTTTTAAGATTGAACACCTAGAGTCATATCATGTGTGTCTAAACATGTTTTTCTGAGGTTTACTCAAAATGAGGTCTCTAATATGAGTTTTAACCTAAAACAAGTTTCATTCAATCAAAATATCATGAAATTGCCTAAGTTATCCAAATTTTTCTTACTCATGAAAATTCAAACATTTATCATACAAAATCAATCATGAGTGTATAGAGACATCATTAAAGCATTAATATTCAATCATCATACTAAGATTTTTGTAAAGTTAAATTCATACCTTATTTTTAGAAATTTAATTTCATTTCAAGTTTAACTTAACATGAAGTCTCTAAAGAAAAAATTTAACCTAGTTTAAGTTTCATTCAATCAAGATATCATGAAATTGAGATAAGTTAATAAAAATTTTCTTACTCATGAAGATTCAAATATTTATCATGCATAATCAATCATGAGCATTGAGAAATCATTTAAGCATGAGTATTCAATTATTTTACAAAGATTTTTGCAAAATTAAATTCATACCTTATTTCTTGAAAATTTGCCCAACTTTTCATTTCCTTTTTTATTTTCTTTTAGATAGCATAGCCTTTCAAATTCTTAACTTGCAAGTAGACTTCATTAGTATCATAATAAAATAATATGACTATTAGCAAGCTAACGTACTACATAGCAAGGTTCAATGTAAAGTTTCATTTTAAAATATTAACATATGCTAGATAGTAAAGATTCATTTTAAATGAGTTTTTAAGATATCTAAATGAATCTAAGAAATCTTAAGATGTGAAACATTTGAGGAATAAGATCTCTACCTATGTTTAACTAGTTTGGACTTAAAATAAGGTCTCTAGTATCAACCTAGAGCAAGTTTCATTTGATGGAATTTGCCTAAGTATTAATATTCTACCTACTCATATGAGTTCAAGTGTGTTAACATGGAAATACAATCATGAGTATTGAGACATTATTTAAGCTTAAACATTGAGGTATAATATTAAGATTTGAATTTATCAAGGTTATACCTTATACACGATAATTTGTCAAACTAATTTTTTTCTTCCTAATTAGCCTTCCTAAAACCTTATAACTTGCAAGTAAGCTACACAAATATTTTAGAGAAAATATAGCTACTTAGCAAGCTAACTCAACCAAAAAGCAAAGAGAAGCATTAAGTATCATTATCAAATATTACTTTGCTAAATGGTTTCAAATTCGTTTCAAGGTAAAGTCAAGTGATACCAAAATGAATTTTAAGAGATCAGAAAAATAATATATAAAAAATATGATCTCCAACCCTTCCTATTGGTTGAAAACCGAAAGGCCACAATGTGCCTACGATTTAGAACCGCAAGGTCGCTTAGGCCCATTACAGGCCACCGGAGTCTCCGAAGAGACCGGGAAATCAAAAATCAAAAACATTTTTGAAATATATTAAGAGCGGAGAAAATCAATCAATTTTAAGCATGTGTCATAACTCCAACTTAGATAAAGCAAAGGGATATAGGAGATGATACCGGAATAGTTTTGATGCCCACTTTACCTTTGGCATCAAGGTGATTTGAAGTTGCAACCTCTTGGAGATTTCTCATTAAGATCCAAGGTCAACTTCAATCCTTCAATTTCTTTACCCTTGTGTGGTTCCTCCCCATACAAAAGAGCATGACACCTTTGGTACCCAAATAGCTTTGGGTCCTTGGGGGTTAGAGGGCTTAGAAATCCAAAGTGTCCTAGCAACACTTGGATTTCTCTTTAATGCGCAATCATGGATGGCATGCCCAAATACACCACAACAAAAGCAATGTCCATGAAATTTTTTCTTTTGATTTTTAACATGGACACGAGATTTAATTTTTGAATGCTTGTCATGTGAAACATGATGAGTATGAGCATTCTTAGAAAAACATGATTGAAACTTAGCAAGTTTCACTAAAACTAGTTTAGTTTTGAATGAAACCATGCTAGGTTGATATCTTGACTTAAGGATATAATTTTCATCTCAAACTTGACATACACTCTTTACATAACCATTATGTGGTGTCATAAAAGTTTGAATGAAAACTAAGCATTCTTTGAAAATAACTGAAAAATTATGGAATTGTCATTTGTTCAACAATTGGTATCACCAATTTCAGTTATTTCTAGGAAAATATAGAAAAATCCTTTTTAGATGATTCTTGAAACTACACATTCACTGAAAAATCTAGTTTTATCAGTAAAATTTTTAAAAAGTTTCATCAATAACTGGATTTAAAGTGAATTTTTGAAGTTGGATTTCAAAACACAAAGTACCATCATTCTTGAAACACTAATTTTTCCGATACTTTGATTTTTCTTCAAAATTTCAATAAAAACTCATGTATATCATTTGGATTCCATTTCTAATATCATTCACACAATTTTTTGAGTAAAATCATTCCTAGAAATGATTTTAATATTTTGGATGATAGCTAGGATCCATTTGTTTACATGAAATCAATATAGGATGAAAAATGAACTTTGATTTTTAAATTTATTTTGAGTTCAAACTTGATATATATATTTCAAATGACCATTCAATAATTGGTATCAAATTTTTCATCCAAACATTGGTCTCAAAAATATTTGTCAAAAATATGACTTTGTATAAACTTAAAAGCTTGATTTTTTTAAACTTTAAGTATAGGTTGACCTAAGTCAACAAAGTGAATTAAAAATTTCATCTTAAACCCAAACTTGATTCATAGAGTTACATTATCTCTTGTTTAATGTCTTGATGCCTTAGCTTGAGAAAACATGAGTAGATAACAAAAGATTGAGACTTAGCATTTTCATGTTTTTCATGTTTATTTCAAATGAAAACATGCTAAGTTCATATTTAGATCAAATGACATTAGTTTCACTTCAAACTTGATATACATGATTTAAAATGACTATATCTTTGTATATGAAAGTTTGAATGGAATCTAAAAATGTCATGAAAAAGAAACAATATTTACTTTGAGAAAATATATGATTCAATTTGGCATTCAACTATATAATTTTTGAACATATCATGTATGATCTTGTTGCTCATTAAATTCTTGTTTTCCATCCCTAGGGTTGAGATTGTCATGTTACATGAAAAATCTTTAGAGTGTCAACTTCATGAAAAAATACTTGTCTTTCATCCCTTTGAATAGATGGACCCTTCTTGCCCTTTTTGATTGATGTCAAAAGGGGGAGAAATATATAGTCTAAGGGGGAAAAATGTATAGTTAAAATGAGGAGAAAAGTATAGGTAAAGGGGAGAAAAATATAGGAAATCCATGCATATAGATAGGGTGAGTTTAATTATATAGATATGCATGTTGATAGAGGGAGAAATTCCTTAGTTGATATCCTTCTATGCTTTAATGTATATATTTTCTTAATAATGTTTGTCATCATCAAAAGGAGGAGATTGTTAGCTTTAAGTTTTCAATCTTAGCCTTAATCTCGATTTTTGATAGTTTTGATGATAACAAATATGCGACTAATAATTTCATTGAGAATATCTTTCAGGTTCCATATCAATTAGCGTTCGATGTCCTAGATCGAAAATAACGGAAGAAATCGGAACACTACTAGAAAAATGGTCATCAGCAACGGCTGATGCCGTTGCTGAGCCGTTGCTGAAGCGCATCAGCAACGGCTGAGCCGTTGCAATAGCGCCGTGACAGAAAGTCGCGTTGCTGATGACTTCGCAACGGATCAGCAACGGCCGCTCGGGCCATCGCTCAAAACATTATCAGCAACGGCCGCTCGGGCCGTCGCTAAAACTATTATCAGCAACGGGTTTGCAACAAACCCGGAGCCGTTGCTGATAACATTAATAGCAACGGCCGCTGAGTCCGTAGCAACACCGTTAGTAAAACTCCGTCGCTAAGCCGTTGCTATAGGTCATCAGCAACGGCTTTCGATACACTTTTAGCAACGGCTTTCCCACGGACGCCCGTGGGAAAGCCGTTGCTGATGACGTATACCTGCAACCAGAAAATTTGAAAATTTCAAATTTCCATTGATACATTGATACATTTATCTGATACATAACTCACACACCCATACCCTCATACACACATTCATTCACTCATCACAAACACCTCATACACATTCATTCACACATCACAAACACACCAACATATATACATCAAAACAATTATACTTATATTGATAATTATCCACGATAGTATAAAAACAATTCAAATGCAAAATTGAAGTATCAATATCCAAACAAAATAAGTTAAACAAGTTCAATATCCAAACAAAAAATCTCACGATCAAGATGGAGGATGGTCTGGATTATATGGCGGGGTCTGGAGCGCTTGAGTGTACACCGGCGTGGACTGACTCGAGGACGATGGATTAGATGATGCCGAAGAGATGACTGGTTCGGGATGACCTGACAAGTTGCGTAGCATAGCTTCTATATTCGCCATCGTCTGACTCTGACGCTCCATCATCTCAGTCTGACGCGCGACCGTCTCCTCTAGTGTCCTTATCCTATTACTATGATCATAACTGGATCTAGAGGTGGACGGCCGCTCACCAGCGACCGGAGGGGTCGGTGCCCCAAGTGGCCCTAGTACGGCTCGCGCATGACCACTATCTGCGAAGCCATATACGCGGCCATGGTCCCAGCCACCTGCGGCCTCGACCCACGATGCTGCGTCAAAGTCCTCGGGGGTACCCCCGCGCTGCACCACCGTCTGGCTGTAGGTCTCCTACTCGAGTTTGATTTTTTGTTTAATATTTATCATAAAACTTAAATTATAAATATATAATGAATAATTTAAACAAATATATAATTACCATAATGTATGCAGCGCGGTTGTGGATGTACTCCCCCGTCCCATGTGCTCGACGGTGAGTCCGCTCAAACACCGCCATCGGGGAGGGTCGCTGGACACTCCCGTCATCCGACACCGTCGTCTACATTTACAAAACAAATACATTAATTAGTACACATAATAACAAATAAAATATATAATTAAAAGATATACTTACCATACGGTTTGCGTGCACTGCAAATGCAACAGAGCCACCGGTGTGACGCGCTGCTCCTCCCGACATGCGATTTCTAGCCGCATTCCAAGAAACCTCCTGCCATCGATCCGTCGACCATATCCCCACGAGCTGGTCCCATATATCCGGAGTAATCCAACTGGGGCCGTATCCCCGAGTCTCCGCGATGTTAGTGGTCCCAGCTCGGGCCATCGCTTGGGACCGAGCCTGCCCCAGCTGCCCGTTGTACCTTGCCCGGGAAATAGCCTCCCAGGCAGCGTAAATGAAGGGCCTCTGGTCCTCGGCCCATGTATAGCGAGCCTGCAAAATAATAATATCAGAACCAATATTAATATATCATCATGCATGTAAAAAATAATAATAATACGTGCCTCAAACTCGCGCCATAACATGTCGACGTGCTCGCTAGGCACGTGAGACCACGTAGGCCATGCCACGTGCATGTATCGTCGAATAGTAGAAGAAATGCTCCTCGGCACTTCTTCTTGCTCGAACCTGCACAACAAAAATAAATTTTAATATTATATTATGATATAATGAATTTGTAATGATTCATAATTCATGATATATTACCGCTCCCCAATCACGCTAATCAATCTACGTGACTCTGTGGCTGGTGGAGGCTGCCACCTGTTCGGCCCGCGTGGCCGCCTACGTCTGGATGTACTAGCCTCGGCAGTATCATCGGAATGAGGATCAGCAACAGGTGGATCAGCAGCATGAGTAAGTGCTGGAGTCTCACCGATCGGAGACTCCGAAACTCTCCTGCGTCGATAACCACGACCAGACATATCTGTCGAACAGACATATAATCAGATTATTGTATAAATAGTAGAGATATATTTAATAAAATATATCGTCCATTTGAACAAATGCGGCACGGACATCGGATTTGATCACCCATGCTAACGAAATTTCGATTCGAATAGGCGAAATTGAGGAAGTACGTTACGCCTAATCGAAACTCATTCGTTAAAGCTCCACGATCAAGACATCGGTACATCCAACTTCGATCAGCCGACATGATTCTGTCAATCAATGACAATTTCTTTGGTTAATGTCTTTAGGTGAGATTGTCCTATTCCATTCGGGATTTATGTTATTCGTACTGCACTTACGTTTTTATTTTAACTGTTAACTAATTATTCTAAATTTCGACAGCATCTCCCTACAGTTCTCCGAATACGCATATCATCTGGGCGCGTATCGGAGAACAAGAGAGATATTGCCGAAATTTAGAATAATTAGTTAACAGTTAAAATAAAAACGTAAGTGCAGTACAAATAACTATATTCCCAAATTGTCCAATCAGGGACAATTCAAGAATTGTACGTCGTATAAAAGATCATCTACTTCTTTTACACGAACATACAATTCCCGAACGGATCTAAGGTTTTGCTAAATCATATCCGATCGTCGATGCGTACGTGAAACATATCAACTCGTCGGAGGATGATTATTTTCTAAATGTTTCGAGACAGTTCGAGTCCATATTGGACAATTTTGGGGCGCGTCCGAAGTGGACGATTCCGGCGCGAGTCCGAATTGCACGATTCCGGCGCGCGTCCGAAGTGGACGATTCCGGCGCGCGTCCGAAGTGGATGATTCTGGCGCGAGTCCGAATTGGACGATACCGGCGCGCGTCCGAAGTGGATGATTCCGGCGCGCGTCCGAAGTGGACGATTCCGGCGCGCGTCCGAAGTGGATGATTCCGGCGCGCGTCCGAAATTAATCTAAACCGTAATAATTAATCTAACAAATTAAATAATTAATCTAAACAATTAATTAACAATTATAAAATAATTAATTAACAATTTCAAAATAATAATATATATATATATATTCCGGCGCCGGAGTCCACCCTCCAGCGCCGGCGTACAGTGGTCGGACACACTGTCCGGCCACTGCAGAAGGTCCGGCGGCGGCCATCGGCCGGCCGCCGCCGGCCGAAACCCTAGAAATAGGGTTTCGGTCGGGTGATTCCTGCCGGCCGCAGGGAAGAGACGGCCGCAGGGAGGAGACATACCTGAACAAGTCGGAAGCAGCGGTCGGCGTCGTCGGCGTCGGCAGCAGCGGCAGCAGCGGCGGCGAGTGGCGTCGGCAGGAGCGGCGGCGGCAGCAGCGGGAGGAAGAAGGGTCGGGCGCGAGAGCATGCCCTATATAAACTTATCAGCAACGGCTCACTCGCCCGTTAGAACGTCGTTGCTGATAAGTTATCATCAGCAACGGCTCACTTATCCGTTAGAAAGCCGTTGCTGATAATTAAAATATCAGCAACGGCTCACCTTTCCGTCCGAAAGCCGTTGCTGATAATTAAAATAATCAGCAACGGCTCGGTTGTCCGTTAGAAAGCCGTTGCAGATACAGTTTTCTGCAATGGCTCGAGCGGCCGTAAGAATGTCGTTGCAAATAGCAACGGCTTGAGCGGCCGTCGCTGATAGCCGTTGCTGAAGACGAAGTTTCTAGTAGTGGAAATCGGAAGGACATTGATCGTCGTGCTCAGGTTCATCGCGGAAGTTTATCGAAGATCGACGAGTGTACCAAAGTCGCTTAGATGAATCCAAAGATCAAGTCAAAAGCTCTCCAAGATGATGCTCGTTGAAAGCCTGAACCCGGAAACCAAGCGCGGAAGAAATAGGCTGAAAAAACAATTACAGCCTATGTTCGGTCGACTAGGCGGTCGACCGAATAGGGTAAGAAAAGAAGGTCGACTGAACACTGCCGAAAAATAGCAGTGGGCACTTCGGTCGACCAGTCGATCGACCGACAGTGGCTGGTTTTGGGCAGTAAGGTTGGCGGTCGACCAAGCGGTCGACCGACCTACAAATAGCCGCGACGTAAGATCGCGTCGGTTGACCTACGGGTCGACCGAGATCGCGGATCGGGGATTTGAGTCTAGCGGTCGACCAGTCGGTAGACCAACCAGAGAGTAAAAGGAGCGGTCGATGCTGGCAGTCGAATAGTCGGTTGACCAACCATTAGATGGGCGGCCTGTAACAGATAGTTTTCTATCCGTTGAACAGTCGTTTCTTCAGTAGAGTATAATTATATCCTCATATGATTCTTTTAAGTTCTTGCTTTACTCCTACAGATTTTTATTGAGCATTTAAAAGGAGATTAAAGCCTTCAAAGAGATTGTTTGGAGCACGCGCTGATTTCTACCGAGTTCTTCTACATGCGCACAAACTCTGCTTCCTTCAACTCTGCTGCAATGAATTTATCTGACGAGTTGAAGGATTGAAGGATTGCAAAAGAGCTTCTTCTATTGGTTTCATTCTTAGCTCTTGTGATTGTAATTTTTAACTGTTAATTGTATCTATTTTCTTTGATTTGGGTTTGTGAAGACCTAGCTGTTAGGTCTTGTCGTGTGAAGTGGTATCCTTGGTGTAGAAGGAGTAAAACCATTTGTGTAAACTTAGAGCTTACTAGGATTAGTTCTAGTTGTCCCTTAGGTTGAGGTAGGAAAGTGCTCTCGGTAGGAAGGCGAGATACTTCCGGGTGTGGAAGTGCCTTCGGTTGGAGAGCGGAGATTTTCTGGTGCAAAGTCCTCGTTGTAAGGGAAACTCTAATTAATCTAGTAAAACCTAGTTTGGAAATCCTAAGCGAGGTGCTTAGGTAGTGGAGTAGGCATTGGGGCCGAACCACTATAAATTATGTGTTTACATTGCTTTCATTTTGTTGTGCTTAAATTGCTTAATCATTTATAAGCTCCCGCATTTAATCGCATCGAATTGCAAATCGCCTAATCGATCTAAGTAATCGTTTAAAATTAGATTTAGGCTAATCGAATTAGTAAATATACTATTCACCCCCCTCTAATGTCGCCATTTCACAAACACCACGCCGTCTAGAGACGAAGCTACGGATATAAATGACGACCTTGAGGACTAGGTTCTTACGGCAGATGGGGGTATTGTTATGAACGAAGAACAAATCATAATAATAATACCCATGCCAGCCCAATTGATGGGATGGGCACCATGCAATATCCGCAACGTGCAAAGAGAGCCCCACTGCGATACGACGATTACATCATATCCTGAGGTGGCCCATAACGATTTGTGTAAAGCAAAACAGTAGTGTATAATAACTATTTTGAATTCATCTTCTCTATCTCTTCCTTTCTCTATGTATTCCTCTCTATTTCCTAATTCTCTTAGAACCAAATTTGTTGCGGTGAATCGCACCGTAATAGAAAGTGATGTGCCTAAAATAGCATAATTAAAGGATTAACTTCCATGCTTTATATAATAATAATCACTTAATTAACATTTTATTTAATATCGTGTTATAATGAATATTAATTACATGTCCTCAAAGGAAATCTTTGGTTCAAGCCGCTATACATTTATTTACAGTAAATGAGTCAATAAATTTTTTATAATTTACACATGAGTTATTAAATTTCAATAAATAAGCCTTAATCTGTTTTACAAATTGTAGGCTATTTTTTAAAAAAAATTGCTAGAAATTAGCTGGTTTGCAATTTAACCAGACAGTCGCGATAACCCAATCAGTATTAATTGTATTGTTTGATCAAATTAAATGGAGGAGTTGTCAACTCCCACTACGAGGGAATCAAGGAATAAAGCACCATCAAAGTAAGTGGTCAAGTCTAATATTCTTCCGGCTTTATTTTTGGAGAACAAAACATATGCTCGTGGTTTATTAATTAAATTTATTCCTCGGAGATATTAATAGATGCCACGAAGAAAATATATCTTTCACCGCCACCTTCAGGATATAAAAGATGTTGAATTAATTGATCGATTAAAAATTAAGGTAAATGAAGTTTTGCCAAACCCTACCCAAACGCTACGCTTGACTATGTTTGAATTGAAGATTTTAAAAAATTTAGAAGGATTTCGAAAGGGTACGAAGGAGAAAGAAGTTTGGAGAAGTTTAAAACATCTCGTTTGAATAATTTTTTTTAAATAATTTGGAAAAATTTTAAATTCTTCTTAGAATTCATTTTCAAAACCTCTCGAAATGAAAAATTTTGAAAGAATGTGTAGAGTTAATTAATTAAAAAAATTAAATTATAAAAATATTTCTAAAATAAAATAATATATTATTATAAGCGAGAACACAATGGTCTATCAAATTTTTTCTCTAACCAAATAAAATTTTTAAAATTTTTTCAAAAACCTTCAAATTTTTTTTCCTCCAAAACTCTTTAAACTTTTCCAAATTTTTTTCCTTCAAATTTATTAATCAAAGTTATCCAAATATAACGAAACACCATGTTTAAAGTCTAGCTTTTAAGAAACTTTTATTAAAAACCTTTTTTTTTATTTTTGGTAAAGCAAAGGTAAAAGTCAAGATCAATGATTTCTAACATGTGTATTTGATCACCACCTCAAAGGTGCAAGTACTTCTTTCTATCCTACACAAGGTCCACTAATGATCACCAATAATTCTTCCACACCCACCGAATCTTTTATATACTCCATCTTACTAGCTAGAATAATGAAATGTAAAAACGAAAGGACTTTAGCGAAGATGAAGTTTGATTCTTTTTACCATGAAGGAGAGCCCATTTTACACGGAAGATTGTGAATCAAATTTGTTACTTGTTTTATTCTCAGGTAGGTGGGCTATTTTCCCTTAAATTTTACCTTCATAAGAATTAAGTTTGATTTTGAAAATCAATCCAAATTAAATATTTTTATTGATCTAAAATTTCCCAGCTACATAGTATGCATGTAATAGATCTGGCTTTCGATCTTTTCTACTTTAGATTCGCAAATATTAATAATATGGATCATGTGTTGTCAAATGGCCTTTGGTTTTTAAATGGGCAAGTGTTGCTGCTAGTAGGAGTGATAATTTTATCCGCATTCGCTAACTAAAAATCACATCTATACCGTATCTGATCCATATCCGCAAGTAAAAATAAATATGAATATGGATACAGATTTAGAAAATATATATCCGCACTGATACGGTGCAAATACAGATATATATGATTGTGGATCCGCACCAACTATTCGCGTCTTTGAATTACTATTTTGCCCATATAAGTTATTAATATATATAAGAGCTCTATGATAATTTCATGTCAAGATGAATTTTAAAGTATATTATATATTTATTTTGGATCAATCAATTGGTAATTTTTTAATTTTTTAATTAAATATATTATTTTAATATTTCTTATTAAATACGGTGCGGATACGGATGCGGTGTGGATATCCGCATTTGAAGCGGTGCGGATAAGGATATCCATATTCATATTCGTAGCGGATACGGTGCGGATACATATGTGCGGATATGAGGTGCGATTCGGATACGGATAATGCAGTATCCGCACCGTATCCTATCTGTTGCCAGCCCTAGCTGCTAGTGCCTTGGAAGGCCAATTTACGACCGCTGCCGGAGAAAATTGAATCCATCCATGTTTGGATTCAGCTTCCCGGGCTCCCCATTGAATACTTGCACCGAAAAATATTGATCAGAGTGGCATCAATCATATATAGGGCAGCCAATCAAAGTGGATGAGATCACTGTTATCGGGCTCAGGGCTAAATACGCCAGAATCTCCATTCGGTGGGAATTTAACAAGAAGGTGCCTAGTGGAGTGTGGATTAACAGCTCAATTGGCAAGTTTTGGCAAGCTGTGGCTTTTGAGAATGTATCTAGATTGTGTTTTAACTATGGTAAAATGGGACACGTTGCTGAAAATTATTTGGAGGCTGTTGAAAGCAAAGACAAGTCTATAAAGGTTAACATTATAGAAGAAGAGGTAACAAGGGAGATTCATGATCCTTGGCAAATAGTCAGTAGGAGGAAGAAACCTCCTCCTGGTAGAAAGGAAGTACCAAAATTAAAAGTATCAGCTGCTGTAGCCTCCAAGGGTGCACAAATGTCAAATGATATGATGATGGAAAGACCTAGTCAAAGCTTCCTACATTTGTCTGATAAGAATGGAAATAATAAATAGGAAGTGTCTAACAAAAAATAGATGGCAATCGATCAAAATGAGAACCCATTTAGTAGCCCCAAGATGACAGATTGGCAGAACCTTTAGGATAAGCCAATTGATTTCACAACCTCAAGGTCAGAACCTGTGAAAGTACCTATAGAAGTGAACACAAGTATACAGAAGTTACATAAGAAAATGATAGAAATTTTTGAAATTGTAGTTAATGAAGTTAAAGAAAAAGAGACATGTTTGCAAGAGGAAAGTTATGTTGCTACAACAGTTAACTCACAATCAGGAAACACGAGAAGAATGAAACCTTTCTCTCAGGTCATTCATGCTTCTAGCTTCCCCTTCAACATTAAGCAAAGTAGGGGGAAAAGAGAAGGGTTTCTAATGATCCCAAGGTCATTCCAGATGATGGAGACCCTATGCAGGATCAGAAGAACAAGGAGCCAAATTTGTATTAATGAGGATCCACTCATGGAACATAAGGGGGTCTCAAAGTGGCTGCTTGGGACCACCTGAAAGTCCTAATGGAGATGAATAAGCCCGAAATTGTACTACTTGTGGAATCACACTTGACTGAGGAAAACTCAATGACTTGCATCAGAAAGTTTGGAAGAGACTGGGATGGTACCTTTATAGCGGGAGATGGGGAGGTCAAGCGGCCTAATCCTAGTTTGGAAATGTAGCATTTTTTAAGCAAGAAAAGTCTTTCAATGCAGTCGACTGGTGAATGTAATCATGCTCCCTAAGAATATTAGACCTTGGCTACTGAGTTGTGTTTATGCTAGCAACAGATCATCAGAAAGAATGTTACTATATATGAAACTTCTTGAGTAAGATAGATACTGAGAACTTACCTTGGTTATTTATTGAGGACTTTAACTGTATAAACAGGCAAGAAGATAAAAGAGGAGGCAATCCTTTTGTTTGGGGACAATCAATAAATGATTACAGGGAGCTTTGTATGACAACCGGTCTTATGGAAGTGAGATTTCATGGTAGTAAATACACTTGATGCAATAATAGAACATGGGTAAAAAGGATTTGGGCTAGATTAGATAAGGCCTCATGAATTGGAATTGGCTGAACTTTTATAGTGATAACACAGTACTCCACCTTAGCAAGATTGCTTCAGATCATAAGCCGATCTTACTCACTGCTGATATTGTTAGGGCCAAAAGAAGTCAGACAAAGAACTTTTTCTTTGAACACTACTGGCTTGACTATAAAGAGGTGGAAAATGTGATATCAAATAACTAGTGTTGCAAGGAGGAAAATGTGGATAGTATGACAAGTGTGAGTCTAAGGCTTCTGAAATTAAGCAAAAGCTTGACTAGATGGGCAAAAGAAAGTATTGGTCTAATTGAAAAAGAGCTTAGTACAACCAATGCTGAACTTGAATCTCATGAAAGATTGGATGAGCTAGGCCTTTGCAATGATGAACAAATCAGTAAAATGAGATGGCTCTCGAATAAAGCAATGGCTCTAAAGAGTTAGCTACATATCAAGTGGTGGTCAAAGGCAGTGGCTAAGTGGATGGATGAAAACGATAAGAACACTAAATACTTCCACTGCTTAGCCAAATATAAAAGGAGCGGAAACAAAATTATCAATATAAATTTAGATGAAATTCTGGTTACTGATCCATTGGAAATTGTAAATGCATTTGCAAAATGGTATAAGGACCTTTGGAAGGAAGATATAGTGGAAATCATCTACTCTGATTGGGAATTTGCAAAGACTCTTAAGTGGAAAATGATTTCAAAAAGTAAAAGTGAAAGCCTCTGCAAGGAGTTTAGTGCAGATGAAATTTGGTGTGCAGTGAATAATCTTGGGAGAGGAAAATCACCAAGTCCTGATGGATATAATGTGAAGTTTTTTGTTAAAAATTGGCACATTTTGAAGAACTCAATTGAATTGGCTCCGAAAGAGTTCCATGATACAATAAAAATTCCTAACATGTGGGGGAAAACAAATGTTATCTTTGTTCCTAAAAAAGAAGCACCAAATGAGATTATTGACTATCTGCCAATTGCTTCATGCACTATCACATACAAAATCTTGTCTAAGGTGATTGTAAATAGGCTAAAACCTTATATTAGGAGCCTGATATCCAAGGAACAAAGTGCTTTCATCCAAGGAAGAAGGATGCATGACAACATCCTCATTGCAAGTGAAATAATTAATGTCATCCATAAGTCCAAGAGAAAATACTCCTATATACTGATTAAATTGGACCTAGAGAAGGTATTTGATAGGGTGTCTTGGAAGGCTATGAAGAAAATACTTGAATTCATGAACTTCCCTATGAAAATGGTGCCATGGATCATGGCCTGTCTCAGCTCTACCAAATTCAGATGTTGTGCAAATGGAGTTAAATCTGATTGTTTCCAAAGTTTCAAGGGTGTGAGACAGGGAAACCCCCTCCCCCCCTACCTATTTATCTTAATGCAAGATTTGCTCTCTAAGATTTTAAATGAATACGTGGGTAATGGAGAGATAAAAGGGTCCAGTTATAAGGGGCTTAAGTTGAACCATCTCTTATTTGAAGATGACATCCTGTTGGTTGTTAAAGGAAACAAGGACAACTACAAAAAGGTTCAGAATGCTCTTAGGTTATACTGCAAGTTAACAGATCAAAAAGTTAATATCAAAAAATCAAAGGTCTACTTCCCTAAGGCCTGCAAGGAAAACATAAAGAAAGAAATAATATGTGAGTCTACCCTATGAAGTACCTAGGGACTTTCATTGGGCCACATAAGCTTGATAAGAATCACTAGGAATGCATGATTTCAAAAGCTCTATCCAAGGTTGAAGGTTGGGTTGCGAGGGAGATTTCTCAAGCCGGGAAGGTAGTTCTGCTCAACTCAGTAATGAGTTCTATTCCAATCCCTTCCTTGGCAACCTCATGGTTCAACAACAAGGGTACTATCATTTCAAAAAGTTACATTTGGAGTCAGAAAAAGAACAGTAAGGAATTCCATTTGATAAGCTGGAATAATGTCACATCCAAAAGAAGTAGTGGTGGACTTGGAATTAGAGATTTGGAGGTAGTCAGATACTCTATTCATGCAAAGAGAGTGTGCTCCATTTCTTAAACAAAAACAAATGTTTATGGTCAAGGATACTGTTAGAAAAGTACAGTAACTACCACCCTTGATTTTTCAGTGAATTCAAGAATTTTTCATGGTCATTCAGATGCCTTCACCAAGCTATTCAAAATCTAAGAGAGGGTCTTATAGTCAGAATTGGATCTGGTTCTAATGTGAATATCTGGAAAGACCCATGGCTTTCAAACATACCAATAAATAAGTGGCCTACATTTATCAATATGGACGTCCAAGGTAAATGAGATAGAATTGATCCGCTTCTTAGTGAAGGTGATTGGAACCTTAAGATTATCCTTGACTTATTTGGGGAATTCCATTTCAATGAAATCACTAGTATCCATATCTCAAAGAAGAAAACCAAAGACAGATGGATTTGGAGTTGGGATGAGAAGGGTAAGTTGAAATGCAAATCAGCATATAACTTCATCAAAGAAAGGAATTCAGAAATGATTGTTTCAAAAATAAACTGGAAGGAAGTTTGGAATTTGAGGGTTATTCTAAAAGTTAAAACCTTCATATGCAAAATGCTATAAGGTAGCCTTCTTACCTCTTGTTACCTTGCAAAATTTTGTAGCATAACTCCTTAAAAATGCTTTGTTTGTGACTCTGGAGATGACAACATTAGTCATATATTGATTGATTGTAGCTATGCAAAGAATTATTGGTGTATGGTAGAGCAACAGATGAACTATAAGTTCAAGCACATGAACAAGTGGTCTAAGGGTGAATGGCTCAAAGAATCAGACTCAGCTGACAAGTCCAACAGAGGGTGGTCGCCTGAGGTACTGACAACTTCTTTTTAGAACCTATGGAAAAATAGGAATAGTTGCTGCTTTCAGAAAAAGAAAGTAGGTTTGAACTCCTTGTCTTGTAGGGTAATGGCTGATATAAATTGGACTGATAAGCAGGGGAAAAAGAAGATGACAAAGAGGCCAATTTAGATACAGATAACATAGAAAGTGAGACTAAAGAAAATTACTGTCATGTAATACACTGTGATGCTGCCTGGGTTAATAAAGAGGCTATGGCTGGCTTCGGATACACGATAAAGAACAAACTGGGAACAACCACTGTTAAAGAAAGCAATTCCAGAAAAGTACATTCACCACTAGATGCTGAAATGTGGGCAATTTGGTATGCTATTATTAAAGCCAGAGAACTAAACTTATCAGAGATTAGGTTACTTACTAATAGTATGCAGGCTACCAAGATACTGAATAGAAAAGACAAGCCTCCTTGGTACTTGAATAATCTGGTTTCAGATATCTAGGAGATGGCAAAAAGTTTCAAAGGTTGCTCTTGGAGACATATAAAAAGAAACTTAAATGTGGAAGCCCATTCACTTGCCAAAGAAGGATTTCACATAGGAGAGGGAGCTTTGAAGATTAAGTGCAATATGTAATTTCATACATAATAACACTATTTCAGATATTGATGTCATATCTATAACTAGTAATAGTAATAGTAGTTCTCCTACTCATTTGAACACTTTGGATGCTCATGTAACTGCTTTAGGCAATGTAAATAAAGAAGTAGAAACTCATGGCGGAACATATCTTTACTCTCTTGAATGCGAGGAATGCACGACAAGTTGTCATCTGCTTCTTCTACCCTCTCAATTGAGTAGGGAGTAACTGCCCTCTGAGGTGTTTTTTTTATTAAAAAAAGAGAGTTATGTCAGAGCTTCAAATTGAAGGCACTAAAGGAGTTCTTAAATACAATTGAAAATTTTCCTAGCTAGATTCAATGGAGGATAGAGGTCAAGCAAAGTTAGGGAATCATTTTTTTTTCAAGAAGAAAACATATTTAGAAAGTCATACTACATTCAAGGACCGAGAAAAGAAGGCAGAGGGCCCATGATCGTGCACTCCTTGCCAGTATGTACCTTGCACATAGTCATATTCTTCCTGATAAGTATGCATACTATTGATATTAGAACCAGCTACAATAGTATCAATTACAACTACCTTAGTAGCATCATCTACATATCTATATCCCTCAACATCACTAATTTGAACATTATTTACTCCTATCTCTTTACAGGTTACTGATTTATTTTTATCAGTATCCTCTAGATTACAAAATACTAATAGCTCTTCTTCATTAGAAGTAATTCTATCAACCATATCCAATATTGTGTTTGAGTTGTTTTCAGTATCTTCTCCTTCAAGTAAGTGACCTGCATCATTGACATTCCATCTTTCATGCTTGTCTTCTTCAACTAAATTGTTTCCATCTCTGTCAGAAATGTTTTTATTCATAAACATATTGAACCAAGGTTCAATCTGAACAATCACTGCTTGATTACACTCTTGCAAGTTTGCAGGGTCTTCTACTATAAGATTAAAAGCTCTTCTAACTAACTGATGTGCTGATTGATTCCAGTATATTTCAACATGTTTCCAGTTACATACTCGCATTTCTTTAGCAATCTTTTGGATTTTCTATATTATATTGGCCAGTTCCGATGGAGGTTTGAAAATTCCCTACAATATCTTAACAATTCTGGAGCAATCAGAATAAATAGTTAACTTGCCTATGTTATTCTTCCCCCATATTGTCAAGATCATGCCAAATAACCTTTGCTTACGCATGTAGAGGATTGTCAACAGCTACCTGTGCATAACCCTTTAAACAGATGTTTTCCTGAGCTTTAACAACAAAACCAATACCTGCTTTTACTCCACCACTCCAAGCTGCATCACACAACAGCCTAACTTCAAAAACATTATCTACCTCAATATTTGTTTATGACATGGATATGTGATATATGATGCGTAGCATGAGGACATACATGGAGGGGTCAAGATATGGCCATGGCACATTTATGATATGCATGCAAATGGGATGTTAAGGACCTTGAGGGTCCTAGAGCATTATTATTAGATATGTGGATGTTATTTATTTTCATACTATGGTATTGCATATGTATGTGTTCTGGGTGTGGTTGTGATTGTTCTCTCTCCCTTGGTGGATTTTCGGATCGGGAAGCTCGTCAGCTGCCACACTGACGATCGACCCGGGGTGGCATGGGCGGGAAGCTCGCTGAGCTAGTGTCAAGCTTAGTGACGAACTCGTAGGACCGACGGGTCCCTGGATATTGGACCGATGGATCCCGAACCGAGAAGCTCGTCAGACGCCACCTTGACGATTGACCCGGGTGGCTTGCTTGACGGTAGATGTGCATTTTGGTTATTGCATTTATACTTGTTTGGCGGTGGATATATTTACTGGTTGCTACATTATGTTGATTGATGGTGGTTATGCATATTTGGTATTTCATTATATACGATTATTGATGTATATGTATAATTGTTGCTATATCATGTGTGGGGTAAATATGCATATTTTTTGGTAATTCTTATGAGATATGTGTTTACTTGCTCTTATGCTTATTTACTCGCTGGACTCATGTTATATGGATATGGTGGTTAGAGGATTGATCTACTCACTAAGTCCTAGTTGGACTTACGATTTATTATGTTGTTCTTTTCAGCATCTGAGCATGATCTGAAAGGTATTGGAATGTAGTAACGCGGCTGGTGACGGCAGGGACAACAAATCTCGTGACATGTCGTGGTCGGGGTGTATACCCGAGTCAATAAGGCTTTTATATTTTCTTTTGAGTTGTATGGACTTGAGTTTAGAGTTTATTTCCGCACTTTTGATGTTGAGGGATTCAATTATGTTAACTGAGTTCTTTTTAAAAAAATTTAGACATTTGAAACTATTGAACTATTTGATTGATGGTTTAAAAAAAATATTCAATTTATGTTTTTCGTAAACTGGTTTTATAACTGTTCAGGTTTTATATCTTTATATGGTTGTCTTGGTAGGGTTAGACTTCGGAGTACGTATAGTACTTTGACCAATTATGCTCGGGTTTGGGGTGTGACATCATGAAGTTGTAAGCTAGTATTGAGCTAACTACAAAATTGATTAGAATGCTCTTCCCAGTTTGAGAAATAATGCTGCTTGCCAAAGGCTCCATTTTCTTACTGACTTTCTCAATCAGTTTATTCTGATGCACTTTCCCTAATCTTTTTGGTGCTATCAACGATCCCAAATAGTTCAAAGGGAAGCTTCCGAAACATTAACATATTTTTTGTTTTACTTTTGCATCACTTTTTGCTAGGGAATAAATTTTAGACTTTTGATAGTTCCTTCTGGCTGACAACTTTTTTTTTACCAAGAAAAAAAGAAATCTTATTCCACTACTCAGCATCAGTATAATCCATTTGAACAATTCTAAGGAGATCAGTAGGCCACTGATCCTCCCAATTGAATGAATTATTACATTGAATAACATATTTTACAATCCAATCTGCCGCTTTGTTCCCTTCACGTTGAACATGTTGGAACTTTAAATCCATGTTCCATGCTTTACCGGATTCAACAAGTGTCATGATATCTCGAATTTGATTTTTCACATGTCCGAAAATAGTCGCATTCCCTAAACACATATCAACAACAAGTTTTGAATCAGACTCAATAATAAATTTTTCAAACATTCTATTAATAACAAGAATCATCACATTTTTAATTGCCAAAGCTTCATAAGATATAACATAACTATGATTCTCAATGCTAGCACTTGCAAATATAATATTCCCTTCATGATTTCTACAAATAAAACCAGTTGCATACTTTTGATTTAATTTATTCACAACAGCATCAGTGTTAATCTTAAAAACATCTAATTGAGGGGACACCCAAATTTTCCTAAGATTATTTCTAGATGAATTGTCCTCAGACTTTGGTGAATCAGCATAATTGACCGTAATAGCCAAATTCTTAGTGAATAAAGACAAAACATTAGTTGTAGTTTGTCTAAATACTGCTTGATTCCAAAAATGCCATATACAATACATTGTATTCAGACAAAGAGTTGCATCAATATCCGTCATCGAAGTCGTCCCGGTATTATTTAAAAAATTTGAGTCCGAATACAAAGTATTTAAACCAGCCGGGCCAATCGAAAACCAACCATCAATTAATTTCCAAATATCCTGAGCTACCTCACAGTCCTGAAGAGCATGGCAAATGTTCTCAGGCTGGCTGCTGCAACGGGAACATATAGGATAATTAATGATGTTAAATCTAAATAATCTTTCCGCAGTAGGCAGCCTATTATGAAAATATTTCCATGCGAAATGCTTAACTCTAGGGCCGATCGGGAGATTCCAAATGACACGCCACCGCGGAAGGTTACTTAGAGAAGGGGCATAAGATCGAGTGATGTATTTGTATGTAGATTTAGAACTAACTAGACCATTGTTCTCAATCCACCAACACCATCTATCATCACCGGGATTTATGCCTAGAGTAATCGTAAACACCTTGGGCCCCCTCTAAACCAAAAAGCTGATTTAACAATTCCATATTCCAAGTATTATTACACATTAAATCAACCACAAACATATTTAAATTAAACATATCCATATTAACAAACGTGAGGTTGAACATAATAGGAACATCAAACATCCAAGGATTAGTAAAAACAAATGTATTTAAACTAGAAGAGACAACTTTCTTAAACCCACATTTAATAGCAGAAGAAGCTGCATCACAAATAATCCTCCAACATCTACTAGATTTATATGGATATGTAATTGGCCAAAGATTAAAAGCACCATACTTAGCTTTAACCACATCACACCACAAAGAATCACAATCATTAAGCAATTGAAACACCCTTTTAGCATATAAAGAAAATTGCATATTATTTAGATTTCTAATACCTAGGCCACCAATAGCCTTAGGTTTTAGTAACCTAATCTCAAGCTAGCAAATGTAAACCCTTTTTATCTTTTTTGAACTCCAAAGAAATTTTTTAATGATGGATACCAGTTTAGAAATAAGCTTCTTAGGAAAACAAGTCCAGCCAGAGCATGCAAAGGTACAGAATTTAGAACATAACTAATAAGAGTTTAGAACATAACTAATAAGGAGAACTTTGCCATTTTAGGATAAAGCAGCCCTATTCCAATTATTAACCTTGTTGTGAACCTTATCTATTATAAAATTTAATTCATTAGTGTGCCAAGGTATTTGGTAGGAAAACTACATGTTTTGATGCCTAATTTTGTGCATACTCTATGTCTAGAGGCATTAGATGTCTTACTAATAAAGAAAACCTCAAATTTAGTAAAATTCATATTCTGGTTGGAAAAATTAGCATAACAGTCAAAAATCTTAAGAACAGAGTTAATATATTTATCATTTGCTCTAAAAATAAGAGAATGTCATCTGCGTACATCAAATGATTGACTTTAACCTATTTTTAAGCTTAACGGGAGAAATATTACCCAATTCAACAGCTTTATTTAGCATACAGGACAGAACATGACCAACAATAATATAAAGATACGGGGACAAGGGGTCCCCTTGTCTAATGCCACATGAGGAGTTAAATCTTGAGGATAACAAACATTTGATATTGCAACTGGAAGAAGCAGAAGAGATGCATGTCATCACCCAATTTATAATTTTTTTAGGAAAATTCAACATGCACATAGAATGAAATATGACATTCTAAGAAATCTTGTCATATGCTTTTTCTAAATTAATTTTCATCATTACAATAGGATTCTTACCTTTTGAGTTATAAGCATGATGGATTAACTCTTGAGCTATTAATATATTATCATGAATACATCGATCCGAAATAAAAGCAGACTGATTTTTAGATAACAAGTTGTTGAGTAAGGATTTAATTCTATTGGCTAGTGTCTTAGTGAAAATTCTATAAATCACATTGCACAAAGATATAGGTCTAAAATCCTTAATATGAACTAGATTTTCAATTTTAGGAAGAAACACCAAATTAGTTTCATTTCAAGAATTAGGAATAAAACCAAACTTATGAAAAGCATTAAAAGCATGCATCACAGAGACAGAAATATTTTTCCAGTAGTGTTTAAAAAACTCCTTAGTGAAACCATCTAGGCCCGGACTCTTCCCTAGACCAAGAGTTTTTATTACATTCAAAACTTCATCAGTTGAAAACTCAGCAGTAATATAGGCATGAAAAGAATTATCCATACCACCTAACTCAGGAAAAACATAATTCAAAGAGTCAAAGTTATCTTGAAAATCCCACAATTTTTTATAAAAATCAAAAAAGCATTGAACAATCTCAGTAGATTCAAAAATTAATAGACCTTCAAAATTAATAGCAGAAATGAAGTTTTCCTTTTCCTATACATAATTAGGTGATGATAATACTTGTATTTTTCTCACCTTCTCTAATCCAGTTACCTATGGCTAGGGCACTCCATTTTTGACAAATATGAGAGTTAAGATCATTTGATGTCTTATAAAGGGTAGCTAGCTTACCTAGCCCATCTTCAGATAAGCCACCAGAACAATCTAAATTCTCAAGATCTACAATATGGTACTTCACCTTAGCAAGCCTTCCCTCTAATTTTCCTAAAACATATTTATTCCAAAATGATAATCAACCCCTAAGACACCTGAAATTATGTGAAATCAGATCTAAAGGAGAGGAAAACAACGGAGGGTCATTACACCAAGACTCTTTAATTATATCCTCCACTTCAAAATAATATGCCCAAAACTTTTGAAAGGAAAACCTAAATGCAGACTTCTCTATCTTATCTTGAATATTAATAAGGACATGACATTGATCAGAAATAACCTTATCCAAATGAAAGACCTTAGTACCCCTAAAAATATCAAGCCAGATTGCATTGGCTAAGGCTCTATCGAGCCTAACCAGAATCCTACCAATAGACCTATTGTTACACCAAGTAAACTTTGGACCACAAAATTCTAGGTCAATAAGATCACAATTATCAACACACTCTTTTAAAGCTAGAGCACTATTGGTAAGACAAAAAGGCCTACATCTTAATTTATCATGCTTACTAAGAATACAATTAAAATCTCCACAAATCATCCAGGAAATATTATTAAAGTCCAAATTTCCAATTTCTTTCCAAAAAGCAAGTCTCACAATAGGATTATTATCGGCATACACACCAGCAAAAAGCTATGGATTAGAATCATTATATAAAATCATAGCATTCATGCAATGCTTAGATTTAGAAATAACATGCAACTTAACAACTAAAGAATTCCAAACAAGTAACAATCCATCGGAGGCACCATTAGAAGGAAACACAAAAATACACCAATGTTTACCAAACCATCTAGTAACATTGATGATAGAAAAATCAGAAATATGAGTTTCTTGCAAAAATAACATGTCCAACTTCATACATTTAATATTCATATGAATGAAATTAAACACATCTTTCCTATTCAAACCTCTATAATTCCAACTCAGAATTTTCATCTGATTGACCGGATCACCCACCATCCTAGATTCACTATCCTTCATAGGGACCACATTTTGTCCTCCCCCTCCTCCTCCACGAAAGTTATGGGAAACTTGGTGTACTAAGAAGATGAGGGAGTGAAATTGAGGAAAACATCTAAACTTTTTTTCAACTTAGAATTGTCCTTCCTAGGTCTTCTTTTTTTAGTATTCATTAAACTATCTACCTTAAACAGATTTTTAGCAATATCAGTTCTAGGAGCCTTGGCTTTGCCAATGCAATTTTTGGCTGCTACCTTAGGAGTTTTCTCTACAGAGTCAGTTATCACACTCTTCCCCTTTTGATCAATTTTTTGAAGAGAATGTGTAATTTTCTCAACAAGAGAATCAAACACAGGGTTACTACGTGTAAGATAGTCTTTAGGGATTCTGCCATCTACATCCCCAAACTCAATGAGGATATTTACCAGATCTTCTTTCTGACGGGAGAGGGGACTTTCGTCATTCAGAATTGAACTGGTATCTAAGGTAGGCTCCCAAATATGAAGTTCTTGTAAGTTTTCTATAATACCAACATTATCCTGCTATAAAGTATCATCCTTAGGCAAGTCCTCATCATACTAAAAATACTCTTCAGTTTCTTTAACAACAGCTAGACCTCTATCCAAAGTTTTGCTAGGTCTGACCCTCCTACCTTTCCTATTGACCCTAATCCAAGGCCCATAAATAGTACCAACATTATTATCATCATTCATCAGAATTTTATCAGAATTTTATAAAACATGAATATCACTACCAATCTTGGAATTAGCAGCAAAATTACCAATATCAACACTATCTTTAGCAACCTTACCAGAAGTACAAGAAACTACCTAGTGGCCAAGACAACCACATTAAAAGCAAAATTGCGGAAGCCTTTCATAACGAACACACTAAAACAAACCCATACCTGGCTTACCGATCCAAATGCCCTGTTTCAAAGGTATGGAGAAATCTATTTCAATGCAAATCCTCACAAATTTGCCTCTTTCCCAGAAAAATGATTTATCATCAATTCGTAAAGACTTACCCAAAATACTAGCAATTTTAAACAAGCATTCGTTATTCCAGTATTTTAACGGCAAATCTGGCATCTGAACGCATACAGGGGCAGAAGTTAATTCCTCGATGAGGGCCTGAAAATCAGGTCTAAATGGCTTGAGGATTAACAGCTCCCCCCTAAAGGCCTAGGGGCCATCCGACAAAACCCGTAAAGCAGATTCTTCAGAATCAAAACGAAAAATGAAATACCCATTCTCAGGATCCATACATGTATGCTTAATATCAAAGGATTTCCAAACCGAAAAAGCACATTCCCTCAAGTGAAAATGCAAAGGAGGTTTACGCAAAAAACAACCAATAAGGGAAGAAAACCAAGGTTGTCGGTATTTAGAAAGCTCATATTCTTCGAACTCAACAAAATCCACCGTAGAAGCCTTTATTTTAGATAAAGTTTCAAAAGAGGAAAACTACGACGTACTAGAAGATTTAATTTTAAAGAGGTTTGCCCAAGAAATCGAATCAGAAGCAGGAATATCCGAAGAAAATCGAGAAGTATTAGCAGAAGGGCGGAGTAGAGGTATAACTGCCCGATCTTGACTCAAACTCATCTCAGAAACCAAAGTAATAGATGTAGATCTAGGTTTACCAGATAAGGAGGTAAAGAAGCCGAAGCCATCCGATCTTGAGGAACTCCCACCTTATTGCTGAAAGCTCCCTCAGATGGATCTTGAAACTCCATCGGAACCGTCGGTGTAAAAGATCTAGATCCGGCCCCTCGGCCCCCGGAGGATCACCCAGCGCCTCCTCTGCCCGCCATCGGGCGAGGAAACCCAGAAAGAAAACCAGTTGCCCTTTACCAAACCCTAGCACACTAATATATAGTAGAAAGATTAAAGACGAAAAAGCCTTACTAACTTACCACCTTCAGTCATAGATGCAGGGTCAGAATCGTAAAGGACAAAAGCAACACATGAATCAGTTGTCCCAATTATCAGAGTACCCTTCGCGAGAGAAGATGAAACACCTGGAACGCAGCATCAAGAATCGCTCTCTTTCACATTCTCCAAAGCTCCAATTCAATTATATTATTTTGAAAAATCACTGTGGATCCATGTTAACACCCAAAATTAATGGATACTAGAAGTTGAGCAAAAAAGATAGAAAAATACTATATCCTTCTAGCCTGACAACTTACCGTATACATTAATTGTTTCATGTTCCCTTAACAATAAAGTTGGGGAATCTCAATAGGAGAAGATCACTGCACCATTAACATGAGGGTAAATATTGGAAGCCAAGAGCAAAGTACGTGTGGGTGGAGATATATACTGTGGATCGCAATACAGCGCGTATAACCACTCAGTGGCTAATGGGAGAAGGTTTGGATCGGCAAATGTCAATGTCCAATTCCAATGCAAACTAATGAATGATTGAAAAGGCTTGCATGACGTATATGGGTAAATTATACTGATCTTTTTGAGATTTAATAAAATTATACTGATCTCTCATCTATTTATAATTTTATTTTATAATTCTCTTGAGTTTTATAAAAAATTACACAGATCTTTCATACTAACGAAAATTGTTAGTGAAATATTTGTCATATGCACTGCACATACTTACTAATGGTATTTTTGAAATATTTATAATTTTTTTTTTTTAAATGACAAAATACTTTTATGTCATTTTTATTTTTCTTAAAAAATTTATTTTAAAAATAAAATAATTCATTTCAAATTTTTATTTTTAAAATATTTATTTAATTATTTTATGCACGTATTTTAATTATTTTTCAACAAGGAGCATAAGAGAGAAATCACATTATTAACGGACTCAATTTAACATTGTTAGTTACATGAAAAATGAGTATCACTTGAATAAATAGAGAATATGTTAAAATAATTTATTCATATATATTTTATGGAATCATAGGCGATGCACCGATCTGTCCAGTGGATCTGAGCTGGCAATCTCTGATCTCTACTCGAGGGCAGAAATCGATAGTACAGTGTGTGTGAGGATCATTTCCATGTTCTCTGATAGGGCTGTTCATGGGTCAAACCCGACCCAATGAACCCGAGAACCCGACCCGACCCGAACCAATCGAGTCAGGTCGGGTCGGGTAATTGGGTCGAGTAATTGGGTCGGGTCGGGTCGGGTTTAAATTTTTGAAACCCGATTATAATCGGGTCGGGTCCGAGTTTCAATCTTTAAAACCCGATGACCCGAGACCCGACACGATTACCCGAATTTTATAAATTTTTAAATTATTTTTAAAATATTTATATTAAAAAATATTTATTTTATTATTATTTTAAAATTTTTTAAAAATTATTATTAAAATTTTATTTTTTTACCTAAACGGGTAAACCCGACTACCCGACTCGACCCAACCCGACCTAGGTCGGGTCGGGTTTGAGAGATGAAAAATATTCAACCCGACCCGACCCGATTATATTTGGTCGGGTCGGATCGATTTTTCCCCTAAACTCGACCCGACCCTACCCGTGAACACTCCTATTCTCTGAAGATGAAATCTCGATAGGCGTGTGAAATCGGTGGACCTGATTCAATCCCCGATGAATTCCTACGGTCCTTGTGACATTTGATCAAAGACAAGGTTGCCTCTCAACGTTCAGCGAGTCCCATGCAAATATGCAATGCAATTAAAGGTGCTGAAACTTGACAAGTTAAATTTCAGTCTGATTACATTAATTAATCCCCAATTAAGCACAATGACGCCTCTCATCCTAAAGAGTACAGGCCAATTAGTCTTATGAAATGCTGAAATATGCGATGCCACACTTGGTTTGCGGTCATCAGGCAACATTCTCAAAGGGTCGGTGGATTAGTGATGCCTTCATTAAAGCACATTAATTCTATTATCAATCACTGCCTCTCCTGCGCTCGATTGACTGTTGCAATCAAAGAAAAAGCATTGGATTTAGTTTCTTGGTCTATCTCACAAGTATCCTCTCTACTTTCTACTTCCATAAAATGGATTGAATCAAACAATTCAAGTCCAACAATAAGTCTAGCTGGAATAATCACTAATTGAAGTAGCAGTGGCAAATGCAAAAATTTAATCAAGGAGGATTTAATTTACAGGACATAGAAAAATATCAAATAAAAGTTAGAATGGACACCTCAATTTGACATTGTCAATAAGAATTACAACATGCTACTCTTACAAAATTCTTTTCTATTTTTGATATTTTGGGAATATTCCATAATAGTTTTATTATTAGTACTAATAAATACGTATCTTTCAATGAAAGTTATCAAACAATTATTCAATGACTAGTCTTCCATTCAATTACGTAGACGACTACTAATAAGTTTCATCATTAAAATGCTCTTTTCGCGGTAACAGTAGCAATTAATAATATTAATGACAAATCAAATATCAAATAAATCAATAAAAAAAAGGATAATGAATTTTTTTACTCTTGAACTTTAGTTAAATGTGTGAAAATATTTCTGAAATTTTTTTTGAGTCAAATATGCTCCTAAATCACCAAAATTAGTATGAAAATACCTTTTTGGGACGATAAAATGACGTGACAAACTATGCTAATAGCAACTAATGAAGTTCGACACATCATCAATGAGGTCTAAAAAAAATGACACAAGGGATTTTTTGCCCCTGAATTTTAGCAAACGGTACAGAAATGCTCTTGAACTTTAGCAAAATATGTGAAAATACCCTTGAACTTTAGTAAAAGGTGTGGAAATGCCCTTGAACTTTAGCAAATTAGGATTTACCACTTTGGATGGTTAAAACACGAGTACATAAACTAGGATTTTAACTAGGAAGTTATGCAAACACGGGCAAGACATACTTCGCGAAATCAGACACAAAGCCTCCATCCCACAACTGCAATATCTTCTCCCTTGATCATGACTCATCATGACTCCTTTTGTTAGCTGAATCTAAATTTTGAGAGCTCGTGTTTCTGGATGAGTTTGACATGGACGTTGAGCTTGATGTGTCTGGTAATCGTTCTTTTATTATGAAGGAAGCTAGCTTAGTTGGTGAAATGACCTACACTATAAGGGAGGGTGAATAGTGTGTTTACTAATCTTTTCGTCTAATTCTGATTTTAATCGTTTACTTGATTACTTAGGCAATTAACAAATCAAGTAGCAACCGGAAGCAAAGTAAATATGTTAATTAAATAAACACAAGTAAGAGCAGTGCAAATACGGTGATTTATAGTGGTTCGGCCCCAATGCCTACTCCACTACCTAAACACTCCGCTTAGGATTTTCAAACTAGTTTAACTAGATTAATTAGTTTTCTTACAATGAGGAATTTAAACCGGAGAGTCTCCGCTCTCAAACCGAAGACACTTCCACACCCGAAAGTATCATGTCTTCCTACCGGGAGCACTCTCTCACCTCAACCCAAAGGTCAACTCAACTAATCCTAGCAAACTACGTTTACACCGGTGGAATTAATTCTTAACACCAAGGCAACCACCAATCATTCATGAACTACACTCTACGTCTAACACAAATTCAAATACAATGAAAATAACAATAAAATACAATACTAAATGGAGCAATAAATCAAACAATAAAGTACTTCGCTCTACAACTTAGCTTCCTCTTAATGCCTTTGGTGATGAAAAAATGAAGGAAAGGCTCAATCAAATAGATGAGACATCAAAGCTAGGATTTCCACAAGAGTTGGCTCAATAAAGCTTATGATTGATCAAGATCAAGTTGGAAGACTTCTCATGGCTTGTATTTATAACCCATGAGGGAAGAGAGGCAAAATAGCTCACCCAACGGGCATATTTTTGCACTTTGGCATCGCCCGATCGGTGGCCAGTCGATCGGTCGAGCTACCGGCCACCGACCGGAGCCTTTTGCCAATTTTGAGCCTCGGCTGATCGGTGGCCAACTGAGTTGTTTGCTCGTTTTGTTCGTTTATGAGTTTCGTCTTCGCTAAGTCTTCTTATATAACATTCCTTAACTTCAAGTTAATAACTTTAAAACATGAATGCTATATAAGGATTACCCTCCATTTGGATTCAATAAAAATATCTAGAAAATCAAAATCCTTAAGAATCAAAATCTAACTTTTGGAGTCTAGTACAAATTTTTGAAAACCAAAAATTTTATAATCTCCCGTGTCAAATATGAATCGGTTAAAGACTTCTAAAAATTCCTTAAAAATATATCGTTATCTAGTTTTTACCTAAGGAATAATTAACTGGACTTTTGGTGCCAAGAAAATATCTAAGTTATATAGCCCTCCAAGTTGCTCCCTAGGCATAGTGATTTTCAGGGCCGTTTTTTGATTTTTTAAGTTTTGGGATTCGGATTTGATTTTTGGGTTTTTATGCATCAAATAGAGGATTTACATCACATGCTACACACCATAAACCTAAACTCTATCTTCCTGACGAAATCCAAGCATTGACGACCGTCCTTGCCGATTTCTCCGATTTTTCCAATCGAGGGTGACGCACGCTAACCGATATGGAATATGAAAATATTTCTTCATGAATACATTAGTTCCATGTTTGTTATCATCAAAATCGAGATTAAGACCAAGGTTGAAAACCTTGGGCTAACAAACTTTAGATGGTAATAATGGCAGTTGAGGGTTTAAGGAAGTTACCAGGGTTAAAATCCCAGATTGGGTGCCACTTAGGATGGGTTTGGATGCCACATATGAACTGATTTAGAGTTTTTTTTTTACAACTCATTAAGGACGTGTCTGCTTTCATTGGTTGTCATTAGCACCGTTTGTCATGTCACTTTACGGTCCTAAAAAAGGGCATTTCCGTACTAATTTTGATGGTTTAGAGATATATTGGGCTCAAAAAAAAAAGGGGGCATTTTCGCTCCTTTTGCTAAAGTTCAGGGCAAGAAAACCCCTTATATTATTTTTTTACAGCTCATTGATGACGTATCATGCTCTCGTTGGTTGTCGTTAGCACCGTTTGTCACATCACTTCATCGTCACAAAAAGAGCATTTTCGCATTAGTTTTGGTAGTTTGGGGGCATATTGGGCTCAAAAAAATTTCTAGGAGCATTTTCACACATTTTACTAAAGTTCAAGGGTAAAACAAACCCTTATCCCATAAAAAAGTAATATGTTTTCTTATAGCATCCATCTTCTGTATGAGTCGTCTAATTCCTACCACATCTGAGAATTTGTTGTCCATCTACACATCATAAATGAAGTTTTCTATTTGAGTACCAAGTTCAACTAGAGCAACTAGAGAGAAATCTCTAATAGATAAAATTCCGCAACTTGGACCAATTTGCATGTAGTGTTGGCCTAAGGTTCAACCTTGGTTTCAATCTTGGTTTTGATTATAACAAACAAGGAACTAATATTTTCATTAAGAAAAAAAATTAGCTTTGATGTTGATAAGCACACGACGTCTACGATCAAAAAGATCGAAACGAAATCAGTAAACCCAAAGAGGATGTTAATCGATGCTCGAAAGTCAAACAAACTTTGAAAAATATATTTTGGGTTAAAATCATGTTGTAGTCCTCGAGATGCTTGATGATAAAGTTAAAAACCAAACCCAAAGCCTTAAAAGTGGAACCGATCGAACTCGAATATGTGTCGAAACTCCTTACTAGGTAGCTTCGGTCACATGCTCAGTCAACTGTCGGTCCACCGATCATCGACTGGTCTAAGATCAGCGAGGCCAACGATTATTTTTTCGATTGTTACGATTTGTTTATCTGAGTCTCTTTCTGTAGAATCCTACATATGTTGGGATTCAAGCAAGAAAATGGTAGAAGCGACAGAAAGTAAATTTCAAAAAATTTCCTTTATCCCAAACCAGTGATCCCTTGAAAAGAATTGGAACTTGGCAGAAAAGGAGGGGGGTAGAAACTATACCTTTGATGACAAGGTTGAGAATGAGTGTTTTGATCCCCAAGGAAGGCACGCACGTTCAGGCCTTCCAACGATGATACACACCAAGATCCTCGTGACTCTGAGAAAACACTATTTCTCTTTTTAGCCCGTCGTGGTTCTATAGAACTTCGGCCTTCACCCAGGCACAAGAAGAAAGAGGGGTCGACCCTTCACCAAGATTCGACCCGAAGAACAAGAGATCGGCTAAAAGAATTAACCGAAAAGGGACAACACTTTGTACTTCAAAATTTCAGCTCCAAGGAAATAGAGCTCCTCCTAGGTGTGGCTGCCCTTCAAACGAGGAAGAAGAGGCCGAACAACTCCTAGATACAGCCCTTCTCTCCTTGAGGTGGATGTAAGTCAAATGACCTACACTAGAGGGAGGATGAAGATTGTCTTGTCTAAAACTTAAGTCTAATTTCCGCCTTTAGTCAATTTTGGTTACTTAGGAAAATTTACAATTCAATGAATAAATGCAGAAGCGAGTGAATATCGCAATTAAACACACAATCAAGAGAGCAATGTAAACACTATAACTTATCAACACTTTGATACTCGGTGAACTTATCAAGTTAGGCAAAGTAGGTGTTTTAGCAATATGATAATCTATAAGTAAGACAAGCTAATAACACACAAAATAGCAATGCTAACAAGATAAATTTATAGTGATTCGGGATTCTTCCCTAGTCCACTACCTAAGCATCCCGCTTAGGATTTCCAATTTAGCTTTACTAGATTAAATTTATTTTCTAGGCAAAACATAATTCTACAAAGAAAACCCAAAGTGTTTACACTAGCACACATAGTAAGCTAATCAATAAAAACCAAGTTCCAGTAACAAGAAAAAATACAATGAAAAGTGCTAAAGAGTAAACCACAACAAAGAGCTCTTTTCCAAGCCTACGATGCCTCCAACTCCACAAGACGTTGAGATCGAATCGAAGCTGAAGTTGAGGAAAGATGAGTGCTTGAGAGAAGTTGTCGATCGGAGAAGCAAGCGTGAGCAAATCAAGCTTAGAAGGCACAAATCACACTTTAGAAGCTTATCTCAATCATTAAGAGAGTTTAATGAAGGTTGGTGAGGGGTATTTATAACCCCTCCCACGGAACGGCTCTTCAACGGGCATTTTTCGCCCGTTGGAGGCCGACCGATCGCTTGTTGGTCGATCGTCGGTCGACCGACCGATAGACCGTTGGCGTTCTGCCCTTCTGCCGCTATGTTCGGTCGACTGAATGGTCAACCGACTTCATCGCGTTTTAATTCCTTTGTTGTTCGGTCGATCGAATTAACCACTATCAGATTTTGGCCTTGTTCGATCGACCGACCGGTCGACCGAAGTAGCCACTGCCAGAATTCGGCCTTGTTCGATCGAACGACCAATCGACCGAAGTGGCTACTGCCATTTTCCTACCTTGTTCGATTGACCGATCGATCGATCGAACCTGGACTGAGGCTAATTTTTACATTTGCTCTGTTACACGCTTTTTTATGGGTTTTGTTATCAAATTTTGACTTGGATAACGTTACAGATAGGCTTGGGATGAGATCCTAGGGATATATTATAAGGAATCTACTTAATCTGCATCCGAGTCTTTCTTGACAATTTTTGCGATTCTTCAAGCGAAGTTCGCGTGCTTATCTCAACATCAACCTGAACTCAAAACTACACACACATATATTAAATACATATTTGTTATCATCAAAATAGAGATCGAAGCCTAGGGGGAATCTTTGGGCCAACAGACACTTCTACACCCGAAAATCTCTGCCTTCTTACCGAAAGTACTCTCACACCTCAAACTCTAAAGGACAACAATCCTAGTAAACTAACTAGAGTGTCGAAAGTACTCTCAACCAAGGCTACCACCCAATCAAACAAACCTAGCAACCTAGGTTTTCACAACTTGTAATATAATAGAAATAAACACAAAATATAAGTATAAATGAAGCAATAATCCAAAAAATAGAGTAGTTAGCTCCAAAACAAGATCCTAGCTTCCTCTTAATGCCTTTGAAGATGAAACAATGGGTTGAAGGCTCAATCAATGAGGTAGATGTAATGACCACAATTTTAATAATTATATATGTCCTTGAGCAAGGGATCGTAGGCTCGAGTTAGCGTGGACTGGTGGAGAGCTTCAGGATTAAAACTAGGTAAGCGATTAATGTAGAAAAATTTAGGAAAATTTTATTTGCTATATTTCTATGATTTGGCATGCTAGGATGACAGAGGGCCTCGAGTCGAGTCTAGCGGATCAATAGGAACTCAAATCGGAGTTAGAACGGATTAGATATGGATTTTATAAGTCAATTCACTTAAGTGGGGGTATTTTGGTAAATTGGGCCCAACCATGACCCATAAATTGCCACCTGGGGCGCGCGGCCATGGGTTTAGCCGCACGCCACCCAAGGCAAAGAGAGGAGAGAGAGAGAGGGTGACGTGGGAGAGAGGAGGAGCCGCTTGGAGCCAGAATTCCGCGAGTTCGTCGGCGCCAATTGTAGGAAGATCCTTAGCACCTTTTTCCTTTCGATTTCTTCCTATAGGTGTGTGGATTAATCCTCTTTCCCTCATATTCTTTCTCATGCTGCCGCCCCTATGTCATGGGGTTTTCGTCAGATTTTTGTGGGTTTTCTCGTATCGAATTTGATAATTGGATTAAGGAATTTCTCGTCGTCGTCGTGGATTCATCGGATCGAAGTGGGTGTGCCGCCCCTCCCTAAGGGGTTCCTTATGAACCCTAAGGGGTGGTTGGCCATAATTAAATATGTTAGGTGTTATTGAAATAATTTTTGCACATAGGGATTACACTCTAAGGGTTTTCACATTATTTATTAGATGTTGAATAAGAGTAGAGACCTACAATTAGGGAAAACAATGACCTAGGGACACCTAGAGACATTGGAGGCTTAGGATGATACTCGGTTGGGTCGACCTACGGAGTACCCATAGAGGCCGAACCCCCCTTTTGCCTTTAGGGCATTCGAGTGAGGGGGTAGGTCGACCTAGGATATGCAGCTAGGGGTCACAAGGGTGGGAGACATATCGTGTAGGTGTGTTTCGATATAATACTTGTTTAAAGGTCACTCATGCTTGATATTTATTTACTTACATGTGATTTTATGTTAACGCGTGCTTATGTCGGATACTCATGTTGATATGCGTGTTGGATATGTTGAATTGGTATTCATAGCTTGTTTATTTATATTTCATAATCTTGAGGCATGAGCACTATTGTTATAAGCATGTGAGTCATGATAAATGGCATGAGGATATGGAGGGCCGATGTATGTCTTTAGCTTACCTCTAATATACCTGCGATGTGATGTGCACTTTCTTATATATTTATGTTGCTATATGCATGTGTGATGTGGTTGGTGCATGATTCTTGGAAGCCTCACCGGTGAGAGGAGGGTATGCCCCAAAGAGACGGTGTTGGCATCATTCCGGAAGTCCAGCCGGTGAGGGGAGATCATATCCAAAGAGACGGTCCGGAGACCCGATCGGTGAGGGGAACGTATGCCCCAAATAGACGGATCGAAAAAGTCTGTGTCGGTAAGGGGAGGACATGCTCCGAAGAGACGACATTGGATTGGGTGATAGCTCGGAGGCCACACCGCCTACCTACCCTATGTGACTATGTGGGACCGACGATTCCGGAGGCATTCATGTGATTGAGATGAGGCATTTGACTTGCATATATTTACTTGGTGATATATCTATGGACGGTTGTTCTTTATGTACAGGAGAGTAGGCATACTTGATGTTATTTATTTCTTGAGTTATGCTTATTATCATATGCCTGCTTTAATGTTGGATTTCATGAGGTTGATTATGATTGATTGAGGACTGATCTGCCCAGTAAGTCCTAGTTGGACTTACCCTCTCATCATGTTGTTTTTCAACACTTGAGCGGAATCAGAGAGGTACTGGAGTGCAGTAGCGCGGTTGATGGCGGCAGGGCAACGGGTCCCGTGACATATCGTGGTCGAGGGGATACTAGAGTCGAGTCATGTTTTACTTTTGAGTTGTTGAGTCATGTAGACTTGGGTTATAAGTTTATGTAGTTTCTTTTATGTTGAGGTGTCACAATTTAGTTAATTAAAGTTTTGAAATTGATTTGAAAATATAGACATTTATTGAGTAGGTAGTTTAAGTTTTGGAATTTAATGTCTTTTCTAAATCTTTTGAAATGTTTAAAAATGTTCAGGATTAGTTAAGTTGAATTTCTTATTTGTTTTGGGTTAGGTTTCAGGGTACATGGTGTTGGATAGACCTTGACACTACAAGGGAGGTTGAATAGTGTCAATCCCCTTTTTAAATTTCTCTTAACTTAATTTTGTCTTAGCATATTGGAATTGTTCTTTAAAGAATGATATGATGACAATTCAATCACAATAATGAAAGCAAGTAAAGAGCAATGCAAACAAATCAATTTATAGTGGTTCGGTCAACTGCCTACTCCACTACCTTGGCTCCTTACCAAGGATTTCTAAACACTACTATATAGAATGTATGTTTTCCTTTGAATACACTTGAGGACACCCTTCTCCCTCACTTGGAGAATACCTCAATCCTATTCACCTAGGCAAAACACACATCTACAAAGTTTACCCTAAGTATTTCCTAGCACACCTAGCAAGCTATCTTAACAAGAAAACAAGATTCAATAAATTACAAACTTTGGGAAAGAGCTAGTGAAGAAAGAATTAGACTCAAGCTTCTTTCCACTGCCTTCTCGTCTTCAACTTTCAACTGGAAGAAGACTTCAGTGAACGCAGCAAGGTTGAAGAGAAGAGATCAGCGCCTGATGAAGTCGAAATTGGGAGCAGAGAGGCGCGCGCAGGTGTAGCTCGTATGAAAACTTTAAGACTCACTCTTAATGCTCAAATAAGTTTTGCAAAAGTGTTTAATGAAGTTTGGTGAGGGGTATTTATAATCCCTCAGCCGAACGACCGTTCAACGGATAAAAAATCGATCGTTGAAGCCGTTCGGTCGCAAGTCCGGTCGATCGGTCGGTCAATCGACGGATCGACCGCTGCAGCAGAGAGAGGTCGGTCGACCGACGGGTCAACCGCCAACATTTACTTCGACATTTGGTCGACCGAATTACTGCAGCGAATGACGCGATAGAAGCTACTTTTCTACCAAATTTTTGCCTCTGACGCTATTTGCCCTTCTCTATATTCGATCAACCCAATGGCTTTTGCCAATTTCTTGCGATCTTCGGTCGACCTATTGGGCAGCATTGCCATTTTATTGCCTTGATCGGTCGACCGATCCCAGGCTGAGGATGATTAATTCCTTGTATTTTTACATGCCAATTCTAAGGGTTTGGTTACCAATTTTCAACTTGGATAAACTTACATTTTAGGCTTGGGATAAACTATTCTAGGGACATATTACATTAAATCTTCTTGACTTAATCCAGAGCCTTTCTTCAATGATTTCTTCTTTCGTTCTTTGACGATCTTTTCCGTCGTCTCGTTTGAACGGATTAGGAATGCGTATCGCAACCTCAACCTGAACTCAAAACTACACACTTGGATTAAATACATATTTGTTATCATCAAAATAAAGATCGAGGCTTAAGAGAGACCCTTAAACCAACAATCTCCCCCTTTTTGATGATGACAAACATAATATTAAATTTTAAGAAAATTACCAGCATTTGTGAGTTTGAGTTAAGACATTCAACTTTCTTACTTAGCCTATACATCCAACTTCTTATAACTCAACCTATGCTCCCCCTATCAATGTGCATGTTCAAATTATCTATAACTTGACCTATGCTCCCCCTACCATTGTGCATGTCATTTTTAACTCCCCCTAACTATCTCTCTTGCCCTTAACTATAAAACTCACACTACCTATATGTATCGTGAAAACCAAGTGTGACATTTCTTTTTCTCCCCATTTTGACATCAATCAAAAAGGGTAAGAATCAAGGTACAATTAATGAGATTTCATCATAAAGCCAAAAAACTGAGAAAGCCACAAAAACCAAGTATCATCTACCACTATAGTCCTTCCCATCAATGTAAGCCTATAGAAGGCAAACATCAATAGGTCGCAAAGCCGCACTACATATCAATACATAAGTGTGATGACACTTTTATAGAATGCAAGTTTTGAAATCTTGTAAAATTTTCTTTAATCACAAGGTAAAGCACAAATTCCTAGTTGCATCCTTAAGTTTGTGAAACTCTTTTCAACTAAGGGTTTTGTAAATATATCGGTAAGTTATTTATCGGTGGATACAAATTCTACCGATATGTTTCCCTTAACTACATTATCCCTAAGAAAATGATATCTCAAATCAATATGCTTAGTTCTAGAATGTAAGATAGGATTTTTGGTTAAATTAATTGCACTAGTGTTATCACAATGTATAGGTATGCAAGAATACCTAAGTCCATAGTCTAAAAGGGTTTGTTAATTTCATCCAAAGGACTTGCGCACAACAACTAGCCTCGGCGATGTATTCCGCTTCGGTAGTTGAAAGCGCAACCGAATTTTGTTTCTTTGAGAACCAAGAAACAAGACTCGCTTCTAAGAATTAACAACACCCACTAGTGCTTTTCCTATCTACCTTACATCCGGTAAATCAGCGTCTGAAAAACTGATTAAATCAAATGATGCATGACATGGATACCATAATCCTAAGTCAATCGTACCCTTTAGATATCTCAATAGATGTTTTACCGCGCTTAAATGAGACATCTTAGGACACGATTGAAACCTAGCACATAAACATACGCTAAACATGATATCGGGTCTACTTGCGATTAAATAAAGGAGACTACCGATCATATCTCGATATCGTTTTTGGTCCACTTTAATCCCCTCTTCATCTTTGTCAAGCTTGATGGATGAGCTCATAGGTGTAGAAACTATCTTGGTTTCATTCATTCCAAATCTTTTGATGAGCTCCTTTGTGTACTTAGCTTGATTGATGAAGATTCCTTTGGTGGTTTGCTTGATTTGGAGACCAAGCATGAAGGAGAGTTCCCCCATCATACTCATCTCAAATTCATCCTGCATGCACTTAGCAAACCACTCACAAATCATTTCAATAATGGCACCAAAAATTATATCATCAACATATATTTGAACTAATAATATGTCATTTTCATGGTGCTTAATGAAAAGTGAGACATCCGCTTTTCCTATATCAAAACCTTGTTCAATTAGAAAAATAGAAAGTCTTTCATACCAGGCCCTAGGGGCTTGTTTTAAACCATATAAAGTCTTTTTAAGTTTGAAAATATGATTAGTAAACTCAAAGCTTTCAAAATCAGGGGGTTGTTCAACATAAACTTTTTCATTTATAAAACCATTTAAAAATGCACTTTTCACATCCATTTGAAAGAGTTTAAAGCCCTTAAATCTAGCAAATGCTAAAAGCATCCTAATTACTTCTAATCTAGCTACGGGAGCATATGTTTCATTATAGTCTATTCCTTCTTATTGGTTGTACCCTTGTGCCACTAGCCTAGCTTTATTTCTAATGACTAGTCTTTCTTCATCTAGTTTATTCCTAAATACTCACTTGGTTCCAATTATGGTTTGATCACTAGGTCTAGGCACTAAGTTCCATACATTATTTCTATCAAATTGGTTGAGTTCTTCTTGCATGGCTAATACCCAAAACTCATCTTCTATGGCTTCCTTAATATTTTTAGGCTCTACTTGAGAAACAAAAGCTACATATTGACATAAATTTTTCAGTTTAGAGCGTCTTACCACTCCTATTGAAGGCTCTCTAATGACTTGGTCCATTAGATGATCTCTTACCAATCGGTATCCCTTGGGGAGAGATGGTAGAGCTTCTTCTTCTTCACCTTCAAATTGAGGTTGACTTGAGGATGGAGGTTCTTCATGTTGGGTCTCCTCATTATCTTCATCCTCCACTTTCTTATCATGAAGTGTGAGATCCTCAAGCTCCTCACCTACATTCACAATCTTGACATTTATTGAAGAATCATTAGTTTTATTAAAAGTCACATGCATAGATTCTTCAACGATCATAGTTCTATGGTTATAAACTCTATAAGCCTTAGAACTAGTGGAGTAGCATAGGAAAATTCCTTCCGGATTTAGAATCAAATTTTTCTAAATTCTCCTTAGTATTTAAAATAAAGCATTTACATCCAAAAATATGAAAATATCCCACATTTGGGATTTTACCATTCCAAAGCTCAAAAGGTATTTTCTTGATTTTTGGTCTTAATAAAACACGATTAAGAACATAACAAGAAGTATTTATGGCTTCGGCCCAAAAATATTTAGGCAAATTATTTTCGCACAACATGGTCCTAGCCATTTCTTGTAGGGTTCTATTCTTCCTCTCAACCACCTCATTTTGTTGAGGGGTCCTAGGGGAAGAAAAGGTATGTTGAATACCTAAATCATCACAAACCTCGAATTTTTTTTTATTTTTAAACTCTCCTCCATTGTCACTCCTAATTTTCAAAATACAAACTCATTTTTCATTTAAAATCATTTTTGCAAATTTTTTGAAAAACTCAAATGTTTCATTTTTCTTTGCCAAAAAGAAAACCCATGTAAATCTCGAAAAATCATCAACTAAAATATAGCAATAAAGCTTTCCACCTAGACTAGCTACATCACATGGACCAAAGAGATCCATGTGTACAAGCTCTAGAATTTTAGATGTACTAACTTGATTAATACTATGGAATGAAGACTTTACTTGCTTACCTAGTTGACATGCATCACAAAGTTTATCTTTTTCAAACTTTATCTTAGGTAAGCCTTTTACTAAGTCTTTTCTAGATATCTCTTGGATGAGACTCATGCTAGCATGTCCTAGTCTTCTATGCCACAACCAAGAATCATTTTCCATGGCTACTAAGCATCTAACGTGAGGATTGGGCAAGACATTTAATTCTAGGATATATACATTTTCTTGCCTATATCCTATGAACATGATATCGTTTGAAGGTGTACTTCTAATAATGCATTTAGATACTTTAAATATAAATATGTACCCATTATCACATAGTTGAGATATACTAATCAAATTATGTTTTAAACCATCAACTAATAAAACATTTTTGATACATGGGTAAAGGAGTATACCTATTTCACCAATGCCAACAATCTTACCTTTGGCATTTTCTCCAAATGTGATATTTTCACCATCTTTACTTGATAGGGTTGCGAACAAGTTGATATCTCCCATCATGTTCTTCAAGCAACCACTACTTGATTGAGGATGCTTCTCCACCTACAAAAAGAGAAGACACTTTCTTAGGTACCCAAATTTCCTTGGGTCCTTGAGTGTTAGTCACTTTTGGAACTCATGTGAATCTTGCATGTGGGTTCCTCCTTAATGCACAATCTTTGGTCATATGGCCAAAAATACCACAATAAAAATAATTACCATGAAATTTTCTTTGTGTGTGTGTGTGAGCATGAGAGTGTGATGAGTTCTTTTCATTGACAACTTTTGGCTAGACATTTTGAATAGTTGTCATTTTTTCATTGAGCATGCGAAGTTCTTTCTTTAACGTTAGCATGCTATCATTTAAATGCTCTATTGTATCACATAAGTACTTATTTTCTTTTTCTAATTTTTCATTATCTATTTCTAGGTCCTTGTTAGCCTTTTCTAGGGTGCACTTTTCTTCCTTAAGGTTTTCTACTTCTTTCCTAAGATCATTGCAAGAAAGTATTAATCTATCATTTTTAATTTCCAAGGACCTATTGTCCTTTTAAGGTCCTTAAATTTTCTCCTAATTACAATAAACTCATCATGCATTTGCTCAAATTCAATTTGTAATTCTTCTTGGGTAAATGAATTTTCACCAAAATTAAATCTTACCTCATCTTCCTTTGTCATCAAGCAAAGGTTGACTTTTTCACTTCTTGCCTCTTCTTCACTTGATGAGGCCTCGCTTTCGTCCCATGTAGCCATCATTGCCTTCTTCTTCTTTTTGTACTTTTCTCTCTTGTAAGGGTTCGAGGTAGTGGCCATCTTTAGAAGCGGGAAACCTTTCCTTAGGTGCCCCGACTTGTTGCAATTGTAGCACGTGTAGCCACTTCTTCCTTTTCTCACGCCTCCCTTCATGAAGCCCATGAACCTTCTTGCAAGCATCACCATTTCTTCAAGGTCATCCGTCTCTTCGGCTCGATGGGATGCTTTCAAGGCAATGGTCTTGCCTTTTGGAGCCTCTTCTTCTTGATATTGCTTCATGTGGGTCTCATGTGTCATGAGAGACCCAATGAGATCGGTGATCTTCAATTGGTTCAAGTCCTTGGCTTCCATGATGGCCGTCACCTTGGATTCCCAAGATTTTGGAAGAGAACGAAGGAGTTTCCTTACCTTCTCCTCTTCCCTTATCTCCCTGCCAAGGTTAGCTAAGTCATTCATAATATTTTGAAACCTAGCATGCATGGCATCAATAGACTCATGTGAAAGCATTTTAAACATTTCATAGTCATGCATGAGTAAATTGATTTTGGATTCTTTTACTTGCGAAGTCCCTTCATGGGTGGTCTCTATGACCTTCCATACTTGGTATGCGGACTTGCATATAGAGATCCTATTGAATTCATTAATTGATAGACCGCAATATAGAGCATTGACGGCCTTGGCATTTGCATTAAATAACCTAACTTCCTCTTGGTCCCATTTATCCATGTCCTTATCGAGTTGTTTATACTCTACTAGGATCATCCTCCATACATCCATGCCTAAGGATTGAAGGAAGCCATTCATGCGAATCTTCCAATAGGCATAGTTGTTCCCATCGAATAGTGGAGTGTTAGTAGAGGACCCTTGAGCTAGTTGAATTTCACTAGACATGATGACTTGTTGAGAAGATGGTTAAATCTTAGCCTACAACCTAGCTCTGATACCAATTGTTGGATGGACCTTAACACTAGAAGGGGGGTTGAATAGTGTCAATCCCCTTTTTAAATTTCTTTTAACTTAATTGTTGGCTTTAGGTTTCCACCTTAGCCTTAATCTCGATCTTGATGGTTTTGATGATAATAAACATGGAACTAATGATTTCATTGAGAATATCTTTCAGGTTCCATATCGACTAGCGTTCGATGTTCTCAATTGGATAAATCGGATAAATCGCGAAATCGGAAGAACATTGATCGTCGCGCTCGGGTTCGTCGCGGAAGTTTCCCGAAGATCGACGAGTGCACCAAAGTCGCTTGGACGAGTCCAAAGATCAAGTCAAAAGCTCTCCAAGATGATGCTCGTTGAAAGCCGGAATCCAAAAACGAAGCTCAGAAGAAATAGGCTGAAGAAACAACATTCAGCCTAGGCTCGGTCGACCGACCGAAGGTAAAAAAGGTAGCAGAGCTACTTCGATCGACCGAGCGGTCGATCAATGGAAGCCCAAAATGGGCAGTAGCTCGGGCGGTCGACTCGTCGGTCGACCGACCTACTGATTCTCGTGATTCAAGATCGTGTTGGTCGACCGATGGGTCGACCGAATGGTGAAAGAATCAGGTCGAGGCTGGCTGTCGACCAATCGGTCGACCGACCTGCATATGAGCTGCGATGCAATACCACGTCGGTCGACCGATGGGTCGATCGAAGATCGCGAATCGCGTGATCTGCGTCTAGCGGTTGACCAGTCGATCAACCAACCACAAGGTAAACAGAAGGGGTCGAATGATCAGTCGACCGATGCTTCGACCGACGCTTCGATCGGCGGCCTGTAACGAATGCTGTTCTATTCGTTGAATGTTGTTTCTTCACCTGGGTATAAATACACCCAGGTATGATTCATTTGATCTTCTTTCTTCTTCATTACAGATTTTATTGAGCTATTAAAAGGAAGATCAAAGCCTTCCAAAGATTGATCAAGCGTGCTCTGCTACTTCCACGAGTTCTTCTCCAAGCGTCGTTTGCTTCCTCAACTTGGGATTTTGTTTAAGCTCAACGACTTGACGAGTTGGAGGTTTTGAAAGCCTGAAAAGAGTAGTTAATATTGTTTTATCATTTAGCTCTTTTCATTGTGTATTTTACCGTTATTTGAACATTTATTTGTTTTGGGTTTGTAGAAGACCTTGTGATTAGGTCTTGGTTGTGTAAAGTGGTTACCTGGTGTTAGGTGTAAAGCCACTTGTGTAAACTGAGTGTTTACTAGGATTAGTTTAGTTGTCCCTTAGGGTTGAGATGAGATAAGTGCTCTCGACAAGAAGGCGGAGACTTCCGGATGTGAAAGTACCTTAGGTCGAGAGTGAGACTTTCCGGTGAAAAGTCCTCGTGTATAAGGGAAACTCAAATTAATCTAGTAAAACTAGTATGGAAATCCTAAGCGGGGGTGCTTAGGTAGTGGAGTAGGTATTGGGGCCGAACCACTATAAATTCTGTGTTTGCGTTGATTTCTTGTTTGCGTTAATTGCTTAACTATTTATCGCTTCCACATTCATTCTTCAAATTGTAAATCGCCTAACTAATCTAAGAAAAAGGACTAAAAGTGAAATTAGGCGAATCGATTTAGTAAACACACTATTCACCCCCCCCTCTAGTGTCGTCATTTCGCCTTCAATTGGTATCAGAGCAGGTCGTAGATTGTGATTTCACCATCCCTTCTACAATTCATCTCGATCTAGAAATGGCTCTAGAGTCGGTAGCGTCTAGACCTCCTAGGTTCGATGAATTAAACTTTGGTCTTTGAAAATTTAGGATGTACACCGTTCTAAAGACTCAATGTTTAGGTGTCTAAAACATGGTAAAAATCCAATATATTGAACCTAAGAAAAATATGGATGCATGGACCCAAGAACAAATTAGCATGTTTGAGTTAAATGCCAAAGCTAAAAATTGCTTATAATGTTCTTTGGAAAATAATATATTTGAAAAAATCATGCATTGTACTTCGGCATATGATATTTGGGATACTTTGAATATGCTTTATGATTATGCTAAAAGTGAAGAACTTGTTACTCTAAATGAAGGACATTGTGACAATTGTCATACTCCTATATCTAATGAAGTTCTTGAAGCTTTTAGTGTTTCTAGCCATAGAAGTACAAAGAGCAGAAAAAGGAAGGTAGTGTGTCATGCATGCAAAGAGAAAGGGCATGTTAGGAAGAATTGCCCTACCATGAAGATCAAGGCAAAGAGGAGGTCAAATGCTTCCACATCATCCTACTCAAGTGAAGCATCCTCCCTTCATGACTTTGAAGCCATATCAAAAGAATGTCTCATGAATGATGACAATGAGGTACACTCCACCTCTTCTAGTCATGTTAATAACAATAATAGTATTAACTCATCTAGCTCCATGATTTTGATGAATTGATGGATGAGTATAAAATCATGTATGCCTTGCTTGTTAAGAAAGATAGAAAACAAAAATTTGAAGAAAGAAAACTCAAATCTTAGCTCTCAATTACACGATGCAAAATTAGAAAATGAGAAGCTAAGAATTAGTGTCAACAATCCATGTCATGATACTTTAAGTATTGACACTAAGGATTTGAAAAATGAAAATGAAAAATTGAAGAATGATTTCAAAATTGAGAATGAGTCTTTGAAAAATGAAAACTCAAAAATCAAAAAGGAAAATTATATATTGAAATCACAAATGTATGTTTTACACAACTCAATGATTGATTTGAAAAATGGGGTTCTAAACCTAAACAAGAAAGTGAATTAAATGAAAAATACTTCCTCATTTAAGAATTTTAGTAAAAAGAATGTTCATGCTAATGTTAAATCTCATGTTAGACATTCTACCTTTAAACCTCATGTTCAAAATAAAAATGTTTCATCTAAGAATGCTCATGCTCATCTTAGTTCAAATGACAAGCATTCTACAAATAAATCTCATGTCCATAGTAAAAACAAAAAGAAATTTAATGGACATTGCTTTTGTTGTGGTGTTTATGGGCATGTCATCTATGATTGTGCCTTTAAAATGAGCCCAAGTGTTGTGAAAATACTTTGGGTACCTAAGCCCACTAACCCCCTAGGACCCAAAGGCATTTGGGTACCAAAGGTTTGTTCTCTTGTAGGGGGAGCCACCACACAAGGGTAGAGAGAAGTGAAGAGTTGAAGTTGACCATGAAATTGAATGATGAATCCTCCCTTGGTTGCAACTTCAAGTCATCTTGATGCCTTAGTAAGGTTGGCATAAAAAAGTCTTTGGTATCATCTCCTATACCCTCTTGTTTGCATTATAGTTGGAGTTTGATATATGTTTAATTTGAGTTATTTTCCCCACTCCTGCTAAAAGAGTCTTTTGAAAAATGTTTTTGATTTTTGATTTTCCGGTCTCTTCAGAGACCCCGGTGGCCTGTAATGGGCCTAAGCGATCTTGCGATTTTAAATCATAGGCTAATTGTGGCCTTTCGGTTTTCAACCAATAGGAATGGTTGGAGATCATATTGTTCATTCATTATTTTTGTGATCTCTAAAAATTTGTTTTGGTTTCATGATAATTCTCTTGAAACGAATTTATTGCTATCTAGCTTAGGTTGAAATTCTCAAATGAAAAATTTTATTTCACCTTTGCTATTTAGTGTGCTAACTTGCTAGTTATTGTATCATTGTGCTACTAATGCTTTTTGGCTTGCAAGTTATAAGTATTTAGGAAGGCTAGATAGAATAGATTAGTTTGGCAAATTATCATGAAAAATGTATAACTTCAATTAATTCAAAATCTTAGTGTTATACCTCATTGTTTAAGCTAAAATCATGTCTCTATACTCATGACTAGAATTGCATGTAAAATCCTTGATTTTTCATGAGTAGGTAAAAACTTAGCATGAATTTTGCTCTAGGTTGGTATTTATTATTAGAGACCTTATCATTAAGTGCAAACTAGTTTAACATAGAAAGAGATCTTATTCTTGAATGTTTTACATCTTAGGATCTCTAAGATTCATTTAGATATCATGAAATCCATCATTAAAATGAATCTTCACTATCTAGCATAGGTTAAGGTTTTAAACGAAACTTTGTACTAAACTTGTGCTATTTAGTATACTAGCTTGCTAAGTAGTCTTATTATTTCATTATGATACTAATGAAGTCTACTTGCAAGTTAAAAATTAGAAAGCTATGCTATCTAGAAGAATTTGAAAAGTAAATGAAAAAGGTTGGGCAAAATTTCTAAGGAAAATGTATGATTTTAATTTTTGCAAAAATCTTAGTAAACTAATTGAATTATCATGTTTAATGATGTCTCTATACTCATGATTGATGCTTGCATGATAAATGTTTGAGATTTTATGAGTAGACAATATTTTGATAACTTAGGCAATTTCATGATATCTTGATTGAATGAAACTTGCTCTAGGTTAAAATTTATATTAGAGACCTCATTTTGAGTTAGTAGTTGGTAAACATATTTAGATACACATATCACATGAGTCTAGGTATTTAAAATTGAAAATTCATGTCTAGATGAACAATGTGATAACCATATCACATTAGAGGACTTAAGATTGAAAAGGTTTGACCCAAGTCAACAAATTGACTTGATCATTTTATTTAAGTCCAAAACTTCATAAACATGTTTAGGAATAGGTTTGACATGTTTCCAAGCACTTAGAATGGAAAATTCATATGGATATGAATAAAATGACATAGAGGTGGTTTTATGGATACCTCTTTTGAACCTAGTTGACCCAAGTCAACAAATTGACTTAAAGGTCTCATTTCCAATCCATATTTGAGGAACATGTTTAGATTTACTCATGTTAGGTATTCATAGGTTTAAATTTGAAAAATCATGAGTAAATATTAAGATTGAAACTTAGCAAGTTTCATAAAAACTAGTTTAGTTTTGAATGAAACCAATGCTAGGTTGATATCTTGACTTAAGGACTTAATTTTCATTTCAAACTTGACATATACTCTTTACATGACCATCATGTGGTGTCATGAAAGTTTGAATGAAAATTGAAGAAGTTTTAAGAAAAACTGAAATTTACAAAAATATCACTACAATCTACAATTGGTATCAAATTTCAGTTTTTTCTAGAAAAATATAGAAAATTAATTTTTAGATAATTCTTGAAACTACAATTTTTTTGAAAAATCTAGAATGTTGTGTAAAAATTTCAAAAAGTTTCATCAAGAATCTAAATTTTAGTGAAATTTTGAATTTGGTTTGCAAAATGAAAAGTATCATCTTTTAAAATATCAATTTCTTCAATACTTTAATTTTTCTTGGGAAATTTCAAATGAAAGTTGGTGTATACCATTTTGATTATGTTTCTAATATCATTCAAACCATTGATTGAATAAAATCATTTCTAGGAATGATTTTGAATTCTTGAATGATAGCTAAAAACTACATTTGGTATGTTTTGATTAGAATCAATATATGATGAAAAATGGACTTCGATTTTTAAATTCATTTTAACCTCAAATTTGATACATGCATCTCAAATGACTATTCAATAATTGGTATCAAAAGTTTCATTCCACAATTGGTATCAAAATGAGAATTCTATAATTAAAAGAAAAAAAAATTCATCATAAAATTTGGTTTCAAAAATATTTGTTAAAGATATGATTTTGATTAGATCTAAAAGTTTGACTTTTTTTTGTTGACCTAAGTCAACAAAGAAACTTAAAAATCTTATCTTAAGCCTCAACTTAATTCATAGTCTTACATTATCTCATGTTTAATGTCTAGATGCCTAAATATGAGAAAACATGAGTAGATAGCAAATCTTGAGACTTAGCACTTTCATTATTTTCATGCTTATTTCAAATGAAAACGTGCTAAGTTCCAATTTAGATCAAATGACATTAGTTTCATTTCAAACTTGATATACATGATTTAAATGACCATATCTTGATATATTGAAAAGTTTGAATGAAAACAAAAATGTCATGAAAAAGATGAACTACAACATTGGTATCAATTGAGTGCATACATGATTTAGACTTGAATTGTATATATCATTTCCTTCATATCATGTATGATTTAATTTTCCTATTAAGTAGGTGTTTTCCATTACTTAGTTGAGATTCTCATGTTTCATGAAAATAATCGTTAGAGTCTCAACCTCATGTATTAATTGTGTTTCATCCCTTTGAGTAGATAGCCTCTCTTGCCCTTTTTGATTAATGTCAAAAGGGGGAGAAAAGTATGGATAAAGGGGGAGAAGAGTATAGGTCAAAAGAGGGATAAGTGTATAAGAAAAAGGGGGAGGAAAATATAGGAAATTCATGCATATAAATAGGTGGAGTTTATCTTATAGATATGCATATTGATAGGGGGAGAAATCCCTTAGTTGATATCCTTATACTTTAATGATATATTTTTTTAAGGATGTTTGTCATCATCAAAAAGGGGGAGATTGTTGGCTTTAGGTTTTCAACCTTAGCCTTAATCTCGATCTTGGTGGTTTTGATGATAACAAACATGGAACTAATGATTTCATTGAGAATATCTTTCAGGTTCCATATCAACTAGTGTTCGATGTCCTCGATCGGATAAATCGTGAAGTCGATCAAGTAAAAAGCTCTCCAAGATGATGCTCATTGAAAGCCGGAACCTGAAAACAAAGCGCGGAAGAAATAGGCTGAAGAAATAACATTCGGACTAGGTTCGGTCGATCGACCGAAGGTAAAAAAGGTAGCAGAGCTACTTCGGTCGACCGAGTGGTTGACCAATGCAAGCCCAAAATGGGTAGTAGCTCGGGCGGTCGACCCATCGGTCGACCGACCTGCTGATTCCCGCGACGCAAGATCGCATCAGTCGACCGAATGGTGAAAGAATCGGGTCGCGGCTAGCGGTCAACCAATCGGTCGACCGACCTGCATATGAGCTACAACGCAATACCGCGTCGGTCGACCGAAGATCACGGATCACGTGATCTGCATCTGGCGGTCAACCAATCGATCGACCGACCACAGGGTAAACAGAAGGGGTCGAATGATCGGTCGACCGATGCTTCGACCGGCGGCCTGTAACGGATAGTTTTCTATCCGTTGAATGTCGTTTCTTCACCTGGGTATAAATACACCCAGGTATGATTCATTTGATCTTCTTCCTTCTCCATTACAGATTTTATAGAGCTATTAAAAGGAAGATCAAAGCCTTCCAAAGATTGATCAAGCGTGCTCTGCTACTTCCACGAGTTCTTCTCCAAGCGTCGTTTGCTTCCTCAACTCAGGAATTTGTTTAAGCTCAACGACTTGACGAGTTGGAGGTTTTGAAAGCCTGAAAAGAGTAGTTAATATTGTTTTATCATTTAGCTCTTTTCATTGTGTATTTTACCGTTATTTGAACATTTATTTGTTTTGGGTTTGTAGAAGACCTTGTGATTAGGTCTTGGTTGTGTAAAGTGGTTACATGGTGTTAAGTGTAAAGCCACTTGTGTAAACTGAGTGTTTACTAGGATTAGTTTAGTTGTCCCTTAGGGTTGAGGTGGGATAAGTGCTCTCGACAAGAAGGCGGAAACTTTCGGATGTGAAAGTACCTTAGGTCGAGAGTGAGACTTTCCGGTGAAAAGTCCTCGTGTATAAGGGAAACTCAAATTAATCTAGTAAAACTAGTTTGAAAATCCTAAGCGGGGTGCTTAGGTAGTGGAGTAGGCATTGGGGCCAAACCACTATAAATTATGTGTTTGCGTTAATTTCTTCTTTGCGTTAATTGCTTAACAATTTATCGCTTCCGCATTCATTCTTCAAATTGCAAATCGCCTACCTAATCTAAGAAAAAGGATTAAAAGTGAAATTAGGCGAATCGATTTAGTAAACACACTATTCACCCCCCCCTCTAGTGTCGCCATTTCGCCTTTATTAATTTTGTCTTAGCTTAATGAAATTGTTCTTTAAAGAATGATATGATCACAATTCAATCACAATAATGAAAGCAAGTAAAGAGCAATGCAAACAAATAAATTTATAGTGGTTCGGCCAATTGCCTACTCCACTACCTTGGCTCCTTACCAAAGATTTCTAAACACTACTTTATAGAATGTATGTTTTTCTTTGAATACACTTGAGGACACCTTTCTCCCTCAGTTAGAGAACACCTCAATCTATTCACCTAGGCAAAACACACTTCTACAAAGTTTACCCTAAATGTTTCCTAGCACACCTAGCAAGCTATCTTAACAAGAAAACAAGATTCAATAAATTACAAACTTTGGGAAAGAGCTAGTGAAGAAAGAATTAGACTCAACCTTCTTTCTACCGCCTTCTCGTCTTCAACTTGCAACTGGAAGAAAATTTCAGTGAACGCAACAAGGTTGAAGAGAAGAGATCAGCGCATGATGAAGTCGAAACTGGGAGCAGAGAGGCGCGCACAGGTGTAGCTTGTATGAAGGCTTTAAGACTCACATTTAATACCCAAATAAGTTTTGCAAAAGTGTTTAATGAAGTTTGGTGAGGGGTATCTATAACCCCTCAGTCGAACGACCACTCAACGGATAAAAAATTGACCGTTGAAGTCGTTCGGTCGCAAGTCCGGTCGATCAGTCGATCGAACGACGGATCGACCGCTGCAGCAGAGAGAGGTCGGTCGACCGACGGGTCGACCGCCAACATTTCTTCCGACATTCGATCAACCCGTCGGTCGATCAAATTACTGCAGCGAATCACACGATAAAGGCCTTCTTTAGGTCGGTCGACCGATTGGTCGACCGCTACCTTTTTGCCAAATTTTTGCCTGTGTCGGTCGACCAACCGGTCAACTGATGCAGCCCAGCTATTTGCCCTTCTCTACATCCGGTCGATCGATTGGGCTACATCGCCATTTTGTTGCCTTAATCGGTCGACCGACCGGTCGATCGATCCCAGGCTGAGGATGATTAATTCCTTGTATTTTTACATGCCAATTCTAAGGGTTTGGTTACCAAGTTTCAACTTGGATAACCTTACATTTTATGCTTGGGATAAACTATTCTAGGGACATATTACATTAAATCTTCTTGACTTAATCCGGAGCCTTTCTTCAATGATTTCTTCTTCCGTTCTTTGACGATCTTTTCCGTCGTCTCGTTTGAACGAATTAGGCATGCGTATCGCAACCTCAACCTGAACTCAAAACTACACACTTAGATTAAATACATGTTTGTTATCATCAAAATAAAGATCGAGGCTTAAGAGAGACCCTTAAGCCAACACATGGCGTACCCTGACCAGTCATACCGAGTTTGGGGTGTGACAGTATAAACTCAAAGCTAGGGTTTGCACAAAAGATGGCTCGATGAATCTTGGGGGTGATCAATATATGGCTCAAGGAGGGTAAGAGATCAAGATGAAAGATTGGGGTTTCGTATTTATAGGAAACCAAGAGGTAGGCTCGGGTGAAATGCACCCAACGGCTCAAAAAAGAGTCGTTGGCCCTCTGCTAGTCGATCACTGGTCGACCGTTGGTTGACCGACGACCGATCGGTGATCGTCCGATAACATGTTGTTGGTTGTTTTGTTTTTCGAGTTTCGGGTTCTAGATTCCAGGATCATGTTTTTTAACTTCTTTGCATTATAAAGAGAATTTTACATAGACATCATAAACTTAAACTCTATATTTTTGACGAAATCCGAGCGTTCGACGATCGTCCTTTCGATTTCTTCAATTTTTTCGATCATGGACGTCGCGTGCAAATCGACTTGGAATATGAAAATATTTCTTGCTCAAACATTAGTTTCATATTTGTTATCATCAAAACCGAGATTAAGACCAAGGCTGAAAATCTTAGGCCAACAGTGGTATGTGGCTACACTTCTTGAGAGGGGCGACTGCAGCTCCTTGAAAGGGGGTTCGACTCTTCTCTCTCGAGGGAGGAGGGTTCGACTCTTCTCTCTTGAGGTGATGAGGGTTCAGCTCTAACTATTTGGGGGGTTACACAAGGAAATCAATCAATCCTGATGTGTGCTGCCCCTTCCTTATTTAAAGGAGAAGCCACAAAACCTTTCAACCCTAGCTGCATGCCTTCTATAAGTCGACTTCCAAATTTGAATCAATTCCCTAAAATTTTGAGATGAGGAAATTCCTTTTCTTATCTCGAAAATTCGGCTCCTATAAACCATGAGGAATAGTGTGACATTAGCACACAATTGTGTTTGAGTCGCAATCATGCTCTTTCACCTGTAGGATCTCTATGCTCTAATCAATATGGAGGTCTATCAGATTGTGGCGTGCAAATGTGGACTTTGATTTTACCGTCGAAGATCATCATCTTCTTCTAATTAGTGTCCCTTGGCAGGGACAAAACTTATGTGGTGCTTAGGGATCCCACTAGTCTTTGTGGAGTGGTGCAAATATACTCACTTTTATTGTTGATATACTTTAGTTTTTATAAATATACTCGGTTATTTGAAAATGAATATACTTAAAATAAGTATACTAAAGTGAGTATACCTTGATAATAAATGAGTATATATACTACTAGGCACAAGTTGTTGTGGTGCCACACATGTTTTGTCCCGTTGGCAAGCTTTGCACTAGAGTATTCCTTCACAAGCTAGGAATCTCAAAATTGGACCAATATATTGTTGGTGAACTTGAATAAAAAATGCGAGCATATTTTAACAACACAAATCTGAGTGGAGCCTTGCAATTGAGGGGCAAAAATGATCTAACAACACAAATGGAGTATTTTTAATCTTTAGATATTACGCATTATATGTAAATTGCATATTTCATTATGTTGTTGGACACATTTTAACTTATGAAAAGTTGGGAGTGAAAGGTTGTCACGGAATGAATCCAAGTATCCAACATGAGAAGTGGTTAAAAAGGATGGGCCAAAAGCTTTAAATATGCAGGGAGGTGGTGGGAATTCAATTATCTCGAAACTCTTTCATTTGTCCCTTCCCTCTATTTGCAGTCCGAAAGACAAGTTTTCCTTCAGTCTAAAATTTGCACTGCTTTTGAGAGTAATTTTACTCTGGCCATCTTGTTCTCTAAGCCAACAAGAAAAATCTCTTAGGAGAACAACCAATTAAACAAATATATAGTGCTTCTCCCTTTTCCAGGAGAATGTTTGAGCCTTCTTTTAATTACTGTCACAATCATTAATTCCTTGGAGTTCTGTTCTTTAAAATATGCCAATGGATCGGATTCTCATATTTCCTTTTTTATGTATAATTAGATCTTTGGCTAACAAAGTTTTATTTAAAACTGAATCATTCATTATAAACTATAAAGAGAAAATTATCAAATACGAGAATTACTTTTGGAAATGAAAAATATGAACCATCTTTCTCAAAATTTATGGAAATAGTATCTACAATTCTATTTTAATGAAACAACATATTTGACTAATTGACACTGTAATGTATTTAATTTTAATTTTTGTTAGCTTTTATAATTCATATTAGTAATTAAATTTATTTTTCATGTATTGTTTTTGTACTCATATAAAAATGAAAAAAACTGAACTGCTTTTAAGAATGAAAATATTATATTATTAGTTTAATTTACAAAACATGAAAAAAATCAATTAAATTACTATTATATATAAAGTATAAACAGTAATGAAAATTAAAACAAAATACATTATATTATTAACATAGTTGTTCAATATGTTATTTCAATAAAATAAAATAATGTTCATTGTTCTATTTTATTAAAAGCAACATATATATAAGGGTATTTAATTAGGACAATTTGGGAAAAGAGAATTTTGGCTTTGGTGCATTTTAAAATTATTTTCGATTTTGATAATTTTGAATTAGTAAGTTGGAGTTTTGGTAAATTATTGTACTGTATACAGACATATGTATATGGATTGTAACTTTTTTTTTTCAAAAAAATAAGCTTATATTGTCGCAATAAAATTGAAAGGAACATTGATAGTTATCTAACTCCACAATAGTAGGTACCTTAGGAGGGATATTAATCGGCCAAGATTAAGTGTTTCCTAGTCTAAGACTAATCTACTTCATTAGTAGTGTTAGTATATTTAAATAAATATTTAGAAATTTGATATTTAGGTTTCTAATAGGGTTAATTACAAAATATATCCCGATTTTTGACGTATTTTTTAAATCTATCCTCACTTTTCAATTTTTCCAATTCAGTACACCACTTTTCGATTTGTTACAAATCTATCTCATTGTCTATCCATCGTCAACTTTGCCGTCAGAATATTGACGTGGCTAATAATCCCAGTTAGCATTCAGATGCGATTTTTTTAACTTATTTTTTCCGGCCCCACCAAACCTAGTCAGCAACCATTTAAGAGTTAATTACAAAATATATCCCGACTTTTGACATGTTTCCCTAATCAATCCTCAGTTTTTAATTTTTTCAAATCAGTACATCACTTTCCGATTTGTTACAAATTTATCCCACCGTCTACCCAGCATCAACTTCGCAATTTTCAACAGAGTGAAGAAATCCCTTTCTTTTGTTGAAATTTTTCATGTCAAAACAAAGCCTACAATGGCAAATCATATTTAACAGTATCATTACTGTTGGAAAATTTTATAGTATCATATGAAATCCTATATTTAATAGTATCATCACTGATGAAATTTTTTTAGGATTTATACTAATCATACCAAATGGAAGGTTAAGGGAGGGAGGCGAGCGTGCAGGTGAAAATTAATAGAGAGATACCCAAGTCGACAGGGATGAAGATAGGGAGCACAAAGAGATGTAGGCGACGTCGGGGATTGAGAGAAAGGCGAGCGGCGATCATGCGACAAGGTCGGGGAAGAGGCGAGTAGGCTATTTTAAAGGTGGATTTTTTTAAAATTAACTTATCGTGATCTGCTGACTGGGTTTGGTGGGGCCGAAAAAAAAAACAAATTATAGTTCGCATCCTGTGATTAATTTGGTGGGTAGACGGTGAGATAAATTTGCAATAAATCAAAAAGTGGTGTACTGCATTGGGAAAATTGGAAAGTGGAGATAGATTAGGGAAACACGTCAAAAGTCGGGATATATTTTATAATTAATCTTGTTGCTGACTAGGTTTGGTGGGGCCGAAAAAAAAATAATTTAAAAAAATCGTGTTTGAATGTTGACTGTGATTATTTGTCACATCAGCAGCGCCACGTATGTATTTTGATGGCAAAGTTAACGCTGGGTACATGGTGTGGTAGATTTGTAATAAATCTAAAAGTGGTGCACTAAATTGAAAAAATTGAAAAAATAAGAATAGATTTGAAAAATAAGTCAAAAGTCAAGATATATTTTATAATTATAAAAATTTAAGAGTCAATTTTCCATGAGAGCTCCAAATGTATTCTTAGGACATGAATCAGTTGTTTGGCATATGAATCAATGATGAGATTATTCATCCCATTGTGGAGTGTGAAATGAATTACATTTTAGATGGCCTTCTTTTCGCAATAAAGGGTTAACCATTCTGGTAAGAATTAGTAGTTGACAATTACATAGATTTCAACATCATTCGAAGGATGTTATGCCCAAATCATTTTTTTTAAAAATATAATCCATTTGTATTGATGTTTGCTCAACTAGGAGGTGGTTTCTCCCAAATTATGTGAATAGGATGAGTATGAAAAAGTATTACAGCCTATCATTACACAAACAATGAAGCACAAATACAAACACCAATCCTTTCAGTAAACTTGGAATAAATTGAAGTTGGGCCTACTAAAGCTTGCAAAATAATAAATAAGGACTTTGTTAGAATTATGATGAATGTTTTTCCTCCATTAGCAATAGGACTCAAGGTTAACTTAGCCAAAAACTTGCCTTGTTGATTTTCAAGGTCATGTCAACAAAAATAAGCAATTGGCAGACATATATATGGGCCTTCGAGGTTGGTAGATGGCCCATGAAAATGCTTGGGTTTACTGCCCTCTATTGGCAACCAGTAGATTGGCAACTTGGAAAGAAGAGCTTCCTTCTGGGGGTGGTCATTTAATTTTGACAAAGAGTATCTGTTTTCCATTCCCTTATACATGATGTTATCCTAACTAACTAGGTAATAAAATACAATTGATGTGAAAGAAGGCACTCATTTTTCTTGTACGGGGAAGGGTCCTATATATCATGGTTTTCAATGGTGGGCAGTTGGGGAATCACAAGGGTACAACAAAATGGCAGACAAATAATTTTGGATCTAATTAATTTAGCACCATAGGATATCATAATGGTTGGTTGTTACCCGCGGTTAGGGTTGTTCATTGGGTTGACCCGACCCAATGAACCCGAGAACCCGACCCGACCAGACCTATTTGGTTTGGGTCGGGTCGGGTACAATCCGATCAAACCCGACCATAATCGGATCAGGTTTCGGGTTTTAGAATTTAAAATCCAATGACCCGAGACACAACCCGATGACCCGATTATTTATATATTTTAATTATTTTTAAAATATTATATTAAAAATATTTATTTTTAGTTATTTTTCAAAATAGTTTAAAAATTATTTTTGAAAACTCATTTTTACCTTAACGGGTAAACCTGACTATTCGACCCGACCCGACCCGAACTAGGTCAGGTTGGGTTGGGTTGGGTCGGGCTTGAGAGATGAAAAAATTTGAACACGACCTAATCCAATTACAATTAGTCGAGTCGTGTAGGGTTTTTCCCTAAACCCGACTTGACCCGGGAACAATCGTACCCCCGGTGGCCAAGGAGCCAAATATATGGGGAGCGGAGGCAATTGCCTCCCTCTCATTTCAATTTATTTTATTTATATATAAGAAATGACACAATCGCCCCTATATATTACTATCCATCTTTTATTTTTAAATTAAAATTCTTTTGTATTATTATTATTATTATTATTATTATTATATTTTTATAATAATTCAAAAATTAATAACTAAAGTTATTAAGCTCAATCAATTTTTTATACACATTTCTCGTTCCTTTTTTTCTCTTTCGATATTGTTTGAGCTATTCCATCCTTGCACTATTATCCTCACACTTCAACCCCACCCATATGACTGTTGCCCTCATCCCCGCACAATCATGGCCCCGCACTCTTGTATTAGGATTTCTAATGTTTCTACCCATATGATTGATCTCACCGAGAGTTTCTAATGTTTCATTGAGACGATAACTCGGAAAATTGGTTACTTATGAACAAGTATCATGGTTTGAGATTTCTTCCACACCCTAGCTTGGTTCGGGACATTGTGTAATCGAAGAATTTAATTACACGGTAATTAATCACCAAAGAGTATTCAATCTTGTCTAATAGAACTCCAAACTATTTGAGTAGTCATGATACGTTGCTAGACGTCAATCTTGACTTGTGAGTCAAAGGATGAGTAAGAGTTGATTAGGCGATCATATTAAACAATTTAATAGAGATCGAAGAAGTTAATTCGAATAGAAGACGTTCTATCAAATTAATGTACTCGCATGGGGAAGTTCCACTCAGCTTAGTGTAGGGCCCAATGGGTCACACATATACAAGACTTTCTTCTAACAAAATTTATCTACTAGCACGGATAAGTCAAAACACGACCATTTTTCTTTTCTACGGAAACTTGAAAAATGAAGCATCCCTTTGAATTTAAATTTAAATGGCACTTAAATTTAAATGCCTATAAGATAAATGAGGAAAGATTCCTCATCCCTAAATTATAGCGGTTGATGAATAAGAGATAGGAACTCCTTCCTCATCTCCTATAATTTAGTCGCCTGCCTCCTCCCTCTTGAAGATACGGCCTTCTCCTCTTTCTCCCTCGAAAAAGCAATTGCCCCCTCGGTGGAATTCTCCCTCTTCAGCCCTTAGGAAGGGCAGCTGAACTAGCAGCTTCTTATCCACCTTGGAGCCGCACCCATCAAGAAGGTACAAGCGTTGTATCTTGGTTTCTTGTAACCTATTTCCCGCTTCTTGCTACTCTTTGGGCCTGTACCATGCTTGAAGGGGTAGCCCCTTGTGTTGTGCCTTGGTGAAGGCCAGTTATCCATAGTTCCATGACGAGCCCTACGTGTTGAGAAAAGGTATTTTCTCGGTGTTACGTGTGCATCTTGCTTAGATCAAGCATTTCTTCCACGACCTCGTCGCTTGAAGGTATAATTTATGCCCTCCTCTCTTTTGAGTTCTAAAGTACATCAAAAGGGATCACTACTTTTGGGGATTAAAAGAAAATTTTGAAATTTACTTTGCTTCGACTTCCCTTATTTTGGGACCATTGGGCCACTAGTCACTGGCTGCTCTAGCCTTCTGCCTCTTTTGGAGGAATGGCGCATTCTAGGGCGATTTTAAAGAATAGAATGATTATTGCCTATTGGTTCACCTAGCACACTCGGAACTTGTTAAAGAACTGTGCTAGGTAGCTATCTATTGCTAGTTTTATGAGTCATAATTTTGATGGCTCTTGGAAAGACTCTGAGGCCGCCATTGGTGTTTTTATTCGAAACTCTGACTATGTCTGCTTACATGTTATGGTGGCCCCGTGTGAGACTACTCTACTTTAGCATTCAAAGCCATGTCTTTAAACAAGGTTGTCTTGCTTGCTAAGAACCAGCAGGTTAATTATGTTATCTTTGAAAGCGATTGCAAAATTCTAATTGATTGTCTTTCCTATCGTGCATAACCTCCTTGGCGCGACCTACCAATTGTTCGCGACATTTGGGACAGTTTGTCAATTTGTAATTTTGTGTATTTATTTTCTTTTTACTTTCGTGAATGTAATCAAACTGCCCACTGGTGTAATACCCGCTAAAATATTTTATGTATGTTGGTTTCAGCGGGTTGCACGTGACGCAAGATGGTGCATGTAGGAATGAGCGCTAGTGTCTAACTTGAGGTGAAACTCCCAATACTTTAGAAATTTGCTAATTTTAAATTATAAGTTGTGCAATTTCATTTGTGTCATGAGTTTAATGAGGGTCTCGAGTGGAGTTCGACGGTTCAATCGGATCCGAATTCGAGTTAGAATCGAGTGAGGTATGGCAAGTTTGGTGAATCACTTAAGAGAAGGGTATTTTGATCAATTAGGTTAAAGGGAAATAAAATAAAATAAAATAGGGACACCGTACGGATGCTAGAGCCGCACAGAACCCAAGACTCATCTTGGAGGGGGCGACGAGCAAGCTAGGTGAGGAGGAGGAGATCAGATGCCGGATTCAGGGGAAATCGGAGGTTGGACACCGGATTTCGCAAGGCTTTCGTCTTCTTTCCGTTCTTCCTTCTTCGGGTGAGTGGATTTTCTGCTCCCCTCCTCCCTCTTTCTTCCTCTCTTGTGCCACCCCTCCCATGGGGATTTTTCTTGAAGATCGATTGAAAGCTTGTCGATTGCACGATTTTGCGTGATCAAGGTTGTTGGATTTGCGAATAAGAGAGGCCTAGAACCTTTGCGAGGTGTGGCAGCACTAGGCATGCCCTAGGGCTGTTCGGCCATAGATGGAGGAGAGCTTTGATGATGGATTTTGTAGGTTGAGATTCTTGAGTTTCTTACTAGATTGTAGGCTGAAATTCTAGGCATAGATGTTGATTTACATTGACAAGGTGCTGAAATTTCCTATATTATGTGCTGAATTTTTATATGTTAATGCGCTGAAATTTCATATGTTGATGTGCTGGAATTTCATATGGTTGATTGCTGAAATTACCTAGTGCATGATGCTGAAAAATACTATGCTGAAATTACATAGATTTTGGGCTCGGTATGACGTTCCTAATCCGTTATTAACAAGTGAGGTTTTAGCTTGATACCAGAGACAAGTGAATCTTGGGTGTGTTGACACGAGGGTGTTGTTAATTTCACACGCAAGTGCACGTATCACAATAAGTAATAAAAAGATCATTCCGACGAGGACTTTGTTCTAAGTTTGTTATCTAAGAATGATCACTATTCTCTTAATTCAAGCTAAGTTTAAGTTGTTGACGGTAAAGTAAACCGTGAAGAAAATAACTAAGAGAAATTGTAAAGTAAATTTAAGGCTGATTTATATAATGATCACAAACCTAGGATTTTAACTTCTCCCTGTACCTTACCAAGTTAATTCCTTACTTCATCTAATCATTTTATAGCACAGTTTATCAACCTAGGATTCATCAATATTCATAAAGTTCCGTCGAATCAAAATGAACCTAATTGTTTAAGCCAATTCCCTCCATGTCTGTGAGAATCCAGAAATTAAATAATTGCACTAAGCATCAATCCTAACTGGTTACCTAAGGTGACTTGGCTATTTCAACCTAATCACAAATTATAATTCTCAATCTCATGCTAAGAATCACAATCTTAGGCTATTCTATTTGGTTCTGAATATAAGTTCCTCTTTCAAGGTAACTTAGATTTAATAGATCACTCTAAAGCTGGCCAAACAATAGAGAGCTTTAAGATCAAAATAAAATACTTAAACTATGATAAAAGAAAGATCGAATAAGATTCATAAATGAATTAACAAGGTTCAGTATAATGATCCATTAAAATCCTAGAAAGAAAACTCAGTTCATAATTACAGAAGAAATCAGCATCCACATAACTTTCAATTTCAGCATAAGGAAACGAAAGAGAAACAAGTGGAAGAAGGGAAAGAAACTAGAAATGCAAACTTTGGTCTTCTCCTCTTCTAATCCTTTCTTGTTGTTCTCCAATTTCTTGAGTTGAGCCACCTTCTTCTTTATAGCAGCAGCCGCCGCCTCCAAATGCACAGCAGCAGTCGCTCCTTCAAATGCACAGCAGCAGTCGCTCCTTCAAATGCATAGTAGCCCTCTTCTCCAAGTCACACAACAACAGCCCTAAGTTTTCCCTTTTTTCTTTAGCCGCCTACCTCCTCCCTGCTCGTTTTCACCCAAATTTCCTCACCCAAATGAGATTTAATGACCAAAGGAAAATACAATCCTAACTCAAAAACTGCAGCCACATCAATCTTAGAAAAAAAATTATGACGAGGAACTTTAACTTTCCTAAGAAAAATCCACATTGACCTTAACAAACCATTAAGAATCAAAAGTGCACTTAAAACTCAAAGGAGGCATTTGGTACGAGGCAATCTTTTCTTTAAATTACCTGGATCCCACACATTACCTTTTTGGTGTCTCACTTGTGCAGGTAATGTGGATTGCCTTGGTAATCTAGATTTCCATCAAGGTGGTAATCCAGATTGCTCAATGGAAAGGTGTCTATGTGGATTACCTCTGAAGTGGTAATCTTGAATTAATTTTTAGGATAAAATTGCCCTCCTTAAACTCTATCTTTTTTATATTATATTATATTACATTATTTTAATATTATATATAATATTATATATTATAATAATATAATAATATTATATTATATTATATTATATTATATTATAATATTATTATATTATCATAATAATATAACATTATATTATATATATAATATATTATATAATATTATAATATATTTGTGAGAAGGGTATTTTCGAAAAGTATATCTTATTACTTGGCAATGTATTTGTTATACCAAACATGTCTATGTGAATTCTAACAATCTTATCATAACATTACTTGTGCATACCAAACACTATATTCTACATTACTGATAATCTTTTTAGTGACAATCTATCTGAAAGATAATCTAGGTTGCTTGATAATCTGAAAAGTAATGCACCAAACGCCACCAAAATTCTACTTAATTACCCAGAAATAAAGACAAATATTCATCAAAAGACTAGTTAAATAGTTTCGTTTTAAAGAATTATCAACTCCCCCATGCTTAAGGATTTGCTAGTCCTCGAGCAAACAACGCCCAAGTTAGTGTTGACTTCTTAGAATTGTCTCACTTGGCTGCCAAAGAGTTTCATGAAATCTGAACCTGCTATCAAAAGAGTTTCAATCTCAAAGATATTTGCATGTCAATCTCAGCAATCAAGAGAGTTATCAAAATTTTGATGCCTCACTTACTGCTAGGAATTTTGATCTTATTCAATTGAACTTAGTTAAGCATCATTTTTTTTTATAGAGCAAATAAGCCTTCAAACTTCTGTAATTATTCTCCTCTATATCACTCAAATTGTGTTCAACATAACTTCTTTTAGACCCATTTTTTCAATCAACTTGTCTCCTTTTTTTTTTTTGTTTACTTTTCACCGCTCAAGTTTCTGCTAGCTTCACATTTTCCACTAGCATCCCTATTTTTACGGTGGATGATGCCTCGATTTCATTAGCACATGCTCAAGTTTCAACTATTTTTTTTTAGCCTCCCTATTTTTACACTGCTAATGCTAGGACTTACTCTGTTATTATTCAATAGACAAGTTCTCTCTCTCTCTCTCTCTCTCTCTCTCTCTCTCTCTCTCTCTCTCTCTTTTATTTTTATTTTCAACAAGGAATCTAATTAGTTCAATCAAGCATAACTCAAGTTCTGCTAAGAGGAAATGATTAAGTTCTAAGCTTATTTATTCACAAACTTTAATGCTTAACTAAATTGTTTTTGAGTAAGTTCATTGTTCTTCACACAAGTTTTGCCTCTAGTTTCAACTCATCTCCCAATTACTGATTTCAACACCTAGATCTTACAAGATATCAACCCTCAATGTTTACATATCCAACTTCATTCACTTAAGGCAGTCCAAGATTCTATCATTTCAAAAAGTCAATCACACTTTCTTTTTTTTTTGGGAACTAACACGAATCATAAACAACGTACATACAAAATCCTAAAAGTTAAGTGTATACTCAACTCTCCAGATTTACCCCACACTTGGTGTATATTATGTTCAAAAATTTGAACAAAAGGAATTCAAGATAACTCAAACAATACTCCCCTGGTTTCGATGCTTCTGCTGGTCCTCTAAAGTTCTCCAGGAGCTCCTCTAAGTTGCTCTTTTTCTTCTTCTTCTTCTTCTTCTTCTTTTTTTCTCAAGTTTTTGATTCTTCTAACAGTGACCTCCTCTATCTGCTATCATGCAATCACATTGTAGATTAATGTCCAACTATATCTATTTGCAAAGAGCATTGTACTCAATGTTTTATTTAAATCAAAGAAAACAAAATATGTGAGAATCATCAAAACTGAAATGTAAATGAAATAAGCAATAACTAGAGTGTAGAGCTTGGGTTGCCTCCCAAGAAGCGCCTAATTTATAGTCTTTGGCTAGACTTTCTTGGGTTCATTGGCATCTTTAAGTGTGATTGATGAAACTTGGCGATTAAAATCACCTTCCCAATAATGTTTCAAACGTTGCCCATTAACTTTGAACACTTGACCAGCTTCATTCTCTACCTCAACAGCTCCATGTGGGAACACTGTTACAATTCGAAATGGACCTGACCAGCGAGACTTAAGTTTCCCTGGGAAAAGCTTCAGCTGTGAATTATACAGAAGAACTAATTGCCCCAATTCAAAATTCTTTTGTCGGAGATTCTTATCATGCCACTTCTTTGTTCTTTCCTTATAAATCCGACCATTTTCATAAGCTTGCAATCTGAATTCGTCAAGCTCAATAAGCTGTAGTAAACGCTTTTCACCTGCAGCTTGTAAGTCAAAGTTCAGCTTCTTGATTACCTAGAAAGCTTTGTGCTCTAACTCTACTGGTAAATGACAAGCCTTGCCATAAACTAGCTGGTAAGGATATGAGCCTATAGGAGTTTTATAAGCTGTTCTATATGCCCAAAGGCTGTCATCTAACTTCTTAGACCAGTCTTTTCTAGAAGTGTTGACAGTCTTCTCAAGGATTTGCTTGATCTCTCTGTTGGAAACTTCAGCTTGGCCATTAGTTTGAGGATGGTATGCAAGAGCTATTTTATGCTTAACGCCATACTTTGATAAGAGTGCAGCAACTTGCTTGTTGTAGAAATGAGTACCCCCATCACTAATAACTGCCCTAGGTGTGCTAAATCGAGTGAAGATGTTCTTCTTCATAAAATTAAGGACAACAACAGCGTCATTGGTTGGAGTTGCAATGGCTTCGACCCATTTGGACACATAATCAACAGCAAGCAAGATGTATAAATTCTTGTAAGAGGGAACAAATGGCCCCATGAAATCAATCCCCCGTACATCAATAGCTCCACTTCTAGAATATAGTTCAAAGGCATTTCATTCATCCTAGAGATGTTACCTGTGTGTTGGCAGCGATCGCATCCTTTAACAAACTCAGCTGCATCCTTGAAAAGAGCAGGCCAAAAGAAACCAGATCGTAGTACTTTGGTAGCAGTTCTATCTCCACGAAAATGTCCTCCGTAAGGTGATGAATGACAATGCTGTAAAATGCTATATATTTCAGCTTTTGGAATACATCTTCTAAGCACATTGTCAGGGAAGATTTTGAAAAGAAAAGGTTCTTCCCAAAAGTAAAACTTCACTTGGTGTAAGAATCTCTTCTTCTGCTGAAAATTAAAATCAAGAGGAATGATGTGACTAACCAAGTAATTCACATAATCAGCATACCACGGTACTTTTATTTCAATAGCTGCAAATAATCGCTCATCAGGAAAAGAATCATTAATAGCAGGAGAGTCTATAGTTGCTTCAGTATTTTCAAGTCTAGAAAGATGATATGCTACTTGGTTCTCTGTCCCCTTTCTGTCCCTAATCTCCAAATCAAACTCTTGCAAAAGAAGCACCCATCTGATCAGCCGAGGCTTAGAATCCTTCTTGGCAATTAAATATTTGATGGCTGAATGATCAGTATACACAATAACTTTTGTGCCAACAAGGTAAGCTTGAAATTTGTCAAAGGCAAATACCACTGCTAGCAATTCTTTCTCAGTGGTTGTGTAGTTAAGTTGAGTATCTGAAAGGGTTTTGCTAGCATAGTATATAGAATGAAAAATTCTATTATGCCTCTGACCCAAAATAGCTCCAACTGCGAAGTCACTAGCATCGCACATTAGCTCAAATGACAAACTCCATTCTGGTCCAACTATGATTGATGCAAAAACCGGCTTTTTCTTCAACTCATTGAATACCTCAAGACAAGCTTTGTCAAAGTTAAATTTCACATCTTTTTTTAGCAATCTGCAGAGAGGGTTAGCGATTTTGGAAAAGTCTTTAATGAACCTCCTGTAGAAGCCAGCATGACCCAAGAAACTCCTTACTCCTTTTACAGTGGTGGGCGGTGGAAGCTTCTCAATGATCTCAATTTTTGCCCTGTCAACTTGCAAACCATGTTGTGAAACCTTGTGCCCAAGCACAATACCTTCCTGTACCATGAAGTGGCATTTCTCCCAATTAAGCACTAAGTTGGTTTCTTCATAGCGTTGTAGAACTTGAGTTAGATTTTGTAGACATTCATCATAGGTGTCACCTAGAATTGAAAAGTCGTCCATGAAAATCTCTAAACCATTCTCAACCATGTCAGAAAAGATTGCCATCATGCATCTTTGGAATGTGGCCGGTGCATTGCATAGTCCAAATGGCATGCGTCTGAAAGCAAAAGTACCATAAGGACAAGTGAAGGTAGTCTTCTTCTGGTCTTCTGGAGCAATAACAATCTGATTATATCCTGAGTAACCATCTAGGAAACAATAGAACTCTTTTCCAGCCAATCTATCCAACATCTGGTCAATGAAGGGCAATGGAAAGTGATCCTTCCTGGTAACCTTATTTAGCTTCCTGTAGTCCATACACACCCGCCAAACAGTAATCGTTCTTGTGGGAATTAACTCATTATTTGCATTTGCTACCGCGGTCATTCCACCCTTCTTTGGCACACACTACATAGGGCTAACACAAGAGCTATCAGAGATAGGATAAATGATACCTGCATCCAGCCATTTGATAATCTCCTTCTTCACCACATCCTTCATAATGGGGTTGAGACGTCTTTGACATTCAACCACTGGTTTGTATCCTTCTTCCAAAAGTATTTTGTGCATGCAGAAACTTGGATTGATGCCTCTAATGTCAGCAATGGTCCATCCCATAGCTCTTTTATGCTCCCTTAAAACTCTTAAAAGTTTATCCTCCTGTACTTTTGTAAGAACGACAGAAATAATGGCAGGTAAAGTAGAGTATATACCCAAAAAAGCATACTTCAAATGAGCTGGTAATAGTTTCATTTCTAAAGATGGGGGTTCTTCTATGGATGGCCTTAATGTTTTACATTGTTCAGGCATCTCGAGAATTTCATATGCACCAAATGACCTTCTCATCCTTGTGAATGAATCCAACAGCTTGTTGCAATTTTCAATTTATACATCGATATCCTCAAAAGAATTGACTAGTGTTTCCTCCAAATCATCAACTGGCCTATGCTTCATTAAAACATCAGTAATAACATGATCTAAAATTGGGGAGTTTCACAGCAGCAAACACATTGAAAGTTACATGGTCTTCTCCTACCCTCATGGTCAACTCCCCCTTCTCCACATCAATAAGTGTTCTGCCAGTTACCATAAAAGGTCTGCCAAGAATTATGGGGACTTCCCTGTCTTCCTCCATATCAAGAACTAGAAAATCAGCATGAAAAATAAATTTACCCACCTTTAGAAGCACATCTTCTACAACACCCTTAGGAAAAGCTAGAGACATGTCTGCTAATTGTAAAGTTACTGATGTAGGTCTTACTTCTCCTAATCCAAGCTTCTTAAAAATAGACCATGGCATCAAATTGATGCTAGCACCCAAGTCACACAAAGCTTTACCTGAAAACTGAACACCAATGGAGCAAGAAATCTGAAAGTTACCTGGATCCTTTAGCTTAGGTGGAAGCTTGTTTTGCAAGATGGCACTACACTCCTCTGTCAATGCCACAGTTTCATAATCACCCAGCCGCCTCTTCTTGGAAGGATATCTTTCATGAACTTGACGTAGCTTGGCATTTGCTCCAAAGCTTCTGCAAAAGGGATGTTGATGGATAGCTTCTTGAAGATATCCAGGAATCTCTGAAACTATTTTTCCAACTTGCTCTTTTGCAACTTTTGAGGAAATGGTGGAGGTGGATACACTAAGTTTGGAAATTCCTGCACCTTCTTTTCTTGATCAGGCACTTGCTTCACTTGTTCTTCCTTGGAGCCTTCGACCTCTTCTTCTTAGAACTCTGCAACTGGTGTAGATTTTGGTTGCCCCAAAACATCAGTTGTTGCCCTTAGATTTCCTTAAATCTCCTTCCCACTTCGTAGAGTAATCACCTTGCAGTACTCATTCTAGTTGTCTCTTCTTTGAGGAGGCAAGGTATCCCCCGGAAGAGATCCTTGAGGTCAGCTATTCAATGCATTAGCTAGCTGCCCCAACTGTGTCTCCAAGGCTTTTATAGAAGCTCCTTGACTTTGGATCAATGCAGTTTGATTCTTGATAACATAATCATTTTGCTCAATATATTTTAGCAGTAAGTCTTCAATAGGGGATTTTTTCTCAGGTTCTTGTTGTCTTTGCAGCTGCTGAAAACCTGGTGGAGGATTTTGTTTAGGAGGAACATAGGTTGCCTGATTGTTACTCCATGAAAAATTGGTATAATTTCGCCAACCTAGATTATATGTGTTTGAATAAGGGTTGTTACCTTGTCTTTGTTGATTCCCAACAAAGTTTACAGATTCAATGCGTGCCACATCCGGATATAGAAAAGGGCATTGAACACCTGAATGTCCTTCTCCACAATGTTCACATAACACTACAAATTTCTGCAACTGATGGGCTGAATGGTTGCGCTGATTTCGCCCAAGAGCCAAACTCTCCAATATTTTGTTAAGTGCTTCCATTTGGGACACCATCTTAGCCTGAAAAGTTGTAATTTGATCAAGTTAAAATGTCCCAACTGCTTTTGTACTTGATGGTTGTGGTCTTTCATGTGCTTGATTATTGTTGGAGGTAAGATCTTCCAATATCTCAAATGCATCCTCAGGATACTGGTTAATCAAGGATCCTCTAGCAGCTATATCAATTTGATTTCTACAATTAAAATTTAAACCATTGTAGAAGTACCTTATCTGCTGTTGTAGGTCCAAACCATGGTGTGGGCATTTTCTAAGCAGATCCTTGTAGCACTCATAAGATTCATACAAAGTCTTCATGTCTGCTTGGTTGAAGTTCAGGATGTCTAATGTATTTCTCTGTTTTTGCTGGTGAGAAATACTTGGCTAAGAATTTCTTCACTAACACATCCTAAGAAGTGATACATCCTGGTGGCAAAGAATCAAGCCAATCCTTGGCTCTCCCTTCCAAAGAATATGGGAAAAGTCTAAGTCTAATGGCTTCATCTGAAACTACATTCACCCTGTAGTTATCACACAAATCCAAGAAGTACCTCAAGTGTGCATTCGGGTCTTCTGTAGGGTATCCAAAGAACTGCTTCTTCTCCAACAACCCAAAAGTGACTGGATCAATCTTGAAGTTGTGTGGTACCAGTGCAGGCCTCACTATGCTTCTCCAAGGCGATCATATTAAACAATTTAATGGAGATCGAAGAAGTTAATTCGAACAGAAAACAATCTATCAAATTAATGTACTTGCATGGGAAAGTACCACTCAGCTTAGTGTAGGGCCCAATGGGTCACACATATACAAGACTTTCTCCTAACAAAATTTATCTACTAGCACGGATAAGTCAAAACATGACCTTTTTTATTTTCTATGGAAACTTGAAAAATGAAGCATCCTTTTGAATTTAAATTTAAATTTAAATGGGACTTAAATTTAAATGCCTATAAGATAAATGACGAAAGGTTCCTCATCCCTAAATTATAGGAGTTGATGAATAAGAGATGAGGAACTCCTTCCTCATCTCCTATAATTTAGTCGCCTGCCTCCTCCCTCTTGAAGCTACGGCCTTCTCCTCTTCCTCCCTCGAAAAAGCAATTGTCCCCTCGGTGGAACTCTCCCTCTTCATCCCTTAGGAAGGGCAGCTAAACTAGCAGCTTCTTATCCACCTTGGAGCCGCACCCATCAAGAAGGTATAAGCGTTGTATCTTGGTTTCTTAATTGTAGCCTATTTCCCGCTTCTTGCTACTCTTTGGGCCTATACCATTCTTGAAGGGGCAGCCCCTTGTGTTGTGCCTTGGTGAAGGCCGGTTATCCATAGATCCATGACGAGCCCTACGTGTTGAGAAAAGTCATTTTCTCGGTGTTACGTGTGCGTCTTGCTTAGATCAAGCATTTCTTCCACGACCTCGTCGCTTGAAGGTATAATTTATGCCCTCCTCTCTTTGAGTTCTAAAGTATATCTAAAGGGATCACTACTTTTGGGGATTAAAAGGAAATTTTGAAATTTACTTTGCTTCGACTTCCCTTATTTTGGGACCATTGGGCCACTAGTCACTGGCTGCTCTAGCCTTCTACCTCTTTTGGAGGATTGGCGCATTCTAGGGCAATTTTAAAGAATACAATGACTATTGTCTGTTGGTTCACCTAGCACACTCGGAACTTGATAAAGCACAGTGCAAGGCAGCTATCTATTGCTAGTTTTATGAGTCTTTATTTTGATGGCTCTTGGAAAGACTCTGAGGCTGGCATTGGTGTTGTTATTCAGAACTCTGACTATGTCTGCTTACATGTTATGGCGGCCCCGTGTGAGACTACTCTGCTTTAGCATTCAAAGCCATGTCTTTACACAAGGTTTCCTGCTTGCTAAGGACCTGCAAGTTAATTCTATTATCTTTGAAAGCGATTGCAAAATTCTAATTGATTGTCTTTCCTATCGTGCATAACCCCCTTGGCGCGTCCTACCAATAGTTCGCGACATTTGGGACATTTTGTCAATTTGTAATTTTGTGTATTCATTTTCTTTTTTGCTTTCGTGAATGTAATCAAACTGCCCACTGGTGTAATACCCGCTAAAATATTTTATGTATGTTGGTTTCAGCGGGTTGCAAGTGACACGAGATGGTGTGCGTGGGAATGAGCGCTAGTGTCTCACTTGAGGTGAAACTCCCAATACTTTAGAAATTTGCTAATTTTAAATTATAAGTTGTGCAATTTCATTTGTGTCATGAGTTTAATGAGGGTCTCAAGTGGAGTTCGACGGTTCAATCGGATCCGGATTCGAGTTAGAATTGAGTGAGGTATGGCAGGTTTGATGAATCACTTAAGAGAAGGGTGTTTTGATCAATTAGGTTAAAGGGAAATAAAATAAAATAAAATAAAATAGGGGCACCGTACGAATGCTAGAGCTACACAGAACCCAAGACTCATCTTGGAGGGGGCGACGAGCAAGCTAGGTGAGGAGGAGATCAGACGCTGGATTCGAGGGAAAACGGAGGTTGGACACCAGATTTCTCAAGGCTTTCGTCTTCTTTCCATTCTTCCTTCTTCGGGTGAGTGGATTTTCTGCTCCCCTCCTCCCTCTTTCTTCCGCTCTTGTGCCACCCCTCCCATGGGGATTTTTCTTGAAGATCAATTGAAAGCTTGTCGATTGCTCGATTTTGCATGATCGAGGTTGTTGGATTTGCGAATAAGAGAGGCCTAGAACCTTTGCAAGGTGTGGCAGCACTAGGCATGCCCAAGGGCTGTTCGGCCATAGATGGAGGAGAGCTTTGATGAGGGATTTTGTAGGTTGAGATTACTTGAGTTTCTTACTAGATTATAGGCTGAAATTCTAGGCATAGATGTTGATTTACATTGACAAGGTGCTGAAATTTCATATAATTAAATGTTGAAATTTCCTATATTATATGCTAAAATTTTATATGTTAATGCACTGAAATTTCATATGTTGATGTGCTGGAATTTCATATGGTTGATTGCTGAAATTACCTAGTGCATGATGCTGAAAAATACTATGCTGAAATGATACAGCTACTTGAAGCTGAAATGTGATGTGCTGGAATTTAGTCAAATTCATGCTGAATAGTTTTAGCAATTTGGGTAATCAGTCTAATGCGGAAGGTACTGATGTAACCTCTCGATCTTCGTGTAAGATATATTTTGGAAACATAGAAAGTACTTAGAATACCTGAAAATTAACGGGTGGATAGGAAACTGATGATTTCGGTAGGCTGAAAATTTTTATAGTGCATGTTAATCAAGCTGGGTTGTGGGCTCGGTATGACATTCCTAATCTGTTATAAACAATTGAGGTTTTAGCTTGATACCAGAGACAAATGAATCTTGGGTGTGTTGACACGAGTGTGTTGTTAATTTCACACACAAATGCACGTATCACAATAAGTAGTAAAAAGTTCGTTCCCACGAGGATTTTGTTCTAAGTTTGTTATCTAAGAATGATCACTATTCTCTTAATTCAAGCTAAGTTTAAGTTGATGACGGTAAAGTAAACCGTGAAGAAAATAACCAAGAGAAATTGCAAAGAAAATTTAAGGCTGATTTGTATAATGATCACAAACCTAGGATTTTAACTTCCCCCTTACCTTACAAAGTTAATTCCTTACTTCATCTAATCATTGTATAGCACAGTTTATCAACCTAGGATTCATCAATATTCATAAAGTTCTGTCGAATCAAAATGAACCTAATTGTTTAAGCCAATTCCCTCCATGTCTGTGAGAATCCAGAAATTAAATAATTGCACTAAGCATCAATCCTAACTGGTTACCTAAGGTGACTTGGCTATTTCAACCTAATCACAAATTATAATTCTCAATCTCACGCTAAGAATCACAATCTTAGGCTATTCTATTTGGTTCTGAATATAAGTTCCTCTTTCAAGGTAACTTAGATTTAATAGATCACTCTAAAACTGGCCAAACAATAGAGAGCTTTAAGATAAAAATAGAATACATAAACTATGTTAAAAGAAAGGCCGAATAAGATTCATAAATGAATTAACAAGGTTCAGTATAAGGATCCATTAAAATCCTAGAAAGAAAACTCAGTTCATAATTACAGAAGAAATCAGCATCCACATAGCTTTCAATTTCAGCATAAGGAAACGGAAGAGAAACAAGTGGAAGAATGGAAAGAAACTAGGAATGCAAACTTTGGTCTTCTCCTCTTCTAATCCTTTCTTGTTGTTCTCCAATTTCTTGAGTTGAGCCACCTTCTTCTTTATAGTAGCAGTCTCCTCCTCCAAATGCACAGCAGCAGTCGCTCCTTCAAATGCACAGCAACAGCTGCTTCTTCTTCTTACTCCTTTTCTTCTTCTCCCAATAGCACAACAGCCCTCTTCTCCAAATCACACAACAACAACCCTAAGTTTTCCCTTTTTTCTTTAGCCGGCTACCTCCTCCCTGCTCGTTTTCAGCTCTCCTCTTCTAATTCTTCCAACATCAGCCCTCTCCTCTTGGATCGTAATTAGGTTGCCTCCCATTAAGAGACTCCATAGTGGGGTTTAAATTGAGACCCGACTCGCTAGCTAATTGGATCTCCACTTGGCTGCACAACTTCAAGAAAGTGGGTTTTCACACGCTGCAAATAAGACCAATAAAACCCAATAAAAATTTCCTCACCCAAATGAGATTTAATGACCAAAGGAAAATACAATCCTAACTCAAAAACTGCAGCCACATCAATCTTAGAAAAAATATTACGATGAGGAACTTTAACTTTCCTAAGAAAAATCCACATTGACCTTAACAAACCATTAAGAATCAAAAGTGCACTTAAAACTCAAAGTTCTACTTAATTACCCGGAAATAAAGACAAATATTCATCAAAACACTAGTTAAATAGTTTCATTTTAAAGAATTATGAGAGGGCATGACCCTCGAGTGTTTATTTGGGTCATATTAGGCCGAGTGGTATGCGCAGCGTACGAGCGATCAATGGTCGGAGGGCCTTTTCGGCCGAGTGGGTACTGGTTCTAGAGGGCCTTCCTAGACCAGTGAACCCGAGCAGAGACACAGTGGGTACTAGTTCTAGAGGGTCTTCCTAGACTAGTGAGGCCAAGAGGAGAGTCGGTTAGACACTGAGTCTAGAGGGCCTACCTACACTACTAGAAACTTGGTCTTCAGCAACGGCTATCAGCAACGGCCGCTCAAGCCGTTGCTATTTGCAACGGCATTCTTACGGCCGCCCGAGCCGTTGCAGATATCTGTATCTGCAACGGCGTTCTAACGGAAAACCGAGCCGTTGCTGATTATTTTAATTATCAGCAACGGCTTTCGGACGGAAAGGCGAGCCGTTGCTGATTTTTTAATTTTCAGCAACGGCTTGCTAACGGATAAGTGAGCCGTTGCTGATGATAACTTATCAGCAACGGCTTTCTAACGGGCGAGTGAGCCGTTGCTGATAAGTTTATATAGGGCACGCTCTCGTGCCCGACCCTTCTTCCTCCCGCTGCTGCTGCCGCCGCCTCCTGCCGAGAACTTCGCCGCTGCTGCCGTTGCTGCCGACGCCGACGCCTCTCGCCGACGCCTCTCGCCGCCGCGCCGCTGCCGCTGCTGCCGGTATGTTGATCGGCCGGCCTATACGGTTTCGGCCGGAGATGTTAAAATCCGACCGAAACCCTATTTCTAGGGTTTTGGCCGGCGGCGGTCGGCCTATGGCCGCCGCCGGACCTTCTACAGTGGCCGGACAGTGTGTCCGGCCACTGTACGCCGGCGCCGGAGGGTGGACTCCGGCGCCGGAATATATATATATATATATATATATATATTGTTTTTGAAATTGTTAATTAATTATTTTATAAATGTTAATTAATTGTTTAGATTAATTGTTTAATTTGTTAGATTAATTATTAGGGTTTAGATTAATTTCGGACGCGCGCCGGAATCGTCCACTTCGGACTCGCGCCGGAATCGTCCAATTCGGACTCGCGCCGGAATCGTCCACTTCGGACGCACGCCGGAATCGTCCAATTCGGACTCGCGCCGGAATCGTCCACTTCGGACGCGCGCCGGAATCGTCCAATTCGGACTCGCGCCGGAATCGTCCACTTCGGACGCGCGCCGAAATCGTCCAATATGGACTCGAACTGTCTCAAAACATTTAGAAAATAATCATCCATCCGACGAGTTGATATGTTTCACGTACGCATCGATCAGTCGGATATGATTTAGCAAAACCTTAGATCCGTTCGGGGATTGTATGTTCGTGTAAAAGAAGTAGATGATCTTTTATACGACGTACAATTCTTGAATTGTCCCTGATTGGACAATTTGGGAATATAGTTATTTGTACTGCACTTACGTTTTTATTTTAACTGTTAACTAATTATTCTAAATTTCGGCAACATCTCTCTTGTTCTCCGATACGCGCCCAGATGATATGCGTATTCGGAGAACTGTAGGGAGATGCTATCGAAATTTAGAATAATTAGTTAACAGTTAAAATAAAAACGTAAGTGCAGTACGAATAACATAAATCCCGAATGGAATAGGACCATCTCACCTAAAGACATTAACCAAAGAAATTGTCATTGATTGACAGAATCATGTCGGCTGATCGAAGTTGGATGTACCGACGTTTTGATCATGGAGCTTTAACGAATGAGTTTCGATTAGGCGTAACGTACTTCCTAAATTTCGCCTATTCGAATCGGAATTTCGTTAGCATGGGTGATCAAATCCGATGTCCGTGCCGCATTTGTTCGAATGGCCAATTTTTGGATCGGGAGACTGTCACTCTGCATCTATATACCAAAGGATTTACACCAAGATATTTTCTATGGACTTGTCACGGGGAGTCACGCGAAGTCGGGACGTCGAGCAATCCTGTCGTTCAGACATATGGTGAATCTTCCTCTGCTGGTGCTTCTTCATCCGGTCAATGTAATCCCTATAGAACTATGATACTTGATAGTCTTGGGGGTCAATTCCACCTGAATGATAATGTTGATCGGCCAGTTCTTCAAACATCAGTCCCACCAGATACTACAGCGGTTGATATCACAGAAGTAGGGGCTGCGGTAGAGATTGAATTACCGAATAAAGAAGCTGCAGAATTTTACGAGATGTTGAAAGCTGCCGATGAACCTTTGTATGAGAATTATCCTAAATACACTAGGTTTTCAGCAATGACACAGCTCTTAAACATCAAGGCCGATTGTAATATCAGCGGAGTTGCGTATGATCGGATTGCTGGATTGATTAATGGAATGCTGCCTACTGATAACAAGTTTGAGCCTACTTTTTATAAGACTAAAAAGCTAATGAGAAAATTGGGGCTTGGGTACGAAAAAATACACGCGTGCCAAAATAACTGCATTTTATATTATAAAGAAAATGTGCAGTTGGATAAATGCCCTGTATGTCAACACCCTCGTTACAAGGAGAAGAAATCGGTCCGACAGAAAAATATCCCGTTTAAGGTGCTTCGGTATTTTCCACTAACACCGAGGCTTCAAAGATTATTCATGTCGGAAAAGACAGCCCCCTACATGAGTTGGCATGCAAGAAGTCGTGATGATACAGTAATGACTCATCCATCTGACAGTGAAGCATGGAAACATTTGGATACATGTTATCCTTCATTTGCTATGGATACTAGAAATATCAGATTGGGATTGTGCACAGATGGTTTTAATCCGTTTGGGCATTCTGCAACTCCTTATTCAGTTTGGCCAGTGCTGCTGACAGTTTATAATTTGCCACCGTCAATGTGCATGAAAGATGAATTTATTTATCTTTCGATGATTATTCCGGGTCCTAAGGGTCCGCGAAAAGAAATTGACATATTTCTCAGACCCTTGATAGATGAATTGAAAACATTGTGGACTGAGGGAGCTGTCACTTATGATTGTCATCGGAAGCAAAACTTCAATTTAAAGGCCGCGGTCTTGTGGACAATCAATGATTTCCCCGCGTACGGCATGTTGTCGGGTTGGAGCACTCACGGCCGACTCTCTTGCCCGTATTGTATGGAACACTCTAAATCAATCAGTCTTCAGAACGGACGAAAAATCTCATTCTTTGATTGTCATCGTCGATTCCTACCGGTTCATCACCAGTATCGAAGGAATCGTAATAAATTTACTAAGGGCAGAGTCGAAAGAGATGGGCCACCACCGATGTTGTCTGGTGAACAAATGTTAGCACGTGTTTCAGCACTTCCAGATATAGTATTTGGTCGCAATGAAAGAGTGTCAGGTTTTGGCCAAACACACAACTGGGTGAAAAAAAGTATCTTTTGGGAATTGCCCTATTGGAGTTCATTATTGATTCGACATAATTTAGATGTCATGCACATTGAAAAAAATGTGTTTGATAATATTTTCAACACTGTGATGGATATTTCTGGAAAAACTAAAGATAATGTCAAAGCCCAACATGATCTGAAAATACTTTGTAAAAGACCAGAGTTGGAGTTACAAGAGGTCAACGGACGATATCTGAAACCGAAGGCCCTATATGTGTTAAATAAACAACAGATCAAAGATGTTTGTCAATGGGTAAAAGAACTCAGATTACCCGATGGATATGCTTCAAACTTATCTCGATGTGTGAACGTCGATGATTGCAAAATATCAGGGATGAAGAGCCATGATTGTCATGTATTCATGCAGAGATTACTTCCGATCGCATTTCGAGATCTTCTACCTGATAATATTTGGGATCCGTTGACTGAATTAAGTATGTTTTTTAGAAGCATCTGTGCAAATGTCCTTCGAGTCGAAGATATGTCAACACTTGAAAATAATATTGTTGAAATCATATGCAAGCTGGAGCAGTTTTTCCCTCCTGCATTTTTTGACTCGATGGAGCATCTACCGATACACTTGGCATACGAGGCACGAGTTGGTGGCCCCGTTCAATATCGTTGGATGTACTTATTTGAAAGATACATGAATCGTCTGAAGAAAAAAGTAAAGAACACCGCAGCTGTTGAAGGATCAATATCTGAATCGTATATCATCCAAGAAATTTCAACATTCTGCTCATTTTACTTTGAATCGACAGTACAAACAAGATTTGATCGTCTTCCACGTAACGACGATGGGGGTGTTCGACATTCAGATGGACGTTTAAATATATTTTGTCACTCTGGTCGTGCTTTTGGTTCTCGTCCATCTCGACACTTAAGCGATGAAGAGTATCATTTGGCACACTTGTATGTATTACTCAATTGTCCAGAGATTGAACAATTCATTGAAATATTTGACATTGAGATGGTGCAAAAATACTCTATTCACAACGATCAAGAATTGGAGAGATTACGGAATCGTGATTTCCCTACTTGGATTCAGACTTACAGCAAAGATCACAGAGCTGAAATAGATGAAAAAATATTTGAGTTTGTTAGTGGACCGTCGCGACTTGTGTCGTGCTATAGCGGATATTTTGTTAACGGGTATAAATTTCACACGGTTGAATATTCATTTGCAAAGAAGACGATGAATGCTGGGGTCTGCGTGAAAGGGACAACCTATGTTGAATGTGATATGGATTTTTATGGACTGATGGAAGAAGTGATAGAGTTGCACTACTTCGGCTTGAAATCAGTGTTCCTATTTAGATGTCATTGGTTCGATACAACAGAAAGGGGCATGAAAGTTCATCCAAAATACAAACTTGTTGAGGTTAATTACAAATCGAAATTGGCAGCAAATGAGCCTTTTATATTGGCATCACAAGCCGAACAAGTATATTACGCGAAGTATCCGGCTCGAAATAAAGATAGAGCAGATTGGCGTGTAGTCTGTAAGACAAAAGGTAGAGGAAAAATTGATCCGATAGTAGGAGAAAATGATCCTCCTGGTTTCTATCAAGAAGATGATATTCCTGCTGTGGATCGTATTATTCCAATACTCGAGGATGCAGACACAACGTCAATTCAATTAGAAGTTGAATATGCTGATGATGACGATCATGAAATTGAGGAAGCTGGAGATGAAGAAGATGAAGAAGAGGAAGAAGAGGAAGAAGAGGAAGAAGAAGAAGAATTCGAAGACTATTATTCAGATGATGAAGAATAATTATAAAGTATATATTTTATTAAATATATCTCTACTATTTATACAATAATCTGATTATATGTCTGTTCGACAGATATGTCTGGTCGTGGTTATCGACGCAGGAGAGTTTCGGAGTCTCCGATCGGTGAGACTCCAGCACTTACTCATGCTGCTGATCCTCCTGTTGCTGATCCTCATTCCGATGATACTGCCGAGGCTAGTACATCCAGACGTAGGCGGCCACGCGGGCCGAACAGGTGGCAGCCTCCACCAGCCACAGAGTCACGTAGATTGATTAGCGTGATTGGGGAGCGGTACGTAATATATCATGAATTATGAATCATTACAAATTCATTATATCATAATATAATATTAAAATTTATTTTTGTTGTGCAGGTTCCAGCAAGAAGAAGTGCCGAGGAGCATTTCTTCTACTATTCGACGATACATGCACGGGGCATGGCCTACGTGGTCTCACGTGCCTAGCGAGCACGTCGACATGTTATGGCGCGAGTTTGAGGCACGTATTATTATTTTTTTTACATGCATGATGATATATTAATATTGGTACTGATATTATTATTTTGCAGGCTCGCTATACATGGGCCGAGGACCAGAGGCCCTTCATTTACGCTGCCTGGGAGGCTATTTCCCGGGCAAGGTACAACGGGCAGCTGGGGCAAGCTCGGTCCCAGGCGATGGCCCGAGCTGGGACCACTAACATCGCGGAGACTCGGGGATACGGCCCCGGTTGGATTACTCCGGATATATGGGACCAGCTCGTGGGGATATGGTCGACGGATCGATGGCAGGAGGTTTCTCGGAATGCGGCTAGAAATCGCATGTCGGGAGGAGCAGCGCGTCACACCGGCGACTCTGTTGCATTTGCAGTGCACGCAAACCGTATGGTAAGTATATCTTTTAATTATATATTTTATTTGTTATTATGTGTACTAATTAATGTATTTGTTTTGTAAATGTAGACGACGGTGTCGGATGACGGGACTGTCCAGCGACCCTCCCCGATGGCAGTGTTTGAGCGGACTCACCGTCGAGCACATGGGACTGGGGAGTACATCCACAACCGCGCTGCATACATTATGGTAATTATATATTTGTTTAAATTATTCATTATATATTTATAATTTAAGTTTTATGATAAATATTAAACAAAAAATCAAACTCGAGTAGGAGACCTACAGCCAGACGGTGGTGCAGCGTGGGGGTACCCCCGAGGACTTTGACGCAGCATCGTGGGTCGAGGCCGCAGGTGGCTGGGACCATGGCCGCGTATATGGCTTCGCAGATAGTGGTCATGCGCGAGCCGTACTAGGGCCACTTGGGGCACCGACCCCTCCGGTCGCTGGTGAGCGGCCGTCCACCTCCAGATCTAGTTATGATTATAGTAATAGGATAAGGACACTAGAGGAGACGGTCGCGCGTCAGACTGAGTTGATGGAGCGCCAGAGTCAGACGATGGCGAATATAGAAGCTATGCTACGCAACTTGTCGGGTCATCCCGAAGCAGGCATCTCTTCGGCATCATCTAATCCATCATCCTCGAGTCAGTCCACGCCGGTGTACACTCAAGCACTCCAGACCCCGCCATATGATCCAGGCCATCCTCCATCGTCATCGTGAGATTTTGTTTATATTGACTTTGTTACTCAGATATTGAACTTGTTTAATTTATATTGACTATGTTACTCAGATGTTGATACTTCAATTTTACATTTGAATTGTGTTTATACTATCGTGGATAATTATGAATATAAATATAATTGTTTTGATGTATATCTTGGTGTGTTTGTGATGTGTGAATGAATGTGTATGAGATGTTTGTGATGTGTGTATGAGGGTATGGGTGTGTGAGTTATGTATCAGATAAATGTATCAATGTATCAACGGAAATTAGAAATTTGAAATATTTCTGTTTGCAGGTATGGGTCATCAGCAACGGCTTTCCCACGGCCGTCCGTGGGAAAGCCGTTGCTAAAAGTGTATCGACAACCGTTGCTGATGACCTACAGCAACGGCTTAGCGACGGGTTTTTACTAACGGCTTTGCTACGGACTCGAGGCCGTTGCTATTAATGTTATCAGCAACGGCTCCGGTTCCGTGGTAAAACCGTTGCTGAAAATATTTTTAGCGACGGCCCAGCGGCCGTTGCTGATAATGTTTAGAGCGACGGCCCGAGCGGCCGTTGCTGATCCGTTGCTAAGTCATCAGCAACGCGACTTTCTGTCACGGCTTTATTGCAACGGCTCAGCCGTTGCTGATTCCCTTCAGCAACGGCATCAGCCGTTGCTGATGACCATTTTTCTAGTAGTGCTAGATCAGTAAAACTGAGAAAAGTGTTTAAGTGGGATTCAGAAATTAAAGAGCATTTTCCATAGAGTCGGTTGGGAGCGCATTCCTTATATAATTAATTTGACATTCGTACTCACTTGATATATTATATATTGTTATTACTGGATTCTATTTGGTGAGGATTGGGAGACCATTCACTGAGTTTTATACTCACTTTTATTTCTGTGTCTGTTTTAACAGAGCATGACTTTGAGGTACGGCACAGCTGATGACGACGGACTCCGGTAGCGATCTCGTGAGTTGGTTGGCGTAGTCGAGTCAAATTGAGTCGAGTCTTGTTTGAGAACTGAGACGTTATGGTCTTTAGAGTGTTCTATAGTTGTTTAAACTTTTAGTTGAACTGTTTTTATGAAATGCCTGTCATGTGGATTATGTTTTGTCACTAAGTTGCCATCAACTATTTCGTCAGCTAATTATGTTTTTTAGGAACTATTTTTATAAACTATTTTAGGGTCTTAGTTGTACCCTCGGGCTCGGGTGGGTTTGTGGTTTACTGCGATGTCTCTCGAGTCAGCTTGGGTTGCGTCCTGATGCAGTATGGCAGGGTGATAGCTTATGCATCCCACCAGTTGAAAGTTCATGAGAAATATTATCCGACGCATGACCTAGAGTCGGTGACGGTGATGTTTGCATTGAAGCTGTGATGTCACTATCTTTATGGCGAGGCTTGTGAGATATACACTGATCACAATGGCCTTTAGTACTTGCTTACCCAGAAAGAATTGAATCTGAGGTAGAGAAGGTGGCTCAAGCTCTTGAAGGACTACAATTGCACAATCATGTACCATCCGAGAAAAGAAAATGTGATGGCAGATGCCTTGAACAAAAAATCCATGGGTAGTTTAGCACACTTGGCTATCAGGAGAAGGCCGCTGGCTCATGATTTAACCATATGCTTAGACTATGGGGCATTGGTGGCGCACCTAAGGGTGCAATCCACGCTGGTGGATATGTTGAGAGTAGCATAGGAAGAGGATGCCTTTTATGCGCTGACTAAGGATCCGGTCAGGAGAGGCGATGTAGATAATGGTTTTGGGATTAACCCTGAGGATGTTCTGATATTTAAGAACATGATAGTAGTGCCTGACATGGCGAAAGTTCACAAACATGTATTAGAGATGGGCCACCGTTCCACATACACCATGCATCCAGGGGCCACGAAGATATACCGTGATCTGAGGCAGAACTATTGGTGGAAAGGCATGAAGAGAGAGGTGGCCGAGTTTGTGTCTAAGTACCTAGTTTGTCAGCAGGTGAAGGCCGAACACTTGAACCCAGCGAGGTTGCATGCTCCAGAACTTAGAGGTACTTGAATGGAAATGGGAGAAAATAACTATGGATTTTGTGACAGGCTTGCCAAGGTTTGGGAAGGGCAATGATTCTAACTGGGTTGTAGTGGATCGCCTGACCAAGACGGTATATTTCATACTGATCAAGATGACCTTTTCAACTGAGCAGTATGCAAGATTGTTTCTGTATAGGATCGTGGCATATCACGGTGTTCCTGTTATGATCATTTTAGATCGGGATACCCAGTTCATAGCTCGATTTTGGTAGTCTTTCCAGGTGGCTTTGGGCACTCAAGTGCGGTTCAGCACCGCGTTTCACCCGCAGATCGATGGTCAGTCAGAGCGAACCATTCAGACGTTGGAGGATATGCTGAGGGCATGTGTGCTAGACTTGGAGGGCGGTTGGGAGATGCACTTACCCCTGATTGAGTTTGCCTACAATAACAGCTATAAGAGTAGCATCGGGATGGCTCCTTTTGAGGCATTATATGGGCGGCGATGCAGGTCGCCTGTGAGATTATTTTAGGTAGGAGATTCTCTTATGATGGGACCCGACTTGGTCGAGGAGACAGTGGTGAACGTAAAGTTGATCAAGGAGAGATTGTTGGTAGCTCAGAGTCGCCAGAAGATGTATGTAGATGGAAAAGCTAGGGAGGTAGAGTTCGCTGAGGGGGATATGGTCTTTCTTAAGGCTTATGAAAAGTGTGGTAAGGTTTGGGAAAAGAGGGAAGCTAAGCCCTAGGTTCATTGGGTCATTTCCTATTCTCAAACGAAGAGATGCAGTAGCATATGAGTTGACCTTATCTCCTAGCATGGACAACACCCAATTTTTCATGTGTCTATGCTGAAGAAATATGTCCGAGATGAGTCCCATGTGATCGAGCCTACTGCAGTTGAGGTAGATTCAACAATTTCTTATTAGGAGAGACCTGTAGAGGTGCTAGACCGTCAGATCAAGAAATTAAGGTCCAAGGAGATTCCTTTGATGAAGGTCAGATGAGAGCACCATTCCGGGTAGGAGGTCGCTTAGGAGGTGGAGCAGGACATGAGGGAGTGGTATCCCTCATTATTTAAGGATTTGGTGAGTACCTGAACCTTGCTAAAATTCGAGGACGAATTTTCCTTAAGGGGAAGGTTGTAGTACTCAAAAATTTTAATTAATGTTTTTATTTTGTAGTGTTCTAGCGGGCTAACCCAGGGCTGAGCTGAGTCGAGTCACGATCTGGCGCAAATTTGAGAACTCGAGTGAATAAGTAATAGCTTATGTGCTCTTAATTTATAATGTATGTAATGTGTATGGGCTGTTGGGTTTATTTCGAGTTGAGCCGAGTTTTCAGGTTTGCGGGCTCTTAATTTATAATTTGTTTTGATAATAACAAACATAGAACTAATATTTCATTGAGAAATATTTTCAGGTTCCAAGTCGGTTAGCGCTCGACGTCCCCGATCGAAAAAATTAGAGAAATCAAAGAAATCGACAAGGACGTTGGTCGACGCGCTCGGATTCGTCGGGAAGATAGAGTCTAGGTTTAGGGTGTCTAGATAAATTATAGATCCTTATGATGATGCAAAGAAACCCAAAAACTAATCCCGAACCCCAAAATATGAAAAACCAAAAAATCATAAAATGACCCAGAAATTCACTAAGCCTAGGGAGCTCCTTGGAGGGTTATATAACCTAGAAATTTTCTTGGTATCAAAAGTGCCGATAATTGTTCCTTAGGTAAAAACTAGATAGCGAGATATTTTTAAGGATTTTTTGGAAGTCTTTAGCCTACCCGTATTTGAATCGGAAGATTATAAAATTTCCATTTTTCAGAAATTTGTACTAGACCCCAAAAGTTAGATTTTGATTCTTAAGGATTTTGATTTTTTAGATATTTTTATTGAATCCAAATGGGGGGTAATCATTATATAATATTTATGTTTTAAAATAATTAACTTAAACTTAATAAATGTTATATACGCAGACTTAGCGAAGACGGAACCTAAAAACGAGCAAACAAGCAGAAAAAATCAGCCAAACCAAGCAGTCTATTCAGGTTCGACCGACTGATTGGTTGATTGGCAGAAGGTGAAGGCATTTCGATCGACCGACCGATCGACCGAACAATGCCCAGAATGGGCAAAATACCTTCGGTCGCTCGGTCGGCCGACCGACGATCGATCGGCAAGCAACCGAGCATCGCCAACAAGCAGAAATCAGCCCGTTGGGAGAGCTATTTTGGCTCTCTCTTCTTGGGACTTATATATACTAGCCCTTGAGTGCCATCCTCCATGATCTTAACCTTCATTGAGCCATCTTTGATCAATCTTAAAGCTTTCATTGAGAGATTCTTCTAAACCCTAGCTTTGATCCTCAACTACTTGATTGAGCCTGCAAACTTCATCGATTCATCACCTTGAGGCATCGAGATGACTAAGGAGTTTGTTTTGGAGCAAGTACTTGTTGTTTTGATTTATTGCTCCAATTGTTATTGTATTTTGTTGTTTATTTTGATTGTATATCTAGTGTGTAAACCTAGGTTGCTAGGTTTGATTGAGTTGGTAGTGGCCTTGGTGTTAAGGCTTAAAATCCACCATTGTAAATTTAGTTTTCTAGGATTAGTTGAGTTGTCCTTAGGTTGAGGTGGGAGAGTGCTCTCGGTAGGAAGATAGAATACTTTCGGGTATGAAAGTGTCTTCGATTTGAGAGCGGAGACTTTTCGGTGTAAAGTCATCATTGTAAGGAAACTAATTAATCTAGTTAAACTAGTTTGGAAATTCTAAGTGGGGTACTTAGGTAGTGGAGTAGGCATTGGGGCCGAACTACTATAAATTTTGTGTTTGCATTGCTTACTTTGCGTATCAATTACTTGACTTGTTTTATTCACTTTCGCATTCATTTAGTAGTCGAATAGTGCATTAACATAAGTAATCAAGAAAACGATTGAAACCAAAATTAAGTTTAAGATTAGCAAATACACTATTCACCCCCCCCTCTGGTGTGGCCATTTCACCAACACCGCCGCCCCCCCTTGGTCGTCACGCGGGAATTCAACTCGCCTTCTTGTCTTTATACCTTTGATTAAAGGTGAGTGATTTTCCCATTTCCTCCTCTTTTCTTTCTCTCTCTATGAGCCATCCCCACCCCCGCCCCCACCCTCTCCTCTTGAAATTCTTGAAGTTTTATTGAAAGTTTGCATTGAATTATTGTTTGTTGATCGACTTTGATGTGTTAGCAAGGAAGGGGAGGCCTAAGACTTCTCCTAGGTGGTGCGGCAACCCTAGGTGTGCCCTAGGCCTGGTCAACCATGGAGGAGTGGGTGCTCATAAGGTGTTTGTGAAAATATTTGAATGAAAATAATGTATGATTTGTGGTTTACTTGTATCTTAATAATGGTAGTACGTAAATTCATAAAATTTATGATGTAATTGATGCATGATTTAGGATTCTATATCTTGGTATGGTAGTACGTAAGATATTGAATTTCTTGATGAAATTGAGGCATAGTTTATGGTTCTAAATCTTGATGATGGTAGTACATAAATTCTTGAAGATTCTTGATAGGAATTGATGCATGAATTATGTTCTATAATTTGATATTGATAGTAGATAATCTAATTTTATATTCTGATTTTGTCATTAAAATTGCATAATGAACATTGCTGAAATTCCCTATGATAATATGCTGAAATTTTAATGTATATGTGCTGGAATTTCATGCTGGAATTTAAGTAGTGATGTTGAGATTTCATACATTTGCTATATTGTGAGCCTATGTTAGAATATAACGATTTAACCTGTCGATTTGTTGTGAACTATAGTTTGAAACCATAGGACACATTCTGGGAATTAGATTGGGGGTGTACGGGCTAGAAATGAACACTTACAGTAGGCTGGAATTTTTGCTTGCAAAAATAATATTTTAAATGCGGAAATTAATTTTTAATTGCAGAACTAAATTTCTAAGTGTAGAAATAAAATTATTTAATGCTATAAAATAATGATCTCATGCCAAAACATGTTAGTAGAGTTGCTCTGAGCCTAAAACGTTGGGAATGAAAATATTTGTGCTATAATGATTCTCAAAAAGAACGTTCACAATCGATTATACTTATGGTTATGTGATGGAATGCCTACGGGTATGTGGTGGCCAAACGGCCTGATAAAATGTCAAATCACTAATTTTATTTTCTTCATAAGAATAGAAATTCTGTTATATAATTGTGGTTTGGATTTATTGTAGAGGTTCGGTGGAACCGCTCATTGAGTTCCTTATGGACTCATGTTTGTTTACTTTCCTATTTTGCAGAGCTGAGTACATGGTGCGGCTGGAGAGACAAATAGTACCGTTGATCTCATGACAGACCAAGTTTATGGAGTCGTAGTCGAGTTGTCTTTACTTTTCGTTCATGCATATTGATCTAGAGTTGGTTATTAGAATTGTAGTCCTTTGTACATTTACTCGGTTCATTTCGGGACATTTATTTCAATTCTTGTTATTTAAAATTGATTTGCTAAAATTGGACATTATTTACTTCATATTTGGATATTTCTTTCTTATTTGGCTTCTTAATAAAAATTTGACATTTATTTATTTATTATTTGACTTCCTTTATGTTGTCATGTTATGTTAGCATATGCGGGGTAGGCTTCAAGGTAAGGACACGTATACACTGGTCGGTCACGTGATCCTAGATCGGGACGTGACATTTAACTCCATATTTATTTCCATATATCCCATCTTTTTAAATTCCCCCATACAAATTCCAAATAACATTGTAAGTGGAGAGGTAGCAGATCAAGGGCAGTCTTAGAAGAATTTGGAGAAGAAAAAAGAAAAGCTTAAAAAACACCAAAAGGGTCAGTGAGTGTTTCTTCGAAATCGACTGATCCTCATTACTATGAATCAGTCATGAATTTAATGATGCATGGCCTGTGTGGTGCTACACAGAAAAATTCTCTTGGCATGCAAGATGGTAGATGTATACGACATTTTCCGAATAAGTTTGTAGACAGAACAATCATTGATGAGGATGGATATCCCATTTTTAGAAGAAGAGATAATTGCTGAATAATTAAAAATGGAAAGATTGATTTGGACAACTTTTTTGTTGTCCATCATAATAGATACATGTTGTTGAAATATGGTGCACACATTAATGTTGAATGCTGCAATAAATCGAGATCAATTAAATATCTTTTCAAATATATGAATAAATGACATGATCGTGTCACTGTCATATTTGTTGACTCGGCATCACAGTTTGGAATACAAGCTTTTGTTAAAGAGCTCAAAATGTTTTATGATTGCAGGTATATCTCATCGTGTAAAGCAATTAGAAGAATTTTCAGTTTTGACATTCTTTACAAATTAATATCCATATGTGCAACGATTGTCGTTTCATCTTCCAAATAAACATACTATAATTTTCAATGTGATGACGATCCAATATCTGAAGTGGCAAATCGACCAACAATTAATGAGTCTCAATTTTTAATTAGCTTGGTTCGAAGCTAACAAATATTTCCCAGAGGCAATAAACTTAACATGTGTTGAATTTCATTTGTTGTTTGCATGGAAGTAAGATATTAGATGTTGGACTTAAAGAGAGATAAACTAATTTTCGATTGGAAGAATATTCTTAATTTGTTCCTCCAAGAATGGGTGAGTTAAACTATTTAATAATTGGGAGAAGTGCAGATTTGGTCCTATAAATTTTATTTTGGTATTTTCGATCCTATAAGTTTGCTCTATAGTACAGATTTGGTCCTATCCGTGACGGTCCGTTAACTCTCCGTCAATGTGGACTAACGACGTTCATACACGTTGACATATTTGATCATATAAGTTTCATTTCAAAATTTTCAATCCTATATGTTTGCCCCGTAGCACAGATTTGGTCCTATATATTTGCCCTGTAGCACAAATTTGGTCAAATATATTTGCCTCATAGCACAAATTTGATCATATTCGTGATGGTCCGTTAACTGTCCGCCCATGAAAAAATAAACGACGACGTTATATCCATATTGACGAAGTTAGTGGACGACCATCGTGAATAAGACCAAATCTATGTTACGAAGCAAACTTAATTATATATGTTACGGAGCAAATCTATCTGGTACGTCATATCGATTTGGTCATATCCACGATGGTCTATTAACCCCGTCAATATGGACATAATGTCATTTATTTTTTCGTGGATTGAGAGTTAATGGACCGTTGTGGATAGGACTAAATCTATGCTACGGGGCAAACATATAGGACAAAATCTGTTTTACGGGGCAAACATATAGGATTGAAAAATTTGAAATAAAATTTATAGGACCAAATATGTCAACGTGTATGAACGGGGTTAGTCCATATTGACGGAGAGTTAACGGACCGTCATAGATGAGACCAAATCTGTACTGCAGAGCAAACTTATAGGACCGAAAATATCAAAATGAAACTCATAGGACCAAAGTTCAAAAAATTGAAAATTTATAGGACCAAATCTGCACTTCTCCCTTTGATAATTATACTGAACGTGGTCAAGGGTCTAACATTTTTCAAGGATATTAGAACTGTCAATGGTAAACTTTACCCAACTTTCAGAGATACATGCTATACTTTAGGGTTGATTAACAATGACAAAAAATATGTAGATGCAATTAAAGAATTTAAGCAAGTGCATGGGGATCATGTTTTTTTCTTAGAAAATTATTTTCTACATTATTATTATCAAACTTGGTGTCTTGACTATAATTCGTTTGGGAGGATACTTGGAAATTATTAACTGAATACATACCTTATTTGATAAAGCAAGCGTTACAACGTAAGGTACGAAAGTTATATCTCTGTTATATATATTTATTTTAATTAGTATATTTCATAATGTATTATTTTTTCTCACCAATTGATATATTAAATTTATATAAATTTGAATTTCAAATATTGTCATTACTGATGATGAACTCAAAGATGATTATTTTGTAAAAATTGATTTAATTGTACAAGGATGTGGCAAGAGTTTGGATAACTTTCCTACAATGCCAAAATCATCTCGATCATCTACAAACACTAACAATCATTTAATTGCTGAGGAGTCGCGCAACAATGGGAGAAGATTGACAAAGAAAAATCAAGAACAAATTCAACACCTAACTTCAGAACAGAGACAAGTTTGATATTAGCTCCCACTCTGAATATGATTGAAATAATTAATGACTATATGGTTTCTCTAAATAAAAATAAGTCAACGACATTTTTGAGCTCAGATAGCACGTGCTTATTATATTCTAGAGGGAGTTTGTTGGATCAGATCCATATATCAGATTTCTTGAACTGCATCAAATGTTTTGGTGTTTCTAATCATTCTATAACAATAAAAGTTGATACTCTTATTAGTTTGCTAAGAAATATCTATCCATCTACCGAATTATGTAATAGAACACGATAAATGTTAACAAGACTTGAGAATTGAGTCATTGGAGCCAAGATTATTTCTGAAACTAATTGCGGAGAAAATGTATTCATTCCATATATGTCATTGACACCATCAGATCTAAGACTATCAGTTAAATATCAAAGGAGATAATTTCCTATTATGATTTCTTATGCGATGACTATCAATAACACTATGTTTGGATTGAAAGTTTCGGAAGATTTTGGAGGGGTTTGGAGGGGTTTAAAATACATTGTTTGGATAAATTTTTTTAATGGGTTTCGAGGGGTTTGGGGGGATTTCAAACCCATTCTAGAACCCATTTTTCAAACCCCCCAAAATGAGTGGTTTTGGAGGGGTTTGGAGAGTTAATGAATTAAAAAAGTTAAATTATTAAGATATCCCCAAAACAAAAAAAAATATTATTATAAACGAGGGCATAGTGGTCTACCAAATCCCTCAAACTCTTTATGAATTCTAACAAAACAAGATTATTAAAATCCTTTCAAAAATCTCCAAACATCTCTTCCTCCAAAACCCTTCAAACTCTTTATTCAAAGTTATCCAAACATAGTGTAAAAGTCAAGGTCAATCACTATTAAATGCCGATATTTTTCTTAAAAAAATTGTATTCACTCATGAACAACATTATGTTGCAGTGTTTAGGGTGACCAATAAAAAAATTTAAATATTTTAATATGTAATTCAAAAGGTGAATAGTTAAAAAAATACAAATATTATATACCAAAAATTTTCCGTAATTTATAAAAAATATTTTTTTATATTAATTATGATTTTTGTATAATATTATTGTTCAAATATTGATATATAATAATAATAAATTTATTAGATGTAGGTCTTATACTAGTTGTAAACTAATACGTACTTTGGATATTTATGAGATCTAAAGATGTTATGAAAATAATTTTTTTGATATGATTTCAAAAGAAAAAATAAAATAAAATTTGAAATAAGATAAAAGAAGACACAATTCTCCACCTTCCAAAAGGGCCGAACCAACTCTTTTGTTGCAAGATAAATTAATGATGATTTGATCAACCATATATATAAATAAATGTTGATTGCCTGTCGATAGATTTCATTTATATTGTTATTTGAATGTCTCTCAAACGATTTAAATGTTGATTTATATATATACATGACCTATTCTTTTAGCAATCAATATTTACCTATAGTGTTAAGAAATTAGTGGACCTAACTCCACTCCAAAAATTAGTTTATGGGGTAGGATTGCTCAAACTATATAAAAGCTATTTTGATTATATCTCTAATCAATGCGAGATTTTAACACATTATTTTCACGCTCAGGATTGAACATCTGGCGCGTGAAGGACTGCCAAACTATATAAAGAATATCTTGACCCTATCTCGTACCAATACGAGACTTTAAGGTATAGTTAAAAAAACAATCTTAACTAATCAATAAGATGCCTACTTGAGCTGTCATTCATTTAGATGATCAAATTTATAATATAAAGTCAAATTGATTAGTTTTACCTTTATTTAATTGAAGCAATCAGATATATAGATTAATCAATTGATCTATTAATGACAAAAAAGCTAATCTTTGTTTAGTGCAGTCCAAAGGTAGTTGTGATCTGTTATGTTCTTGCGGCATACAAATTTGCAAACCTCAAATTGACTTGGTTTACATAAATAAAGAAGAGAAACTCAACCTAATTACTAAATTAGTGAAAACGCATATCAATGAAACGACACCACGAAGATGAGCCAAAAATAGACTCACTGAATCGTTGATATATATCTTGGACGGAGGAGAGCCATTTCCAAGGATTAAAGTATTCTCTCTCTCTCTCTTTTTCTTTCATCGTGGCAAAGCTATTGATACTATTAACGGCACTACTACTTGGATTAACCTGCTCTCTTCCCGCATTAACCTTCGCTGCTCCCTCTGGTCTCCAACTCAGACTCACCCACGTCGACGACGGCAGCCCCTTCAACTTCACCGAGCTCATCCGCCGCGCAGCACTCCGGAGCCAGCACCGTCGGCAACTCCTGAAAGCCCGAATCACAAACACCTCGCCGGCCAATTTAAATATCCCGGTCACACCGGTTAAGTTCGAGTACAAGATCGATTTCTCCATTGGCACGCCGAGGCTCCCCATCAGCGCCGTGCTCGACACGGGCAGCGAGCTCGTATGGACGCAGTGTCGCCCTTGCGAGCAATGCGTCGAACAGGTCACACCCATTTATGATCCCTCCAAGTCCTCCTCCTTCTCCAAGATCCCATGCACAAGTCCCATGTATGCATATGAGCTCTTCAAGCAATTCAACCCACCCAAGTGCCAATATGCCTGCGCTTATGGCTCAGCGTCCACCCGCGGAGTTCTCGCCACGGAGACCTTCAGTTTCGGGGGGAAACATTCAGCCAAGTTGACCTTTGGGTGCAGTAGAGAAAGCAGAGGCGACTTTGCTGGTACTGCCGGCATCGTGGGGCTCGGCCAAGGAAAGTTATCACTGATATCGCAGCTCAAGTTCAACAAGTTCTCCTACTGCTTCACTCCATTCAACAGTTCAAGAAGCAGCCATCTTCTCCTCGGCTCTCGCGCCAACTTGGAGAGATCTGCTTCCGGTGAAGCTCCTCAATCAACGCCTTTTCTCAACGATACCAACTTTTACTATGTTGCGTTGCGTAGGATATCACTGGGGAAGACCTTCTTGCCGATTCCAAGCTCCATTTTTCAGTACAAGGCAAGCGAGGGTAGAGGCACGGTGGTCGACTCCGGCAACGGCCAGTCGCAACTGCCGCAGCCGGCGTATGATGTTATTAAGAAAAAGATCACATCTTTTATTCGTCTTCCGGTGAGGAACATGTCGTCGACCGTTGGCCTTGACCATTGCTTCGCAGTGTCGTCCTGGCCGCCCCACCCCGCCCCGCCCCGCCCCGCCTGTTGATATCCTTGCCCCTCGCTAAATAATATATGTATGTAGATCTTTATGGACCTAATAAATTTTTTTATTTTTTGAAAAAAAAAACAAATTTAAATGATCCAAATTGAATATGTTCACAAGATGTGATCGAGTGTATCACTTACACTCATATACATAATTTATAAATATAATTCATAAACATAATTTATAAATAAGAAGAAAAGTAATACAAATATTAATATTATATTAATGTCATATGTATATTTTAAAACTTTTTTAATTAAAAATTGAGTTGAATCAATTTTTTTGGAGAAAATTTCAAAATCGACCCAAATTAATCCGGGTTGAAAAATACAAAACTGATCACAGCTAAAAAAACTAGGTCGATTGCCCGGGTGTCAGATCTGATTCCCCATCCTGCGATCCACGCTTCTCTCCCAATCCTGCAACCCACGCGGCCACGTTCAAAGTTGGGGGAACTTCTACCGTCGGATGGGAATCTATTTCTCTGTCTCAGCCGAAAGGCTATTCTTTTGATGATTCCACCCACGCTTGAAGACGACGCTATACTTCGGCGACGTTGAGGAGAAGGAGTGGCGTTGGTGACGGCGACTTCCGTAGTGGTGATAGCTAGAGGGGGCGATCAGTGAAGTACTCGACTCCTCAAGCCGTAAGCCATTTTCCTTCTCCTGTCCTCTATTTTTTCCTTTTCCACTCAGAACTAGCTAGGATGACCTCGAATCAGCCGATCCGACCAAATTGTCCTGGAGTTTTAATTTGTTCCAAACAATTCAATATTTCTATCGATCGATTTCGTCCGGTTTCTCGTTGATATCAGCTAATTTCTTATCGCTGACCGTCTGGGAAAAAATTGGATTGGAGTAGGCTGATTGTGAAAACCATTCTTTCCAACTATTCCATTAGCCTTGTTACCAGCTGGAGAAAAATTGTGATTGCTGGAAAGCTGTAATATTCATTTCCCTTCCACTGCGGCGCTTCAAGTTGCCTTTTGTGTCATTGTTTTACAATGTTGTCAGACTTTTAAAGATGAGCTGCCCAAATTATTGTCTTTTTTTCTTTGTTTCGTGGTGGTGTTTATTACCTCGATCCATTATGAAACACCTGATTTTAATACAGTAACTATGCGATTTTCAATGTATTGATATTCAAAACTTCTCAGTGATCTTATCGTTGTATTGTATGATACATGTTTTCCCTTTATAGTGTCGCCCTTAGCATTTTCGGATAGTGCTGATACACTAATAAATATCACTGTAATTGTTATTTTTCTTTGAGTAGAAAAAAATCGAGAATCTTGAGAAAATAATATTGTTCTTCTATTGCAGAATTTTGTTATTCTATTTGACTTGAAGGCTCACCGAATTCTCGTGGTCTTCCTCTCATTTCTCTTCAGAAAAGGACGACAAGAAGACTAAAAGAGGAATAAATTATAAATATGGAAAATACCACTAAGAGAAGAGTGGCATTCATATTGATTGATGGGATAGCAGATGTATGTCTGCCTTGTTTAAACTACAAGACTCCTCTTCAAGTAGCGAATACTCCCAACCTGGATGCAATAGCTTTATCAGGTATTAATGGTCTCATGGACCCTGTTGAAGCAGGCCTGGCTTGTGGAAGTGACACTGCACACCTGTCTATACTTGGCTATGATCCAAGGACGTATTACCGGGGTCGAGGAGCATTTGAGTCAATGGGTGCTGGATTGGCGATGTCCCCTGGAGACATTGCTTTCAAGGTAATAATATCATGTTATCCCTCTTAGTTTCTGAAAATATGATTGTAACTGATTTGTTCAAATAGATACAACGTCAACATTCCAGCGGACTCTATTATAAAATTGAAAGTGATAACCAACCTACGTAGACATGCATAGTGTGCATTTACAAAGATTTATGCACTTTGCTGTGCGAATATACTTGCTTCTGCTTCAATCTAAAGAATTATGTCTAAAGACTTTAGAAGCCTATAAATAATTTTTAAGTTCTTGTTCTTGTTGTATCAATACTTAATTTAACATTTAGCTGATTTATTTTCGAGGTCTGACAAGTAAGAGCATTAATTTCTGCTGCAGGTAGTTGCTATGATATGTGATATCTTTTAGCATCTTTTATGTTAAACCTTTCACCTTGGTTAAATGCATAAATATGTGGAAATCAAGATCATTTATTTTTCTTTCACCTGGTTATTGATTTATATTTTTTATTTTCTATATCCAGTCAAATTTTGCCACTTTGGATGTGAAAACTGGAGTTGTGATCAGCAGAAGGGCAGATAGGCATTTTGAGGAAGAGGGTCCTATTCTTTGTTCTGCTTTGGATGGAATGAAGCTTCCATCTTTTCCTGAATATGAAGTGAGAGTCAGGTGCAGTCAACCTCCAGTTTATGGTACAACAAATTTTGCAGTTTGGTTTTGCTAAATTTCTTTGGTAAATATTTCTAGTTATGTAAAATGACAAAGGAAGTATATGCTATTATCTCATCTATCCTCTTGATAGTCAGATTTCATACATTGATGAAGGTGAAGTTTCCTTGTTCTCAAGTGATGGTTTCTTGTGTCTTATGTTGATTGACAAATTGGTAGAGTATTCATCAAATAGCAGTTATTTAATATTATCTTAACTAATTTAAATTCAAAAGATTTTTTGAACATTATTTGATCGTTGTATTCGACTTAAGTAGTTAAAGATCTCTCTTGGCAAGCCTTGGTACTTTGTTGGCTTCATTTTTTCTCTCATATGGTCAAATCATAGCTAAACAATGAAAACAATGAACATAGAGATGCATTGTTCTTTTGGACTAGCAAGGCAAGTAGTAATATCTTCTTTTTCCAGGTATGCTACTGAGCACAGATGTGGAGTTGTTGTGAAAGGGCCAAAATTAAGTGGAAATATCTCTGGAACTGATCCATTAAAAGACAACCGCTTACTTATGAAAGCAGAGGCTTTGGATGATACAGAGGAAGCAAAAAACACAGCAGCTGTAGTCAATGAACTGTCAAAAGAAATTTCTAAAATTCTGGTAGCCCACCCTTTGAATGCAAAACGAGCAGCAGAAGGGAAGAATATTGCAAATGTTGTACTCTTGAGAGGTTGTGGCATTAGAATTGAGGTCAGTCTAAACCATCAGTAATTATCTTGTATATAAATGTCTACTCTGATTTGGTTTGTATGAATTCATTGCTCCTATATATGCATATTAATTTCATGCTTTCTATCTATTCATCCCTGAAATTGTATGAGCCAATTTCTAACATGGTTGTAATATTAAAAAGTACATATGATTATCAAGAATATAACTGAGTGGTAGACAATTTGCAAGTGTCAAAAATAATGTTGGATTACCAAGTCCAAAAGCGAAAAAGTATATTGCTGTGACAAACTTAACCTGGAGGTTGAGATGGTAAAAGTAGTATTTTTTTCAGGATTTTTGTTATACTATTTTGTACTTTTACAAAGGAGTTACTGATACTTATACTAAGATGAAAGAAAGAAAACGAAAATCTTATTTGAAAGACTTTTGCCTAATTTAATTAGCTATGCACTTAGCAACTAGCCATGCATTCTTAATTGGAAACTGAGTAGTTTTACTTCTAAGGAAAATTTCTTGATACGTGTACCAGGTTCCTGCATTTGAGAAGAAACATGGGTTATCTCCATGCATGGTAGCTCCAACCAAAATTATAGCAGGGTTGGGTTTATCATTGGGAATTGACATTCTTGATGCACCTGGAGCAACCGGAGATTATCGAACACTTCTAACTTCCAAGGCCACAGCAATAGCAAAAGCACTTTCTGCTCCACTACAGCCATCCCCATCAATTTTTGTACCCGGAGAGAATGAGCATAAACCAGGCCAAGCTCAAGGATATGATTTTGGGTTCCTTCATATCAAGGTTAAGTTTATCATGCCTTATCTGTCTGAATTATGAAGTTGCTCTTTATCCTGTTTGTTGTTTACTTTGAGGGATACAGTAACTCTGCTTAACAGCAGAAATACTATTGTGATATAAAAGGGGTATAGTGTTACATCTCATGCAGTGCATTTAATATCAACAGACAGCTGATGTACAGTTCCACCCGATTAACAAAAACAATATTTACAAACTTAATTTTCTGCATGGAGCGGTATTCTCTACTCCAAGAGGAGAAGATGAAAAAGCTTTAAAAGGAAGGGCAAACACAGATGCAATTGTGCATGCACATAGGCGGGTAGGAGGGAATAAAAAAAATTCAAAACATGCTAATGCATGGAATTACCTGGCATGTCTTATGCTTGTTGTGAAAGAAAAAAAAAACAAGAAGAAAAAACCCTACCCAGAAGACAGGATTGTGTAGGATTGTTTTGTTGTTGAGGTTTTCTTGGCAATTAGAACTATAAATAGTGTATTATTAACAATACATTTTATCTATTTGTATATCTGTCATGGCAGGCTATAGACGATGCTGGTCATGACAAGGCAAGCATTTTGAAGGTTAGGGCCTTGGAAGCTGTAGATCGAGCTATTGGCCAGCTGACAAAGTTACTCTGGCAGGCAGAACAATCTGGCAAGTTCCAATATTATGTTTGTGTCACCGGAGATCATTCCACTCCAGTAGAGTATGGTGATCATAGCTTTGAACCTGTTCCATTCACCATATGTCAGTTAAGGGACTTTGTTAGTGCTGTAGGGGAATCAAAAGTGAGTCAAGTTCCTCTTGAGGCTTTTCCACTGCCTCCAGTTAAGGCTGGGGAAGATCTAAATGACAATGTAGAATTATCAGAGGAAGTAAACAATAAACCTAAAGCTTTCAGTGGAGACTCAGTCTGTCAATTCAATGAGATTGCAGCTGTAAGGGGTTGCTTGGGAAGGTTCCCTGGAAGTGAAATGATGGGGGTGATCAAGAAGTTCCTTAAGTTGAAGAATGAATAGTTTAGTGAGAGAGTCTGAACTGTGAGAGCCAAAGTTTTGGGATTGAGAGTTCATAAACTAATGCATGAAGATCAACAATAATTGCTTAACTGCTAGGAAGCAATTTTCATTTGTATACTAGAGACCAACGTGCAAATGATTTATGATGGGCAGACTAATATGTGTTTATTACTCTTTGGTTCTTTTCGCTGAACGAATTGTAAATTTCCTTGAAAACATTGATAGGCTAGAGTCAGAATAAATTATATACTGCTATAATCTTCCAATTGTATATACTGCTATAATCCACCGTTTCTTGGTCTTGCTTGTAGATAATAAAAGTTGAGTTCAAGGTCTCAGTTGCCTTCTTTTTGATAGTGAGGGTCTTCGATGAATAAAAAATGAAAGAAAACAATGATTCGAGTTCAAGGCAAAACTTGTCTCCGTCTGAGTTATTATACTTACCTTGTTGAAAGCACTTGTACTTAAAGTGCTTTGGTCTAAAGTTGTTGGGTATTTAGTTAATGGATTTTATAATTGCTCTTTAAAGGTATTTATTCCTGGAACAAATAGCAATTTTATTAACGAAACTGCTTTTGTTAGAGCAATATTTAAGAAGCATTCCTCACGCTTCTTCTAAATAGCTTTTTGGAACAAGTGCTTTCAAGTAAAGTCCTTCAAACATATTTTTACCAAACACATTTTTTTCCACAAGTGTTTTTAAAGCCTAAAAAACACTTTTAAAGCAATGCTGAACAAACGCTATGACCATGTAGTAGGATTTATTTTGGACGTTGTTATGGAATAGGATTTGACAGATGCCAAACTTAATGTAATTTATTAAAAGTTTGATCCTTTTTATTATCTTTAAAAATTCGTGACAAAATTGCAAATGAAGCTAGAGTCCCGTAGCTTTTGGTAATTAGGCAGTAATTAATTAGCATGGGTAATCTAAGTTGCTAAACGCGGCTCACTCAAATTAAAAATATTGTAGGTCTCCACGTTTGATTAGCGAAAATTATTTATTATTTTCATTTTAAAGAAAACGAAAATAGTTTTTTGTTTTTCTATTTCTTTTTTTTTTTTTTTTTTTCAGTTTTGATATTCTTGCGTTTGGTTAACGAAAATAAAATGTATTTTCGTGAAATTAAAAACTGTGAAAATTTGTTTGGTTATACAAAATATTGTTAGTTTTCAGGAGTATTTTTCAGTTGAAAATATGAAAACTTGTTTGGTTTATCAAAACAACGATTTTATTTTGGAATTAAATATGTGTATATAATTTAAGTTATTATATTTTAAATTAAATTTTAAAATATTTTAAATAAGTTATTTGTACATTATTAATATTATAATATTTAAAAATATTAAGTATAATATTTTAAAGTAATTTGAAGTAATAAAAATATTTTTAATTAAATATTTATTATACAATTTTCAATATATTTTTTTTATTATGCATATTTTTTTTATGAGGAATGAATGAGGTGTTTAAAAAAAATTTCAATTTTATTATAATCACTTGAAATGATATTGAAACTAGTATCAAGTATAGCTCAATTTGAAGAATTGGAATGATACTTGTATCAAGTATCAAGTCAGATACAAGCTTTGATAGGAAAGAATCTCTCAAATAAATTTTATTAAAAAAATTGTCATATACAGGTACGAGAAAGATACAAAATTACACAAAGAAAAAATATTTCATATGGTACAACAAATTTTATCTCCCATTAGGTACAAAATAAATGATACATGAAACAACAATCTTGACCACCTCTTGCTGCATCTTCACTTTTAACTGCGAGATCATCTTATTAACGAATAAAATATAGGGTTATTTGAATATTGCACATCTCTAATAAAAAATGACATTTTCTCCAATTCTAAACCTCATGTATGACTTTGATATATGAAAAAAAATATAACTTGAAATGAAACCAAAAAAATTTTATCGACAAACTCAAAAATATGTTTTATATATTTTTTGACGGTCTTACATTTATTTCATTTTTATCGAAAATAAATTAAATTGAAAATTAATTATTTAAAAATAAAAGTCATACATTTTATTAATATAGGGTTTGATTTGTTGATGCAAATTATACTTTAAAATCAAAGTAGCAACTCACTGTAATCTATACTCTAAAATCAAAGTAGCAGCTCATTGTAATCTATATTTTTAAAATCAACGTATAGCAGTTCACTAAAATTGAAGTGGAATCAACATATAGCAAAAAATAAATTATACTTAAATCATGAAACAAATCAGCTCTTACCATACTGTAAATTATACTTAAATCATGAATCAAATCAACTATGACCATACTGTAATCAGACATACTGTAAAACCAAAAGAGAATAGTAGTTCACCATATATCAATAACAACTCAATCATGAACTCAATCAACAACAAATCCAATTGTTCACTATATACCAATAATAACAACTCAGCCATGAACTTAGTGGACAACAAATCCAACAACTGAGAGCTATGAACTAAGTCAACAATAACTCCAACAGTTCAACATATATAGCAATATACCAAATTAAATAGCATGAAACCATATCAAGATCCAACAGTTCAGCATACCATATAGAAAACCAACATCCAACAGTCCATCTCAAGTTCCATATAAATGTTGGGCGACGAAGGAAATGCGTATCACCATTAATTGATGATCGCCTCCGGCCAATTCCTAGCCCACACAAGAACAAACCTGCCCATAATCGCCTAAAGTATACACAACAACCATAAATACAATCATCATACAAAACAACCATAATTACAATCATATAAGCATACACAAAAAATACATAGTATTGGGCAATATTGATCTACGGGATTAGGAAGGAAAGTGTGCATACCCATTGATTGGGTATCACCTCCATTTCCTTTTCGATATACCATCAACTAACACATGTGCAAGGAAAGAATCAAATGTCCTAGTCAAACATACATAGTGTTCAAATTCAAGTCAAATATGTTGGCTTTAGGTTTCCCACCTTAGTCTTAATCTCGGTTTTGATGATAACAAACATGAGACTAATGATTTCACTGAGAATATCTTTCAGGTTCCATATCAATTAGCGTTCGATGTCCCCGATCAAAAATATCGGAAGAAATCAGAAAATTGGAAGGACATTGATCGTCGCGCTCGGCTTTGTCGCGGGAATTTCTTGAAGCTCGATGAGTGCACCAAAGTCGCATTAGACGAGCTCAAAGATCACATGGAAAGCTCTCTACGATGATGCTCGTTGAAAGCCGAAACCCGGAAACGAAGCGCGGAAGAAAAATGGCTGAAAAATAAAATTCAGCCTAAGTTCGGTCGACCGAATAGGGTAAGAAAAAAAGCAGTAGCAAGGATGCCGCAAAGCGGCAGTGGCTACTTCGGTCGACCGACAGAGGCCTAAAATGGGCAGTAGCCCTAGCGATCGACCGATCGGTCACCTGGATTAAAGATCGCGCGGCGCGCGATCTTGGCATCCCTGCGTCGGTCGACCGATGGGTTGATCGGATTGAGGGAACACACAGTTGCATCTGGGCGGTCGACCCATCAGTCGATCGCATAGAGAGAAGAGGTGTCGGTCGCTTTGAACGGTCGATCGATCGGTTGACCGACCAATCGACCAGGCAACTGCAATAGATAGTTTTCTATCCGTTGAGCTGTCGTTTCTTTAGGAGGGTATAAATATACCTTATATATCTCATTTAACCTCTCTCTCTCACTCTTATAGAAATCATAGAGCATCAAGAAGAGAGATCTAAGCCTTCCAAAAGATTAATCGTCTGCGCTCGATTCTTCCGGTGACAACTTCTTCAAGCGCACACTCTGCCTCAACTCGGAAATTGACTCGAGCTCTACGACTCGGCGAGTTGGAGGGTCCAAAGGCTTGGAAAAGAGCATTTATTATTGGTTTTATTTTAAGCTCTTTTCACTTGTATTTTTAACTGTTATTTAAACTTATTTAATTTGAGTTTGTAAGACCTAGTTTGTTAGGTCTTGTGCGTATAAGTGGTTACCTTGTTGTGAAGGTGTAAAGCCACTTGTGTAAATTTGTGTTTACTAGGATTAATTTAGTTGTCCCTTAGGGTTGAGGTGGAAGAGTGCTCTTGATAAGAAGACGAAGACTTTGAGGTGTGGAAGTGCCTTAAGTTGAGAGTGAGACTCTTCGAGTCAAAGTCCTCTTTGTAAAGGAAACGGAAATTAATCTAGTAAAACTAGTTTGGAAATCCTAAACGGGGTGCTTAGGTAGTGGAGTAGGCATTGGGGCCGAACCACTATAAATCCTATGTTTGCATTGTCATATTTGGTTGTGCTTAATTGTTTTATTATTGCTTCCGCATCCAATCGCATAATAGCATCTTGCCTAAGTAATCAAAGTAAACGATTAAAATTAGAATTTAGGCTAATCAATTTAGTAAACATACTATTCACCCCCCTTCTAGTGTTGCCATTTTGCCTATATTTGGTATCAGAGCGGGTCGTACATTGAGATTTCACCATCTCCTCTACATCGTCTCTCGATCTTAGAATGGCACTAGAGTGTGTAGCATCTTCACCTCCTAGGTTCGATGATTCAAACTTTGGTCTTTGGAAACATAGGATGTACACTTATTTAAAGACTAAAGGTTTTGATGTCTTTAACATGTTACATTGGGAATTCATTGAACCTAAGATTGATATGCATGCTTGGAGCGAAATGGATAAGAAAATATTTAAGTATAATGGAGATGCCATGAATTGTATTATTTGCACATTACCAAATGTCATCCTAGATAAAGTCATGCATTGCTCTTTGGCTTACGACTTATGGGCCACTTTAAATGTTTTATATGATTATGCCAAAACCGAAGAGATTGATAGTTTTGATGAAGGTGGTGACGATAATGGTCACTCACCTACTACTAATCTTGGTTTTGATGTCCATAGCTCTTCCAATCATAGGAGCACTAAAAGCCGAAAGAGAAAGGTGATTTGTCATGTGTGCCAAGAGAAAGGGCATGTAAGGAAGAATTGCCCTACCTTGATGAACAAAGCAAGGAGGAGGTCAAGTGCTTCCACTTCCACATCTCACTCACTTGAAGCATCCTCTACCTATGACTATGAAGCCACTTCCAAAGTGAGCCTCAAAATTGCAAATAATGAGGTACTTTCTTCTTCATCTAGTCATGATAACGATAATGATAGTACTAGCTCTTCTAATTCACATGATATGCAATATGATGAGTTAGTAAGCGAATATAAGATAATGTACACATTGCTTGCTAAAAAGGATAAGAAAAATAAGATGCTAAAAAAGGAAAATGTGATGCTTAATTCTCATGTGCATGAATTAAAGTTAGAAAATGAGAAATTGAATTCTAGCTCATTTGATATATGCCATGATAGATTGAATTATGAGCTTAAGGACTTAAAGCTTGAAAATGAAAATTTAAAATTTGAGAATTCAAAAATCATAAGTGAGAACAACATTTTGAAATCTCAACTATACGCCATGCATAAATCAATTGAAGTTTTGAAAGATGAGATTTTGGTTTTGAACAAGGAAGTACATAATTTGAGAAACTCAACTTCCTTCAAGAAAATTAGAAAGAAAAATATTTCCTTCAAAAATGCCTATGTTCATCATAAATCTCATGTTATGCATTCTAATGCAAAATCTCACGTTAGGCATTCCACATTTAAACATCAAGGTCAAAAGAAAAATGTTTCATCTAAGAATGCCCATGTTCATTATGCCTCCTATGTTAAGCATTCTAACACTAAATCTCTTGTCCATGTTAAAAATGAAAAGAAAAAGTTTCATGGACATTGCTTTTGTTGTGGTGCTTATGGCCATGCTATCCATGAGTGTGCATATAAAAGAAATTCAAGTATTGCTAGGACACTTTGGATTCCTAGGCCAACTCACCCCCAAGGACCCAAAGCTATTTGGGTACCAAAAGTGTCTTGTTCTTTTGTAGGGAGAGCCATCACACAAGGGTAATGGAAATGGAAGAGTTGAAGTTGACCAAGAAATTGAAGGAATGATCCTTGCATGGTTGCAACTTCAAAGTCTTCACTTAGACTAGATGCCTTTGGTAAAGTTGGCATCAAACACTTTGGTATCATCTCCTATACTTACTTGATTAAATTAGAGTTGGAGTTTTGATACATGCTTAATATTAGTAGATTTTCCCCTTATGATATGCTTTTATAAAATGATTTTTGATTTTGATTTCTCGGTCTCTTCGGAGACCTATGTAGCCTGTAATGGGCTCATGCGACCTTGCGGTTAAATCGTAGGCTCATTGTGGCCTTTCGGTTTCCAACCAATAGGGAGGGTTGGAGATCATGTTTTCATTTATATTTTTTTTGTGATCTCTTAAAATTCGTTTTGATATCACTCGATTTTATTTTGAAACAAATTTGAAACTATTTAGCAAAGTAGATTTTGATATCGATAATTGATCCCTCTCTTTGCTACTTAGTTTGATAACTTGCTAGTAATTATATTCTCATTATCCTACTAATGAATATTGCTTGCAAGTTATGATAAAATGGAAAGTTTTAGAAATTGAAAAGAAAAAGATTAGTTTGGCAAATTATCAAGAATAAGGTATAACTTTGAAAAATTCAAAATCTTAGTGTTATACCTCAATGCTTAAGCTTAAATAATATCTCAATACTCATGATTAGAATTGCATGGTAAATCCTTGAATTTTCATGAGTAGGTAGAATTTTAGTACTTAGGCAAATTTCATTGAATGAAACTTGCTCGAGGTTGATATTCACTATTAGAGACATTCCTTTAAGTCCAAAATAGTTAAACATGGTTAGAGATCTTATTCCTCAAATGTTTCACATCCTAAGATCTTCTTAGATTCATTTTGATATCATGATAACTCCTTAAAATGAAACTCTACTATCTAGCATAAGGTAAAGTTTTTTTTAAATGAAACTTTGCATTGACCCTTTGCTATTTAGTATATTAGTTTGCTAGTTGGTTTATTATTTCATTATCATACTAATGAAGCCTACTTGCAAGATAAGAATGTTAATGGAAGGATATGCTATCAAAAAGAAAATGAAAACTAAATGACAAGGTGGGCAAAATTCTATTGAAAAAGGTATGGATTTAATTTTGCAAAAGTCTTAGTATAATAATTGAATATCTATACTAAAATGATTTCTCTATGCTCATGATTGATTATGTATGATAGATATTTGCATTTTCATGAGTAGGAAAAATCTTGATAACTTAGCTCATTTCATGATATCATGATATTTATGAAATTGGACTAGGTTGAAATTTTTCTGTAGAGACTTCATTTTAAGTTAAAAATTGGATAAATATATTTAGGTGTGTTAATGATTAGTTGTCATGTGCTTAAGATTGAAAATTCATGTCTAGATGAATAAAGTGACAACAAATTCACCTTAGAGGACTTAAGTTTGAAAAGTTTGACCCAAGTCAATAAATCGACTTGGTCACTTTATTTTAAGTCCAAAACTCATAAAAATGTTTAGGAGTAGGTATGACATGTTTTCATGCATTTAAAAGGAAAAATTCATATGGATATGGATAAAATGACATAGAGGTCAATTCATGCTTACCTCTTTTGAACCAAGTTGACTTAAAGGTCTAATTTTTAATCCATATTTGTGGAACATGGTTAGATTTACTCATGTTAGGTATCCATAGATTTAATTTTGAAAAATCATAAGTAAATGTTAAGATTGAAACTTAGCAAGTTTCATAAAAACTAGTTTAGTTTTGAATGAAACCATGCTAGGTTGATATCTTGACTTAAGGACATAATTTTCATCTCAAACTTGACATATACTCTTTACATGACCATCATGTGGTGTCATGAAAGTTTGAATGAAAATTGAATGAGTTTTAAAAAATAACTGAAAATTACAAAAATACCATTTCGACCTACAATTGGTATCAATTTCAGTTATTTCTAGAGAAATATAGAAGAATCATTTTTAGATAATTCTTAAAACTGCATATTCACTGAAAAATCTAGTTTCTTCAGTAAAAATTTCAAAATATTTCATCAAGAATCTAATTTATAATGGAATTTTGAAGTTGATCTATAAAAATGCAAAGTATCATTTTTTTTGAAATATCAATCTTTTCGATACTTTGAATTTTCTTCAAAAACTTCAAATGAAACTTTGTGCATGTTATTTTAATTTCATCTCTAATATTGTTCTCATTATTGCTTGAGTGAAATCATTTCTAAAAATGATTTTGATATATTGAGCGATATATTAAAAATAAGCTTTTGATTAAAATCAATATAGGATGAAAAATGGTCTTTGAAAATTCTTTTGAGTTCAAACTTTATACATGCATTTCAAATGACCATTCAACAATTGGTATCAAAAACTTTTGTCCAAAAATTCGTACCAAAGATTTTCATCGAAAATATAATTTTGTATAAATTTAAAAATTTGATTTTTTTTAAATCTTGAAGTATAGGTTGACCTAAGTCAACAAAGTAACTTAAAATTTTTATCTTAAGCCCAAACTTGATTCATAGACTTATATTCTCTCATGTTTGATGTCTAGATGCCTAAGTTTGAGAAAACATGTGTAGATAGCAAAATTTGAAACTTAGCACTTTCATATATTCATGCTTAATTCAAATGAAACCGTACTAAGTTAAAAATTTGATTAAATGACATTAGTTTCACTTTAAACTTGATATGCATGATTTAAATGACCATATCTTGATATGTTGAGAGTTTGAATGAAATATAAAAATGTCATGAAAAGGACTTGAGTACATACATGATTTAGTTTTGAACTCTATCAATTTTTTTATGTGTGATTTTGTTTCATATCAAATACTTATTTTCCATCCATTTGGTTAAGATTTTGATGTTTCATGAAAAATATTTAGAGTCTCAACTTCATGAAAAAATATTTATTTTACATCCCTTTGACTAGATTAACCTTTCTTGCCCTTTTTGATGAATGTCAAAAGGGGGAGAAAAGTATAGGATAAAGGGGGAGAGAAGTATAAGAAAAAGGAAAAAGGGGGAGAAAAGTATAAGAAAAGGGGAGGAAAATATAGGAAACCAATGCATATAGATAGGGGGAGTTTATTTTCATAGATATGCATGTTGATAGGGGGAGAAATCCCTTAGTTGATATCCTCTATGCTTTAATATATATATTTTCTTAAGGATGTTTGTCATCATCAAAAAGGGGGAGATTGTTGGCTTTAAGTTTTCAACATTATTCTTAATCTCGATTTTGATGATAACAAACATGGGACTAATGATTTCATAGAGAATATCTTTCAAGTTCCATATCAATTAGCGTTCGATGTTCCCGATCGAAAATATCGAAAGAAATCAGAAAATCAGAAGGACATTGATCGTCACGGTCAGGTTCATCACAGGAATTTCTCGAAGCTAGAAGAGTGCACCAAAGTTGCATTGGATGAGCTCAAAGATCACATGGAAAGCTCTCCAAGATGATGCTCGTTGAAAGCCGAAACCCGAAAACGAAGCGTGGAAGAAAAATGGCTGGAAAATAAAATTCAGCCTAAGTTTGGTCGATCGCCCGGTTGACTGAATAGGGTAAGAAAAGAGGCAGTAGCCTTGTCGGTCGACCGGTCGGTCGACCGAAGGATGCCGCAAAGCGGAAGTGGCTACTTTGGTCGATCGACAGAGGCCTAAAATGGGCAGTAGCCATAGCGGTCGACCGATCGGTCGATTGGATTAAAAATCACGTGGTGCGCGATCTTGGCATCCCTGCGTCGGTGGACCGGTGGGTCGATCGGATTGAGGGAACGCACAGTTGCATTTGGGTGGTCGACCCATCGGTCGACCGCACAAAGAGAAGAGGCGTTGGTCGCTTTGAGCGGTCGATCGGTTGAGCTGCCGTTTCTTCAGGAGGGTAGAAATATACCTCATGTATCTCATTTAACCTCTCTCTCACTCTTACAGAAATCATTGAGCATCAAGAAGAGAGATCTGAGCCTTCCAAAAGATTAATCACCTATGCTCGATTCTTCCGGCGATCTTGGCATCCCTGCGTCGGTCGACCGGTGGGTCGATCGGATTGAGGGAATGCACAGTTGTATTTGGGCGGTCGACCCATTGGTCGACCGCACAAAGAGAAGAGGCGTTGGTCGCTTTGAGCGGTCGATCGGTTGAGCTGCCGTTTCTTCAGGAGGGTAGAAATATACCTCATGTATCTCATTTGACCTCTCTCTCACTCTTACAGAAATCATTGAGCATCAAGAAGAGAGATCTGAGCCTTCCAAAAGATTAATCACCTGTGCTCGATTCTTCCGGCGACAACTTCTTCAAGCGCACACTCTGCCTCAACTCGGAAATTGACTCGAGCTCTACGACTCGGCAAGTTGGATGGTCCAAAGGCTTGGAAAAGAGCATTTATTATTGGTTTTATTTTAAGCTCTTTTCACTTGTATTTTTAACTGTTATTTGAACTTGTTTAATTTGAGTTTGTAAGACCTAGGTTGTTAGGTCTTGTGCGTATAAGTGGTTACCTTGTTGTGAAGGTGTAAAGCCACTTGTGTAAACTTGTGTTTACTAGGATTAGTTTAGTTGTCCCTTAGGGTTGTGGTGGAAGAGTGCTCTCGATAAGAAGGCGGAGACTTCCAGGTGTGGAAGTGCTTTAGGTTGAGAGTGAGACTCTTTGAGTCAAAGTCCTCTATGTAAGGAAAATGAAAATTATTCTAGTAAAACTAGTTTGGAAATCCTAAGCGGGGTGCTTAGGTAGTGGAGTAGGCATTGGGGCCGAACCACTATAAATCCTGTGTTTGCATTGTTATATTTGGTTGTGCTTATTTTTTTTTTGTTATTGCTTCCGCATCCAATCGCATAATAGCATCTTGCCTAAGTAATCTAAGTAAACGATTAAAATTAGAATTTAGGCTAATCAATTTAGTAAATACATTGACACACTGCATATAATCGGCCCAGATTATCTTTTGATTCGCTGATCCTTACACCAGCTCGGTTGCCGCACGTACATCTTTTATTAGCATATTTTTTATATATTCCATTATTATTTTTTGAACTCGAAGCTGCCATTCTAATTTCACAAAACTGATATTTTGCTTTAGAATATACACGAAAACAAGTCTGGTTGCACAAACTTAAAAGCAAAGTACAAAACTAATTAAGGTTACTATAAGTTAGTTACATGCCCCATTCTAATTCAATGTATATGTCTATTGACCCAAAGTTGATCTGCGATATGTTCTCGAATCGCATGCATCACATTTTGAGATGACCCAATGATAGCATGGAAGTGTGCATGAGCATGATTGTTTGTGGTTTTTCTAGCATTTACAACCTATGCATGACATTTTGTAAGGTTGTCATTTTCTCATTCCTTTTTTAAGTTAAGCATGCTATCATTCAAGTGCTCTACTTGATCACTTAGGAACTTGTTCTCATTTTCTAAGTTTTTCTTGGCATCATTTAAGGTATGCTTTTCTTTCTTAAGGGTATCTACTTCTTTCCTTAGGGCATTGCATGAAAGTATCAATTTATCATTTTCAAGCTCTAAAGATTTGTTGTCCTTTTTAAGTTCTTTAAGCTTTTTTCTAATAACATTGAATTCATCATGCATTTGATCAAATTCATTTTCTAGCTCTTCTTGCATAAATGAAAGCTCGCCAAAAATAAATTTTACCTCATTGTCGTTTGCCATGAGGCAAAGGTTTGATTTCTCACTCTTGGTCTCCTCTTCACTTGATGAGGATTCACTCTCATCCTATGAATCCATCATCGCCTTCTTCTTCTTCTTGTACTTGTCCTTCTTGTTGGGGTAGGAGGTGGAAGCCGTCTTGAGAAGTGGAAAATCCTTCCTTAGGTGTCCGATTTTGTTGCAATTGAAGCATGTGTAGCCTCCTTTGCCTTTTCTCATACCGCCCCTCATGAATTTCATGAACCTCCTTGCCATCATCGCTATTTCTTGAAAGTCGTCCATCACCTCCTCGGATGATGGAGGTTCTTCAACCTAGTGTGATGCTTTTAAGTCAATGATCTTGCCTTTGGGAGCATCTTCCTCCTTGTATTGCTTCATATGGGTTTCATGTGTCATGAGAGACCCAATGAGCTCGGTGAGCTTCAACGTCCCCGAGTCCTTTGCTTCCATGATTGCAATTACTTTTGGCTCCCAAGCTTTCGGAAGGGAACGGAGGAGCTTGTAGGCGAAATGGCGACACTAGAGGGGGGGTGAATAGTGTGTTTACTAATTCTATTAGCCTAAATTAACTTTTAATCATTTACTTAGATTAGTTTAGGCAATTTGTAACTCGATGATTATATGCGGAAGCGATAAATGATTAAGCAGATAAACCAAACAATAATAATAATGAAAACACAAGATTTATAGTGGTTCGGCCCCAATGCCTACTCCACTACCTAAGCAGCCCGCTTAGGATTTCCAAACTAGATTTTACTAGATTAATTAGAGTTTCCCTTACAACGAGGACTTTTCATCGGAAAGTCTCCGCTCTCCAACCGAAGGCACTTCCACACCCGGAAGTATCCCGCCTTCCTACTGAGAGCACTTTCCCACCTCAACATAAGGGACAACTAGAACTAATCCTAGCAATAATTAAGTTTACACAAGTGGCTTTACACCATTTCACCAAGGTAACCACTTCACACGCAAAAATACACAGATACAAATAACAGTTAAAATACAATTGAAAAGAGCTTGAAATGAAACCAAGAAATCGTGATCTTTTCCAAGCCTTGGAACCTCCAACTCGCCGAGTAGAAGAGCTTGAGTTGAAGCCCGAGTTGAGGAGCAGAGTGTGCGCAAGAAGTTGACGCCGGAAAATTGAGCGCAAGCACTAATCCCTTTTGGAAGGCTTTTATCTCTCTCTAGGATGCTCAAAAATTTCTGTAAGAATGAGAGGAGAAGAGATGAAAGAATCATATGAGGGTGTATTTATACCTTGCTGAAGAAACGGCTGCTCAACGGATAGAAAACTATCCGTTGCAAACCACTGGTCGATTGGTCGGTCGACAGATTGATCGACCGCTCACATCGATCACCCTTTTCTATTTGTGTCGGTCGACCGACGGGTTGACCACCCAGACGCGAATGTTCATTCCCTTAATCCGGTTGACCCATCGGTCGACCAACGCAGGGAAGGCAAGATCACGCGCTGCGCGATTTTTTTACTCTGATCGACCGCTAGGGCTACTGCCCAAAACCAGCCTCTGTCGATCGATCGACTAGTCGACCAAAGTACCCACTGCCTATTTTCAGCAGTGTTCAGTCGATCGAAAAGCCTATTGGCCTTTTTCTTACCCTGTTCGGCCGATCGCCCGATCGACCAAATTTAGGCTGAATTGAATTTTCAGCCTGGTTTTCTTCCGCGCTTTGTTTTCGAGTTTCGGCTTTTAACGAGCATCATCTTGGAGGACTTTCATGTGATCTTTGAGCTCGTCCAATGCGACTTTGGTGCACTCGTCGATCTTCGAGAAGTTTTCGTGACGAACCCGAGCGCGACGATTAATGTCCTTCCGATTTATCGATTTCTCCGATTTTTCCGATCGAGGACTTCGACCACTACTGATATGAAACCTGAAGATATTCTCAATGAAATCATTAGTCCCATGTTTGTTATCAACAAAACCATCAAAATTGAGATTAAGACTAAGGTTGAAAATCTAAAGCCAACAGAGCTTCCTTACCTTCGAAAAATATAGGTAAAAGTGAAGAAAATATAGAAAAACCATGCAGATAGATAGGGGGAGTTTATTTTCATACATATGCATGTTGATAGAGGGAGAAATCCCATGTTTGATATCCTTTGTGCTCTAATGAATATATTTTCTTAAGGATGTTTGTCATCATCAAAAAGGGGGAAATCCCATGGTTGAAAACCTTAAGCCAACACTCCTCTTCCTTGATGTCTCTACCAAGGTTAGCTAAGACATTTGTAATATTTTGAAATCTAGCATACATGGCATCAATTGATTCATGCGATAACATTTTAAATATTTCATAATCATGCATGAGGAGATTTATCTTAGATTCCTTAACTTGTGAGGTGCCTTCATGTATGGTCTCTAGGACACTCCAAAGTTCATAGGCCGACTTGCAAGTAGAAATCTTGTTAAACTCATTAATAGATAGGCCACAATATAGTGCATTGATGGCCTTGTCATTTGCATTAAAGAGTCTTATTTCTTCTGGACTCCACTCATCCATATCCTTAGTGGGTTTCTTATACTCTACTTGGATCATCCTCCATACATCTATGCCAAGTGATTGAAGGAAGCTATTCATACGAATTGTCCAATAGGCATAGTTGTTTCCACCAATTAGTGGTGGAGTATGAGTAGAGGACCCTTGAGCTAGTTGGATATCGCTAGACATTTTACATTGTAGGGTAGATGATTAAATCTAATCCTACGACCTCGCTCCGATATCAAATGTTGAACAAAACCTAGAAGGGGGGGGGGTGAATAGCGTTCGGTTAAAACTACGTCAAATTCGTTTTCATTTTAATTTGACTCCGAATACAACCAAGTAGTCGTGTCACTAGTTTACGATGCTTGACAAGTAATAATAGCAATTAACTTCAATCAAGTAAAGCAATGCAAACACGAATAATTATAGTGGTTCGGCCAACCGCCTACTCCACTACCTTGGCTCTACACCAAGGATTTCTAACCAAATCCTTTATAGACTTTGTGTTTCCCTTTGAATACAACCGAGGACTCGTTTCTCAACCCTTTGAGAATACCTCAAACCTATTCACCTAGGCAAAACACAATTCTACAAAAAAAACCCTAAGATGTTTAACCTTTCACACCTAGTAAGCTTACAATGAAGAATCAAGTCCAAATAACAAGTAAAATCACAATGAAAAGAGCTAAAGAGTAAACCACAACTAAGAGCTCCTTTCCAAGCCTTCAACGCCTCCAACTCCACAAGATGTTGAGGTCGAATCGAAGCCGGAGTCGAGGGAAGATGAGTGCTTGAGAGAAATCATCGATCGGAGAAGCAAGCACGAGCAAATCAACTTTGGAAGGCTCAAATCACACTTAGGAAGCTTTTAAAAGTTGTTAAGAGAGGTTAAGAGATGTATTTATAACCCTCACACGGAAGTTCACCCCAACGGGCATTTTTCTGCCCCTTGGGCATCGCCCAATCGCTTGCCGGTCGATCGTTGATCGATCGACTGATCGACCGCCCAGCGACCGCAGACCTACTACCACTTTCTGGCCACATTCGATCGACCGACTGGTCAACCGAATTGTCTGCTCCCAATTTCTTGCTTTGTTCAATCGACCAAATTGGCTACTGCCAATTTTTGGCCTCGTTCAGTCGACCAAACCTGGGCTAAGGCTATTTTTTCCTGCCATCTTCTTGCGCGCTTCGTCTCCAAGTTCCATTACCAAGTTTTGACTTGGATAACATTACAAATTGGCTTGGGATAAAATTTCTAGAGACATATTACATAAAATCTAATCCTAACTCTAGATTTTCTACATGCTCATTTTTGAAGCCATTTTTGTCGATTTTTGTATTTCTCCAAACGAACTTCGCGCACGTATCATAACCTCAACCTGAACTCAAAACTTCACAAATACATTAGTTACATGTTTGTTATCATCGAAATAAAGATCGAAGCCTAGGGGCACCCCTTGGGCCAACAAATAGTAGGTTTCTTCCTCGACTTAACCCTCGAGTCAGGAAGCTAACAACCAACTCAAGAAGCCCCCGAAAGCCCATCAATCGTGACAACGTGTTTTAGACGCGAACGGTTCCTAATGCAACAATAACGTGAATCTTAAGGACACCCCGAAAACAATGATCTACTTTAGAGACATAGAGGAATTCGATAGGAGAGCATGGAACAGTTTTATACCTTAGCCAAAAGGATGAAAAGCTGCTCTAATTCCAAACTCCGAGACGTACACGTACATGTCCTCCAATGACAGTCCAAACCAAGCCACTCGTAACTTCGAAAAACTTCTTTCCCAAATAGTGATCACACGGGGCTCGTCGTGGCTCAATGGACATGCTTCTCAATCGTCGATTTGCACCAAAAGAGGGCCGGCCCTTCCACCAAGGAACTGGACAACAAAAGGGAAGAGAGGTGTACCATGCTGAAATTTTCGAACTCCTCCAAAACTCCGACTCGACAGTGATTTACGGTGACAAAGCTACGGTAAAACTCCTTGAGACTTACGGTTGTACGAGAGGTGGAAAAGAGGGATTCAGCTGGTCCAAAATCAAGGGTTTTCTTGGATAAAAGCCTAAGGGCGTTGACCGTAAAAGGAATCCCCTTTTTATAGGTGGTTCACCAACCACCTAGACCAAGTTTAGATGTGGCTTGGAATTTAAATTCTAGCCCCATCACTCCTTGAACCAAGGAGTTAACCCAAACCGACTCCCCAATAAATAGAGAGTCAAAAACTGACCCCCTAACTATTAGGGAGTCAAAGCCACACCTTGGAGCAAGCCATACAAGGATTGGTCTCATGTTTCGAATACGAATTGGCCGAAAACCGGGTGGCTATTCAAAATAGCCACATAATTTTTGCGACCATTGCTCAACCGACCCAACCCAAGCCATGGGCTGGTTCATCCAATTAACCAGACCATGGGTTCGGTTTGGTTCATCCCATGAACCGGACCAAAGGGTTAGTTTAGACATATTGCATGTTGAACCCTACTAATTAGGATTTCGAGGAACTCCTTCCTCGGGTACGTTTAATTCGTTCGAATGGGTGAGACTTTCCCATTTTGTTCGTAGACGAGAATAATGATCTAGTCGCGGCATGTCCGTGCAAGCAAATATTAAGTACTGCGTTCGAGCTTAATCCCATAAAGCCTGTTACGAGGGAAGCTTGCTTGTGTGTAATCCATTGGGCCCCACACTAAGCTAGTAGTGGGTCATGCATAATGGAAAGTCGAATTCGATAGACCACCTTCTATCCAAATTTCCATGAGCCACCACTAAATTCTTTTAATGTGATTGTGCATGACTCTACTCACAAGTCAAGATTAACGTCTAGCAACGTGTCTTGACTACCTGGATAGTGTGAGGTTCAATCTACAGGGATGGAAGTCTTGTCAAACCCTACTAACGGTCCATATGTATTCCACTCTCTCAAGTCGTCGTCTCTACCATGAATAGTCGAAAACCCTTTCCCAACTTTCATATCTACTATGGCTACCCGAGTCGACACTTGCCGGAGCATATAGGAAATTCTCTCCTCTTACTAGAAGTAACTGATTTCTTGTTGGTTGTCACCCACCTCCACGAAAGCCTCACTATGCCCAGAGTATCCGACACATGACTCTACGAGCCATGTAGGGGATAAACCAAAGTGATACATCGTCAATCACAAGATGACCATCATAACCTCCGATCCAAGGATTAATTGCACCTACTATCACTCGAGGAACAACCTATTGACACTCATGTAAGAATTCCATTTGGTGTTCCTTAAGCGGGCCTGTTCAGTGAACTCATTCTCCAATGAGCACCTACACTTGTATATTAGTGACACCCCATAGGTAATGGTGAGATCAGCCACCTCCTACAATAGAGCATGTACCGAGTGCAGTAGTCTTATCGGAGTCATTGATCCTCTACTCGACGATGCTACGACTAGAAACATTTAGAACTGGGGGCCTCAAGAATCTAAGTCTTACTAGCATGATCTCATAATGGCCCTAGAATCATAGCCCTAGTTCATAGGGATCATCATAATCTAATAATAGTTATAGATGCTGCATATGATCAAAAATTGCCTCATTATATTCATTACCCTTGAATAGTCCCTCAATACATCGACATGTAATTGGCTTGAGGGCACTATTCCTTTCAGGTTATGTAAAGGGCTCTCCAGTCGGTTGTCTGTACGATCGCTAGGACTTCGATCGATGTGTCAGCCAGTTGAATTCTTGGTTGACTAAGGACTTGTTGGGTGACCGACCTATTATTTTGAAGCTTCTTGGTACCGCGAGCTTGGATAATAGGTCGGGTTGGGTGTTTTCTTCCCCAAGTATGTGTTGGATCACACAATCATCAATGTTAATTATTAAGGAATGAACTAGCGACATGTACCTTTCTAGGGAGGCGTCCCTTGCTTGGCAATTGCCGTTGACTTGTCCTATTAGTGCGTCACTTTTGACGATCACTTTACGGGCTCCCATGTCACACGCGAGTTTTAGTCCGGTGACTACGGCTTCATATTCTGCATGATTGTTATTGTCTATAAATTAGAATTGCAGGGATTGCTCTAGGGTGATTCCTTGGTCATTCTCTAGGGTGATGCTAGCTCTGCTTCCTATCTCATTTGAGGTGTCGTCCACGAACAACGTCCATGTTTCAAACTGGTTGAGGAGAGGCTCTCATGGTCATTTAGCTAGACGATGAAATCTGTCAGTGTCTTGGCTTTGATGGGGGCGTCTTGGCTGGTATTCTATGTTGGATTCAAAGAGTTCTACCGATCATAATATCATTCGTCCGACAAGCTCGAATTTGTCTAGGACTTGCCTGATCGATTGTTCCATGCGTACCATGATGTGGTAACTCTAAAAATATAGCCTTAATCTTCTGGCCAAAATGACTAGGGCGAAGGCAAGCTTTTCTAGCCTTTGGTATCTTGTTTCTGGTCCCTCGAGGACATTGCTAACGAAGTAGATTGACTTTCTGATATTTCCCCTGCTCTTGGACTAGCACCGAACTGAGGGCATTTTTTGTGATTGTAAGGTAGAGGAAAAACGTCTCTCCCTACCGAGGCTTGATCAAAACTAGTGGGCTGGTGATATGGCTGTTCATTGGGTCGACCCGACCCAATGAACCTGAGAACCTGACCCGACCCGACCTATTTCGATTGGGTCGGATCAGGTAATCGAGTCGGGTCGGGTATAATTCCACCAAACTCAACCATAATCGGGTCGGGTCTCGGGTTTTAGAATTTGAAACCCGATGACCCGAGACCCGACTCGATGATCCGATTATTTATATTTTTTAATCATTTCTAAAATATTTATATTAAAAAATATTTATTTTTAATTATTATTATTATTTAAAAAAATATTGTTAAAAACTCATTTTTTACCTAAACGGGTAAACCCGACTACCCGACCCGAACTAGGTCGGGTTGGGTCGGGTCGGGTTTGAGAGATGAAAAATTTTCAATCTGACCCGACCTGACCTGATTACACTTGGTCAGGTTGGATCGATTTTTTTCCTAAACTCGACCTGTGAACACCCCTAGTTGGTGGGGAAGCTTTTGAGTTCCCCAAATGCTTGTGTGCATTTCTCGTCCTGCTGGAAGTCTTCCTTCTTCCTTAGGATCTTTAAGAAGCGAGCAATTTTGTTTGCTTACCCGGTGAGGAATCATGACAAGGCAGCTATTCACCAAGTGAGTTGTTGTACCTCCTTTATGTTTCATGGGCTATTCATTTCTTGAATGGCCCGATATTTTTCGGGGTTAGCTTCGATTCCTCGGTTCATGAACATGAATTCAAGGAATTTGCCGTCGTGGACTTCGAAGGCACATTTCTTCGGATTTAACCTCATGTCATAGAGTCTAAGCTGGTTGAAGATTTCGGTGAGGTCGTCGTAGTTGTCTCCAATGGCTGATGTTTTGGTGACCATGTTGTCCACGTACACTTTCACGTTCCGACCAATCTGTAGTTTGAAGACTTTGTTCATCAAGCGTTGGTATGTGGCTGTTGCTATCATCTGCGATCGCCCTTACAACCCTTGCTAGGCCGTAGCAGATGAGTATATAATCCGTGACGGCTCTACCGGCCCTTGCGAAGCCGTCGCTAATAATGTTACATTAGCAATAACAACAACGGCCTTTGCTAAGCCGTTGCTGGTAGCGACAACATCATCGTCCGTTGTTGTTAGCTCGTAGTAGTTGGATTAGATTCTTGTAGTGTTTATGGTGTTTTCATTTTAAATTTCTTAATAAAATTGATTTCATAAAAAATCTATTTTTATATTGATTTTAATTCGATTTCATAAAAGCCCCGAATCAACCACGTTTCTACAAGTAGCTAGGTTTAGGGAACCCCATAACATTTTGTTGAAGCTTATCTATTACCTAACACACAAACAAGCTCGTTACAATTTGTATTTCAAGAGAACTACATTCATATGGATTAGCTATAAACATAGTGGAAGCTAGACTCAACAACTACTTTCTTTATATATACTAATGTACATATCATCTGAAAAAGAAATAAGAATTCAATGATAAAATTAGTTTGGCATTGGTATTATATTTATATTTATTCCATTATTATCTTCTTAAAGATGAGTCACATATTTAATTATAAGATGGTTTAAATTAATATGTAAAACAGTACATAATTTTTATGACTACTGAAATGAATGCATTGCACCTTTCTCAGTGGCAACATATTATATGTTGCCTATAGATCTAGGGTTCAATCCCTATCATGATCATTTATTGTGATTTTTTATCTTTATTAAAATAATAATAATAATAATAATAATAATAATAATAATAATAATAATAATAATAATAATAATAATAATAATAATAATAATAATAATAATAATAATAATAATAATAATATAAAAAGCAAATGTAGTCCTAATTGTACAAATAAAATGCAAGTAATACAGTCAACTCCCACAATGAGGTTTTATTCAAAAACAATGATTTGAGCTTGTTCGTTTTATCTAATTAATAAACAAGCTTGCATCCCTATATATCCACAAGCATGCATCAAAATAGAACAACTTTGTAGCCTTGTAGGAACATATGCTGAAAACAATGAGTTAATTTGTTCATTATAATGATTGTAATTTATTACACATGTAATATTAATTACTAGAAAAGAAACAAAAATGTAGTGGTAAAATCTTAGACTAGATATGCTCCATCAATATGAGGTATACACTTTAATGCCGCAGATATTAATGCTGCCCTTGTTTAATCTTCCCCCAAAAGGAGCCTTGTTTTATCTTGCAATCAAATGCTACAGGATGATAATGCATGCAATCACAGTCCAAATGGTGATGCTTCAAGGACACATATATGTTACCTTTTCAAGCTAGGTTCAATAAGATAGACTCGAATACACATTGCATGGATGATAACTTTGAGATCTTTTCATGTCCAAGCTACTGACTAAATCTGTCTCTAGGCATCAAATCTAAAAAACTCTGCCAATTGCTAATTATATACAAGCACTTGAGAGAGAGAGATCTCCATCTGGTCTGTAAGCTGATGAAGTTGACCTAAGTAGGGCCAAATTTCCAAACACAGTATGCTTTACAAAGATGGAAATTAGACAACAGTTGTACAAAGCTGTGATTCTGTCGTCTGTGGAGGTTAAACAAATGGAAGATTCTTTTTCTTGCATGCTGGCCTGGTTCTGCAAAGAATGCAAAGTGCCACATTACCTCATTCTTCTTGGGACAATTATTAGGGTGCAATCTTTTAACAGCTGAAGCTTTTTGAGCACTAGAGCTGTATTGAAATACATAAGTTAATTATTAAATATATCCTATATTTTTTTCAAATCTATCACAATACTAATGACGTATCACGTCCCAATTTTAGGGTCACGTGACCGGCGAGGAATACCGCCCATATCCTGAAACCTAACCAATAAGACCACAATATGACAGTACCTATGAAATGAATAAATAAACAAATAGTCATTTGGATCAATACTCTAAAAGGAAATGACAAGACTCAGTCCAACATTGATGAAATGTCCCCAAAGGGAACTACAAGACACCACAAAATGATTCAAATGTTTAAACAAGACACAAGACACTCTAACTGTGACTTGGGAATCTCCTCGTTGAGCCTGCGTAGCCAACCGCACCACATGCACCACATACCCCAATCTGAACCTACACATATAGGTTGGAGGGCATGAGTCTACAACTTAATTAGTGAATGGCTATATCAAGCCCGACCTCTCAAAATAATCATCATGACGATAGCAATAATATGAAAAGCATGTCAATATTTATAATATAATTATCCACTAGCTCATCAGTCAACTACATAGTAACATGATATCATAAGAAGCATGTAGTGTAGCCCCTCTAGTCGCTGCCCGCACTGACTAGGCACGCGTACTAGCCATTATTCTGTAGTCCGTCTAGTTACGGCCCAAACTATTTAGGTCCATACACTAGCCGTTGTCACATCATTCTTATAGCTCCTCTAGTCCTCGCTAGCCGCTAGTATGTAGCCCCTCAAGTTGATGTTAGTTGTTATCACATCAACCTCGTAGCCCCTCTAGTCGTCGCTAGCCGCTGTCATATAGCCCCTCTAGTCGATGCTAGCTACTATCATGTCACACTCATAGCCCTTCTAGTTGTCGCTAGCTGCCGTCACATGGCCCCTCTAGTTGACGTAGCCGCTATCATGTCACACTCATAGCCCCTCTGGTCATTGCTAGCCACCGTCACATGGCCCCTCTAGTCTGAAAGGAATAGTGCCCTCAAGCCAATCACATGTGGATGGACTATTCAAGCATAATAAATATAATAAGACAACTTTTTATCACACGCTGCATCTATAGCTATAAATAGATTATGATGAACCCCATGAACCAAGGTAATGATTCTAGGGTCATGATGAGATCATCCCATTGGGACCTAGAATCATGAGGCCCCAGTTCTAGTTGTTCCTAGTCATAGGATCATCGAGTAGGGGATCGGTGACTCCGACAAGACTAGTGCACTTGGTATATGCCTTATCATAAGGGTAGTTGATCTCTCAGCTACCTATGATGTGTCATTAATATACAATTGTAGGTTCTCATTGGAGAATGAGTTCATTGAACAGACTCGCTCAAGGAACGCCAAATGAAATCCTTACATGAGTGTCAATAAGTTGTTCCTCGAGTGATAGTAGGTGCAAGTAATCCTCGGACCTAAGCTTGTTATGGCCATCTTGTGATTGACGATCTATCATTTTGGTGTATTCCCTACATGGCTCGTAGAGTCGTGTGTCGGGTCCTCTGGGCATAGTGAGGCTTTTATGGAGGTGGGTGAGAAACCAACAAGGAATTAGTTACTCATATAGCAAGAGGAGAGAATGTCCTAGGTGCTCTGGTAAGTGTCGACTCGGGAATCTCTAGCCATAGTAGTTCATGGTTGAGATGACAACTTGAAAAATTTGAATACATATGGATCAATAATTAGGGTTTGACATGACTTCCGAACCCTAGCCGCATTCAGGACATTGTGTAACCGAAGGATTTGATTGTAAGGGAACTAATCACCAAAGGAAGCTCGATCCCTGTAGATTGAATCTCGCAGTATCTAGGTAGTCATGATATGTTGCTAGACGTCAATCTTGACTTGTGAGTGGAGTCTCATACGATCACATTAAAAGGGTTTAGTGGTAGCTCATGAAAATTCGAATTGATAGTGTTCTATCGAATTCGACTCTTTGTTATGCACAACTCATTGATGGCTTAGTGTGCGGCCTAATGGGTCACATACAAACAAGCTTCCATTGTAACGAGCTTTATGGGATAAAGCTCGAATGCCACACTTAATGTTTGCTAGCACGGACATGCTGTGACACGATCACTATTCTCATCTACGGACTAAATGAAAAAGTGTATCCCATTCAAACAAATTAAATGTACCCGAGGAAGGAGTTCCTTAGAACCCTAATTAGTAGAGTTCGGCACATGATACGTCTCAACCAACCATTTGGTCCGGTTCATGGGATGAACTGGCCCATGGCTTGGGTTGGGTCGATTGAGGCTAGGTAGGACAAATGGACAACTATTTTGAATAGCCACCTGGTTTCGAATTCGAATCTGGAATACGAGACCAAGTCTTGTATGGCTTGGTCCAAGGTGTGGTTTTGACTCGCTACTAGTTAGGGAGTCGGTTTTTTACTCCCGAAGTAGTAGGGGTCGAAATTTTGACTCCCCATTTATTGGGGAGTCGGTTCGAGGATGAGGTCAGAATTTTAAATTTCGAGCCTCATCCATATCAAGGTCGGCTATTATAGCAAACCTATGGAGGTGAGCTATAAAAGGGGGTGTCTTGTGTCGAACCCCCTAAGGACTTATTCTTGTCATCTCCACCTCAAAAACTTAGCTGCACGCCCCTATTTCCCACCTCTTCCATATCCACAAGCTTGGTGAAGTTTTGCCAGATTTTCCATCATCAGAAATCTCTGTCGAGTTGGAACTTTGGAGGAGTCCGAAAATTCCAGCAAGGTACTTCCATCTTGTTTGAATTGGTTCTGTGGTTTCTCATCATCCTTGTCCCTTTGTTTGCTACCCGGTTCTTGGTGGAAGGGTCGGCCCCAGTTTGGTGCAAGCCGGAGATTGAGAATATTGTCCGTTGAGCCGCGACGACCCATGTGGTTGCTGCCCCCTTGTTGCGAGGTGCTTGGTGTGGACTATCATTGGAGGATGTGCACGTGTGCGCCTCGGAGTTGGGATCAGAGCATCTCTTCTTCCTTTTCGGCAAAGGTATAAAACTACTCCTTGCTCACCTTTTGAATTCCTCTATGTCGCTAAAGTAGATCGTTGTTTTCGGGTTGCTTTTAAGATTTTTGAAATCTATTTTTTTTTCCGCTATTTTCCACTGTGTTTTCTCTCCTCACCCCAACAGTGGTATTAATTGGAGCTACCTTTAGCGAGTTTTGGAATTCTAGTTTCGTGTTATTGTTGCGTTTATGAACCGTTCGCATCCAAAACTCATTGCTGCAATTGATGCGCTTTTGGAGGCTTCTTGAGTTGTTTGTTGGCTTCGCGGCTCAAGCATTGAGTAGGGGATGAAGCCTACTGTTCTTGTTCTTCCGGGACAGAAAACAAATTCAAAAGCCCTTTGGGTTCATGGTTGGACAACCCCGAAAGTTAAATATTTAGCATGGTTCACGCGGCGCTTTTTAGTGGTAGCTCAATAGTTTGGCGAGGATGTAGTACTCCAATCCATCCTGGAATCGTTCTCACAATTCATTATAAACTCCAACACGAACAAGCTAGATACCTTGCTTCCTGAGCTTCTTAATATGCTGAGAACTACTGATCAGTCCCACCTTGTGAAGGATAAGGGCAAAGTCTTGTTAGTGGGAGGTGCCTTTGAGAGTAAGGCAAAGAATGCTTTGTTCAGAACAAAGCAAAGAATAAGTTGTGAAATCTAAAAGGGGTATCAAGAAGAAAGGAAAGGATGTTCCCAAGTGCACCTGCTACCATTGTGGTAAAGATGACCACTGGAAGCGAAACTGCAATAAGTACATTGCAGAGGTAAAGTAGAAGAGGGCTTCTGAAGCCGCTTCTTCAAGTGCGTTTGTTATTGAAATTAATTTGTCATTAACTAACACTCCTTCATGAGTATTGGATACCAATTGTGGTTCTTATATCTGCAAAGCGTTATAGGGGCTTAGAAGAAGTAGAAGGCTGGACAAAGGAGACTACGATCTCCTAGTGGGCAATGATGCAAAGAGTTGTAGCAGTAGTCATAGGAACATATTGTTTAGAATCTACCATCTGGCAAAACTATTGAGCCACCACTAGAATTATTGGCTGCCACAAAAGGACTTTCGAGACCTATTGAGCTACCACTCGACAGCTGCCCTTTTCATCCTATTCGTTATGTAGAGGGTGTTTGTCATTGGCATCGCCAACGATCTGAAACCAAATTGAGATCTTGGACTTGCAGATCTAAAGACGGAACACGATCTACAAAGGTATAATTCCTAACTTGAGTCGATTTAATCAAAACGCATGGATCCCTATGGGTTGAGGATCGATTTTATGTATTTCCGTTGCGCTATTTTGTTGCTTGTTCAATTCTCGTTACCCAACACTAAGGAACTTCATGAACCACCAAGCTAGCATGGCCATGTCCTCTTGATCATCATATTCTTCTTGTTTTTTCGAGGACGAGTCATCGTCTTGGTGTAATGCTTTTAAGGCAATGCTCTTTCCTTTGGGGGCATCTTCCTCCTTATCTGCCCTCATATGTATCTCATGTTTTATAAGAGATCCAATGAGTTCAGTGAGCTTCATGGTACCAAGATCCTTGGCCTCTATGATAGCAATCACCTTTGACTCCCGCACCTTGGGAAGAGATCGGAGTAGTTTTGTTACTTCTTCTTCTTCCCTAATCTCTCTTACATGATTAGACAAACCGTTTGTAATATTTTGAAATCATGCATACATTTCATCAATGGTTTCATGAGGTAGCATTCTAAATAACTCACAATCATGCATGAGAAGAATAGTTTTGGACTCTTTCACTTGAGAAGTCCCTTCATGGGTAGTCTCAAGCACATGCCAAATATCAAATGCAGATTTATAAGTAGAAATCATATTAAATTCATTAATTGAGAGACCGAAATAAAGTGCATTCATGACTTTAGCATTTGCATTAAACTTTTTCACCTCATCTTGTGTCTAGTCATCAATGTCCTTAGTTGGTTGTTTATAATCCATTTATATCATCCTCCAAACTTCTAGCCATTGTGATTGAAGAAAAATGTTCATTCTAATTTTCCAATTAGCATAATTATTTCCATCAAATAAAGGGGGTGCATGGCTACAAGTCCCTTGAACTAGTGTGCATTCGGTATCCATGATGTGTAGGGTAGATGGTTAAATCTAATCTTATCCATGATGTGTAGGGTAGATGGTTAAATCTAATCTTATAACCATGCTCTGATACCAAATGTTGAGTGAATGTTCACACTATAGGGGGATGAATAGGGATGCTTAGTTTGGCAAACTAAATGAACAAAGTATCGAGAACGCACTAGGATGCTTATTTTCTTGTGAAAATGAAGCAAATACAAATTAAATGAATATTAAGCAACCAAGCAATATAACTCAATGTAAACAAACAAGATTTATAGTGGTTGGATAACCTTGCCTACATCCACTACCTTGGCTCACCACCAAGGATTTCAAAACCAAATTACTTATTTAAAATTATTTCCTCATAACAGGTTATACCAAGGACTTCTAAACCTTGGAGGATGTATCTCCCTCTTTCCTAAAGAAAACAATCAATTAACGCAACCAATGTGTTTCACCTACACCATTCAATTTACTATACAAGTATGAATCAAAATAAATGAAATAATAAAAAGTAAGGAGCTCAAAAATTAAACAAACTCTGTTTGTGGCGATTGCAGACTTCGCTTTTTTTGTCCATCCTTCTGGATTTTCTATCTTCGGCAGCGTTTTTGATGATCTGCCAGTCGACCTTTCTGGCCTCACGAAGCTCTTCCATCTCTATGAAGATGGCAGCCTTCTCATAGAATTCGGCCATGTCCCTAGGCTTTACCGATCTGGTTAGTGAAGTGTTTGGGCTTCAGCCTGTATTTGATGGAGTAGAGCTCGACTCGGGGGTCGAAATTCAGGATTTTTACTGTCGTAGCCTAAAATCTGCATATGTATTCCCTTAGGGGCTCATGTTGCCCTTGCCTAACATAGTGGAGGGCATCTTTTGTTTTGTAGTAGACCTGAGATGAGGAAAATCGGTTGAGGAAGGCGCCGGAGAGATCCGCGATAGAGTATATAGACTTCGATGGGAGGAAAGCAAACCACAGTAAAGTAGTTTTCCCTAGGAAAGTTGGAAAAGCTCTGCGGAGAGCAGGATCAGTTGCTCTGTTGTAGAGCATCATGGTCCTGAACATCATCATGTGTATTGTATAGTCGCCCATATCGTCGTAGGGCATTAGAGTGGTAGGCTTCTTGGATGGAAGGCTCGTTGTCATGATGTGCTCGGTGAAGGATCTCTGCGTCGATAGGGAGGCCAGTCACAACCTCCATGGCTTTGGAATCTCTCTCTCTTCCTTGATGGGGTGTGCTGGAGATCTCGTCTCGGAGGACGAAAACTAGTCTCCTTCTTTACGAGTGGTTGCTTTCTTCTTATTCTGAGCGGTGGTGCTCGTGATCAGCCGAGAGTTGTTCCCGGGACCGTGTCAGCATCTCGACTTGGGCTGCTAACCGCTAGTTCTCTACCTCCAGATCATTTATCTAACGCTAGGATTCTTCTAGGGAAGTTGGGTTGGTATCAGAGTGTCATGCCTCGTTGTTTCACTGTCACTAGGTTGCGGATGATTGTCGTCATCGGGTCGTTGCCGTTGGGGTGTGGTGGCTGTCACTTGGCTCCGGGTTCCAACCATTGTGGGGGAGATAAGCTTTACTCGGCTCCACGGTGGGCACCAAACGTTCTTACCTGAGGATCATAGTAGTCGGGTCCGGCTCGGTGTCTCTCCTGGTCAAGTGCAACTCCAGTGGTGGGGGGACCTGCAAAAGACACTCCAACGCTCAAGTTAGTGAGACTCCAAGGTGGAGGTAATGGAAAATGGAACTCCGGTTACCTGAGGCTTGTCGTGTTTGTATTTATTGCAAGTGGAGGTGATGACGCCGCCCGATAATCTCACGGGGATATTGCTAACAATGAGTCAACGCTGATCCCGGAGATAGTGGGCCTATGATGGTGTATCTCTCGTGATAAGGAAGGACGTGGATGTCCTTGTATGTCCGAGTGGAGCCCTAGGGGGGAGCCATTTAGTCTGGCTCGGGTTCGAGAGTATGGCTAGGTGGAGCTCCTAGGTAGAGTTGTTTGGTGTGGCTCGGGTTGGGTTGAAGGGCGCTGGTGGGTCTAATCCGATCGCGCCCAATAGTACTAGTCCATTCCACACTCTAACGCTAAAGTAAGAAAGAATTCTAGATTGTGGATTTGCAATTGGAATCGAGACTATACCTAATGTGAGTCGTGTCTGTTTACAGTGCAAGTTGGGGATGTCTTGGGTAATGATTTCTCCCTGAATCTCGCGAGGATATGCCCAGAATGTGTCAAAGTTTATCTCGAAAATGTCGAACTCATTACCGTCGAATCCCTCACAATTAATGAAGGACGTGAGTGTCCTTGTATGGCCGGGTAGAGCCGTCGGGCTAGGTTGTAGTTGACTTAACTTGAGCCTAGTTCATAAGTGTGGGCGCTTCTGGGCCTTGATCCGGCTGGGCCAAACTGTTAGTCCGGTTCACAGTCGTTGAACTTGATTGGAGTCTGAGAACTTCGTGGTGAACTCTACTAGTGTGCCGACTTCTGATCATCTGCCGAGCTCTTGTATGTGTCGAGGTCTGTTTGCTCGCCATGCTTTATGCGTGTCCTAGGTGTCTGACTTTGATCATGATAAAACCACTCCATATAGACGTCGGTTTATCTCATTCAGGTGCTAGCAGCTAGCTGGTGCTATAATAAACTGGCACCAATCAGTGCTGGGATCGGTTTCCTGGCGTCGATTTATTCCAGTGCTAGTTGGTTGCTAGCGCTTGAATCCAGCTTTTTTTTCCTCTTAAAATTTTTAGAAAATATAAACGAAAAAAATAAGTCACACATTGATAAAAAATAATTTTAAAAGTAATTTGTAGTTATTATAAATACAATAGTTTTAGTCTCACATCATTAAAAAAAAATTTATTACTTTTAAACATTATAAATATAATGGTAAACTTAAAAAAATTTATCAACTAATAAAATATCACTGATAATTTTAAACATTATCTTAATATAATAAAATATAAATATTTATTAATTTATATATAAGAAAATATAATATGTTATATATTTTATAAATTAATAATATAAATAAAATTAATATATATTATTTTTAAAAAAAATTATTTGAATATTGACGCCTATAATAGGCGCAGGTATTCAAAAACCAGCTGAAAACAGACGCCTTTTGGGCATTGGTTTTGTAGTTTTTTCGTCTTTCTTTATCGACCCTCAAACTAACCCTTTTTAGTGCGTGTGAATTCATATTTATGCCTGAACAAGAGTCAATTTCTCAATTAAAATAGGTTCATATTTCAATGTTTTGTTGTAGTAAAGTTTCCACTGCTGATGGGGCGACCGGTGGGATTTAGCTCGCTGATAACCAGCTCCAGCAGTATCGAGGCCTTCTACAAAGGTGTATCGCTTTCTTGTGCTGGTGATGATGAGGCTTTCGAGTGTGTCCTCTATTCTTTGAAGGATAGGGTTAATCACTGTAGGAGGGACTCTTAATTCATCTTCATGTACCAGACCATGTTTGAGAATCTCGGTGTCTGGCTGCATTTCACTGATTTTGAGCATGGGGTGTTGATGCAAGAAAACGTCATCTTGACTCAACTTCACCGAACAACTGGGAGTTCGTCCTCAGTTTCGAGATTTTGATGGAATTCCTCGTAGTCGAGCCGAGTCTTAAAGTGTTTTTCTCCTTCTTGTGGGTGTCCTTTAGTAGCACCCCTGGAGGAAACACTTTGGTTTGTTTTGGAGATCTTACAAGAACTTCAAGAGGCATTTTTATGGGTGAGTCGCGGCTAGATGACTGACCTTTTTTTTTGGATAGGGTGTCGAACATGGAGAAGTTTTCGTTGTTCTGGAGATGGAGTCCGATCACCATTTTGGCCTTGGAGGAGGAGAGTATTTTGCCCGAGAATTGGCTGGTGATTGAATATCTGAGCCAGTACGGTCCTTCCATTTCCTTTTCATATAGAGAGTTATTGAAATGGGACCAGGACAAGTCCTCGATCGCGAGATATATAAGTAAGTCCAGAATCATAGGGCATTGTTACCTTAGCCATTTTGAATGTGCTAACTCTGGTTTCTTTTTTCAGGAGAGATGGCCTCGAGGTTGGATCAGTCATCCCATCGCTCTAGGTTGGAGGAGTTGAATGGGAAGGCCCCTGCGGTTGGTAAGGGAAAAAGGCCAATAGCCGACGTTTCTCCCCATTCGCCTTTGTTAAAGCCGGTGAGGATTGTGGAACCTCGGATTTAGGGGTCGGACAGAGTGTCGGTCCCTTCACGTTCCCCATCTTCTTCCCCTTCCCCTTCTCTCTTGAAATGAAGGAGGGGTGCACGGGCTCTGGGGAAATAGTAGTTGTGGCATTGACAACGGCGACAACGGTGGTCGGCTCCCAAGCGGAATAGTTCCTTGATGCAGCTTCTCGCGATGATCAGCGCCATCGACCTGATGTCGTGATTGACTTGCCTAAGGGGACGGACTCAGTTGAGGTGGCCAAGTATATTAATGTTCAGTGTTGGCCTAAGGTTTTCTACCTCGGTCTTAATCTCGGTTTTGATGATAACAAACATGGAACTAATGTTTCATTGAGAAATATTTGAGGTTCCAAGTCGGTTAGCGCTCGATGTCCTCGATCGGAAATATCGGAGAAATCAAAAAATCGGAAGGACGTTGGTCGACACGCTCGGGATTCTTCAGGAATTTAGAGTTTAGGTTTAGGGTGTCTAGCATGTGATGTAATCCTCTTTATGATGAAAAGACCCAAACACCAAACCCGAACCCCAAAATATGAAAACCCGGAAACTGCCCTGAAATTCACAAAGCCTAGGGAGCTCCTTGGAGGGTTATATGACCTAGACATTTTCTTGACAAAAAAAATGGCGGTAATTGTTCCTTGGGTAAAAACTAGATAACGAGGTATTTTCAAGGAATTGTTAGAAGTCTTTAGCATACCCATATTTGATCCGGGAGATTAAAAAAATTTCGTTTTCCGAAAATTTGTAGTAGACCCCAAAAACTAGATTTTGATTTTTTAGATATTCTTATTGAATCCAAATGGGGGGTAATCCTTATATAACATTTATGTTTTAAAGTTAGTAAATATTATATAAGTAGACTTGGTGAAGACGGAACCCAGAAACGAGCTAAACCAACCAGTCTGCCCAGTTTCAGTCGACCGAATGCTGCCAAAAATTGGCAGTAGGCAAGTCGATCGACCGAACGGTTGACCAAAATGTGCCAAAAAATGACAGTATGCCTTCGGTCGCTCGGTCGGTCGATCGACCGGACCTGCGATCGGACGACAGAAATAGCTAGTTTTCCGCCCGTTCAGGTGGTTGTTTCAAACCATCTCCTCAAGGCTTATAAATAGAAGCCTTAGCAAGCCTTCTATTTATAAGCCTTAGCAAGCCTTCCACCATTTATCCAAGCTTCCATTGAGCCATATTTGATCATCTATAAAGAATTTCTTGAGCCATCTCTTTGCAATCCCTAGTTTCCATGATAAAACCTTGATCTAGCCTTTGAACCTTCAAGATTCATCTTCTCAAGGCATCAAGAGGACTAGGGAGTTTCTTTTGGAGCTAAGAATAGTTTGATTTGTTTATTGCTCCAATTGTTATTGTATTTTCTTGGTTATTTTCATTGTATACCACTTGTGTAAACCTAGAGTGCTAGGTTGATTGAGTTGGTGGTTGCCTTGGTGTTAAGGCTTAAACCCATCATTGTAAACATAGTTTACTAAGGTTAGTTGAGTTGTCCTTAGGTTGAGGTGGGAGAGTGCTCTCGGTAGGAATGCGGGATACTTCCGAGTGTGAAAGTGCCTTCGGTTTGACAGCGGAGACTTTTCGATGTAAAGTTCTCATTGTAAGGAAACTAATTAATCTAGTTAAACTAGTTTGGAAATCCTAAGCGGGGTGCTTAGGTAGTGGAGTAGGCATTGGGGCCGAACCACTATAAATCATTGTGTTAGCATTGGTATCTTTGTGTGTGCTAAATTGCTTTATTATTGCTTCCGCATTTAGTTGATAAATTGCAACTTGCCTAAGTAATCAAGTAAACGATTAAAATCAGAATTAGATAAAAAGATTAGTAAATACACTATTCACACCCCCCCCCCCCTTTAGTATGGCCATTTCACCAACATTAAGTGCCTTCGATTGGCCAGTCTGGCGGAAAGACTGGAGGGAGAGAAGTTGTTTGTGCTGGGGACGTCTGAGGCTCAGGCTCAGGAGATTGGATCCCTGAAGACTAGGGTGGAAAAGATGGAGAAGGCCCTCACGGCAAATGACAGTGAGATTGTGAATCTCAATTGTGATGTTGTTGAGTCCCCAACTATGGTAAGGGTGGATTGGGATGCGATCGACGCCCTGAGAAGGAAAATCTCAGGGTTGGAGCTCACTATTAAGGCTGCGACGGAGGCGGAGGCTGATATGAAGGCCAAGAATGCTACAGCTCGGGCTGAGACTAATAAGAGGCTCAGGGGAGAAGTTCAAAGGCTTGATGGTGAGGTAAGCGCCTATCGGCCTGAAGTTGTTCTGCAATATGTTGAGGGCATTGAGAGGGCGTTGGAGCAGGCCAAATGCCTTGGCTGGGAGATCGACTTCTAAGCGGTCGGGTGGTTCAAAGAGGTCAGGGATGGTACCCTAGTTGAGCCACTCGTCGAAGGAGTGGAGGAGGCTTCTACGCCGACCGAGGGGGAGCCTTCGATGACTATTCTTGAGTCGTGCCTTCCTCCAATGATGGCAGCCGAAGTCCCTAGGGGCGATGTCCCCTCTACGACCGTGGATGCTTCTCCAGTCTTGTCTCGATAAGTTTGTTGCTTTATGGACCTTCCGTTTGGGGATTATGTGTTGAATTGTAACGACATGTAGCCAGTTTGTGGATTGCCACCCTTTAGGGCTTTTTAACTCTCTCCCTCCCTCTACGGGTATTTGACATGATCGCCATTCGTGGGAATGTAAACATGCCTCTGCATGTTTTATTTTTCTGCTATGTTGCTTACAGTGATGCTTTCATATTTCTACTACCCGTGAGCCAAGTTGTTTGGAGGGTGCCGACGCCCTTTGGTTGATTGATAGGCATTGTGTTTGCACTACATGGTCGATGATCAGTAGGGTAGAAGAGTGTTCTGACACTTCTTCCTCGATGTCGGCCAATTAGTAGCCAATAGCTGTCTGTCCTCAGGTTGAGGCTGAGCCCATGTCACAAGTAGACTTAGGGCCGAGTTTACTTGCTCAGTGTAGAGTTTTTAGATTTGCCCTTCGCCATAGTCGTTCATTTTCGGAGCTCAGAGCTGTCGCGGAGGCTAGAAGCCTTGTTGGTGGTTCATCACACGGTTGAGTACAACGTATGAAATTGTCTTGCCTGAGCCTGGCATTTTTGAGCAGATAATTGCCGCAGCCTTTTGGGTGCTGTCAAGCCTTCGGGCTGAGATTAGATTCCTGTCAAAGATAGAATTAGGACTGATCTTACATATTTGGTAGTTATCGACCATCCTCGAAGTTGTTCGAGTTTCTAAGTGAAGGCTTTGGGGCCGAGAGTAATAGCACTAAGGCCTGGGGTGGCAGCGACTGAGGCTGAGGTGGCAGCGACTAAGGCAAGGTGGTGGCTGCGACTGAGATCGAGTTGGTGGTGACTAAGGCCAAGGACCGCGCTTGGGGTCAACCCGAGCATACAGGGAGCGTAAGGTAGGACCACACTTGGGGTCGTTGAGGGCGTTGGTCCTAGACGTAGCAGTGACTGTGGCTGAGGACTGCACTTGGGGTCAAGCCGAGCTCACGAGGAGTATAATGCAAGACCACGCTTGGTGTCGTTGAGGGCATTGAGCCCGGAGGTGGCGGCGACTGAGGCCGAAGATCGTGCTTGGGGTCAAGCCGAGCTCGCCGGGAGCATAGGGCAGGACCACGCTTCTTGTCATTGAGGGCGTTGAGCCTAGAGGTGGAGGCAACTAAGGCCGAGGACTAGACTCGGTGTTAAACAGAGCTCGCGAGGAGCATGCTTCGGGTCGTTGTTGTTGGCCTAAGGTTTTTAACCTTGGTCTTAATCTCAATTTTGATGATAACAAACATGTAACTAATGTTTTCATGGAGAAATATTTTTAGATTTCATATCAGTTTGCGTGCTACGTTCTCGATCAAAAATATCAAAAAATTGGTGAATCGGAAAGACGTTGACCAACGCGCTCGGATTTGTCAGGAAGAATAGAGTTTAGGTTTAGGGTGTCTAGAATGATTGTATTAATCCTCATTATGATGCAAAGATCCCTAAAGAACCAAACCCGAAATCCGAACCAGAAGAAAGAACCTTGTTGGTTCTGTCAACCAAACTTCAACTGGAATGTACCAATACTCTACAGTATTAGCAAGAGTTTCCAAGTCATAAACAATATTCCGGATGGGATGTTGTAACAACCCGGATAGACAATCTAGATGAACAACATGGATGGACAACCCGGAGCAACATGGATAGACAACCCGGAATAACCCGGATTGACATTTCGAAATATCTTGGAAAGTACTGGTATGCTACAATACTTCCAGCCGAATTCCCAGAATGCCCACAATGGCTCTATTTTGAATTTATACCCATTGAGCTTGTTGGAAACCTAGCACCTACCTATAGGATCTTTATATAAGATCGCAAACTTGTCTTCCAAGCCATCTAACACTTCATGAGATATCTTTTGACATTCAAGAGCTTTGATTGAGCCATCCTTTGTGGAAAACCCTAGCTTTGAGCTTCTACCTTCTTGATTGAGCCTTCAACCTTGAGTTTCATCATCAAAGGCATCAAGAGGACTAGGGAACTTGTGTTGGATCTAAGTATTTTTATTGTTGTACTTTGCAACTCCTTTTACTTGTATTTTTGTTGTTTATTTCGTTGCTACTCAAGTGTGTAAAGATATAGTGTGTAGATCTTGAGTTTGGTCGTTGCCTTGGTGTAGAGGCTTAAATCCACTGGTGTAAACTTAGTTTTCTAGAATTAGTGATTGTTGTCCTTAGGTGATAGTGAGGTGGGAGAGTGCTCTCGGTAAGAAGGCGGAGACTTCTGAGTGTGGAAGTGCTTTCGGTATGAGGGTGAAACTTTCGAGTGTGGAAGTGCCCTCGGTGTGAGAGCGTAGACTTTCCAGGGAAAACTCCTCATTGTAAGGAAACACTCATAATGTAGTAAAGTAAGTTTGAAAACCCTAAGCGGAGATGCTTAGGTAGTTGAATAGGCATTGGGGCCGAATCACTATAAATCTATCTTGTTTGCATTGCTTATATTGTGTTTTGATTACTTGTGTTATTTAATCGCTTCCGCATTCATCTAGTTAAATTGAACTCTTGCCAAAGTAATCAAAAATTAATTAAAACCGAAATTAGGCTAAAGTTTAGTTAACACACTATTCACCCCACCCCCCCTAGTGTAGGACATTTCACTTACAGTTGTGCTCATTTAGATCAAGTCTGTCTCATTTAGAGCCAAGGCCGCAGTTTGGGCTGAGGACCGCGCCCGGGTCAAGCTAAGCTCGTGGGGAGCATAAGGTAGGACCACGCTTGGGGTCGTTGAGGGCATTGAACCCGAAGGTGGCAGGGACTGAGGCCGAGGGTCGTGCTTGGGGTCAGGCCGACGATCGTGCTTGGGTTCAAGCCGATCTTGTGGGGACTGTATGGCAGGACCACGCTTGGGGTCCCTGATTGGATAATTTGGGAATATAGTTATTTTTATTGCACTTAGTCTTTTCTTTTAACCGTTAACTCATTCTAAATTTCGGCAGCATCTCTCTTGTTCTCCGATACGCACCCAGATGATATCCGTATTCAAAGAACTGTAGGGACTTGCTGCAAAAATTTAGAATGAAGTTAGCGGTTAAAGAAATATTTAGTGCAATATGAATAACATGAATCCCGAATGGAATAGGACCATCTCACCCTAAAGGCATTAACTAAAAAAATTGTCACTGATTGACAGAATCATGTCGGACGATCGAAGTTGGATGTACTGACGTCTTGATCGTGGAGCTTTAACGAATGAGTTTCGATTAGGCGTAACTTACTTCCTAAATTTAGCCTATTCGAATCAGAAATTCGTTATCGTCGGTGATAAAATCCGATGTCCGTGCCAAATTTGCTTGAATTGACCATTTTTGGATCGGAAAATTGTCACTCTGCATCTATATAGCAAAGGATTTGCACCAAGATATTTTGTCGTGAAGTCGGGACGTCGAGCAATTCTATCGTTCAGACACATGGTGAATCTTCCTCTGTTGGTGTTTCTTCATCCAGTCCATCTAATCCCTATATAACTATGATACTTGATAGTCTTGGGGGTCAATTCCACCTGAATGATAATATCGATCGGCCAGTTACTGAGACGTTAGTGCCACCAGATAATACAGGTGTTGATATCACAGAAGTACAAACTACGATAGAGATTGAATTGCCGAATGAAGAAGCTGCAGAATTTTACGAGATGTTGAAAGCTGTCGATGAACCTTTGTATGAGAATTGTCTTAAATACACTAGATTTTTGGCAATGATGCAGCTCCTAAACATCAAGGTCGATTGTAATATCAGCGGGCTTGCGTTTGATCGGATTGCACTATTGATTAATGGAATGCTGCCTACTGATAACAAGTTTGAGCTAACTTTTTATAAGACTAAAAAGTTGATGAAAAAATTATGGCTTGGGTACGAAAAAATACATGCATGCCAAAATAACTGCATTTTATATTATAAAGAAAATGTGCAGTTGGATAAATGCCCTATATGTCAACATCCTCGTTACAAGGAGAAGAAATCGGTCTGACAGAAAAATATCTCGTTTAAGGTGCTTCGGTATTTTCCACTAACATCGACGCTTCAAAGATTATTCATGTCGGAAGAGACGGCCCCCTACATGAGTTGGCATGCAAGAAGTTGTGATAATACAGTAATGACTCATCTATCCGATAGTGAAGCATGGAAACATTTGGATACATGTTGTCCTTCATTTGCTAGGGATACTAAAAATCTAAGATTGGGATTGTGCACAGATGGTTTTAATTCGTTTGGTCATTCTGCAACTCCTTATTCAGTTTGGCCAGTTCTGCTAACATTTTATAATTTACCACCGTCAATGTGTATAAAAGATGAATTTATTTATCTTTCAATGATTATTCCGGGTCCTAAGGGTCTGTGAAAAGAAATTGACGTGTTTCTCAAACCCTTGATAAATGAATTGAAAACATTATGGAGTGAGGGAGTTGTCACTTATGATTGTCATTGGAAGCAAAACTTTAATTTAAAGCGCGTGGGATTGTGGACAATCAATGATTTTCCGACGTACGACATGTTGTCTAGTTGGAGCACTCATGGCATTTTACGCGAAGTATCCTGCTGTAAGACTAAAGGTAGAGGAAGAATTGATCCAATAGCGGGAGAAAATGAGCCAATACCTAATGTGACAAATAATTTCTATCAAGAAGATGATCCTCCTGTTGTAGACCGTATTATTCCAATACTCGAGGATGCAGACATAGCATCAGTTCAATTAGAAGTTGAATATGTTGATGATGACGATTATGAAATTGAGGAAGCTGGAGATGAAGAAGATGAAGAAGAGGAAGAATTTGAAGACGATTACTTAGATGATGAGGAATAATTATAAAGTATATCTTATATTAAATATATCTCTACTATATATATAATCTAATTATATGCTTATTCGACAGATATGTCTGGTCGTGGTTATCGTCGCACGAGAGCTTCGGAGCCTTCGATCGGTCAAACTCCAGCACTTACTCCTACTGCTGATCCTCCTACCGATGATACTGCTGAGGCTAGTTCATCCAGACGTAGGCGGCCACGTGGGCCGAACATGTGGCAACCTCCACCAGCCACAGCGTCACGTAGATTCATTAGTGTGATTGGAGAGCGGTAATATATCATGAATTATGAATTATTATAAATTCATTATATCATAATATAATATTGAACTTTATTTTTGTTGTGCAGGTTCGAGCAAGAGGATGTGCCCAGGACGATATCTTCTACAATTCGACGATACATGCATGGGGCATGACCCGCATGATCTCACATGCCCAGTGAGCACGTCGACATGCTATGGCGCGAGTTTGAGGCACGTATTAAATTTTTTTTATATACATGATGATTAATATTGGTACTGATATTATTGTTTTGCAGGCTCGCTATACATGGGCTGAGGACCAGAGGTCCTTCTTTTATGCTGCCTGGGAGGCTATTTCCCGGCAGAGGTACAACGATCAGCTGGGGCAGGCTCGATCCCAAGCGATGGCCCGAGCTGGGACCACAAACATCGCGGAGACTCGGGGATACGGCCCCGATTGGATTACTCCGGATATATGGGACCAGCTCGTGGCATCATGGTCGACGGATCGATGGCAGGAGGTTTCTAGGACTGCGGCTAGAAACGGCATGTCGGTGGGAGGAGCACGTCACACTAGCGGCTCTATTTCATTTGCAGTGCATGCGAGTCGTATGGTAAGTATTATACATTACTTTTAATTATATATTTTATTTGTTACACTGTGTACAAATTAATGTATTTGTTTTGTAAATGTAGATGACGGTGATGGACGACGAGACTGTCCAGCGACCCTCCTCGATGGAGGTGTTTAAGCGGACTCACCGTCGAGTACATGGGACAGGAGAGTACATTGACAACCGCGCTGCATACATTATGGTAAGTATATTTGTTTAAATTATTAATTATTTATTTATAATTTAAGTTTTAGGAAAAATATAAAATAAAAAATCAAACTCGAGTAGGAGACCTACACTCAGACGGTGATGCAGCGCGGGGGCACCCCCGAGGACTTTGACGCAGGAGAGTGGGTGGAGGCTGTAGGTGGCTGGGACCACGGCCGCGTATATGGATTTGCAGATTGTGGTCATGCGCGAGCCGTGCTAGGGCCACTTGGGGCACCGACCCCTCTGATCGCTGGTGAGCGACCGTCCACCTCCAGGTCTAGTTATGATCAGAGTAACAAGATAAGGACACTGGAGGAGATGATCGCACATCAGAGTGAGATGATGGAGCATCAGAGTCCGATGATAATGGAGATCCATGCTATGCTACGCAACATGTCGGGTCATACCGGAGCAAGCATCCCTTCGACATCATCTGATCCATCGTCCTCGAGTCAGTCCGCGCCGGTGTACACCCAAGCACTCCAGACCCCACCATATAATGATCTAGACCATCCTCCATCGTCGTCATGAGATTTTATTATTATTTTTAGATATTGACTTTGTTACTTGGATACTACTTGATTGACTTGTTTTGCTTTGATATTGATATGATAGTTTTGAATTTGAAGTTTTTATATGATTGTGGATAATTATAAATATAAGTATAACTGTTTTGATGTATATCTGGGTGTATCTGTGATGTGTATGTGAATGGATGTGTGTATGGGTGTGTGAGTTATGTATCAGGTTAAATGTATCAATGTATTAATGAAAATTAGAAATTTTAAAATTTTCTTATTACAGGTTAGCATCATCAACAACGGCTTTCCCATTGTTGTCCGTGGGAAAGCCGTTACTGAAAATGTATCGTATTTTCTGGGCAAAGCCATTATTGATGTCCTACAGCAACGACTTAGCAACGGGCTTTCACTAACGGCCTTGCCACGACGACAAAGCCGTTGCTGATGCAAGTATCTATAACGGCTTGCATGCCGTGGCAGAACCGTTGCTGATACTTTTATTAGCAATGGCCGCTCGGGTCACTGCTGATTCGTTGCTAAGGTATCAACAATGTGAGTTTCTGCAACGGCCGCGTTGCAATGGGCTGGGCCGTTGCAAGCCGTTGCTGATGCTTTTCAGCAACGGAGCCATTGCTGATGCTTATTATTCCAGTAGTGATAGGACTAGAATGTGGTCAGTAGTTTGAATCTAGGAGGAAGATAGACTGCCATGATACGCTCAACGAAGGGTCCCGAGTCGATGGGGAGAGGAGGGGTGGTCTTTGTGACCCTTATGTCCTCTTCTCTCTGATGATGTGGTTGTCCTCATCATAGTCTGAGCGGCGGCACTTGTGTTCGGCTGGGTGTTGCTCTTGGGACCGCGTCAGCATCTCGACCTGGGCTAACTACGTCAACATATGCTAATCGTTGGTTCTCAAACTGAAGGTTGTTTATCAGATGCTGGGATTATTTTGGTAAGGGGTTGGCTGGATTCTTTCAGCGTCTCCAGGTAGCGGAAGGGGGGGGGGGGGGGGTGGGACGTCGCCGCTAGGGTGTTGCCTGCGTGTGGCGGCGTTCGCTCGGCTCGAGTACCAACCATTGCAGGGCAGGTAAGATTTACTCAACCCCGCTATGGACGCCAAATGTTCTTGCCTAAAGTGGGTGGAGGTATCAATTAATTAATGTGAAAATAATTGTAGCTTGGGGGATGGGTTGTCCCTACGAGTTAGTCGTTCCTTGTTCGTTGTTGATTCGTCATCAGAAATAAATTTACAAAAATACTATTTTGCTTAAAGTGCTTGTTTTGCTTCTTAAAATTTATTGAATTCTTGTTGCACGTTATTATTGACATGCCATGTAGATAATTGCACGCGTTAAATTTTTTCATCACTTACTGATTTTGATATTTTATCCCGGTATGTTATGCTAATCATATGGTGTATTAAATTAAGTATTCTATGCTTAATATCCTATCACTATCTATATATGGTGATGTCGTCCTATTGGGCATGTTTTCATCCTTTTGGGCATGTCATTATCTATCTTCAATTGTTGCTATATCCTTGATCGTGGTAATGTTATTTTCGCCATCTTATTGATCATGGTCATCATTCCACATTGTTTCACTCTTAGAATTGAGTTGCATGATTAATTGTGCGCCTAGAGAATACGACCTTGGGGAGGACTTCGGTCCTAGACATACTATACTATAGTGGTATCCTCCAAACATGAGTGAGGGTATGGATATTAACTAGTCAAGTTTAATTTGGGCACCTTCGGATGTGGGGGTATTGGACGCGGCACTCAACGGGCTACTTGCTAGATGGGGTACGTAGTCGCATTACTTTTGGAGTGGATGGTTGATGCCACTCTATGGGTGGTAGAGTGTGGGCTTTTTAGCCAGCGTTTCATATGTTGGTTGCTTTGGTCGACTTTGTTTAGGAGTAGGCGAGAACATTTATTGTATCCATCACTTTTGACTATATGTACGTCTTAGGACCTATATTACTATTCATTGTTGAGTTGATACTTTAATATATTGTTGATCATATTGTGATTCTCCTACTCATCATCTGATGATCTTCGTTGTTTTTGTGTCAGACTTGCAGGAGTGAGCTATCAAATTATAGATAGCATGTAGCCTGCTGGTCGACATGGAGTGTTGTAGCGACTATTTTTGTATTTTGGCTTATTTTATCATTCGAAAATACTTAAAATATGAAACTAATTATTTTAGAGTTTGTATTATGTGAATTACTAAATGTTTTATTTAGAATTGGATTTGAATAATTTGTTCCTTATCGTATGTACGGTCAGGCTTGTTGAATGTAATTATTGGTTTTAATTCATGAGTTTTTCTTCCGCTGGGTGGTTTTCAAAAGTCGCATGCTGTAGCATTTGAGGATGGGACACCTCGGGGCGTGGCGGCGAGCCCGACCTAAGGCATGATAGTATTTATTGGTATGAGAGCTTATGATTAAGATTAGAAGCTTAGGTACGTGTCTCACCTTAATGAAAATATTCTAAGGCGTAATAGTTTTACAACAAATTAATGTGTATACCAAATGTTGTGATGCATGATTCCCAATGTATAATTTTACATTTTATAATTTTTCTATAATAATCACAAAAATGTATAGAGAGAGAGAGAGAGTCCGAAATGGCTCTCCTCCATCCAAATCCACTCCATGCATGCATGGAAAATGGAGACACATAAACAGATAAACTCACTTAATTAGCCCTACAAAACAAGGTGAACCATAGTTTCCTCTGAAGCATGTCCAATCTTTGTCTCCACCTTTTGGAATTGGAACATAAGAACACCATTATTTCGATTCATTCCCGTAGGAATTAAGCAGATATAATATATGAAGATATCCTCCAGCTGATTCATTCCACTGCATACCAGCATACTTGTGGAATATGTACAAGAAAAAGGCAAAAATTGTTGTCTTGATACTACGTAATTAAGCTAAAATATTTAATTAATTTTTTTCATCTTTTATATATAGATGAACTCAAACATCAAACAGAAACAAATTTATCAAAACTCTTCTGTTCATGCCAATTGATTAATATGACTATATATAAAGGAACATTTTGCATCAAAATTCATCTGGACTGAGATTTAATTAGTCTGCAGTTTGAGCAGCCAGGCAGAGAGAATCAGGAAGGCATATGTGCATGATTGCGATGTAACCTGCGAAATGGAAGGCAGACATTTGGTCAAATTAAGTGCATTCCAGAGAAGGAAGAGATAAATCAAGGTGGAGCAAAACCATTGATGTATAGGGTGTGAGCATCGCCTTTTTCTCTTACCTTCATCGAAAGGTGGAGTGGAAGCATCCAAGGAATTTTCATAGCAAGAATCAACTCCAACAAATTAAAGTGTGCAGAATTTTCATGCTGAAATTGACAACTTTTACATTTGGATCGGAGCAGTGGCAGCCAGCTATGGCAAGATGTCGGGTATTTTCATCCGACCGCCTTAATTAAGTAGGGTTCCATATTCATTAATCATGTTTGGGTTGAATCTTTGTCTTACCTTTTGGACTTTTAGGACATATCATGAACACCATTAATCTTTTGATACCCAAAGGATCATTCAATTTCATGTGGAATGGTACAAGAAAAATTAAGGGCAAAGAAGTTCTCCTCTTAATACATACTCATACAACGGTTTCATGGGCACGCAATAAGTTCAAAATTACAAATTGAACCCAGTCAAATTAAATCAATTAAAACCGAAATATATCTTGCATTGCTATTTTCTCTTGATCGAAATTAACAAACCAATCAAAATTCTTTGGTAGAGAAAACCGGTCGGGATTAATTAATTATATATGTAGTAATATATATATTTGTGCAGGATTCAAACTTGTTTCAGCAGCCAAATTAACATAGGCAATGATGAAGGCATCATGTGCGGATGAGATGCGGGGCAATGAAGAAATGGAAGGCACACATTTGGTCAAGGTGCACCGCAGAGAGGGAGGAGAAAGATGAGCAACGTGATCATGGAGGATCCCATGTGCAAATTCTCCTCACTGATACATCTGATGGATGGAGACCTCTCCAAGGTGCAGCAAAACCAGGCATTAATATATATGGATCGTGCATGGAGGTGAGCATCATATCACCTTTATCAGTTGCTCTGTTCCATTCAACAAAAAGATGATTCATGGAAGCACCAGAGAAATATCATCTGCTAAAGTGCAAAAAGAACTAGGAGAATAAATATCAACTGCAAGAAAGCTTATAGCTCATGAAGATCTTCGATCCGTATCATATTCAGATCGTTTGAGTAGAAGATTTAGCATTCTGTAAAGGTTGATTCAATTTAAACTCGATCCGAATCTAAAATTAAATTTAGATTAAATATTTTTTATCCGTAAAAAAGAAAAGGAGAAAAAAAAAGAGAAAAAAAAAGGAAAGACGGGCTCGGCCTACCCCTTTGGGCGTGGCATGAGGGCAAACACCGGTCCCAATGCTCGCGTGTGCAGCACGCGGGGCTGGCGACATTTGTTATGCACCTCAATTTTGGTTTTTTTCGATAAATATCGATTAATTCGACGTCAGCAATTTTGGCCCATTTTCCCACATGCAGCCAACTAGCAATTCGGATTTTTTCAATAATCATCAAATTTTAGCTCAATCCCGAAATTTTCTCTTTCTAGATCAATTTCATCAATTGTTATTCGTTATCATCCTCGGTAGTTCTTTCTGAATAAAAAAATCAAAAAATTGAGAGCAGCTAGAAAATTAAGAGTGAGCCACCATCACCCTTTTCGAGTGTCTCCCTACAGTTTCAAGGCCGAGACACGGAGATAGTTACCTTACTCCAAATGGATTTCACGTTCAATTTATTTTGAGACAGCGTGCTTTGTTTTGAAGGGAATTCAAGTTTATTGTTGTTTTAGTTTCTTTTTTAGAATACATAAAGAAGCATCCTCTTCTCCCCGTGGACGTAGGATCGTCTCTCCGTCGAATCTGAACCACGTTAATATGTTATGTCTATTATTTTTGCAACTTTGGATTCAAATTTGGTTTTTCGTTTCTCTCGTCGGATTCGAATTTTGTCGATCCTGCAAGAAATTATGGATTTCCTGCACCTAACACATTCGCTGTGAGTTGCGTTAGGTTCATGTAACCAAGCTGATCATTTTAATATAGGGCTTTTACATGGTTCCATTCGAGTTCAGATTCTCATTAATCTAATTCAGATTAGGTTCAAGTAGGAAAAAAAAAAAACTCAAGTCAGCTTCGAACGTTGAGGTACTGAATTAGGTTAATATTTTCATAGAAGATTTAGTACTCGATCAGATCGAGTTTGGCTGTAAAGGAGTCGCAGGTGCCTAACCTAATCATTTAAATATAGAATATTTATGTAGTTACATGAGAGAAAAGAAAAGAGAAAAAGGTGAGGAAACAGTAGGAAAGGTGAAGTAGATGCTAAGGTATATATATAATAGGAATCTCAAGGGATGAACTGGACACAATTTATGATGTTCATTGGATGGATTAAGCTCATTGTCATTTCAATTGAAGGAGACTTTTTTTTACCTTTTTTCCAGAAAACGTCAATTTTGAATTTAATTAAATCATCAGAGGACGATTGTACAAGAATTTTTCTTGGAAAATAAAAGTTTGTACTATTAAATCTCCCAGAATTCATTAATAAATTGTGATGAAAAAAGTAGGAAGGAATAACATGTGAAAAAAAGGTTGGCGTACCCAACTTGACAAAGAAAAAGAGTGCTTGTGAAGCTCATGGCCAAGTCTTTTCCATTATAACCCTATTATAAAATTAAGTTCATATACTTGTACAGTTCTACCTACTTTGTAATGCATGTATATATTATAACTCAGATTGGAATGCATATATACGTATAGACTGACCCAACAAGTTCCAGTATTGTAGATACATATAACTCAGTAGAATAACCCTTAAAGATATGCAGGGGATATATAAACTTTTTGCTGCTTTGTTTGTTTGTTAAAATAAATAATATTCAAATTCAAAAATCCTATCAAACATGATCAAATTCTTGGCAAGAGAGGAAATACAATAAAACTCTGCTATAGCATTTGCCGAGTTGATAATATGATAGTGTTTGCTACATCCAAATATATAATATATATATGTAGCAATCATTAGATAGGAAATAATTCAACACGAGTATTATTAATGAGAATAAACTTTCTTTACACAAATTTTGGCATTAATTAAACGCATTATCTCCTTTTTCTTGCACTGGATATCAGAATCCACATATAGTAATCACACATCAGTCCAAAGAAGAAGAAGAAGAAGAAGAAGAAAAAAGCTAGCAGTTCATATATATATATATATATATATAATCTAAACAACTGCAGCTTGCTTTTCATGATCATTGATGACGCGGGTCTCATGGCTCTCGAGATCGGTGACACGGGTCTCATGGAACTTGGCGATGAAAGCAGTGGCCTTGTTGTCGACGTCGAAGTCCCCAACCCACTGGCCCCGGTCCTCGTCACTCGGCCGGACCTTCCCCGACACGTACTTAGGTTCATCTTCAATGGCTTTAGGCTTGAAGCACGACTCACAGCCTCCCATTTTTCTCTTTCCTCACTATATAACTAACTATCTCCTCTTTGTGAGGTATGAGGAGCTAATTTTCTTCTGAGCTTGGGTGAAGAGGTAGTTCTTCCCTCTTTTATTTATAGTGGAGTAAACTGATGATGATGGCACTTGAAAGATTCCTATGGAGGAAGAATCGACATTTGAACGATGCAAATTGAGCTCACGGAGAGGTGCTTCAAGTTGGTGGAGGTACAATGGCCTTGATTATGGTTTTTGACCCGTTTGGAAAATATTTCATCTTCTCCTACGGCTCTTAATTGTCATTCTATACATTAATACAAAGGTAATGTTTGCAATTTAAGGGGGAGTCACTGGAGGCCTCACATTCACTCGTCACTCACTCTGTAGATAAGAACAATCAGTCACCTATAATTAGAGTCAGAGAATAAATCATGATGTGATTCAGAAAGGTGGTGGTGGATTAATTAATGTTCCAGATATTTTTACTTCTGTAGGAATTAATGAGTATATTGCATTTCTCTGGATGAGAGTAAGCAGAAATATTTTTTTTATTAATTATAGTGTATTCATGATTGAATTTGGGTTTGGATTATAGTTTTGATATATAATTTTGATTATAGACACAATCGGTTTATCAAGCGGGCTCCTACTAATCTAGAATATTTATCATATATTGGGAAAAAGCTCAACATTTTAAAGCCTCACACTGCTTAAGAATATGATCAAGATAATATTTAAAATAGTTTGGATAATCATCACCCTTCAACTAGCTTTCGGGATTGAATTAGGCCCACTAATTTCACCAAATTGGCCACCACTTTTATCTCAATGCATCTCCATCACAAGCATGGCAATTAGTAAATAATTACGATCGCTTGTGTCTATGGCCCACCCCAACGTCCAAATAGATAAGCTTTCTTCTTGGAACTAAGAAGGTTCACGGAAGGAAACAATGATGTGTTGTTCTTACAGGGCGACTTAAACATCACAGAGCATGATGGAGAGAGCAAAAAATTGTAGAGGAAATCCTGGAGACGCTAGGTAGTTTTCTAAATTGATTGCATTCGGCAACCTTGTTGACTTACTCTAATGAAACAAGGCCATCGAGATCAGGGAGTGGATATCTCAAGAATAAAAGAAGAAAAGGTTTGAAAAAGAAGAAATTATACGTGATAAGACAAAGGTCAGATTTTATATTGTTTAGCTAGCGAAGGACAACTTCGCCATTTTACATTTCATGTAAGTAGATATTTAAATGAGATGTACCAAGGGATCGATATGATATAAATACCCTTTGAATAAGACTATGTAATCAGCAGATTTTTACCTGCAACTAATTTTTATTTGAGTTGTATTTTCACTCCATTTCGTCTTCTTCAGTTCCTCGGTCTTGTGCGAGCTAGGAAAGCATATGGCAAGGTAAATCTAGCATGGTATCAGAATAGTGATCATTGGATCGCTTCCAAATTTGAGATCATCGGATCGGCTACAAGATAGCGAGGAATCGATGATCGTCAACTGCTACCAGATTTGTGATTGGGGAGACGCACAACCAGCAAGAGGACGACTTCATACCGAGGCAGCCATAGTTGAAGACAATCCATATATGTTGAAAGGGAACGAACATCCGAGTATGTCTCTGGTGACTCCGTACCGGGGCAGCAGTAGTTGAAGACAATCCATATAAGTTGCAAGGCAATGATCATCCAGATCTGGTCTGTGTCCAATTGGTCGACCACGAAAACTCTCTGTCGTGGCATGAATCTATGTTAATATCACTCTCCGCCAAGAACAAACTAGTGTTTGTCGATGGGTCAATTGAATCGCCTGAAGAGAGTAATCACATGACATAATGTGGCAACGACACAACAACATGGTACGCTCATGGATATTACAACCCATAGCACCATGCTTGCAGCCAACGTGATATACGCGAAATCCGCAAGAAAAATGTGGGCAAATCTGGAAGGGAGGTTTGACCGAAGTAGTGAGCCGTGAATCTTTGACATTCAAATATAGATTGGCACAACCAGGCAAGGCAGCATGAGCATAGCAACATATTATACAAAACTCAAAGGTTTTGGGATGAATTGGATGTTGTGGACTCAACTTCATTATGTGATTGCAAGGTTGGACGAGAAAACACTGAGAAAGATAGATTAAGATAATTCCTAATGGCAATGAATCATACATGAATGTAAGAGGGTAAATATCACTGATGAAACCATTCTCGACATCAATCAGGTGTACTCCATGCTTGAGCAGGAGGAGACACAAAGAAAAGTTGGGCTGAATTCAAGTTCACAGGTAGAGACTGTGGCATTTTACAGCAACCGGTTAGAGTTCAAGGACAATATCAGAAACAATAAGATAGACCTCAAAACTCTACAAAATACTATTGTGATTATTGTCAGAGCACATGACACACTCGGGGAAATTGTTACAAGCTACATGGGTACCCAACTGGACACACGTTTCATAAAGGGAGCAGAAACAAATTGATGCAAATAGACACATAAACAATGTTCAAGTAGATGTCAATGAGCAACATGCTGAATCAGGAAGCACAAAGGAAGGCCAAGGAAGTGGAAGTCATGGAGGTTTTTCTAAGGAACAATACAACACGTTGCTCAATCTGTTTCAACATAAGCTTGCGGGATCACATAAACTTAACATGGCAGGTAAGCATTGTTGTTTCAACATAAGCCTGCGGGATCACAACTCACTCCTGGCTTAGTATGGGGCCCAATGGGTCACACAAAATAGGCTAACCTCGTAACGGGCTTTATGAGATAGAACCCTAATGCGGCACTATATGTCTACTAGCATGGACATGCTGCAACTCGATCACGAATCTCGTTTACGGACATAATAGGAAATGTGTTTCCTATAGGAACAAATACGCGAGGAAGGAGTTCCTCGGTAACCCTAATTTATAAGGTAGCCCTATTTGGTAGGGTACACTACTAGAATTGTGGTCATCAGTGACGGCTAAATTCGTGGTTGAACCGTCGGTGATAGATATCACGGACGGCGCCAACGGTGGCAAACAGCCGTCACTGATGCGCGCGTCTCAGATAAATTGTGACGGCCCAGCGCGGCCGTCACACGTAATCATCAGCGGCAGCCGCGTGAGCTGTCACTGATTAAAAACATCAGTGACGGCTCGGGGCGCTGTCACTGATACCAACCCATCAGCCACGGCCATTTCCCGTCCGTGATATTATTAGCAACCGTGATATTTGGTGCTGCCTAGGCCATCCATTATTTACGATAATCTTTCAGCCACAGCTTAGTGACGGTAAACCATGGGTAAGCCGTGGCTAAAGGTTGTATCCTGTAACTAAAAAAATTGAAAATTTTGAAAAGTCTTGTATGGAATGATATATCGACTATAATATATTTTCAATCACATATTACAATCAGAAAACATCATACACATGCATTTGAAACCAAACATACAAGTTTTATATAAATATCATCAATCTCAACCTCAAATCGGAGACAAACAATTATCAAAATATCATCTATATACATCCAAGTATCAAAATATAAATAAAATATAATTAATCAAAAGCTCACGGCTGCGGTGGAGGCGGTGGAGTCGACAACGACTGGGTCGGGAGCATCGATTGGGTCGAGGAGGACAATGGTAGTGACATCATCGGTAGAAGGCCAGAGTGAGACGCAATCTGAGTGAGGAGTGTTTGCATGTTTTTGATTGTGTGTCTCAACTCTTCATTCGCCCGTCTCTGCTCCTACATCTGCTCCTCCATCGCCTGCCTCTGCTCCTCCATTGCATGTCTCTGTTAGGTGAGCTCCGACTCCATGGCCGCTATCCGACTCTAGTCCTGCGCTCGCGATGTCGAGGGCCGCTCACCCGCAGTCAGAGGGGTCGGTGCCCCAAGTGACCCGAGCACGGTGCGTGCATGGCCACTGTCTGCAAAGCCATAAACACGGCCATGCTCCCAGCCACCTGCGGCCTCCACCCAAGCTCCTGCATCGAACTCCTCCGGTGTCCCTCCACGCTCGATCACAGTCCTTGTATAAGTTTCCTACACGTGTTTATATTTTAAATATATAAAAACTATTAAAAAAATTGTATAAATTAATCAAATAGACAATATATAAATATTTACCATTATATACGAGGCTTTGCTATCAACGTAGTCCCCCACTCCTCGTCGACGACGGTGGGTGCGCTCAAATACCTTCATCATCGACGGGCGTTGGACAGTGTCGTCCTCCGTCACACGCGTCTTACATTAGAAAACAAATACATTAGTATTATTATACACAATATATAATTTAATTAAAAATAATTAAATTATACATACCATACGACGCTCATGAACCGCAAAAGAGATGGAGCCACCAGTGTGGCGCGCTCCCGTGCTGTCCCCCCCCAGACATGCAGTTTCTTGACGCAGTCCATGAGACCTCCTGTCACTCAGATGTGTCCCACCGCTCAACGAGCTGGTCCTACAAATGGTCAGGAATCCACTCGGGGGCGTGTCCCCGAGTTTGCCCTATATGTGTGGCCCCAGTCGTCTCATCACAGTCTGACGGGTCTGTTGAAGCAGCCCGTTATAGCGAGCGCGGGCAACACGCTCCCATGCAGCCTCCACAAAAGTGGTCTGGTCCTCCGGCCGTGTATAATGACCCTACAAAAAAAAATTATTATTACTGATGAATATTTAACATTAACATTAATTTAATAAATATACTTATCGTGAACTCTCGCCATAATAAATACATATGCTCACGGGGCACGTGAGATCATGTAGGCCACGCCCCGTGCATAAACTTTCGGATCGTCCCCGCTATCGTGCGGGGGACGTCCTCCTGCTCAAATCTGCACCAAATATAAATTCATATTATGATATTCTGAATTTATAAATAAATTATAAGAAATAATTAATGCATATACATACCTTCTTCCGCGCACACTAACTGCTCTACGCAGTTCTCCCTCAAGTGGCGGAGGGAGAATTATGTTAGGCCCTCGTGGCTTACGTCTCGATGTCGACATACAACCCCCGAATGGATCTAAGGTTTTACAAAATTAAAATGTGACTCATCGATCGTACGTGAAACGTATCAACTCGTCTTGATTTTTTTCTAAATTTATGGATGTCGGTGCTAGTCCAAAGTGGACAATTCCGACACGAGTCCATCCATTGTGGACGATTCCGGTGCGAGTCCACCATGGACGATTTGACCGCGAGTCCACAGTGGACGATTCCAGCGCGAGTCGTTAGTGGATGATTCCGCGCGACTAATTAATTATTATTTAACTAATTTCATTAACCTAAAACTAATTAAACCCAAATAAACATTAATCATTAATTAATATTAACCAAACTAATTACTTAATTAACAATTAATTTCTAATAATTAACAATAAAAAATTAAAAAAAATAAAACCCTAATCAAACTGTGATTACCCTAATCACAGTTTGATTAGGGGTTAATTACCCTAATCAAGTAATTGATTAGGGTAATTAACCCTAATCAAGCAGTAGCAGGCATCACTGTCGGCTACTGTTCGAACATGGTTTGGGGCCGATGGTAATCGACCCCAATGGGCGTCGGCCTAGTTGACGCCGGCACGGAGAGGGACGACCGGGTCGACGCCGGCGCGAAGAGGGCCGATCGAGTCGACGCCGGGGCGAAGAGGGCCGGCCGAGTCGACGCCGGGGCGGAGAGGGCAGCGCGGGCAGAGAGGGCGGTGGGGATATATTTAACAGTGGAATGAAAGGGAGAGGAGAGGTTCACCGACGGTGATTGACGGCGACGGCAATAGGCAGCAACTTCGCGGCAACTCGGTAGCGACGGACGGTGGCGGCAACAGGTGACAGCGGCAAGCAGAGAAGAAAGAGGAAGAAAAAGTAAGGGTCGGGCGCGAACGCAAATAAAAATGATTTTCATCGACGGCTCGAGGGCCGTCGAAAAACCGTGGATCAATAATTTTATTATCACCGACAGCATTGGTAGCCGTCGGTTAAGAGTGTTTTAATATTCGCGCTGCGTTCATGGCGTTAAACAATAAGCGACAACCGCCTCCAACCGTGGCTACCGAGTTATTCAGACCACCGACGGCTGGATATAGCCGTGGCTAATAACTTATTTTATTTCGCGCCCCCGTGCGCGCCATCAAATATGAGCGACAGTTGTAAGCGAGCCATGGCTGATTTGGTTACTCACATCACCAACGGCACTAGCGCCCCCGCTAAGCCGTGGCTAATAACTTATTTTATTTCGCGCGCACTGCGCGCCATGAACTATGGCGACAGATATGGCTGGCCGTATGCGAGCCGTGGGTGATTTGGTTACATCAGCCACGGCCGCTGCGGCCGACGCAAAGCCGTGAATGATTTTGACGGCCCGGGGGCCGTTGGTGATTCCCGTGGCTGATGTGGTATATTCTAGTAGTGGTAATCCTAAAGACATAGGGTATGGCGCGCAATATTCAATATATTTGGCAAAAGGAATAGTAGTTAAGTTCCCAGTTGTATGGTAGTTATAATTACTTTGGACGCTGTGAAGCTTTTGCTGAAATTAATGCTGCTGTGATGATGTCCTTTTGTTTGCTGAAATTATTGATGCTTCATGAGTAGTTATTATTGATTTAATATTCATATTTAAATATCTTGGTCATTTATAAAAAATGATATGGTCTTTTTTATGAGCTGGGCGATTTTTCTTAAGGCTTTTATGGCCGAAGCATTATAAGATATTATGGTTGTTTTTTGAGATTGAAGCTAATGTAGTTAAGTTACTGTGTTAAATGGCAATTATACGAATGGTTTCAGCTTTCTACTATATATAAGGAAAGAGATGAGATAAGAGAGCAAGTCTCCTATGTGTGTAAACAGAGTTATCAGTTATATGAGGAGTTGAGATTGCTGAGTGTATAAACGACAATAATCTACCTCAATTATCTTCAAGACAAGATGGAGTTGGGTTGTTAACTCACTACAACACAAAGACTGTGTGGAGGACAGAACTCTATAATTGAATTATCATAGAGATCGAGGCAAGTTGGTAAGTACTTGTAATAGCAAATAGTTTATTTGTTATTTTCAATTCACTTTAGTATAGTTGATTTTCGAAATGTGAAATCCTGGAACTAATATTGTACTTTGTTGATAGTGGATCACTACTAGAAATTGAGTCTTCAGCAACGACTATCAGCAACGGCCGCTCAAGCCGTTGCAGATATGTTGTATCTGCAACGGCTTTCTAACGGACACGCGAGCTGTTGCTGATGATTTTAATTATCAGCAACGGCTTTCTAACGGACAAGTGAGCCGTTGCTGATGATAACTTATTACCAACGGCTTTCTAACGGGCGAGTGAGCCATTCCTGATAAGTTTATAAAGGTCACAGATCGCGCCCGCCCCTTCTTCCTCCTGCTGCTGTCGCCGCCTCCTCCTCCCGCCTCTCGCCGCCGACGCCGACGACGCCGAGCTGCCGCTACCGACGCTGCCGTCCATCCTCGACCGCCGATTTCAGGTATTCATCGCCGCCCGACCGTCTCTTCTCGTTGCGGCCGGTGGCGGTCGGCCGATGGCCACCGCCGGAAATAGTAGATTAATTATTTATTTATTTATTTGTTAATTAATTATTTAATTAATTATTTAGATTAATTGTTTAATTTGTTAGATTAATTTTTAGGCTTTAGATTAATTTCGAAATTGTCCACTTCGGCATTGTGCCGGAATCGTCCACTTCGGACGCGCGCCGGAATAGTTCATTTTGGACTCCTGCCAGAATCGTCTAATTTGGACTCATGTCGGAATTGTCCAATATGGACTCGAACTATCTCGAAACATTTAGAAAATAATCATCCATCCGACGAGTTGATATGTTTCACGTACGCATCGATGAGTCGGATATGATTTAGCAAAACCTTAGATCCGTTCGGGGATTGTATGTTCGTGTAAAAGAAGTAGATGATCTTTTATACGACGTACAATTCTTGAATTATCCCTGATTGGACAATTTGGGAATATAGTTATTTGTACTGCACTTACGTTTTTCTTTTAACTGTTAACTAATTATTCTAAATTTTGGCAATATCTCTCTTGTTCTCCGATACGCACCCAGATGATATGCGTATTCGGAGAACTGTAGGGAGATGCTGCCGAAATTTAGCATGAAGTTAGCGGTTAAAATAAGTACTTAGTGCAATATAAATAACATAAATCCCGAATGGAATAGGACAATCTCACCTAAAGACATTAACCAAAGAAATTGTCATTGATTAACAGAATCATGTCGGCTGATCAAAGTTGGATGTACCGACGTCTTGATCGTGGAGCTTTAACGAATGAGTTTCGATTAGGCATAACGTACTTCGTAAATTTCGCCTATTCGAATCAGAATTTCATTAGCATCGGTGATCAAATCCGATGTCCGTGCTGCATTTGTTTGAATGGACGATTTTTGGATCAGGAGACTGTCACTCTGCATCTATATAGCAAAGGATTTGCACCAAGATATTTTCTATGGACTTGTCACGATGAGTCACGTGAAGTCGGGATGTCGAGTAATCCTGTCGTTCAGACATATGGTGAATCTTTCTCTGCTGGTGCTTCTTCATCTAGTCAATCTAATCTCTATAGAACTATGATACTTGATAGTCTTGGGGGTCAATTCCACCTGAATGATAATGTTGATCGACCAGTTCTTCAGACATCAGTCCCACCAGATACTACAGCGGTTGATATCACAGAAGTACAAATTGCGATAGAGATTGAATTACCGAATAAAGAAGCTGCAGAATTTTACGAAATGTTGAAAGCTGCCGATGAACCTTTGTATGAGAATTGTCCTAAATACACTAGGTTTTCAGCAATGACACAGCTCCTAAACATCAAGGCCGATTGTAATATCAGCGGGGTTGCGTATGATCGGATTGCAGGATTGATTAATGGAATACTGCCTACTGATAATAAGTTTGAGCCAACTTTTTATAAGACTAAAAAGCTAATGAGAAAATTGGGGCTTGGGTACGAAAAATACACGCGTGCCAAAATAACTGCATTTTATATTATAAAGAAAATGTGCAGTTGGATAAATGCCCTGTATGTCAACATCCTCGTTACAAGGAGAAGAAATCGGTCCGACAGAAAAATATCCCGTTTAAGGTGCTTCGGTATTTTCCACTAACACCGATGCTTCAAAGATTATTCATGTCGGAAAAGACAGCCCCCTACATGAGTTGGCATGCAAGAAGTCGTGATGATACAGTAATGACTCATCCATTCGATAGTGAAGCATGGAAACATTTGAATACATATTATCCTTCATTTGCTAGGGATACTAGAAATATAAGATTGGGATTGTGCACAGATGGTTTTAATCCGTTTGGACATTCTGCAACTCCTTATTCAGTTTGGCCAGTGCTGCTGACAGTTTATAATTTGCCACCGTCAATGTGTATGAAAGATGAATTTATTTATCTTTCGATGATTATTCCGGGTCCTAAGGGTCCGCGAAAAGAAATTGACATATTTCTCAGACCCTTGATAGATGAATTGAAAACATTGTGGACTGAGGGAGCTGTCACTTATGATTGTCATAGGAAGCAAAACTTCAATTTAAAGGCCGCGGTCTTGTGGACAATCAATGATTTCTCGACGTACGACAGGTTGTCTGGTTGGAGCACTCACGGCCGACTCTCTTATCTGTATTGTATGGAACACTCTAAATCAATCAGTCTTCATAACGGACGAAAAATCTCATTCTTTGATTGTCATCGTTGATTCCTACCGGCTAATCATCAGTATCGAAGGAATCGTAATAAATTTACTAAGGGCAGAGTCGAAAGAGATGGGCCACCACCGATGTTGTCTGGTGAACAAATGTTAGCACGTGTTTCAGCACTTCCAGATATAGTATTTGGTCGCAATGAAAGAGTGTCAGGTTTTGGCCAAACACATAACTGGATGAAAAAATATATCTTTTGGGAATTGCCCTATTGGAGTTCATTATTAATTCGACATAATTTAGATGTCATACACATTGAAAAAAATGTGTTTGATAATTTTTTCAACACTTTGATGGATATTTCCGGAAAACTAAAGATAATGTCAAAGCCCGACATGATATGAAAATACTTTGTAAAAGATCAGAGTTGGAGTTACAAGAGGTCAACGGACGATATCTGAAACCGAAGGCCCTATATGTGTTAAATAAACAACAGATCAAAAATGTTTGTCAATGCTTCAAACTTATCTCGATGTGTGAACATCGATGATTGCAAAATATCAGGGATGAAGAGCCATGATTGTCATGTATTCATGCAGAGATTACTTCGGATCGCATTTCGAGATCTTCTACCTGATAATATTTGGGGTCCGTTGATTGAATTAAGTATGTTTTTTAGAAACATCTGTGCAAATGTCCTTCGAGTCGAAGATATGTCAACACTTGAAAATAATATTGTTGAAATCATATGCAAGCTGGAGCAGTTTTTCCCTCCTGCATTTTTTGACTCGATGGAGCATCTACCGATACACTTGGCATACGAGGCACGATTTGGTGGCCCCGTTCAATATCGGTGGATGTACTTATTTTAAAGATACATGAATCGTCTGAAGAAAAAAGTAAAGAACATCGCAGCTGTTGAAGGATCAATATCTGAATCATATATCATCCAAGAAATTTCAACATTCTGCTCATTTTACTTTGAATCGACAGTACACACAAGATTTGATCGTCTTCCACGTAACGACGACGGGGGTGTTCGACATTCAGATGGACGTTTAAATATATTTTGTCACTCTGGTCGTGCTTTTGGTTCTCGTCCATCTCGACACTTAAGCGAGGAAGAGTATCAATTGGCACACTTGTATGTATTACTCAATTGTCCAGAGATTGAACAATTCATTGAAATATTTAATATTAAGATGGTGCAAAAATACTCTATTCACAACGATGAAGAATTGAAGAGATTACGGAATCGTGATTTCCCCTACTTGGATTCAGACTTACAGCAAAGATCACAGAGCTGAAATAGATGAAAGAATATTTGAATTTGTTAGTGGACCGTCACGACTTGTGTCGTGCTATAGCGGATATTTTGTTAATGGGTATAAATTTCACACGGTTGAATATGCATTTACAAAGAAGACGATGAATGCTGGGGTCTGTGTGAAAGGGACAACCTATGATGAATGTGATATGGATTTTTATGGACTGGTGGAAGAAGTGATAGAGTTGCACTACTTCGGCTTGAAATCAGTTATTCTATTTAGATGTCATTGGTTCGATACGACAGAAAGGGGCATGAAAGTTCATCCAAAATACAAACTTGTTGAGGTTAATTACAAATCTAAATTGGCAGCAAATGAGCCTTTTATATTGGCATCACAAGCCGAACAAGTATATTACACGAAGTATCCAGCTCGAAATAAAGATAGAGCAGATTGGTGTGTAGTCTGTAAGACAAAAGGTAGAGGAAAAATTGATCCGATAGTAGGAGAAAATGAGCTGATACCTGATATGACAGATGGTTTCTATCAAGAAGATGATCCTCCTGCTGTAGATCGTATTATTCCAATACTCAAGGATGCAGACACAACGTCAATTCAATTAGAAGTTGAATATGTTGATGATGACGATCATGAAATTGAGGAAGCTGAAGATGAAGAAGATGTAGAAGAGGAAGAAGAGGAAGAATTCGAAGACTATTATTCAGATGACGAGGAATAATTATAAAATATATATTTTATTAAATATATCTCTACTATTTATAAAACAATCTGATTATATGTCTATTCGACAAATATGTCTGGTCATGGTTATCGTTGCAGGAGAGCTTTGGAGCCTCCGATCGGTGAGACTCCTACACTTACTCATGCTGCTGATCCTCCTGTTGCTGATCCTCATGCCGATGATATTGCCGAGGCTAGTACATCCAGACGCAGGCGGCCATGCGGGCCGAACAGGTGGCAGCCTCCACCAGCCACAGAGTCACGTAGATTTATTAGCGTGATTGGTGAGCGGTAATATATCATGAATTATGAATCATTACAAATTCATTATATCATAATATAATATTAAAATTTATTTTTGTTGTGCAGGTTCGAGCAAGAAGAAGTGCCGAGGAGCATTTCTTCTACTATTCGACGATACATGCACGGGGCATGGCCTACGTGATCTCACGTGCCTAGCGAGCACGTCGATATGTTATGGCGCGAGTTTGAGGCACGTATTATTATTATTTTTACATGCATGATGATTAATATTGGTACTGATATTATTATTCTGCAGACTCGCTATACATGGGCTGAGCACCAAAGGCCCTTCATTTACGCTGCCTGGGAGGCTATTTCCCGGGCAAGGTACAATGGGCAGCTGGGGCAGGCCCGGTCCCAGGGGATGGCACGAGCTGGGACTACTAACATCGTGGAGACTCGAGGATACGGCCCCGATTGGATTACTCCGGATATATGGGACCAGCTCGTGGGAATATGGTCGACGGATCGATGGCAGGAGGTTTCCAGGAATGCGGCTAGAAATCGCATGTCGGGGGGAGCAGCGCGTCACACCGGTGGCTCTATTGCATTTGCAGTGCACGCGAACCGTATGGTAAGTATACCTTTTAATTATATATTTTATTTGTTACTATGTGTACTAATTAATGTATTTGTTTTATAAATATAGACGACGGTGTTGGATGACGGGACTATCCAGCGACCCTCCCCGATGGCGGTGTTTGAGCGGACTCACCGTCGAGCACATGGGACGGGGGAGTACATCGACAACCGCGCTGCATACATTATGGTAACTATATATTTGTTTAAATTATTCATTATATATTTATAATTTAAGTTTTATAATAAATATTAAACAAAAAAATCAAACTCGAGTAGGAGACCTACAGCCAGACGGTGGTGCAGCCTGGGGGCACCCCCGAGGACTTTGACGCAGCAACGTGGGTCAAGGCCGCAGGTGGCTGGGACCATGGCCGCGTATATGGCTTTGCAAATAGTGGTCATGCGCGAGCCGTACTAGGGCCACTTGGGGCACCGACCCCTCCGGTCGCTGGTGAGCGGCCGTCCACCTCCAGATCCAGTTATGATCATAGTAGCAGAATAAAGACTCTAAAGGAGACGGTCGCGCGTCAGAGTCGGATGATGGAGCGCCAGAGTCAGATGATGGAGGAGATGCATGCTATGCTACGCAACATGTTAGGTCATCCCGAAGCAGGCATCTCTTCGGCATCATCTCATCCATCGTCCTCGAGTCAATCCACGCCGGTGTACACTCAAGTACTCCAGACCCCGCCAAATGATCCAGGCCATCCTCCATCATCATCGTGAGATTTTTTATATATTGACTTTGTTACTGAGATATTATACTTGTTTAATTTATTTTGTTTGGATATTGATACTTCAATTTTGCATTTGAATAGTTTTTATACTATTGTGGATAATTATCAATGTAAATATAATTGTTTTGATGTATATCTTGGTGTATTTGTGATGTGTGAATGAATGTGTGTATGAGTGTATAGGTGTGTGAGTTATGTATCAGATAATGTATCAATGTATGAATGGAAATTTGAAATTTTAATTTTTTTCGTTACCAAGTTCACATCATCAGCAACGGCTTTCCCACGGCCATCCGTGGGAAAGCCGTTGCTAAAAGTTTATCGAAAGCCGTTGCTGATGACCTACCGCAACGGCTTAGCAACGGGCTTTTACTAACGGCGTTGCTACGGGCTCACCAGCCGTTGCTATTAATGTTATAAGCAACGACTCTGCGTCCATGGCAAAACCGTTGCTGATAATATTTTTAGCAACGGCCCGAGCGGCCGTTGCTAATCCGTTGCTAAGTTATCAGCAACGCGATTTTCTGCCACGGCTCCATTGCAACGGCGCTAGCCGTTGCACGCCGTTGCTGATGATTTTCAGCAACGGCATCAGCCTTTGCTAATGCTCATTTTTCTAGTAGTGGATTGGGCATCTGTCCGCTGAGGGCCCCGCAGATTAGGTGACAAGTTTGTCACTGAACTGCGTAGACAAATCATTGTGTTTGTGTGTTTCTTTGTGGTTATTTTTATTTGTTACTCACTCTATTTTGAAATCAGTTACAATAGCAGTTGCAACTTCCAGCGTAATTGTCTATTAACATAAAGCTCCCTCCTGAGACTATCATGTCAATATTATTTTTAGGGGTTGATTAAACTTAATTATGAATTAAGTAATTAATTAACCATTAGACAAGGATTATGTTTAATTAAGAAGTAAACATAATTATATGGAGGGAAAAATTGACTTTTTTCTATGTGCCTAGTATAAGATCAGGGATATCCATAACTCAACTGGTCATGGCATAGAATAGTACCCTAAGACTAGTACTAGTCACCTCATTATAATGCCCCGTTCTAGGAAGAATGTTGTGTGCTATGATAATATGCATAATCCTAGCGGCAATGAACAATTTTATAGTTTGCATTGGAATTGCTCCACAATATCCTTGAGATAGCTGATGCCACTTCAGATGTAGAATGATCTTCATTAAATGCATGAGTGGCATAGTATATGCACGAACACCAAACATAGGAAAACCAAATGCTTCCCTAATAGCATATGCAGTGATAACTATGGATTTTTCTAAGATTTCAGAACGAAGAATTGGATAGTCATCAATAGGAGGACGATCAAAAGTAAGGTTTGCAAAGAAAACTCTAATGAGTACAGGATATACTGGGATTGATCTTCCTAAAAACTCTACCCAACCTAGTGCACTCAATCAGCCCCCTAAAATCATATTGTTCTAGATCCCCCAAATTAACTATATGGGTTTGTAGTATAGTACGCACGGGTGTGAAACCGTGCTGCTTGTGCTTTTCCCGTGCGAGTAAGAAGGTTATCGGGGAGACTAGGTTTCTTGGTTTGGGGTGCCATCTGCAAGCCATATTGAGACAATGCATAAATGATTAATCATGAATATAAGTGATGCATGCAACCTAGAGCTAAAATGATAAGCTTTAAACAACATAAATGCAATCTTTTTTCCATCCCTTTTTCAAGGAAAACAACAAAAACTTGATTTAAAAAAAATGAACCCTTCAATTTTTAAAATGACATTGACATGATAATTTTAATATTGCGTAAACAAACAAAAAAAATAAAAAATAAAAATATTCTTAAAAATTCAATTTTAAAGAAAAAAATTTCCCTTCTCTTTTTCGTTCCTTTTAATGGTCATCATACTCAACTCAAAAAGAATACCTCAAATATTTTTAAAGGATTTTTACGAAGGTGGTTGAAATGAAACTCCTAAACTTGATAAAATTGTGAACTTTGCATTTTTCTAGGTACTCATATTAAAATAAATCATGAAAATAACAAAGAACCTTGATGAATGCATGAGGTATATGGAAATGAGCCCACCAACATATGGGAGTGAAAAGTGAAGTATCTACACCATTAGCATGAAGAAATCTCATAAAACTAGCTAGGGCATGAGAAACTTACCTCTAGAATGCAAGGGTGACTCTAACACCAGTCAAGGAGTCGGCTGATAAGGGTAGAGGAGCCGAAGTTCTGGTCTTAAGAGGTTTAGGTGAGTGGTTGGGATGAAAAGACTCGGCCAAGTGGACAGGCCAGATTTGTTTCTGTTCGCCGGTCGATGCATTGATCGCAGATCGAGCGACCGACACGTATAAAACTAGTTTTACTGATGGATGAAAGATTTTATAATAAATTATATAGACATCAAATTTTACAAAAAATTTACCACTTAAATTAGGCTTCATGAGGATTGCATAGCATCACTCAAGAATCACTCAAAAATAATTTTTTTTATATTTTTCTAAAAATCCCTTAATACATAGTGGCATTCTTGTAAATTTTGGATCTTAATTGCGAAAATTCTCAAAATTTGATCATAGTTCTTATGGAATCGGTAAATGATTATTTCAACCTATTGTAAGGAGTTTTAAGTCAAAACTAAGATTTTCAACAAGAATTCGGTGCAATTTTAGTCAAGCGGTCAACATGTTACTAAGAACCGTTCTAATTTAACATTTTCCTATGTACTCATGAATTCTCATGTAATTACATCTACACACTCATTTTGAGCAAAGGAACAAGTGAGTCTATGTTCTAATAACTTTATGCATCATATGCAAAACATGCTACATTTTGACACAATTTATAGTTTTGCACATAATCTCGAAATTAATAAATTTCTTCCTAACATGAATTCAAAAATTTAACATGCAATTTCTATTATGAGTATCGAAACACCAATAAAGCATAAATATTAAGGTATTATGCTAAGATTTTTACGACAACCAAAATCATACTTTATTCATGAATAGAACACTCATGAATTCTCATGTAATTACATCTACATTTTGATGCATCCTATTAAGGATGAACCTAGAGATAGGTTGCACCATTCTACTATATCAGATTCTGTCATAGTGGACTGAATCATAGGAGAGAAGAAGTAGACTAAAAAAAAAATCTCTAATCCGCCACGTGGATTATTTCCTACTTACCCTTCATGTGTCAGTTACTATCACTGCCCCCTTGGTCATATGCACCATCATCGACTCTTCCTCAACCACTTCATTTTAATTATTATTTTTTGGTTCTCCTCTTTTTCTCTGCATCAACATGTATTTACACTGGGAGCATGTACTCTCAATTTTTTTCCCTAAAACAATCAATGCATGTACTGATGTATAGTTTGTCTTCCTCCCCCCAAGTATTTAGTTAATTTTTTTTCTCATACGATTATACCATCACATACATATGTGATTTTTGTGATATAATAATTTGTTTTTAAGTTAAACTTTTAGTTATGTATATATTGTCCTATATATTGTGATTTGTTTATACATCTTATAATCTGGTAATGTATAAACAATATTTGTATACACTTATTCATATATTTTATTTTAATTCTAAATAATATTTAATCATCTTATAAGATCTTATGAGCTTATGATCCGGTTCCCATGCATATACACTCCACTAGTTAGATCCTAACAACTTGGAAGACCCGAAGTAATTATATATATTGTCAAACCATACCAATTATGAAAGGAAGCAAGAACTAATAATATAAACCCAAAAGGAAATCAACCTAATTGATTATGTAATTTTTCTTACTTAATATTGTCAGTCAGCATAGATATTAACTTCTCTGGACAATTCAGTTAATATGAAGATTCTCATCTATGGCTGCTGTAACAACACAGGCCTACTTCTCAGCCTGAAGGACTTCCTTTAAAAGTAGTCCAGGATGCAAGTGGCCGGAAAGGATTGGGTATTTCAATTTCTTTTTTGGCCTAATAATAACAGAAGAAAGTATGTATGCCTTGGAGGGGGGGGGGGGTAACACCTTGTATTCAGGCAATGCAATTGCAAGCAGGTGACACGGGTAGTATTCCAGTTAGTGTATTGATTATTTTTCTAATTCTCTTAAAAATTATTTTTCTTATACTTGCAGTTCAGCTGATTTTGCTATCTGTTTTTATTTCTTGTGAAGATACCATAAGCTAGCCTTTGTTAATCCATACTTGTATATTTGGTCCAAGATCCTCAACTTAGATTAGCATTTACTCAAGAAAAAGTGACAATATTTGTTTACTTGACCTTTTATACCCCAAGTATCCTGGCATGAAATATCAATTCACCACTGTATATTAACTTTGAAGAAGTTGTTTCTCTTAGTGGTTTACATAGTTTAAGGTATTATTCCATATCCGACAATGGGTATATCACCCAATATTTTGTTAAGAATATAGATGAATAAATTGAGTCCGTACAGTACACTCGAAACACATGGTAACAACTTAAGATTTTGGGAGAATGATCATCCAATCAAATTTAACATGATACTAATGCTAAAATATTTGGAAGATAAATATATTAAAAGCATACTTACAGATTCGATGAAAATCATATAAATGCTAATAGTAGTAATTAACATACTTGAATCGCCGATACCATTTGAGATATGATGAACATTAGATTATAATTTAAATGGATAAATTGCAACTCACGTTCCCAACCGCCAAATACAAAAGATGAGAAGGAAAGAGACCAGTCAACCTTCCCCTAGGTTATTCACATTACTATATGGGTTAATAATGCTTGGCTGCAGACTGGGCCGAGAGTTGGGCCTCTACCAAAAAGACTTATGAGTGGCCCAACCTATCATGATCCACTTACAATTACAAGGTCCTTAATTAATTACAATCTAGAGTCAATTAAGAGTCAAAACATGATCATTAATACCCTAATAATTAATTAATGCTAATCCACACTAAGATTAATAAAATTAATCCAACAATCTCCCACTTGGATAGCATTAATCAATTATTAGTATAAATTGTTGGCCTAATATTTTCTACCTTGGCCTAATTGTTGGTCTTATTAGTGCAAATTATTAGTACATGGAACTAATGATTTCATGGAGAGTTACTTTTAGGTTCCGAGTCGGTTAGTGCTCGTCGTCTCCGATCGGAAAAATTGGAATAATCGGAGAAATTGGCAAGAACGATCGTCGACGCTTGGATTTCTTCTAGAAGATAGAGTTTAGGTTTAGGGTGTCTAGATAAATTGTAAATCCTCATGATGATGCAAAGAAATCTAAAAATCAAACCCGAATCCCAAAACTCATAAACCCAAAAAATTAGAAAATACTAATTCACTAAGCCTAGGGAGCTCCTTGGAGAGCTATATGACCTAGATATTTTCTTTTCACCAAAAGTATCGGTAATTGTTCCTTAGGTAAAAATTAGATAACAAAGTTTTTTTAAGGAATTTTTGGAAGCCTTTAGCATACCCATATTTGACCCGGGTGATTATAAAATTTCCGTTTTTAGAAATTTGTACTAGACCCTAAAAATTAGATTTTGATTTTTTAGATATTTTTATTAAATCCAAATGGGGGATAATCCTTATATAACATTTATGTTTTAAAATTATAGTTATAAACTCAAAGTTAAGAAATGAAGAGGACCTAATGAAGACCGAACCCCAACAATGAACAAACGAGCATAAAAATAAGCCAAACCAAGCAGTCTGCCCAGTTTCGGTCGATCGAATATTGCCAGAAATTGGCAGTAGGCATGCGGTCGCTCGGTCAATCGACCAACGATCGATCCAATATACCTTGAGCCATATTTTGATGATCCTTGAGCCTTTGATCTCTCAACTTCTTGAGTAAGCCTTGACTTCATTGATTCACCATCCAATGCATCAAGAGGAAGCTAGAAAACTTTGTTTGGAGCTAAGTATTTATTGTATCATTTATTTGCTCCATTATTTGTGTATTTTATTATTTATTTCATTGTATTTAAACTTGTGTAAACCTAGGTTGCTATGTTGTATCATTTAGTTGGTTGTTGCCTTGTTATTAAGGCTTAAATCCACCTATGATTTGTGAAAATGATCATAGTTTGGACTAGATACATTAATTAACCCAAAGACTTATGAGTGGTCCAACCTACATGATCCACTCACAATTACAATGTCCTAAATTAATTACAATCTGGATTCAATTAAGAGTCAAAACATGATCATTAATACCTTAATAATTAATTAATGTTAATTCACACTGAGATTAATAAAATTAATTCAACAACCGGAAGATCCTGAGTTTGAATCTTGTTAGTTTTTGTTCTAAAAAAAGTAACTTAGATAAGTTAAATCAATCAACGTGTTTGTCCTAGGTTAGTCTAGTCTAGTTTGCTTGTCCGCACATTAGGAGGAGTGCTAAGAATATAGATGAAAAAATTGGGTCATTTCCTAATAACTCATCTTTTGGGAAAGATGATCACCTGATCTAATTTAACAATGTTGTTAATTTACTGAGTCTGGTCTCGTCTGGTCGAATCAAGTATGAATAGCCACAGTGGTTATATTTGTTGTTTGTAATTTTCACATCAATATTTCACACTTTGATACAATATGTGAAGGTTGTGCAGGAACACACATACAACTACAACTGTATTTACTAGAAAATTGAGGATGGTAAAGTGTAGGGCAGAGGAAAATACTTGCAAAGGGTAAGACCGCTTGCAGAAATGACGAAGACGAATGCGAGTGCGCCCCTTTCCACCACTCCTCCCCCCACGCCCTCAGCTGGCACTGATCCACCCGATGGGGAGCCTCCCCTCGTTCGCTTCTTCCCCTCTCAAGCGAGGCGATCACCCTCGCGTAGTAAGCCGCCGACTTCATCCACTTGGCGTTCATCCTCGCGGCCCCATGCCCCCCTCTCTTGGGCTCAAATACTCTGTGGAGAATGAACCGTTGAACCGGAGGTATTATCTAACCCCTCTCTTTCGAACCCGCATTCGATTGCCTCCGACACGGTTCACTTCACACCGCAACAAATGCGGTCATGGAGTGAACCATGGGAGAATAGCTTGATTGGTAAGTTTTTCGGCAAACTGGCACCGTTGTCGGTGGTCATCGCATGGGCGAAGCGTGTGTTTTGCGATTTTGGTTTCATAACTGCCCTCGATCTGGAAGAGGGTTTTTTTGTATTTCGCTTTTGCGATTCAACTTCTTGTACTGATGTCCTCACTGGAGGACCTTACTCTTTGCGTGGTAATTTGATTCATTTAATTCCTTGGTGGTCGCTCTTCCGCCCTTGGAACAAAACATTTTCGACTGCCCCGATTTGGATTCGGCTTCTCAGTTTACCGCTCGAACTTTGGAACCCTGATTCGGTTGCCTTAATCGCTGCTGTTCTCGGTAAAGTTTTGGCTATTGATAAACACTCATTCTCCTTTGAGCGCGGTAGATATGTGAGGGTTTGTGTGGAAATTAACCTCTCCCTTCCCCTCCGACAAGCGGTCTGGATTGGGGAACCGGGGAAGGAATTCTTCCAACCCATTGCATACGAGAATCTCCCCTCCTTATGCTATTCCCGTGGCTGAGTTAGCCACCGTGAAGTTGATTGTCCCTCGGCTAATGCTGCCCCCACTGTAAATGTGAGTCCAACCGCTAAGGCCTCTGACCCCTCTGGTGTTCCTACAACCTCAACCCCCTCATCTGAGATGCACGTCGACCCCCCTCCAGAGCCGTGTCCACCTCCCCCTGCTCCTAACCCTAATTACACTGCCAACCCGCAGGCCTCTTTACCTGACCCTATACCTTATGTGCCTCCCACTTACGGCCCTTGGGTTCAGGTCACCCGGCGGCGCAACCGACGCCACGGCCCTGACTCCCCTTCTCGCCCGGTGTCCGACCACGTGACCCCACGTGAGCATCCCGCCTCGCGTGAGCGCACCACCCCACGTGGGCAAACCGCTTCGCGTGTTAGACCCGAACGAGCTACAGTTAATGGGGATCCGCCGCACCGTCCTATACCCAATGCCTCCCATCCAAGTGGTAGGGATCCGCTCCGTCGCTCCTCCCCCACTACCACCCCTCCATGTGGCCCCTCCCATACCTCGCATACTACCCCAGCCTCCTCGAGTCCCACATCCAAGGTGGATCCGGGATCAAATCGTGATTCGATCCCCGATATGGCATTTATTGCGCAAATTCGCCATCATTCAAAATCTCTCGACACGCTCTCTCACTTTACGCGTGTCACCTCTCTCTTACCGCCACACGTCTCTGATGTTGCAGGCTCTTCGACTGCTGTGCGCGCGCCGCCGGCTCACCTGCCACCTTCGCATGCCCCGTCTAATTCCCATACCTCTATACCGAGTCCCTCAAGTTCTCATTCCCATCTCGCCTCTCTCCCTTCCCCTTCTGTCTCCACCGATCCTCCATCTTGTTCCCTGACACAAATGGCCGAGGACCTAGCCTTTTCATTCTCCTCGACTGAAGCCTCTAGCCAAGCCCTTATACCAGCTCCTCGTCCTCTGCGGTGCCCTCCCAAGACGCCTAAACCTCTAACCGCAACTCAATCGCACCCCAAGCGACCCCGCTTCTCTCCCGATATCCTCGATCCCTCGCCCCCCATGGAGGATGCATCTCAGGCTCCTGCCTCCCTCCCTCTCGCAATCATTCCTCTATGATCTGCATCTCTTGGAACACCAGAGGCGCCTGGCGCCCTGCGGTAAAGGAGCATTTACTTTTGTTAATTCAAAAATATTCAGTTAACCTAATTGCCCTGCAGGAGACGCATATTGATGGTCCCTGAGCCTCCCGCCTTACTCGGTCTCTAGGCCGATAATGGAGAGGGGTTTCCCAGCCCTCCAACGGTGCCTCAGGAGGTTTGTTATTATCCTAGGACTCCTCTATTCTCCAGGCTAAGATCCTTTCTACTCAAGCTCAATGCATTTCTATTGTTGTGGGTATGAAAAATCATGAGCCTTTCTTACTTTCTAATATTTATGCTAGTACTAATCCGACTATCCGATGCGAATTTTGGCATAGTTTCTATGGTTTTGATTTCTCGAGTTACCCGTGGATTCTATGTGGTGATTTCAATTGCTATTTAAATGATTCCGAAAAGAAAGGGGGACTCCCCTTCTGGTTGAGCAAACCGATTTTGGATTTTCGAGAATTTGTGCACAACCTTGGACTAATTATTTGGGTTTCTCTGGTGTGCCTTTCACCTGGTGTAATAATAGGCAAAATGTTCACCGTATTTAGATTCGTCTTGATCGGGTTTTCTCGAATTCTGCTTCGATTCATTTTTATGATAAAACCTCTGTAAAGCATTTAACTCGAGAAATCTCAGACCACTGCCCATTGCTTCTCTCTTTTGTGAACTGTGGCAGTCGTAGCCCACTTTTTAAATTTCAAAACTTCTGGACTGAGTATCCAGAATGTAATGAAGTGATTTCTCGTGCTTGGAATGAGGTGCCAAATGATCTTAGTTTTTACCAAAAATTTTCTACCGCTCTGAGATTTACTCGTCATGCTCTTTCTGTTTGGAATAAATCGCATTTAGGCAGGCTAGAAAACTCTCTTAACAGAGTAACTGATAAGATTTCTACTTTTGAACAACTTGATGCTTCGGTTGGGTTAAATGCCAGTGATGAAATCATCCTATAATCTTGCCACTGCCCTTAGGCGGCAGATTACTTTAAAATGGTGATGTAAGGCCAAATCGAAATGGCTGATGGACGATGATTGTAATTCTGCTTACTTTCATCGCATTGCATCCATGCGCAGGAGAAAAAATCATATTAACTGCTTAAATCTTGCTAATGGTGGCATAGTGCATTCTGATGTGGATATTCTTAATGCTTTTGTTAATCACTATAAGGATGTCTGGGACACTGATAATGCAAATATTTCTAATCCTGCTAGTGTAATTCCCATTTTGACCCTCTCAATAGCAGACAATGAGCGCCTGATAGCCCCCTTCTCGGCCAATGAGGTATGGGACTTGGTTCGTTCCATGCCCAATGGCAAAAGCCCGGGGTTTGACAGTTTCACAACTGAATTCTATAAGGCCTACTGGCCCATTATAAGCTCATGTTTCATTCAATGCCTTAGCAATTTCCATGAGAATGCTTTTCTCCCATATGACTAGAACCAAACTCTGTTAACCTTCATTCCAAAATGCCCCACCCCTTCAACTACAAAAGACTTCCGCCTGATTGCTCTCTGCAATCTAACTTATAGGATTTTAGCTAAAACCCTTGCCAACTGTCTCCAATCGGTTCTTCCACCTTTGATCTCTTCTGAGCAATCGGCCTTTTTAAAAGGCCGAAGCATACATGATAACATTCTAATTGCTCAGGAGGCGACCCATACTATGTTTAATTCAAAAGGCAAAACCCCTCTAGTTCTAATAAAAATAGACCTTGACAAGGCTTTTGACAAATTATCTTGGAAAGCTATCACAGCTTCCCTTCAAGCATGTAAATTTCCCCCCAAATTCATAACTTGGATTGAAACCTGTCTAGGTTCAACATCATTTTCATGCCTAGTCAATAACAAAAACTCCTCTTTTTTCACATCCAAAAGGGGTATCCGTCAAGGAGACCCATTATCCCCTTACCTTTATGTCTTGACAGCTCAAATTTTAACTAACCTTATCAACCAAGCTGTTAACAGGAGGCACTTGACCCCTTTTAAATTCAAGAACACCGTCACCTTAAGCCACTTGATGTTCGCATACGACATCATTCTCATGTTTAGAGCCAATCCTAGAAGCATACTCATTATTCAACGCATTTTCGCCCTTTATGCTGAGATGACAGGCCAAAGGGTTAATTTGGCCAAATCTGAAATATTTTTCCCCCGAAACACCCCCAGAGCCACTATGCGTGCTTTAAGCTCCAATCTTCAAATGAAAGTTGGCTCTTTCCCATTTAAGTACCTTGGAGCAATTATAGCTCTGCGTCGCCCTCCTTCAAATGCCTTCAATTTCATTATTGATCGCATCAAAGGAAAATTGGGTTCATGGCATTCGGCATTTCTCTCTCAAGCTGGGAGGGTGGTCCTTATTAACTCTGTTCTAAATTTTGTTCCAATTCACTCTATGTCCGTTAACTAGTTCTCTCAGTCTTGCATCGATAAAATCGAACAAATTAGCAAAAACTTTCTTTGGTCCAATACGCTCGATAAGAAAGCCATCCACCATATAAGTTGGGATACTGTTACCCTTCCGAAATTCGAGGGCGGCCTTGGAATTCATGATCTTCACACCTCATGCTTGGCGCTTCAAGCTAAGCACATTCAAAACCATCTTAATGTTGTCCCCAACCCTTTATACAATATTGTTCGCTCCAAGTACTAAGACCCTAGATTTCCCCTAATCACTAATTCTAAAATCTCCTGGTCTTGGAGACTTTTTCTCAAAGCCTTCTCCCTTTTGGCCCCTGGGTTCTTTAAAATCACAAACTCCAATGTGAATACCTTTATTTTGTGGGATACCTAGATTTTTGATATTTCGATATACCGAAAACCTACTTTTGTTAATATAAATTGGATTGCTGATTGCATGTGTGTAAATACTTTAATTTCAAACCAAGTTTGGAATGAGGATTTGTGCCGAGAAGCATTCGGCCATGTGCTAACGGAATCCATCTCTCGGATGAACTTGCCATTGATACCCGATGATGATAAATACATTTGGAGAGGTTCCTCAGGGGCTAGCGTTACTGCTGGTTTAGCATACTTGTACCTAAAAAGTCAAGATCAGCCCCCTACCACTCATCCATTTCCTTGGAAACACATATGGAAGCTTAAGACTGCTCCAAAAGTTCACACCTTTTGTTGGAAACTACTCCATAAGCGACTCCCTACCCGAGTCCGTCTAATGGCCATAGGCCTTAGTTCAATCGACCTTTGCCCTTTTTGTTCCCTTCACCCTGAAATCTACACCCACTTGCTCTTTGCCTGTAGCCTATCCTCCCAGGTTTGGTCCACACTCAGCTCCCGAACTGGGCTCCCTTTTTTTCCCCGATCTGACTAGGACAAAGGAGCCTGGCTCTACTCCAATTCTTCACTCCCCTCTGCTTGGTCTCTCGCCCTAATTGCCAACACATGCTGGTTTATTTGGTTTGCTAGGAACGAGTTGCTCTTCCAGGCTAGGCAGCCTACCCCCCTCTAGACTAGTGACCCGAATACTTGCCTTTACAGAAAACTACTATGAACAGATGCTACCCGAGGGCAATATCTCTAGTACAGCTCATCTAAGAAATTGGATTCCTCCCGCAGAAGACTTGCTTAAAATCAACTGTGATGGATCATTTCTTAATTTTACAGGTGGCATTGGTATTATTGTTCGCAACTTTGAGAAAATATGCGTAATTGGAAAAAGCTCGTACGTTGAGGGCAACTCCCCCCGGCCATCGAAGCCCTTGCTATTCGCAAAGCTATAAATCTTGCCATCTCCGAGCATTTTCCACATTTTGTCTTAGAAACATATTCTAAAATTCTAGTGGATGCAATCAATGCCAACAATGCTAGCGCTCCAACCCCTTGGGCCATTTCCTCAATCATATCAGATATTCATGTATTAAAAGCCAGTTGTAATTTTACTAGCATCTCCTTTTGTACAAGGGATGCCAACAAAGCTGCCCACTAGGCAGCAAATCGGGCTCGCATTTGTAAGGATGAGAGGATCTGGTCTTCTATCCGCCCGCCTGAGTTAGATAGCATACTGTACTCTGACTTTTTTAGTCAGGCTCTAACCGACTTTAATCAAAGCTTATGTTTTATGGTAAAAGAAAAGAAAAGTGTAGGGCAGAGTCTATATTATATACACCTATTTAATTCCTTGTTCATGTTCATCTTTATTCTCTACTTCACTTGGGAAAAAAATTACTCTTACTTGTTGGGTAGATTTTTTTGGTGAACTAAACATTGTTTCTGCAGTTACATGCATTTAGCAGGATAGACCCAGAAGGAAAGTTAGTCATGGGATTCAAAAAATTAAGCTTCAAGCGGCTCTGTTGAACAGGTTTGTACGTAATTTGAAGTTATCTCATTCCTAGGTAGGAAATAGGATAATGATAATGCAAGTACAAAAAAAAATGCAAGTACAGGAATGGAAAGATCCTATCTTATTTAATGCAAGTACAAGAATGCAAGTACAGCTCTATTTCTGCCGATGCTGTCGTTGCTGCCCTTGCCACTACCCTAGCTCGCCCGCCGCGCCCATCGACTCTGGATCGAGGTATTGATCGCCGCCCCCCTTTCCTTTCAGTCGCCAACGCCAGTGTCGGCCTCTACACGCACGTCGGACACCGACACTAGAGAACGGCACCAGCATGTAGACACTGGCGCCGGATTTGGGGCCGAATCCCTCAGCCCCAAGCATATGGAACAATAGCCGATAGCTACTGCCGAGTACTATTTTATATTTTAAATTTATTTTTTTATGTTTATTAATTAATTTGTGTTAATTGTGATTAATTGTGTTGATTGTAGATTAATTTGTGTTAATTGTAGACTGATACATTTTTAGATTTATTATGTGTTAATTGTATATTAAATTTAGGTTAGTTTTAATGTTAGGGTTAATTAAATTATAATTAGAATAAATGTTATGGCTAATTTTACTTAGGTGTAATGACAATTTTAAAATCGTCCACTTTTGACTCGCATGCGCCGAAATCGTCCACTTTGGACTCGCGCCGAAATCGTCCACTTTGCATGGACTCACACTAGAATCGTCCACTGTGGACTCGCACTGACATCCACAAATTTAGAAAATAATCATGACCAATTGATATATTTCACGTACGCATCGACGAGTCAAGTTTTAATTTTACAAAACTTTAGATCCGTTCGGGGGTTGTACGTTCGTGTAAATGATGTAAATGATCTGTTATACGACGTACAACCCTTGAATTGTCCCTAATCGGATAATTTGGGAACATAAATATTTGTATTGCACTTAGTTTTTTTCTTTTACTCATTATTCATTTTTAAATTTTGGCTTGTATCTCCCTTGTTCTTCGATACGCGCCCAAATGATTTGCATATTTGGAGAACTATAGGCAGATGTTGCTGAAATTTAGAATGATGTTAGTGACTAAAAGAAATACTAAGTGCAATATGAACAACATGAATCCCAAATGAAATATGACCATCCTACCTAAAGACATTAACTAAAGATATTGCCAATTTTTTGACAGAATATGTCGGGCGATCGAAGTTGGATGTACCGACGAATTCATCGTGGAGCTATAACAGACGAATTTTGAGTAGGCATAACTTACTTCTTAAATTTCGCCTACTCGGATCATAGATTCGTTAGTGGTGATAAAATCCAATGTCTATGCCAAAAATATTCGAACATAAGATTTTTGGATCAGGAAACTGTCACAATGCATCTATATACAAAAGAATTCACACCAAGATATTTTTTATAAAATTATCACAAGGAGTCACGTTAAATTGGGACGTCGAGCAATCCTGTTGTCCAAACTCATGGTGAGTCAGTTAAACTCTAGTGTCATTGTTTCTTCTTTCAATTCACCTAATCCATATAAAGCAATGATTCTGGATAGTCTAGGCGGATAATTCCATTTAAATGATAATGTTGAGTCAGTTACTAAGACGGTAGTGCCACCAGATACTACGATAGTTGAAGTCACTGAAGAATAACTTGCGATACAGATTGAATTACCGAATGACTATATAATTTTATGAGATGTTGAAAGCTGCCGAAGAATCTTTGTATGAGAATTATCCTAAATATACAAGATTTTTGATAATGACACAACTCCTGAACATCAAGTCCTATTGTAATATCAGTGGGGTTTCGTTTGATTGGATTGTAGGCTTTATCAATGGTATGCTACCTCCAGATAACAAGTTTGAGCCAACTTTTTATAAGACAAAAAAGTTGATGAAGAAATTAGGGCTTGGATATGAAAAGATGCACACGTGCCCAAATAATTGCATTTTATATTATAAAGAAAATGCACAGTTGGAGCAATGCCTGGTATGTAAACATCCTCGTTACAAGGAGAAGAAATCGGTCTGACAAAAAAATATCCCCTTTAAGGTGCTTCGGTATTTTCCACTGACATTGAGGCTTCAAAAGTTATTCATGTCGGAAAAAACTGTCCCCTATATAAGTTAGCATGCAATAAGTCGTGATGATACAGTAATGACTCATCCATCCGACAGTGAAGCATGAAAACATTTGGATAGATGTTATCCTTCATTTGCTAGGGATACTAAAAATATCATATTGGGATTGTGCACGGATGGTTTTAAACCGTTTGGTAATTCGGCAACTCCGTATTCAGTACGGCCAGTGCTGATAACAGTTTATAATTTGTCATCGTCAATGTGTATAAAAGATGAATTTATCTATCTTTCTATTATTATTCCGGATCCTAGGGGTCCTCGAAAAGAAATTGACGTGTTTCTCCAACCCCTGATTGATGAACTAAAAATATTGTGGGCTGAGGGAGCTGTCACTTATGATTGTCACCGAAAGCAAAACTTCACTTTACAACCTGCTATATTATGGATAATTAATGATTTCCCGGCCTACGGCATGTTGTCTGATTGGAGAACGTATGGGCGACTCTCTTGTCTGTATTATATGGAACACTCAAAAGCCTTCAGTCTTGAGAACGGTTGGAAAATTTCCATCTTTGATTGTCATCGCCGGTTCCTACCGTCTAACCATCAATATCGAAGGAATCGTGACAAATTTACCAATGGTAGAGTTGAAAGAGATGAGCTACCACCGATGTTGTCTGGTGAACAGATGTTAGCACGAGTTGAATTGCTTCCAGAGATTACTTTTGGTCGGAATGTAATAATTTCAAGCTTTGGTCAAACACATAACTGGGTGAAAAAAGTATCTTTTGGGAATTATCGTATTGGAGTTCATTTTGATTCAACATAATTTGGACGCCATGCACATTGAAAAAAATGTGTTTGATAATATTTTTAACACTATGATGGATAATGTTAGCTGAAGGTTTCTTCCTTCATGCGTTATTCTACTCATGATTATTTTGATGATAACAAACCTATTTAACAAGTGCTTGAAGTATGAAAATTGCAGGATCGATGAGAGATACGTCAAGTCTTACATTTTTCGATCAATTTCCAAAATAGATCAATGCGTGCATCAAAAATGTTTTGGATAGCATGGAGAATCCTTTAAAGTTAAAGCATGCTGAAGAACGAAGCCGAAAAATCAAGCACAAAATGAGAAAGCGAAGATAAAATTTTCCTACTCTGGTTCGATCAACCGAATGGTGTTAAGTATTGGCAGTAGCCATTCGGTCGACCGAAGTTGGTGAAGTAATCGCAGATGGCTGCGTCGGTCGACCAACCAAAGCCAAAATTTGGCAGAAGGCGTATCGGTCGATCGGATGGCAAATCATGAGTCGCGCGATTTTGGCATCACTGATTAGGTCGATCGATTGGTCGATTGAATTTGGGATCGTTAATCTCGCGATAGTCGATCGACCGAATGGCGCGTAATACTCACAAAAAGCTAGGAGATCGATCGACGATTGATCGGATCATCGATCGGGCGTCTATAACGATAAAATTTATGCCCGTTGACACCCTGTTTCAGTTGGGGATTATAAATACTCTCTTCTAACCTCTTTTCTCTCTCTCTCAGAGAATTTTGGATGCAAAAGAAAAAGGGGGCATTCAAAGAGTGATTCCATAACATCCTTCAAGCTTCAAAGCGACAACATTCATCAGCCTAACACTTGATCCCTTGCTGTCAAAAGAGCTCTCCTTCAAAGGGTTCATCAAGCCGGTTAGGCGTGGAAAGAAGAGGCCTTTAAGTGTGATAAGCTATCATTCCTCTTCTTGTAATAAGTTTTGTTTTAATTTATTTTTCAACTCATTGTATTTGAATAGTAGGAAGACCTAGTGTTAGATCTTGGATTTAAGTGGTGTGTAAAGCCACTTGTGTAAATGTAGTTTACTCGATTAGTTCTAGTTGTCCCTTAGAGTTGAGGTGGAAGAGTGCTCTCGATAAGAAGGCGGAGACTTCCGGGTGTGGAAGTGCATTAGGTTGAGAGTGAGTCTCTTCGAGTCAAAGTCCTCTGTGTAAGGGAAACTAATTAATTTAGTAAAACTTAGATTGAAAATTCTAAGCGGGGTGCTTAGGTAGTGGAGTAGGCATTGGGGCCGAACCACTATAAATTTATATGTTAGCATTATTATCTTTCGTTTGTGCTTAATTGATTTATCTTGCTTCCGCATTTAATCGTAAAATTGTAATTTGCCTAAACAATTTAAGAAACGAGTAAAACCGAAATCAGACAATAAGAATTAGTTATCACACTATTCACCCCCCCCCATCTAGTGTGCTATTTTATACAACAGATAATTTTGGCAAAACTAAAGATAATGTGAATGCCCGACATGATCTGAAAATACTTTGTAAGATGCCTGAGCTAGAGTTGCAAGAGGTAAACGGACAACTTCATAAGCCAAAAGCATCGTACGTGTTAAAAAAACAACAGATGAAAGTGTGTATCAATGGATCAAAGAACTCAGATTACCGGATGGATATGCCTCAAACTTATCTCGATGTGTGAACGTTGATGAATGCAAAATATCGGGGATGAAGAGCCACGATTGTCATGTAGAGATTGCTTCCGGTTGCGTTTCGAGATCATCTAAAAGAAAAGATTTGGGGTCCGTTGATAAAATTAAGTATGTTTTTTCAGAAACATTTGTGCAAATGTCATTCGAGTCGAAGATATGTCAGCACTTGAAAATAATATTGTTGAAATCATATGCGCTGGAATAGTTTTTCCCTCCTGCATTTTTTGACTCGATGGAGCATCTACCGATACACTTGGCATACGAGACACGAGTTGGTGTCCCCGTTCAATACCGATGGATGTACTTATTTGAAAGATACATGAATCGTCTAAAGAAAAAAGTAAAGAATATTGTTGTAGTTGAAGGTTCCATATCATAAGCATATATAATTCAAGAAATTTCAACATTCTGCTTATTTTATTTTGAATAAACCATCAAGACAAGACTTAATCGTCTTCCACGGAACGACGACGAGGGAACTCGACCATCAAACGGGGGATCTCGACCATCAAATGGTTGTTTAAATATCTTTTGTTACCCTGGTTGAGCTTTGAGTTCTCATCCGTCTCGATTCTTAAATGATGAAGAGTACCATTTGACCTACTTGTATGTTTTACTAAATTGTCCAAAGATTGAAAAGTTCATTGAAATATTTGACGTCGAGATGGTGACAAGATACTCAATTTACAGCGATGAGGAATTAGAGAGATTACGCAATCGTGAGTTCCCTAATTGGTTTCAAGCTTACTGTACAGAACATAGAGTCAAAATAGATAACCAAATATTTGAGTTTGCTAGGTGACCAGCACGACTTGTACAGTGTTAACATCATCTGGGATCTATTCGATCGAAAATATAATTTTATTTCAACCAAAATAGCGGGTTATACGAATATCTCTAATCAGTTAGAGAGTTTCGTAGTTCTTGAACAAAAAAATTGATATGGTGATGTATATTATTCCAATTTCAAACATAATATTTATGGACATGAATTAACATCATCTGGGATCTATTCGACCAAAAATATCATTTTATTTCAACCAAAATACCGGGTTATACGAAAGTCTCTAACCGGTTAGGGACTTTCGTTGTTCTTTAACAAAAAAATACATATGGTGATCTATATTATTCCAATTTCAAAGATAATATTTGTGGGCATGAATTAACATCATTTGGGATCTATTCGACCGAAAATATTATTTTACTTCAACCAAAATACCGGGTTATACGAAAGTCTCTAACCGGTTAGAGATTTTCGTTGTTCTTTAACAAAAAAATTCATATGGTGATCTATATTATTCCAATTTCAAAGATAATATTTGTGGGCATGAATTAACATCATCTGGGATCTATTCGACCAAAAATATTATTTTACTTCAACCAAAATATCAGATTATACGAAAGTCTCTAACCGGTTAGAGACTTTCGTTGTTCATTAACACAAAAATTCATATGGTAATCTATATTATTCCAATTTCAAAGATAATGTTTGTGGGCATGAATTAACATCATCTAGGATCTATTCGACCGAAAATATTATTTTACTTCAACCAAAATACCGGGTTATACGAAAGTCTCTAACCGGTTAGAGACTTTCGTAGTTCTTGAACAAAAAAATTGATATGGTGATGTATATTATTCCAATTTCAAACATAATATTTTTGGACATGAATTAACATCATCTGGAATCTATTCGACCGAAAATATTATTTTACTTCAACCAAAATAGCAGGTTATACGAAAGTCTCTAAACGGTTAGAGATTTTCGCAGTTCTTGAACAAAAAAATTGATATGGTGATGTATATTATTTCAATTTCAAACATAATATTTATGGACATGAATTAACATTATCTGGGATATATTCGACAAAAAATATTATTTTATTTCAACCAAAATAACGGGTTATACGAAAGTGTCTAACCGATTAGAGAGTTTCGTAGTTCTTGAACAAAAAAATTGATATGGTGATCTATATTATTCCAATTTCAAACATAATGTTTGTGGGCATGAATTAACATCATCTGGGATCTATTTGACCGAAAATATCATTTTATTTCAACCAAAATAGCGGGTTATACGAGAGTCTCTAATCGGTTAGAGACTTTCGTAGTTCTTGAACAAAAAAATTGATATGGTGATGTATATTATTCCAATTTCAAACATAATATTTGTGGATATGAATTAACATCATCTGAGATCTATTCGACTGAAAATATTATTTTACTTCAACCAAAATAGCGAGTTATACGAAAGTCTCTAACCGGTTAGAGACTTTTGTAGTTCTTGAACAAAAAAATTGATATTGTGATGTATATTATTGCAATTTTAAACATAATGTTTTTGGACATGAATTAATATCATCTGGGATCTATTCGATCATAAATATTATTTTACTTCAACCAAAATAGTAGGTTATACGAAAGTTTCTAACCGGTTAGAGACTTTCGTAGTTCTTGAACAAAAAATATGATATGGTGATGTATATTATTCCAATTTCAAACATAATATTTGTGGACATGAATTAACATCATCTTGGATCTATTCAACTAAAAATATTATTTTACTTCAACAAAAATAGCAGGTTATACGAAAGTCTCTAACCGGTTAGAGAGTTTCGTAGTTATTGAACAAAAAAATTGATATGGTGATGTATATTATTCCAATTTCAAACATAATATTTGTGGACATGAATTAACATCATCTGGGATCTATTCGATTGAAAATATTATTTTATTTCAATCAAAATAGCGGGTTATACGAAAGTCTTTAACCGGTTAAAGAGTTTTGTAGTTTTTGAACAAAAAAATTGATATGGTGATCTATATTATTCCAATTTCAAACATAATATTTGTGGACATGAATTAACATCTTCTGGGATCTATTCGATCGAAAATCTCATTTTATTTCAACCAAAATATCGGGTTATACGAAAGTCTCTAACCGGTTAGAGATTTTCGTAGTTCTTGAACAAAAAAATAGATATGGTGATGTATATTATTTCAATTTCAAACATAATATTTGTGGACATGAATTAACATCATCTGAGATTTATTCGACCGAAATTATTATTTTACTTCAATCAAAATAGCGGGTTATACAAAAGTCTCTAACCGGTTAGAGACTTTCGCAGTTCTTAAACAAAAAAATTGATATGGTGATGTATATTATTCCAATTTCAAACATAATATTTTTGGACATGAATTAACATCATCTGGGATCTATTCGACCAAAAATATTATTTTACTTCAACCAAAATAGCAGGTTATACGAAAGTCTCTAATCGGTCAGAGACGTACTTTCGCAGTTCTTGAACAAAAAAATTGATATGGTGATGTATATTATTCCAATTTCAAACATAATATTTGTGGACATGAATTAACATCATCTTGGATCTATTCGACTGAAAATATTAATTTACTTTCAACAAAAATAGCAGGTTATACGAAAGTCTCTAACCGGTTAGAGAGTTTCGTAGTTCTTGAACAAAAAAATTGATTTGGTGATGTATATTATTCCAATTTCAAACATAATGTTTCTGAACATGAATTAACATCATCTAAGATCTATTCGATCAAAAATATTATTTTATTTCAATCAAAATAGCGGGTTATACGAAAGTCTCTAACCGGTTAGAGAGTTTCGTAGTTCTTGAACAAAAAAATTGATACGGTGATGTATATTATTCCAATTTCAAACATAATATTTATGGACATGAATTAACATTATCTGGGATCTATTCGACCGAAAATATTATTTTACTTTAACCAAAATAGCAAGTTATACGAAATTTTCTCTAACCGGTTAGAGACTTTTGCAGTTCTTGAACAAAAAAATTCATATGGTGATGTATATTATTCTAATTTCCAACTTAATATTTTTGGACATGAATTAACATCATTTGGGATATACAACCAAAATATAATATACATAAAAGAAGTAGGGGGGCCAACTGCTAAGCTATTTATAATATACAAAATCTGGATTCTATATATAATATACATAAAAGAGTTTTTTTTTGTAAAATATACTAAAGTATTATCTAACTATTTGTTACTAAACTGCGTATCCCAAAATCAAGTATACTTCCCTTCAACTTGAGATCTAATGTCAACACATCCCAAAGTGGTGTAGGCACTGCCGAACCTCTCCTGCTAGGTGTAGGCTCCAGCCTAATGTAGCAATAAAAACTCAAAGCAGCAAAATAATGCGTACTACCACTATCTATAAAAGTATGTGTAGGAATGCCATAGATAGAAACAATACCTCTAACCATAGAATTAGATGCTTCCTGCGCTTGCTATTGAGTCAAAGCATATACAAGAATGGACTATGCATCGGAGTGTTGGCTCCTTGGGTGTTAATGAGAATTTCTGATTGCAAACTAGCTGGGCACTTTCTACTAAAGTGGTCAGGCTGATTGCATTAGAAGCAAACATACTAGTCCTTCAGGCAATCTTTGGCCAAGTGTGATTGGTCCCTATACTTGTATTTACCGAACCGACCAATCATATTTCGAATCGAAATTTTTGATTAACCGACCGAATTAACCAAAAATATTCGGTTTGGTTGGGTTAACCGACCAAAACAAACCATAGACCTCTCAAACACCTTGATAAGCCTTTACCCAGTTTAGCTAAGAATATTATTTGATAATATTACTTACTAACGTAGCTATATCTATAACTATAAATTAAAATAATAAATACAACCTTTTTAGGATTCAAACCAAAGAACTCGAGATAATAGCAACTGAACTTAACCAATAAAGCAAACAATACTTTGTGATATAATTTTATATTTTACTATACTTAATGTAAAATTCGGTTAATTCGGTAAATTAATCGAACCGAACCGAAAATCGAAATTCTAGAAAAAAATAACCGAAAACCGAACCGTAATTGATTCGGTCAATTCGGTTCACTTAAATCGGTTTCGGCTCAGTCGGTTTCGATTCGGTTTCGATGAATCGGAGAATTTTGCTCACCCATAATACTTGTAGCACAGAAAACAACATGTGCCTGATGGATGACTTTGAACCAATGACAAAGATCATCTATCATTCCTAGTAAAATGAAGACAAACTCAAAAGATGTCCTTACATCTTAGGCCCCATCAACTTCACTTCTTTGACCAGCAGAACTCCACAACTTATAATATTTTTTAAGACATCACAAGTTGCATCAAACAATAAAGTTGTGGGTGCTTCATGATTCAACTTCATTATTTTGACTACTAGAATTTCCATCCTTGATGGTAATTTTCCAAAACAAATGGAATCAGAGTGGTCTAAGTGATATTTTTGTCAAATTTAATAAATCAACATTCAAACTAGAACCAAATTCTTGTCTTGCTTTTAACCAAATTTCAAATTATTTTTTCATCAATATTAATATGAATATGGTAATTTAAAACAAAAAAATTTATAAAAATAATAAAAAACATCTAAGACTTTGAGGTTTTAATTTGGTTTGGTTTGAGATAAAGAATACAAGCTAAGCCAAATTAATTTTAGAAATCTCAAACAAAATGGAATTCTATAAGAAAAAAATTTTTAAAAAAATTCCCAAAATTTCAACCGAGAGAGTTTAAATTATGTTTCTAACACAGATTTAGCACATGTCTGTCAATGTTAGTTATGTTCCTGGATGTCCTGTAATAAATCTTTATTATGACTTAACCAGTGACAATCTTTCAATGACATAGTCTATTCTGAAATATTATACCACATTGCGAAATATTGGTTTTTAGACTACTGGTGCATAGCCATGATTTCTTTTTTGTTCAGTAATATAGAGCGTTAATCAAATCAACATTTTCATTGTTCCTTTGTTTTTCTGAAGAGTTGGTTCACCTGGCTGCTTCAGGAATTGCTTAAGCTATTAAGTTAATGGCTGTCTATTTTTAATTGTAAAATTTACAGATCATATTGGGCTTACCTTTCTTGCTGACATATCCAGTTGAGTAAATCTCAAGGGCATTTAATCTTGGGCGTGTCTTCATCCATTTCTGGTGCTTATGCAATCTTGACAATCTCAGTTCTTTTTAGTACATTTGCCTAATTAAAACTAATATGGCCTAAATTGCCACATATGTCTTATCATGAAAACTTTTTCCTGTGCCTATGTCCAGATCTGTAGAGTCCAAAACATGCATATGGGACGAATATTAGTAACATGAGCAATACTTTCTACACTTCCCACCCGTTTTTTCCCTTCCCTGCCTCAGGGGAAGTGAGACAATTGGACAATCAACACGGGGCCTGTGCACAAACTACCAGTGGGCCTTGGCATCTCCAATTGGTTTACTTCTCCAGGTGTCGAGCAAGGTAGAAATGGGTAGAAATCTAATTTGTGTGCTAAAATCAACCTTAACTTCCCTATTTTTCGCTCACTGTTTCAAGTGGACAGTTGTTGATAACTGAAACAATATTGTGTGCTAAGACTTTGTTTTCTTCACCATGCTCTATGTTATGTTTCCTGGATCTAAACATATATGTCAACTGATTTCTACCCAGATATAGCTACAGTCATGTTTACTGGAAACTTTATCGGCATTGTATGTGCTCGATCTCTCCATTACCAGTTCTATTCGTGGTGAGTTGTTATGAATCTGACGATGTGCAATAATTTTTTGGTAATATCCTGCTCATTGAATCTTATTTTCCAACCTATGACAACGAAAGTGTCTGCAGGCTTATGTGAGCTGTATTTATTGGGATCAGTTGGTTTTTGTTTCCTTATTTAAATTTGCATAACTAAATTGTGTTGGATTTTTTTTATCTGGAACCGCTTTAGTTTGATTTTTGCATATTATTCCTGAGGCGTTTCTTTTAGTTTAAATTTATATTTGCTACTTTAATGATATTAATATATCCCTTTTTGTCAGGTACTTCTACTCTCTACCTTTCCTTTTGTGGAAAGTACCTTTCCCTACCCCTCTAAGGTATCCTATCAAAATTGCATCATAGTTGTCATTGTTATTTGTTTAAATGTACTGTAGCCTTTAAACATTTGATTTGCTCTATTAGGCTAATTCTGTTTGCTAGCGTGGAGCTCTGCTGGAATATTTATCCTTCAAATATGTATTCTTCATTCATGTTATTTTGTATACATTTGTTTATACTGCTGGGTCTTTGGGTTGCCCCAGTTGAATGCGAATATGTTGATCAAAAACCTCGAGAGAAAAAGGAGGAATGATTTTGTCTTGCTCAACTTTTGCAAGTTGTAAGAGATACTACATTCTTCTTGTGCTAAGATGGAGTTGGAAATTATTTTGGTGACTAATGATACAATGTTTTTATCCATTTTTTGTAGTCGGTAGAATCCATTTTAGAAGTCTCATGCTTAAAAAAGTATTACATATTGGCTATAAATCAAGGTCTTCTTCCCGCTTGATCTCTTCCACAAATTTTGTTTTTGAAATAACAATTTTTTTTCCAAATAATTAGAGTGCTTTATTGCAAAAGGGCTTAAAAAAAATAAAACAAGAAGAGATAGAATTGAAAGAAGTCAAAGAAAAAGGTCAAAGAAGTTAAATGAAAAATTAAGAAGGAGAAGAAGTTTAATGAGAAACGAATTAATGAGGCGAAGGTTGTTTTAGAGGTGGCAACGGGCTGGGCCAGTCCATGGGCGGCACGGGCCCGGCACGACTGTGCCCAGAAGATGAGCCAGGCTCACCTTCTCGGCACGCGAGCCGTGCTCGACACGGCACGCGGGCCGACCACGGCCCGCGCACCGTGCTGGCCCGAGCACGGGAGGCCTGGCGTGTGCCAGACCAAGCCTGGCGCGCGCCAGACGTAGGTCGGCCCAAGCCAGGTCTGGCTTGGGCCGACGAATCTTATATTATTAAAAAAAAAAATCCTATAAATACTCCCTCTCCTTTTTCATTTCTTCTAGCTTCATCTTCAACTCTTTCTCTCAATCTTTAACTCTCTTTCTCTCAATCCTTAACTCTCAACTCTCTTACACTCTTACTCTCAACAATCTAAGTTCATTTACAATCATTCTCAACAACATTTTAAGCTCATCGAGAAGACAAGAATTCAAGATTGTTGTTAATTTTTTTTAATCTCTTCAATTTATTTCATTGATTAGTAGAATATTTAAATTTTTTTTATATTTTTAATTTTTACTAATGGCGGATGGAGATTTTTCAGGTTATACTCCACAAACTGGATCAAATATGTTAGAAAAATATCTCCTGCTACTCCTACCACTCCTATCACTCAACAAAATCAAAACATAGAGATAAGTCCATCTATTAATTTATGTCCATCAGGTAGAAAAAAAAATATGGTTTGGGAATATTTTGAGAAAATTCTTGAACCTGATGGCACTATAATAACAGCCCGGTGCAAAAAATGTCAAAAAATTCTTTCGGGTTCAACAACCGAAGGAACTAGTCATTTATTACGTCATGCGACGTCATGCAAAGGCTCATGACACTAAGGTTGCACAAGCTCAATAAATTCTTGATTTATTTTCTTCTGGTTTAACAGCTTTTTCGTATGATCATGATTTTCAACGTCGAGAACTTGCAAAATTAATTGTTCAAAGTGAATCTTCTTTTGGTTTTGTTGATCAACCAAGATTTTCTAGTTGGATTCAAAATAATTTACAACCAAAATATAAAAAAATTACTCGAAATACAATGAAAAGTGATGTTTTAAAATTATTTTTTATATATAGAGAAAATATAATGACTAGTTTTCAAAATAATAAATCAAAAATTTCTTTAACATTTGATGTTTGGTCTAGTCAACGTACTACTAATTCTTATATTTGTGTTACAGCATATTGGATCGATGAAAATTTTATTTTGCAAAAAAAAATAATTAGTTTTAAAGTTTTTTAATATCCACACACTTCTGTTGTCATTTTTTCTGCTATTAGATTTGTAACATCTTTCTATAATATAAATGATAAAAAAATTTCGATTAGTTTTGATAATGTTAGTAATAATGATGCTGCTATTCCTCCCCTTATACAGTTATTTAAACCAGTATTAGATGGTGAATTATTTCATGTTCGTTGTGTTTGTCATGTTCTTAATTTATGTGTACAAGATGGTTTAAAACAAGTAGATATACATGTAGAAAGAATAAGAGATGTTATTAGATATATGCGTTCTTCAAAAGCAAGAACACAAGAATTTAAAAAATTATGTCAATCTTTTAATAAACCATTTAAAAAATTTAATGGTGATGTTATTACTAGATGGAATTCAACATATCATATGTTTATGTCTACTATAAGATATCAAGATACCCTTACAATATTTTACAATCAAAATATGTCTGATGATCCAATTAATAATAATGATTGGTTAGTTGTTGGGCATATTACTCAAATTTTAGAACTTTTTAATAAAGCTACCGAACAACTTTTCAGTGTTTATTATCCTACATGTAATTTAACTCTTTCACATATAGTTCGTGTTAGTGAAGTATTTTCTTCATATAGGCATCATCCTTTATTTGCACAAATTATTTCTTTAATGGAATCTAAATTTAAAAAGTATTGGTCAGATATACCTACTTTATATTGTTTAGCAATATGTTTAGATCCTAGAATGAAAATTGATGGTTTAAATATGTTGTTAGATGATTATTATAACAATATGGAATTAGATAATGTTGAAAGAAAGAAAAAAAAATTCGAATTTATTGAATTCTATGTTTATATTTTACGCTTCAAAATTTGTGATACAATTACAAATAAGACAACATCTTCTTCTAGATTAAGAGAAGATGGTGAAAATAGTATTAATTCTCAACTTGGTCGTAAAATAAAAAAAAACTAAATCTACTAATTTTAATGAATTACTTTTTTTTCTAGATCATAATTATTCTGAAGAAATAGATGATAATCAAATTTTAGCATGGTGGAAAAAATAAGAAAATACGTATCCTATTACTTCCATCATGGCACGTGATATACTAACTGTTCCTGTGTCTATAGTAGCTTCCGAGTCTTGTTTTAGTGCAGAAAATAGAATTCTCGACGAAAAAAAGAGCCGAATGAGTGAAGAAACGGTTGAAATGTGCATTTGCTTAAAAGACTGGTTGGATGCTGAAGATAGATTACAAGATAAGGGAGGACACGATACTTCGTCATCGGGAGAGGAGGAAGCTCAAACAAGCGAAGCTGGTGCTGCTGGTCCAAGTACAAGTTAAATCACCGGGACTACGGGTGATTAAAAATGTAAAAAGAACTACGTAGACCTGATCCTTCTATAGTTAATCATTGGGGAGTACAAGTTTAGCTATAGAAGGTACGTAGGCAACCTTTTAAGGTGCGATCTATTATAATATTAAAAAAAATTATTTTATCATTGGATGAATATTTTTGTATTAAAGATAAATAAAAATTTAATTATAGTTTTGATTTTTAAAAAATATTTTTATTAATTTGTACTGTGTTACATATAAAAAATGTGTTAAAAAATATATAATAAAATTTAGTACAATGATTAATAAAATTAGAGGTCCAAGTTCAAAATTAACCTGTAATCATTAATTTTTAAAATTAAATTTTAAACCTTTAAAAATTTAAATTTAAAAATTTAAATTAAATAATTAATTTTCGGGCCGGCCCGAGCCTAGCTGGGCGGGCTCGGGCTCGGGCTGAGCTTGGCTGCCAATTGTTCGGGTCGTGCCCGGCCCGACTTGAGCACGGTCCGTTGCCACCTCTACTTCAGTTGTTTGTCATCGACGACTGTATATATGTAGGCGATCTCACTCTCTTCCTGCTTTATTTCATCTTCATTTTTGAAGGCAATGATAAGAGGACACCGGCCATGCATTGCAGGCTGCCGCAGCCAGCATGCAGCAGCCAGCAGAGCGGTGGCCCAGACCGCAGCGCCGCAGCAGCCGTGCATTGGCCCACACAGCACACGCCTCGCGTAGCAACCACATGCAGCAGGAGGAGAGAGTACAGGGACGGTGGGGGGCAGCTGCTAGCGGCCTAAGGGCCAGGAACAAGGGAAGGAGAGATAAGAGGTATAAGAGTTATTTATTTATTTTGTTAATAATTAGGTAAGCTATTAGAGTTGAAAAGAATCTGTTTCATAAGCTTCGTAGGTATATATTTGTATCTGCCTAGAAATTACTTAAATAAATATTAGGAAGAAACTAATTTATTAAATCAAAATATTTAATTAAAAAGTATGCTATTATTATTTATTAAGTGGGTGATGATTATATGTTAGAAAACAAATTATTAAGTGGACCTAGTGGACCTAGAGCTGTCGATTGAGGTCGAGGTAATAGCAATATTGTACATTTTTGTGTGCCGAACGCAATGGTTAAGTTGATTTTCCTAAAAAATATTATTGGACACCCTTGTAGTAGGTTAATCATTGAGGTGTTTATTTAATAATTTTGTATTTGTTTCGAGATTTATTGATATTAACTAACTAATTAATTAGTGTGAAATAATTGTAGTTTGAAGGGTGAATTATGCTTGCGAGTTAGTCGTTCATTGTTTGTTGGTGTTTCGTCGTCGGAAACAAAATTACAAAAATACCCTTTTGCTTCCTAATTTTTTAAAAACTCTTGTTATATGATTATTGGGCATGCCACGTAGATAATTACATATTTTAAATTTTATTATCATTTATTAATGTTGATTTTTGATCATGATATGTCATGCTAGTGGTATATTTTGCATTGAATTAATTATTTTATACATGACATCTATATATATGGTGCTCCATCATGTTGAACATATGATTATTCTATTGAGTTGTTGCTATATGGTTGATCATGAGAATGTTGTTATCTTTGCTATCATATAGATCATGGTGACACCGTACTATTGCGCTCTTGGAATTGAGTTGTATGATTATTATCGACCTAGAGGACTTTGGTCCTCAACCATACTATAGTGGTACACCCCCACACATGGGTGAGGGCGTGGATGTTGTTTAGTCGACTTTTGGCACCTTTGAGAGTGGTGGTGTCGGATGCAACTCAACGGATGTGGTTAGTCGCATCACCATTAGAGTAGGCGATTGATGCCACTCTATAGGTGGTATAGTGCAGGATTTTTACACAACGATCGAGTAGGTGAGGAGTACTTGTTGTATCTATTGCTTTTGACTACATCCTATGTCATATTACTATTCATTGTTCAATTAAACTTTGATAAACGTTGTTGATCATATTGTGATTCTCCAACTCAGCACCTGCCGATCCCCGTTATTTTTGCTTCACACTCACATGGTGAGTTGTTGATCACTAGATCAAGTTGTAGATAATTTGTAAACAGCTAGTAAGCATGGAGCTCTAGTGGCAACTATTTTTATATTTTGTTTCATTTTATCATCTAAAATTAAATACATTATAATTTCGCTAGTTTAGAGTTTGTATTAAGTGGGTTACTAAATATTTTGTTTAGACTTGAATTTGAATGAAAAATTCATTATCGTATGTCTTGTCGGGCTTTTCAAATGTAATTATCAATTTTAATGATTTTAAGATAATGGTTTGTGATTTTCCTTCCGCTGCGTAGGGGTGAGCGGGTCTGAATAGCTTGTATTTTTCATGATACTCGAACCATATCTTGTATAGGACTGATTCTTAGGTTTTGGATCCGGACCCTATCCTATTGGGACCCGGAACCAAATTCTACCTAGAACTTGTACTACACCACAGGTTCTGAGTACCATATTGGAACATGTTCATATTTTCTCCTTTTTTATATATATATCATAATTCAATAAATAAATAAGACTAAAAATATAAAATTGAAGCTCACAAATACATAATAAAATGCAAACTAACTTGATTATCCATAAAAAAATATGAAATTAATGATAACATATTCTCACAAGCAGCTATTGGACTACTGGACTAGTTCTCTAGGCTCGGCCAGACCAGGCCCGGATGCACCATACTCATCAACCAGACTCAGATCGAGTCGATCACAACTTAGCCCAGCAGCTTCACCCGGGCAAACAAGGATATCAACATCCTCCATTAATTACTAAGGATTCATCAGTAACGAGTCTACCATCTCTGGGATAAACTTCGATCCATTTTGAGCAGATATCCCTACGAGATCCTCGAGACATCATCGCCAAAACATCCCTGACTTGCCTCATAAAACAGACATGACACACATTAGATATGCTCTCGATTCTAATTCTATACCCATCACTTGTGATTCTCTATCATTTGAGAATCAGAGCGTCTTTGCAGGTCATCACTAGAGCCGTGCTGGATCAAGGAGACGCAGAGGCCCGAATCACCCCGACTTCAGGCAAGAACATTTGGCGCCCGCCATGGGGCCGAGTAAACCTTACCCGCCCCATCATGGTAGACACTTTAGTCAGGCTAATACCGTCGCGAACAAGCAGCAACCTAGCAGCAACGTAATCATGATGAGGATAACCACCACAAGACTATGGCCGATTTTCGAGAGCGGACAATATGCTACATGGCGATGGAAGAACTCAGAGATGCTAGAAGGGTCGATAGGCAGCCTGACAAAGAGAGCGTCGAGGACAAGAAAGCAAAGAAGTTCGATAAAAATGAGATCGTCGTGAGCGAGATAACAACAAAAGAGGGAGGGCGCCCTCCCGACCTAGCCCCAAATATGACGAATACACCCAACTGAACACCAAGAGGGAGACCATTATATGGGAAATCTACGACCTAATTTCAGAGGCCGCAGAGCCACAGACAGAGAAATTTCATAGGTCGTACGCGGACGGGACCATCGACGGCTACTCAAAGTACCATAGTATTAGGAGGGCAACTAGGTGAGGTGCCAGAGTGCGGACAGTGCGGGAGGAGGCACAAAGGAGCTTGCTATGGACTGAGTACCTATTTTGGGTGTGGCCAGCTAGGCCACATCAGGAAGAACTGCCCTGCGGGAGGCGATCAAGTAGCAGTACCACCCAGAGGGAGAGCTTCTATGTCGACAACTTCAGTGGCGCAGCGGACTCAGACTCAGGGGATAGGGCAGCAGCGTACGACGGGCCCAGGGAGGCCGCCTACTCGCATCTTCACATTGATTCCCGATGGCGCGGAGGCATCCAATGTAGTGGTAGGTATCATTTCAGTTAGTACAATGCATGCATATGCGTTGTTTGATCTACGTGCTATGCATTCTTTTCTATCCGAGTTGTTGGCATTGAGATTGGGAAAGGACAAAAGTTGGTTGGTTAAACCTTTAGTAGTGTCTACACCTATAGGTGGTACCGTTATTGCTAAGACGGTCTTCAGGGACTTTGATATGTCCATAGGTAGGCACGATCTAAAAGCGGAGCTAATGCTATTACCGACCTTAGAGTTGGATGTGATTCTAAGCATGGATTGGCTATCAGCCCATTATGTGTCGCTCAATTGCAAGACAAAGATGGTCACATTTTGCAAGCCAGGAATACCACCATTTACCTTTTAGGGCGATGGGAGAGGAGACTCTATCAGGGTGGTTTATGCTCTTCAGGCCCGTAAGCTGATGGTGAGCGGATGTTAGTCTTTCTCGGCTTTTGTTTCTGCAGATGTTACTGGCGAGGGCTTGGCCAGCAGCATAGAGAGTACCCCAGTGGTAAGGGATTTCCCCGATATGTTCCCTGAGGATTTGCAGGGACTACCACCAGTGCGATAGGCCGAGTTCTGCATTGAGATACAACCAAGAGTGAAGCTAATATCAATTCCCCATACCGAATGACACCCGCTGAGCTGAGGGAGCTTAAAGTGCAGTTGCAAGAGCTGTTGGACATTGGGTTCATTCGCCCAAGTGTCTCGCCCTGGGGGACGTCGGTACTGTTCGTGAAAAAGAAGGATGGATCCCTAAGGATGTGAATTGATTACCGACAGCTCAATAAGGTGACTATCAAGTATCGATATCCGCTTTCCATGATTGATTATTCGACCAGTTGTAGGGGGCTCAGTGGTTCTTAAAGATTGATATGAGATCAGGGTATCACTAGTTGAAGATCAGAGATCAGGATATTCAGAAGACTGCTTTCAGGATGCAGTATGGACACTATGAGTTCCTGGTCATGTCCTTTGGGCTTACTAATGCTCTGGCAGTAGTAGTGTATGCAAGATTTTGAAAATGGAGGACATAAAGAAATTTAAAATTAAAATTATTATGTTTAGTTATAATTTGGGGGTGCGGGGGTTTGCTTCATTCAATCAAAGTAATATTTAGTTTTGAGCAGAATTATTTACCTTATAAAATTGGAGTTGTATTCACCAAATCAAAAACTATACGATTGTTTAAACCACATGAAGCTACCTGTTAATAAAGAAATAACATGTATTGTTTCCTTTAAAATAAGTAATAACACAAATTCAATAATTTATATATAGAAGATTAAATTTTATCAATTTAAAAATAAATATAAAATTAGAATTAACAATAAAAAATTAAAATAGAAAAGTACTTTTTATTTTTATTTTTTTAAAATAGGCGACAAACTGTCCCCCATTTACTAGGCTGGATACGCCACTGTCTGGCAGCCTTCATGGAGCTGATGAATCGGGTATTCAAGGATTTTCTGGACAGATTCGTCATAGTATTCATTACGACATTCTGGTATATTCTAGGAGTGAGGCAGAGCACAGGGAGCATTTGAGGATAGTTCTAGAAACCCTTAGGCAGCACCAGCTCTTTGCAAAGTTTCCAAAGTGTGAGTTCTGGTTGACCAGTGTGGGATTCCTGTGTCACATTGTATCTTGGGATGGTGTAAAAAGTCAATCTGACAAAGATTGAGGCGGTTCAAAAATGGGAGAAGCCGACTAGCAAGATCGAGATCCGCAGCTTCTTGGGATTGGTCGGTTACTACAGAAAGTTCGTGAAAATTTTTTCCAAAGATTGCCGCCCCGCTCATGCATCTAACTTAGAAGAAAATAAAGTTTATCTGAGATGACAAATGCGAGGAGAGCTTTCAGAAGCTCAAGGACCACTTGACTACCGCTCCTGTACTGGCACTACTATGGGGATCAGGAGGATTTGCAGTTCATTGTGATGCTTTTAGGGTCAAATCAGGGTGCGTGCTGATGCAACATGACAGGGTGATAGCATACACATCCATACAGTTGAAAACTCATGAGAAGAATTACCTGACTCACGATCTTGAGTTGGCAGCCATAGTCTTTTCCTTGAAGCTGTGGCGTCATTATCTGTATGGGGAGGCATGTGACATTTTCACATATCACAAGAGCCTTGAGTACTTACTTTCTCAGAAGGACCTGAACCTGAGGCAGCGAAGGTGGCTCGAGTTGTTGAAAGATTACGACTGCACTATTCACTACCATCCAGGAGAGGCAAATGTCATGGCAAATGCTTTGAGCAGGAAATTCATGGGCAGTTTAGCTCATATGTCCGTATGGAGGAGACCTCTGGCGCGGGAGCTTGCCGTGTACTTAGATGGCGGAGCAGTTCTATTAGTGTCGAACTCTGGGACCTTGGTAGCGCATTTGCAGGCGCAGTCCACTTTGGTGGACATGTTGCGGGCAGCACAGGCAAAGGACACTTTTTGCTCACTGACGGCGGACCTAGTTTGCAGAGGGGTAATCCTTATATAATATTTATGTTTTAAAGTTATTTAAAGTTAGTAAATATTATATAAGTAGACTTAGTGAAGACGGAACCCAAAAATGAGCAAACAAGCATAAAACTCATCCAAACCAAACTGCCCTGCCCAGGTTCGGTCGACTGACTGGTCGGCCAGCAGAAGATGAGGGCATTTTGGTCGATCGACCGATCAACCGAACATTTCCTAGAACGGGCAGAATACCTTTGGTCGCTTGGCGATCGCTCGGTCGGTCGACCAACTATTGATCGGACCTACGATCGGCGGTCGATAACGGGCAAAAATTCGCCCGTTGAGAAGAGGGGAGCTATCTCTTCTCTTCATGGCTTATAAATAGAAAGCCATGAGTGTCTTCCTCCATGATGTTGATCACTTCTAACCTCCTTAAGTCATCTTTTGATCAATTCTAAGCTCCTATTGAGCCAATCTTGTGAAAACCCTAGCTTGAATTTTTCATCTCTTTGATTGAGCCTTTACTTCATTGCTTCACCATCAAAGGCATTAAGAGGAAGCTAGGAATTTTGTTGTGGAGCTAAGTATTTTATTGTTTGATTTATTGCTCCATTTTATGTTGTATTTTCTTGTTATTTCATTGTATTTGAGTTTGTGTAAACCTAGAGTGCTAGGTTGATTGAGTTGGTGGTTGCCTTGGTGTTAAGGCTTAAATCCACCATTGTAAACTTAGTTTACTAGGATTAGTTGAGTTGTCCCTTAGGTTGAGGTAGGAGAGTGCTCTCGGTAGGAAGACGGGATACTTCCGGGTGTGGAAGTGCCTTCGGTCTGAGAGCGAAGACTTTCCAGTGTAAAGTCCTCTTTGTAAGGGAAATGATATAATCTAGTAAAGCTAAGTTTGAAAATCCTAAGCGGAGTACTTAGGTAGTGGAGTAGGCATTGGGGCCGAACCACTATAAATATTTGTGTTAGCATTGTTTTCTTTGTGTAACGCATTGCTTATCTTTATTACTCGCTTTCGCATTTAGTCGTACAATTGTGAATTGCCTAAGTAATTTAAGAAACGATTAAAATCATATTTATGCTAATTGATTAGTTAACATACTATTCACCCCCCTCTAGTGTGACCATTTCACCAACAAGGGCAAAACTCGACACATGCTTACTTACTGAAGTCTGACCAAGGTCAGACACTCAAAACATGCGGAGAGCTCGGTAAACGAACAGAAGTCGGCGTGCTAATAGAGCTCGGCATGAAGTTCTCGGACTTCGACCAAGCTCGGGGGCTATGGATTGGACTAACACTTTGGGCCCAGCCGGAATAGGCCCAGATGCGCCCACACTCATCAATCAAACTTAGATCGAGCCAACCACAACTTAGCCTGGGGGCTCCACTCGATCAAACAATGATATCGACACTCTTCATTAATTACCAAGGATACGACAGTAATGAGCCCACTATCTCTGGGATAAACTTCAACCCATTCTAGGCATATCCCCGCGAGATCCTTGGGGACATCATCGCCAAAACATCCCTAACCTGCCTCATAAAACAGACATGACATACGTCAGGTATATTCTCGATTCTAATTCCATACCCATCACCTGAGATTCTCTCTTACTTGAGCGTTGGAGTGTCTTTGCAGGTAACCACCGGAGTCGTGTTGGATAGAGGAGACGCGGAGGCCTCCATCACCCCGACTTTAGACGAGAACAACTACATAACAAATGCCTATGGTCCATACTCGTACAGAGTTTACAAAGTCACTTACATGTCCATCATTTATATATTATATTTATATGTTATTAATAATATAATAACATATAACCGGTTCCGTTTTCGATTTTGGATACTCTGTATGTTGGAACCGAAACTAAAATTGAGTTTAACCGATTTTGGGTCTATCCAGTATACCCGTGCACATCCCTACTGTTGCATGGTTTTTCTGGTCACTTGTTGTTCCATTTTGGAATGGGGCTGCCTCGAGGCATGATGGCGGGCTTAGCCCACGGCGTGATAAGAAGCCATTAAAACACAAGGACTCCAGCCAATACCCAAGGCAACAAATAAACATCAACTTCACAAGCCAATTTAAATAGATCGAGTTATTACCTTAATATATTTTGAACTTACGAAGCAATGAGTTTGTTTTAAATGAATCTAATTTTTAATTCATTTCAATTGTATTATATATTATGACATTTGTGTCAATTATATCCTCTTATATTTATTTTCATAAATTGTTGAAATAATGACATGAGATATGGTCAAAATATGAATTTTTATATTAAAAATTAGGGTAAATTGCACTGACCTTCCATCTATTTATCCAGGTGACACTCACTTCCCCTGTAGCTAACGGTGTTAAACGTAGTCTGTTAGTAATATGATTTCTCCCTTATGCCCCTTTACAGACTTCATCCATCTCTTACGCATAAAATAATTGAATAAATATTTAAAATAAAAATTAGAGATAAATTATTTTATTATTTAACATTCTTCACGAATTTAATGTTAGTTGAATGTGAAAATTAAAATGTTAAGTAGTCATGGGGTGAAAATATGAGGGAATGAGAGTTAAATGACATAAGAGTATTTTTGTCATTTAAAATAAGTAAAAGCCACAAGTATTTCAAAAATGTCACTAGTAAACATGTGCAGTGCACATGACAAACACTCCACTATCAGTTTCCGTTAGTAAGAGAGATCTGTGTAATATTTTATAAAATTAACTCAAGAGGATCATAAGATAAAATTACAAATAGATGAGAGGTCAGTGTAATTTCATTGAACCTCAGGGAATGTTAGTGTAATTTATCCTAAAAATTAAAAAACGCCTCTTGGTATAGAGCTCCAACTAATTTTCTCATAGTCAGTACCATCAAGCAACAGAAGCAAACAGAGGACGTTGTCAACGATGTTCTTATCTCCATGATCTACTTGTGTGTGTTGATCATATGGGCGGTCACGATGTGAGCAAGCGCAAGGAGAGAGGAGGCCAAGAGATCATTGTGGGCGATCATTGCAAACATCGTGAACTGCTTTTATAACATTTGCTCAAAATTGTGGATTACTACTAGGGATGAGCAAAAAAAAACAAAAAATCGGTTAATCAAAAAATCGGTCCGAAATCGAACTAAATTTTTCGATTAATCGAACCAGCAATTCCGATTTCAATTTTTGAGTACCGGTTAACCGTTAGTTCATGATTAACTGTTTCACACAACACACGTGTGTGTGTATATATATATATATATATATATATATATATATATAGTATATTTAAATTATATTTCATTCTCTAAATTTTGATCAATTATATATTATTTTAAATATGAATAAATATTATAATATATAAATTTTTAAAATATTATAATAGATACTTTTACTAAACAAATATTTAAATTTCATAATGAGCATTTTTAATTCTTTGCAATTATCTGTGAGGATGTTATTTTTCTTTTAATTTTTTATTTATGAATATTATGTTTGATTTGCATTTTTTATTTTGAAGTATTTTGAACTTTTGAAATGGACTTTGCGATTTGTATAATTTTATTATTTGTATATGTTAAAAAAATTTAGTGGTTAATCAAAAATTATTAATTAATCGGACTATAAAACTGAAACCGAAGTACCGATTGACCGATTTATGATTAATGATGTTGAAAAATCGATGCAAATGGACCGGTTTAAAAAATTGTTAATGGATCAATTTACGATTAATAATTTTAAAAAATCAATATTAATGAATTAATTTAAAAAATTATTAATGAACCAGTTAATTGATTCTTGTCCACCCCTAAATAAATGTGGAAAGTTGGTGGACCCATAAGCTTGTTCTTGTATGGCAATTAATTGCGTGAAAGCTTGTGGTAAAAGAAATTACCGCACCACCGCTTTCTATTTCTTGTCTCTGTGCTTTTGGAATCATCTAATTAATTGGTTCCAAAATTCTCAGGGAAGAACAACCCAGCACCTTATCTGCTCTGCCGCGGACTGCTTCGCCTTAAAAAGGCAACCCCCTGTCATCTCCCCTCTAACAAGTGGATTCAATTACGGCCGGCAGACCACGTGAAGCAGACAGTGAATATCACTTCTCTTTGATCTTAAATGCCACGGAGAAGGCTCGATTGGTCCGTGCTGAGTCGTGGATTCATGGTTTGACTGAAAGGTACATGCCATCACGTGAATACCATCGCAAGGCAGGAGGCGGTGGTTTGTAGCCAAAATGTTCGACGAAATGCCCCAATCGCTGGAACAACGTATCTTTTTCGGATTTAGCACTCTGTTCATCAAACATAATGACATGAATGAAATAAAGAGAGGATATAATTAAGTCAAGTGGGTCACTTCGCAATGGACTTGGAAAGAATAATTGTGCAATACATCATCCTTATATGAAAGATCAGATGTTTGTTGTCCATTAATTATAGATACTATTCTTTGATGAAGGATCAGTACATCACCATTATATTACATCTGTGCAGGTCCAGTGTCGCCTGCGGCTTCATGTGGAGGCTTCAGAAGAGATTCAAGAGAAGATGAGCATGGACACTTACTGTGGAAAAAACTTGCCTGTCATCACTAGCCTTTCAGATGAAGGCTGTGGCCACTGCTCTGCTCATGCCCACAACTTGCTTTTCCTTTTTGCCTGTCAAGAGTTTCATAAAATTCCAAGATGTGGGGAAGGTAGATGCCAAACACGGAGATCATGGAGATAAGAGCGTCGAGGACAACGTTGTTTGCCCAAGTTGTAGTAGTGCTTCTGGACCTCACTTGCTTCCGATAGCTTGATGGGCCATCGTGTCACATATATTGTTTTGGGCACCGAATTATTCGTGTGGCTATCATGCTCTCTTAAACAACAAGAAATTAGTTTTTCCTTAGAATCGCCTCTCCCTGACCCTATCGCGAGACAATGCATTCATTGTTCTAACAACCTCATATATCTTTTGTAACAAAAAACAATGTTGGCCAACCGGCCTTTAGTCGCATTAGAAAAAATTACAGACTCAATGACACTACAGAAGTCAACACCATATATGGGATTAGCTTCATGGGCTATCTTAGTCGAAAAATAAATGGTCACACGTCTATACACGCTTTCAACAAGCCTAGGACTAAGGCTGCTCAAGATACACCAAATAGTTTCGCCCACATTATACAAAACAATCTTACAACCCTTCTACCAATTGGGGGGTTCGAAGGTGCTGAGACGGCTAACACTTTAGAGTGGGCATACAGTAAAAAAGAAGAAGCAAAAATAATGTTCGTGACTCATGAAAATTGGCAATGGCACATTGACTCGCTCTCACTCTGTACATGACACAGTCCTGTCATGGCTAGCAAAACTAGGTAGTTTTGCTCGATTATGGCACAATTAGTTCAAATTCTTCCAAAAGCGAATGCTTTGGAATATTCCATTCTTGTAGCAACCACCACTTTAGATTCTACTCCTTTGCAATTTCTAGCCCCACATTTTGGGTGTGCCATGGGGAATATATCTGCGATAATGGAATGTGCACATTAATAATATATGATTATCTTAGTAAGAAGGCAGTGGCATATCGACAAATGTCATTATTGTTGCACCAACCACAAGGTCGTGAGGCTTTCCCAGGGGATGTTTTCTATTTATATTCTTATCTCTTAGAAAGAGCTACTCCACAAGGTTGGAAGGAGGATCTCTCTCTGGCTAGCCATGTGCTGAAGTAATGCGTGATGGATGAAATGATAAACTATAGTCTATTTAATTATAGAAATGTCACTACACCACATCAAGCACCAAATGATGTCGAAACACAAGTAAAATAGTACTGAGGGTCCCAAATGGAACAAGGGTTATTATAAGACCCTTATCAACTATAAAAAAAGCCATAATAACATAGACTCAAAATAAAATATGTACAAACATTTAGGGAGTCTTTCTACATGATTTTGAAATTACATGATTTACAACAAAAGTCCCTAACGTTCTCCCCCACTTGAAAAACTTCGACGTCCTCGTCAAATCCACCTTGGTTACGCCTTTGTTCTCCTTTGGCTGCAGTTGAACAAGTTGAATCCTTCACAAGTAATTGAAGGGAACATCGCATGAGTACTGACATATCACTTGATTGGAAGCAGTAATGACTCTGCGACATGTTGAGTTCCTTCCTGCTAAGTCCATCCACTAAGAAATGACTACTAGGTCCTTCATCACCTCATATTGTTGCGAGAAGGGCTACTGAATTCACTCGAACTCATTGAGTAAACAAGTGTCGTTGAGCAACACCCACATGTTAGAAAATAGAAAAATGACTACTTGATTCATCAAGTCTCGTTGTTGCGAGAAAGGTTACTTGATTAACCCAACTCGTTGAGCGACACTTGCATGCTAAATAACCGAGAGATGACTACTTGATTCACTCAAACTCGTTTTGCAAATGAATAAAGGTAAACAACACTTCCCCGAAAAGGATAATTGAGAACTATAGGGTGATTGTGTCATACACTTCCTCTAAGTAGTGACTTCGCCGGGTCATGTGGACACCGAGGTTCTCCACCTTTGGCAGACATTCAACAAGTCACTACCCACGCTTCCACCGCCACTTTGTCCCATCTCTGGAAATCTAGGATGCTCTTGCCCCCACAAGAATTTGGGTCGATTGTCTGCTTTGGCAACTCATCCCTTTGAAACCATGGCGCTCACCTCCAAGCCCACATCTTCGAGTTGTACCTCCAAACCCACATCTTCGAGTTGTGCACCAAGTCTAATATCGATGCTCTTCAGGACTATGTCCATTGACTTGCTTTTGCCTCTATGCCTTTGAGATCGCAAGAGACTTTGCATTTACCATGCCTTGTTAACTCGTACCACCAAATTTGTGTCATCTCAATGATGTCGTGTGTGGCACTCATTTATAGGTTTATAAGTGGAGAGGCTTGGGAAAAATAAATCACAATGATTGAAAAAGAACCATTGTATCAGCCGGTCAAAGGTCGATTGCTGATTAGTCGATCGAACCTTCAACTAAAATTGTCTAAAGGACAATTTCAGCCACACTTCGAGGTTGGTTCGGGGTTCTAATGCATTGGATTTGGTTTTCATCATCAACATACATCCTAAGGATAATATAATGATTCTAGAACATAAACCAAGTCTTCAATTACAACTTTTCTTTATTTCTGAACATCGAGCAACATCCTCTTTAGAATTTTCGGTTTCGCTCTAATTTTTTCTGATCGCGGACGTCGTATGCTTATCAACTTGGAACCTAAACTTTTTTCTCAACCAAACATTAGTTACATTTTGAGTTTGTTATCATCAAAAACAAAATCAAGACTAGGGTTGAAAACCTTAGACCAAAACCCATACCGTTTATGGACTTAATGAATCAGATTTTCTTGGAGTTACTTGACTAGTTCTTCAATGTGTTCATTGATGATATGTTAGTGTACTCTTTGTTGGCGCGGAGGCCTGGGTTTGGCCGAGTCATTAATTGTCCCGTGGTGGAGGCCGGGTTTGGCCAAGTCACATTCGAACGCAAGGGGCGCTCGGGCCCTATACAGTATAAGATGAAGGTTGTGCCCTTCCCTTTCACCAATTGGTTTGGGGGTCGTTGGTTAGCGCCAAATTCTAGGAGCTAGTATCAGAGCCGGGGTCCCGGATTCGAATCCCAGCGGGCAAATGCTGAGGGGGAGATTGTTGGCGCGGAGGCCTGGGTTCGGGCGAGTTATCAATTGTCCCGTGGCGGAGGCCGGGTTTGGCCAAGTCACATTTGAACGCCGGGGGCATTTGGGGGTCGTTGGTTAGCCCCGGATTCTGGGAGCTATTGGCCTAAGATTTTCTACCTTGGTCTTAATTTCGGTTTTGATGATAACAAATATGGAACTAATGTTTCATTAAGAAATATTTTCAGGTTCCATATCGGTTAGCACTCAATGTCCTCGATCGAAAATATAGAAAGAAATCAAAAAATTGGAAGGACATGGGTCGACGTGTTTGGGTTCCTCGCGGAAGTTTCTCGAAGTTCGATGTGTGCACCAAAGACGTCTTGGACAAGTCTAAAGAACACATGGATAGCTCTCCAAGTTGACGCACGTTGAAGACCGAAACCCGGAAACGAAGCTCACAAGAAGGAGGCTGAAAAAATCAATTTCAGCCTAGGTTCGGTCGATCGGTCGGTCGATCGAATGAAGTGAAGAATTGGCAGTAGCCAATTCGGTCGACCGATCAGTCGATCGAATGATGGCGAAAATTGGCAGTAGCCAATTCGGTCAATCGATCGGTCGACCGAATGTGGCAAAAAATTGGCAGTAGCCAATTCGATTCATCGAAGTGTGCCACAAAGCGGCAGTTTGCTTTCAATCGGTCGACCGGTCGACCGACGATCGATCAGCCATCGACCGGATGACGAAAACAGCTAGTTTTTCGCCCGTTGACGAGCCGTTTCTTGTGGAGGGTTATAAATACACACCCCAATCTTATTTCTAGCCTGCTAATGATGCTTCTAAGCCTCAAAGAGCCACTCATTGCATCTCTACAAGAATTCTTAAGCCATCTTTGCAAAGTGCCCTAGTTTTGATCTCCACTTGTTGATTTAGCCGTGTAGATTCATCTTCTCAAGGCATCAAGAGGACTAGAGAGTTTCTTTTGGAGCTAAGTACTTGTTGTTTGATTTATTGCTCCAATTGTTATTATATTTTCTTGTTTATTTCTTGGTAATTGAACTTGTGTAAACCTAGAGTGCTAGGTTGATTAAGTTGGTGGTTGCCTTGGTGTTAAGGCTTAAATCTACCATTGTAAACTTAGTTTACTAGGATTAGTTGAGTTGTCCCTTAGGTTGAGGTGGAAGAGTGCTCTCGGTAAGAAGGCGGAGACTTCCGGGTGTGGAAGTGTCTTAGGTTGAGAGCGAGACTCTTCGGGTCAAAGTCCTCATTGTAAGGGAAACAATATAATCTAGTAAAGCTAAGTTTAGAAATCCTAAGCGGGGTGCTTAAGTAGTGAAGTAGGCATTGGGGCCGAACCACTATAAGTCTTATTGTGTTAGCATTGCTATCTTTGTTTGTGTTTAACTATTTTATTATCGCTTCCGCATTTAATCAATAAATTATAATTTGCCTAAATAGTTCAAGAAACGATTAAAATCAAATTTAGGCAAAAAGAATTAGATAACACACTATTCACCCCCCCCCCCCCTCTAGTGTGGCCATTTCACCCAACATTTGGTATCATAGCGGATCGTAGATTGAGATTTCACCATCTCCTCTACATCGTCTCTCGATCCGAAAAATGGCACTAGAGTGTTTAGCGTCTTCACCTCCTAGGTTCGATGCCTCGAACTTTGGTCTTTGGAAATATAGGATGTACACATATTTAAAGACTAAAGGTTTTGGTGTCTTTAACATGTTAAGACTAGAATTCATTGAGCCTTAAGGTTGACATGCATGCTTGGAGTGAATTAGATAAGAAAATGTTTAAGTATAATGGAGATGTCATGAATTGTATTCTTTGCACCTTACCAAATGGCATTTTTGAAAAAATCATGCATTGCTCTACGGCTTTTGATTTATGGGCTAGTTTGAATGTTTTATACGATCATGCTAAAACCGAAGAAATTGGTACATTTAATGAAAGTAGTGATGACAATGGTCATTCATCTACCCCTAATCTTGGTTTTGATGCTCATAGCTCTTCTAGTCAAAGAAGTAGCTCCAAGAGCCGAAAAAGAAAGGTAATTTGTCATGCTTGCAAAGAAAAGGGACATGTGAAGAAAAATTGCCCAAGCATGAAAAACAAAGCAAGGAAGAGGTCAAGTGCTTCCACCTCCACCTCTCACTCACTTGAAGCACCATCTAGCCATGACTATGAAGCCACATCCAAACTTAGCCTCATGGATGCTAATGATGAGGTACACTCTCCTTCACCTAGTCATGATAATGCTAATTCTACTAGTTCTCATGACATGTCATATGATGAGTTAGTAGATGGGTGTAGAAAGATGTATGCCTTGCTTGTTAGAAAAGATAAGGAAAATAAGATGCTAAAGAAAGAAAATATGATGCTTAATTCTCATGTGCATGAATTAAAGCTAGAAAATGGGAAATTGAAATCTAGTTCATTTGATTTATGTCATGATAGATTGAAACTTGAGCTTAAGGACTTAAAGCTTGAAAATGAAAATTTAAAATTTGAGAATTCAAAAATCATAAGTGAGAACAATATTTTGAAATCACAACTATATGTCATGCACAAGTCAATTGAAGTTTTAAAAGATGAGATTTTGGTCTTCAATAAGGAAGTACATAATTTGAGAAACTCAACTTCCTTTAAGAAAATTGTAAAGAAAAATGTTTCTTTCAAAAGTGTCTATGTTCATCATAAATCTCATGCTATGCATTCTAATGAAAAACCTCATGCTATGCATTCTAATGCAAAATCTCATGCTAAGAAAAATGATAACAAAAAGTTTCATGGTCATTGTTTTTGTTGTGGTGTCTATGGGCATGCTATATATGATTGCGCATTTAAGATGAACCCAAGTAGCGTTAAAACACTTTGGGTAGCTAAGCCCTCTAACCCCCAAGGACCCAAAGCCATTTGGGTACCAAAAGTCTCATGCTCTTTTGTAGGGGGGGAGCAACCACACAAGGGTAAAGGAAATTGAAGAATTAAAGTTGACCATTGACTTCATCGAAGAATCCAACTTTGGTTGCAACTTCAAGCCATCATGATGTCATAGGTATGAAAATTGGCATCTAGGTATATTTAGTATCACCTCCTTTATATTACTTGTCATCTTAAAATTGGAGTTATGATACTAGTTAAATTTGAGTTGGTTTTGCCCGTTCATGATATAACTTTAAAAAATGATTTTTGTTTTTGATTTTCGGTCTCTTCGGAGACCTATGTAGCCTATAACGGGCTCATGCGACCTTGAGGTTCCAAATCGTAGGCTCATTGTGGTCTTTCGGTTTTCAATCAATAGGAAGGTTTGGAGATCTTTGTTGTAGGAAATTCGACACTAGAAGGGGGGGTTAAATAGTGTATGTCCCCTTTTAGATTTACTCAATTTTTCTTTTTACTTAATTTAACTTTAATCAAATGCAAATGTATCTTAACAATAGATGTGATCAAATGTCAAAAACAATAATGAGCAAATATCGAAAGCAATGCAGACAAGATGAATTATAGTGGTTCGGCCAACTACCTACTCCACTACCTTGGCTCCTCACCAAGGATTTCTAACCACTACTTTATAGAGTTTGTGTTTCCCTTTGAATACAATGAGGACGCTCTTCTCACTACTCTGAGAACCCCTCAAACCTATTCACCTAGGCAAAACACAATTCTACAAAGTTTCCCCTAAGTGTTTCCCTAGCACACCTAGCAGCTATTACAGATGGAAAACCAGTCTGAAATAAAACTTCAAATACAATGTAAAAGAGCTTAAGAATAGAAAGAAAAACCAAAGCTTTTTTCCCAAGCCATCACTCCTTCAACTTGTTAGATGATAGACTCGATTTGTAGCAGAGTTAAGGAAAGCAGACGCTTGAAGCAAATTTTGACAGAAATTTAGGGCGCAGCAAAACGATCACTTTGAAGGCTTTTAATCACTTGTATGATTGCTCAATAATTTTTCTAAGAATCTTTTAAGAGGGTAGGTGATGGGTATTTATAACCCCTCAGCTGAACGGGCGATTAAAAGGCTAGAAAACTAGCCATTACACCCGTTCTGTGGATTTTCTGCACTGTTCGGTCGACCAACGAGTCGACCGAATGAGTCGCGGCTTCCTCTATCCCAGATTCGGTCGACCGATGCAAGGAAGCAGAAGGCGTGACCAATGATTCCTAATTCGATCAATCGAATCGGTCGACTGTTGTAGAGAAGCCTAGACGCGACTTTGTGATCTGCCATCCGGTCGACAGATGAGCCTTCTGCTAGATTTTATCTTCGGTCGGTCGATCGACCGGTCGACCGACGCATCCTTCTACAATTTCTTCACCAATTTTGGTCGACCGACAGGTCGACCGAATGGCTACTGCCACTTTTTTGCAACATTTGGTCGATTGACCGGTCGATCGAATTGGCTGCTGCCAAAGATCTGCCTTGTTCGGTCGACTGAACTCAGGTTGAGGCTGATTTTTACATTGAATTTGTTACATGCCTTTTTGGGGTTTAGTTACCAAGTTTCAACTCGAATAACTTTACAATTTGGCTTCGGATAAAATCATCCTAGGGGTATATTACATGATTTCTACTTAATTTATACCCGAGCCTTTCTTTGACGTTCTTTTCTATCGTTTCTTGACGATCTTTCCTTTCGTTTCTCCGAATGAAGTTAGCATGCTTATCACAACCTCAACCTAAACTCCAAACTTCACACATAGATTAAATACATATTTGTTATCATTAAAATGAAGATGGAAGCTTAAGAGAGACCCTTAAGCCAACAATCTCCCCCTTTTTGATGATGACAAACATAACAAGGAATTTAAGAAAACGTATGCATATTTTTTGTGAGTTTGAGTTAAGGCATTCATGAGTTAAGGTATACAAGATATAAAACTCAACATATGCATACAAATGCTTATAACTCACCCTATGCTCCCTCTATCAAGGTGCATATCATTTTTGTAACTCCCCCTAACTATATGCATCGTGAAAACCAAGTGTGACCTTACTTTTTCTCCCCCTTTTGACATCAATCAAAAATGGTAAGAATTAAGGTACAATTAATGAGTTTCATTATAAAAACTAAGAAAGCCATAAAACCAAGTATCATCTATCACTATAATCCTTCCTATTAATGTAAGCCTATAGAAGGCAAGCATCAATAAGTCGCAAGCCTCACTATAAAGCATTACATAAGTGTGATGATACTTTTATAGAATGCAAGTTTTGAAACCCATATAAGTTTTGAAGAAGAACATTTTTAACTACTAGGAAAAGCACAAATTCATAATTGCATCCTAAAATTTGTAAAGCTTTCTTCAACCAAGGATTTTGTAAATATATCGGCAAGTTGTTTATCGGTGGATACAAATTCTATCGATATATTCCCCTTAGTTACATTATCCCTAAGAAAATGGTGCCTTAAGTCAATATGCTTAGTTCTAGAGTGTAAAATGGGATTCTTTGTTAAATTTATGGTACTAGTATTATCACAATGAATAGGTATGCAAGAATACTTAAGTCCATAGTCTAAAAGGGTTTATTTCATCCAAATGACTTGTGCACAACAACTAGCCGCAGCGATGTATTCCGCTTCGGTAGTTGAAAGTGCAACTGAGTTTTGTTTCTTTGAGAACCAAGAAACAAGACTCACTCCTAAGAATTGACAACACCCACTAGTGCTTTTTCTATCTACTTTACATCCGGCAAAATCAGCGTCCAAAAAACCGATTAAATCAAAAGATGTATGACATGGATACCATAGTCCTAAGTCAACTGTGCCTTTTAAATATCTCAATATGCATTTTACCACACTTAAATGAGATATTTTAGGGCAAGATTGAAACCTAGCACATACATAAACACCAAACATGATATCGGGTCTACTTACGGTTAAGTAAAGAAGACTACCAATCATACCTCGATATCGTTTTTCATCAACTTTAATGCCCTCTTCATCTTTGTCAAGCTTGATGGATGCGCTCATAGGTGTAGAAGCTATCTTGGCTTCATTCATCCCAAACCTTTTGATGAGCTCCTTTGTGTACTTGGCTTGATTGATGAAGATTATTTTGTTGGTTTGCTTGATTTGGAGGCTAAGCATGAAGGAGAGCTCTCCCATCATGCTCATCTCAAACTCATCTTGCATACATTTATCAAACCACTTACAAAGCATTTCATTAGTAGCACCAAAAATTATGACATCAACATAAATTTGAACTAATAATATATCATTTTCATGATGCTTAATGAAAAGTGAAACATCGGCTTTTCCAACATTAAAACCTTGTTCGATTAAAAAAATTAAAAGTCTTTCATACCAAGCCCTAGGTGCTTGTTTTAAACCATATAATGTCTTTTTAAGTTTGAAAACTCAAAACTTTCAAATCCGATGGGTTGTTCAACATAGACTTCTTTATTAATGAAACCATTTAAAAATGCACTTTTTACATCCATTTGAAAAAGTTTAAAACCCTTAAAGCTAGCATATGCCAAAAGCATTCTAATTGCTTCTAATCTAGCTATGGGAGCATAAGTTTCATTATAATCTATCCCTTCTTGTTGATTGTACCATTGTGCCACTAACTTAGCTTTATTTCTAATAACTAATCCTTCTTCATCTAGCTTATTTCTAAATACCCATTTAGTTTCAATTATAGTTTGTCTACTAGGTCTAGGCACTAAGTCCCATATATCATTTCTAGCAAATTGGTTGAGTTCTTCTTGCATAGCTAGTACTGAAAACTCATCTTCTATTGCTTCCTTAATGTTCTTAGGCTCTACTTGAGATACAAAAGCTACATATTGACAAATATTCTTGAGTTTAGAACGCGTTAGCACTCCCGTTGAAGATTCTCCAATGACTTGGTCCATTGGATGATCCTTTACCAACCGATATCCTTTACGGAGAGGTGGTAGAGCTTCTTCTTCATCATCTTCAACTTGAGATAGATTCGAGGATGGCGGTTTTTCATGTTGGGTTTCTTCATTATCTTCATCCTCCACTTCTTTATCATGAAGTGTGAGATCCTCAAGTTCCTCACCAACATTCATAATCTTCACATTTATAGAAGAATCATTAGTTTCATTAAACGTGACATGCATGGATTCAAGGTGTTCAGACGACTCTTCTGCTCGATGTGATGCTTTCAAGGCAATGGTCTTGCCATTGGAGGCATCTTCCTCCTGATATTGCTTCATGTGGGTCTCATCACTACTAGAAAAATGGGCATCAGCAACGGTTGATGCCGTTGTTGAGCCGTTGCTGAACATCATCAGCAATGGCTGGCGTCGTTGCAATGCAGCCATGGCAGAAAATCGCGTTGCTGGTAACTTAGCAACGGATTAGCAACGGTCGCTCGGGCCGTTGCTAAAAATATTATCAGCAATGGTTTTGCCATAGACGCGGAGCCGCTGCTGATAATATTAATAGCAACGGCCGGTGAGCCCGTAGCAACGCCGTTAGTAAAAGCTCGTTGCTAAGCCGTTGCTGTAGGTCATCAGCAATGACTTTCGATAAACTTTTAGCAACGGCTTTCCCACGGATGGCCATGGGAAAGCCGTTGCTGATGATGTGAACCTGGTAACGAAAAAATTTCAAATTTTAAATTTCCATTGATACATTATCTGATACATAACTCACACACCCATACACTCATACACACATTCATTCACACATCACAAATACACCAAGATATACATCAAAACAATTATATTTATATTGATAATTATCCACAATAGTATAAAAACTATTCAAATGCAAAATTAAAGTATCAATATCCAAACAAAATAAATTAAACAAGTCCAATATCTCAGTAACAAAGTCAATATAAAAAAAATCTCACGATGACGATAGAGGATGGCCTGGATCATATGGCGGGGTCTGGAGTGCTTGAGTGTACACCGGCATGGACTGACTCGAGGACGATGGATGAGATGATGCCGAAGAGATGCCTGCTTCGGGATGACCTGACATGTTGCATAGCAAAGCATGCATCTCCGCCATCATCTGACTCTGACGCGCAACCGTCTCCTCTAGAATCCTTATTCTGCTACTATGATCATAACTGGATCTGGAGGTGGACGGCCGCTCACCAGCGACCGGAGGGGTCGGTGCCCCAAGTGGCCCTAGTACGGCTCGCGCATGACCACTATCTGCAAAGCCATATACGCGGCCATGGTCCCAGCCACCTGCGGCCTCGACCCACGTTGCTGCATCAAAGTCCTCGGGGTGCCCCCGCGCTGCACCACCGTCTGGCTGTAGGTCTCCTACTCGAGTTTGATTTTTTGTTTAATATTTATCATAAAACTTAAATTATAAATATATAATGAATAATTTAAACAAATATATAGTTACCATAATGTATGCAGCGCGGTTGTCGATGTACTCCCCCGTCCCATGTGCTCGATGGTGAGTCCGCTCAAACACCGCCATCGGGGAGGGTCGCTGGACAGTCCCGTCATCCGACACCGTCGTCTACATTTACAAAACAAATACATTAATTAGTACACATAGAAATAAATAAAATATATAATTAAAATGTATACTTACCATACGGTTCGCGTGCACTGCAAATGCAACAGAGCCGCCGGTGTGACGCGCTGCTCCTCCCGACATGCGATTTCTAGCCGCATTCCGAGAAACCTCCTGCCATCGATCCGTCGACCATATTCCCACGAGCTGGTCCCATATATCCAGAGTAATCCAATCGGGGCCGTATCACCGAGTCTCCGCGATGTTAGTAGTCCCAGCTCGTGCCATCGCCTGGGACCAGGTCTGCCCCAGCTGCCCGTTGTACCTTGCCCGGGAAATAGCCTCCCAGGCAGCGTAAATGAAGGGCCTTTGGTGCTCAGCCCATGTATAGCGAGCCTACAGAATAATAATATCAGTACAAATATTAATCATCATGCATGTAAAAATAATAATAATACGTGCCTCAAACTCGCGCCATAACATGTCGACGTGCTCGCTAGGCACGTGAGACCACGTAGGCCATGCCCCATGCATGTATCGTCGAATAGTAGAAGAAATGCTCCTCGGCACTTCTTCTTGCTCGAACCTGCACAACAAAAATAAATTTTAATATTATATTATGATATAATGAATTTGTAATGATTCATAATTCATGATATATTACCGCTCTCCAATCACGCTAATAAATCTACGTGACTCTGTGGCTGGTGGAGGCTGCCACCTGTTCGGCCTGCGTGGCCGCCTGCGTCTGGATGTACTAGCCTCGGCAGTATCATCGGCATGAGGATCAGCAACAGGAGGATCAGCAGCATGAGTAAGTGTAGGAGTCTCACCGATCAGAGACTCTGAAGCTCTCCTGCGATGATAACCACGACCAGACATATCTATCGAATAGACATATAATCATATTATTGTATAAATAGTAGAGATATATTTAATAAAATATATACTTTACAATTACTCCTCATCATCTGAATAATAGTCTTCAAATTCTTCCTCTTCTTCCTCTTCTTCATCTTCTTCATCTCCAGCTTCCTCAATTTCATGATCGTCATCATCAACATATTCAACTTCTAATTGAATTGACGTTGTGTCTGCATCCTCGAGTATTATAATAATACGATCTACAGCAGGAGGATCATCTTCTTGATAGAAACCATCTGTCATATCAGGTATCAGCTCATTTTCTCCTACTATCAGATCAATTTTTCCTCTACCTTTTGTCTTACAGACTACACGCCAATCTGCTCTATCTTTATTTCGAGCCGGATACTTCGCGTAATATACTTGTTCGACTTGTGATGCCAATATAAAAGGCTCATTTGCTGCCAATTTAGATTTGTAATTAACCTCAATAAGTTTGTATTTTGGATGAACTTTCATGCCCCTTTCTGTTGTATCGAACCAATGACATCTAAATAGAATAACTGATTTCAAGCCGAAGTAGTGCAACTCTATCACTTCTTCCACCAGTCCATAAAAATCCATATCACATTCAACATAGGTTGTCCCTTTCACACAGACCCCAGCATTCATCGTCTTCTTTGTAAATGCATATTCAACTGTGTGAAATTTATACCCATTAACAAAATATCCGCTATAGCACGACACAAGTCTGGTCTTTTACAAAGTATTTTCATATCATGTCGGGCTTTGACATTATCTTTAGTTTTTCCGGAAATATCCATCAAAGTGGACGATTCCGGCGTGCGTCCAAAGTGGACGATTTCGGTGCGCTTCCGAAGTGGACAATTCCGGCGCGCGTCCGAAGTGGACGATTCCGGCACAATGTCAAAGTGGACAATTCCGAAATTAATCTAAACCCTAAAAATTAATCTAACAAATTAAATAATTAATCTAAATAATTAATTAACATATAAATAAAAAAATAAAAAATAATTAATCTACTCTTTCCGGCGCTGGAATCCGGTGGACTCCGGCGCCGGCGTACAGTGTCCGGACACTGTACAAGATCCGGCGGTGGCCATCGGTCGACCGCCGTCGGCCAAAACCCTAAAAATAGGGTTTCGGTCGGATTTCCCACTGGCCGCAACGGGAAGAGACGGTCGGGTGGCGATGAATACCTAAAATCAGCGGTCGAGGACGGACGGCAGCGTTGGCAGCGGCGGCGAGAGGTGAGAGGAGGAGGCGGCGACGGCAGCAGCGGGAGGAAGAAGGGTCGGGAGCAATCTGCGACCTATATAAACTTATCAGCAATGGCTCACTCGCCCGTTAGAAAGTCGTTGCTAATAAGTTATCATCAGCAACGGCTCACTTGTCCGTTAGAAAGCCGTTGCTGATAATTAAAATCATCAGCAACGGCTCGCATGTCCGTTAGAAAGCCGTTGCAGATACAATATATCTGCAACGGCTTGAGCGGCCGTTGCTGATAGCCGTTGCTGAAGACTCAATTTCTAGTAGTGCATGTGTCATGAGAGACCCAATGGGCTCGGTGATCTTCAAGGTACTCAAGTTCTTAGCTTCCATGATTGTTGTAACCTTGGGCTCCCAAGATTTTGGAAGGGATCGAAGGAGCTTCCTTACCTTCTCCTCTTCCCTTATTTTTCTGCCAAGGTTAGTTAAGTCATTTGTAATATTTTGAAATCTAGCATGCATGGCATCAATGGATTCATGTGATAGAATTTTAAACATTTCATAGTCATGCATGAGTAGATTTATTTTGGATTCCTTTTATTGTGAACTCCCTTCATGTGTAGTCTCTAGGACCTTCCATAATTCATATGCGGACTTACAGCTAGAAATCCTATTGAATTCATTAATTGATAGGCCGCAATATAATGCATTGACGGCCTTTATTTTTGCATTGAAGAGTCTAATCTCTTCTTGGTCCCATTTATCCATATCCTTATCGGGTTGCTTATACTCTACTAAAATCATCCTCCATACATCAATGCCTAGAGATTGTAGGAAGCCATTCATGCGGATCTTCCAGTAGGCATAGTTGTTTCCATCGAATAGTGGTGGAGTATGGGTAGAGAACCCTTGAGCTAATTGGATTTCACTAGTCTTAATTTGTAGAGAAGATGGTTAAATCTTGACCTACGACCAAGCTCTGATACCAAGTGTTGTAGGAAATCCGACACTAGAAGGGGGGTTGAATAGTGTTTGTCCCCTTTTAGATTTACTCAATTTTTCTTTTTACTCAATTTAACTTTAATCAAATGCAAATGTATCTTAACAATAGATGTGATCAAATGTCAAGAACAATAATGAGCAAATATCGAAAGTAATGCAGACAAGATGAATTATAGTGGTTCGGCCAACTGCCTACTTTACTACCTTGGCTCCTCACCAAGGATTTTTAACCACTACTTTATAGAGTTTGTATTTCCCTTTGAATACAATGAGGACACTCTTCTCACCACTCTGAGAACCCCTCAAACATATTCACCTAGGCAAAACACAATTCTACAAAGTTTCCCCTAAGTGTTTCCTTAGCACACCTAGCAGCTATTACAAATGAAAAACCAGTCTAAAATAAAACTTCAAATACAATGTAAAAGAGCTTAAGAATAGAAATAAAAACCAAAGCTCTTTTCCCAAGCCTTCACTCCTTCAACTTGTCAGATGATAGACTCGAGTTGTAGCAGAGTTGAAGAAAGCAGGCGCTTGAAGCGAATTTTGACAGAAATTTAGGGCGTAACAAAATGATCACTTTGAAGGCTTTTAATCGCTTGTATGATTGCTCAATAATTTTCCTAAGAAGCTTTTAAGAAGGTAGCTGAGGGGTATTTATAACCCCTCAGCTGAATGAGCGGTTAAACGGCTAGAAAACTAGTCGTTACACCCGTTCTGTGGATTTTCTGCACTGTTCGGTCGATCGACGGGTCGACCGAATGAGTCGCGGTTTCCTCTATCCCAGATCCGGTCGACCGATGAAGGGAAGCAGAAGGCGCGACCAGCGATTCCTAATTCGGTCGACCGAAATGGTCGACCATTGTAGAGAAACCTAGACGCGGCTTTGTGATATGTCATCCGATCGACCGATCGGTCGATCGATGAGCCTTCTTCCAGATTTTGTCTTCGGTCAGTCGACCGAATGGCTACTGCCACTTTTTTGCAACATTCGGTTGATCGACCGGCGACCGAATTGACTACTGACAAAGATCTGCCTTGTTCGGTTGACCGAACTCAGGCTGAGGCTAATTTTTACATTGAATTTGTTACATGCCTTTTTGGGGTTTAGTTACCAAGTTTCAACTTGGATAACATTACAATTTTGCGTGGGATAAAATCATCCTAGGGGTATATTACATGATTTCTACTTAATTTATACCCGAGCCTTTCTTTGACGTTCTTTTCTATCGTTTCTTGACGATCTTTCCTTTCATTTCTCTGAATGAAGTTAGCATGCTTATCATAACCTCAACCTGAACTCCAAACTTCACACATAGATTAAATACATGTTTGTTATCATCAAAATAAAGATGGAAGCTTAAGAGAGACCCTTAAGCCAACAATCTTATCTTTCAAATATTTCATATTTTGAGATCTCTCGATTCGTTTCGAATTCACGATAATTTATTTTGAAACGGATTTCAAACTATTTAGCAAAGTAAATTTTGAAATCGATACTTGATTCCCTCTTTGCTATCTAGTACGATAAATTGTTAGTAGTCACATTTCCATTATATTACTAATGAATATTGCTTGCAAGTTATCAAAAATGTGATGGAAGGCTAGTAGATTGAATTTGAAAAGAAAATGAAAAGTTTGAGAAAATTTCCAAGAATGAGGTATGAGTTCATTTTTGCAAAAATATTAATATAATAATTGAATATTCATGTTTAATGATGTCTCTATACTCATGATTGATGTTGCATGATAAATCTATAAAATTTCATGAGTAGGTAAAATTTTGATAACTTAGGCAATTTCATGATATCTTGATGAATGAAACTTGCTCTAGGTTGGAATTCTTTATTAGAGACCTCACTTTGAGTAAATACTTGGTAAACATGTTTAGATACACATATCACATGATTCTAGATTTTTAAACTTGAAAATTCATGTCTAGATGAACAAAGTGATAACTAGTTCACTTTAGAGGACTTAAGCTTGGAAAAGTTTGACCCATGTCAACAAATCGACTTGGACACTTTATTTTAAGTCCAAACTTCATAAACATGTTTAGGAATATGTATAACATGTTTCCATACATTTAAAGTAAAAAATTCATATAGATATGGATAAAATGATATAGAGGTCATTTCATGATAACCTCTTTTGAATCAAGTTGACCCAAGTCAACAAATTGACTTAAAGATCTCGTTTTTAATCCATATTTGAGGAACATGTTTAGATTTACTCATGTTAGGTGTCCATAGGTTTAAGTTTGAAAAACCATGAGTAAATGATAAGATTGACACTTAACAAGTTTCATGATAACTAGCTTAGTTTTGAATGAAACCATGCTAAGTTGATATCTTGACTTAAGGACATAAGTTTCATTTCAAACTTGACATACACTTTTTATATGACCATTATGTGGTGTTATAAAAGTTTGAATGAAAACTGAACATTTTTTGAAAATAACTGAAAATTACGGAAATGTCATTGAAAATTGAGCATTTTCAGTTATTTTTATAAAAATGTAAAAAAAATCATTTTTAGATAATTCTTGAAATTAAACTTTCACTGAAAAATCTAGTTTGTTGTGTAAAAATTTCAAAAAATTTCATCAAGAATCTGATTTATAATGGAATTTTGAAGTTGGATTTCGGAAACACAAAGTATCACTTACTTGAAATACTCATTTTTCCGATACTTTAATTTTTCTTCAAAAAATTCAAATGAAAACTCATGTACACCATTTTGATTCCATTTCTAATATCATTCACACCATTGCTTGAGCAAAATCATTTCTAGGAATGATTTTGATAACTTGAATGATAGCTAGAAATATCCATTTTTTCATTGAAATCAATATATGATGAAAAATGAACTTAGACAATTTATTTTGAGCTCAAACTTGACACACGCATCTTAAATGATCATTCAGTGATGTCTGAAAAGTTTGAAGAAAAATTGACAACTTTTGAAAAGTACTTGAAATTTACGAAAATGCCCCTGGAATTTCAGGAATTTTATGAATTTATATGAAACTGATTTTTGATTGATTCTTGAACCTATAGATTTCTTGAAAAATATAGTTTGTCCCGTTAAAGTTTCAAAACTTTTCGTCAAGAATATGATTTTATATGGATTTAAAAGTTTGATTTTTGTAAACTTGAAGTATACTTTGACCTAAGTCAACAAAGTGACTTAGAAACCTCATTTTCAGCACAAACATGACTCATATACTTAGATTCACTCATGTTAGATATCTATGTGCCTAAGTTTGAGAAAACATGAGTAGATAGCAAAATTTGATACTTAGCCATTTTCATATTTTCATGCTTATTTCGAATGAAACCATGCTAAGTTAAAATTTTGATCCAATGACATTACTTTCACTTCAAACTTGATATACAGGCTTTAAATGACCATATCTTGGTATTTTGAAAGTTTGAATGAAATCTTAAAAAAAATATTATGAAAAAGATATGATATTCAAGAAAATATCCATACTTGAGTACATACATGATTCCTAGTTTTGGATTTCAATTATCTTTTAAAGATATCATGTATTACTTAGTCTCTCATTCGATATGTTGATTTCGTCCCTTGGGTTGGTTGACTTCATTTTCATGAAAACTAGTTTTCAAGTCCCAACTTTGATCAAAAGTTGACTTTTCTCGTCCTTTTTTATTGATGTCAAAAGGGGGAGAAAAATATAGGTAAAGGGGAAAAAAAAATAGGAAAACTATGCATATAGATAGGGAGAGTTCTATTACATAGATATGCATGTTGATAGGGGGAGAAATCCCTTTGTTGATATCCTTTGTGCTTTAAATGATATATTTTCTTAAGGATGTTTGTCATCATCAAAAAGTGGGGGATTGTTGTCCTAAGGTTTTCTACCTTGGTCTTAATCTCGATTTTGATGATAACAAATATGGAACTAATGTTTCATTAAGAAATATTTTTAGGTTCCATATCGGTTAGCACTCAATGTCCTCGATCAAAAATATCGAAAGAAATCAAAAAATCGGAAGGACATGGGTCGACGCGTTCAGGTTCATCGCGGAAATTTATCGACGTTTGACGTGTGCACCAAAGACGTCTTGGACAAGTCTAAAGAACACATGGATAGCTCTCCAAGTTGACGCACGTTGAAGACCGAAACCCGGAAACGAAGCGCGCAAGAAGAAGGCTGAAAAAATCAATTTCAGCCTAGGTTCGGTCGACTGGTCGATCGACCAAATGAAGTGAAGAATTGGCAGTAGCCAATTCGGTCGACCGAAGTGTGCTAGAAAGCGGCAGTTTGCTTTCGGTCGATCGATCGGCCATCGACCGGATGGCGGAAACGACTAGTTTTTCGCCCGTTGACGAGCCATTTCTTATGGGGGGTTATAAATACCCATCTCAATCTTATTTCTAGCTTGCTAATGATGCTTCTAAGCCTCAAAGAGCCACTCATTGCATCGCTACAAGAATTCTTGAGCCATCTTCGCAAAGTTCCCTAGTTTTGATCTCCACTTGTTGATTTAGCCGTGAAGCTTCATAGATTCATCTTCTCAAGACATCAAGAGGACTAGGGAGTTTCTTTTGGAGCTAAGTATTTGTTGTTTGATTTATTGCTCCAATTGTTATTGTATTTTCTTATTTATTTCTTTGTAATTGAACTTGTGTAAACCTAGAGTGCTTGGTTGATTGAGTTGGTGGTTGCCTTGGTGTTAAGGCTTAAATCCACCATTGTAAACTTAGTTTACTATGATTAGTTGAGTTGTCCCTTAGTTTGAGGTGGAAGAGTGCTCTCGGTAAGAAGGCGGAGACTTCCGGGTGTGGAAGTGCCTTAAGTTGAGAGCGAGACTCTTTGGGTCAAAGTCCTCGTTGTAAGGGAAACGATATAATCTAGTAAAACTAAGTTTGGAAATCCTAAGCGGGGTGCTTAGGTAGTGGAGTAGGCATTGGGGCCGAACCACTATAAATCTCATTGTGTTAGCATTGCTATCTTTGTTTGTGTTTAACTATTTTATTATCGCTTCCGCATTTAATCGATAAATTGTAATTTGCCTAATTAGTTCAAGAAACGATTAAAATCGAATTTACACCCAACACTCTTGTACTAGGCAAAGCATGAGGAGCATCTATAGATGGTAGGTAGGATCAATTGTATGTCAAGTTTAGCAAATGTGCTTTCTAGTTGAATGAAGTTAGTTTCCTTAGTCATATGATCTCTGGTGTTGGCATTTCAATTTTCAATAGTTTCCAAAAAGATCCAAATAAACTAGTAGGGACGTAGAACAGTTCATGAGATCTAGAGTTTTCTTGGACTAACAAACGGTTACAAATGATTTATAGAGGTTTTTTCAAGAATTGCTGTACTTGTTACTCGATTGATGAGAAAATGGGTAAAATTTATTTGAGATAACCACTATGAGACGAGCTTTCAAGAGCTCAAGAGGAGGCTCACTAGTTCATATATTAGTGATCCCTTCTAGAGGTGAAGAATTTGTGTTCTATATTGTTGCTTCCATTTAGGGACTTGGAGGTGTACTAATGCAACGAGATATGATGGTTGCTTACGCTTCTCGTCAGTTGAAGGAGAAGAAGAATAATTACCCGGTGGATGACTTAATGTTGATAGCAATTATTTTTGCCTTGAAGATTTGGTGGCATTACTTGTATAGGGTGATTTCTTCATTCATTATCACCCTACCAAGGTAAATGAAATGGCAAATGCCTTAAGCAAGAAATTAATAGGGTCGTTGGCACATCTCATAATTGCAAAATCTGAGTTGATTAGTCAATTATCAGAGTTGAGCTTGGATTTAGTGGGTTCGACATGAGGTGGGGTGTTAACACAATTGATTATTCAGTCACAAAACATCAAGTTGATCCGAGAAAGTCGGGCTGGAGATCGACACTATTAGGCATTAGTCAAGGAGATAAAAGCAAGGTTGGGACAAGATCGATTTCTCTAGAGATATTGATGGGACAATTAGATTTAGAGGCAAGCTTTATGTTCCAAAGAAGCATTCCATAAGGAGGAGCTTTTAGCTGAGGCACATAGGTCACGCTTTTTCATGCATCCTAGGAGTTCAATGATGTGTCAAGATTTGAGACAGTCCTATTGGTGATAAGGAATGAAGAGGGATGTGGCTAATTTTATAGGCAGATGATTAGTCTATCAACAGATTGAGGTCGAGCATCAGCAACCTATGGGGAAGCTACTGAATCTATCCATTCCATTAGTGGAAGTGGGAGCATATCACGATGGACTTCATGATTGGGCTTCTAAGGACACAGAAAGGGCACGACTTGAGTTGGGTAATTGTGGATAGATTGACCAAGTCGGCACACTTCTTATTGATAGAACGGACTTTTACTCTTAGCATATTGACACATTTGTATTTATGAGAGATAGCTCACTGGGCTTCTAAGGATCCACGATTTACTTCATACTTTTGGGAGACTCTACAGCAGGGCTTTGGATATACATCTTAAGTTTAGTACAACTTTCCATCCTCAAATTTGATACTTAGTCAAAGCGTATGATTCAAGCTCTTGAGGATCTTTTATGGGCATGTGTGCTAGACTTTGGTGATAGGAGGATCATTTAAATATAATTGAATTCACCTACAATAACAGTTATCACTCAGCAACCCAAATGACACCATTTGAGGCTTTTTATGGATTGAAGTATAGATCATTTGTGCGTTAGGACGAGAGTAGAGAGATAATTGTTGGAACTAGATGCTTTATAGTGAGACATTGAGCTGGTTTGAATGATTAGATAGAGATTGCTTATAGTTCAAAGTAAGAGTTGTGTTTGATAGGAAGAAGAGAGAATTACAGTTCAAAGTTGGGGATCACGTGTTTCTCAGAGTGTCCCCTACCAAGGGTGTGATGCAGTCTGGCAAGTAGGTGAAGCTTGTGCCGCATTGCAATGGTCCTTTTGAGATTTTGGATAGAATTGGAGATGTGGCATATCGGTTAGCATTGTCACCTTTGGCGGGGATGCACACAACCCTCCTTGTATCTATGTTGCAGAAGTATATGGCAGATCCTTCATACTTTTTGGAGGAGCATACCATTGAGCTTCAGTCAGATTCTAGATAGCAAGGAACATCTACTTTGCAACAAGGTGGTATTTCTCATTAAAGTCGGATGGCAACATAATTCAAATCAAGTGGCAATTTGGGAATCAGAAGAAGATGGCAATTTGGGAATGAGAAGATGTTTGAACTCATTTTTCTCATCTCTTTAAGATAGGTACATGGATTTTGGGGGCCAAATTCTTTCTAGGTGGGAGGATGTTATATTCTAATTTTCAAACTTTGAGGATTTTATTTGCAAAATCCCATTTCATGTTTGTTCTACCGTCTTCTACTTGGAGTAGAAGGAACCAATAGTTATGAGAGTTGGCTTCTTTGCACGTGCAAGAGGGGTTAGCAAGAGCGAAAGGGAGTTGATGTTACATGTGGTTGTGCGCTGTTGACGTCCTCGGAGCGGGGTCGTCGAGTAAGGATTCTTCTTCTCATTTTCTTTTCATTGTCTTCCTTGACGTAGTTATTGGCTTGGTGGAATGGGAGTAGAGGAGCTCGAACATAGTTATCGGCTCGGTTGAATTGGGGGCAAAGGAGCTCGGACCGTGCGAAGGTAGTGAGTTAGGGAGGTGAAATGTGGCCTCCTGACCGTGTTGGGTGAATAAGTAAAGCGAGGTTTGGCATGGCCGGCCCTACTTGGATGAAATTGGGATGGCAGGTCACGTGCAACCGGGGTGGCTGCACACAACAACGTGCTTCCTCAGCCACCTAGCGGCCAATCGAGGGATCGACTAGCTAGGGTCGGAGCGGGAAGATGAGGGTGTTGACGTGTTAGCCTCACTGGGAAGGGGCGTTGATGGCCAAAGGGCCAATTGACGAAGGGTTTGGTATGGTGAAGGGCGGAGACAAGAGGAGGAGCATGGATTGGAATAAAATAATTAGTTTTTAGAATTTTATAAATATTTAATAATTCTATAAGCTGATATAGGTTAAATAGCTTTTTTTTATATGTTTTACAAGTATATTTCTTGAACCGCTTAGAAATGACTTAAATATATAAATATATAAGCTTAACTTATGAGTATTTAAGTATAAATTATTCAATTGAAATTATATGCATATTATTAAATAAGTGATATGGATATTAGAAAAAAAATTATTTGGATGACTTACAATCATCATCGGTTGGAGTTGGAGTGAATACCAAAATTGTAAGATTTGTGTCTCAGACACAATGACAATGTCAATTTTTTTATAAGAGGTCATTTGATGTGAATTTTATATTTTTTTAGTATTATGTAGTAACTAGAGTTATTAATTTAATTATTAAATTATTCAATAAAATTTAATTAAATCAAATTAGAGTTTAGAGCTTGCAGATCGATTCAATAATAGTCCATGGGTTATTATTGAGTGAAAATGGCATATTTACTCTTTTGCTTCTTCTCTTCTGGTTATTAATGCTTTTAAATTCCTTTGAATTCGTATTACATATTATTATTATTGGATATTTTATATAATATAGTCACATTATTAGTTAATGTTATCCTAATTGATTGCATGAGTTGATTGACTAATTGTGATTTTACTATCGATTATGGTTGCATGATACGATGAACTAATGTTGTTGTTGATGACATTATCTAGCTTTAGTAGGTGCACATCTAGTTAGGATGATGCACGAATCGATTAAGGCTTCAGCCTGTGCACATTATTAGTGGACCCGTCAAGCACCTAGTAGAAAAATAGTTCAATTTAGGGGGGAGGGGGGGTAGAAATAGGAGGAGATGTAGCGAGTGAGGAATTAAATTATGACCTCTTCATCAAGGTCTGGACCAAGGAAGCGGGGACTCTCTATGTCTAAACCACATAGAGCTAGCTCTTAGAATATCGCCCAAAAAAAGAAACTAAAGAAAAGACAAAGAAATTAGGGGGAACGTGTGAATAAGCCCACATTAGTTTTATCGGGGCTATAGAGTTATTGAAGATGCTAGAGATCAAGTTTAACGAGATAGAGAGAGAAAGAGATGAGAGAAGCACAAATGGGTTACTAGTGAGAAGAGAGAAGAACAAAAACCGATATAAATAGGAGGACATGTAGCGAGGGAGAAGCACAAAAGTGGAAATTGAAACAAAAAACAACTAATTATGATTTCCACTTTTCCTAAAAAATTTGAAAGTTGTTTTTACTTTTTTCACTATAAATAGGAGGACATGTAGCGAGGGATGAATTAAATTATGATCTCTTCATCAAGGTCTGGACTAAGGAAGCATGGATTCTCGATCTATATCTAAACCACTGAGAGCTAGGTTTCAAAATGTCGCCCAAAAAAGAAACTAATAAAAGAAAAAGGAATGAGGGAGGAACGTGTGAATAAGCCCCTTATTAGTTTCATCGGAGCTTATGGAGTTATTGAAGATGCTAGAGAGAGAGAGAGAAGCACAAATGGGTTACTAGTGACAAGAGAGAAGAACAAGAAGAACCAATATATTTCTGAGATGACATGATTTGGATTTTCATTTAATTATCAAATTGACACGGTCATTGTAATTGAGTATAGAAACTCTAAAAAATAACTAATTATGATTTCCATTTTTACTGGAAATTTTGAAAGTTGTTTTTAGTTTTTTCACTTTTCATTTTCACTAGAAATGCCAGCCAAACATGTTTCCAAATTCGAACCAATTGTTTTAGGCCTCTATGGTTATCAAAATCTATTTTCGTAGTTTCGGTTTCTCTCAAACCAAAATTACTTATGAAAACGTATTTGATTCAGTATTTTCATATCGAAACCAGAACTGAATCAAATCTATTTTTTAAAAATAATTTACTTTTCTTAAAGTCAATCTATTTATAATTTAATCAAAACTAATTTTAGATCATTTAGCTTTATTATATAAAAACTTATAATTTTTATTAATTGGAGTTATATCTAATTGAAAAAACATAATCTTAGATTACCAATAATCTAATTAAATCTTACCAATATTTTATAGCCATATTAGCAAAACCTAATTTTATAAATTAACTAAAATTATATAATTATTTTATTAACCTACACAGCTTTCGTTTTTGGCTTTATAATAGGTTAATTATAAAATAAAGTTAATAATTACATTGAGAAACTAATAATATTGGTCACTAGCTATTCAATTTTTGAATGACTCAATTTCAACTTCTTTTAAAAATGGATACGAAAATATATTTTTTTATTTTTAGTGAACTTATTTGAGGTACTTGTAGTCCAACTTACCGTGATGGATAGTGCTTCCTATGTAATACTCTAATTTACTCCCACATCGAGAGTATATTAGATGTTGTGTTGATTTATAAAATTTTATGGGTCTGCTACCATCAACTTCTGCTTAAGCATTTAAATTAGGTCAATAATTTGAGTGTATGAAGTTGATGGACCAGTAATCTCATCGAGCGGGTCATAATAAATTGTATCAGAGCAAGACTAAATCTTAGGCATTATGAGAGTGACTCACATGCTGCTGACTTGGGTGTGATTTTAGCTGTGTTAGACTTGAGTAGCATCTTGATAAGGACGTCAAGACATAAGTGGTGGATATTGTAATACTTCGATTTAGTCTCAAATTGGAGGTATGCTAGATGTTCTGTTGGTTTATAAATCTTGATGGGTGTGCTACCATCAACTTATGCTTAAGTATTTAAATTAGGTCCATAGTTTGGGCATATGAAGTTGATGAGGTCAGTTATCTCATCGAGCAGGTCGTAACCTCCTCTTAATTTTATTAGTATACGATTTTCTTCTACAATCATATTAAGTTTCATAAATTGTTTATGTGATAAACTAATTTACTATGTTTCAATATTACCGTTGGAATTTCTAATGAAAATTAATATTATTTTTTATAACTAAATAAATTTTTACTAGTTTTAATTAACGAAAATTGATATTATTTTAACTAAAAATGAGGAACCAAAATTAGGTTTTTAAAATTAATTTTTTATTTTCACTAAAACTAAATCAAAAAAATAATTTTCGCTAATCAATAGCACCGAAAACTCTCTCAATTTTCCCCAACCAAATAGGGGTTATAAATTTAATTTTCTCTCCTTTAATAAAAACTTTGAATCAGATATTGCTTTTTCCTCTCCCTTTCTCTAATCTCATGGCTCTTCATCCATCTGAACATAACCTGGGAGGGATTTGAAGGAGATTGTAAGAGAGAGAAAAATGCTTCCTTTTTTGGGAGAGCAAGAGGTTATATTTTATTTATATGGAACATGTTGTCATTTAACTAATTAATTAGTTTTAATATTAAAATGATCAAATTATGATATGTTATATTTGTTATATAACTAAGGGTGTTTTTTTATAATTAATTAGTCCTTTAATTTGGAGGTTTCTGGAAATTATGGTTGGGAGAAGATAGAAGAAAGTATATTTTATATTTAAACTTCTAAATAAGAAATTAGTTTCTCCTTTTTCTCTTCCCCTCCTTGAGTCCTTTCCTAACCCTCCATACAACCCAAAAGCTCATTGAATTTGTGCATCAATTTTCAATGCCCAATCTCGGCAACTATTGTTGGTTTAAGGTTTTCAACCTTGGTCTTAATCTCGGTTTTGATGATAATAAATATGAAACTAATGTTTCTTTGAGAAATCTTTCAGGTTCTATATCGATTAGCGTATGACATCCGGAGAAATCGAGAAATCGGAAAGACGTTGGTCGACGCGCTCGAATCATTCGGGAAGTTTGAGTCTTGGTTTAGGGTGTCTAATTTATATTGTAAATCCTCTTTATGATGCATAAGAACCCAAAATCATCCCCGAATCCCAAAACATAAAAATCTAGAAACCGCCCTGAAACTCACTAAACTTAGGGAGCTCCTTGGAGGGCTATATGACCTAGATAATTTCTAGTCATAAAAAATGGCGATAATTGTTCCTTAGGTTAAGATTAGATAACGAGGTATTTTTTAGAAATTTTTGGAAGCCTTTAGCCTACCTATATACTTGACTCGAAAAGTTAGGAAATTTCCGTTTTCGGAAAATTTGTACTAGACCCCAAAAACTAGATTTTGATTCTTAAAGATTTTGATTTTTTAAATATTTTTATTGAATCCAAATGGGGAATAATCCTTATATAACATTTATGTTTTAAAATTATTAACTTAAAGTTAATAAATGTTATATAAGTAGACTTTGCGAAGATGGAACCCAAATGAGTAAAAAAATCAAGCAAAGAAAATTGCCCTACCCAGGTTCGGTCGACCGACTGGTCGACCGACCGAAGGAGAAGGCAGTTCGGTCGACCGAATGATGCTAAAAATTGGCAGTAGCTCGAGCGGTCGACCGATCGATTGATCGGATTGAAAATCGCAGGTTGCGCCTATGGCTTCACTACATCGGTCGACCGATTCGATCGATCGGATCTGGGATTGATGAGTCCACGACTCATTCAATCGACCCGTCGGTCGACCGAACAGCCCGATTAAGTCACAGAAAGGGTAGCGATCGCAGGCGGCTGATCGGTCGGTCGATCGACGATTGATCGACATGCGATCGAACGACGGAAACGGCTAGTTTTTCGCCCGTTGACGCACCGTTTCTTATAGGGGTTATAAATACCCAAGCCTAAGCCTTCCTTAATAACTTTTGATCACTCTAAAAACTTCATTGAGCTATTCTTGATCATTCTAAAGCTTTTCTTGCGCCATCTTTTTGACAACCCTTTCCATGATACACACCTTGATTCAGCCTACAAGATTTATCGATTCGTCATCTCAAGGCATCAAAAGGAACTAGGACTCGTGTTTGGAGCTAAGTATTTGTTCTAGTATTTATTTGCTCTACTACTTGTATATTTTTGTGATTTTTTTCATTGTATTAAAGCTTGTAAGAAGACCTAGTATTAGGTCTTGTGTGTAAGTGGTATCCTTGGTGTATAAGGCATAAAGCCACTTGTGTAAATATAGTTTACTAGGATTAGTTGAGTTGTCCCTTAGGTTGATGTGGAAAAGTGCTCTCGGTAAGAAGGCGGAGACTTCCGGGTGTGGAAGTGCCTTAGGTCGAGAGTGAGACTCTTCGAGTCAAAGTCTTCTGTGTAAGAGAAACATCGTTAATCTAGTAGAACTAAGTTTGGAAATCCTAAGCGGGGTGCTTAGGTAGTAGAGTAGGCATTAGGGCCGAACCACTATAAATTCTTGTGTTTGCATTGATATTTTGTTTATGTCTAATTGTTTTATTATTGCTTCCGCATTTAGTCACTCAACTTGTAATTTACCTAAGTAATCAAAGAAACGATTAAAATCGGATTTAGGCTAATAAGAATTAGTAAATACACTATTCACCTCCCCCCTCTAGTGTGGTCATTTCATCCAACAACTACTAGCGTAGTATTAGAAAATTTGGGATAATTTCTTACAAAATCTACAAAACTCGAACCCGACAAGAGAAATAAAAAATCAAATCTGATAATAATAATGCAGGAAAAATAAAAGAGGCAGGGAGAGTTAACGTGGTTCGGACTCAGCGGGGTGCTCATCCTACGTCCACAGGGAGAAGATGAGACTACTTTATTAATTCAAAAAAATAGGTACAATAGGAGTGACAATAAATTAAATCTCATTCAGAATATAGCAAACCGTCTGAAATAAATAGAACCTGGAACCGGTATGGAGTAAAGGCACTGTCTCTGCAAAATTTATCTTGAAATTGAACTTCTTATGTCGGAACCTAAGAATATGCACTCCTTGAAAAAGGGTGGTAGTAACACTCCTAAATTTTTAGATCTCTAAAACTCTCACATGTGGGGATGATTTGGAACTAGACCCCTTTTATAATGCATAGAGAAGCGTTATCTCAAAAAAATTGGACCAAGATATGAGACATAAATTTCTCTAAGGAGTCCGATTAAATCACAAGTTGCGACAAATCAATTTGAACAATTAATTCAAGATTTCACTGAGAAATTGTCAGGAGTAAAGTACTCATAAATTTACAATTGCGTGCAAGCCAAACTTTCATCTTTATCCTCTTGAGTCTTGACCGATCAACTGCATCTTGATATATATAAAATATAAATAGTACATTGTAAAGGAATGATTCGATTTTTATCATGCCATTCAAGAAGCTTCAAACATTAACAATTGATGTGCACGCTGCACGTGGCACTCCATGTGCATGTGCTGCCACCAATTTGATGTGCATGGCGCGTGGGCTCCATGTGCCACCAATTGGGGTGGGCTCGGCCCTCTTGCCTAGCTCCCTTGGGCTGGGCTGAGCCCAATGATTTAGCAATCTTTTTCTTTGATTCAACATTAGTTCAACTAGGACCGTTCATGGGTACGGGTCGACCCAATGAACCCGATTATCCGACCCAACCCAATTAGTTTGGGTTGGGTTGGGTTGGGTAATCGGGTCAGTTCGGGTCAAACCCGATTTCAATTGGGTCGGGTATCGGGTTTTATATTTTGAAACCCGATTACCCGATACCCGACCTGATTACTCGATACCCGACCTGATTACCTGATACCCGACCCGATTACCCGATTAAAAATAATATAAAATTATTTTAAAAAATATTTTAATTACATATTACTTACTTTATATTTATTTACTTTATTAGTTACCCCAAATCGGCAAATCCAATCCCGATTCCCCAGCCCTAACTTTTTTTCTCTCGACCTTCTCCCCTCGCTTCCTTCCCCGATTGTGAATCGCAATGGACAGCCGGCTGTGTGTGAGTCGGGACTCGCGGTGGACTCGGAAGGGGCTGCAACCACCGGCGACCGTGGACTCCTTCTGACCTACAGGCAGGCGGCGGCCTTCCCTTCGCGTGAACAACCCTAGCGGCGGCCTTCCAGTCTACAGCGAGTCCACGTCTCCATTCTTCTCGCCGAGCCTGTATCAGTGTGCAACCTTCTCCATTGTCCTCACCTAGTCGCCAAGCAGCCTTCTCCGTTGTCCTCACCTAGTCGCCGAGCAACCTGTCGCCGATTCCTCTGTTCGCACTTCACATGTAATTTTAAAGCTTCACAATAGGATAAAACTAATGCAATCTTAATATCTTATTGCTCGTGTGCAGCCTTCTCCATTGTCCTCAGTCCTCACCTAGTCGCCGAGCAGCCCTCTCTATTGTTCTCACCTAGTCGCCCGAGTAGTAGGTTCCTTGTTCACAGGTATACACTATTACAGTATTACTACTGAATCCTTTGAGTTTTAATTCATTAGGGTTTTAGTTCAGTTTCAATTCACAATTTTTTTTTCTGTAAATTGTGTTGGTGAAACTGCTACTATAGAGCAATGTGAATTGAAGTGTTAGCTGCCTGGTTAAATTTATTTGTTTCAATTTACAATTTTTCAGTTTCAATTCACAATTCACAGTTGCAGATATCATATAGATTCCTTGTTTAGCTTTCTGGTTAAATTTGTTTGATTTTTCATCCAGAGCAATGTTAATATATATCAGGTTATATATATGTCTGTTAAACTCCTTGCTAAAATAGTAAAACATGTATTTATATATATTACTTATGTTGTTTGAGTCCCATGCTTCTTCTTCTTTTTTACTTAAGTAAAGTGTCTCGTAAATTTATTTATATGTCTGGTAATATGATAATATCCCTGAGTCCCTTGCTAAAACATAAGTAAAGTGTTAGCTGCCTGGTTACATGTATTTATGTTGTTTGAGTACCATCCTTCTTCTTCTTTTTTAAGGCTAAATGGCAAAGGAAAACGAACTTGGAACTAGTGGTACTCAAAATACTAGTAGTGGAACTGTAGTTGAAAGTTCTCCCACTCCAATAAGTAGAGATATGCAACTAGAGACTCAATCGCAAGCTCCATCAGGACCACCACAAGATCCAACACAAGCTGGAATTTTAGAAAGTGCATCACAAGAAAAAGATTCTCAATCATTATCAAAAGAGGTATTGAAAAGAAAACCAACTAGAGCTCCTTCTAATGCTTGGAATCATTCTACTAGAGAAAAAGATAGGGTTGTATGCAATTATTGTAAGAAAACATATGCTTGCAATGCTGCTTGTCATGGTACCATAAATTTGTTAAAACATTTGAGGACATGTGAGAAAAATCCAAATAGGGAAATTGATAAGAAGCAGAAAACAATTATTCTTGGCAAGCAATGCGAGGGTGATCCCGATACTACTATTAGTATGAAACTTGCTGAATTTAATCAAGAAAAGACTCGGGCTGCACTTGTCAAGATGATAATTATTGATGAAATTCCTTTTAGATTTGTTCAGAATCAAGGATTTAAAGATTTCATATCAGAGATTCAACCAAGATTTAAAATTCCTTCTCGTATCACTATTGGTAGAGACTGCATGGAATTGTTTAAAGAGGAGAAAAAGAAATTGAAAAGCATATTGTCCAAGAATCATCAAATGATTTCACTTACTACTGATACTTGGACTTCAATTCGGAATATAAATTATATGTGTGTGACTACTCATTATGTTGATGACGAGTGGGAATTAAATAAGAAAATCTTGAGTTTTGGTTTGATTGCTGATCACAAAGGTGAAACCATAGGGAAAGCTTTAGAAAAATGCTTGAAAGATTGGGGAATTTTGAAAGTTTGTTGTATTACCGTTGATAATGCAAGTGCGAATAATCTGGCTATTGCATATTTAGTTAGATACATGACTTATTGGAATGGTGTTACTTTGTTAAACAGAGAGTACATGCATTTGAGATGTTGTGCACATATTCTGAACTTAATTGTTAGTGATGGGTTGAAGGAATTTGATAATTCTGTTAGCAAGATAAGAGCTTCTTGTAAGTTTGTTAAGTCATCTCTAGCTAGATTGGCTACTTTCAAGAGGTGTGCAGAAGAGAGAAACATAACTAGTAAGGCAATGCTTACACTTGATGTGCCAACCAGGTGGAATTCAACTTATATGATGTTAGATGTGGCTGAAAAATTTGAAAAAGCATTCATGCGGCTTGAATTTGAGGATCCTTCTTATATAATAGCTCTTGAGAATGAAGGAGGACCTCCTACTTTTGGTGATTGGAGTCGTGCACGTGTCTTTTTGAAGTTTTTGAAAGTTTTTTATGATGCAACTCTTTCTTTTTCTGGATCATTGCATGTCACATCTAACGTGTTCTTCCATAAGTTGTGTGACATTCAAAAGCTGTTAACAAAGTGGAGGCAAAGCGATGATGTGGTGCTACAAAGTATGGCAAATAATATGAAGATCAAGTTTGATAAATATTGGGAAAATGATGGAAATCTGAATTATCTATTATTTGTGTCTGTTTTTCTTGATCCGCGTTACAAGTTGGAGTATATTGAGTTTTGTTTTCAACGGATGTATAGTACTGAAAAGTACAACCAGACAATGACAAAATTGAAGGATCCCATTCATAAATTGTTTGAGCATTATACCATGTTTCATCCCCCTATTGATAGTGCTGATTCTAGTAGTTTACCATCAAGTGCTACCTCACAGTCTCATATCAATAATGAGGATGATGATCCCAAAGATGATTGGCAAGATGAATTAAGATTGAAAGTGAAGAAAAAATAAGGTGAGGTGAAAAGAAATGAGTTGGAAAGATACTTGGAGGATGATGTTGAAAACAGCTTTGATGAATTTGATATATTAAAATGGTGGAAAATGAAAAAAATAAAGTACCATGTTCTCTCTTGTATGGCTAGGGACATATTGGTTGTTCTAGTTTCTACTGTATCATCGGAGTCTGCATTTAGCACCGGAGGTCGAGTTCTTGATCCATTTCGTAGTTTCTTACATCCTTCTACTGTTGAGGCTTTGGTTTGCACACAGAATTGGTTGAGAAAACGAGTTGCATTAGATGAAGTTGAGAAGATAGAATCAGGTATAAACACTAAAGTTCAAATCTATAAAAAAAAAATTACTTATTGTTATAATTTTTATTATTCTTCTCACTTTTATTATTTTATTGTTAGAGTTGTTGGGAATTCAGAATTAAGCTTTTTCTATTATTCGAGCGATGTTTTGAATTTGAAGCCTTGAAGGTAACATATTAACATTATTCGTTTAATAATGTAATATAAAACTATTCTAACACTTTGTTTGGATTATTGCAGGTTCAGATGAAGCTTTTGGTTTATCAATATTCTAACATTTTGTTTCTTAAGTTTTTGTGTGTATAGGATAATTTAGTTGGTTGTACTTATCATTATGATAAGTTTATTTTGTTGGCTGGTGCCACTTTATGGTCAGCATGGCTAAGTGTTGGAACCAGGTATTGCAATATTCTATTTTTTTCATTATCCAGCTGTTTATATTTTTCCTGCTTGCTTTTTCAGTTCAAATTCTCTTTTACTATCTTAAATGAACCATTATGCTACTTCCTGTCATGAGAAAAAACATGGTAGTGGAATATCTTTGTTATTATTTACTTTGGTTATTTAATACCATTGAATGACAATTTATGTTTCTACAACAATGGGTGTCTTCTAATGTTATCTTCTTCCTTAATTTGTAGGCAAGTGAAGTACCTTTTTGTTATATATTAGCAGCATGTAAATGGTAATTTTTTTGGTCATTTCAGCAATATAATTTTTCTCAAACCACCCACTGGTAATAAAACTTACCCTTATATTTTATTACTAACAATGTGTTCCTAGTATATGATGACTATGAGGTAGCAACAAGATATTAATACTTCACATGAGTAGACCTAGGTTTCTTCCTAAAGCAGTTAGTAGTTATGTCAAATTGGACTTTTGATGACGGTTACTCTAAAGCTTGACTGTAACATACCAGAAAGTTCTAGAAGTTCAAGTTAGTAATATATATTTTTTAATTTCATCTATTATAATGAATTCCATCTTTTTACTAACTGCATAATTCCTCCATTACTTAAATAACAAGACTTGAAGACTTAAATAACAGGGTGAATAATCTTCAATCTTTCATGTACCTACCGTTGCTTTACATGGGAACATGAAGACTCAATGTAATTATTATTTACTTTATTATTTCAATCCTTAAGCATTAGCATTCAATAATTTATAAGTTAGTGGGTATGTTGATGAACTAAATGATTATTGTTCAAAGTGATGTTGCCAACCATGAAGAGGCTAAATTATAGTCATTAGACACATGGAAACATAGGATGTAGCAGTTGTTAATCACAAATGGGCTGTACTAGACGAGATAAAATAGAATAGGAGTTTAGAAATTAAGTTAATGAACTGAGGTTTCCTAAGAGATTCTCTCAAGTGTTGGTAATTTGTGTCATGCCTAGTTTAAAGAGTTGGCTAATATGTTTCTAATTCAAAAAAATTTTCTGACAGGTCAATTATTATTTGGAGATGTCCTGATGCTTGCAAATTTAGCTATGTTAATTGTTGTTTTTAGTTGTGCAAAGTCATATTCACATCTTCCAAATTACTTATTTTTAAATGTGTCAATTGTTGTTTGGAGATGTCCAGATGCTTGTATCAGCATTATATGTCCAATGCAAGCAACTCATCAGCTGCTAGCCTGCCTGGCTGCCTAGCTTTGTAATCCAGCCCTTGATTATCCATAATTATTTTAATTGACCTAAATTATAATTATAGCTAATGTTATCATGTTAAGAGGGTTTCTTTATTTTTCTGTCATTTTTCTTAGAAATATGTGTGCTTGGTGATCATGCATGTGTGGTAATATTCACCTTAAGCAGATTGACAGATAGTGTTGTTGAATTATTGTTGTTAACTGTTCAAAGCCTAATCGGGTAACCCGACTACCCGACCCGACCCGACCCAACTTAGGTTGGGTCGGGTCGGGTTGGGTTTGACAGGTAAAAATTTCAAAACCCGACCCAACCCGACCCGACTATTTTTGGACGGGTTGGGCCCATTTTTCCTCTAAACCCGACCTGACCCGACCCGTGAACAGCCCTAAGTTCAACCCGCCAAGTTCAGTATGCATGTAATCGAGCCCAATTCAACGAATATAATTGGTTCAAGCATTAAATCAACTCCGATTTGGACCGAGCCGGGCTCATTGGATTTGGTTCGGGCCCAATTTGAATCAATCTCTAATAATTCCTCATTTGATGAAAATTGGGACTGATGTAGTCCTCAAAAGTTGTCCTCCTCTCCCACAAGGCCCGTACAGGGCCTACGTCGAATCAATGCTGAAGTTGGTCAAATCAGCTTCCTGCTTGGATTTAGAAACCCACATAGTCCTCTGAGTCTCCTCCTTCATTGTGCGTCTCTGAGAAAGGCTTACACTAAAAACAAAATTTATACTTGACCCGGTGTCTAATTATGTTGTCTTTTGCCTTGGAATCTCGACTACTTTATAAAAGATTCGACGTTTTTAGAGCCTTCAGTACCGTCGTGGCTCCATTGTGTATCTCCAAGACTCCTCCTGCAAAGGATGTCGTGTAGCCCCTTGTGTCAAAAACTTCAAGAGACACTAGATTCCTTCCTAGCTTCAAGACATGGCGAACATTTTCTAGGATCTTTATCGAGCCATCATGCAATTCTAATTTCATCGTTCCAAAACTGACAACTTTGTAAGGTACAATGTTGCCGACACGAACTACTCCACCATTGGTGCACTGATAATCCACAAATGTCGTCCGGTGTGGAGTCATATGATAGGCACACCAAAAATCCCAGAACCACTCATCAATGCTACCGGTGGTTGACTTGTTCACCTACTAACCTGGATTGCATTTTGCATGATCAGACATATCAGAAGAGGAAGAGGAATTTTGACCTGAGGTGTGTTGTCGCCGACGAGACCGTCGTCGCCCACAGTGTGTCTTAGCAGTGCATGTGCCATCTGTCACGACCAATACCTCCACTTTCTCAAAATCTGCACAAGAGGCTTTCATATGTGTGTCACGAAATTTTTTTAAAAAATAAGGAATTGAACATAAAAGGAATAAATCATTATCTTCCTCTTCGATTTTGACACTCATATTCTCCGGTTCCATGATAATTGTCTAAAATGTGTTGATGTGTTCCTTGAGCGATGTGCCTTCTATCATACGCAGGAAATTGAGCTTTTGCTTCAAAGTCATCTTACTAGTGAGAGTTGTGTCCTGATACAAGGATGCAAGCTTGTCCCAAGTACCTTTAGATATCTTCTGGGATGCAATTTCTCGAAGTGTTTCGTTTGACAAGCTTAGGTACAAAACTGCAATTGTCTTTTGCTATTTGTATTCTTTCTCCTCCTCAGTCCCCTGTATCTTCTTCATAATTAAGATCGCTTTCATCTTCATTGACAAAAGTGCATAGTTGACCTTGCGATCTAACTTCTCAATATCAAATTTGGTGCTCGTCATGGTTAGGGAAGTAGGTTTTGATACCAACTGTTAGGAAATGTGGGGTAATTATTTGCAAGATCTACAAAATCCGAACCCGGCGAGAGAAACAGAAAACCAAATTCGCTAATAATAATGCAGGAATGATAAAAGAGGCAAGGGTGGTTAACGTAGTTCGAACTCGGTGGGATGCCGATCCTACATCCACGGGGAGAAGAGATGACTATTTTATTAATTTCAGAAAATAGGTACAATAGGAGTGGCAATAAATTAAATCTCCTTTAGAATACAGCAAATCGTCTGAAATTAATAGAACTTGGAACCGCTATGGAGTAGAGGCACTATCTCTGCAAGATCTATCTTGAAACTGAACTCTTGTTGTTGAATGTTGGAACCTGAGAAGGGGCACTCCTTGGAAAAGGGTGGTAGCGACACTCTTAATTTTCTAGATCTCTGAAACTCTCACATGTGGGGATAATTTGAAACTACGTATTAGACCCTTTTATTTTTTTAATTCAACACTGGTTCAACCCGTCGAGTTCAGTCTGCCTGCGATCGAGCCCAATTCAACAAATATAATTGGTTCAAGCATCAAATCAAGGATTTAGTATTTTTTTAATTCAACACTAGTTCAACCCGCCGAGTTCAGTATGCCTGCGATCGAGCCCAATTCAACAAATATAATTGGTTCAAGCATCAAATCAACTCCGATTTGGACTGGGTCAAGCTCATTGAATTCGGTTCAGATCCAATTTGAGTCAATCTCTAACATATAGGGTTTGGGAGGAGGGAAAACACTAAGATGATCCACATAATTAGGAGGGGAAGTTTATAAATTTTTATCATGGACACTCTTACCCTAATTATTTAGTTTTAAAATTAAAAGAATAAAATTGTGAAATATTATGTTATATAACTAAACAAACTAATCCTTCCTAATTGCTCCAATTTAGAGGGTTTGCAAATTATGTTGGTGGGAGAATGGAAAATAAATTTTCTTTGCTCTGTTTTAATGAAAACTTGCAAACAAAATATTGCTCTCCTCTTTTCCTCATATTAGATATCTTCATTCAAACTCATCCTAAAACGAGAACTCTTGTGGTATGTTTGCTTCATTGGATAGGATATGATAGGATTGGATAATAAATAATGATGCATTGGATATAAATTTTTTAAATCCGGTATACACTATATATAATATCAATTTTATACTCATTTTCTTCTAATCCATGCACTAAACAAATTATGAATATTAATCTATCCTTTATCATATCCTTTTTTATCCTACGAAGCAAACGTGCACCGGTAGTTGACACCTAACCATCTTTAAAAAATTTAACTCAAAACCCCTCATGAGCTCATAAGACTATGGTGGCTTAAGCTGCTCTTGGAATAGAAGGCTTTGGACAACATGTAGAATACCAAAATCAAAATTTGTGGATAGATAGGACTTAAAAGAGATGCCTTCCAACCAAGAATATATATTTTGTGACAATGAGGAATCAAATATTGAGCGGACTTGCTCTGTGTAGCCTAGCTAAAGAAAATACTGATCACCTTATCTTACAATTGGCCTTTGCTAATACCAAATTGAAGCTAATGATAAAATCTCATAATAAGATCCAAAAGAATTTGTTAAACCAAACAGACTGCAAAGACAACAATGAATCCAAGAGATTTGGTGCCAACATGAACAAAAAATATGATAGAAATGGTTTCTCCACTGGTTAATGACACTGTTAGATGAGAATTTAGATTACTATGTGCTCTAGGCACCTATAAGATTCCAAATAAGCTCCATACAAAGATCTATAAATCCAATAGAACCACTCAATAGGTATACTCTATGATGAAATCTTTATAAAGACAATGATATGGAGGGCGAATATGTACAAGATGAAAGCAGATCTTAGAAGCATGAGCTTCTGCTGGCTTTCAGTTCTAGCACTGGTATGATGAGGTCTCCGATGTGCATCAATTGTGTAGTCTGCATGAGATCCAGATCCTGTGAAGCTTTTTCCAAATCGGTTCCTTGCATTATTCAAATCTACATTTCCACTATCGAGCTTCCTTTTTAGTGAGTTCAATCTCTCTAGTTCTGTTTCTTTAGCTTGTATCTCTGCTATCAGCCCTTCTGCTTGTACCTAGATGGCCCAAGGAAATACCAAGCACCATCATTTTTTTAATATATTTTTTGACTTGCTCACATTATGTGACACTATGATGGTATAATTGTTGCTAGAAGATGAGCAGTGGGGACTAACCTGCTTTGATGTCAACTGCTCAATCAAGCTATGGAGTTGCTTCTCCAGTTGTTTTTCTCTCTGAGCTACAAATAAAATAAAAGATTATGTTTTAGGTATGGATTCAACAACTTTGGTTTCGACCATCTGCTCATGCCAACTAAATGATAAAAAGAACATATCATTCATGAACCTGTATGCAATTTGTTAGCAACCATGAGATGGAGTTAATGATGTAGAAGTATAGAGAATGTCCTAATAGATTAAGCTTCTGAGGTATGTAATCATCCAATCAAAATCCTAACATAGTAACAAAAAACAAGATCCTATGCTCAATTTTTTTTAAAAAAGAAACCAGTTAAAGTCAGTCCATATGTTGGGATTGGGTCAATCCCCACACGTGAGTATTAATAATATATATTAAATTAGATTCTATTCCAATGGCTTAAGTTTCAGGCCGAGTGGTTGTGATATCAGATCTTAATAGATGGAAAACCAAAAGTTCCCATGTAACATCCTGAAAGTTTCTTGTTACATTCTTGTTACATGTCTTTTCCTCCTCGAGATCTCTATGTAATATCCACACAATTGAAAGCAATATTCCTTCCAATTATATATAGTGCTTTTGGAGATGGACTATTAAGACTTACATTAAAAAAAGAAAGAACAACAGTGAGAATATTCTGAAGGACAACAATGACTAATAAGTAGTACCTGAAGTAGGCTTCTTGAAGGACTCTTGTTGAACCATAGACCACTCGTTCTCCAATCTCTGAACTGTCTCTTCCAATAAGCACTGAACAAAGCCATAAAAAATAGTTTTATAATCATTCATATCAAGATTTACCAAAAGAAAATAAGGTTATTACTCACAAGTTCTTTTTTCTTCTCCTCCAAGTCATCCAGCTTGAATCTATTTGATGACTCTCTTTCAAGAAGAAAATTTTCTGTGCTAGTAGAATCAGCTGATGAAGCTTCATGTCGACTAATTTCCTTTGCAGCTAGTGCTTTGTCCAGCTCAGCCTTCAAATCTTGCTCTACTGACTGCATTTCCTGTTGACAAACATTTAGTTAAAACAACATCCTCAGATTAAGAGAAACAGAAAAAGTTAGATAAAGGAAAAGAAGAAAAGAAAAGGTAGCAGCACTATAGCTTCAAGGAATCCATAAAAAAATAGTTATAGGTTGGTCTCTTTCCTAACAGCTTAAGCTTTCGGGAAAGTTGGTCATCTAATCAAATTTAAATGGTTATTAGAGCAGGTGGTCGTGAGTTACTATAAAACACAACATTTGAGAGGGTTCAAGTACCTAAGCTATAACAATTACTAAAAAAGACCATAAGTATTGTCTCAGTTTCTTATAGTATTTTCTAAGGTTTAAAAAACCGCCCGAAACGGTATATACCGGCCGGTATATACCGGTTTTTGAGGATTCCGGTATTCGATATACCCGGTATTTGAAAATACCGGGTATATCATGTATATCGGGCGGTATATGGCGGTATTTCGCCATATACCGCCCGGTAAGGGCGGTATATGCATCATACCGCCCGGTATGAGCGGTATGATGCGATATCGGGGGAATATTGATTTTTTTTTTTTAAGAGTTAGATATAACTCTAAACAATACATAATTGATGAATAAATGCTTAAAATCAATATTCCAATGTCAGATACATGAATATTAAAAGTCATTTTTACTGTGAATGTTGAGTATGATAGAAACCTAGAGTATGAATATCATACTATGAATATTAAGAGGGATGTTAAACGACAAATCCACATTCCTATTATGAACTAACAAAAAAAATGCCATTCTGGAGTTCTTCAACTGTCAAACTTGGTGGAATAATGGATAACACTGAAGTCTGAGAATGAAAAGCTCTAGGTTCTTAGTACTCTTACTAAATATTTCACTTGTGCTTTGCAAAGTTCTACAGATTGTCGACTGACAAAAATCTAGATATTCATAGTTCATAATAGCAAGCATGGAGGAAAGAAAAATCTAGAGTATGATAGAAACATAATCAAGATATTATTGCAACCTGAGAAACTGCAAGCAAAAGAAGTGTGAATGTTGACCATGAATGCTATTCCATAAAAATAAATGAAATTAACTACAAGGTTATAACTCCAAACCTTTAGTTTACTTTGAAGAAGGGTAGTCTCCTGCATCTTTTCCTGAATTTTCTTTTGGCAATTCGATATAGCCTTTTCATATGCAGCATTTTCTTCGTTAAGGGTCAGCTCCCTCAGTTGTGCCTACAGAGTTGTAAGATGTCAACTTAATTATATAAAATAAATAAAATTAAGAGTAAAAAAGGAAATAAAATATCCAATTCCAAACCGTGAAGATCAGCTATAGCGGAAGTACAGCAACTAATAGATCAAAAAGTTAAAACGAAAATGAAATCCTGAACATCTTGCAAGATCTATTTCACAGCTTCCCACAATTTACGAAAAGCCAACAACAGCACAAAAATCACATAAAGATAAAGCAAATTATCTTCAAAATCGTAGATGATGGGAGAATTCTAGTGGAATCAAAAAAAAAGTGATGCGCAATTGACGGATCAAACAACTAGCAGGAAGAGAAGAGGCAACCTGCTCTCGGGTGGTGGAGTGAGCGTTCAACTGGAGCGCGAGGGCGGCGTTGGAGGCGAGGGAGTGGGCGTGGAGGTCTGGAAGGCGCTGCGAGATGTGGGCGGGAGGGATTCTAAGTCGCAGATCCTGGATCGACCGTCTCAGCGCAGCTGCCTTCCGGTCGAGCTCCGCCGCATACCCATGCTGCTCGGGCGTGAACACCACCGGAATTCCCCCCTCCCCCTCTTCGCGGCCGTCGCCCTGCCCACTCCCACCCACCACATCCGCCGCCCACGCCAACAACCCCGCCATCGCCTCTCTCTATCTTTCTCTCTCTAGCGTTGAGATTTATAACTGAGTCAGAGCGAGTTGGAGTCAAGTTTAATTGATTCGATCAAACCCAGCTTTCTTTAATCGAGGGACGCGACGCTGTTTAATTCGCTCCTTTAACTCGTTGTGTCAAACCGAGTCAAGTGACTCACGTCTGAGCCGTGAATTTTTCAAGCATGTTTTTTTAGAAAATCACAATATGATAATCATACTATAGTTCGAACTTTAGATCTCTAGACAACACATAAGATATTATCATCATGCTACTCACAGTTGGCAATTTTTCAAGTATGTTTGATACTATATTTATATATTTTATTTTCAGTGTTTTTAAATTTTTAAAAATTACATTATTCTGATAACTTATTTATAATTTTATAAAATGAAATCGGAAGGCTGACTCCAAAAATGTTGTCCACTTGGTTCAACATTTTTTTTTGGAAGAGAATCGCTAGAGATTTATCCTCTCTTTAGTTGAAGAGCTAGTAAATTCTAACTTATGAGGTAATTTTTGCGAACCCAAAAGCTTTGATTCACCGTAGTTTGCCTCTGATTTGACTCGGTTCATTCAAAATGAGTTTGGCTCGTGGCTCAAATCGATTCAATTCTTTATCGGATTCAATATCTCGAATGACTCTTGAAATGATTATTTAATATTTAATTTTTCTCCTATCTATGTAGTCTAAACATTTTATGGTTCGTTTGTTTCACTGGATTAGATTAGATATGATAGGATAGTAAATGAAATGTAGAATTGAATTTGATTTTTAAATTCAATATTTATTAAATATAATATTAATTTTATATTTTTTTAGTTTTTTTTTATAATTCATACACTAAATAAATGATTAAAACTGCCATTTGTTCGGTGGATAAAGGGCCCGGATTGAATTTTAAAAATTCAATCTGCCATTTGTTGCAGCAGGGGAGAAAAAGTAGACAGGAAATGGGTTGAATTTATTTTAGCCCAAATCTGGTTCAAGCCCGACTAAGCAAACCTGAAGGGGGTGGGTATTAGATATCGGAGGAACGTGTCATCCTCCATGGGAGAACTCCTTGACTCCAAATTCATGTTTGTCTTCTCCTATGATTGTGCACCTACTACTTCCAACATTTTCTCCTCACACGCAATTGCAGCAACTTGCCACGACTGCTTCTAAGATCTTATATCGCTTGCCGCTCATAAAAATTTAGGTATTCTTCTTCTACTACTGTTTTTCTCTTCTCCTTCCCTTTCTTTATCTTCTCCTATTTTTCTTCTTTTATCCAATCTTCTTCTCCTCCTCATTCTTTAACTTCTTCGCCTGTTGCTCTATTTCCTATTTGTTTCGCACGGTGCTGGAAAAAAACATTATATTGTTTCTGTGTTTGTTTCATTGCATATTGATCAAAAACCCATGCGTGAATTTTATGCTTTGATAGATGAGAATTAGAAATTGCTAAATCAACTGCTCCTCCAGAATGGCTGGCTAATAATACCACTTAGGTCCTCATCCGGGAGCTTGGGTCCTCTGCCTGTAATCAACCAAGGGACAACTTAAGTGATGAATGGATTTTTCTAACTTCTAAGTAAAACAGAAGAAATCAAACAAAGACAACAAGTTGGCAATAAGACCAAATTGTAGGTCCGAAATCAAATTGAAGGAAGGAAATTAACTAAGTTTCTTTTGAAACGTTTGACTGTTAGGGAGATTAAGAAGCCAACAATATCAACGTTAATCCTTGACAGCCGAGCAAGTAATTAACAAGCATCAGAGGATGTTAGTTATCACATAAGAATAAAATATCCTTTCCTATATAACTTGTGAATTAACCTGCAAAATTTTAAAATAATAAGCTGAAGTGTGTTCTTCCATGGCAAAGATCCCTGCAGGATGGTTATCATTTATATCATCCAAACAAAGGACACAAGTGGGCTACAATGGCGACAATGCGCAAATAGGCTTTTATCTAAATGCCCCCAAAAACTTTAAGAAGGTCCAGCATGTCCCAATTCAATTCTAACTATATAAATATATACTACCATCTAAAGAGGAATCCCAACAGAGCCATCCGTCTGGGGCAGGGCAAAGTCTGTTAGCATGATCTGCTGATGATTCGTCAAGGTGAGAAGCATAAAAGCAGAATAATCCATTTGAGGAGAGATTCCACGGAAGATTCGTGCAGAAATGGATTGTGAAAGTGGAGAAAGAGATGCCGTGCAGTGAGGAGAGATGTCCCATGCTACTTAGCAGGAATAGATCATGAGAAGCACAAAAGCAGTAAACCCGAGACACTGAGGAGTTCCCATGGGTGTTGCCGTTCTAGGGCCTTAGCAGAACCACACCTCAAACAAAAAACACAAGGGGCATACCATTGTTAAAGACTTCAAAATAAACATTAATTCAAAGATATTTAAGCATCATGACCACAACCAAGTATGATATTCAATATTTCTAATTGAGACAAAAGCATGATAATGAAATAACCTCCAAGTGCCGGTAAGCTGAGGAGAGCTCCAACCAAAAGGTGAAGAATCCAAAGCTCCCCTAGTCAACAACTTTAACCACTTTAAGCCAACTACTTATGGTAGAACATCCAATTTATGGTCTAACCAGTCAAGGCAGTTAAGGCACTATACTAATAGCATTTTAGAAGCTCAAGTACTCTAACTACGGCTCCTGCTCCGTCGCCCATCACTGTAAAGCAAAAAGCAATAAAGGAATCAACAAGTTAGCAATTATATACAGCATTATTACACAAACAAAAGGATGTTAACATACCCATTTGCATATGGAGATTCTTGACGACGGTATGCTGGTGAACGACTGCTATTCTTCTCAGGGCGAGGCGAATAGCTACGACGCCTATCCCTGTCAGGACTTCTGAAATCAATGACATAAGTTCATAAAGATCATTCAAAATAACATGAGCCGACCCAACTACACAGTGCAAAAAATCATATTGCTTAGTTGAAATACCTGTTGGCATAAGGAGAATCTTCACGACGATATGCTGGAGACCTACTGCGAGGTGAATAGCTGTGACGGGGGGATCTTCTACCTCGTGGGCTACGACTCCTGCTTAAATCACAAACCACAATTCAGAAGTTTAAATCACATAAACCTCAGGCAAATGATGTCAGTGCCTAAAACATTATTTTCATCTTTACTCTGTCAAGCTAATATTCCAAGAGGATGGCATTTCAAAATTATATTACTGTCACTACTTTATATTCAACACAGATGTTATATGCAATTACTCAGAACATGTTGTAGAAACTCCAACTGGAGCATTCACAAAGATAAGCGATAGTAAAAGAACGCTTACTCTAGTTGGTTAATTCTTTAATTTTGTTGTGGTTTGTTGTGGTTACTCTAGTTTTTAAATTATTTTGAGTTTTTGCTCTTCAGTTGATCCGTTTGCAACTTTTCGGCATTAAACAACGCTTACCATCATTTCAAAACAATTTTCCAGATGCAAATGCTTTATGGAGTATTATCACATGCACCCAGATTCATAAAGATTTATTAATAAGTGATAGATTTTATCATTATGTACAGATGCAAATGATGACTCTTCTATTCATCAAAGTATATATAAAAAATTATACACTAACAAATCTGATAGATATAAATTATGGTAGTAATAAAATTGATATATAAGAACTTAGTTAATGATGCCGACAGATTATAGCAAACTATATATAGGTAACAGCTAAAATGAGGTTGATAGATATAAAAGCCTTAGTATTAAATTGATATATATAAGCACATGCATACATATGCCCTCTACAACATAGAAAACTATAATGCGGCCTACAAGTAATAGCTAAAATTAGGTTGAAAGATATAAAAGTCTTAGCATTTTTGCATATACCAACATTCAAACCAAAGAAAAAATCAGCATAAGTAAAAAATCATACCCCCGTCCATAGCTAGGGCTACGCCGGTAGCGAGGTGGGCTAGGGCTTCGGCGCCTTCCACTTCCCAATCCCCCTGGTCCGATACGCAATCTACATTCTCGAGCAAAATGACCAGGCTCACCACATTCATAACAATTCATGTCTCCTCCACCCCCTCGTCCACCACCACGACCACCACGTCCACCGCCTCCCCCTTTAGAATTATGAGAAAGCTCCACACGCCACCCATGTTTCCCTATGATAAAAGGAAAAACAATAGCCTTATTTTATACAGAATAGAAAAGAATCAGCAAGCTAATAAGAAACTAGGTGAGATTAATAACTAGCTACTATGCAGCATCGGAAGAAAAATCCAAATTCAAAGCGTAAGTGTAAATTTGCAGTTACAAAAACAGTTTAGGTTATGAAGGTACTAAGAAAAGCAGAATGGATGAATAAAACCATTTGCTTATCCACAAATATTCCAGTAAAGGAAATATGTAGATGTATGTTTTCAGAAAATGTCCACCATTCGTTTAATCAAAAATGAGATTCAACAAAGAAAATGATCAAAAAAATAGTAGCAAAGTTTTACCCCTACATATTCATGTTATTAAAGCTCAACGCAAACTATAAGATGGAGATAGAAAGATAATGAGAAAGATGGTCATGATTCTGATACAAAGATTTACAAACAAAACTTGCCAAACTTATAACAGATTTGATTACATTGAATCTAATTCAAGTGTGTTTCAATCATGTCCCTTAAGTGTAATTCCAAACCATCTACTTTTATCTTAGATATGGCCATACTGGTAGAAGGAATCTTCAAGATCAAGACATACACAGCCAAAAATATAGGAGTCTTCGCATGTGAAATTTCTTGATGGACATCCGTCTAGAATGGTAGAACAAAAAAAGGGGAGAAACATAGTTTATTGTAATTAGATATATGAGACAATGCTGCTAGATAATATATGATTCCTTAAGCCAAAACCAGTCATGAAGTTTGAAACCAGTTGCAACTAGAGATGAATTGTAAACCATGAGTTATAGCAGTGCAAAAGGCACAGGGGGGTATCATACCAAAAGCAACATAACCACAGAAAGTAACATAAATTAAGGACTAGCACGGTGATAAATGTTCCAATAGCCAATGAATTTGGATGAAGTATATAATTCAATCATAAAGCTGAGGGCAGAGAAGCTTGAAACGTGTTTGAATACTACAATAACTATCAATCTATCACCCAATGAGTCACTGTCATACAATGAGATATGCAAAGTCTTATGAATAATAATCAGTAGTACTATCAAATATCAATTTCATATATTTTGTCATGTTTATCTGGAGCAAAAAAAGTGGTATATTTCACCATACAAAAACTGACAAGAGAAATTATTTTGTATTATCATTTCCAGAAAGGACTATTTTCATCAAATGAACAATTACTACATACACTGATAAAAAGATACAATAAAATTTTACCATCTAAGTCACGGATGGCATCTAATGCATCTCTTCGGTCATCAAATTCAACAAATCCATAACCAGGTGGCCTTCGAGCAACCCAAACACTGCACAAACTCAAATAATGCAATTCAGTCTATCAGATCCCCTCTGCTAACCAAACATAACTGATATTCTAAATATGTATGCATGAAAAATGAAGGCATGGCATTTACATAAACTCCTCTAACAATTTTTTGACAGCCTATCAGCGTACTAAAATTCTTAAATTAAAAAATATTCAAAAACACAAGTTCAAACATGTATAGAATTGCCAAAGGGAATCAAGAACACAAGTTGAGTCAGCATACTGATGAACAAGAATGAAATATCAGATGAAGCTTTACAGATATGGGGAATGACCATTTTTTGCATATAGCATATAGAATAGATAAAGGTTACTTATGCATAATTGCCTTAACATATAAGACCAGGTAATAATAAGAAAGTACCAACAACAGGTACCAACAATAGGAACCAACTGTCAATGCCAGCATTTGGACTTTCACTTGAAATTTGAATACACATGATATCCTTTGAAGAAGATCATGCAGATAACTTTATTCCGGTTTAATTAATATTTTCTTGTGTAATTTTTTCATTGTTGGCTTAAACACTCAGAGGATCCCAATTCTGGGCTTTATATTTAATCTCATACCTTGTGCCTAATTTAATCATTAATTCTGGCATAGAAAATGTTTCACTAAAAAGCAGATCCTCCATCTACAAGTAAATCAATGATAACATAGAAAACACAAGTAAATTAAGTGAATAGATCTTTATAACAGATTATTAAAATTAACCAAAAACTTTGCAAGATACTCTACCTTCGAAGTACACCAAATGCTCGGAATTCATCTTCCAAATCTCTTTCACTGACTCGTGAGTCGAGATTCCCAACATAAACTCGAGACATTTTGTTGTCAACCTATTCAATATGAGGATAAAAAGTTAGACATTAAGATGTTGCTATCCACATAGAGATGGTATACTTATATGAGTAGATGCACATCAATTAGCAAACATTATTTGCTAGTAACCATAGTTTACCAAATTGGTCAATTCGAATCTAGAACAGGATAGCTGAGGATGTCTGAGAAAGCGAGAAACCAGATTTGTAATGAAGATATATTGGAATTTGACAAATTTGGCTGAATTCATTTAGAATCAACCTATAATAAATTGAAATTCGTCAATTCCAACAGACCATTGAATTTCTCTCAAAACAGAGAGATCTAAGTAATTTCCAATTCAAGAGATGACTGAAAGGTATTAATAAATAAAAGGAGAGAGATCTGATAAGAGAGTATGGGAGCCTTGTGATATTTCGCTTCCTCATTCAAACGTCTTCATTGTTTTTTCTTGCTTCCTATTGGCCCCCCTATCATTGATGAAGATGTTGAGGAATGAGGAGAGAGTAGAACTGCAGAAGGGAGAAGAGTAGCATTATGTTACATTTATTCAGCTGCTGCATGAAGTCGTGTGGTTGCCTCTGAGTTTTTACTACGAAGAGGAAAGTTGGGGGGACTCTTAAAGAGCTCAGAGTCTAATGAATAATTGTAAAGAGGTTGATATAAGTAAATTTCCACATCGTAAACCTTGTTTAGTGGTATTAAATGTAAATTATCAAATCAATAATGTGACTTGTGGTTTATATAGCAATTTCATAAAATGTAAAATACTACTAAAAAACCAGTGTTATTAATGGCGGATGGCGGCTCATGGCGGAAAGCCAAAAATCCGCCATACAGATATGGCGGATGGCGATGCGGCCAATGGCGAAAGCATGGCGGCCGTGTATATATATATACATAACTACAACTAAGCAGTAAGCACTAATAAGAACATCAACATTTTCAGAAATTTTTTAAAAAAAAGTTGAATGAGAAGCTCTCATTCAAATGATCAAATGAAAACTGAAATGAAAGAAACAGAATAAAAAACATAAGTAGAAAAATGAAACTGAAATGATCAAATGATCAAATGAAAGAAAAAAAAACAGGAGAAAAAAATATACCCACTGAAGTAAAAAAAGAATGAACAAAACTGCACAAGTAAAAAAACAGAAATGAAAAAATGAAAAAAAATGAAAGAAAGAAACAAAAACAGAAGAGAAACAGGAAAAAAACAGACGTGAAAAAAAAAAGAATTGAACAGAAGTAAAAAAAACAGGAGCCGCAAATAAGAAAGAAAGAAAAAAAAAAAACATAAGTAAAAAAGAAAAGTAGAAAACAGCAGAGAAAGAGGAAAAAAAGAAAACAAGAAAAAAAAAGAAAACAGAAACAAGAAAAAAGAAAAGAAAACAGAAGTAAAATCGAAAGAAACCGGAAAAAAAAATCTGCACACATGTATGGGAGAGAAAAGAGAGAGGAAATAACCTAAAAAACAAGAAAAAAATTAATGATATGAAGAAGAGAAGTGAATGGGAGAGAAATACCTTTAAAAACATTAAAAACTGTTATTTTGCCACCAGAACTCCTTGCCAGAGCTCATCGCCGGATTTTGTCGCCGGAATGGAGCAGCCGCTGGTGGAAAAATTTTAAGTGGGAGCAGCCGCCAGCCATATGAAGAAGTTTAGGGTTTTAATTTTAACCCTTCTAAAAAAATTACACAAACAGGGTACTTTAAAAAAAATTAAAAAAAAGGGTGAAGTAGCGCCATTTCCGCCATGGCGCCATGGCGGATGGCGGGCGCCACACAGCGCAACACAGAAACTGCAACATTGCGATTTCTGTGTGGCGGATTTAGCAAAATCCGCCACGCCATGGCGCCGCTATGGCCGCTATTTGACAACACTGTAAAAAACCTGAAGTAATATGAGTACTATAAGCATATTTAAATAGTAAAATAAACTTTTTAAATATTAAAATATCAAATAACATATTATGTATTGCATTTATATAATTATATTCATTATATTTTTTGCTAACATCAATCTTTAACATAGTGTTTTCTGATAATATTTTAATACTAAATCTTCATTCTCCAGTAAATAAATATTATTTACTATTATAAAATTATTGCTAATAAATGACATAATAATACATTGATATAACTATGATATAATTGGCAGAATATAACTCAACCATACTCCCAACTCTTATTTCGATTAGCATTTTTTTTAATATTTTAGTTTTGATCTCTCGCTTTTTTATTTGTATGCATATTGAATCGTTATATTTTTTTATATTTTTTACCTGATCCCGATGCTAGATTAGGCAGATACAGTTGATATCTCTTTGTTTTTTTAACTTTGCAATCCAAATCTTGGTTTTACAACGTATGCCAGTAATAATTGAACACAAATGAATTTCAGGCTCTACAGAGCTGGAAGATAGAAACATGACTATGTTTTAAAAGTCCAAATATCTATGTCAAGTTGAGGAAGGATGGGACCCAGAATTATCTTATGTTGTTAAGAAGTTTAGTTTTCATAATTAAAGATAAAAACATGTCTAGCAAAATAAAGTTTTCAAAAATCAAGCATTATCAGTATAGTGGGAACTTCATGACTAATTCAGGATGAACAACAGTCAACCCATTGTAAATTTAATGTGAGTGGTACAGAGTTAGTACCCCTTTAAATTGATGATCTAGCATAATCTTTATACGACCGATGATAACCTATTCCTATTAAATTAGTCAAAATATATATCACATCTGAGCACATACGACCTACATGAGTTCACTACCTAACAAGCGAAAGTATTTGAAATGGAAACCCAATACTTCATCCTCTAAAGATCATAAGCTCCAAGAGAAATATTTATGTCATATTAGAATGTTCTATTTAACCAATAAATTGCTTAGCAATCATTCTTTGAGTGCTTGTTATCTTTTACCTTTCAACAAACAAACAGTTGTTTAACATACTAAATCAAACATTAAACAGTAAGAAAGACAGACAAACCCTTAATTCCCACAATAGTCTATATAAACAGGGGGCAATATTAGTAACATAAGTCACAGATAATTCTCTTTCATTAGGATGATTTCATTAGCCAAAAAATGCTAATTTCATGATGATTCAGTCAGGAAATTCTTCAAGAAACCATCAGGAAACAACATTGAACCATACGTTGCCCAACAAAATATTCCACTTTGTCTGAGAACTAAATTATAACAGAAAGAAAAGACTCATAAAACAAACATGTGACAGAAACAATTCCAACTCCAAATGAGAAACCCCATTTCTTGCATCTGTTTTCTCGCGCTTTCTTTATTTCTGTGAAAAACCCAAGCTACAGAGGTGAAGAGCAACATTAACCCTCCCCTCCATAAACAATCGATACAATATTTCAAGAAGATAACAGGCAAAAGGGAAACGAAAGAAGGTAACACGTACCCTGTTCCGATCAAGGCAAGTAGAACTATATAGAAGAGAAAACAAAGCGGAGAAAAAATCAAAGAGAACAACGACAGCAACCAGATTTACCTCGATGGGTTCCGAAGGCACCGATTGAAGGATCTCTCTCAGAGGGGGTTTTGCGAGTTAGGGTTTTATGGGCGACGGCGGTGTGATGAAGCAAAACGTGATGGATTGAGGGAGATAGATAGATACATACATATATAAAGACGTCGGCCCCATAAAATTGGAATTTAATCGGATCCTAAACCTCATAACGTGGACCCGATTAGGATTTAGGGCTTCGATCCTTAATATAATAGCGGGTTGTAGGTCTCGGTTAAAACTCGCCCGACATGTTACTCGAGCCGGTATAACCCTACGGCGACCTACTCTCCAAAAGAGGTGATGCTTTTTTTATTGTTCATTTTTCTATTATTCACGTATTATTTTTTGTACATTTAATATTCATTTTTAGGGATGGCAATAATACTTATTTAGACGGGTATCCGTGCACGTACAGGGGCGGCTCAAAAGATATTGTGGCCTAAGGTGAAATCTTAAGATAATGCCTTTTAGGCCAAATGGACGGATTGCTCCTGGATCGTTGATCTTATTTGAAGATGACATGAGCATTGTCACTTAATTGAATATTTGTATGTACTAGGGATGTGCATGGGTACCGAGTTGAACCGGAATCGGTTGGAATTTACCCGATCGGGTAGGCTATGGGTAGACCCGAATTAAATTCAAGTAGGGTCCATGACAAAATTTAAGGAACTGATTAAAATCAATTTTGGTTCTAGGTCCAACACATCGGGTACCGGAACCGAAATCAAAACTTGTACCCTAAAACTTATAAATGAACATGTTCCAACAGGGTACTCGAAACTTGTACCTTGAAAATCATTTACAGATTCCAACAGGGTATTCGAAACCTGTACTACAGCACAAGTTTCGGGTAGGATCTGGTTTCAAGTTCCAACAAGGTAGGGTCCGGATTCAAAATCTAGAAACTGATCCTATATATGATAGAGTTCGACCATCCGAGTATCATAAAAAATAAATACAGGATACCCGGATCTGCTCACCCCTAGCATGAAATTGCTCATTGACACTTTTTTTCTTTTGCCAATTGATAAAAGTAACAATATGTCAAAATTCAAATATCTATTTAATTTATTTGACAAGATGCGTATATGTGTTTGTTTTGCCTAATAAACTTTACTTGACCATTAATGTTCAATTAGTCAAGAGATTTTTTTGATAAAATTAATCAAAGAAATTAATTGGGATTACTTTTAAATTGATAGAGGAATTAAGTAATGAGGTATTACGAAAAAATGAATAAAAAATTAGATTGATCGAGAGAAAATATAGGAAAGTGAGAAATTAATAAAATAATAGTGGACTAATTAATAAAAATGAGATAAAGATGATTATAGAAGATTAAATGACTTATTTGAAGCCTTAATTTATAATAAAATAAATATAATATTCAGCCATCAATTTAAGTAATTGGAGACCTAAAATTTTGGGGGGCTAAGGCAATGGCTTTTTTGGCCAAAGGGTAGGGTAGGCCCGGTATCCGTGGGTATTTACCTATTTATGACGGATATGGGGGTTAGTTTCCTACCCGCGGGGATTTCGCGGGTAATTTTTTTTACCCGTTTATTATATGGGGGCGGGTATGAATATTATAGTACCCGCACTTGCAGGTACTCGTTATCCGCAAAAGTAAGTAAATTGACCTTATGTTAAAGACTATGCTTTAAAATCTTATGTTGATGTTGAGAAATATTTGTAATTTGTATTTGAAGTCCTTATGTTTTAAAACCTTATGATGATGTTGAGAAATATTTATAGTTTATATTTCAAGATATTGTGTTTATAATTAGGACTGAGCATCGGGCGGGTCGGGTCAATACCCGACCCGATCCGATCGGGTATTAACCCGAAATTTTCAAAAAAATTATACCCGACCCGACCCGATTAACCCGAATTTGATTTAGAAAAATTAAAAAAATAAAATTCATCTTGAAAATAGTGATTAAAAAGGTGAACATTGTATTAAAATTATAACCCAAGTAGGACTTAAACTCAAGACCTCTCAAACTTTATTCCACCATTTTTTTTTGCTTTATTCTTTATTTCATATTTCATTTCGATTTTCTTTCCCTCTCTTTTCTTTTTATTCCCTTCCATCATTCCTTAAGTTCCCATAGGTTTGTTGATCCTGTAGAATCTGATTCATTTTCTCATCGAGCGAAGGGTACGAAATAAATCAGATTGATTTTTCGATCAAAAATAAAAAAAAAGTACTATGTGAAATCTTCGGTTTTTTCCTCTTCCTCTATCCCTACCCCATAGATACAGCATTTGAATAAATAGAGAACCTTTTCTTCTGTATGAACCGATATTATTACATTCCAATTCTTTCCCGATACCTCCCAAGGAAAATCCCGAATTGGATCCAAAATTGACGGGTTAGTGTGAGCTTATCCATGCGGTTATGCACTCTTCAAATAGGAATTCATTTTCTGAAAGATCCTGGCTTTCGTGCTTTGGTGAGTCGTCCGAGATCCTTTCGATGACCTATGTTGTGTTGAAGGGATATCCAAATGATCCGATCGATTGCTCTAACCACGAAGCCAACATTATCTTTTATCAAAAAATATATACTATAAATATATATTTAATTTAAAATCGGATTGGGTCGGGTTAAACAGGGTTTCACCCGAACTCGCCCCGACCCGAAATAGTAGACAAATTTTTAAAAAATAATACCCGACCCGACCCAATATACCCGAATAACCTGACCCGAAATGAATTTTTGGGTCGATTTTTTGGGTATTTTCGGGTGTAGTGTGTTTATATTTGAAGTTGTTATCAAAATATTGTAACTTATATTTTTTAAAGTGTCAAAAAAAATAACAAGTCCAATTACACAAAATTCATAACATAGTTTATGGTTACAAGATTTAGTAAATCAGGAGGCCAATCTTCCTCCCAAAATAAGTTCCTTTCCAAACGCCTAGCTTGGACAGCTAGCCAGTCGACAACTTTATTTGCTTCTCTTCTAGCAAATTTAAACATCACCTTATCAAATTTACATGCAATAAACTTGATATCATTAATAATATTTTTGACACACTAGTCAATACGACTACAGTTATTACACATGTCAATGAAGAGTTTAGAATCAGGTTCAATAATGATGTGTTTCATGTTGAGTTTAGCAGTGTAACTAATGGCTAAATTAATAGCAAGACCTTCATTAACTAACACAGAGTTATTATGATTAACCCTAGCAACAACATAAAAGATTTCTCCTTTAAAATTTTGGCAAATAGCAGAGTAAGAACCAAAGTCTTCAAGGGCAGAAGTAGAGGCATCTACATTCCATTTAAAGATCCCTTCCAGAGGTGGAGATCAATTGTTCTCAAAAATGTTATCAAACTTATTCCCCTCACATGTATAATTATCAACATAGTCAATCGTTAGAGCAATGACTTTAGCAAATAATGAATGTATAAATGGAGCACCACGATATTACTAGGGTGCCAGCAATACGAGATTACTAGGGTCCGATGGAGCACCACCATTTTCACACAGAATTCGAGCCAACCGAAGACTCTCATTAAACTGCCGGTCTATTAACTCCCAAAGGTTCCTAGCTATCTCACACTCCAGAAGACAATGAGAGATGTCTTTTGAAAGACTGCTACGAAGGAAGCAACAAGGGGAGTTAATCATACCAATACGATGCAATCTCTCAACAGTGGGCAATTTTCGATGAAACAATTTTCAAATAAAATTTTTAACCTGTGGCCCAACTTTGGCCTTCTAAACAAGAGCCCACATAGGAGGATTACAAAGATTAGTATTTAAAGATTGAGAGATAAAATTATAGGTAGACTTAGTACTAGTAAGACCATGCTTATCCGGCCATTAGGAAAAATTATCCTTGTTGGGGTTAGAAGTAAGCAGAATTTTGAAAACTTTCTCCGCAACCAAGGGACCAAACAAATTATCAAACAATTCAACATTCCAACAATGATTATTGATGAAATAATTAACATATAGACCAAGATTGATAGAGTCAGCATTCATAAATATAGGTTTAAGCTTCATGGGAATATCAAACAACCAAGCATCAGATAGAACAGAAGTATGACAACCAGAAGAAATAAACTTCTTAAAATCACATTTAAGCAATCCAACAGCATGACAAATAAGCCTCCAGACACCACTCATATTCTTACGAGTATTATCATTCCACAAGTCAAAAGAATCATATTTAGCATTTATAATAGCAGTCCAAAGAGTATTCTGGTTATTAATCAATTGCATAATCCTTTTGGCAACTAAAATAATTTTTATAAATTCCAAATTCCTAATACCAAGGCCCCCACTGCTTTTAGAAAGAGTAATCATATCTCAAGCAATCATATGTAACTCATGTTTATTACTATCAGACCTCCATAGGAAATTTTTAATGATGGAATTAATTTTTTGAATCACAGAATTAGGAGTCCAATTAACACAAATAGAATGTAAATGAATCGAATTAAGTACATATTTAATCAACACAACTTTATCAGCTTGAGAAAAATAATTTCTTTTCCAATTATTTAGTTTGGCACTAACTTTATCAATCAAAAAATTATAGTTGCAAGCATGAAACATTCTAGAACCAATTATAGTGCTAAATACTTAAAAGGAAAAGAGCCATAGTTCATTTTGAAACTGCTACAAATCATATTATTCACAGTAGAAGCAGTGTTATAGGAAAAGAAAATCTCAGATTTGTTAAAGTTAATTTTTTGATTTGTAATTTTTCAAAATCTTCAAAAATCTTTAAAACAATGTTAATAGACTTATCATTAGCATGAAAAACTAGAAGGATGTCATCAACATACATCAGATGATTAACAAAAATCTCATTCTTAATTTTAATAGAACTGGTTTTGTCTAAGGAATGTGAAAAATACAACTTCTTAGGAAATTCATTTTTTCATTTATTTGATTGATAGAAACATGATAAAGCAAATGCAAAAAAAAAAAGAGTCGACGAGTTAGAAAATGATTCTTGACAAAACTAATAAAATTTTAGGTGATATGGTTTCGATCATACAACACTAAAAAGTAATAAGAAAATTTCCACACATCACACCACTTTGTGCCCAAAAAAAGCATCAATGGGACATTTGTTCAATCAATATGACAAATCCGTCTTTTGTTTGCTATTAAAACTCCACCTCAATCATGATTTCATATGTTTTAGCTAGCGTGCATACATCCAAAGTTAAAGGGAAAGAGATTTGGAGAAACTAATCCCCAACCTTCCACCAAAAAAAATAAAAGAAGTGATGCATACTCTTCAATATTTCACAGTTTTCACTTTAAGTTTAAGTAGTTTTGTCTAGTTCGAGATCACATTGCAAGGTGTCTAGAATAAGATGATTCAAAATAAAGGGAGAAAAAGCAATCTTTCACTTGAACTAATATTTTCATTTTATTTGCAATTGGAAAGCTTTGGGATCAGAAAGGTTCACAATTCTGATTTAGAAAATTACATATATTACAAGTAGAGTAAATTTTATACTACTATGTTTAGCTTATAATAGAATTTGAATTTCTCAATCATAGAAATTATGAAACAAATAAAGGGAGAAAAAACAACTATTCACTTAAACTAATAACAAGTAGCCTGTACTTTTATTTGTCTCAACTGAATTATGTACTTTCAAATTTGTTTAAATTGAATCTTACCGTCTAACCACAGTCAACAGCTCCGTTAAATCAATGACGTGGCGTGCTTATGTGTTTAAAAATAATATTTTATTCAATTTTTACCCAAAGCTCCCGCTCATCGTCCACCCTTTCATTTATTATTAATTTTTTATTAAATAAATTTCATCTCACTCTCTCGTTGTCTCCTCCTTCGTTTTCTTCTTCCTCCGCTCCATCTGCGCCGCCGACAAGTTCTTCGTCCACCACAATGCTAGGCTCATTCTTGTCGACGTCCAAGACGACAAGGGTCGGGCCCTCTGCAGGGCCCTCGGCCCCTCCGTCGCCTCCTACATCCATGTGACGTCACCCACGAGCTCAACGTCGAACGCGCCGCCGTCGCCCGCCATGGCAAGCTCGACATCATGTTTAGCAACGTCGACATCATCGGTGAGTGCGGCCAAATTACCTGGTCCGCGGCCATCGCTGACCTCGTCTAGTGCGGCCATCCCCAACGAGCCCTTGCCCTCTTCTACGATAGCTCCAAGCCCAATGAGTTCACCCTCGTGAGCGCTCAACACTAGCTGATGATTGTGCTCAAGCTCAACAAATTTATGGTCAGGTCATTCGTCTCGGTTTAGAGTGTAATGTGTTCTTGATGAACGCTTTTCTCATGTCCTTTATCGGCGCTGGGAGGATGGAGGAAGCTACATAAGTGTTTGAGAAGTGCGGAGACAAGAATGAGAAGTGTTCTCAGGGTTAGCAAAGACATTGAGCTTAAGAAGTGGTGTGTAGGTTCATGGGCAACTAATTAGACATGGCCATGGAGAGGATGTCTGCGTTGGGAATTCACTAGTGGAAATGTACTCGAAGAACAAAGATTTGGCTAGTAGTTTCAAGGCCTTTATTGAGATGCATGCCATGGCACAATGTGGTTTCATTGACACAGATGGTTGCGGGTTCCTTGTATTGTGGCGAGCCAGCAAAAGCACTCAGAATTGTGGCACAGATGGACTATGTGGGTTCCTAAATCCAAGCAGGAAGCTGATTTGACCCACTTCAGCATTGATTCGATGTAGGCCCTGTACGGGACTTGTGGGAGAGGAGGACAACTTCTGAGGACTACATCAGTCCCAATTTTCATCAAATGAGGAATTATTAGAGATTGATTCAAATTGGGCCCGAACCAAATCCAATGAGCCCGGCTCGGTCCAAATCGGAGTTGATTTAATGCTTGAACCAATTATATTCGTTGAATTGGGCTCGATTACATGCATACTGAACTTGGCGGGTTGAACTTAGGGCTGTTCACGAGTCGGGTCGGGTTTAGAGGAAAAATGGGCCCGACCCGTCCAAAAATAGTCGGGTCGGGTTTTGAAATTTTTACCTGTCAAACCCGACCCGACCCGACCCAACCTAAGTTGGGTCGGGTCGGGTCGGGTAGTCGGGTTACCCGATTAGGCTTTGAACAGTTAACAACAATAATTCAACAACATTATCTGTCAATCTGCTTAAGGTGAATATTAAATGACAGAAAAATAAAGAAACCCTCTTAACATGATAACATTAGCTGTAATTATAATTTAGGTCAATTAAAATAATTATGGATAATCAAGGGCTGGATTACAAAGCCAGGCAGCCAGGCAGGCTAGCAGCTGATGAGTTGTTTGCATTGGACATATAATGCTGATAAATTTACAAGCATCAGGACATCTCCAAACAACAATTGACACATCTAAAAATAAGTAATTTGGAAGATGTGAATCTGACTATGCACAACTAAAAACAACAATTGACACAGCTAAATTTGCAAGCATCAGGACATCTCCAAATAATAATTGACCTGCCAGAAAAAAAAATTTGAATTAGAAACATATCAGTCAACTCTTTAAACTAGGCATGACACAAATTACCGACACTTGAGAGAATCTCTTAGGAAACCTCAGTTCATTAACTTAATTTTTAAACTCCTATTCTGTTTTATCTCGCCTAATATAGCCCATTTGTGATTAACAACTGCTACATCCTATGTTTCCATGTGTCTAATGACTATAATTTAGCCTCTTCATGGTTGGCAGCATCACTTTGAACAATAATCATTTAGTTCATCAACATACCCACTAACTTATAAATTATTGAATGCTAATGCTCAAGGATTGAAATAATAAAGTAAATAATAATTACATTGAGTCTTCGTGTTCCCATGTAAAGCAACGGTAGGTACATGAAAGATTGAAGATTATTCACCTTGTTATTTAAGCCTTCAAGTCTTGTTATTTAAGTAATGGAGGAATTATGCAGTTAGTAAAAAGATGGAATTCATTATAATAGATGATTGTTTTTAAAAAAAATTACTAACTTGAACTTCTAGAACTTTCTGGTATGTTACCGTCAAGCTTTAGAGTAACAATCATCAAAAGTCCAATTTGACATAACTACTAACTGCTTTAGGAAGAAACCTAGGTCTACTCATGTGAAGTATTAATATCTTGTTGCTACCTCATAGTCATCATATACAAGGAACACATTGTTAGTAATAAAATATAAGGGTAAGTTTTATTACCAGTGGGTGGTTTGAGAAAAATTATATTGCTGAAATGACCAAAAAAATTGCCATTTACATGCTGCTAATATATGACAAAAAGGAACTTCACTTGCCTACAAATTAAGGAAGAAGATAACATTAGAAGACACCCATTGTTGTAGAAACATAAATTGTCATTCAATGGTATTAAATAACCAAAGTAAATAATAACAAAGATATTCTACTACCATGTTTTTTTCTCATGACAGGAAGTAGCATAATGGTTCATTTAAGTTAGTAAAAGAGAGTTTGAACTGAAAAAGCAAGCAGGAAAAATATAAACAGCTAGATAATGAAAAAAATAGAATGTTGCAATACCTGGTTCCAACACTTAGACCATAAAGTGGCACCGGCCAACAAAATAAACTTATCATGATGATAAGTACAACCAACTAAATTATCCTATACACACATAGAACTTAAGAAACAAAATGTTAGAATATTGATGAACCAAAAGCTTCATCTGAACCTGCAATAATCCAAACAAAGTGTTAGAATATTTTTATATTACATTATTAAACGAATAATGTTAATATGTTACCTTCAAGGCTTCAAATTCAAAACATCGCTCGAATAATAGAAAAAGCTTAATTCTGAATTCCCAACAACTCTAACAATAAAATAATAAAAGTGAGAAGAATAATAAAAATTATAACAATAAGTAAAAAAATTTTTATAGATTTGAACTTTAGTGTTTATACCTGATTCTATCTTCTCAACTTCATCTAATGCAACTCGTTTTCTCAACCAATTCTGTGTGCAAACCAAAGCCTCAACAGTAGAAGGATGTAAGGAACTACGAAATGGATCAAGAACTCGACCTCTGGTGCTAAATGCAGACTCCGATGATACAATAGAAACTGGAACAACCAATATGTCCCTAGCCATACAAGAGAGAACATAGTACTTTATTTTTTTCATTTTCCACCATTTTAATATATCAAATTCATCAAAGCTGTTTTCAACATCATCCTCCAAGTATCTTTCCAACTCATTTCTTTTCACCTCACCTTGTTTTTTCTTCACTTTCAATCTAAATTCATCTTGCCAATCATCTTTGGGATCATCATCCTCATTATTGATATGAGACTGTGAGGTAGCATTTGATGGTAAACTACTAGAATCAGCACTATCAATAGGGGGATGAAACATGGTATAATGCTCAAACAATTTATGAATGAGATCCTTCAATTTTGTCATTGTCTGGTTGTACTTTTCAGTACCATACATCCGTTGAAAACAAAACTCAATATACTCCAACTTGTAACGCGGATCAAGAAAAACAGACACAAATAATAGATAATTCAGATTTCCATCATTTTCCCAATATTTATCAAACTTGATCTTCATATTATTTGCCATACTTTGTAGCACCACATCATCGCTTTGCCTCCACTTTGTTAACAGCTTTTGAATGTCACACAACTTATGGAAGAACACGTTAGATGTGACATGCAATGATCCAGAAAAAGAAAGAGTTGCATCATAAAAAACTTTCAAAAACTTCAAAAAGACACGTGCACGACTCCAATCACCAAAAGTAGGAGGTCCTCCTTCATTCTCAAGAGCTATTATATAAGAAGGATCCTCAAATTCAAGCCGCATGAATGCTTTTTCAAATTTTTCAGCCACATCTAACATCATATAAGTTGAATTCCACCTGGTTGGCACATCAAGTGTAAGCATTGCCTTACTAGTTATGTTTCCCTCTTCTGCACACCTCTTGAAAGTAGCCAATCTAGCTAGAGATGACTTAACAAACTTACAAGAAGCTCTTATCTTGCTAACAGAATTATCAAATTCCTTCAACCCATCACTAACAATTAAGTTCAGAATATGTGCACAACATCTCAAATGCATGTACTCTCTGTTTAACAAAGTAACACCATTCCAATAAGTCATGTCTCTAACTAAATATGCAATAGCCAGATTATTCGCACTTGCATTATCAACGGTAATACAACAAACTTTCAAAATTCCCCAATCTTTCAAGCATTTTTCTAAAGCTTTCCCTATGGTTTCACCTTTGTGATCAGCAATCAAACCAAAACTCAAGATTTTCTTATTTAATTCCCACTCGTCATCAACATAATGAGCAGTCACACACATATAATTTATATTCCGAATTGAAGTCCAAGTATCAGTAGTAAGTGAAATCATTTGATGATTCTTGGACAATATGCTTTTCAATTTCTTTTTCTCCTCTTTAAACAATTCCATGCAGTCTCTACCAATAGTGATACGAGAAGGAATTTTAAATCTTGGTTGAATCTCTGATATGAAATCTTTAAATCCTTGATTCTGAACAAATCTAAAAGGAATTTCATCAATAATTATCATCTTGACAAGTGCAGCCCGAGTCTTTTCTTGATTAAATTCAGCAAGTTTCATACTAACAGTAGTATCGGGATCACCCTCGCATTGCTTGCCAAGAATAATTGTTTTCTGCTTCTTATCAATTTCCCTATTTGGATTTTTCTCACATGTCCTCAAATGTTTTAACAAATTTGTGGTACCATGACAAGCAGCACTGCAAGCATATGTTTTCTTACAATAATTGCATACAACCTTATCTTTTTCTCTAGTAGAATGATTCCAAGCATTAGAAGGAGCTCTAGTTGGTTTTCTTTTCAATACCTCTTTTGATATTGATTGAGAATCTTTTTCTTGTGATGCACTTTCTAAAATTCCAGCTTGTGTTGGATCTTGTGGTGGTCCTGATGGAGCTTGCGATTGAGTCTCTAGTTGCATATCTCTACTTGTTGGAGTGGGAGAACTTTCAACTACAGTTCCACTACTAGTATTTTGAGTACCACTAGTTCGAAGTTCGTTTTCCTTTGCCATTTAGCCTTAAAAAAAAAGAAGAAGGATGGTACTCAAACAACATAAATACATGTAACCAGACAACTAACACTTTACTTATGTTTTAGCAAGGGACTCAGGGATATTATCATATTACCAGACATATAAACAAATTTACGAGACACTTTACTTAAGTAAAGAAAAGAAGAAGCATGGGACTCAAACAACATAAGCAATATATATAAATACATATTTTACTATTTTAGCAAGGAGTTTAACCAGACATATATATAACCTGATATATATTAACATTGCTCTGGGTGAAAAATCAAACAAATTTAACCAGAAAGCTAAACAAGGAATCTATATGATATTTGCAACTGTGAATTGTGAATTGAAACTGAAAAATTGTAAATTGAAACAAATAAATTTAACTAGGCAACTAACACTTCAATTCATATTACTCTATAGTAGCAGTTTCACCAACACAATTTACAAAAAAAAAATTGTGAATTGAAACTGAACTAAAACCCTAATGAATTAAAACTCAAAGGATCCAGTAGTAATACTGTAATAGTGTATACCTGTGAACAAGGAACCTACTACTCGGGCGACTAGGTGAGAACAATAGAGAGGGCTGCTCGGCGACTAGGTGAGGACTGAGGACAATGGAGAAGGCTGCACACGAGCAATAAGATATTAAGATTGCATTAGTTTTATCCTATTGTGAAGCTTTAAAATTACCCGTGAAGTGCGAACATTACTTGTGAAGTGCGAATAGAGGAATCGACGACAGGTTGCTCGGCGACTAGGTGAGGACAACGGAGAAGGCTGCTCGACGACTAGGTGAGGACAATGGAGAAGGTTGCACACTGATACAGGCTCGGCGAGAAGAATGGAGACGTGGACTCGCCGTAGACTGGAAGGCCGCTGCTAGGGTTGTTCACGCGAAGGGAAGGCCGCCGCCCGCCTGTAGGTCAGAAGGAGTCCACGGCCGCTGGTGGTTGCAGCCCCTGCCGAGTCCACCGCGAGTCCCGACTCACACACCGCCGGCTGTCCACTGCGATTCGCGATCGGGGAAGGAAGTGAGGGGAGAAGGTCGAGAGAAAAAAAGTTAGGGCTGGGGAATCGGGATTGGATTTGCCGATTTGGGGTAACTAATAAAGTAAATAAATATAAAGTATGTAATATGCAATTAAAAATATTTTTAAAATATTTTTATATTATTTTTAATCGGGTAATCGGGTCGGGTATCGGGTAATCGGGTTTCAAAATATAAAACCCGATACCCGACCCAATTGAAATCGGGTTTGGTCGAGTTTGACCCGAACTGACCCGATTACCCGACCCAACCCAACCCAAACTAATTGGGTTGGGTCGGGAAATTAGGTTCATTGGGTCGACCCGTACCCATGAACAGCCCTAATTAAGACCAAGGTAGAAAATCTTAGACCAATAGTAATGTACAAGAAAAGCTTATCTTCAGTAATTTATTTGGCTTGGCATCTTACTCATTGTTTTTTGTGCAATAACAATTATGTAGGAATGCCTATAAGTAATACATACCTTTAAGTGTCTCATTTATTAGCAGAGATGCAGAGTCTAATTATGCAAGCATCAAACCTCTCATTGGTATCTGAAATAATATATATGCTAAGGCCTCGTTTGGTTGACACAACTTTCTGCAGGAAGTTGTACTTCCCAAGAAGTAGCCAAAAGATCTCTTGTTTGGTTGACACACTTCCTGCATTTTGTAGTAAGTACAACTTTCTCACTAAGTGCAACTTCTCAGTAAATGCAACTTCTTGCAAAACACAGGAAGTAACTTACCTAGGGGCCCTAGGTACGTAAGTTGCACTTTTTGTATTGTATTTGAAAGAAAAAGTCAATATTAGCTTCACATTTGCATTTAATATGAAATTTATAATTTATGTTATCAACATTATGAGATTAGATAATTCTTGAATTCTTCACATATTTATTTTATTTAGCAAAATATATAATTTTTCATATTAATTACAAATAATAATTATTTTTCTATATAATAAAGTATATATTATATTAATTATATATGCAAAAAATTATACTATTTACAATATTAATTTACAAATAAATTATTTTTTCATATATACTAATACAATAAATTAAAATATTAATTTATAAAAGAATGATATATTGGTCATTTCATATGTATTTCCTAGGAAGTACTCATGCCAACCAAACATATTGTAGGTGGAAAGTTACACTTTCTATTAATTAACTTTTTGTCAACCAAACACTATTTAGGTACTTTCCGAGAAATACACGTGGGAAGTTAATTCATGGGAATTATAATTTTCTACAGAAAGTTACTTCTCATGTGAACCAAACGAGAGTCTATGTTCTTCATGGCTTTACCAATATCAAATGTGTTACAGTAATATATAGTGTACTTATATATGAAGTTGGCATGGTTCAATTGGCTGCTAGGGCTACACATAGGGAGAGTGTGGCATAAAGGAAATAGAGAAAGAGGGAAAAAAAGAACCTTGCATGTGGTTGCTTGTGAAAGCCTAAAGATCATCCCTGGTCTTCAAAATGCCCTCTCCATCCTTTTCAATGACCCCTCCTTAGTTTGTTGAACCTCCTCAACTACCTTTCACTCTTGAGTACTAAAATAGACAAACCCACAACTAGAATCATGACCAGAATAAGAGAAAACAGGGGTTGGGAAATTGGTTGGTCATGGAATAATTGAATTAAAAGATTCATAGCTATCAATTATTCCGTCTTTTTATTCATTGGTTGGACATTGGATGAATAACTGATATCAATGATTGAGCATGACAACCCAATGATCAAAATATTCATGTTCGGGCCAGGAAGCAATCGTGGGAATTTTTGAGCCTATTTGTATATAAGAGTCAAGAATGTGTAACTAGTTGAATTAGTATAGTTCTACACTTAATTAAAACGTATTTTCATAGAGAATAGTCACAACATCATATTCTATGAATTTGATTCCTTCAATGTGATTAGTTTAGTTTTACTCACAAGCACACGGTTCCATGGGCATGTCTTATATCTCAGGTGGTAACTATTTAGAACTTTTCAAAACTAATGTACTTGCTTAAATGTTTGGGCTTTAGCATCAAATTCTTATTTAAATTATATCAATATATTGGATACCATAAACTTGTTGCAACTCAAAATTTGGCTCCTCTATGTAAAAGTAGGCATGAAAAAGATAAATGTTGAGTTTAGTTTTGCTCCTTATTTGAACATCTTCAGTTGTGCAATGTGAGATATGATCTGAATGTATTGGTTATATTTGTTAGGCCAATCAGAAAAGTTTAGCTTGCCTTGTCCTAGAGACTTTTGCTAATGCAAGTTCCAAAGACAGACCATTTTACAAAATTGTTTTGTTGTCGGCAAAGAGATTGTTTTTGTTACTTGAACCCTAAGAGATTGTTTTTGTTACTTGAACCCTAAGAGATTGTTTTTGTTACTTGAACCCTAGATCAGTTTTTAGTGTCTCTATTACAATGCAAGGCTCGCCTCGAATAATAGGAATGGGAGTCAATTACAAGTCTGCTTATGGTTTTGATAGATAGATAACCATCATTTCATTAATTTTTCAGGTTAAAGCTTGGGAGTGATTTTCATATGTGCTAAATACTAAAGGAGCTAGTTTTAGTGAATTTCTACCTTCAGTAATGTTTTAGTGAATTCTTTGTTTAGATTTTTTTTTAAAAAAAATCCGAATTCCATTCTACATTCCAACCCCGCTTATCTTCCTTTTAAGCTGACATGCATTTGAATGACTGCATTGAGATATTTTATTAATTTATGGTTGCCATTATTCTGCTGGTGTAGCCTTAGTCTCCTACTACTAATTATGTTTTTGTGGTTGTGTGTATGCTATTAGGGCCATAGTTTGCTTTTGTGGCTGTTGTGGCATTGAGAAATGTTGAATCAACTGAGTGCATATTGATTGTTGTTTAATTAATGTGTTTTGCTCCTAGTGTTATTTTTATAATTTGTTCAGTTGCTTTTAGTTTGAGATATTTGATTCAATATATTCATGAATCAATTGAGATGTTTGGCTGCTATATTTATTCAATGCATCACTTCTTCGAGAGATATTATAATTTGCTCCTCATTGTCCAATCAGTAAGAGATGTTTCCCTGCAAGTTGAACTCACTTCATGAAGTGATGATATTTAAGTAATATCTCTGAATGAAGTGATGCATCAAAACTGCTTCATTCATCAAAACTGCATGAAGTGATGCACCAAAACTGCATGAGTAGTTTTGTTGTTGTTGTTAGTTTGAGATATTTGATTCAATATATATTATGTTTCTTGAAGAAATTTTGAATCAATTGAGTGCTTTGGCTGCTGTTTAAGTGAGGTGCTTTGCTTCTGCTTTTTTTTTTAAAAAAAATGTTTTGGTTGTTGTTTTTCTTATGGAGGCTCTTGTGTTTATAGCATGTTTAATTGCTTTCAGTGTCTGATTAGTTTTGCTTAGCTGTTATTTTTGAGATATTTAATTCAATGATATGTTGCTTAAAGAAATTTTGAATCAATTAAGTACTTTGGCTACTATTTAAGTACACATTTTGAATCAATTTTGAATCAATGATATGTTTTTGAGATATTTAATTCAATGATATTTAATTGCTTTGGCTGTTGTTTAAGTACACATTTTAGATCTCTATATTGAGTTTTATCTATGTTTTCAAACCTAGGATTGATATGTGATGAAATAGAAACATTGAATTAGAACTTATGGATGCATAATTGTGTTTGTTCTTGTTAATAGCACATCGATTAGAAGATCCGGTAATGATATATTTCTTGTAAAGAACTCTTATTTGCAAATTGTTGTATATATTATATTGTTTAGCGGGCTCTGCCTCTCCTTTGAGGCTTTGAGCGCATCCTATGTTTAGTTACTCATTAAGTAGGGGAGGGGAAAGCCAACCGCTGTATAAATTTGTCCATCCTTTCGTCCTCTGTTTTGAAATAGTCTATTTATATATGTTTTACTGCTGCAGACCTGCAGGAGTTGAAATATTTGGTCTACTGTCTCCTATAAGAAGTCCACGCTATATACTCTTAAGATCACCTAGCACTTTGTTTATAAGAGTGGCCCTTAGCTTTGCAAAGAGGGATGGGTGGCAGTGTTGATGCAAGTGTTCTCTCCTAAGTAGAAAGTAAAGAGAATGTGCTCTCTTTTTTTAGTCCCAAAATGAAGTTTATGAAGCTTGGATTGAAGCCTGACTTTTTTTTCAGAGTGATGGAAAAGACATTAGGTTATTGGAACTTCCTTTCCCACTGCTTTTATTAAAGGATTTTTATGCGTCTTGCTATATAGCACTATATATATCCTGCTATTTTGCGTCCTTCAAATCCATTAGGTGAAAACTGGTGGTATTGCTTCTTGATAGCCGTTGCATGATCTAAAACCAATTTGACCATTGCTATCCATATAACCATATATGTTTCTGCATGTTTAACTGCTAATCAAAGTTGACCTACGTCAACTGCAATGAATATTTTCCCGTTTTCATTCATTCATTACATGCCAGCAATGATAGTAGGTTATTCAATCTGTCCGTGTGCTTCCTTTATATCTTGTTCTTATTTGCTACGAAAAAAATTATTACATTTGTTTTTTTTATTCCTTATAGTATTATCTATCCTTACATAAAATGGAACATCCGATCTTTGTATCACAGAACGGTGATCTTAGGGGGCGTTTGGTTGCCCGCAAGTACAAATGCTGCAACTCTAGTTGCAGCATTTAGATAACAAATTTATTTGGTTGGCTGCAAAATCATTTTGCAGCATTTACTAGTTGCAACTTGTATTTCAAATATCATTTGCGGGCCGCAAGTGGAATTGCAGCCCAAAAAGCCCGCAATACAAGATTGCGGGCTGCAAATGCAATAATTTAAGTATTGAAAAATAATTAATTTTGGCGACGTAGAGTCGTCGGATGAAGACAAGATAAATATCAAAGTTGTAGGTTTTTGCGTGCTGAACCTGATGGTAGTGTCAGATTTTACATCTGATGTCATTTGATAGATTTTTTAATATATTTTTAGTATTATACAAAAATTAAAAATTATTAATTTGTCAGACAAATCGTGTCGGGCCTAAGTTTTTAGCCTGGCCCGAAAAAATTTGTCCCAGGCTCGACCCAAAAAATTTATGCCCGACCCGGCCCAAAAAAGTTCGTGTCCAGCCTGGCCCGAAAAAGTTTGTGCCCGGCCCGGCCCGAAAAAATTCGTGTCCGTCCCGCCCCGAAAAAATTTGTGTTCGACCCGACCCAAAAAATTCGTGCATTGCACGACCCGTCCCAGCCCGGCTCGGTCCGAAAAAATTTGTGCCCAACCCGGCCTGAAAAATTTCGTGCCCAGCCCGACTCAAAAATTTCGTGTCTGGCCTAGCCCGAAAAAGTTTGTGCTCGGCCAGGCCCGAAAAAATTCGTGCTCAGCCTGGCTCGAAAAAATTCACTGTCGGCCCGGCCCTGCCCAAAAAAAATTTGTACCCCGGCCCGGCCCGAAAAAATTCATGCCCGACCCAAAAAATTCGTTTCCCGACCCGGCCTGACCAGAAAAAAAAATTCGTGCCCAGCCCGAAAAAAAAATTGTGTTCGGCCCAGCCTTGCCCGAAAAAATTCGTGCACTGCCCAACCTGTCCCGGTCCGGCTCGGGCCGACTCGAAAAAATTCGTGTCCGGCCCGGCCCAAAAAGATTTGTGCACGACCCGACCCGAAAAGTTCATGCCCGGCCCTGCCCGAAAAAGTTTGTACCCGGCCCGGATAAATTTGTGCATGCTCGGCCCGTCCCGTCCCGGCCCGGCTCAGCCCGACTTGAGAAAATTCGTGCCCGACCCGATCCGAAAAATTTCGTAAGATGCAAGTTGCACGTTGCAAGTTGCAAGTGTAATTACAACTTCCATTTGCGGCCAACCAAATGCTTGCAAATAGAAGTTGCAACTCTACTTGCGGGCAACCAAACGGTAGGCTGCAAAATCTATTTGCGGGCATTTGCTTTTGCATGCAAATAGATTTTGCAGCGTTTACACTTGCGGGTAACCAAATGCCCCCTTAATGATTTGATGTTGACCATTTGAACAGTTGACAAGATGGATCTTAGAGCATGGGTGAACGGTTGGTGACTTGTGGAGCATGTTAGTCGAATATATACTGGAAAATCAATCTTGTGTTCTTCGCTTGGCTCCTACCTCCGTAGCAAAAAATCATGCTATATGGAAGTGTTGCCTGTGTAATACCCTAGTTTAGTTCCACATCGGAAGTTAATTAGATGTGGTGTTGATTTATAAAACTTGATGAGTGTGCTATCATTAACTTCAGCTTAAGCATTTTAATTAGGCCAATATGTTAGTCTATGAAGTTAATGAGTCGATTATCTCATCAAGCAGGTCATAACAAATTTGGTATCAGAGCATAGGATCCTTAAGGTAATAGGGACTAGGACGTGTTAAGGACTGATTTAATTAAGAGTTATTTGTATTACGACGTGTTGTATTTATATTATATTGTCGTTGTCTTGAGCTTGTGTTTATCTTCCTTTATTCCTTTAGAGAGCTATGGAGTTTACCGCTAGTTCCAGTTCTGTGGGTCGTGGAGCTGGTCGAGCTAGGTCGACAGGTCGTACTCGATCAACCCCGCGACTTAGTGCCGATAGAGGTGCTAGACAGTAGCATAATGTCCCAGTGACTCGTGGTCGTGGATGCATCGAACGGGCTACTGAGCCTATTCCAGAGGATTTGTGGAGGTAGAGGTCGAGGATGATATCCCTGCTTATGCTGAGGAGTCCACTATTAGAGTTCGAGAGCAACCTAGGGTGCGATACGTGATGTTGGTGCTTGAGCAGGTTGGTGGACAGCAGCCACCGCAGCCCCAGCAGCCACCACAACCATCGCAGCAGATAGAGCAGGAAGCGTTCAAAAATGCAGGAGATTGGCTCACGAGACATTGAATTCTTATCCCCACTTAGCGGAGTTAGAGATGATAGTGCTACAAAGGTATCTCAGCCAGCTTGGAAGAGGGCCAGATCAGCACCTTCTCAGGCTCAGGGTTCCTCACATCCTCCACTTCCCCTGATGGGTCAGAGTTCCATGGTTAGGTCGCAGGGAATCATGCCCCATTGCTTCTGGTGTGGAGATCTGAATCATAGGGTTAATAACTGCCCTTATGGACAAAATATATGCTATAGTTGTAAGGAGGCAGGTCACAGGAGCCGAGAATGAAGAATAATACGGGAGGTTCCCAGCAGGTTACGACATAGCCGCATTCCCCTAGAGTGTTTGCAGTTAATCAGCAGCAGGCTCAAGATGCTTCAGGATTTGTAGTTCGAGATTAGGAGGCCGCATGGGAGCATGAGGGTTATCCCAAACCTTTCAAGACTTCAAGTGCGTGAATGTTATATCCGTATTTAGTTTATTTATTTATTTGATTTTGATTTTTAATATATATATATATATATATATATATATATATATATATATATATATATAGGGGTTATTTTGGATTTTTAAGTGTTGATGGGCCTTTTTGTAAAATGGTCGTGTCTCGCTCGCTATAAATAATACCTCTTTGCTCAACCCTAGTTTTTGACGTCTTTGAGAACGGTGTTTTCAGATCGAGGCGACGCGTGACGAGCGGAGGCAGAACGTGCGGAGTCCGGGGGATTTGCGTTTCGAGGTAGGATTCTTTCCCGTCTTATTGGTCCTTATTGTAGGGTAAATAGGAGGATTAAGAGGATCTTGATGTTATGTAATTTCTATTTTCGGATTTTGCTATTTCCGGTAATATTTTCCAGCTATTTGTGTTTTTCCGACGAACCTACCTATTTTTGGAAATTTTGGTCGGCGGAGTATTTTGGGCCGGCCAGGTACCCCTGAGTTCGGCAGAGTCCGACGGTAGTTACTATGCCGCCTATACACCTCGGATTGAGGTAGAAAATTCGGGCAGCGGCGGCCATGGAGGGCTGGCGTCCGCCCCTCAAGGCGGACGACGCCCCAAGGAGGGTCGGTTGTAGCCCGCCGCATCGGGGTGGCTGCTTCCCCTGGTCGGGGCTGGCCGCACGCCTGCCTGGGCGGCGCTGCCCAGCCCACCTGCACCACCCAGAGTGGGCGGCGATCGCCGCCTGAGGAAGCAGGAGAGGGCGACGGCCTCTGCCGTCGCCGAGTCCCTTCGCCGGCGGCTCAAGCATGAAGAGGGGGAACCCTAACTTTTCCACCTTTAGATTGTAATAATGGTGTTTTGATTGTAACATTGATTTAATATTTGTAACCATGATATTCTATTATAATAGTGTTATCTGAGATTTATATCAATATTTTAAGGATTATGTGTTATATTTACTATAGCAGTATTTCTGATATTAAGTATGGGTGTTACATGTTTATAACATTGTTATAAATTATTATGAATAGAATAGCAGTGTTATAATGAGTCTCTTGTAAATGATTTTATATGAGATTTAGGAGTTTTTTCGGAAAATGTTTTCAGGGGTTTCCCTAACTCGGATTTCGACATATTATATATTAATTTTCATGTAATCGATGTTCTAGATTCATTAGTGAAGTCAGATTTTCCAAATGAGATCTGTATCATGCAAACTGTATGGGTTTTAGTGGTTTGTTTTCCGTGCAAAGTATATTTTAATAGTATTTTGAGATTAGAGCTTAAAGTTATTAATTGTCGGTAGATCCTCTCATAGACTCCTATGGACCCTATAATCTCTAATCATTATGATGATCAATTTGCGGCCCGTTAGCCTCGTGCTTCGGGCGGGGACACTTTTATGGCCTAATGGACCTTAAGGGAGTCTACGACCAAGAAATACCGATATTTAATAGATGTCCTGCGGCGTAGGGGCATTGCGTAGTGCTCGCGGGCTATCCTTGGATAACAGTTCTCCCTGTACGAGCGGACGGAAAGAACTACTCTCTGGTGCAAGAGTGCAGGGGGAAACCCATAGAACTCTTGTCCATACCGCTCTTGATTCACTATTAAAATGCATACAGGTGACATTGATACATGTAGAGCTAATAGAGTTAATTTTAGAGTTATATTTGCATATATTAGAGTTCATGGCATTCATGGCATTCACTATTAAAAATTGGCAGTAGGCAAGTCGGTCGACCGAAGTATGCCAGAAAATGGCAGATTACCTTCAGTCGCTCAGTCGGTCGACCGACGATCGATCGAACAATCGACCGACGGTCTGTAACGGGCAAAAAATCGTCTGTTGAGAAGAGAGAACTCTCTCTTCTCTTCATGGCTCATAAATAGAAAGCCATGAGAGCCTTCCTACACACTTTTGATCACTCCTAACCTCATTGAGCTATCTCTTGATCAATTCTAAGCCTTAATTGAGCAAATCTTGTGAAAACCCTAGCTTGAACCTTTCATCTCATTGATTAAGCCTTTACTTAATTGCTTCATCATCAAAGGCATCAAGAGGAACCACTATAAATAATTGTGTTAGCATTGATATATTATTTTGTGTTAATTGCTTCATATTTATTGCTTTCGTTTGCTATTAATATCGTGCTTAGCCTAATAAATCAAGAAACGATTAAAACCGAAATTAGGCGACAATATTAGTTAACACACTATTCACCCCCCCTCTAGTGTGGCCATTTCACCCAACAAGCGGCACCTGCTGCCGACGGAGAGTGAAGGCGAGTAGCCAAGAGTGGAAATAAGCCATGGGCCCCGACTTCAAGATCTTTCCCTTCAGCGTCGGGAAGCGGAAGTGCCCCGGCGCACCGCTGGGGGTGGTCATGGTGCTAGTGGTCGCACCAATAGGCTTACGTGACAAGTTCGGATTAAAAAAATTCAACTTAGTTTATTTTTTTTTGTTCTTTTGGAATAACGTGGCAAGTTCAGGTTAAAAAAATATAAACTAAGTTGTTGATTAGGATGCCATGTCAACAACCAACGGGGCGATTAACAGCAAGTAGACAGGAGGTTAAAATTGATGTAAATTCGTAAGTATGGGTTATAATTGATGCAAATTAAAAGGTGGGTTAGATTTGTTAATTTCGTTAAAGTATGGGTTAGATTTGTCAATTTTCCCAAAAAAATCCAACTTAGTTTATATATATTTTTTATTCTTTTGGAATAGGCTGACGTGACAAGTTCAGATTATAAAAATATAAATCAAGTTGCTGACTAGGATGCCATATCAACAACTAACGGGGTGATTAACATCAAGTAGACGGGATGTTAGAATTGGTGTAAATTCGTAAGTATGGGTTATAATTGATGCAAATTAAAAGACGTGTTAGATTTGTTAATTTCGTCAAAGTATGAGTTAGATTTGTCAATTTTCCATTTATATAATTATAAGTTATTTTTAGTCTTGTTATGTAATCCTAATCCCTGGTTACGCTATCCTCTTGGGCGGTATCTGCTTTCTAAAGGAGAACCTAGGAGGGGTATAACAAATTTTCGTAACAGCTTGATTGCATAATTTGTTCTTCAAGCTGTTTTCATAGACGAGATGAAAGGTGGGAAGAAAGAAAAGAATTTGCAAAGATAATGTATCTTCATTTATATATGAATTAGTAGAACATGTTTGAATTTTATTTTGATGTTGAAACTTTTATGTAATGGATTATGTTGTGATACTTAATTAGATGTATTTTTTTTTGTAATGGACAATGTAGTGATACTTTATGAATTTTATGACAATGTAGTGATACTTTATGAATTTTATGACAATGTAGTGATACTTTATGAATTTTATAATAGATATATTATATGTTAAATGATGACATGTATTTTTTTATATGCTTCTTAAGATTTATGTAAATATAATTAAGTTATGAAAATTATTAGGTTTTATATACATGTTATAATAACTTTTAGTGAGGGTCAAAAGACCATCTCGAAAAGAAATAAATCTATAAAAAAAAGTTTAAGTAGGGGTCAGCGACCCTCACAAAATATAAAAATCAATGAGGGTCACCGATCCTCACAAAATACAAAAAATAGTAAGGGTCGTGATCCTCACTAAAACCCCATATAATCCTCACTAAAAGCCTTTAGTGAGGGTCACTTGATCCTCAAACGTCATCAGGGAAAATTTCGTCACTAAAAATATAGGTGAGGAGCATGTCTCGACCCTCACTAAAAATAGCTTTAGTGAGGCAGAACTGACCCTCACAAAAACGTCACCAGGATAGTCTTGATGCTAATCTTTTGTTTAACTTGGAAATTAGACCTGACAATTTTCAGCCCGACCCGATAGCCCGGCCCGGCCCGATAAAATTGGGTTCGGGCTGATTCTTATCAGGTCGGCCCGATAAGGCTCGAACCACTAACGTGCCGGGCCGGGCCAAAGGCTATCGGGCCGGCCCGGCACGATAATCCGATAAGACAAATTTGTACTGCTTGTCTTAAATAGCACATTTTAATACTTTTGACATCTAAATACATGCAGACAAAGTGCAGAGTTTTCTAATATAAAGAAAGCAATGCCTATACCTTATAGAAATGTAGAGTAGAATTATAGAAATAAAGTGCAGTGAGAGTTAGATAGATGTAAAGCCACGAATACATGCATGTTTTGGTAATTAAGTTAGAGATGGTTTGCCTAATTAACTTTATAAAGCTGCACACTTTTTTGAACTCGAGCTAAGCGCCAAAGTGGAATACAGGAAAGCTGAAATGAAGCTATATATAATATCTGCATGCATGCCATGAACGCACAAAGCTATCGGGCTAATAGGCCGGCTCGGCCCGTTATTTTTTCTTGCCGGGCTAGGCCGATGACTCTAGGCCCAAATTCTTATCGAGCCAGGCCGGGCTAAGTAAAAAAAATTTCGAGCCAGATCGGCCCGGCCCGATAAATCTGGCCGAGCACGAATTGCCACCTCCATTGGGAACCCTCTTGAACTTCTCAAAACATGTGCAAATTTTTTTATCTTAGCTTTCTCAGGAATGCAGCTATCTTCTTGGTCAGTGGGATTGTTATGGCTGGGATGAGTTGATATATCTTTTGAAAATGATATTTTCTTATACCTACATGACATCATATGATCACTTTTATGAAGTGTGCCTTTATCCTATGTTGCTTCTTCTTGATCAATTCTCGAGCTCTCTCACAAAAGCTTCTTTTTGTTTCAGTCCATAATAATCTAGCAATTGGAGCTCAAGATTCCTCTCCTTTTCTTGTAAGGACAAAATCATATTGTTAGAGATCTTCGGGTTGTCAAATCTTGTATGTGTCATGACGATTCCTAATGTACATTATAAATATTACATCATGAGCATTCATGTAAATATGCATCCATGTGGACTCTGATAATGACGCGAATGCATAAGCAATTAAGCATAGTACATTTCAAATTCATTTAAATACATTTCAAATACATCATGTCCTTCTGCTGGGTGATCAGTGATCACCTAAAGACAAGGACTTCTGCTAAAGGGTTGTCCATTATGATTTATTGGACATACATTTCATTGAGTAGGTAGAAGATTATCTCCAAATTGCAATTCTAGAACATGTAACAACATTGATTCTTGCTGGAAGTGACTATTTGGATGGACCCTTAAAATCATCCTAACTAGCATGGAGGGTTTTCATGCTAGCTGCACCATCTGCATGATTTTGATGTCAACTACAGTTCACAGTTAGCAGTTTTTAATTAATTTCACCAAGTTCTTTTTGTTTATTGTGTACCATCTTGTGTGTTGGTGGACTACTTTTAGCTCTTTATTCCATGTGTAAATTAAGATTAAATTCATGTGTACGCTTACTAGAAGTACAAAAAGATGAATGCATGGTGAATCCCCAGTCAAATTCCATCACATGCCTTCACATCCCATCTTGCTTTCTTTACTTTTGCCCTCATTCTAGTTGATCTTTGTCTTGATTAATTAGAATCCCCAATCAAATTAATGCCTTAAAACAAATAAGTGATCAATAACTAATCTGTAATAGATTGAAATGACTAGTTAAATCTATTGGAACTATGTATTGAGCCAAAGGTCTAACTCAACTCATTTCTCTAACCTTGTATACTTTATGTTTCCCTATAGTCATTCATAAATTGCTGATCATATTTATTTATATTTGTGTTTTTTCCAAATTGCTTTGTGTGATTCCTTCACTTGAAAAGTGTAACAAAGATATTAATTATGATGTTCTTTGAAACCCAATTATTTAGCATAAACTGGGAACTCCACTTGTGGACCCTTTTTGCAGCAGCAAGTTGGCCTAATGATTGAGGTGAAGCAAAAAAGAGATTTTATTGTAGTTCCACATCATGATGGTGTCTTTATATAGAAATTTCTTCTTTTGGTGTCTTTATATGGTGCATAAAATTACTCATGTTTGCATAATTCATGTCAAGGCCTTTCTTAAAGCTCCAACCAGGTTAACTTGTATATATTCCTAGACGTGGAAAATATCTACAGGCTTGGTCATGGTCATGGTATATCCTTTGTATTACATGTTAGTTTCTTAATTATCTACTAAAGAAAGTATTTGAATAATAAAACAGAGATTGAAATCTTAAGATTAATCACCTAATGTCTAGGAGAAAACATCCATCACCTAGGGCTTTTGAATTCAATTTACATTTAAATTTGGACAGAATTGAGTTCAATTTACATATTAGAATATTGACAGCATCATGTATCAGTTGATGTTAAATGTCATTCTCAAGCAAATTGAATATACTTGAGGCAGACTGTGCAAAGTTTGAACACAGTTTTGCTTTCTATTGGATGTAGCTTTATGAAAATACTCACGTATTCTTGTGTCCATCTTTAAGCTATCATACTTGAAATTAAAAATAATACTATGATTAGCGAGTTGATAAAGTGACACGAACTTATCGATCATTGAATCATAATTTTTTTTACAATAACTTATATCCGTTCGGAGATCGTATCGCCGTCTATAAAAAGTACAAAATCTATAGATTTTTTTACGATTTCTGAATTGTCATTGATAGGACAGTTTGGGATCAAAATTATTCTACTTGTAGTTAAATATTTTATTTAACATTTATTTCAGTTTGAAATTCTAGCAGATATCCCTTGTTCTCCAAGTATACGCCCAAATAATATGCATACTTGGAGAACTGTAGGGAAATGCTGCCAGAATTTTGACTGAAATTGAATGTTAAAAAATATATTTAAATGCAAGTAGAATAATTTGATTCCCAAATGGAATATGACCATCCCACCTATGAAGATTTCTAAGAAGTGATTGTTGTGATATATCACGTACAGAATCATGATGGAAGATCTTAGTTGGATATACCGTGGAGGTTTACTTGAAGAATTTAAGAGCGGTGTTCAGGAATTTTTGAACTTCGCATATTCAAATCCGCAATTTGTCAGTGTCGACAAAATCAGATGTCTGTGTCATCGGTGTGTCAACTTGTTTTTCCTAGATCGATAGACAGTGACATTACACCTATACAAAAATAGTTTCATGAATCGTTACTATCGATGAATTTCACACGGGGAGCCATTCATAGGCATGTTATCGCATGAATTAGGAGACCAGTTGTCTAATATTGGATCTTCGTCCGTAACTCATACGACATCTGTTGAGCAGCCGTATCGAAATATGGTTTTGGATGCTCTGGGCGGTCGTGAATTCCAAAGGTTGCCAATGCCTCACATAGAATTAGGAGGTCTGTCATCAAATACTGAAGCGACAATGGATATAGAGTGTGAGCCACAAGTACAACCGAAAATTCAAATAGAGTTACCAAATCTAAAAACAGCACAGTTTTATGATTTACTGAAAGCTGCAGATGAACTATTGTATGAAGGTTGTGATGAATATTCAAAGTTGTCAATAATGACTCAAATGTTAAATATTAAGTCTGACTGCAACGTAACCGAGATAGTATATAATCGGTTTTTCGAGTTTTTTTCACAAAGCGTTGCCTAAAGATAATAAACTGGAGGACAGTTTCTATAAGACGAAAAATATGATGAAGAGACTTGGTCTAGGGTATCAAAAAATTCATGTATGTCAGAACAACTGCATTCTCTATTACCGTGAATACGCAGACTTGACTCAGTGTCCAACATGTGAATATCCACGGTACAAAGAGAAATATTCGAGTAGGCAAAAAGATATACCGTTTAAGGTTCTTCGGTATTTCACGATAATTCCCAGATTGAAGCGGTTGTTCATGTCTGAAAAAATAGCCCAACATATGATATGACATGCTAAGAGTCGTGATCCGAATGTTATGACTCACCCGTCTGACAATGAAGTATGAAAATATCTTGATCGATGTTATCCATCACTTGTAAGTGATCCTAGAAATGTCAGACTAGGTTTATGTACTGATGGGTTCAATCCATTCGGTCAATCATCCACTTCATATTTTATTTGGTCGGTGCTTCTTATAGTCTACAATTTGCCGCCGTCGATGTGCATGAAAGATGATTTCATATTTTTTAGTATGGTAATCCCAGGACCAAGGGGACCAAGAAAAGAATTTGATGTGTTCCTTCGACCGTTCATTGACGATTTAAAGAACTTGTGGGACGACGGAGTCATCACTTATGATATTCATCAAAAAAGGAATTTCAACTTAAGGGCCGTATTGTTGTGGACAATCAGTGACTTCCCGGCATATGCTATGTTGTCTGGTTGGAGCATACACGGGAGGCTTGGTTGTTCGTATTGTATGGAACGAACAAAAGCATTCAGTCTTCAGCATGGACGAAAGATTTCATACTTTGACTGTCATCGTCAATTTTTGCCACTTGATCATCCATACCGGAGAAATAGAGATAAATTCATCAAGGGTAGAGTGGAAAAAGACGGACCACCTCCGCGTCAATGTAGATGAAGGTAAAATATCAGGAATGAAAAGTCATATTTGTCATGTGTTCATGCAGAGACTACTCCCTATTGCATTCCACGATATTTTACCAGACAAAATTTGGGGTTCGTTAACCGAGCTTAGTTTGTTCTTCAGAGATATCTGCGCCAATGCCCTCCGTATCGAAGATATGGAAAAGCTAGAGAAAAACATTGTAGAAATTCTTTGCAAATTAGAGCAGATATTTCCACATGGATTTTTTGATTCGATAGAACATCTACTAATTCACTTAGCATACGAGGCAAGAGTTGGTGGTCCGGTTAAAAAGGAAAATAAACAATACAGCTGCGGTGGAAGGTTCAATAAGTGAAGCTTATATAATTAAGGAGATATCAACTTTTTGTTCATTCTATTTCGAGTCCAATGTGTACACAAGGTTGACTCATCTTTCCCGAAATGATGATGGGGAAATGTGAACGTTGTAGATTGTCTACCAATATTTTATTTTCCTGGTCGTGGTTTGGGCTCACGTCCACCGAGATATTTAACCGAAGATGAGTACCATCTTGCACAATTATATGTACTAATGAATTACCCTGAGGTTGATCATTTCATTCAAAAATTTGACACGGAAGTTCGTACACAGACACCGAATATATCTGAGGAAGAATTACAAGATAAACATAGCGTAGAATTTCCAAATTGGTTCAAAACTTGATCGAGTGAACATATTCAAGAAATAGATAACAAATTACTCGAGTTAACATGTGGACTGTCACGACTAGTCTTATGCTATAACAGATACTTTGTAAATGGATACAAATTTCATACAAAGGAGTACTCAACCACAAAGAAGACAATGAATGCTAGTGTTTGTGTCAAATGCTCCACTTGGATTGATTGTGATTGTGATTTCTACGCACTGCTTGAGGAAGTACTTGAGCTTCAACATGTTGGGTGCAAAAAAATAGTGATATTCAAATGTCACTGGTTTGACACATCATCTCGAGGGAGTCAAATTCACCCAAAGTATAAGCTTCTTGACGTTAATTTCAAATCAAAGTTAGCGTCGGAAAAGCCTTTTATTTTGGCATCCAAACACAACAAGTATATTACACAAAATATCCAAGCAGACGAAGAGATAAATCGGAATGGTGGGCAGTGTGTAAGACTAAGGCACGATTGAGGATTGATCCAATGATAGAGGATAATGATACTACAAGATTTGTACTAGGTGATTTTTATCAGGAGGATGATCCACCTGTAGTTGAAGTTGTGGGTCAAACACTTGAAGATGAAAATTGAGTCATTGCACAACGTCCGTCTGAAGAAAGTGTTGATGTTGAACCAGATGACGTAGAGAACGAAGATGATGAGAATAGTTGTGAAGATGAAGAGGCAAGTGAAGAAGAAAATGACTCAATCGATTATTATTTAGATAATATCGATGATTAATGTGTAATATATATATATATATAATATTATTGGTTGACATCACTAATCAATATTTGTATCTGTAGATGTCGCGTGCCCGTTCTAGGGTTCATCGCACAGGTTTATCTCAGCCGCCGCCGCCGCCCACGACAGTACCACCACCACCAGCCGTGGTAGATACTATACCACCACCACCATCAGCTCGAGGTTGTCGTAGTGTTAGATTATTTATTTAATAATCTGTTATGGTCCAACATTTATCTATTGGCATGTGATTACGCTATCAATTTGATTGGCCGATTAAAGGTGATCTGATAAAATTTATTATAAGGTCATGTATCATTTCATAATTATAGGATTAATAATATGTGCACAGATACCATAGTGGTAATATTACAGTTTCATGATGGGCGAAACGATAATTTACCAACCTCATGTTTTCTCTATATAAAGAGGGGTAATGGTCCCCAAGTCATAAGGTGAAGTCCCTAGCCTTTGAAATCCCCATCTCTCATTGTGCTTTTGTAAGGGTTAACGTGTTGACTTGGAAGTCCAACCCGTTTTCGGAATTTGCACGATGGAATCAGGTACGCTTCCGTTCTTATTGTTCTTGATGATTTAGCATGAACGATTTCGGTTTTGGATTTAATTTCTATTTAGAAATTCCATCAATTGGTACCAAAGCCATTAATGATTGAATCATTGAGAGCATTGTTGAATTTGTTTCAACATTTAATCTGTATCTTCATGTTCATGCTTTCTGTGCACTATTCGTGTTTACTCGAAGCATGCAATTTGGATTCATGTCTTCTGTTCGACATGCAATTTTGAGCATCTTTAGTGTTTACTCTGTATGATGCATGATTCGGGACTCATGTTTAGAGATTACATGCTTAAGAATAATAAAAAAAAAGGAATCAGATGCGGCAGCCATGAAGGCTGCCGAAGGATGCATCTCTTCAAATTCGATAGCCATGAAGGCTGCCGAAGGATCCAACCCGGAACCCCTACCCGCATCTTCCCCGTCGTCTCTTGCAATCTTCGTCATCTCTCGCTGCACCGATTCAGTCTTCACATCACCGCTCGACGCTGTTGTGCTTATCACCGGCGTATGACAGCGTGATGATGAACTCGGGGCACGTAGGATGGTGAGGAAACTTCCTCACCTCTGCCTTCTCGTTGTCGCCCGATGCTGGAGGAGGGTTTGCCGGTGTCTCAGGAAGGGCGGTGTTGGCGTCGAGAGGTGGGAGATGGGACTGCTGCCTGCTGCGATCGCGTAGGGGAAGATGGCTTAGGTTCTCTTTCGGTGATCGCTAAGCCCGCCCGAGTCCGTCTGCTGTGTCCCTTCTCGTCTTCTCTGCCTTTAGGTAGTGGCAGACGACGGCACGGGTCGAACCAGGGCCGAATGGGCGGAGGCTGTCGGCTGCTTGGCCTCCCCGTCGTCGCTCGACATCGGCATAGCACTACTAGAATATACCACATCAGCAATGGGGATCAACGACGGTTGCCAGATCCGTCAGAATCAGTCACGGCTTTGCGTCGGTCCCATCGGTCGTGGCTGATGTAACTAAATCAGCTGCGGCTCATATACGGCTGCACAAAGCCGTCGCTCATAGATCATGGCGCGCCGTGGCGCGAATTAAAATGTGTTAGTAGACACGGTTTAGCGGGGGCCTCGTAGCCGTTGGCGATGAGAGTAACCGGGCGCGTGAAATAAAATAGCTTAGTAGCGATGGCTATGCTACGCTGTCGGTGATATGCGTAAGTCATTAGCCATAGCTAGCCGCGGCCGTCGCTTATTATTTAATGCCACGAACGCAGCGCAAATATATAACTCTCTTAACCGACAGTTCTTCTAACCGTCAATGATAATAAAGTTATAGATCCACGATTTTCCGACGGCTAGTTCACCGTCGGTGAAAATCATTTTTATTTGCGTTCGCGCCCGACCCTTCCTCTTTCTCCCTCTTCCTTCTCCACTCGTCGCTGTCGCCGCTGTCGCCGCTGAGTTGCCGGGGAGTCGTTGCCTATTGCCGCCACCGTCAATCGCCGCCGGTGAACCTTCTGGTATGCTCGCTTCCTCTCCTCCTCCGTTAAATCCCCACCACCCGCCCTTTCCGCCCGCGCTGCCTCTCCGCGCCGGTGTCGACCCGACCGGCCCTCTCCGCGCCGACGTTGATCTCAGCGCCGGCCTCAACCCGGTCGGTGCCGCATTGGGGCTGATTACCATCGGCCCCAATGCCGACGAGCAATAGCCGGTAGTGATGCTGGCTACTGCTTGATTAGGGTTTAATTACCCTAATCAATTACTTGATTAGGGTAATTAACCCCTAATCAAATTGTGATTAGGGTTTAATAACCCTAATCATAGTTTGATTAATTTTTTTTAATTATTTATTATTAATTTTTAGAAATTAATTGTTAATTAGGTTAATTATTAGTTTAATATTAATTAATTAGTCACGCGGAATCGTCCACTAAGGACTCATGCCAGAATCGTCCACCGTGGACTCGCGCCGAAATCGTCCACAATGAATGGACTCGTGCGTGTCAGAATCGTCCACTTTGGATCGCGCGGAATCGTCCACTATGGACTCACACCGACATCCATAAAGTTAGAAAAAAATCAAGACGAGTTGATACGTTTCACGTACGATCGACGAGTCAAGTTTTAATTTTGCAAAACCTTAGATCTGTTCGGGGGTTGTATGTTCGTGTAAATGAAGTTAATGATCTTTTATACGACGTACAACCCTTGAATTGTCTCGAATTGGACAATTTGGGAGCATAGTTATTTATATTGCACTTAGTTTATTTTTTTAGTCATTAACTTCATTTTTAAATTTTGGCTTGTATCTCCCTTGTTCTCCGATACGCGCCCAGATGATATGCGTATTCGGAGAACTATAGGGAGATGCTGCCGAAATTTAGAATGAAGTTAATGACTAAAAAAAAATACTAAGTTCAATATGAATAACATGAATCCCGAATGGAATAGGACCATCCCACCTAAAAACATTACCTAAAGATATTGCAAACTTTTTGACAGAACATGTCGGGCGATCGAAGTTGGATGTATCGACGAATTCATCGTGGAGCTATAACAGATGAATTTCGAGTAGGTGTAACTTACTTCTTAAATTTCGCCTACTCGAATGAAAAATTCCTTAGTGGTGATAAAATCCGATGTCCATGCCGAAAATGTTCGAACATAAGATTTTTGGACCGAGAAATTGTCACACTGCATCTGTATACAAAAGGATTCACACCAAGATATTTTGTATGGAATTGTCATGGGGAGTCACGTCAAGTCGGGACGTCGAGCAATCCTTTTGTCCAAACTCATGGTGAATCTTCTGCTGATGTTTCTTCTTCCAATCCACCTAATCCTTATAGAACAATGATTTTGGATAGTCTTGGAGGATAATTCTATTTAAATGATAATATTGAGTCAGTTACTGAGATGGTAGTGCCACCAGATACTATGATAGTTGAAGTCACTGAAGAACAACATGAGATACAGATTGAATTGCCGAATAAGGAGACTGCAGAATTTTACGAGATGTTGAAAGCTACCGATGAACTTTTGTATGAGAATTATCCTAATTATACAAGATTTTCGACAATGACACAACTCCTGAACATCAAGTCCGATGGTAATATCAGCGGGATTGCGTTTGATCAGATTGCAGGCTTTATTAGTGGTATGCTACCTCCAAATAACAAGTTTGAGCCAACCTTTTATAAGATAAAAAAGTTGATGAGAAAATTAGAGCTTGGGTACGAAAAGATACACGCGTGCCCAAATATCTGTATTTTATATTATAAAAAAAATGCACAGTTAGAATAATGCCCGGTATCTGAATATCCTCGTTACAAGGAGAAGAAATCGGTCCGACAAAAAATATTCCCTTTAAGGTGCTTCGGTATTTTCCACTGACACCGAGGCTTCAAAGGTTATTCATGTCGGAAAAGACTGCCCCCTATATGAGTTGTCATGCAAGAAGTCGTGATGATACAGTAATGACTCATCCATCCGACAGTGAAGCATGGAAACATTTGGATCGGTGTTATCCATCATTTTCTGGGGAGACTAGAAATATCGGGTTGAGATTGTGCACAGATGGTTTTAATCCATTTGGTAATTCAACAACTCCGTATTCAGTATGGCCAGTGCTGTTAACAGTTTATAATTTGCCGCCCTCAATGTGTATGAAAGATGAATTTATCTATCTTTCGATGATTATTCCGGGTCCTAGGGGTCCTCGCAAAGAAATTGACATATTTCTTCGTCCCCTAATTGATGAATTCAAAACATTGTGGGCTGAGGGAGTTGTCACTTATGATTGTTACCGGAAGCAAAACTTTACTTTACGAGCTGCTATATTGTGGACAATCAATGATTTCCCGGCCTATGGCTTGTTGTCTGGTTGGAGCACGCTTGGTCGATTCTCTTGCCCGTATTGCAGGGAACACTCAAAATCCTTCAGTCTTGAGAATGATTGGAAAATTTCCTTCTTTGATTGTCATCACCGATTCCTACCGTCTAACCATCAGTATCGAAGGAATCGTGACAAATTTATCAAAGGTAGAGTCGAAAGAGATGAGCCACCACCGATGTTGTCTAGTGAACAAATGTTAGCACGTGTTCAATTGCTTCCAAATATTACTTTTGGTCGGAATGGAAGAATCTCAGGCTTTGGTCAAACACATAACTTGGTGAAGAAAAGTATCTTTTAAGAATTGCCGTATTGGAGTTCATTACTGAATCGACATAATTTAGATGTCATGCATATTGAAAAAAATGTGTTTGATAATATTTTTAACACAGTGATGGATATTTTTGGCAAAACTAAAGATAATGTGAAGGCCCGACATGATGTAAAAATACTTTGTAAGAGGCCTGAGTTAGAGTTGCAAGAGGTCAACGGACGATTTCATAAGCCAAGGGTGTCATTGTGTTAAATAAACAACATATTAAAGATGTGTATCAATGGATCAAAGAACTCAGATTACCCGATGGATATGCCTCAAACTTATCTCGATGTGTAAACGTCGATGAATGCAAAATATTGGGGATGAAGAGCTATGATTGTCATGTATTCATACAGAGATTGCTTTCGGTTGCGTTTCGAGATCATCTACATGATAAGATTTGGGGTCCGTTGACAGAGTTAAAGTATATTTTTCAGAAATATTTGTGCAAATGTACTTCGAGTCGAAGATATGACAACACTTGAAAATAATATTGTTGAAATCATATGCAAGCTGGAGTAGTTTTTCCCTCCTGCATTTTTTGACTCGATGGAGCATCTATCGATACATTTGGCATACGAGGCACAAGTTGGTGGCCCCGTTCAATACCGATGGATGTACTTATTTGAAAGATACATGAATCGTCTGAAGAAAAAAGTAAAGAACACCGCCGCAGTTGAAGGTTCCATATCAGAAGCATATATAATTCAAGAAATTTTAACTTTCTGCTCATTTTATTTTGAATCAACCATCAAGACAAAAGCTAAGAAACTTTTGGTACCCAAATGGCTTTGGGTCCTTGGGGATTAGTTGACCTCGGTATCCAAAGTGTCTTAGCAACACTTTGGATACCGAGGTCAACTAATCCCCAAGGACCCAAAGCCATTTGGGTACCAAAAGTTTCTAATGGTCGAGCTCCCCCGTCGTCTTCCACGGAATGACGACGGGGGAGCTCGACCATTAGACGAGGGAGCTGGACCATCAGATGGTTGTTTAAATATCTTTTGTTACCCCGGTTGTGCATTGGGTTCTCGTTCATCTTGATTCTTAAACAATGAAGAGTACCATTTGACCTACTTGTACGTTTTACTAAACTATCCAGAGATTGAAAAGTTCATTTAAATATTTGACATTGAGATGGTGACAAAATACTCAATTTACAGCGATGATGAATTAGAAAAATTACAGAATCGTGAGTTCCCTAATTGGTTTCAAGCTTACAACACAAAACACAGAGGCGAAATAGATAATCAAATCTTTGAGTTTGCTAGCGGGCCGGCACGACTTGTACAATGTTATAATGGTTATTTTGTCAATGGATATAAATTTCACACACTTGAATATTCATCTACAAAAAAGACTATGAATGCCGGGGTCTGCGTCAAAGGGACAACGTATGCTGAATGTGATGTTGACTTTTACGGACTATTGGAAGAAGTGATTGAATTACAATTTTTCGGATATAAATCGATTGCCCTTTTTAAATGTCATTGGTTCGATACAAGCGATAGGGGTATGAGAGTTCATCCAAAGTATAAACAGCTGGTCGAGGTCAATCACAAATCAAAATTGGCTTCAAATGAGCCATTTATATTGGCATCTCAAGCCGAACAAGTATATTTTATGCAATATTCGTCTCGAAAGAAAGATAAGGCAGATTGGCGTGTAGTCTGTAAGACTAAAGCCAGAGGAAAAATTGACCCGATAGTTGGAGATAATGAGCTAGCATATGACTTCTATCAAGAAGAAGATCCTTCTGAAGTGGAATGAGTTAGTCCAATACTCGAGGATGATGACACAGAGTTAGTTCAATTGGAAATAGAATACATTGATTAGGACGATAATGAAGGTGAGGAAGGATAGAATGAAGATGAGGGAGACGAAGAAGAATTTCAAGATTCAGATACAGAAGAACAAGAAGAAGAGTATTACACGGATGGTGATAATGACGATGATGAATAATTGTAAATGTGAAGTATATATTCAATTATTAAATATATCTATTAATCTATTATATATAATCTAATTATATTAAATTTTTACAGCTATGGTTCGAGATATCAGTTCTCGATGAGGCATTCCTCGTAGGACCCCCCAACGATTACCACCCGCCCCACCTGTACCCACTGACCCTTCGTCTTCCACCACCATCCCCCCACCTCCGGCCACCATCCCCCCACCTAGTCCGACCACCATTCCCCCACTTGATCCATCCACCATTCCCCCAGATAATATGGTCACCATCCCCCCACCTCCAGCCACCATCCCTTCAGCCGATCCAGGCCCATCGACATCGAGACGTAGGCCACGAGGGCCTAACAGAATTCTCCCTCCGCCACCCGAGGGACAACTACGCAGAGCAGTTACTGTGGGCGGAAGAAGGTAAGTATATGCATTAATTATTTCTTATAATTTATTAATAATTCAAAATATCATAATATGGATTTATATTTGGTGCAGATTTGAGCAGGAGGGCGTCCCCCGCACGATAGCGAGGATGATCTGGAAGTTTATGCACGGGGCGTGGCCTACATGGTCTCACGTGCCCCGTGAGCATATGGATTTATTGTGGCGAGAGTTCATGGTAAGTATATTTATTAAATTAATGTTAATGTTAAATATTCATCGGTAATAATAATTTTTTTTTGCAGGGTCATTATACATGGTCGGAGGACCAGACCACTTTTGTGGAGGCTGCATGGGAGCGTGTTGCCGTGCTTGTTATAACGGGCTACTTCAGCAGGTCCGTCAGACCATGATGAGACGGTTGGGGGCCACACAGATAGGGCAGACTCGGGGACACGCCCCCGAGTGGATTCCTGGCCCCGTGTGTGACTAGCTCGTTGAGTGGTGGGACACTCCAGAGTGGCAGGAGGTCTCCTGGACTGCGTCGAGAAATTGCATGTCCGGGGGGGGGGGGGGGGACGGCACGGGGGCGCGCCACACTGGTGGCTCAGTGTCTTTTGCGGTGCATGAGCGTCGTATGATATGTATAATTTCCTTACTTTTAATTAAATTATATATTGTGTATAATAATACTAATGTATTTGTTTTCTAATGTAAGACGCGCGTGACGGAGGATGGTACCGTCCAACGCCCGTCGATGATGGAGGTGTTTGAGCGCACCCATCGTCATCGACGAGGAACGGGGGACTACGTTGATAGCAGAGCCTCGATCATAATGGTAAGTATTTATATATGTCTATTTGATTTACACAATTTTTATTTATAGTTTATATATATATTTAAAATATAAACACGTATAGGAAACTTATTCGAGGACTGTGATCGAGCGTGGAGGGACATCGGAGGAGTTCGACGCAGGAGCTTGGGTGAAGGCCGATGGTGGCTGGGAGCACGGCCGTGTTTATGACTTTGCAGACAGTGGCCATGCACGCACCGACCCCTCTGACTGCGGGTGAGCAGCCCTCGTCATCCCGAGCGTAGGACCAGAGCCGGATAGCGGCCATGGAGTTGGAGCTCACCCAACAGAGACAGACGATGGAGGTGCAGAGGCACGCGATGGAGGAGAGGATGCAGGAGCAGAGGTTGACGATGGAGGAGCAGATGCAGGAGCAGAGACGGTCGAATGACGAGTTGAGATAGACGATCCAGAACATGCAGACACTTCTCACTCAGATTGCGTCTTAGTCCGACCTTCTTCCTATGATGTCGTAGCCGTCGTCCTCCTCAACCCAATCGATGCTCCCGACCCAATCGTTGTCGAATCCACTGCCTCCACCGCTGCCACTGCCGTCGTGAGATTTTGATTAATTGTATTTTGTTTATATTTTGATACTTGATATAGATGATATTTTGATAGTTGGATATATTTTGAAACTTGGATGCACGAGTTGATATTTTAATAATTGTTTGCCTCCGGTTTGAGGCTGATATTGATGATATTTATGTAAAACTTGTATGTTTGGTTTATAATGCATGTGTATGATGTTTTCTAATTGTAATATATGATTGAAAATTGTTTGTAGTCGATATATCGTTGTATACAGAAATTTACAAATTTTTTAGTTTTTCAGTTACAGGATACACCTTTAGCCACGGCTTACTCACGATTCACCGTCACTAAGCCGTGGCTGAAAGCCTATCATAAATGGCTGATGCCCTCGGCAGGACCAAATATTACGATTGCTAATAGTATCACCGATAGCTCGAAGCCGAGGCTGATGTGTTGGTATCAGTGATAGCTCCAAGAGCCATCACTGATGATTTTAAATCAACGACAGTCCACGAGGCTATCGTTGATAATTACGTGTGACGGTCGTGCGTGACCGTCACAACACATCTGAGACGAACACATCAGCGATGGTCTTTTGCCATGGTTTAAGCCGTCCGTGATATTCATCATCGATGGTTCAACCACGGTATCAGCCGTCGCTGATGATCACAATTCTGGTAGTGTAGGAATCGCCGGCGGTTGAGGGCGTCGGCGTCGATGTTGAAAGGGGGAGGAAGGTTGGCGTTTGGTACTGGTTCGGTGCGAAGAAGGAGGCGACGACGACAATGAGAAGAGGAAGAGATGTTAGGGTTTGGGTATTAGGGTTTATTAATTAGGGTTTGTAATCGAGTTAGATCCGGGTTTAAATGTCTTAACCCGAATCCATTAAGAATTAAGTACAATCCACCTTATTTAAACCAAACGGGTCGGATCTTGATTTGTTGTTTGAACCCGGTTTGATCATATATTCAATTGGTTTAATTTAATTGGATCCGGTTCAACCCAATTGTTAGCTGATTTATTTAAATTGGACACGGTTCATCACCGATTCAGGTCAATTGCAATCGGTTCACTCCAATTAGGGTCTGGTTCACTGAAATTAGGTCCGGTTCAGTGCAATTAGGTCCGGTTCAGTACCGGTTCAAGCCAATTCAGACCGGTTCAGTGTAAATTTTAAACGGTTCATTAGGTTTGTTGACTGGTTCAATGAAATTAACATTTGGTTCAGCTTAATTTCAACTGGTGCAATGAAATTAACATTTGATTCAGCTTAATTTCAATCGGTTCAATAGAATTAACATTAGGTTCAGCTTAATTCTCATTAATTCAACTTTGGTTCAGCTCAAATAGGTTTGGTTCATGTTTAAATTAATCTAATCTTGATTGGTTCAACTCAATTTTGACCTCTTTATTGTAGTTTGACCAATTTAGCATGAAATTAAATGGTGGCACATTTATTTATATGTCTAATATTTTAAAGTATGTTAGTTTGGCACAACATGTCGCCAAAGTGACATCTCTTGTGTTAAATTAATATATTTTCGAAATATATAAGACGTGTGCATGTTTGTAATTCATGTGGGTAATAATCGGCCCAAAGGAAGGTTTCTACCTGACCGAATTCCTTATATGCCTGTGGTAATAAATACGTGGCTATCATAAAGTTTACCATGTGAACACGAGTCGATCCAAAGAAAGGCTAGTTGTTTGACAGACCTAATAGTCAGTATTTGATTACTACATTAAGAGTACCGCTTACAAGTTGATAATTTTGTCCAAAGATGAAATGTCAATGTTGTGTTTGGTATCTTGTAATGGGGACTGCCATTATTTATTTTTTTCTGTTACATGATTAATTGCATTTTATTTTTGAGCTGCTTATAATATCATGTTTTGTTTTGTTCTCTTTTAGTGAATACTTCAATTACTACTAGTGTTAACTCCATCCCTGTGCTAACTGACACAAACTTTAAAGCATGGAAAGAGAACGTTATGATTGTTCTCGGATGCATGGATCTGGACTTAGCATTTCGTTTGGATTAGCTCGCTGCTCTCTCAGCTCAAAGTTCCCATGAGGAAAAGAGGGCATTTGATTAGTGGGATAAATTCAATCGCTTAAGTCTAATGATCATGAGGTGTGCAATTCCCGAATGCTTTAGGGGCGCCATGTCTGACAAGACTAATGCCAGATCGTTCCTTGTTGCCCTTGAAAAGTGTTTTGAAAGAAATAAAAAGTCTGAGACCAGCATGCTTTTAGCAAGCCTGATCTCAATGAAGTGTAAGGGCAAGGGGAACATCAGGGAGTACATTATGGAAATGTCAAATATAGATTCAAAATTAAAGGCACTAAAGTTAGACCTATCTGAGGATCTATTGGTGCATATAGTTCTCATCTCTCTCCCTGCACAGTATAATCAGTTTAAAATCAGTTATAATTGTCAAAAGGAGAAATGGTCGCTCAATGAGCTCATTTCTCACTGTGTGCAAGAGGAGGAGAGATTGAAGCTTGACAGAACTGAGAGCTATTGCGTCCAAAGGCAAAGGCAAGAAAAGACCTAAATCTAAGAAAGTTGCAAGTGTTCCACAGAAAAAGAAGCAGAAGGAACAAGATAAGGGTATTACTTGTTTCTTTTTCAAGAAGACTGATGGACACATGAAGAAAGATTGTGCCAAATATCACGCATGGCGTGCTAAGAAAGATACACTTCTCACTTTGGTTTATTCAGAAGTTAACTTAACTTATGTACCCTAAGACACGTGGTGGGTAGATTCTGGTGCTACTACTCACATTAGTGTGTCTATGCAGGATTGCCTGAGTTGCCGAAAGCCAACTGATGCTGAAAGATTCATCTACGTAGGCGATGGCAAATCAGTTCAAGTTGAAGCTATAGGCAATTTTAGGTTATTATTAAGAACTGGATGTTATTTGGACTTGATAGAGACCTTTGTAGTCCCGTCTTTTCGACGGAATTTAATTTCTGTTTCTGTATTTGACAAATTCGGATATACTTGTTCTTTTGGAAATGGAAGTTTTAATTTATCTCTTGGTTCAAATATTATTGGTACTTGTTCTTTATCTTCTATTGATAACCTTTATATGCTTGATGTATTAGCTTCATTTAATGAAACCTTGCACACTAGTTCATGAGGTACAAAGAGAAAGTTAACTGATGATAATTTCGCCATCTTATAGCACAAGCGTTTAGGTCATATATCTAAACAAAGGATACAAAGGCTTGTGTCAGACGAAATTCTTACCCTCTCTGATGCTACAGACTTTAAGGTCTGCAATGAGTGCATTAAAGGGAAACAAACAAACATTAAGGGATCAGGTATTAATAGGAGTTTAGACGTCTTAGAACTAATACATACTGATGTATGTGGACCCTTCCCTATGGCTTCTTGGAATGGTCAATATTATTTTATTACGTTCATAGATGACTACTCCAGATATGGTTACATATACCTGATTAAAGAGAAGTCTTAAGCACTGGATGTGATCAAGTCCTATAAGGCCGAAGTTGAAAATCAACTAGGCAAAAGGATTAAGGCTGTCAGGTCTGACCATGGTGGTGAATAATATGGCAGATATGATGGATCAGGTGAACAACGTCCAGGACCTTTTGCTAAGTTCCTAGAGAAATGTGGTATCGTCCCACAGTACACTATGCCAGGAAGTCCTAGCATGAACGATGTTGCTGAAAGGCGAAACCGGACTCTTAAGGATATGGTGAGGAGCATGATTAGTCATTCTACCTTACCGGAGTCACTCTGGGGAGAGGCACTTAAGACTGCAGCTTACATCCTTAATAGGGTACCAACTAAGGCAGTACTAAAAATCCCTTATGAACTTTGGACGGGTAACAAGCCCAGTATAAGACATTTATACATTTGGGGTTGTCCAGCTGAAGCTAGGCCATATAGGCCAAGTGAAAAGAATTTGGACTCCAAAATAGTTAGCTGCTATTTTGTAGGTTATCCTGATAGGTCTAGGGGGTATAAGTTTTATAATCTGACAAATAGGACATTCTTTGAAACATGAAATGCCCAATTCTTTGAGGATGTAGAGTTTGAGGGGGGGAGATAAGGTTAAGGAAGTTGTCTTTGAAGAGGAGTTCATCTCTCTTCCTTCGGTTATTGTTTCTGACACTGATAAGACAATAAATTCAGATTTACAAGACAACATTGAGGTACTCCCCATTCAGCCTCAAGAGTTTACTCCTGAGGTGCCTACCCCTGTAGAGCAAACTCGACAACCTCAAGAACCAATGCCATTAGAACCAATGCCATTAAGAAGATCCACTAGGGAGAGGAGAAGTGCAATTTCGGATTATTACATTGTATTTCTTGAAGAGCACGAGGCTGACATTGGTATGATGGAAGATGACCCAGTCAACTTCTGTCATGTCATGCAAAGCTCTAACTCTCAACAGTGGATTGATGCCATGAATGAGGAAATAAGGTCTATACAACACAACGATGTTTGGGATCTTGTACAATTACCTGAAGGGGCGAAACCTATTGGTTGCAAATGGATATTTAAGACCAAAAGGGATTCAAAGGGTAATATGGAAAGATATAAGAACCGTCTTGTTACAAAAGGCTTTACTCAAAAGGAAGACATTGATTATAAAGAGACTTTCTCTCCAGTTTCTTCGAAAGACTCTTTTATGATTATAATGGCACTTGTGGCTCATTTTGATCTAGAGCTACATCAGATGGATGTTTAGACAACGTTTCTCAATGGTGACATTGAGGAAATGATTTATATGTTGCAACCAGAAAACTTTGTCTCTAGACATCCAAAGAAAATGGTTTGCAAATTAAAGAAATCCATCTACGGGCTAAAACAGGCTTCTTGTCAATGGTATCATAAATTTCATCAAGTTATTATCTCATTTGGTTTCGAGATAAATCCAATTGATGAATGTATATACCATAAGTTCAGTGGGAGCAAGTATATTTTCCTGGTCTTATATGTCGATGATATCTTGCTAGCTTGTAATGATATAGGCTTGGTGCATGAAACCAAGAGATTTCTATCAGAGAAATTCGAAATTAAAGATCTTGGGGATGCCTCTTTTGTATTAGGAATCCAGATACATCGAGATCACTCTCAGGGTATCCCTGGATTATTACAGGAGAGCTATATCGATAAGGTACTTGCTAGATCCGGCATGAAAGATTGTAAACCTACTAGTACCCCTGTTGCCAAAGGAGACAAATTTAGTCTCAATTAGTGCCCCAAGAATGAATTTGAGCAAAAGGAAATACAAAAAATTCCCTATGCATCTGCTGTAGGGAGTTTGATGTATGCTCAAGTATGTACGCGTTCGGATATTGCGTACATTGTTGGGATGTTGGGTAGATATATGAGCAATCCCGGAATGGATCATTGGAAAGCAGCCAAATGGGTTATGCGGTATCTACAGAGAACAAAGCATCACATGCTCACTTATAGAAAATCAGATCAGTTAGAGATCATTGGGTATTCTGATTCTGATTTTGTCGGATGCCAAGACAATCATAGATCCACTTCTGGCTATGTTTACTTGCTTGCCGGTGGAGCTGTGTATTGGAGGAGTGCTAAGCAGACACTCATTGCAACTTCAACTATGGAAGCAGAGTTTATAGCTTGTTATGAGGCATCCAATCATGGAATATGGCTGCGCAATTTTGTCACCGGGCTGCATATTGTTGATGGTATTGAAAGACCACTAAAGTTATTATGTGACAATAATTCAGCAGTGCTATATTCCAATAACAACAGAAGTTCGTCTAAATCAAAATATATTGACATTAAATTCCTAGTTGTTAAAGAAAGAATTCAGAGTGGTCAATTATGTATAGAGCATATTGGTACAGCTTCCATGAGGGCAGATCCGCTTACTAAAGGATTACCACATATGGTCTTTCATGAGCATGTTGCTCATATGGGTGTTTTATCATATAGTAATATGATGGTTTAGTGGGAGACTGTAATTAGTACTATGCTTTATAAACTTTTCTGCAGAATAAAGTTCTTTTGTTATGTTCACTCTGAATATATGGTTTTGATCTCACTAAAGAATAAAGTAAGACCAATTGGAAATAGACATGTTTAGATCACATTACATGTAATTTTCATGCTGTGCACCCATATTTAATCTATGTCGTTGAAAGTATTAACATTGTGATCATTGATGGATTTAGTCACGATAGATGTGGCGAAAGTCGCTTTGGTTCTATGTTAATATGATCGATGGACTAGATTGTTGAAATGATTGGTAATGATAGCGAAAATAAGCTCATAAAGTAACTTTGGTACACATTGCCCTATGATGATATTTATGTTGGCCCAAGTGAAAGATTGTTAGATTATTTATTTAATAATCTGTTATGGTCCAACATTTATCTATTAGTATGTGGTTACGCTATTAATTTGATTGACCGATTAAAGGTGATCTGATAAAGTTTATTATAAAGTTATGTATCATTTCATAATTATGGGATTAATAATATATGCACAGATACCATATGGTAATATTACAGTTTCATGATGGGCGAAACGGTAATTTACCAACCTCATGTTTTCTCTATATAAAGAGGGATAATGGTCCCCAAGTCACAAGGTGAAGTCCCTAGCCTTTGAAATCCCCATCTCTCATTGTCCTTTTGTAAGGGCTAACGTGTTGACTTGGGCCTAATCAGGGGGGGAGGGGGGGTGATGCACCTTCATCGTCCGACCAACGTCGGCGGATATCGCTGAATGGTCTAAAGTAAGTATCAAAATTTATTTATTATAATTGTTAATAATTAATTGTTACTTATAATGTTATTATACTTGAGTTGTAGATTTCAGCAGGATGATGTTGCCCGCACCATGACCGTTATGCTTAAGAGTTTCTTTCATGAGCCGTGGACTTCATGGACCAGGGTGTCGAACCATTATCGAGATTTATTATGGATTGAGTTCGAGGTACGTAGTTCAAGTTCAAATTGGTTTCTTCTACTCTAAATTGTTGTATCATGCAAAATTTTATATTAAACCTTTAGATAAAACAATCAAAAGAATTAAGCTTATTTATCATTTGGTGTATTGTGTTTTTCTTGATGTTAGAGCAAATATATAATTATTAAGTTATTACTCAAAGACTCCGTCAGAATTAAATGATTACTTCGTTGACTAATTTTTAAATAGCAGTTAGAATTTTTAAATGTTGCTTCATTGACTAATTATCAAGTAAGATTGAGTAGCTTTGCTGTTTATGAAGTTTCTTTGGACTTTGATGTGTTTATATCCACATGTTTACTTCAATCAGTGATTTAATAGTAGTTAGCTTAATGTTATATAATATTAAAGTTCACGATGGTTATTATTATACTTGGTCTTTGTCATGTGCTCCTCTTTTGTCTATTGATTATATATCACTTTGTATATTCTAAATGCAATAGTTGATCATGGTGGTTTGCAGTCAATAGTTGATCATATATCACTTTGTCTATTGATTAGCGGTGATGCTATGTTCTTGATCATGATTGTTTGATGCTAAAAAAAACTGTTGTAGCCTTCAATTTACTTAAAGATTGCATTTGAAACATCAGCAGACATGAATGATATCATGCTGTCAATAGGCATGCCCAATGAATAATTAACTGCTGTCAATATCATGTCAACTGCTGCATTTGTTTTTGAGTGCCTCAGACTTGAACAAATGTTGGAGTGAACTTAATGTTTGATGTCTCGTAAACATTAGTATCCATTAGCTTCGATGAATCAATAGAGTTTCGCTACTTATGGCACAAATAGCAGAGGTTATTGATTTGTATTTATACAATATCTTGATCTCTTGGATTCATCAATGGAGCTTCAATAGGATCACATCCTGTGCTACTGCCATAGATGGCTGATGGCTTGCAATACATTGATATGGATAGCTGCTGAAATTTTAGTGCTTGAAACTGATACCAGCAGATCTTCCATGGCTAGTAGTTTTGGAGTCTTAGACCAGAAACTTCAGGCATGGTGAAACAGTGCAAAATTTCTTTCCATTCCACTTGGATCTCCCAACTACCAATAGCAAGAACAATGGAATCTGTTAAGTCAAAATGATTTTGTTCTTCTCAAATAGTTGGATAACAGATGATCATATGCTGTATACAACTTCAAATAAGAGGCTAATTGTTACGATCACCCATAGCGGTGATCGTAGTGCACGTGGTCACATCAAAGGAGGAGCTAACGCAGGCGTTCGAAGTGGAATAGAAGAAGCTAGTGGGCCGACGGAGCAACCGCCACGTGGATTAGTTCGAGGAGAACGAACGAAGGGAGTTAGTTGGCCAGCGGAGCAACCGCCACGTGGATCAGTTCGAGAAGAACGGGCGAGGAAACGTCCTCAGTGGTGGAAGGAGTACGAAATGTAAACTGCATATAAATAGATGTAATGGTGTGAAACAGGGAGAAGAATATAAACTCTCAAGTTTTCTTCCTCTCTATCCCCCCACCTCTCTTCCCTCCTCTCTTCTTCTTCTAGCTTACTACCTTCGTCTTCGACCTGTCGGTTTCTCGATGATTACCTGGAGCATCCACATTGATGCTGAGAACCAGTGAGGTTTCCACAAATTGGCCCTCAACACTGAAGAACTGGGATCAACCACAGTCGCACTAAGTCAGGTAAATCCACACATCTGACATTGGTGCTTTCATTGAGATTTGAACTATGGGAAAACAAAGAGGCCATAAGATCAACAGATCTTTTGGAGACTCGAGCACAAGTTACCTCCGAGTCCATTCGATTGCTGCAAGAGGCCAATGCTCGCCATGATCAGTTGCTTGGATCAATCCAGAGTGGATTAGAGAATCAGCAACAGATAATTGAAGGCCAACAAAAGTTGCTACAAAATGTTGCGGCACAAATCGGCCTTCTTAATAATCAGATGGTCCAACTAAATAAGATCAAGGCTGAGCAAGGGGGATTCGAAAATCACAGCAGTCCTCAGACATCCCGGTGGAGACCACATCCGCAGCCGGAGTTGGGAGACGAGGATAGCTTTCCATTCCCTCCAAAGCCTCCTCAAGTCGAGCTACCCATATTCAATGGAGCAGACGCCGAGGACTGGATCGCTTCAGCGGACGACTTCTTCGACTTTTACTCGACTGAAGACCAGCACCGGGTGACGATGGCATCCTTTCGAATGGAAGGAATCACCAAAAAGTGGTTCTGCTGGATGCAACGACGGAAGCAGCTCGCTGGGTGGAACCACTTGGTGGATGCTATACGAAAACAGTTTGAACCCACGGATCTAGAACTGCCGGAAGGCCAGCTGACGAAGCTGGTACAGGAAAACAAAGTTGAAGACTACGAAGGGCGATTTGAAGAGTTAGCTCTTCGGACCACCAATTTGCCAGAATCTTTTTTTTTAAACTGCTTTGTGTCGGGATTACGAGCCGATATTAAAGCGGAGGTGTTGACCATGCAACCTGTGACGATGCATGAAGCCATTACGATAGCTAAATGGTGTGAAGCAAAGATAGCTTCACTGCGCCGGATTCATACTCCATCTGTTGGGTTCAAGGGAGCTGCCATTTTACCTACGCTAACGAAGGAGGTGATTAATAATTCAGGGGGGAGAGTGGCAGCGGCATGAGCTACTTCCCTGAAACTGTGGATGTCCAATTCAAATGGAGGTCGACCATTTCCCAAACGGATTACATCGGCTGAGGCACAAAAAAGGAAGGAACGAGGTCTCTGTTACTACTGTGACGAGAAGTATACCTGGGGACATAGATGTAAGTCGCCCCAGTTATTCATGCTCGATGACGAAGCAACCAGTGACGAACCTGAAGAGAATGGAGAGCCCTCAACAAGTGTTGAAGAAAAAGAGATGACGGAGCATTCCCTGATTTCATTTAACGCAATGTCAGGGTGCTTCTCACCCATGACGGTGCGTTTCAAAGGCCAAGTCCGAGGTAGAAGCATTCAAGTTCTGCTGGATGGCGGAAGCACGCACAACTTTGTGCAAACTAGAATTGCAAAACATCTGGGACTACAGATCGAGCCGACTCCAGCCTTGGGTGTAATGGTCGGAAGTGGAGATAAAATCTCGAGTGAAGGAATGATTAGAGGACTTAAGATGCTCATCCAAGGTGTTGAAATAACTACTAATTTTTATGTACTTCCAATTAAAGGGTCGGATGTAGTCCTGGGTGTTGCCTGGATGGCTACATTAGGCCCTGTTGTCATGGACTTCGCCAAGCAAGTGTTTGAATTCCACTTACAAGATGGGAAACACACTTGGGTAGGAGACACTTCAGTGCAAGCGGAGTTGGTACAGCCACCTTCGCTCAGGCGGATGAATGAAACACAAGTTGTAGCTGAAATGTATCAACTTGAGTTGGTACAAAACAAGCGGGAAGAAAGGACATGTGATGACTATCACTTAAATGCTTTGTTAGAGCAATTTCCAAACGTATTTACTCCACCGAAGGGATTGCCACCTGAGAGGAATACCGATCATGGTATCCATCTTCTTCCTGATCAAGCGCCAGTAAATGTCAAACCATATCGCTATCCCCATTTCCAGAAAGGGGAAGATAGAGAAATAGGTACAAAAAATGTTGAACGAAGGGTTGAATCAGCACAGTGGAAGTCCTTTTTCTTCTCTGGTCCTGTTGGTAAAAAAAAAGACGGCACATGGCGATTCTGCATCGACTACAGAGCCTTAAGTGTCGTGACAATTAAAGATAGGTTTCCGATCCCAACAGCCGACGAATTGTTTGACGAATTGGGACATGCACAAGTTTTCTCCAAGCTTGATCTTCTCGCGGGGTATCATCAGATTAGAGTCCGACGAGATGACGTACCAAAAATTGCCTTCCGCACTCACGAGGGGCATTACGAGATCTTAGTAATGCCCTTCGGGTTGACGAACGCACCTGCGACGTTCCAGCCCACCATGAACAACATCTTTAAGCCGTTCCTGCGTCGCTTCTTACTGGTATTCTTCGACGACATATTGATTTATAGTCAGGATATGACGGAACACCGCAAACATCTGCTCATAACTCTACAAACCTTATGTGGAAATGGCTTCGTTGCAAAGATATCAAAATGTGCTTTTGGCTGTCGGATCATTGAGTACCTAAGACACCTAGTATCAGCTGAAGGATTGAAGGTCGATCCTACAAAAATTGAGGTGATCCAGTCATGGCCATCACCTCGTAATCTTAAAGGCCTGAGAGGATTTCTCGGTCTTGCGGGGTACTATAGGTGGTTCATTAAGGGGTTCGCACAGCTAGCGTCACCCCTTACCAACTTGTTAAAAAAGAAGCTTTTAAATGGACTCTTGAGTCCCAGAAAGCATTCGAGTCATTGAAGGAAGCTTTGAGTACCGCTCCAGTGCTGGTACTCCCTGACTTCTAAAAAGAATTCACCGTTGAGACGGATGTGTCGGGAATAGGCATCAGAGCTGTACTGACCCAAGAGGGACTGTCGGTCGCCTTCTTCAGCCAAAAGTTATCGTCACAAATGCAAGCTGCTCCCACCTACCAACGCGAGATGTATGCAATTGTCCGAGCCGTGCAAAAGTGGCGCCAATACTTACTGGGCCGGAAATTTACCATATTGACCGACCATGCTTCATTGAAAGAAATAAAGATGCGGCTCATACAGACGCCCGAACAGCAAAAGTGGCTGGCCAAGCTCATGGGATACGAATTTGATGTCCATTATAGAGCAGGGCTACTGAATACTACTGCTGATGCCCTGTCAAGGAAATCAGAGTTCCATCAGATGTCACTCTCTCGGGCGGCGTTTGGTATCTTGGAGGAACTAAAGCGGCTTAACAGAGAGCATGAAGAGTTAGTTCAACTCCGACGGAGAGCAATGGACAATGAGGACTCAGAATCAAGATATGAGGATCGGGACGGTATATTGCTGTTCCAAGGCAAAATTATGGTGCCGGATGATCGTACATTGAAATCCTTACTACTAAGGGAGTTCCACAGTTCAGTCGTAGATGGGCATGCAGGTGTAAGCAGGACTTATCATCGTCTATCAGCTAACTTTTATTGGAAAGGAATGCGGGGAGACCTGAATAAATTTATAGCTGACTGCCAAGTATGCTAGCGAGTTAAAAGTGAACAACTCAACCCAGCGGGGTTACTGCAACCCCTCCCCATACCAAATGAGGTGTTTGAAGAAATCTCAATGGATTTCATTGTGGGACAGCCGGTTTCCAATGGAAAGATAGCCATTTTGGTTGTCGTTGATAGATTAACTAAGTACGAGCATTTTTTTCCTCTACCAAAGAACTATTCTGCAATCAAAGTGGCTGAAGTTCTTATGAATGGGCTAGTGAAACTGCACGGAATCCCCAAGTTGATCATTAGTGATCGAGACAACATCTTTCTTAGCGAAATATGGCAAGAATTAAGCCGACTACAAGGAACTGAACTCGGCTTGAGTTCGGCATATCACCCACGAACCGACGGGCAAACAGAGGCATTAAATCGCTGCCTTGAGATGTACCTCCGAAGTTTCGTATTTGAGGAACCTAAAAGATGGGAAAAGTATCTAGCGTGGGCAAAGTTTTGGTATAACACGTCCCTATAGTCATCGGCTGGGATGACGCCGTTCAAAGCTTTATACGGACACGATCCCCCAATGTTGATACGGTATGTAGAGGGAACATCGAAGAATTCGACAGTTGACCAAGCTCTGTTGACACAAGACGTCATCCTCAAACAACTCAAGAAAAATCTGGTCCGTGCTCAAGAAAGGATGAAGTTTCAGGCCGACAAGAAGAGACGCGAAGTGGAATTACAAGTAGGTGAGTGGGTGTTTGTTAAATTGCATCCCTATCGGCAGCTGTCGATAAGATTGCAGCGACAGCAGAAACTTGGCCCTCGGTTCTTCGGGCCATTCCGCATCAGTAAAAAGGTGGGAAGGGTCGCATATAAACTAGAGTTTCCAGCGTCCGCAAAAATCCATCCAGTTTTTCACATATCAGTGTTAAAAAAATGTAAAGAAAACCCAGATATGCAAATGATACCATTACCGTTGTTGAAAGAGATAACTGGTAGCGGAGAAGAACAAGAAGACGGAACTGAGAACCTTGAGGACAAGGTTCCTGTTGACCACGGGGGTAATGTTACGATCACCCATAGTGGTGATCGTATTGCACGTGGTCACATCAAAGGAGGAGCTGACACAGGCGTTCAAAGTGGAATAGAAGAAGCTGGTGGGCCGACGGAGCAACCGCCACATGGATTAGTTCGAGGAGAACGAACGAAGGGAGTTAGTTGGCCAGCGGAGCAACTGCCACATGGATGAGTTTGAGAAGAACGGGCGAGGAAACGTCCTCAGTGGTGGAAGGAGTACGAAATGTAAACTGCATATAAATAGATGTAATGATGTGAAACAGGGAGAAAAATATAAACTCTCAAGTTTTCTTCCTCTCTATCCCCCCACCTCTCTTCCCTCCTCTCTTCTTCTTCTAGCTTACTACCTTCGTCTTCGACCTGTCGGTTTCTCGATGATTACCTGGAGCGTCCACATTGATGCTGAGAACCAGTGAGATTTCCATAAATCGGCCCTCAACACTAAAGAACTAGGATCAACCACAGTCGCACTAAGTTAGGTAAATCCACACATCTGACACTAACCACTACTATTGCCTCAGGATTTATAATCTCAATTAAAAAAATAACTCACAGCTATAGATGCAAAGGCAGTGGGATATGGTGTAGCAGAATAACCACAACTTAGAGTAAGTTTCTCCTCCAAAGAATGGATGAGTTCAGCTTGCAACCCAGGATTGCTCCCTCCAAAGGTAGGGCATACCCAATGTGAGGCATGCACAATACGAGGAGTTGGTGGGAAGTGATCATTTTAGGGATTTGAATTGCTTATGCTTTCATTTAGCATCAATTCCTGTATTCTGACTTGTGCTTTTTGGTTTCTTCTCTCTTCTACTTGAAGTTACTAGTCCTTGTTAATATGAGATTCCTAAGGTTAAATTGTTAATATGAGATTCTAATTTTGAAGGTGTCATCTAATTTAGCTCGCATAAATCCTCTACCAATGATAGTGAGGTAAGAATTAAGTCCTGCTTTCTTTGAAAGAATACACAAAATTTGAGGTAAAATTTCTCAATGAAAGAATACACAAACTTATACAAGAACATAGTATTCTTGTCCATACCCAAGTAATTGACTCAATACACTTGATGGCTTTAAATGATTGTATTAATATTTTATTTTTTAGGCCCGGTACACTTGGGACCCCGCCATTCAAGCTCAGGTGGAGGATGCTTGGGAAGCTTACAATAAAAAGCTTTTCAAGGATATCCTCCATCGTGCGCGAGATGAGGCGCGGGCAAATGTAGGTGGTAATCGGGATAAGCCTATGGATGCGCTGAACGGAAATGAGCCCAACTAGATAACGGGCCACGTATGAGATCAACTATGCGACATCTGGGCGTCCGAGGAGTGGTAGGGTGCCTCCCGGACGACACACCAAAATCGGATAACGCTAGTTGAGGGATCCGTGGCCCGACATCCCGGTGGGTCCATCCTATTTACTAGCCACGAGCGTCAGTTGGTAAGTAATTTAATAATTATATTTATTATTATTATAGAAAACTAATTATATTTATTTTATTGCAGGCAACGCGAGACGAGCAGGGGATGCTCATCTTGGCTGACCCTTTGAGGGTCTTCGAGGAGACACATAGATATAAGCATGGTCCTCGCCGGGGTGAGTTCATTAGCGGAAGGCCGGAGACGATCCTGGTAAGTTAATATTTAATAAAGTTCATATTTTAAAAAAAATTATATTAGTTCAATTATGTTTAATTAATCAATCTTTAAAGGCCGCGTATACTGAGTTGGTGACCCAGTGGGGAGGTGATCCCGCGCAACATCAGCTTGATGCTGACGCATGGATTCAGGTGATAGGAGTCGGCCACGGCCGTGTATATGGCATTGGCACAACGGCCCATGCACGAACGTTGTTGCAACTGAAGGCGAAATGACGACACTAGATGGGGGGTGAATAGTGTGTTTACTAATTCTTTTAGCCTAAATTCCAATTTTGATCATTTGATAACTTGTTTAGGCAAGATGCAATTATGCGATTGAATGCGGAAGCAAGATAAAGCAATTAAGCACAAACAATTTAAAACAACGCAAACACAAGATTTATAGTGGTTCGGCCCCAATGCCTACTCCACTACCTAAGTACCCCACTTAGGATTTTCAAACTAGATTTTACTAGATTAATTAGAGTTTCCCTTACAACGAGGACTTTTCACCGGAAAGTCTCCGCTCTCTAACCGAAGGCACTTCCACACCCGGAAGTATCCCGCCTTCCTACTGAGAGCACTTTCCCACCTCAACCTAAGGGACAACTAGAACTAATCCTAGTAATCACTAAGTATACACAAGTGACTTTACTCCTTCTACACAAAGGACACCACTTCACCCAATTCAAGACCTAACACCCGGTCTTACAAACTCAAATTAAACAAATAGTTAAAATAACAGATAAAATACAATCAAAAGAGCTAAATAATAAAACCAATGTTTGCAAGCTCCTTTCATAGCCTTGGAACCTCCAACTCGTCGAGGGGATGAGCTCGAGTCAGTTTCCGAGTCGAGGCAGCAGCTGGCGCTTGAAGAATGAACTCGATGGAGAAGCAGAGTGCAAGCTTTAAATCTTTTGGAAGGCTCTAAATCTTCCTTTTGAATACTCAATGAACTTTGTTAGAATCAAGGAAGAGGGTTAAATGAATCATATGAGGGTATATTTATACCCTGCTGAAGAAACGACTATTTCAACCGATATAAAACTATCTGTTATAGGCCGCTGGTCGAATGGTTGGTCGACCGACTATTCGACCGCAGCCTCGATCGCTGCCCTTTACTCTGTGGTCGGTCGACCGATGGGTCGATCGCCCAGACACTAAAACATTGATCCCGATCTTCGGTCGACCGACGTGATCTGCATCTTCGGGTATCAGTTGGTCGGTCGACCGGCGGGTCGATCACCTGAGCTACTGCCCATTTTGGGATTCCATCGGTCGACCGTCCGGTCGATCGAAGTAACTAAGCTACTTTTTACCTTCATTCGGTCGACTGAACCTAGGCTGAAGTTTATTTCTTCAGCCTATTTCTTTCGCGCTTCGTTTTCGGGTTCCGGCTTTCAACGACCATCAACTTGGAGAGCTTTCAAGTGATCTTTGAGCCCGTCCAATACGTCTTTGGTGCACGCATCGCTCTTCGAGAAGTTTCCGCGATGAACCCGAGCGTGACGATCAATTTCTTTCCGATTTCTGATTTCTTTGATTTTTTCGATCGAGGACATCGAACGCTAATTGATATGGAATCTGAAAGATATTCTCAATGAAATCACTAGTCCCATGTTTGTTATCATCATAACCATCAAAACCGAGATTAAGGCTAAGGTTGAAAACCTAAAGCCAACAGCAACAACATGGTGCGGGGTCGTCTGTCTTCACCTCTTCCACCGCTGGTCCATCAACATCAAATGCGGGCTAGGATCGATTTGTAGCCTTAGAGGCTTCACACGCAAAATTACAGGCTTCTCACGCAGCCTTAGAGGCTTCTCATGCACGCCTCATCATTGAGGTGGCCGCTATGAGGGAGTAAATGACACATATTACTTCTTCCTTGCCTGGTGCTCCGGCCCCTCCGCCTCCATCGTCATTCGACGCGACGCCAACTGATGCCCTCCCGACGCAGCCCCTCTCCTCGCCGCATCCCTCATCACCACATGATGCACTTCATGATTGATGTATACTTTATTTTCTATTTTGATGTAAACATATTTTAATACAATGTAATATATTTTGATACGATGTAAATATTACGTTTTGATATAAATATGACGGTTTATATTAGAATTTGATGTCTCATTTGATATATTAATTTTTTTTGTTTAATTAAATACTGTAAACATGTATTTTAATCAATTATTTCTATTTTTTTTTATAAAAAATGACACTGCGATCGCGACGCCGTCGCAAAAGATTTATTGACCTAGTCAACAAAAGCGATCACAATTGGCGACCAGGTCTGCGACGGCAGTGGCGGTCGCCAAACCATCACATACGTTATTTTTGTGATCGCCACCGCGGTCGCAAAGCCGTCACACATATAAAGCTGCGACGGTGATGGTGCATCGCGGATGTCACGCGACCACACGCAGCGCTGGCTTAGTTCCGTCGCAGAACGGTCGCTGAAATTATTAAGTTGCAACTGTTGTATAAAATGGCACACTAGAGGGGGGGGGGTGTGAATAGTGTGTTAACTAATTCTTGTTGCCTAATTTCAATTTTAATCGTTTCCCAAATCGTTTAGGCAAGTTGAAATTATGCGATTAAATATGGAAGCAAGATAAAACAATTAAGCACAACAATAATAGATAACAATGCTAACATATAAATTTATAGTGGTTCTACCCCAATGCCTACTCCACTACCTAAGCACCCCGCTTAGGATCTCCAAACTAGGTTTACTAAATTAATTCTTATTTCCCTTACAATGAGGACTTTGACTCGAAGAGTCGCACTCTCGACTTAAGGCACTTCCACACCTGGAAGTCACCGCCTTCTTACCGAGAGCACTCTTCCACCTCAACCCTAAGAGATAGCTCAACTAATCCTTGTAAGTTATGCTTACACAAGTGGCTTTACACCTTTTCACCAAGGTAACCACTTCCGCACACAAGACCAAACAACCTAGGTCTTACTCAAACTTAAATTCAAATAAAGAACACATTCAAATAACAGTTAAAATTATAATGAAAAGAGCTCAGAATAAAACCAATATCAAATGCTCTTTTCCAAGCCTTGGACGCCTTCAACTCGCCAAGAAGTAGAGCTCGAATTAAATCCTGAGTGAGTAGAGACAGAGTGCGCGCTTGAAGCGGATTTTGGTGGAAGAACAAACGCGCTTCAATCAATCTTTAGAAGGCTCAAAACTCCCCTTAGAATGGTCAATAAAATCTGTATCAGTGAGAGGAGAGTAGTTAAATGAGTTATATGAGGTATATTTATATCCTCTCAAAGAAACGACAGCTCAATGGATAGAAAACTATCCGTTACAGCCGCTCGGTTGATTGGCCGGTCAACCAATCGATCGACCTCCCAAGCGGTTGCTACCTTAATGTCTCTGTGCGGTCGACCGCCGGGTTGACCGCTAGACGCAACTCTTGCATTCCCGCAATTCGGTCAACTGCTCGGTCGATCGACGCAAGTTGCGGCTTCAACTATCTGCAGTTCGGACGATCGATTGATCGTCCGACAAGGCTACTGCCCATTTCTGGCTTCGGTCTGTCGATCGCCCGATCGACCAAAGTAGCCTACTGCCTATTTTTACCCATCTTTGGTCGACCAAGATGGCTACTGCAATTTTCCTAACCCTATTCGGTCGATATACCGAACATAGATTGAAATGGATTTTTAGTCATTTTTCTTGCGCACTTTATTTTCGGGTTTTGGCCTTCAACGTGCGTCATCTTGGAGAGCTTTCCACGTGATCTTTGAGCTCGTCCAATACGTCTTTGGTGCAAACGTCGAACTTCGAGATATTCCACGACGAACCCGAGCGCGACGATCAATGTCCTTCCGATTTTTTGATTTTCCGATTTCTCCAATTTATCTGATCGAGGACATTGAACACTAATCGATATGGAACCTGAAAGATTTCTCAACGAAATATTAGTTCCATGTTTGTTATCATCAAAATCAAGATTAAGAGCAAGGTTGAAAACCTAAAGCCAATAATCTCCCCCTTTTTGATGATGACAAACATCCTTAAGAAATATATATATTGAAGTATATAGGATATCATCTAAGGGATTTCTCCCCCTATCAACTTGCATATCTATGAAAATAAACCCCCCCTTTCTATATGCATGGATTTCCTATATTTTCTTCCAATTTACCTATAATTTTCTCCCCATTTACTTATAATTTTCTCCCCCTTTTGACATCAATCAAAAAGGGCAAGAAAAGTCACTCTAGTCAAAGGGATGAAAAACAAATATTCTTTCATGAAGTTGAGACTCTAAAGATAGTTTTTCATGAAACATGAAAATCTCAATCAAAGGAATGGAAAACAAATATTTAATATGAACTTAAATCATACATGATATGTTCAAAACTAAATATTTGAATTCAAAATTAAATCATGTATGTTCTCATATCTTTTTCATGACATTTTTAGATTTCATTCAAACTCTCAACATATCAAGATATGGTCATTTAAAACATGTATATCAAGTTTGAAGTGAAACTAATGTCATTTGATCCTAATATGAACTTAGCACGTTTTCATTTGAAATAAGCATGAGAGCATGAAAATGCTAAGTATCAAGTTTTGCTATCTATTCATGTTTTCTCTATCTTAAGCATCTAGACATCAAACATGAGAGAATGTAAGTCTATGAATCAAGTTTGGGCTTAAAATAAAATTTCTAAGTCACTTTGTTGACTTTGGTCAAACTATACTTCAACATCCATACGAAATCATATTTTCGACGAAGATTTTTGATACCAATTGTTGGATGAAATTTTTTTGATACCAATTGTTGAATGGTCATTTGAAATGCATGTATCAAGTTTGAACTCAAAATGAATTTTTTATGTCATTTTTCATCCTATATTAATTTTAATAAAAAAAGTGGATATTTCTAGCTATCATTCAAGATTTCAAAATCATTCATAGAAATGATTTTACTCAAGCAATGATGTGAATGATATTAGAAATGCAATTAAAATGGTATACATGAGTTTTCATTTGAAGTTTTCGACGAAAAATCAAAGTATCGGAAAAATTGATATTTCAAAAAGATGATACTTTGCGTTTTTTAAATCCAACTTCAAAGTTCTACTATAAATTAGATTCTTGATGAAACTTTTTTTTTTGAAATCTTTACTAAAGAAACTAGATTTTTCAGTGAAGGTGCAGTTTCAAGAATCATCTAAAAATAATTTTTCTATATTTCTCTAGAAATAACTGAAAATATTGATACCAAATGTTGGTTGAAATGACAATTTCGTAATTTTCAATTATTTTCAAAGAGTGCTCAGTTTTTATTTAAACTTTTATGACACCACATAATGGTCATGTAAAGAGTGTATGTCAAGCTTGAAATAAAAATTATATCCTAAAGTCAAGATATCTACCTAGCATAGTTTCATTCAAAACTAAGCTAGTTATCATGAAACTTGCTAAGTTTCAATCTTATTATTTACTCATGGTTTTTCAAATTTAAACTTATGGACACCTAACATGAGTAAATCTAAACATGTTCCCCAAATATGGATTAAAAATGAGACATCTAAGTCAATTTATTGACTTGGGTTAACTTGGTTCAAAAGAGGTTATCATGAAATGACCTCTATGTCATTTTATCCATATCCATATGAATTTTTTCATTCTAAGTGTATGAAAATATGTCATACCTATTCCTAAACATGTTTATGAACTTTGGACTTAAAATCAAGTGTCCAAGTCGATTTGTTGACTTAGGTCAAACTTTTCCAAGTTAACTCCTCTAATATGATCTAGTTATCACATTTTTCATCTACACATGAATTTTCATGATTAAACACCTTGAATCATATCATGTGTGTATCTAAACATGTTCATTAGGTGTTTACTCAAAATGAGGTCTATAATAAGAAATTTCAAACTAGTCCAAATTCATTCAATATTAATATCATGAACTTGCCTAGTTACCCATGAGATTGCCTACTCATGAAAATTTAAATATTTATCATGCAAAGTCAATCATGAGTATATAGAGATATCATTAAAGCATGAATATTCAAGAATTACATTAAGATTTTGCAAAACTAATTCATACATCTTTCAATAGAATTTTGCCAAACTTGTCATTTACTTTTCACTTTTCACTTTTCTTCATGATAGCATAACCTTCAATGTTTACCACTTTCTTAACTTGCAAGTAGGCTTTATTAGTATCAAAATGAATTTATATACCAACTAACAAGCTAACATACTAAATAGCAAAGGTTCAATGCAAAGTTTTATTTTTAAAAACCTTAACCTATGCTAGATAGTAGAGATTCATTTTAAGGAGTTATCATGATATCAAAATGAATCAAAGAGATCTTAAGATGTGAAATATTTGAGGAATAAGATCTCTAAACATATTTAACTAGTTTGGACTTAAAAATAATATCTCTAATAGTGAATATCAACCTAGAGCAAGTTTCATTCAATGAAATTTGCCTAAGTACTAAAATTCTACCTACTCATGAAAATTCAAGGGTTTACCATGCAATTCTAATCATGAGTATTGAGACATTATTTAAGCTTAAGCATTGAGGTATAACACTAAGATTTTGAATTTATCAAAGTTATACCTTATTCATGATAATTTGCAAACTAATCTTTTTCTTTTGAATTTCTAAAGCCTTCCATTTATCATAACTTGCAAGCCAAAATCATTAGTAACACAATGATATAATAACTAGCAAGTTAGCATACTAAATAGCAAAGGTGAAATAAAAGTCTTCATTTGAGAATTTTAACCTAAGCTAGATAGTGATAAATTCGTTTCAAGTAAAATCGACATGAAACTAAAAAGAATCGAGAGATATCAAAATATGAAATTTTGAAACATAAGATCTCCAACCCTTCCTATTAGTTAAAAACTGAAAGGCCACAATTAGCCTACGTTTTAAAACCGCAAGGTCGCATGAGCCCATTACAGGCTACATAGGTCTCCGAAGAGACCAGGAAATCAAAATTAAAAATCATTTCATAAAACGAATCAAGAGTGAAAAATCTACTAACATTAAGCATGAATCAAAACTCCAACTATAATTTAAACAAGTGAGTATAGGAGATGATACCAAAGACTTTGATGCCAATTTTCATACCTATGGCATCATTATAGCTTGAAGTTGCAACATCTCGGAGATTTCTCGTTTGGATCCAAGGTCAACTTCAATAGTCCATCTTTCTTTATCCTTGTGTGGTAGCTCCCCCTACAAGAGAGCATGAAACTTTTGGTACCCAAATGGCTTTGGGTCCTTGGGGATTAGTTGACCTCGGTATCCAAAGTGTCTTAGCAACACTTGGATTTTTCTTAAATGTGCAATCATAGATTGCATGGCCATATGTACCATAACAAAAACAATGTCCATGAAACTTTTTCTTTTCATTTTTAACATGGACATGAGATTTATTATTTAAATGCTTCTTACTTGAATTAAGATGAGCATGAGCATTGTTGAGAGAAACATTCATCTTCTTATGATCATGAGGTCTAGAGGTGGAATGCCTAACATGAGAATGATGATGAACATTGACATTCTTTACATAGGTATTTTTTATTCTAGTGTTCTTAGGAGATGAAGCATTTTTTAATTCATTTACTTTCTTATTCAAGAAAGTAATCTCGCCTTTCAATTCATTAATGGATTTAAGCAATGCATGCAATTGAGATTTTAACATGCAATTCTCATATTCTAAATTGTTATTTTTAAGCTTCAAATCCTTGAGCTCAAGTTCTACATTATCATGGCATGAATCAAATGACCTAGATTTCAATTTTTCATTTTCTAGTTTGGATTCATGCAAATGAGAATTAAGCATTACATTTTCCTTTTTCAACATTTTATTTTCCTTATCTTTTCTAACAAGCAAGGCATACATTTTTTGACATTCATCAACTAGTTCTTCATATGACATATTGAATGAACTAGAATAGTTGGTACTAAGATTATCATTATTATGACTAGAAGGGAAAGAGTGTACCTCATCATTGGTACTTATGAGGCAAACTTTTGAAGTAGCTTCATAGTTATTGCTATAGGGTGCTTAAATGAGTGAGAGGTGGAGGTGGAAGCACTTGACCTCCTCCTTGCTTTGTTCTTCATGCTTGGACAATTTTTCTTCACATGCCCCTTTTCTTTGCAAGCATGACAAATTATTTTTCTTTTTCGTCTCTTGGAGCTACTTCTTTGACTAGAAGAGCTATGAGCATCAAAACCAAGATTAAGGGTAGGTGAATGATCATTATCATCACTACCTTCATTAAATGTACCAATTTCTTCGATTTTAGCATAATCATATAAAACATTCAAACTAGCCCATAAATCATAAGCCGAAGAGCAATGCATGACTTTATCTAGGATGTCATTTGGTAATGTGCAAAGTATACAATTCATGGCATCTCCATTATACATAAACATTTTCTTATCAAATTCACTCCAAGCATGTATATCAATCTTAGGTTCAGTGAATTCCCAATGTAACATGTTAAAGACACCAAAACCTTTAGTCTCTAAATAAGTGTACATCATATATTTCCAAAGACCAAAGTTCGAGTCATCAAACCTAGGGGGTGAAGATGCTACACACTCTAGTGCTATTTTTCGGATCAAGAGATGATGTAGAGGAGATGGTGAGATCTCGATCCACGACTCGCTCTAATACCAAATGTTGTATAAAATGACACACTAGAGGGGGGGTGAATAGTGTATTAACTAATTCTTGTTACCTAATTTCAATTTTAATCATTTCCCAAATCATTTAGGCAAGTTGCAATTATGCTATTAAATACGGAAGCAAGATAAAACAATTAAGCACAACAATAATAGATAACAATGCTAACACATAAATTAATAGTGGTTCGGCCCCAATGCCTACTCCACTACCTAAGCACCCCGCTTAGGATCTCCAAACTAGGTTTACTAGATTAATTCTTATTTCCCTTACAATGAGGACTTTGACTCAAAGAGTCGCACTCTCGACTTAAGACACTTCCACACCTGGAAGTCACCGCCTTCTTACCGAGAGCACTCTTCCACCTCAACCCTAAGGGATAACTCAACTAATCCTAGTAAGTTATGCTTACACAAGTGACTTTACACCTTTTCACCAAGGTAACCACTTCCACACACAAGACCAAACAACCTAGGTCTTACTCAAACTCAAATTCAAATAAAGAACACGTTCAAATAACAGTTAAAATTACAATGAAAAGAGCTTAGAATAAAACCAAGATAAAATGCTCTTTTCCAAGCCTTGGACGCCTTCAACTCGCCAAGAAGTAGAGCTCGAATTAAATCCCGAGTTGAGACAGAGTGCGCGCTTGAAGCAAATTTTGACGGAAGAACATACACGCTTCAATCAATCTTTAGAAGGCTCAAAATTCCCCTTAGAATGCTCAATAAAATCTGTATCAGTGAGAGGAGAGTAGTTAAATGAGTTATATGAGGTATATTTATACCCTCTCAAAGAAACGGTAGCTCAACAGGTAGAAAACTATTCATTACAGCCGCTTAGTCGAATGGCCGATCGATCGACCGCTCAAGCGACCGCTGCCTTAATGTCTCTGTGCGATCAATCGATGGGTCGACCGCCAGACGCAACTCTTGCGTTCTCGCAATCCAGTCGACCGCCAGGTCGACCGACGAAAGTTGCGGCTTCAGCTATCCGTAATTCGATCGATCGACAAGGCTACTGCCTATTTCTAGCTTCGGTCGGTCGACCGCCCGGTCGACCGAAGTAGCCTACGGCCTATTTTTACCCATCTTCGGTTGATCGAAATGGCTACTGCTTATTTGCGGCATTCTTTGGTCGACCGAGATGGCTACTACCATTTTTCTTACACTATTCGGTCGACCGAAAATAGGCTAAAATTGATTTTTCAGCCATTTTTCTTACGCGCTTCATTTTTGGGTTCCCGCCTTCAAAGTGCGTCATCTTGGAGAGCTTTCCATGTGATATTTGAGCTCGTCCAATACGTCTTTGGTGCATACGTCGAACCTCGAGATATTCCACGATGAACCCGAGCGCGACGATCAATGTCCTTCTGATTTTCTAATTTCTCTGATTTATCCGATCAAGGACATCGAACGCTAAACGATATGGAACCTGAAAGATTTCTCAATGAAATATTAGTTCCATGTTTGTTATCTTCAAAACTGAGATTAAGACCTAGGTTGAAAACCTAAAGCCAACATCGACCCCTATGGCGGCGGTCGCAAAGCTTCAGCGACCATTTCTTTTGCGACCGCCCCTTGCCGTCGTAGTTGGTCTTTATAGACCGTTTTGCGACGATAGTGTCCGTCGCAAAAGAGTAGATTTTTAGTAGTGTTGTGTGCAGAGCAGATGACTCGTAAGACACTCATGCAGGGCAGATGGCTCGTAAGATGCAGTGCGCAGCACGAACCCAAAGCAGGGACCGGGGGCAAACCCTATATCGACCTCCTTATAGAAGGGCCCCACCAGAGTTGGCGGACTTCGAAGTTGGAGGCATCCTCATGCAGGAAGGACATTCCACTGCTTACGAGAGTCAAAAGCTGAATGACATGGAGCGACGGTACCCAGTCCGCAAGATGAATAAGTGGAACATCAAGAGTCAAGGCCTCTCCAACGCCTTCAAGAAACAAGTCGACGAGGGCGTCGACTTCGTAAGTGGGGGAGAATGTTAGGGACCTTCGGGGTTGTCAAGTCCTGTTTGTGTCATGATGGTCTCTAACGTGCATTGTAAATATTACATCATGAGCATCCATGTAAATATGCATTGTAAAACGCGCTCGTGTATCGCCCACCGCTCTTGCTCACGCCTAGGCAAACGACCTCATTTGCCTAGGTGTGGCATGGACGGTGGGGGTGTGCGAACATAGGAATTTTGTCATACTCCTCGTGCTTTTGGTATCCTTGGGGGTGGCATTTGGGGGTTAGGCTCCACAAGTATAGTACCCAGGTATAGCCTGGGAATACTCTAGTCTTTCGTTCTAGCTTTCGTTCAAGCAATTCCTCGTATTTTCATGCAATCGACCATTTGGCCAAACAACGTTCTGCATCCAAGCACACAGAGGCTTCGACCCACGTGAAGTGGGAGCCCACGACTTTTCGACATTGGCCAAGCAGATTGGCTTAAGGCTAACCCCTTGCACGGGAAGCAAGGTGCCGCACAGATTCTTTCGCACAAAACAATTGATCTAAGACAGTTGGTATCAGAGCGAGGCAAGCTCGCAATGCTTTGGTGCAAGCAATCGACACAAATCGTCAATAGACTCGTGCCTTCGTCATTGGAGACAAACAACGTTGGGGCACTTAACAATCTCGTAGGAGAGATTTTCTTGACCAATCATGGGTCGCAAGACAATCGGTGAAACAAGTGGCGTCGTCGATGCGATGACGACCATTACGGATGAAGCATTGGTGGAAGAGCCAACGTAAACACAACCCGTCAAGCAAACAAGATCTACTACCCAACGGCTTGGAGAGTTGGAGAAACTGGTTGATGCTCACGAGGCTGGCATGGCCCTAGTCGGCAAGTTAGTCGACGTGCAAGAAATCTTGGAGTCAAGTCTAGAGGGACTCCATGATGATACTCAAGATGTAGTCAAACATCTGCAAGATGAGATTGCATAGTTAAAGGCTACAGTTAGATTTCTAATTCGAGAGATCCACTCGAGCGATGGTAGTTCACGACAGAACGAAGCGCCACAATACCACCTCAGAGCACTCGAACCAAAGCCTTACAATGGGGCCCGGGATGCCAAAACGGCGAAGAACTTCATCTTCGACTTGGAGCAATACTTCAAGGTCACGAGGATAGTTGATGATGATATGAAAGTGTTCGTTGCAATCATGTATCTGTTGGAAGATGCAAAACTTTGGTGGCGGACCAAGTATGATGAAATTCAGAAAGGGAAAGCCAAGATTGATACTTAGGATGAGCTTAATCGCGAACTTAAAGCACAATTCTTCCCCGAGAATGTGGAGTTCATCGCCTGACAAAAGTTACGACAACTTCGTCAAGACAATTTAGTTCGGGAGTATGTGAAGAAGTTCTTGACTATCATGTTGGACATTTCAGACATGGTCGAGATTGATCAACTGTTTACCTTCCTGGAAGGACTGCAGCCGTGGGCACAACAGGAACTCTCCAAGAGAAACATTCAGAGTTTGTCGAAAGTAAAGATCGCAGTAGAATGTCTCATCGACTATAACCCAGAGGAGAATACGGCTAAGGTGACACCTTATAAGTCGAGATTTTGAGGACCCAACAACTCTAATGGCTACAGCTCAGAGGTGAATACGACTAAAGCGACACCCTTCAAATCGAGGTATTGGGGGCCCGACAACTCTCAAGGCAAAGGATTCGTAGTCGATACAAGGTGGAGGAATCATACCCACAGACCTTATATCCCGAGAGAACATCCTCTAAGGGGGTCCCCTCCGAGAGGGAACCATTCGACAGTTTCGCCTACTTGTGCATTGTGTAAATGACATCATTTAGCCCAAGGATGTCTAGAACGACAAGTAGGGGTGAGCATGGACCGGTTAACCGGTCCATTAGCCAAAAAAAAACCCGGTCCATTAGCCAAAAAAAAACCGGTCCATTAACTTCGGTTTTTCAAAACCATTTACCGTAAACCGGTCCATTAACTTTGGTTAACCGCTATTTCGGTTTCGGTTTTTTCGGTTCGGTTAACCGATAATTTTTGATTAACCAATAAATTTTTTTAACCTACAAACATAATAATATTATGCAAATTATAGAGAAAAATTCAAACAAATACCGAATTCTCATTGAGAAAAAAATAGTCAAACCACTTGAATGAAGATGATGTTCTACAAAAACTAATATTTTTATTTTATTTTTTGATTTTTTTGATTTTTTTTTAATATTTTTTTATAATTTTTATAATTTTTAAATAATTTTTAAATAATTTTTAAATAATTTTTTATATTTTTTATATTTTTTATATTTTTTTTTGTAATTTTTTTATAATTTCTTAAAAATATTTATAATTTATAAATAATTATTTAATATATATATTAAAAATTAATAAATTATATCTAACCGGTCGGTTAACCGAAACCGGTGGACTTTTTACCTCTTGGACCGAAACCAAAAACCGGTTTTTCAAAAAATAAAAACCGAAACCGTAAAAACCAGTTCGGTTAACCGGAAAAACCGGTTCGGTTTCGAATCGGTTTTCCGATTAACTGAAAAACTGGTTTTTTTTGCTCACCCCTAACGACAAGCCTTGAGCGTGCTGATAGCAGAAACCCTGGTGGAGACAATGTCCAACGTGTCTGTGAAGAAAGATAGAGGCAAGAGGAAAGCAGTTGCCTCATCGAGTCACAGCAGGGGGTCATCGAGCGACCACTCCAACGAAGACGAGTATAATGGGACAACCAACATGGGTGCAGTACGACTGCTCAATGCTATCAAGAATCAAGTGGGGGAGCGAAAACCCACGACAAAGCATCTAGAAGCAACGTATGAGTTGATGTTCATCGACATTAAGTTGAACGGTAGAACCACCCGAGTGATGGTAGACTCGGGAGCAACACATAACTTTATTGCCAGAGAGGAGGCAAAGAGAATTGGACTCAAACTAGGGAAAAGTTCGAGTCATGTCAAAGTAATGAATTCCGAAACACGGAAGATCGACGACATCGTAAGAGACGTTCCGTTGAAAGTTGGAGGATGGAAAGAGCAGATCAACCTGATGGTTGTGCCCCTCGACGATTATCAAGTCATTCTAGGGATAGAGTTCCTCAAATCGGCAAAGGCGGTACCCATGCCCTTTCTCGACACGATATGCTTGATGGGGGAGGACAACCCCAGCATCGTTCCAACAGTGCGTTCAGCACCAAGAAGCCAGAACAAACTCCTTTCTGCCATACAAGTGAAGGAAGGAGTCCGACAAGGAGAATTCACAAAGGTGGTTGCAGTAAAATTGGAATACCATCTTGATTGCGCAGAGCAGATGTCTCAAAAGACGCAAGTGTGCGCAAGGCAAATGACCCCTAATTCGCAATGTTCGTGTGTAGAGCAGATGACTCATAAGACGCAAGGCTTGTGCGCATGATAGATGGCCTCCAAGTCATAATATTTGTGTGCAGAGTAGATGACTCATAAGACACTCGCGTAGGACAGATGGCTCGTAAGACGCAGTGCGCAGCACGAACCCACAGCAGGGATCGGGGGGCAAACCCTATATCGACCTCCTTATAGAAGGGCCCCACTAGAGTTGGCAAACTTCGCAGTTGGAGGCATCGTCATGCAGGAAGGACATTCCACTGCTTACGAGAGTCGAAAGCCGAACGACACAGAGTGACGGTACCTAATCCGCAAGATAAAGAAGTGGAACATCAAGAGTCAAGGCCTCTCCAACGCCTTCAAGAAACAAGTCGACGAGGGCGTCAACTTCGTAAGTGGGGGAGAATGTTAGGGACCTTCGGGGTTGTCAAGTCATGTATGTGTCAAGACGGTCCCTAACGTACACTGTAAATATTGCATCATGAGCATCCATGTAAATACACATGGTAAAACTCGCTCGCGCACCGCCCACCGCTCTTGCTCACGCCTAGGCAAACAGCCTCATTTGCCTAGGCGTGGCATGGACGATGGGGTGTGCGAACATAGGAATTTTGTTATGCTCATCGTGCTTTCGGTATTCTTGGGGGTCAGGTTCCACAAGTATAGTACCCAGGTATAGCCTGGGCATACTCTAGTTTTTCGTTTTAGCTTTCGTTCAAGCATTTCCTCACATTTTCATGCAATCGACCATTTGGCCCAATAACGTTTTGCGTCCAAGCACACAGAGGCTTCGACCCACGCGAAGTGGGAGCCCGCGACTTTTCGACACTGGCCAAGCAGATTGGCTTAAGGCTAACCCCTTGCACGGGAAGCAAATGTGTCGCACGGATTCTTTCGCACAAAACAGTTGATCCGTGACAATGTGGAGTCATACAACACTCAAAAGTAATATGAAAATTCCCACAACATCACAACACTTCATGATGTGAATTCTACAAACTGATACAACAATAGAGGATATATGAATAATCAGAAATCTTATCTTTTGTATTAAAGAAACTGTAAAATTTTTTACCACAACCTTATTCATGATATGTATTTCTTTTACAAGAGGGAAACTAATATTCTATGGTAAACAGTATGTAGACTTCAATACCTACAAGATGCTAATCTTTTGTTTAATTTGGGAACCCTCTTGAACTTCTCAAAACATTTGCAAACTTTTTTATCTTAGCTTTCTCAAGAATGCAGCTATCTTCTTGGTCAGTGGAATTGTTATGGCTGGGATGGGTCGATATATCTTCTGAAATTGATATTTTCTTATACCTACAGGACATCATATGATCACACCTTTTATGAAGTGTGCCTTTATCCTCTCTTGCTTCTTCTTGATCAAATATCTGTTAACTTTGGATGTCTAGAGAAAACTTAGGGCTAAGTTGGAAGGAAATATATTTTTTATGGAGTCTTTCAACTGTTTGTGCTTCCATTCCTCCCAATATGAGTCTCTTCCAATTATATCGTCAACAGAACATGTGGAGATGGATGCTATTCTTTTAGAATTTCCAGAGTTTGTTGTTCTATCTACTGGTGAAACTCTACTGTTCTTGTTGCCATTTCCTAACACTAGCTTCTTAAGTTTGTTGAGGAATCAATTATAATAATCTGAATCAACTTCAGCAAGATTTAGACTGTTAAGAAATTAGTGGACCTAACTCACCCCAAAAGCTAGCTCATGGGGAGAGAATTGTCCAAACTATTTAAAGATTATTTGGATCATATTTTTAATCAATGTGGGACTTTAACATAGACCTCTCTCACCAGTTCCCAAATTGGCACATTCCAGTATTAGCCGTTTGGCCTTCTCTTCATATTAGGGACTCAAGCACCAGCTAAGATCGCTTGCAACTATTTTTCCTATAGGTGGTTGGTAGTTCCTCAGCTCATACCTTAGGCAAGAATTCACCCATCTAAGATACACAAGTTCTTCAACCTTAGTGCATCGAGCAATTTGGACTTTGGAGCTGTTCAATCTCCTCCATTAAGTTTTCATTCACCTTCCTCAAGCGGTTGGCTTCCTTGAATTCTTTCACCTGCAATGAAGTAAAAATAGTTTAGTCAATCATCATCAACTGCCACCAAACAAGCACCAAAGCCGTCACATATTTAAAGAGACACAAACAGTAGCAATAAATTAAAGATTTAAACAGACCATTACGAGACTGAAGAAGAAACATATCGAGAATACTTCAAACTATATAAAAATACAAATCATTTACATATTGAAATTGTCATGAGTAACACAAAGTGTATCTTATGGTTTGACAAGAAGTTATCATCACAAATCATTGACAAATTATGGGTTTGACAGAATAAAATAAACAAAAGTTTGTTAGCACTATAATTGAATTGAAGAATTAGAATACAAACCTTTTCACCCTCAAGAATTGAAGACAGAGACATTTGTGCAGATTCCAACTTGCTTGACATATCTGAATTCTCCTCTGCCAACCTTGAGTTCATCATCCTAATATGTACAATCTCCTTTTCCAACTCCGCCAACCTCCTCAGCTTCCTTTCAACTACTGCATTATTCTCCACATTTTTTTGATCCTTTTGCTGCAAATAAGTGATCTTCTAGCGAAGGGAGGCCAAGATCTCTTTTGACTTCTCCTCATCCAGCTTCATCTTCCTCTCCAAAAGATTAATCTCTGCTCTTGCAGCCTCAAGCTCTTTCATAGCAATTGAGAACTCTGCAAGCTGAGCTTGTAGCCTCTGGCTGTGAGATTGCAACGAGTCAATCTTCAAACTGTACAACTTGGCCTCCATTGCACTAATCTTCAATTGATGCTCTAGCTCTGTCACAGAAGCTTCTTTCTCTTTCAGTCCATAGTAATCTAGCAATTGGAGCTCAAGATTCCTCTCCTTTTCCAGTAAGGACAAAACCAACTCCCTAAGATGTGCAATCTCTTCCTTCTTTACAGTCTCTTCTTGGATCTCAGGCTCCTTAGATGTGGCTGCTATCCTGGCTGTTTCCAGTTCCCTACCTTTCACCTCAAATTCTTGCATTACAAAATCGTCGAATTCAAGCAAGAGGAAGTATTATTGGTAGGAGACAGCCCCATCATAGTGGCGGCGGCAGTGGTAGAGAAGCAATCAATAATTTGTTGGATTAATTTTATTAATTTTACTGTGGATTAACATTAATTAATTAATTATTAAGATATTAGTAATCAAGTTTTGACACTTAATTGAATTCAGATTCTAATTAATTAAGACTTTGTAATTGCGAGTCTTGCATGATAGGTTAGGTCACTGGTAGGGTCTATTGCGTAGAGACCCTAACGGGGTTTTGAATTTCCTTTATAAAGGAGCACTAATCTCATTTCTAGGTTGTTGGAACAGCAACATTGTTTGGGGCCGAGCAGGTTGTAATCATCTTTCGTTTAATTATTGTATCAGAGCTAGTTAATATTTATATGTATCGATTAAAATAGTCTTAGTTCTTCTGCTAATGTTGTACATGATCATGATATTTCATTTTATTATAAAGCATGATCGATGTTGATAATATAATTATGTTTTTTGATAATTTCATGTGCATGCTTCTGTTCTTCTTAGGGGTGTAAGTGAGCCGAGCAGCTCGTGAGCTACTCGAGATCGACTCAATGAAAACTCGAGCTCGAGCTAAGTAATACTCGACTCGAGCGGCTCGCGAGCCTAATCGAGATTCATATATTTATATATAATTATATAAATATTAATATTTCATATGGGGTTGAGCATAAACCCGAGTCGAGCCGAGCTTAATCGAGCTTGAACGAGTTCGGTCAAGCTTGAGAAAAATAAACGAGCTTAAACGAGCCGAGCTCGAGTTACTTTAGTCGAGCTCGAGCCGATCTCGAGCCTGGATATTGAAGCTCGATCTAGCTCGAGTTCGAGCTTGAGCTCGACATTTCTTAAACGAGCAGAGCTTGAGCACAAGCATGCTCGGCTCGATTACACCCCTAGTTCTTCTTCTTCACGCTATCATCGATTTCTCGTATGTTTGTCTTCTTCGATTGCGTTTTCTTTTGATACACTGCCAAAGGAGGTTGTCATGCCGTAGATGACATCTGCGGCTGGACACTGTTCTTCCCAGCGCTGAAGCAGGCATCTCATGTGTTGCTGGCACACGCCGACAAGAGCAAATGTTCGTGCGTAGGCCATCACTGGTTGCCTCATGCGGAAAGATGCTATCGGCCCGGATCGGTGTCGAGGTAGGACGGAGCCGAGGTATCTAGGCAGTGAGGTCTCTCGGCATTGCTTCTTTGGATTTACGTATCCGGCGCCGATGATGCATTCGGATGTGAGATCGGACTCCTTCTCGCCGGCCTCTCGCTCGCATGGCCTCTCTCATGAATGGCAGCCGACATATGTACGTTCGGCCTCCTCCTCGCCGTTTGATGCCAGCGTTATCATCTCCGGCGCATCTGGCTTGCTGGCGTTGGCAGGAGGATGGCACAGACGTGTAAGGCAGGCAGGCGCACGCGGAAGAAGATGCGAGTTACGTAAAGAGGGTTTCCTCTTAATGGTTGAGATTCAATCTTATTTAATGTTACAGCCCATTCATGGTTCCTTTTTTCATGGTTGAGATTAAATGTTGCTTTTGATGGATGTGATTTAATTGTGAATAGTTGAGATTTAAAATTGAATTGGACGGCTGTGATTGAAATTACTTTAATTAAACCTTTTCAATCGTAGTCGGCTCAACCTCTTTAAAATTCAACCAGAGCTGGTTAATTAAACCGGTTGATTGTTGAAATTAAATTGGTTAAAATTAAGGAGCATAATGGAACCTAAAGAATTTGAGAAGTGCTTTATACAATTGGTGAGAATAAGGTTACAAACTTGGATTTGAATGTCCTTACTAGAGCCTAACCCATTTCTGGTTGGACTTGGTTTGACTATAAAGATGTTAGACCAAGTGGTTGGTTAGTAATGTAAACATGAATAAAATTCAGGTCAAGCTTGGTTGAGGTGTCAAGCAACCCAACTGAATTAATAAATTATAGACCTCCACTCCTGTTTGGTGGGTCCTTTTCTAATACTACTTTATTTTTTTAACAGTATGAATTGGGTGATCTTCTAATTGCTTAAACTTATGAGAAAATTTGTCATTTAGTCAAACTTGAGATGGCATTAGAGACCTACCTTAATGCTAATTATCTGTGTGTGGGATTATGCGTAAGCTCATCTAACTTTCTCCTGCTTCAACTTAACTGTGAATTGTTTACAGTTCAAGCCTAATCCGCTTGATGTTGAGGGGCATTTTAAAGAAAAAATTTCTGATCCATCTCTCTTTTACATGCTTCCTATACCAAGAAAAAGACAATGCAATAGAGTTGGAGAATCTGAATGGTTTATAAGTGGATGTTGTTGATCTACCGTGGATACATCACGCCACTACATCTTGATTTAGAGGAATTCATGTTTTTTTTTTTTAATTCACTCAAATTTTATGAATGTCAATTTATTATTGTACATCATGACATATTTTATCTCAAGTGAGATCATAAAATATTAATTTATTATTTTGCCATTATAATTCATGCTATGTTATATTTTATTTCTTGCATAGTTGATATAATGTTAATACATGAGAGTATTATTGCTCCTTTTTTTTTTCTTTTTTTCATATGTGGCTGTTTTGGGCCCTGTTTTGCAGGCTGCTCTTCATGCATTTAGCAGTCCTTATATATTGGTTAATTACCTGAATATATCAAAGTTTGAACTTTATTTCAAATGTATCATGAATTCTGACTTCTCCAAATTGCATCCTCAACTATGGAATTTGTATCAATTGTATTCATCCGTCAAAATCCTGTCACCTACCCCGTTAACTGTGTGACATGGACTACACACGTGGATTAAAAAAAAAATATTTTTTAAACTCAATTAAAAAATTATTTTTTAAAACTTTGTTTTTTATATTTTTTTCAATACTTCTCCTTCTCCTCCTCCCTGCCCCCGCCCCCGCCATCGTCGTCGTCGCCACCTCCTCCTCCTTGCCTCCGCCCCCGCCGTCGCCTCCTCATCTTCCTCCTATATTCAACGTCTCTAGCCGTCCCTACCCGCGCTTGGCCAGCCACTTCGACCCCTTCTCCCTCATCTTCACCCGTGATGTTGTGGTGGGGGAATATGAATACTAACTGTTAGCCAAGTCGAGCATGAAGTCAACGGGGTTGACATGGAACTTTGGAGCAAATGCAATGGAGCCAAAATAGTCAAAAAAAACTATTATGGAGCCCGGCTCCATAGAAAAGCTTTATGGAGCCGGGCTCCGATGATGAAACACGAATCTTAAAGCAAAATAAAAGCTACTTTGAGATTCGTATTTCACCATCGGAGCTTGGCTCCATACAGATTTTCTATTGAGTCGGGCTCCATAATAGTTTTCTTCAAAATGGTCCATGGAGTCCTTGGCTTTGCTAAAGTACAAGTAGCTCCCCTCCGATAGCAGGAGCACCGCGTCGAACATTTGGTAGACATGGCTTGCCGGCTGGTGGATCGTCGACGTCACCACCGTTCTCCCCTTCCTCGCCAGCCCGCCTAGCATCGCAACAAGCCGTCTCGCGACCCTCGAGTCCAGCCCCGACGTCGGCTCATCGAGCAGCAGTAGGCTCGGGTTCACCAGCATCTCGTGCCCGATGCTGACCATCTTGCGCAGTTGCGCTCCCTGCCGAAGATCCCGCGCACGAAGGGCCCGCCCACGACGGTGTTCGCGCACTTGCACAGCCCCAGCTCCGCCATCACTGCCTCCGCTACCGCCACCTTCTCTTCCCACGCCACCGTCCTTGGCAGCCGGAGCATGACGCAGAACACCAGCATCTCCTGCACGGTCAAATGCATGTACAACACGTCATCCTGCGTCACGAAGTTGGTCTGCTGCAAAATCACTTCTCAAGCCATCGGCCGTTGGTGAGGATGTTGCCGGAATGCTTCCCTTGGAGCCGCTCGACGGGCATGCTCAAAAGAGTGAATTTTTCACTGTCGGAGGGGCCGAGGACGGCGAGCAGCTCCCCGAGGCACACCCTACCAGTGACGCCATTAAGTATAACCCTCTCTTCGGGAGCTGAAGACGAGCCACCACCGGAGCTCAGCATGAGCTTGATTCAACGACCGCCGGAAGCCGACATGGGGTCGAGCTTGACACGATAGTAGATGTTGACAAACTACAGAACACACGAACACATGGAGAGAAAACAAGATTAGACATCAAGTGAGTTCAGTTCAACATGTGAGCAGAAGAAAAATATGAATCGAGTGGTACTTCGAGAGTGAGTGGCCGGAAAACCAGGAGACTTGGAGATGATGGAGTCTATGCTCGCGGTAGTAGCTCCATTACTGTGTGTTTCATGAGCACGTGAACAGTCTTGCTTTGAAGGCATTTGGTTGGTGTTGCTTGCCACTGTAGAGAAGAGGAAGTAAGAGAGAGAAAGCAAGTTCCAGAGGCGAGTGAACTTGAGGTGCGCACAGGGAATGCGAGACGACAGAGAGGAAAGTGATCGAGATGCAAGGGTTTGGGGGGAGAAGGAGAGTGGTGTTTAAGTAGTAAGTGGGCGAAGGTGGAAGATGGGGGAGAAGTGGCTGGCCAAGCGTGGGTAGAGGCGGCCAGAGACGTTGAATGCAAGGTACAGAGGCCAGCCGAGGGTGAGCGTGACGGCGAGAGTGGAGACGCGACCAAGCGAGTTGTTCAAGAGGAGGAGGAGGAGACGACGGCGGGGGCGGAGGCAGGGAGGAGGAGGTGGTGGTGGCGGCGGCGGGGGCGGAGGCAGGGAGGAGCAGAAGGTTTTTAAAAAATAATTTTTTAATCAAGTTTTAAACAAATATTTTTTTAATCCACGTGTGTAGTCCACGTCACACGGTTAATGGGGTAGGTGATAGAATTTTGACGGAGGGATGAAATTGATACAAATGTGATAGTTGATGATGCAATTTAGAGAAGTCAAAGTTCAGGATACATTTGAGACAAAGTTCAAAGTTCAGTCAGGTAATTACCCTTATATATTTGTTTTTCAGGCAAAAAAAATATAGATATTAATAAATTTTTGAACAATATCATGAAAACTTTTTACACCGAATGATTGTGTACTCACCTATCATGGGTCCGATTACGATGGTGTGTGTAGGTTGAAAATCAGATAAGTTTGTTTAATAGTTATACCCTATCAGTGTAACATTAGTAATATAATTTGGGTAATTTTAACATTGGTAATGTTCCTTTCTAATGTTTTCAATGTTTCTTATATCCTATCGCTGCAAAAAAATAATAATTACATTTGTGGTGTAAAGAGAATTACCTTTCTCTCTCTTTATTATTTAATTAATTAGATACCCCGTTTGAACTCCTTTTTTGGTTGAAGGCCTAGCTTGAAACTTGACTCTAGATATGTCAATGGATTCTTTATCGGGTATTGCTCAGGACCAAGAGGATTAAAAAAAAATGTTGTTATATACATGGTTTAAAATCTCGGTACCGGTACCAATTTCGATCGTCGGCCGGTACCAGTACCGTATCGTACCGTATCGACACACGGTACGGTCTGGTAGGAAAATTGCAAACCGACATTTTTTTTTTGTTTTTTTTAGAAATAACTCCAAATCTCCATACTGGGTGATATACCGCCTGGTATGCATATAATACCGCCCGATATCGGATGATATTTGATATATACCGCCCAAACTAGGCGATATGAACCCGAAACAAGTGGCCTCAGCGCCGTTGGCTAGCCCAACGGTACTAAGGCCTCATACCGCCCATACCGGGCGGTATATGATAAAATACTGCCATATACCGCCCGGTAATACCTAATATACCTGGTTTTTTCAAATACCGAGTATATCGTATACCGAAAATCTAAAAAACCATTAAATACCGGGCTTACCGTATCGTACCGGGCAAGATTTTAAACTATGGTTATATATACTCACCACTAGAGTCATCGAATCCAATCAGACATTTTACTTTGAGGATGACTTGGATAGTGGGAGTCTTGTCCCTAGGGCCATTGATCTTCGTGATGAAAGCACCTTCTTGCCTGTACTCATTCCGTCAGCTCCATCAGTAGATAGAAATGAGGTCATTGATGAGAATCCAGTTGACATTGAAACTTATGTGGGTCTTTAAGACCAAGCGAGGGTCTATTGGTGAAATTGAAAGATATATAGAGCTAGACTCGTAGATAAGGGCTACAATTAGAAAGAAGGTATTGGTTACATTGAAACCTTCTCTCCGGTGTCTACTAAAGATGCTTTTAGAGTGGTCATATATTTTGTTGCACAACTCGATATTGAACTTCACCAGATGGATGTCAAAATTGTCTTTCTAAATGGAAACTTGCTTGAGGAAATTTATATCGTTCAGCATGATGATTTTATTGAATCTGGGAAGGAGCACCTGGTGTGCAAACTGAATAGATCTCTATATATGGGCTAAAACAAGCTCCAAGCAAGTGATATCTAAAGTTTGATGAGGTTGTTACCTCTTTAGGGTTCAATGAGAATTAATGCTTCAGATTAGTGTATTTATCAATTTTTTGATGGGAGCAATTTTGTGATTCATGTGCTCTACATCGATAATATCCTATTGGCCAACAATTTAATGAACCTTCTAAATGAGATAAAACACATGCTTTCATGCCATTTTGACATGAAAGATCTTGATGAGACCTCTTTTGTTGTTGGAATTCAGATCCATCATGATAGGTCTCTTGGAATTCTTGGTTTGTCTCTGGCGACCTATTTTGATCGAGTGCTTAAAAGGTTTAACATTCACTCTTGCACTCCTTGTGTGACACCTGTTCAGAAAGGTGAAAAGGTTGTCCAAATCACAGTGCCCTCAAAGTAATGTTGAGAGGGATAAGATGGATATAATTCCACATGTTTCCGCTGTTGGCAGTCTTATGTATTGTAATGCCCAAAAACCTAAAAATAAAATTTTATTCTTGAGAGGGGACCGTAGGCTTGAGTTAGTGCGGATTGACAGAAAGCTTCGAGATTAGACTCGGGTAAGCATTTAATGTAGAAAAAAATTAGAAAATTTTTATTTGCCATATTTTTGTGATTTAGCATGCTAGTATGATAGAGGGTCTTGAGACGTATTTAGCGCTTCAATCAGAACTCGAACTGAAGTTATAACAGGTTAGATATGGGCTGTTTAAGTTGGATAACTTAAATAGGGGTATTTTGATTTTTTGGACCCAACCAGGGTCTATAAATTAGAACCTGGGACGTGCGGCCAGGGGCTTTAGCCGCATGCCACCCGAGGCAAAAGGAGAGAGGAGAGAGGGTGCAGCCGAGGAGGAGGAGAAGCCGTTGGAGCCAGAATTCCGCGAGTTCGTCGGCGTCGATTAAAGGAAGATCCTATGCGTCTTCTTCCCTTTCGGTTTTTCCAAAAAGGTGAGTGAATTTAGGCCTTCTTTCCCCTTGTTCTTGATTCATGTATCTATCCTCATGGCTCTGGGTTTTTTGTCGATTTTTGACACATTTTCTCGTATCAGATCGGAAATTGGATCGATTATTTCTTGATTGAACCATGTTGTTTATCCTTTGAATTAATTATTCCTTTTTATATTCATTTCTCTCTTTGCATCGTACCCCCCCTTGTTACCGTCGACTGCAGCCTCTCAGTCGGTGTCGGTCGTGCCAAGTGGTGGCGCTTGGCGAGGCACCGCGGCGGCAATGGCACTTGGCGAGCAATGGCGCCCGGCATGGCGTTGCTGCCACGCGCAGGTGGACACTGCCGCGTGGTGGCAACGGTGCGTCGGCAGGCGTTGGCGCCAGCTCTGCCCGGCGACCCAACCGTTCGTAGAGGGAGGCGACGGTGGCGGCTGTGTCATGGGGAGAGGGGGAGAAGGTGGACGGGATACCTAGATGGGATGATTTAATGGAGGGCTAGGATTTGATCACTTCTTGATAGATGTAAAGTTGTGATTGCATCATGTTAGATGGAAGACTGAGATTACATCAGGTTAGATGGAGGGCTGAGATTGCATCATGTTTAGATGAAGAGTTAAGATTTCATCATGTTTAGATTAAGGGTTGAGATTGGATCATGTTTAGGTGAAGGATTGAAATTTCATCATGTTTAGATGAAGGGCTCAAATTTCATCATGTTTAGATGAAGGGTTAAGATTTCATCATGTTTAGATGAAGGGCTGAGATTACATCATGTTTAGGTGAATGGCTGAGATTTCATCATGTTTAGATGAAGAGCTCAGATTGCATTATGTTTAGATGAAGGGTTAAGATTTCATCATGTTTAGATGAAGGGCTCAAATTGCATCATGCATGTTTAGATAAAGGGTAAAGATTTCATCATGTTTAGATTAAGGGTTGAGATTTCATCATGTTTAGATTAAGGGTTGAGATTTCATCATGTTTAGATTAAGGGTTGAGATTTCATCATGTTTAGATTAAGGGTTGAGATGTCATCATGTTTAGATTAAGGGTTGAGATTTCATCATGTTTAGATTAAGGGTTGAGATTTCATCATTGTTAGATGAAGGGTTGAGATTATATGGATGGAATTGAAGGTATTTCTTTATTATTCTAAATAATTATTTTGGAGGCTTTAACGTTAGTAAAAATAGTCATATTATATATGAATTTTTACCTAATCGATGTTCTGGATTTATTGGTGAGGTCTATTTCACCGCCAGACCTCTATATTTTTAAAGCAGTGGGAGGTCGATGCCTCGTTTTGCATGTCGAGTTGAAAAATCATGTTTTACATATTTTATGATTCTAATCTTAGTTGATTTATTATTTTAATAGTTGATAAAGTGAATCTCATCCTAGATCAATGTTACCCTATGCCGAAATATTATCTTGTTGTTCCATTCCATTAATTTTATTGTTGAGTTACTTTTGGCATTGTTTGCATGATATACTTGCTTCTTTTCTTACAATGTTGGATGTGTTATATTCCTATTTCATGGTTGCTCATGTATGGTATGACGCATGAAGGAGATTAACTGAAATCTTATTTGAATAGCTCTACAACTTACATATAACTTACTATGTGGATATTGTGGTTCATGATGATGTATGAGCCGAGGTTTGGCTCTGGATTTCATGTGCATGCAAGTGTGTGGACACTGAGGACCCTAGAGGTTCAAGGATATTTAAGATGACTTGTGGATGTTATATTTGTTTATTGTTAATTACTGGTTATTACATATATGCGTGGATGTGTTTATGGTTGGGGACCGGGAAACTCGTCAGCCACCATACTGACAATCGACTCGGGTGGCAAGAACGGGAAGTATGCGGAGACAGAGGTGATCAGCACCTGACTCGTAGGACCGATGGGTCCTTGGATTATTGGACCGACGGGTCCCTGAGCTGGGAAGCTCGTTAGCACTGCCACACTAACGATCGACCCGGGTGACTTGTTTGGATGGTTGGTTGTTTTTATGATGTTTATATCTTGTTGGATTATTGGATATGCTCATTATGATTATTATTTATACGGATGGATGGTTATGCTTGGTGATATTTATATCTCATATAAATGATGATTATTGCTGATTATTCCTGTCATTGTTGCTTATATTGTATATCTGCTATTTGTTGTTTATGCATGATGATTGATTTGGTGGATTGATGACTAATCTGCTCACTAAGTCCTAGTTGGACTTACCCCTCATTTTCTGTTATTTTTCAGCACCTGAGCGAAATCTTGTGAGGTGCAGTAGCACGACCGGTGGCGGCAAGACAGCGGGTCTCGTGACATGTCGTGGTCGAGGGGATACCTGAGTCATTTTAGTTTTCTTTGAGTTGTTGAGTCATGTAGACTCGGGTTGTTGTTTTCGTATTTTCTTTATTTTTAGGAGTCTTGATTACTTATTTGAATTCTTTAAAAATAACTTGATCAGTGAACTTTTATTTAGTCGGGGTTTGGTTCGGTATTTGATACCTATTATTTCTTTTAAAAACAAAATTAATTATATATTCATATACTATTCAAGTTATTTGTTGTACTGTGGTTTGAGTTGGGTTAGGCTTCGGGGTACGTAACATACCCTGGCCATTCACACCAGGTTTGGGGTGTGACATGTATGCACTCGTCCGTATATAGCTTTTTCTATAGGCATGCTTGGTAGATACTTGAGCGATCATGACAAGGATCATTGGAGAACGACAAAGAAAGTCATGCAGTATCTACTGGATACTAAACTTCATATGTTGACTTTTGGAAAAATTTGGCCCCTTTAAGATTGTAGGGTATACAGATTCAGATTATGCATCTTGTGTGGATGATCGTAAATCCACTTTTAGATACATCTTTATGATGTCTGGAGGAGCTGTTTCATGGAAAAGTGTAAAGCTAACACTTACAGCTACCTTAACTATAGAGGCAGAGTACATCATATTGGCTTTAGGTTTTCAACCTTGGTCTTAATATCTTAATCTCAGTTTTGATGATAACAAATATAGAACTAATATTTCGTCGAAAAATCTTTCAGGTTCCATATAGATTAGCGTTCGATGTCCTCGATCGGAAAAATTAGAAGAAATCGGAAAATCGGAAGGACATTGATCGTCGCACTCGGGTTCATCGCGATAAATTCTCGAAGATCGACGTGTGCACCAAAGTCGCATTGGTCGAGTCCAAAGATCAAATGAAAAGCTCTCCAAATTGATGCTCGTTGAAAGCCGGAATCTGGAAATGAAGCGCGGAAGAAAAAGGGTTGAAAAATCAATTTCAGCCTAGGTTCAATCGACCGGGCGGTCGACCGAATAGGGAAAGGAAATTGGCAATAGCCAATTTGATCGACCGAACACTGCCAAAAATTGGCAGTGGCTACTTCGGTCGACCGACAGAGGTCAGAAATGGGTAGTAGCCCTAGCGATCGATCGAATGGAGGATCATGCGATGGATCGACCAGATTGCGGGAACGCCCGTTTGCGTTTGGCGGTCGATCGCACAGAGAGTAGATGCAGCGGTCGCTGTGAGCGGTCGATCGGTCGATCGACCGAGCGTCTACAACGGATAGTTTTCTATCCGTTGAGCTGCCGTTTCTTCGAGAGGGTATAAATATACCTCATCTAACTCATTTTACTTTCTTCTCTCATTTGTTTTAGAAATCATTGAGCATCAAAAAGAGAGATCTAAGCCTTCCAAAAGATTTTAGTGCTTGCGCTCGGTTCTTCCGCCAACTACCTCTTCAAGCGCACACTCTGCTCCTCAACTCAGGAATTGATTCGAGCTCTACGACTCGGTGAATTGGAGGTTTCAAGGCTTGGAAAAGAGCACGAATTCTTGGGTTTATTTTAAGCTCTTTTCACTTGTATTTTTATAATTATTTGAACATCTTTAATTTGGATTTGTACATGTGAAGACTTAGGACTGTTAGGTCTTGAAATTAGGTGGTAGCCTTGGTGTTTGAGGTTTAAATCCACCCATGTAAATTAAACGTAGTTTTACTAGGATTAGCTTGAGTTGTCCCTTAGGGTTGAGGTGGAAGAGTGCTCTCGATAAGAAGGTAGAGACTTCCGGGTGTAGAAATACCTTAGGTCGAGAGTGCGACTCTTCGAGTCAAAGTCCCCTGTGTAAGGAAAACTGAATTAATCTAGTAAACCTAGTTTGGAAATCCTAAGCAGGGTGCTTAGATAGTGGAGTAGGCATTGGGGCCGAACCACTATAAATTACTATGTTAGCATTGTTATTTATTGTTGCTTGTGCTTAATTATTTATATCGCTTTCGCATCAAATCATTCACTCGTAAATTGCCTAAACAATTTGAGAAACGACTAAAATTAAATTTAGGCTAATTAATTTAGTTAACACACTATTCACCCCCCCTCTAGTGTTGCCATTTCGACTACATTTGGTATCAAAGCGGGTCGTAGATTGAGATTTCACCATCTCCTCTATATCGTCTCTCGATCTTAGAATGACACTAGAGTGTGTAGCGTCTTCGCCTCCTTGGTTCGATGACTCAAACTTTGGTCTTTGGAAACATAGGAAGTACACTTATTTAAAGACTAAAGGTTTTGGTGTCTTTAACATGTTACATTGAGAATTCATTGAACCTAAGGTTGATATGCATGCTTGGAACGAAATGGATAAGAAAATGTTTAAGTATAATGGAGATGCCATGAATTGTATTCTTTTCACATTACCAAATGACATCCTAGATAAAGTCATGCATTGCTCTTTCGATTATGACTTATGGGCCACTTTAAATGTTTTATATGATTATGCCAAAATTGAAGAGATTGACACTTTTGATGAAGGTGGTGATGACAATGGTCACTCGCCTACTACAAATCTTGGTTTTGATGTCCATAGCTCTTCCAGTCATAGGAGCACTAAAAGCCGAAAAAGAAAGGTGATTTGCCATGTGTGCCAAGAGAAAGGGCATGTAAGGAAGAATTGCCCTACCTTGATGAACAAAGCAAGGAAGAGGTCAAGTGCTTCCACTTCCACATCTCACTCATTTGAAGCATCCTCTACCCATGACTATGAAGCCACTTCCAAAGTGAGTCTCAAAATTGCAAATAATGAGGTACCTTCTTCTTCATCTAGTCATGATAATGATAATGATAGTACTAGCTCTTCTAATTCACGTGATATGCAATATGATGAGTTAGTAAGCGAATATAAGATAATGTACACCTTGCTTGCTAAAAAGGAGAAAGAAAATGTGATTCTTAATTCTCATGTGCATGAATTGAAGCTAGAAAATGAGAATTTGAAGTCTAGCTCAATTGATTTATGCCATGATAGATTGAATTTTGAGCTTAAGGACTTAAAGCTTGAAAATGAAAATTTAAAATTTGAGAATTCAAAAATCATAAGTGAGAACAACATTTTGAAATCTCAACTATATGCCATGCATAAGTCAATTGAAGCTTTGAAAGATGAGATTTTGGTTTTGAACAAGGAAGTACATAATTTGAGAAACTCAACTTCCTTCAAGAAAATTGGAAAGAAAAATATTTCCTTCAAAAATGCCTATGTTCATCATAAATCTCATGCTATGCATTCTAATGCAAAATCTCACGTTAGGCATTCAACGTTTAAACATCAAGGTCAAAAGAAAAATGTTTCATCTAAGAATGCCCATGCTCATCATGCCTCATATGTTAAGCATTCTAACACTAAATCTCATGTCCATGTTAAAAATGAAAAGAAAAAATTTCATGGACATTGCTTTTGTTGTGGTGCTTATGGCCATGTTATCCATGAGTGTGCTTTTAAAAGAAATCCAAGTGTTGCTAGGAAACTTTGGATTCCGAGGCCAACTCACCCCAAGGACCCAAAGCTATTTGGGTACCAAAAGTGTCTTGTTCTTTTGTAGGGGGAGCCATCACACAAGGGTAATAGAAATTGAAGAGTTGAAGTTGACCAAGAAATTGAAGGAATGATCCTTGCATGGTTGCAACTTCAAAGTCTTCACATAGACTAGATGCCTATGGTAAAGTTGGCATCAAACACTTTGGTAACATCTCCTATACTTACTTGATTAAATTAGAGTTAGAGTTTTGATACATGCTTAATATTAGTAGATTTTCCGCTCATGATATATGCTTTTACAAAATGATTTTTGATTTTGATTTCCTGGTTTCTTCAGAGACCTATGTAGCCTGTAATGGGCTCATACGACCTTGCGGTTTTAAATCGTAGGCTAATTATGGCTTTAGGTTTTCAACCAATTATGAAGGGTTGGAGATCTTATTTTTCAAAATTTCATATTTTGAGATCTCTTGATTCATTTTGTTATCACGACTGATTTATATGAAAATGAATCCATGCTATTTACTGAAGTTGAATTTGGAAAATGATACTTGGTTTTTCATTTCGTTATTTAGTTTGATAGCTTGCATGTAAATTTGGTTTCATTTTCTATTAATAAAGTATACTTGCAAGTTATTGTAAATGGAAGGCTTATTAGAATAAAAAAGATTAGTTTGGCTAAATCATCATGAATAAGGTATAACTTCGATAAATTCGAAATCTTAGTGTTATACCTCAATGTTTAAGCTTAAATGATGACTCAATACTCATGATTAGAATTGCATGGTAAACCCTTGAATTTTCATGAGTAGGTAGAATCTTAGCACTTAGGCAAATTTCATTAAATGAAACTTGCTCTAGGTTGATACTTACTATTAGAGACATTCCTTTAAGTCCAAACTAGTTAAACATGTTTAGAGACCTTATCCCTCAAATGTTTCACATCTTAAGATCCCTTAGATTCATTTTGATATCATGATAACCTCCTTAAAATGAATCTTTACTATCTAGCATAGGTTAAGGTTTTAAATAAAACTTTGCATTGGACCTTTGCTATTTAGTATGTTAGCTTGCTAGTAGGTATATAATTTCATTTTGATACTAATGAAACCTACTTGCAAGTTAAGAAAGTGGTAAACATAGGAAGGATATGCTATCATGAAGATAATTGAAAAGTAAATGACAGGTTTGGCAAAAATCTCAAAAGACTAAGGTATGGATTTAATTTTGCAAAAATCTTAGTTTAATAATTGAATATCCATGATTAATGATGTCTCTATACTCATGATTGATTTTGCATGAAAAATGTTTGAATTTTCATGAGTAGATAATTTCATGATAACTAGGCAAATTTCATGATATTAATATTGAATGAAATTGGGCTAGTTTGAAATTTCTTATTAGAGACCTCATTTTGAGTAAACACCAAATGAACATGTTTAGATACACATATAACATGAGTCTAGGTATCTAAAATTGAAAATTCATGTCTAGATGAACAATGTGATAACTATATCACTTTAGGGGACTTAAACTTGGAAAAGTTTGACCCAAGTCAACAAATCGACTTGGACACTTTATTTTTAAGTTCAATCTTCGTAAACATGTTTAGGAATAAGTATGACATGTTTCCATGCATTTAGAGTGAAAAATTCATATGGATATGGATAAAATGACATAGAGGTGGTTTCATGAAAACCTCTTTTGAATCAAGTTGACCCAAGTTAACAAGTTGACTTAGAGGTTTCATTTTCAATCCATATTTGAGGAACATGTTTAGATTTACTTATGTTAGGTATCCATAGGTCTATGTTTGAAAAACCATGAGTAAATGATAAGATTGACACTTAGCAAGTTTCATGATAACTAGTTTAGTTTTGAATAAAACCATGCTAAGTTGATATCTTGACTTAAGGATAAAATTTTTATTTCAAACTTGACACACACTCTTTACATAACCATTATATGGTGTCATAAAAGTTTGAATGAAAACTGAGCACTCTTTGAAACAACTGAAATTTACGGAATTGCCAATTCAACCAACAATTGGTATTATTTTCAGTTATTTCTAGAGAAATATAAAAAAATCATTTTTAGATGATTCTTGAAACTACACATTCATTGAAAAATTTAGTTTGATCAATAAAAATTTCAAAAAGTTTCATCAAGAATCAGATTTAAAGTGAATTTTTGAAGTTGGATTTCGAAAACTCAAAGTATCACTTATTTGAAACATCAATCTTTTCAATACTTTGATTCTTCTTCAAAAACTTCAAATAAAAACTCATGTATACCATTTGGATTCCATTTTTAATATCATTCACATAATTTCTTGAGTAAAATCATTCATAGGAATGATTTTGATAAATTGAATGATAACTAGAAATATTCATTTTTTCATTGAAAACAATATAGGTTGAAAAATGAACTTAGAAAATTCATTTTGAAGTTCAAAATTGATACATGCTTTTCAAATGACCATTCATCAATTGGTATCAAAAATTTTCGTCCAACAATTGGTTTCAAAAATATTTGTCAAAAATATGATTTTGAATGGACTTAAAAGTTTGATTTTTGAAAACTTGAAGTATAGTTTGACCTAAGTCAACAAAGTGACTTAGAAATTTCATCTTAAGCCCAAACTTGATTCCTTGACTTATATTCTCTCATGTTTGATGTCTAGATGCCTAAGTTTGAGAAAACATGAGTAGATAGCAAAAACTTGATACTTAGCATTTTCATGTTTTCATGCTTGTTTCAAATGAAAATGTGCTAAGTTCATATTTGGATCAAATGACATTAGTTTTCACTTCAAACTTGATATACATGATTTAAATGACCATATCTTGATATTTTGAAAGTTTGAATGAAATCTAAAAATGTCATGAAAAAGATATGTGAACATACATGATTTAATTTTGAATTCAAATATTTAGTTTTGAACATATCATGTATGATTTAAGTTTCATATTAAATATTTGTTTTCCATCCCTTTGGTTGAGATTTTCATGTTTCATGAAAAATAATCTTTAGAGTATCAACCTCATAAATTTTTTTTTGTCTTTCATCCCTTTGACTAGATTGACATTTCTTCCCCTTTTTGATGGATGTCAAAAGGGAGAGAAAAGTATAGGATAAAGGGGGAGAAAAGTATAGATAAAGGGGGAGAAAATTATGGGCAAAGGGGAGGAAAATATAGGAGATCCATGCATATAGATAGAGGGAGTTTATTTTCATAGATATGTATATTGATAGGGGGAGAAATCCCTTAGTTGATATCCTTTATGCTTTAATGAATATATTTTCTTAAGGATGTTTATCATCATTAAAAAAGGGGGAGATTGTTGGCTTTAGGTTTTCAACCTTGGTCTTAATCTCTTAATCTCGGTTTTGATGATAACAAATATGGAACTAATATTTCATCGAGAAATCTTTCAGGTTCCATATCGATTAGCGTTCGATGTCCTCGATCGGAAAAAATAGGAAGAAATCAGAAAATTGAAAGGACATTGATCGTCGCGCTCGGGTTCGTCGTGGTAAATTCTCGAAGATCAACGTGTGCACCAAAGTCGCATTGGACGAGTCCAAAGATCAAATGAAAAGCTCTCCAAATTGATGCTCGTTGAAAGTCGGAACCCAGAAATGAAGTGCGGAAGAAAAAGGGCTGAAAAATCAATTTCAGCCTAGGTTCGGTTGACTGGGTGGTCGACCAAATAGGATAAGGAAATTGGCAGTAGCCAATTTGGTCGACCGGTCGGTCGACATAACACTGCCAAAAACTAGTAGTGGCTACTTCGGTCGATCGATCAGTCGACCGACAAAGGCCAAAAATGGGCAGTAGCCCTAGCGGTTAATCGATCGATCGATCGAATGGAGGATCGCGCGATCGTGTGTCTCTACTTCCCCTGCGTTGGTCGATTGATGGGTCGACCGGATTACGAGAGCACCCGTTTGCGTCTGGCGGTCGACTCATCGGTCGATCGCACATAGAGTAGATGCAGCGGTCGTTGTGAGCGATCGATCGGTCAGTCGACCGACCAATCGATCGAGCGTCTGCAACGGATAGTTTTCTATCCGTTGAGTTGCCATTTCTTCGAGAGGGTATAAATATACCTCATCTAACTCATTTTACTTTCTTCTCTCGTTTGTTTCAAAAATCATTGAGCATCAAACAGAGAGATCTAAGCCTTCCAAAAGATTTTAGTGCTTGTGCTCGGTTCTTCCGCCAACTACCTCTTCATGCGCACACTCTGCTCCTCAACTCGGGAATTGATTTGAGTTCTACGACTCGGCGAGTTGGAGGTTTCAAGGCTTGGAAAAGAACACAAATTCTTGGGTTTATTTTAAGCTCTTTTCACTTGTATTTTTATAGTTATTTGAACATCTTTAATTTGGATTTGTGCGTGTGAAGACCTAGGATTGTTAGGTCTTGAAATTCGGTGGTAGCCTTGGTGTTTAAGGTTTAAATCCACTTGTGTAAATTAAACGTAGTTTTAGTAGGATTAGCTTGAGTTGTCCCTTAGGGTTGAGGTGGAAGAGTGTTCTTGATAAGAAGGCAGAGACTTCCGGGTGTGGAAGTACCTTAGGTCGAGAGTGCGACTCTTCGAGTCAAAGTCCTCTGTGTAAGGGAAACTGAATTAATCTAGTAAACCTAGTTTGGAAATCCTAAGCGGGGTGCTTAGGTAGTGGAGTAAACATTGGGGTCGAACCACTATAAATTATTGTGTTAGCATTGTTATTTATTGTTGCTTGTGCTTAATTATTTATATCGCTTCCGCATCAAATCATTCAATCGTAAATTGCCTAAACGATTTGAGAAACAACTAAAATTGAATTTAGGCTAATTAATTTAGTTAACACACTATTCACCCCCCTCTAGTGTTGCCATTTCGACTACACATCGCATGTTATGAAGCCACTTGTGGAGTTATATGGTTGAGGAAATTGATATGCAGTATACTTCTTGTCGATTTTATATCGCTACCTCTAACCATCTATTGCCATAGTTCGTTTGCGGTGTGCTTCTCTCAAAATCACAGGAATTCTAGTTGTACCAAATATTTTGATATTAAGCTCCTGTTTGTTAGAGTGAAGATTGTTGAAACTCAGACTCATGTTGTTCACATTCGTGGTGAACATTGTTGGCGAAATGGCGACACTAGAGGGGGGGTGAATAGTGTGTTTACTAATTTATTCGCCTAAGCTACAATTTAATTGTTTACTTAGAATGTTTAGGCGCGTTTCAATTATGCGATTAAATTCGGAAGCAAGATAAAAATAATTTTGCACAATCAAATGTAACAGTGCAAACACAAGAATTTTATGGTTCGGCCCCAATGCCTACTCCACTACCTAAGCACCCCACTTAAGATTTCCAAACTAGTTTTACTAGATTACTTTACATTTCCCTTATACACGAGGACTTTTCACCGAAGAGACGCACTCTCGACCTAAGGCACTTCCACACCCGGAAGTTACCGCATAATTATCAAGAGTCCTCTTCCACCTCAACCCTAAGGGACAACTAAGCTAATCCTAGTAAACACTATGTTTACACACACAAGTGAATTTACACCTTGCAAGGTAACCACTTACCCACCAAGACCTATCACAAGGTCTTTTACAAACTCAAGTCAAGGAAAAATAGTAAAAATTACAATTGAAAGAGTTAAGAATAAAACCAAGAAGACGTGCTCTTTTCAAAGTCTCGGAACCTCCAACTCGTCAAGGGAATGAGCTCGAATTAACTCCCGAGTTGAGGTAGCAACTGGCGCTTGAGAAGGTGTTCGCGGAGGGAGCAGAGCGCAAGCAATCTTTCTTTTGAAAGGCTCAAATCTCTCTTCTTGATGGCTCAATAATTTCTTTAAGAGTGTAAGAGAGAGATTAAAAGAAATTATAACAGGTATATTTATACCCTACGGATGAAACAGTTGCTCAACGGATAGTTTTCTATCTGTTGCAGAGCGCCAGTCGAATGGTCGGTCGATCGATTATTCGACTGCTTCTCTTTACTATCTGTGGTCGGTCGACCAATGGGTCGACCGCCCAGACGTGACTATTCATCCCCGATCTTCGGTCGACACATCGGTCAACCGACGAGATCTCGCATCTTCAGCTTTCAGTAGGTCGGTCGACCGGTCGGTCGACCGCTAAACCTACTGCCCAAAACCAGCCACTGCCGATCGACCGACTGGTCGACCGAAGTGCCCACTGCTATTTTTTGGCAGTGTTCGATCGACCGACTAGTCAACCAAAATGGCTGGGCCTTTCTTTCTTACCCTATTCGGTCGACCGCCTGATCGACTGAACATAGGCTGAGATTGCATTTTCAGCCTATTTTTTCCGCGCTTGGTTTTCGGGTTCTGGCTTTCAACGAGCATCATCTTGTAGAGATTTTGACTTGATCTTTGGACTCATCCAAGCGACTTTGGTGCACTCGTCGATCTTTGATAAACTTCCACGACGAACCCGAGCGAGACGATCAATGTCCTTCCGATTTCCGATTTCTTTTGATATTTTCGATCTAGGACATCGAACGCTAATTGGTATGGAATCTGAAAGATATTCTTAATGAAATTATTAGTCCCATGTTTGTTATCACCAAAACCATCAAAACCGAGATTAAGACTAAGATGGAAAACCTAAAGCCAACAAACATATGCTTGCAGATTCGATGACCAAGGGTCTACCAGTAGGAGTATTTCTAAATCATATTACTCATATGTGTCTTGTTAAATTTTTGATGTAACCTTAGTCTAGTGGGAGTTTGAGTTGTGTCTTTAAGAGACATTTGTGATGTAATTTTGACATCATACCATTTATATGATTTTCTTCTATTCAAACATTGAAACTTTATATCATTTGTTTTCCTATCGGATTCAATGATCTTGTGTTGTTTCATTTTTGAATCATGTCTTGGATTGGTGTATACTAGTCGTATGACATTTGCATTGGTTAAATACCATTTATATGGTTTTGTTCTATTAAGATATTGAAACTTTATATCATTTGTTTTTCTATTGAATTTGATGATCTTGCGTTGTTTCATTTCTAAATATTATCTTGGGGCAAAATTTACCGATTAACCGAATTAACCGATTAACCGACCGAACCAAACCCGAATTAATCGAACCAAATTTTCCAAATAATTTTCGGTTTGGTTAACAGTTAAAAAAATTTATGTTTTCAGTTTTTGGTTCAGTTCGATAAATTAACCGATCGGTTCAGTTAATTACCGAATTAACCGAGTACTATATATAACATATATAAGTTAACATTTAAAATATATAATAATGTTTGTCCTGTTGGTTAGAGAGGCATTTTTTCAACTAAGTTGCCCGGGTTCAAATCCTAGTTGGTGCTATTAAAGGTGCTGGGTTCGAAGTTTTGCATTGGTGTAATTATGTATATTTTTTTTTAAATTTTTTTGGTGAATTCGGTAAATTAACCGAATCGAACCAAAATATTCGATTAACCGAACCGAATTAATCGAATTTTTCGGTTCGGTAAACGGTTAATCCAATTATTTTTTTCCAGTTCAATTCAGTTAATAACCGAACTGAACCGTTGCTCACCCCTACTTGGTTTGGTGTATACTAATCGCTTGACATTTGCATTGGTTAAATACCATTTATATGGTTTTGTTCTATTCACGTATTGAAACTTTATACCATTTGTTTTCCTATCGAATTCAATGATCTTGTGTTGTTTCATTTCTGAATCTTATTCTGGATTGATGTATATTGATCATTTGACATTTGCTCAATTTTGTTACTATGCCATTTGTACTAATAATTGATTAATGTTATCCAAGTGAGAGATTGTTATATTAATTTTATTAATCTTACTGTGGATTAATATTAATTAATTAATTATTAGGATATTAGTGATCATGTTTTGACTCTTAATTGAATTCAGATTCTAATTAATTAGGACCTTGTAACAGTGAGTGATCCATGATAGGTTGGATCACTCATAGGGTCGATTGGGGTAGATGCCCAACTTGTAGCCCATTTTGTGGTCTATTAGTTTCCTATCATATTATTGGTCTAATGAGATTTTGAGTTTCCTTTATAAAGGAGCATTAACCTCATTTCTAGGTTGTTGGGACAACAACATTGTTTGGGGCTAAGCAGGTTGTAATCACCCTTCTTCTTACCTTGATTCATCTTTGATGGCATTCTCAAGATCTATAGGTAGACGTTTAATTATCTCCCACATTTTGATCCATCATAATTTGCATCGAAGGTTCTTCCTAATATGATATGTCCAAAGGTTCGATTAAAACGAAGCAAATCAATAATTATGGCAACCAATCTTGAAAAGGATTTCAAGTTTCAACGGCTTACATTTTTTAGGACACGAATTTCCTCTTGGAGGCAACTGCAACTATTCTTCCCACCAGTTTTCGACTCGGCATCAACTGCTTAGGAAGGGGGTTATAGTCAAAATCAAAAAATTTATCACTGGTTTCGAAGAGCTCGTCGAATCCTCATACCAAATAGTAATAAACAGATCAAATATCGACGAGAAAGAAAGATGAACCAAAAGAATTAAGAACCTGAGGACGAGGATGGAGGGGAACACAGGCCAGGGGGAGGGTAAAAGCGAGGCCGTAGCGGGCAGACGATGAAGCCGACGAAGGAGAGGGCAATGGCAATGCCGATCTTGACGAGCACATCGATCACTCTCTTATTCCCTCTCACCACCAACTCTCTCTCCTCACCACCTCCGCCTTACACCCACCGATATTTCCGCCATCGTTCCCAAGCTCATCTCTCCACTCTCCAAGACGGCACTTCCGCCCAGGGACCTGCTTCCGCTCTTCTCAAAAGAAGGAGGAGCAAGTGAAAAGCGTCTCCCCCGGGATCATCTCTTCCACTTTTGAGATCCCAGAGCTTTGGTTTCCGTCGCCATCGACAAGTAAGGGAGGAAGGTTCTGGCTAGCGATCGCAGGGGCGTTTGTTCTACTTCTTCCTCGGTGTCTCGCCCCTCCACGGAAACATTGAGCTCTAAATAATAGTACGCGTTGCTGACTTACCCATTGGATACGAACCGGGGCCCACAATGCGGGTCTACATATTGGCTAATTAAAAAAGATGTATGTTGCAGTGTAAACTGGAATAATAGACAAAATGGCATATTGTACGTTGTGAAGACTAAATTTGTCATGAGTTGGAAGCATTAAACATGCTTCTTTGGTTCTTTCCTTTTGTCTTATGGCAAGTAGGCTTGTGCTTGTCTCTTTTTGTTTTATTTTTGTTTTCGTTCGCTTTCAAAAGCAAGTATTCCAAATGGGACATCCTTGTTGCTGGCTGATGTTGAATAGGATAATGTGAATATTAAGACAAGACAACCTTGGATCAGTGGGCAAGAATCATGCTCTTTAGGAGATAAGGATTCCATTTATGATTAAGGGGCGTTAATTTGATATGCAATAATCTACCAACGTGATTGATAATATGGCTTTTAGATTTTTAAGGCCCACATATTATCATGTTTGATTCAAGCACTTCACCGATAATTTTGATTTCTCGATAATTCATATTACCACCAAAGTGGGATAACTCTCATGGGAGATGGGTATATGAATTATCACTCAATGATAATTTTAAATAAGACATGTTTGTTTCATATGATAACAGGGGATATGATAAGAGACGAATTTATATTAATTATTTATTTGTTTAGTGATTGAAGTAAAAGAAAATAAAATTAAAATAATATAAAATTAATATTATATTTAATGTACATCGTATTTTTAAAAAAATACTATTCAAAACTTTTCTCATTTATTATATTATCATATCTTATCATATATCTTTCTCCAACTTACATCACAAATGTCATTAATTACTTGATGAGCCATTCAGCTCTACCTCACTAATATACTAATGGCACTTGTTTCCTTAAGTAAGGTCTCATATTCGAGTCTTGCGAATGAAAAAAATTATCATTGAGAAAGCTTTACCCATTTAATGGTCCAACCCAAAAAAAGCTCGTATACAAAGAGGATGCTTTATCAAGATGATCTAGATAACGAAACACACTCTCTAGCTCAATTGCAAGATGAAGTGAAGAATTTGAAGCAGAAATATGAAGAAAAAAAAAAGAAAAAAAAAAGAAGGAGAAATGAGAAATGAGAAATGAGAAATCAAATGATTGGTAAAGGACTACAATGCTCATATTTATCTGTTTTCATTGATGTTAGCTATTTTGATAGCTAAGTTTGGATATATGTAAATTAAATATTTGGAATGATCATACTTTTGTATAATATTTTATATTTTGGATTATGTAATATTTGTACTTTGATGTTTAATGTATCAAGTAGTACATGAGTTTTAGTTGTCTATATTTTAGGGATTGTCTACCTGAGAGCCTTTATTTTTCTAATATGACCAATTGGATATGGTTGTCTATTTCTTAGAGTTGGGCATTTGGACTTATTTATTTATGATTTCTGTTAATACGTTGACTTGTTAATATGTTATATATGTTCCGAAAATAAGATGAAAGATAGTATTAGATAGAATTTATAAATTTGATATTCATCACATATAATATTAATTTTATTTTATTTTTAATTTTATTTTTTTAAAATTTATGTACTAAATAAATAATAGATTAAAATTTATCTCTTATTTTATTCTTTTTATCCTATAAAATAAATAAGCCCTAAAAATTATGGCAAGAACATTAAATTAAAAAATAGAATGAAGATAATAAGACACTTATAAAGAGCAAGTACGAGAGTATTGACGGTGAAGAATAGTAGTGAAAACTAAGGGCTTTGCACCATGTTTTTTTTTTTGATCGAATCACACAATTGAAGAAAGATCAATTAACTTCTTCAACAAAAAAAACTCATACTTTTTCCAATAGTCAAATTTAATTTTCTAAAATAAAAATCTTAATCCACTTTAACAGAGGTACATAAATTAACTAGTAAAAAAACGTAAAAAGGAAATCAAAATTTGTGCAAATACAATTTGAAATAAAGAAACTTTTATTTTTCGATAGATTTGGCTTATAGTTGAATGTGATTTTGATTAAAAAGAAAAGACTCTACTCTGACTTGGAATTTTACAGAAACATGTGCATTACATTATGAATGTTCCTATTGTGAATTTTCCAACAAGTCTCCACATGGACCACATTCATAAGTTTGGGTTGGGCTTTCAATTTAAGCCTATACATTCAGATTTTGTTTGTAAAAAACTATCAGATCCAGACATTTATATTATTCATCTCAGAACATCAGATAATAAGATACCAGTACTTTATACAACCTTATTCTTTCCTATCTTATTTTTTGACAAATAATAATTAATAGCAATTCTTTTATATATATTTGTAAATATTATAGAGATAATTAATTGAAATTAATTTTATTTACAAAATAAGTTTAATAATCAGATAAATCAAGGCATTGGTCACATTTAAAGTGTGTCACAAATTAAAATCGGAGTTGTTGTTATATATATAATAATAGTCAACAAACCATCAAACTTTTTGCTGGACTTTTCCCAGCCCAATTTCCTTCCTCATATGCTTCATTTTAATATGTGAATTTGGGCCCAGCAAAGCCGAGTCCGGGTTACGATGTTATGTGATGCCATGACAAAATTTATATTTTATTTCTTTTCTAAGATGAAGTCATACTTCGTTCTCTCTTTAATTATTAGGTTGTATAATCTTTTTCTAATTTCTTATTTTACACTCTTTGTTTTCCTACTCAGCATTCATGGTATACGTTCTTTGCTAACTCATGTGTCTATTAAAGTTTTCAACCTTGATCTTAATCTTAATTTTAATAATAACAAACTCGAAAATAATAATTTATTGAGAAATAATTTCATACTCCAAGTCGAGTTGTATGCAGCGTCCACGATCGGACTATCAACACGAAAATAAAATATGCATGTTAGACATTGATTGTCGCTCAGAAGATGATGAAAACTTAGAGTTTAGGTTTTTAGGTCTAATTGAATTGTACAATCCTCAAAATATATATCGATGATGAAGAAACCAAATTCAAAATCCAAGACATAGATCACGACTCGAACCCGTGTTGAAACTACACAGTGCAGTTTCGATCGACTGACATGCGACCAACAAGGCTAACAGACGAAAATATACCCGTTTCCACCCATTAAGCCATGTCATCTACCTACTTAAAGGCCTCAACGACCTTCCTTTTACCCTCCTCAACCCAGTTAGCCATCATATGAACCAATTCAAGCTCTGATCGAGTCAATCTTTTGAAAACCCTAATTTTGTATGCTTACTTGATTTGATTCATCATTAAGGCATCAAGAGGAGCTAGGATTCATCTTTTGGAGCTAAGTATTATTTGATATATTTATTTCTCCATTTCTATTGTATTTTGTGAGTTATTTTTTTACATTTAAAGTTTGTGTTTGACCTAGGGTGCCTTGGTCAAGATTTGAGTGGTTGCTTTGGTGTAGAGGCATAAATCCACTCTTGTACATTAGATTTAGGGTGTCCTAGAAGAGTGAGGTGGGAAGGTGTCTTCTGAGAGAAGGCGAAGATCTTTCATCGTAAATTCCTCATTGTAAGAAATCTTAAATTATTAGTGGATTAAGGTTGAAATTCTAAGTGGGGGTGCTCAGGTAGTAGAGGTGGCTGGATTGTCGAACCACTATAATTTTTTTTTTAAAAAAAATTGCTATTTGTGTGTTGCTCGTAATTACTTTATTATATTGCTTCCACACTTGATCGATATTGTGAATTGTCTATAATTGTAAGAACCCAATTAAAACTGAAATTAGGTTTAAATTTGATTGTAACACACTATTCATCCCCTCCAGTGTGCCATTCACTCCACACCTACATGATTTTTATTTTTTATTTTTTATTATTTTTCTTGAAATTCACACCTGCATGGTTGGTTAATTAATTAATTTTGAATTGGGTGAATTTTGTTTGGGTTTATTTATAACATATATTTTTTTCACGTAAGATTTAATGGGTAGTCCTTAATATCTATAAAAATAAGGAGTTGGACTAGACTAGCACTTTGGGCTTCGTCGGATCAGACCCAAAAGCATCCACACTCGCAAATCAGACTCAAGTCAAGCCAAATATCGCCTAGTCTGGGACCTCCACTGTAGGTGAAATGGTCACACTAGGGGGGAGTTGAATAGTGTGTTATCTAGCTTACAATCGAGGACTTTTCACCGGAAAGATCCTACACTCACTTCGAAGACACTTCCACATCCAGAAGTATCCATTTTCACTCCGAGTGAGCTTTCTCACCTCAATTCCTAAAGAACACTCCTAACTTAGCTTACACAAGTGGATTTATACCTTCTATACCAAGGTAACCATAAAATCACAAGACCACACACTAGGTCTTCTTACACACTTGAGTATTCAATTTAAAACAAAACAAAACACATTTAACACAAGAAGAGAGTATAGAGAACTTATCACAATAAGAACAACTCCTCTTCTTGAGCCTAGCAACCTAGAATAGCCCTCCAATGATGATGCACTTTGGAATGAGGGATCAAGAGCTAGAAGTGAAGGATTAGGTCAAATGAAAGCTGGGGGATGCAAAGATCAACTCAATATAGGCTTAGTGCATCAGTGGGGTCAAAGAGAGAGTTTAGAGGGGGTTTTATAGGCTATAGAAAAGTGGGGATCGAGTGGAGATCGCCCAATAGGCAAAATTTTCTACCCGTTATACACCCGATCGATCGCTGGCTGATGGTCGGTCGACCGCCCGAGCGACCGACCATCGACCGCGAGGCCACTGCCAGATTTTGGCCTCTAGCAATTGATCGGCGATCGATAGCCGATCGACTGGCCATCGACCAGTGCTCATCCAGGTTGAGTTTTTTGTCATTTCGGGTTTCGGATTTTTGAGTATTGCGAAGTGCATACATCTTGGAGACCTACCCAAGTGTTTTCACATTCACTCTAAGCACTTCCTAAATTACTTTGTGTTGGCTTAATATTTTCAACCTTGGTCTCAATCTCGGTTTTGATGATAACAAACATGGAACTAATGATTTCATGAAGAGTTATTTTTAGGTTCCAAGTCGGTTAGTGCTCGACGTCCTCGATCGGAAATATCAAAGGAATCGGGAAATCGAAAGGACGTTGGTCGACGCGCTCGAATTCTTCAAGAAGTTAGAGTTTAGGTTTAGGGTGTCTAGTTTATATTATAAATCCTCATGATGATGCATAAGAACCCTAAAACCAAATCCGAACCCTAAAATATAAAAACTCGAATACCGCCCTGAATTCACTAAGCCTAGGGAGCTCCTTGGAGGGCTATGTGACCTAGATAGTTTCTTGACATAAAAAATGATGATAATTGTTCCTTGGGTTAAAATTAGATAACGAGGTATTTTTAAGAATTTTTTGGAAGCCTTTAGCCTACACATTCTTGACTCGAAAAATTAGAAAATTTCAGTTTTCAAAAAATTTGTACTAGACCCCAAAAACTAGATTTTGATTCTTAAGGATTTTGATTTTTTAGATATTTTTATTGAATCCAAATGAGGGGTAATACTTATATATTAGTAGACTTAGCGACGACGGAACCCAAACAAGCAAAGAAAACCAAGCAAACTAGCAGTCTACCCAGTTTTCGGTCGACCGAATAGTATCAAAAATAGGCAGTAGCCAATTCGGTCAACCGGTCAGTCGACCGAAGTTTGCCAGAAAGCAGCAGATGGCTACTTCGGTTGATCGGTTGGTCGACCGACAGAGGCCAAAAATTGGCAGAAGCTGCTTCGGTCGACCGGATTACGGATAAAATAATCGTGACTCATTCGGTCGATCGAACAGAATGATTAAAGCCCAAAAAGCCAGCGGTCGTTGGGCGATCGATCGGTCGGTCGACCGATGATCGACCGACAAGCGACCGAACGGTGGAAATGGCTAGTTTTTCGCCCGTTGAGCCGGCTATTTCATTCTATTTCTTCTTGGCTCTATAAATACCCAAGCATAAGCCTTCCTAAGACACTTTTGATCATGCCTACACTTCATTGAGCCATCCATTGATCAATTCCAAGCTTGATTGAGCCACAATCTCTTTGCAATCCCTAGTTTATATGATAAAACCTTGATATAGCATTTGAACCTTCAAGATTCATCTTCTCAAGGCATCAAGAGGACTAGGGAGTTTTTTTTTTGGAGCTAAGTATAGTTTGATTTATTTATTGCTCCAATTGTTATTGTATTTTCTTGTTTATTTTCATTGGATACCATTTGTGTAATCCTAGGTTGTTAGGTTTGATTGAGTTGGTGGTTGCCTTGGTGTTAAGGCTTAAACCCACCGTTGTAAACATAGTTTACTAGGATTAGTTCTAGTTGTCCCTCAGGTTGAGGTGGGAGAGTGCTCTCGGTAGGAAGGTGGTATACTTTCAGGTGTGGAAGTGCCTTCGGTTGGAGAGCGGAGACTTTCCGGTGAAAAATCCTCGTTATAAGGGAAACAAGATTAATCTAGTAAAACTTAGTTTGAAAATCCTAAGTGTTGTGCTTAGATAGCAGAGTAGGCATTGAGGCCGAACCACTATAAATCTTTGTCTTAGCATTGAAATATTATTTGTATTGATTGCATTATTATTTATTGCTTCTGCATTTAGTCGTCGAATTATAAACTGCCTAAGTAGTTTAAGAAAACGATTAAAATCGAAATTTAGGCAAATAGATTTAGTTAACACGCTATTCACCCCCCCTTTAGTGTTGCCATTTCCACCAACACTTTGGTGTGCTCGTTGAGGATTTAGGAAATGACACGAAGACTTGTCGTATCAAGACGATGCCGTGTGTGACGATATCGATTTCAACCTACGACTTTCATTCTTAAAGCTTGTTAAACATAGTTTGTTATCATCAAAACAATTATTGAGAGAATTAGAGCGCAATGGTGAAACCCTCGACCAACATCCACCCAGCCATACAAGGACACACACGTCCTTTTTTAATTACCAAAAATTCAGCAATAATGAGTTCAACATATTCGGGATAAACCTCGACCCATTACAGGCATATCCTCGCTAGATTCAAGGAGATATCATTGCCCAAGACATCCCTATCTTGCACCATAAACAAGCATGACGTACATCAGGTATACTCTCGATTCTAATTCCATTTCCACCATCTAAAATTCCTTATTACTTAGAGCATCGAAGTGTTTTTGCAAGTCACCCCGTCGGGGTCGCATCAGACCAGGATTTGCGAAGGCCCGCGTTACCCCGACTTTTGACAAGAACATTTGGTACGCACCGTAGGGCCGAGTAAATCTTACATGCCCCATCATGGTAGGTACCCGGAGTTAGGCAAAAGCCACTGCACATAGGCAGCAACCTAGCAACAATGTTCCCCCGCTGCCGAGAGATGCTAACACTGCGAGGAGTGACGCTACAGTGCCCGCCAACCTTACACCAACAGAGCTACTACACTCTTCTCGATCACCAACTCTACATAAGAGGGTACTCCCGGTCGCTGCTCAAGTGCATAGGCCAACCCCAAATACATTGTGATAGCAAAAGTACACGAAGGAATCTGCGGAAATCACATCGGATGCAGGTCCTTAGCAACAAAGATCCTTCGAGCTAGATATTTTTGACTAACAATGAAGGCAAACTGCAACCTGTACGTCAAGAGGTACCATAAGTGCCAAAGATTCTCAAAAGTCTCATAAAAGCATCCCGAGCCGTTCCATAGCTCGAAAACCAGTTGGCCATTTTAGAAATGGGGCATCGACCTCCTTGGTCCTTTCCCTCCAACCCGGGTACAAGTTAAATACTTGGTAGTGGCCATTGACTACTTCACCAAGTGGATTAAGGTCGAACCTTTAGCCTCGATCACAACTGCGAAGGTTAAAATGTTCATGTGAAAGAGGATCATCTGCAGGTATGGCATACCGCGTGAACTCGTCGTCGACATCGACAAACAATTTATAGATAAAATAGTTCAAAGAATTCTGCTCAGACCTCAACATCCAACAACTCTTCTCCTCGGTAGAGCACCCACAAACTAATGGCCTGGCCGAGGCGACTAACAAGGTCATATTGATAGGACTCAAAGAGAAACTTTAGAAGGTCAAGGGGCACTGGGCTGAAGATCTGCTCGAGGTGCTATGGGGTTACAACACAATCACCCAGTCATCAACTCAGGAAACTCCTTACATGCTCGATTATTGAGCGGAGGCCATGATTCCCGTTGAGATCGCTGAGCCCAGACTCCATAGAGAAAATTTGACGTACAAAGTAATTCAAAAACCCGACAAGTCGAGCTCGACCTTATCGAGGAAGAACAAGAGCTCGTCAAGGTCGGGGAAGAAGCCATGAAACTCAAGATAGCTCGGAAATACGATAAGCATGTCATACCGAGGAGTCAAAGAAGGAGATCTAGTACTAAGGAATATCGAACCCCAGAGAAAGCCAAACTGGGGAAGGGAAGCTTCCCCAAACTGGGAAGGCCCGTACAGGGTCATTAGAGACGTTGAGAAGGGAACTTACAGAGTCGCTGAACTTTTCAGACGAGAACTCCCAGAAATATGGAATGCAGCCTCTCTGCAGGCATACTAAACCTAAGCACTCTTCCTTAAAATGCAAATGGTCGATGTGCTCTTTTTCCTTCATTGCGGCTTTTTCACAGGATTGTCCATTTGAAAGGTTTTAATGAGGCACCACCATGCGTAGGCCGAGCACATCACTTGGTGGGACCTGATGTATTATTATTCAACAGTTATTTAATATTACTGCTCTCCCTTTTTCCATATTTCTCTGTGTCCAGATCATTTGCAAGTATTTTATAGCGCACAACGAAGGAACTCCCACGATCTCGCGATAGGTACACCGCCCGACGACGACAACTACTCCCATCCTGTGCGACGCATCACCCGTCTCGACCCCGAGTGCGGTCCCGGCCTCAGTGCCACCACTCCTTGGCCTCTTACACCACCATTAAAAAGTTTTAAAGAAACATTTAAAAGTTTTTAAAATGACAACTCAATGTTTTACAAAATCAACTCAGTGCATGTACAATGACACTACTCAACACGACTACAACTATAAGACTGTCTGCTACAAGATCCGCATCACCACTTCCCCTCCAGCCGCACCATGCCATCAAGTCGTACCTCACTGGTCAGGCTCTGCTAAACAAAAATAATAAATCGTGAGTTCATGAGGAACTCAGTGAGTGGTTCTTTCGAACCTTCACTTAAATCTCAATATAAGTGTAATCTAGAAGCAACAAGATGCATAATGAAATATTTGATTTTCTACACAGCTAGCCAATCGACCACACCCTGGTAAATCATAGTCTTGGCCAACCTAGGCCTTACCCTGCGGCTACCATCCAACCATAAGGCTCCACCCCAAAGGGTAACACTCTGCCATGACCGGCCTTCATACTAAGTAGTAACACTCAGCCAAACAGTCTATAACCAAATGAGATCAACCAATACGTACCAAATGTGTCACATAAGGAGATTCACATATAGTGATTCAATCACCGGGCCCGTCAACTAGGATGGTCAACTAGTCTCAGGAACCCACCGGGTCAGGGATAGCTGGTCCCACCCAACTCGAGTCTACCGTCAACGCGCATGGCCCTCGGGTCTAACACCTAACGTGACCCGCTGGTGCAATCTCAAGACCCTAATCACCCGCTGAGTCGAATATTAGCCGTTTCGGCTATCAATGCTCCTCAGCCCGACCATCTCAATCATAATACATAAGGAGAGTGTTCTATAGTTTTCTTATTTAAACCCCGGGCATTCACCCGTATCCGCCCCCCTCATTCCGGGCCCTACCAGCCGCACACTAGTGCCCGTTGATTATTTCCTAGGTGTGAAACCTAGCTTGTCCACATTCAAGTTTTTTCGACAAATTAAACACCCTATAATTTCCTTATAACCATCTAGCGTCATTCGCCAGATTCCTTAGTGTAAACTACATATCATAAGCGTAGAAATGTCTTAATACAAATATGTCACAATACATAAAGTATAAGGAAATTATTCTATAGCTACTACCATAAATAACCGCATGATTGCAACAATAAAGTAATTAAATTCTGCAATTAGTCAATAAATTCCAGCAAGGTAATATTTGATATAGTATGGTAATTTCAATACTAGCATTAGTAATTCGATGAGGAAAATTTCACGAATCATATACCATACATAATTTTAGCCATATATGCGCATTCAAGAAGATATCCTCCTACAATTTAAAAATTCATCTACTAATATCAACAATCTACTCATCAATCGCTTAATCTATAATTTCAATCGACGAACATAGTCCCTAAAAGAAGTAATCAACATATTTGATCGAATCCACCCTCCTCTCCACTTGGACGAACCCTAAGCAAGGGTAACATGTTCGGCCGAGCCTTCTTGAAGGGGGGAGAAAGGAAAAATCGACCATGCAATTGCAAGATTTAATTTCACAAGTAATCTACACCTGAAATGGAATCGATCCAAGGGGTTTAAACCACTCAAGGGATTTGGAAAAAATTTCGGCATGACCTTTCCCCTTTTTCCCTCAATTGGTCGACCCCTAAAATCAAGAAAACGATGTGTTAACATTCATCGCACGATACCAATCGCATAAGGAAATCATAAATCTCAAGAAACTTCTGATCAACAAGATTCGACGCGAAAAACCACGATTCCAATACCTCTAGGGGTCGGCCACACGCCTACCCTACAAAACTAGGTTCTACCACTCACCTTGATCAAAGAAGAAGGCAATCTAGGCGACGACGACGACACCAACTTCTCGCGCCACCACTCGGAATCCCCTTCTCTCCCTTCACCTCGGGCTGCATGCGACTCACCTTCTTGAGCCATATGGCGGCTGAGGTGATGGGTTTTATATATTATTATTATTATTATTATTATTATTATTATTATTATTATTATTATTATTATTATTATTATTATTATTATTATTATTGACTAAAAAGTCCTTCCTCACTTAAGCCCCTACTCGACTCAATCCAAACCGGATTCGAGCCCCGACTTGACCCGCGAACACGATTTCAAACCACTCATGATCATGAAGGAAAGAGAACACTTAGCATTAATTGATAAAATTTAAATAATACATTCTACTCGCGGTAATTTCGCGACTCAACCCGACTAGCTCCCGATCCGATGCGCTGCACCTATTAAATTTTATATTAGGAGACCTCAGGTCTTACAACCTTCCCCCTTTAAGGAAAATCCGTCCTCGATTTTTTTTTTTTGAATTACAAAGACTTACCAGATCTTCAAACAAGGAGGGGTAGCTCTCTCTCATGTCCTGCTCCACCTCCCAAGTAGCTTTCTGCCCGGTGTAGTGCTCCCACCTGACTTCCACTAAGAGAATTTTCTTAAACCTCAGCTTCCTGATCTGACGGTCAAGCACTTCTACCAACCTCTCCTCATACGATACTACCGAATCCATCTCAACCGCGGTAGGCTCAATTATGTGGGATTCATCTCTGACGTATCTTTTGAGCATAGACACATGAAAGACTGGGTGAACTCGGTTCATACTAGGGGGCAAAGCCAGCTCATAAGCCATAGCGCCTCTCCGTTTGAGAATAGGGAAAGACCCGATAAACCTAGGGCTTAATTTTCCCCTCTTCCTAACCCGCACCACCCCTTTCATGGGATACCTTTAGAAATACCATCTCGCCCTCGGCGAACTCCACCTCTCTGGTCTTCGTATCCGCATATATTTTCTGGCGGCTCTGAGCTGCTAGCAACCTTTCTTTTATCAGTTTCATCTTTTCAACCGCCTCCTGAACCAAGTCAGGACCCACCATGAGAGACTCTCCTGCCTCAAACCAGCCCACTAGCGATCTGCATCTCCACTCATACAAGGCCTCAAAAGGGGCCATACCGATGCTACTCTGATAGCTATTATTGTAAGCAAACTCTATCAGTGGCAGGTGTTTCTCCCATCCGTCTGCCAAGTCCAGAACACATGCTCTCAGCATATCTTCTAAAGTTTGGATTGTTCTTTCTGACTGCCCATCAATCTGCGGATGGAACTGTGTACCCCGATCTGATATAATCATAACGGGGATATCGTGGTATGCCACAATCCGATCTAGAAATAATCTGGCATATTGCTCAGCGAAAAAGGTAGTCTTGATCGGGATGAAGTGCGCAGTCTTAGTCAACCGATCCACTACGACCCAAATGGAGTCATAGCCCACTCTAGACTTCGGCAACCCAGTCACTAGATCCTTGGTGATCTTCTCCCACTTCCACTCGGGCACTTCGAGGTTCTCAAGAAGCCCTGTAGGTTTCAAGTGTTCGGCCTTTACTTGCTGGCAGACCAAGCAGTTGGACACAAACTCGGCTACCTCTCTCTTCATGCCCTTCCACCAATAGTGTTGTCTCAAGTCTGTGTACATCTTGGTGGCCCTCTGATGCATCGTGTAAGTGGAACGGTGGCCCATCTCCAGCACCTGCCTGCGCACCTCTGCCACATCAGGCACCACAATTCGACCTCTGAACCTTAGGACACCCTCTGAGTCAACCCTAAAGTCGTCTTCTACGTTTCCTCTCCGGACCAGATCCTTTGTCAAGGAATAAAAAGCGTCCTCCTCCTGCACGGTACGCAGCATATCCACCAGCCCAACAGGGTGGACTGTACCCACATATGCGCCACTAGAGCACCTGAATCTAATACTGACATGATTGCTCCCCCATCCAGGCACAGTGCTAGCTCTCGAGCTAGCGGCCTCCTCCTGACCTCTAGGTGGGCCAAGCTGCCTATCGATTTTCTGCTCAATGCATCTGCCACCACATTGTCCTTCCCAGGATGTTACATAATGGTGCAGTCATAGTCCTTCAGAAGTTCAAGCTACCTCCTTTGCCTTAGGTTCAGCTCTTTCTGGGTAAGCAAGTACTGGAGGCTCTTGTGATCAGTGTAAATCTCACAAGCCTCGTCGTACAAGTAGTGGCGCCAAAGCTTCAATGCAAAAACCACTTCTTCCAGTTCTAAGTCATGCGTCGGGTAGTTTTTCTCATGAACTTTTAACTGGCGGGACCCCGCATAGGCTATTACCCTGTCATACTACATCATAACACAGCCTAGGCCAACTTGAGAGGCGTCACTAAAGACCATGAACCCTCCCGAGCCTGAAGGTACGACCAACACTAGCGATGACGTCAAGCATTCCTTGAGCTTCTGAAAGCGCTCCTCACACTTGTCGTCCCAAATAAATTTGACCTTTCTCTGGGTCAACCGAGTCAAAGGAGCTGCAATTTTGAAAAAAAATTCCATAAATTTTTTGTAATATCCAGCCAACCCCAAGAAACTACGGATCTTGATCACACTAGTCGGCTGCCTCCAGTACTGCACTGCCTCCACCTTAGCGTGGTCCACTCTTACCCCTTCCTTGGACACTACATGGCCCAAGAACCCTACGCTCTCCAACCAAAACTCGCACTTGGAGAACTTGGCATACAACCGATGCTCCCTGGCGGTTTCCAGGACCATCCTCAGGTGTTCGGAGTGCTCCTCCCTGCTTCTAGAGTAAAACAGGATGTTGTCAATGAAGACGATCACAAATATATCTAAGTACTCCTTGAACACCTGGTTCATCAAATCCATAAAGGCCGCATGCGCATTAGTCAGCCCAAATGACATCACCGGGAACTCAAAGTGGCCAGAGCGAGTTCTAAAGGTAGTCTTTGGTACATCATGGTCCCAAATTCTCAGCTGGTGGTATCCTGACCTCAGATCAATTTTGGAGAACCACTGCGTCCCTTGAAGTTGATCGAACAAATCATCAATCCTCGGCAGTGGGCAACGATTTTTGATTGTCACATTGTTAAGCTGCCTATAGTCAATGCACATGCGCATAGACCCGTCCTTCTCCTTCAGGAAGAGTACTGGAGCACCCCACGGAGATACACTCGGGCGGATAAATTCCAAGTCTAGCAGCTCTTGCAACTGCACTTTCAGTTCACTTAGTTCGGCCGATGCCATCCGATATGGTGGGATGGAAATCAACTTCACCCCAGACTGCAAATCAATACAAAACTCTATTTCTCTTCGCTGCGGTAAGCCCGGTAACTCCTCAGGGAACACGTTAGGAAACTCACAAACCACCTGAGTCTCCCCGATCCCCCCTGTCGTGCCTCTATCCTCCTCGACCACAAACACAAAGGCTAGGAAAGACTGGCAGCCGCCCATAAGCAGTTTACGAGCCTTTAAGACTGAGATGACCCCCATAGCCCCCCCCCCCTTCCATCCCCTTGGAAGGTGAACTGCGGCAACCCGGGCTTACCGAAGGTGACTATATTAGCCCAGCAATCGACTGACGCAAAGTGATCCACCAGCCAATCCATGCCGAGTATGACATCGAGCTCAAGCATCGGCAGAAGTGTCAACTTTGCCTGCAGCACGTGCCCACAGATGAGCACTTAATAGCCTCGGAAGGTTGTCTCAGCTAATATGTCGACACAACGTATGGCACATCAAGCAAGGAAGGTGTCACAAGTAACTTAGCAGCAAAACTAGCAAATACAAAGGAGTGCGTGCATGGCACCCGGATCAAATAACACATAAGCAGCGAATGAACCAACTATAAGAGTACTTATTACCACTGCCTTAGATGCTTCAACGCCATCATGGTTCACAGCATAGACCCCGGACAATCTTTCCTGAAATGCCCAACCTGCCTGCATCTGAAATAGGCATCCGTGCGGCCGTAGCAAGCCCCCCAATGCCTTTTGTTATAGCGATCACACTGCAGCATCTCTGACTTCTGAGTAGCACCCCCTAACTCTGCCTGTAGAGCCGACCCTGACCCTAGGCCTCCACGGCCTCGGCTACTATTGTCTCCCCTACTCGACTGGTGATTTACCGCTACAATAGTCCCCTCAGAGTGCCAAGGCCGACCTCCAAATCCCTAAGGTCGAAACTTCTTCTTTAGGGGGTCGTGCTTCTCGAACGACACTAGTGCTTCCTTCCGGAGTGCCTTATCCAGTACCCGAGCAAATGTAGTGTCCTCGGTGTAATGAATAAGTCTGCCAATCTGAGGCCTCGGCCCCTCAATGAACCTCTTGACCCTGGCGATCTCAGTAGCTACCAAGGTAGGGTGGTACTTCGGGAGTCGAGTGAACTCCATCTCGTAGTCCGACACTGTCATGCGACCTATCTGACGCAGTAGCTCGAACTCTCTCACTCGCTTATCGTGGACACTCAATGAAAAATACTAATCCGCCACAACAACCTTGAACTCTTCCCATGTAGGGGGTGGCGCGTTTGCCGCCTTGCGATCCTTCCAGGTATGGAGCTAGTCCTTGGCCGGTCCCCTAAGCTGTAGGCCTATCATACGAGCCGTTGCCTTAGATGAACACCCAAGTTCCATGCATAACTCGTAGCAGTCGCCAAGAAGCTCAGTAACTTCGACCTGTTGATTTGTCCCAGTGAACTCCGGCGGCTTCAGCTTGATGAAGTCTGCATATGTGGGTGCCGCTAGAACCTTGACCATCAGTACTACTAGCTCAGCCACCTCCAATACCATGGGTGCCACGGGTACCGGCTGCGGCTGCTATTGTTGCTGCCTCAACTCTTGCTCCATGCGGAGCGCCTTAGTCAATTGTGCTACCTGAGCCTGTAGCTATGCAACTATGGGGTCCTATCCTGCCCCCTCTAACTGACCTCTCTCACGGCCCCTGCCCCGACCTCGGCCTCGTCCCCTATCTCAGCCTCCACCCTAGCATTCTATGAAGTTACTGCCACTGCCGCTTAACGCAGCATTGTGAGTCTCCATCACTATAGCAATTAAGAAAACAAAATTACCATTAATATCAATAACTTATTCAACGATAAAAGAAAGAACGTATCAAATACCGAACCAAACCCTGACTAAATAAAAGTTCACTGATCAAGTTATTTTTAATGAATTCAAATAAGTAATCAAGACTCCTAAAAATAAAGAAAAAGCGGAAACAACAACCCGAGTCTACATGACTCAACAACTCAAAGAAAACTAAAATGACTCAGGTATCCCCTCGACCATTACATGTCATGAGATCTGCTGCCCTGCCTCCACCAGCCGCGCTACTGCACCTTACGAGATCTCGCTCAGGTCTTGAAAAATAACAGAAAATGAGGGGTATATCCAACTAGGACTTAGTGAGCAGATCAGTCCTCAATCCACCAAATCAATCATCATGCATAAACAACAAATAGCAAATATATAATATAAGCAACAATGACAGGAATAATTAGCAATAATCATCATTTATATGAGATATAAATATCACCAAGCATAACCATCTACTCATATAAATAATAATCATAATGAGCATATCCAATAATCCAACAAGATATAAACATCATATAAACAATCAACCATCTAAACAAGCCACCCGGGTCAGTCGTCAGTGTGGTAGTGCTGACGAGCTTCCCAGTCCCAGGACCCGTTGGTCCAATAATCCAGAGACCCATCGATCCTACGAGTCGGGTGTTGATCACCTCTGTCTCAGCGTACTTCCCGCTCTTGCCATCCGAGTTGGTCGTTAGTGTGGCGGCTGACTATCACGCGCCAACTCAGGGTCACGTAATCGGCCAGGGTATGTATCGGTACCCCGAAGCCTACCACATGCACTAACCATCAACACATGAAAATATAACCGAAATAACAGATAAAGTCATAAGCAACAGAACCCACACCAAACTTCATTACATGTTTAAAAATAGGTTTAACAAATTCGAGTTAAAGTAATCACTCAAAGTTTTAAAGAAACATTTAAACATTTTTAAAACGACAACTCAATGTTTTACAAAATCAACTCAGTGCATGTACAATGACACTACTCAACACGGCTATGACTATAAGACCGTCTGCTACGAGATCCGCGTCACCACTTGCCCTCCAACCGCACCATGCCATCAAGTCGTACCTCACTGGTCAGACTCTAAAAAATAAAAATAATAAATCGTGAGTTCATGAGGAACTCAGTGAGCGGTTCATTCGAACCTTCACTTAAATCACAGTATAAATGCAATCTAGAAGGAACAAGATGCATAACGAAATATTTATTTTCTACACAGCTGGCCAATCTGCCGCACCCTGGTAAATCACAGTCTTGGCCAACCTAGGCCTTACCCCGCGGCTACCATCCAGCCATAAGGCTCCACCTTGAGGGGTAACTCTCGGCCATGACCGGCCTTCACACTAAGTAGTAACACTCAGCCAAACAACCTATAACCAAATGAGATCAACCAATACTTACCAAATGTGTCACACAAGGAGATTCACATATAGCGATTCAATCACCGAGCCCGTCAACTAGGATTGTCAACTAGTTTCAGGAACCCACCAGGTTAGGGATAGATGGTCCCACCGAACTCGGGTCTACCGTCAGCTTGGCCCATTGACAAGATCTCCGCCACTCGGGTCTAACACCTAGCGTGGCCCGCTGGTGCAATCTCAAGACCCTAATCACCCGCTGAGTCGAATATTAGTCGTTTCGGCTATCAATACTCCTCAGCCCGACCATCTCAACCACAATACAAAAGCAGAGTGTTCTATAGTTTTCTTATTTAAGCCCCAGGCATTCACCCGTATCCGACCCCCTCATTTCGGGCCCTACCAACCGCACACTAGTGCCCGTTGATTATTTCCTAGGTCTGTAACCTAGCTTGTCCACATTCAAGCTTTCCCGACAAATTAAACACCCTATAATTTTCTTATAATCATATAGCATCATTCGCCACATTCCTTAAGTGTAAACTACATGTCATAAGCGTAGAAATATCCGAATACAAATATGTCACAATACATAAATTATAAGAAAATTATTCTACAGCTACGACAATAAATAACCGCATGATTGCAACAATAAAGTAATTAATTTTGCAATTAGTCAATAAATTCCAACAAGGTAATATTTGATCTAGTATGATAATTTCAATACTAGCATTAGTAATTCGATGAGGGAAATTTCACGAATCATATACCATACATAATTTTAGCCATATATGCGCATTCAAGAAGATATCCTCCTACAATTTAAAAATTCATCTACTAATACCAACAATCTACTCATCAATCGCTTAATCTATAATTTCAATCGACGAACATACACTACTAGAAATTAGGTCTTCAGCAACGGCTATCAGCAACGGCCGCTCAAGCCGTTGCTATTTGCAACGGTGTTCTTACGGCCGCTCGAGCCGTTGCAGATATTTGTATCTGCAACGGCGTTCTAACGGACACGCGAGCCGTTGCGGATTATTTTAATTATTCGCAACGACTTTCTGACGGAAAGGCGAGCCGTTGCTGATATTTTAATTATCAGCAACGGCTTTCTAACGGACAAGTGAGCCGTTGCTGATGATAACTTATCAGCAACGACTTTCTAATGGGCGAGTGAGCCGTTGCTGATAAGTTTATATAGGGCACCAGTCGCGCCCGACCCTTCTTCCTCCCGCTGCTGCCGCCGCCGCTCCTGCTCTCGCCTCTCGCCGCCGCTGCCGACGCCGACGACGCCTCTTCCTCCTCCCGCTGCTGCCGACTTGTTAAGGTATGCCTCGCCGGCCGGTCGTCTCTTCCCATTGCGGCCGGTGGGAATTAATCCGACCGAAACCCTATTTCTAGGGTTTTGGCCGGCGGCGGTCGGCCGATTGCCGCCGCCGGACCTTGTACAGTGGCCGAACAGTGTGTCCGGCCACTGTACGCCAGCGCCGGAGTCCACCTGACTCCGGCGCCGGAATTTATAAATTTATATATAATTTTTTATTGTTTTATAATTGTTAATTAATTGTTTTATAATTGTTAATTAATTATTTAGATTAATTGTTTAATTTGTTAGATTAATTATTAGGGTTTAGATTAATTTCGGACGCACGCCGGAATCGTCCACTTCGGACGCGCGCCGGTATCGTCCACTTTGGACGCGCGCCGAAATCGTCCACTTCGGACGCGCGCCGGAATCGTCCACTTCGGACGCGCGCCGGAATCGTCCACTTCGGACGCGCGCCGAAATCGTCCACTTCGGACGCGCGCCGGAATCGTCCAATATGGACTCGAACGGTCTCGAAACATTTAGAAAATAATCATGCATCCGACGAGTTCATATGTTTCACGTACGCATCGACGAGTCGGATATGATTTAGCAAAACCTTAGATCCGTTCGGGGATTGTATGTTCGTGTAAAAGAAGTAGATGATCTTTTATACGATGTACAATTCGTGAATTGGCAGTGGCTATATATCTAAGGTCTGCGTGAAAGGGACAACCTATGTTGAATGTGATATAGATTTTTATGGACTGGTGGAAGAAGTGATAGAGTTGCACTACTTCGGCTTGAAATCAGTGATCCTATTTAGATGTCATTGGTTCGATACAACAGAAAGGGGCATCAAAGTTCATCCAAAATACAAACTTGTTGAGGTTAATTACAAATCGAAATTGGCAGCAAATGAGCCTTTTATATTGGCATCACAAGCCGAACAAGTATATTACGCGAAGTATCCGGCTCGAAATAAAGATAGAGCAGATTGGCGTGTAGTCTGTAAGACAAAAGGTAGAGGAAAAATTGATCCGATAGTAGGAGAAAATGAGCTGATACCTGATATGACACATGGTTTCTATCAAGAAGATGATCCTCCTGTTGTGGATCGTATTATTCCAATACTCGAGGATGCAGACACAACGTCAATTCAATTAGAAGTTGAATATGCTGATGATGACGATCATGAAATTGAGGAAGCTGGAGATGAAGAAGAGGAAGAAGAGGAAGAAGAAGAAGAATTCGAAGACTATTATTCAGATGATGAGAAATAATTTTATTAAATATATCTCTACTATTTATACAATAATCTGATTATATGTCTGTTCGACAGATATGTCTGGTCGTGGTTATCGACGCAGGAGAGCTTCGGAGTATCCGATCGGTGAGACTCCAGCACTTACTCATGCTGCTGATCCTCCTGTTGCTGATCCTCATGAGGATGATACTGCCGAGGCTAGTACATCCAGACGCAGGCGGCCACGCGGGCCGAATAGGTGGCAGCCTCCACCAGCCACAGAGTCACATAGATTGATTAGCGTGATTGGGGAGCGGTAATATATCATGAATTATGAATCATTACAAATTCATTATATCATAATATAATATTAAAATTTATTTTTGTTGTGCAGGTTTGAGCAAGAAGAAGTGCCGAGGAGCATTTCTTCTACTATTCGACGATACATGCACGGGGCATGGCCTACGTGGTCTCACGTGCCTAGCGAGCACGTCGACATGTTATGGCGCGAGTTTGAGGCACATATTATTATTATTTTTACATGCATGATGATATATTAATATTGGTACTTATATTATTATTTTGCAGGCTCGCTATACATGGGCCGAGGACCAAAGGCCCTTCATTTACGCTGCCTGGGAAGCTATTTCCCGGGCAAGGTACAACGGGCAGCTGGGGCAGGCTCGGTCCCAGGCGATGGCCCGAGCTGGGACCACTAACATCGCGGAGACTCGGGGATATGGCCCCGGTTGGATTACTCCGGATATATGGGACCAGCTCGTGGGGATATGGTCGACGGATCGATGGCAGGAGGTTTTTCGGAATGCGGCTAGAAATCGCATGTCGGGGGGAGCAGCGCGTCACACCGGCGGCTCTGTTGCATTTGCAGTGCACGCGAACCGTATGGTAAGTATATCTTTTAATTATATATTTTATTTGTTACTATGTGTACTAATTAATGTATTTGTTTTGTAAATGTAGACGACGGTGTCGGATGACGGGACTGTCCAGCGACCCTCCCCGATGGCGGTGTTTGAGCGGACTCACCGTCGAGCACATGGGACGGGGGAGTACATCGACAACCGCGCTGCATACATTATGGTAATTATATATTTGTTTAAATTATTCATTATATATTTATAATTTAAGTTTTATGATAAATATTAAACAAAAAATCAAACTCGAGTAGGAGACCTACAGCCAGACGGTGGTGCAGCGCGGGGGTACCCCCGAGGACTTTGATGCAGCATCGTGGGTCGAGGCCGCAGGTGGCTGGGACCATGGCCGCGTATATGGCTTCGCAGATAGTGGTCATGCGCGAGCCGTACTAGGGCCACTTGGGGCACCGACCCCTCCGGTCGCTGGTGAGCGGCCGTCCACCTCTAGATCCAGTTATGATCATAGTAGCAGAATAAGGACTCTAGAGGAGACGGTCGCGCGTCAGACTGAGATGATGGAGCGCCAGAGTCAGATGATGGCAGATATACAATCTATGCTACGCAACATGTCAGGTCATCCCGAAGCAGGCATCTCTTCGGCATCATCTAATCCATCGTCCTCGAGTCAGTCCACGCCGGTGTACACTCAAGCACTCCAGACCCCGCCATATGATCCAGACCATCCTCCATCGTGATCGTGAGATTTTTTGTTTGGATATTGAACTTGTTACTGAGATATTGAACTTGTTTAACTTATTTTGTTTGGATATTGATACTTCAATTTTGCATTTGAATTGTTTTTATACTATCGTGGATAATTATCAATATAAATATAATTGTTTTGATGTATATCTTGGTGTGTTTGTGATGTGTGAATGAATGTGTGTATGAGGTGTTTGTGATGTGTGAATGAATGTGTGTATGAGGGTATGGGTGTGTGAGTTATGTATCAGATAATGTATCAATGGAAATTTGAAATTTGAAATTTTTCTGTTTCCAGGTACACATCATCAGCAACGGCTTTCCCACGGCCGTCCGTGGGAAAGCCGTTGCTAAAAGTGTATCGAAAGCCGTTGCTGATGACCTACAGCAACGACTTAGCGACGGGGTTTTACTAACGGCGTTGCTACGGACTCAGCGGCCGTTGCTATTAATGTTATCAGCAACGGCTCCGGGTCTGTGGCAAAACCGTTGCTGATAATATTTTTAGCGACGGCCCGAGCGGCCGTTGCTGATCCGTTGCTAAGTTATCAGCAACGCGACTTTCTGTCACGGCTCTATTGCAACTGCGCGGCTGTTGCTGATGCTCTTCAGCAACGGCTCAACAACGGCATCAGCCGTTGCTGATGCCCATTTTTCTAGTAGTGATAGTCCCTAAAAGAAGTAATCAACATATTTGATCGAATCCACCCTCCTTTCCACTCGGACGAACCCTAAGCAAGGGTAACATGTTCGGTCGAGCCTTCTTGAAGGGGGGAGAAAGAAAAATTCGACCATACAATCGCAAGATTTAATTTCACAAGTTATCTACACATGAAAATGAATCGATCCAAGGGGTTTAAACCAATCGAGGGGTTTGGGGAAAATTTCGGCATGACCTTTCCCCTTATTCCCTCAATTGGTCGGCCCCTAAAATTAAGAAAATGATGCGAAAACTTTCATTGCACGATACAAATCGCATAAGGAAATCATAAATCTCGAGAAACTTCAGATTGACAAGATTTGACGCGAGAAAACCACAATTCCAACACCTCTAGGGATCGACCACATGCCTACCCTACAAAACTAGGTTATAGCACTCACCTTGATCAAAGAGAAAGGCGATCTAGACGACGACACCAACTTCTCGCGCCACCACTCGGAATCCCCTTCTCTCCCTTCACCTCGGGTTGCGTGTGGCTCACCTTCTTGAGCTGTACGGTGGCTGAGGTGATGGATTTTATATTTTATTTTGACTAAAAAGCCCTTCCTCACTTAAGCCCCTACTCGACTCAATCCAAACCCGATTCGAGCCCCAACTCGACCCGTGAACATGATTTCAAACCACTCGTGATCATGGAGGAAAAAGAACACTTAATTAGCATTAATTGATAAAATTTAAACTATACCTTCTACTGGCGGCAATTTCACGACTCGACCCGACTAGTTCTCGATCCGGTGTGCTGCACCAATTAAATTTTATAGGGTAAATATCCAAAAAAATATGAACTTTGGACCTTTTCCCGTTTTTAGCATAAACTTTTCCATTAGCAAGGAAATACACGAACTATCATTCTGTTACCCCATTTAGCACGCACCGTCATTTTTGACGATTTTGACTTATGTGTCACTTAACGGAGAATACATGGTAAATACTTATTCTACGTGAATTATTATTTTATTATTTTAATCAATTTTATTATTATTTTATTATTAAAAAATATTATTATTTTTCTTCTATCCTCTACTTCCTCCTCATCTTCCTCTTCTTCCTCGCCACCTGGCAGGACCATCGCCGCTGGTGTCCCTCCCCGCGACATCGATCTCCTCCTTAAGTTTAAGGAATCCTTCTCCGCCTCCATCATCGGCGTCTACGCCGCCCTCCATAACTAGGTCCCTGGCTCCAGCCCTTGCTGCGCCAAGGTCACCCTCTGGGGCGGCGTCATCTGCAACATGGGCAACAACATCCGCGTCTCTCCCTTGTAAAAGAATCTCTCTTGTTTTCCTCCATTGTCATCTAAAACTCACCTGAATTAGAAGCAGCTCCAGCAAGCCGAAATCCGCCCGCAGATCCCATATCAGCCTCTCCATCTGCCCCCCCCCCCCCCCCCCAGTGTCCTCACACAAAATTGTATCGCTCTCCCCTTGGTACCAGATCACCGTCCCCAACTCCCCCCCCTTCGCCCTCACCCGCAGCACTATTCCCTCGTATAGCATCATCTCCCACCCCATTCCTCGATCTTTGTCCTGCGCACCGCACAGGGCACAAGGTCGATCACCGACAGCCTCCTTGACCTCGCCCTCGCCCACGATAGTAGCGCGTGCGAGAAGGGCATTTGGGGGCCCACGTCGTAGGTCTTGTTGATGTCGATATCGGCGTAGAGGGGCTCGCACTCCACTTCCCATCAGAGGCCCGCTCTCAGCCGCAGGATTGAGGGGCTCGCGCGGCAATCCGACGGGACCTCGTTGTCCCGTCGGCCACCGATGGCGCCTCTGCCCCTCGACCATGTTGCTCTGTTGTGCCAGCACGAAAATGAGCTTTTGATCGCAGCCGCATTGGCTTGCGGTGGCGACAGCACGAGGGTAAGCATTGCCAGCAGCAGTGCGAGAGCAGCAGGTGAAAGCATGTCCACTCTTTTGATTTCTATCTAATGCTTTGTTTTGTCTCGTGTACCGCATCAAACTGGAGTCTGGAGTCAAACTGGGTCAGGCTCGTGGCCGAGCGCGAGTTGAAGCAGATCGGCCATGGGTGGACGGAGGTCTTCCCGTTGAAGAGGTGGGAGTCGAGGCTTCCAGAAGACCAAATCACTGCAATGATTGGATGTCGGCGCACGGTGACGACGGCGATGATGAGCTCATCCCCGGCAACGAAGACGACGACGAGCTTGTCCCTGGCGACGACGACAACGACAAGCTTCTCCCCGTGGAGTGCAGTTAGTGTTGAGGTCTTTGAGAAGAAAGATTATGTCATCATTCACATGTAAAATTATCAATTTGACATTTTTGCATTAAATACTTGCCATGTAGGATAAGTATTTATCATGTATTCTCTATTAAGTGACACATCAGTCAAAATCGTCAAAAATGACGATGCATGCCAAACGGTATAACAGAATGATAGTTCGTGTATTTTTTTGCTAATGAAAAAAGTTTATGCTAAAAATGAGAAAAAGTTCAAAGTTCATTTTTTTTTTTTATGGTATTTACTCAATTTTATATTAGGAGAACTCGAATATTACAATATATTAATTATATCATCGCCATCACCTCTATCTTTCTAGCTAGAAGTGATGAAAGTGATTGTTTAAGTCCTGCTATTAATTATATACAAAAGAGAAAAGGAAGTCCTTCTCTATCTTTTTAGCTGCAAGTGGTGAAAGTGATCATAAGTTTAATTTATTCTATTAATATACAAAATAAAAAGGAAGAGAGAACAAAGGCACTTTGAGCTCTTAAATTAAAGGAGTCAATACTTCATGCCAACGTCATATACCTTATCAAGATGCATTGTGAGAACAAAAGCCAAAAGAGAAGTCCAATGACATAATACAAATCCAATGAGCACGTTTGCCAAATAGGAAAAGAAAAAGGTTAAAAGGTGAGAGATAAGGATGTAAATGAGAAAGTTAAGCAAAAGTTGTCTCAACGTAATCTCAATCAGTTTCCAATAAAACAAGCACTATCTATATTGATATACTACTTCTTCTTCTTTTTAATTTGGTTCATAATTAAATTTGATCTAATTTATAATTTTTTTTTTTAAAAAAAAAATCATAATAGATGATTATACCAAGGATCGAACACTAGATCTCTAGACAATATACACTAAGTTACCACCAACTGTTTATGACTTAATTATGAAAATTTATTTGCATTAATTTTGTAATTAGCCTTTTTTTTTAATTTTCAAATAATTTAATATTGTGAGTGATCGAGATTAATATACTACCACAGGATAAAATTAGAAATTAATTTAAATAAGTGCAACAAAAAAAATACTTAATTCAAATGAGTACTGCCAATATGGTTCCAATGACCATACAAATAATTAATTAGACCATAAAATTGAATCTTGTTACAAATAATTAGAAAAATTGCATGGTTTAAATAACTAGGAAACTAGCCATTAGAAGTTAGAAGTGATGGTTGGTTGATTGCCTTTGGTCGTTGCCGATAAGGCTTCATAAGGCAATTTCCAAAACAACTAATTTCCATAAAATCATCAAGTTAGGCTATAGTGAATAGTGATTACATATGAAAGTTTAAGTTCTAAACACTATTCTTGATGCTTCAAAATTTTGAGTCTTTGTGTCACGTCCTAAACCTAGGGACACGTGACTAACCAACATCTGTACCCCGAAGCCTAACCACACAATGCAAACCAATATGAAACAATAGATGACAACCAAATAATAACCAACAATCAAAACTACTCTAACTTCAACATAGTATGCAAACTGAGAATGTAAACACATACTTTTGAACTTCAGAACGAACAGAATGAAAGAAAAATTCAAACAACTACTAAGACTCAACATGATCCTGACACCGACTCCCAACTCTAACTCCGACGCGTCATGAGACCTGCTGCTCGAGCTTGCCACGCCAACTGGATACACCAGTACCTCTACAAATCAGGAACTGGTGCTACAAGGAATAAGCAAAATAGTAAGTCCAACTGGATACACCAGTACCTCTACAAAATAGTAAGTCCAAATTGGACTTAGTGAGTGACACGATCCCCGAACCCTCCACAGTCCACGAACATAAGCATGCATATAATTAATGTAAACATAATCAACCAGTGAATAATTTAACGAGTTAGATCATGAGAAAGAAATCCAAATATTAAACTTGTGCTCTCGCAGAGTTATCTACACACCAGCCCGTTCCAATCCAACATAAGCATATATAACAAAAATATTAAATAAACATGTCACAATGTCACATGAGTCGGTCACTTGGTCAAGCACGTGAGCTTCCCGCCCATGGTTTCCTGAGCTAGGCAGACTCTCTAACATCAAGTAGCCCCAATCTGGTTAGAAAGGCCCTCCAATCATGCCACTCTGATTTTGTCATCAGCATGGTGCATTGATGAGTTTCCCTTGTCCATGACTTCCTGAGCTAGGAAAATTCTCTAGCCTCAGGCAGCCGCAGTCTCATCCTCAATCACTGACAATATTATATTTAACATAGGTACAATAAATAATTATAAGCACACCCAAACAAAATCACCTCCAGACTTACTAAAATCTCTGGGAACAATCTTGGGTAGATGCACACGCGCACCCACTCAATCAAATTTTAACCACATATAAGCTTGACAAATAAAGTCCACTACTACTGTCATTATCCAATTACATAAAGGCATTGCATAAAACAAAATAATTCGAATTATTGAGAATATTTTTCGAAATTAGATAATTCTTAAAGTAGTAATCTCCATTGTAAATAATTTCAGAGGTAAAACTATCAAATGAGCATCAATTTAACATAAACTCTCTTATTATTTGATACCAACAATCATGGGATTCAAACCTTGTTCTAACTAGAACTTAATCAAAATAAATTCCTGAAATTTTATAAAATTATTCCTGCGTGGAACCAAATTGAAATAAATACATAATTTCCAAATTTTATCAAGCTTCTATCAACCTTTGGTATAGTGTATAGTTTCAAGAGACCATGCCTTCTCATCCCCTAAACTGCCATCCCTACAAACTTAGGAAAAACCCTACAAAGGCCACACCATAGGTTATAGCTAGGTTTTGCATTTAACCTTAATCAATTTGAAATTTATTCAAGACTATGAAGCACTGAATTAATTTACCTATTACCCAAACCAGTAAAGTTTTACACATCCTATTCCCCTACCCTTGTTGGGATGGCCCTAGGAACCTAGGGTTCTTCCTGGGGGCTGCCATCCTCCCGCTTCCCATCCAAGCAAATCAAGTATACCATTAAACACCCCACTAAGCATCAATGACGGAAAAAAAAACAATTAACAAGAAAGATTTCAAATTTACATCAATAAAAAAGGGCGGCTACAGGGGAAAGGAAAAACCAGCAACTAGGGCTCCAAGTTCACTCACCATCAAAGGTGATACTAGAAATTTATCCAGGGGAGAGGGGCAAAATATAAAATCGCAAATCATGAGAACAATTATTTGACAAAAAAATATTTTTGGGAAGACAAATAGAGTTAAAATACTGGTATATATATATATATATTATATACAAGTAAATGTTCAAGATGAGACCAATGTCGGGGGGCAATTGTCCCTCTACCAATACATTGGCTCCGCCCCTGCTCACCGTTAGGGAAGATCAAGAAGGAAGTGTTCCTTCAACTCCTCATGCCGATGATCACTGGCGGCAACGAATTCGATCACCAATCCCCTACGCGCCTCCTTCATCACTCGTCGCCCACCTTGGGATGCATGCGATTCTTTGAGCCGTACGGTCCCAGGTATATTTCTTTTTATTTTATTTTTATAAAAATTACCAAGCTGCCCCTACTTAAGTTGAACCCAATCCTCCCACTTAACTTATCTAAACTCACGGAAATCGGGTGCCGATCTAACCGTTGAACTCGACTCGTATCCCACCGGCCTCACCCTACCAATAAATATTAAATAAATAATTTTACGCGCACAACTGAGCCTTACCTTAAAACACATTCTCTGGCATCTCCCCCGGTCCGCTTAGATGCACATCCAAAAATTCTCGCTGAAATCAGAATAACTTAAATTTTGGTATTACGCTTTGGTATTAACTTTTTTTTTCACTTTTTAGAACTCAAAATGTCATTTGCAAGATTGTCATCATCAAACCTGAAATGAATTCTCAATAGAATTCTTCATTCTTTATTTGTTATCGTTAAAATAAAAATCATAACTTAGGTTGCAAATTTAGACTAAAAGACTTAACTTAGGTCTTAACAAGGATATCAAAACTTAAGTATGTGGGCACCAGAAGTCGATGATGTGGGCTTAAGATTTTTAAACTCGGTGATGATCTTTGTTTTTGATGATAACAAACATATCACTAATGTTTCAATTGAGAAAATATTTAAACTCATATGCAACATCTAGACATCTTGTTGCGATAATTTTACAAGTTTTCAAACTAATTTGAACCCATTTTCATACCCAAAACTCAAAATTAGTTTTGTTTGAGAAAAATTCTAAATTAGCAAGAGAATGTTGTTCAACTAATTAATGCCCGGTTGATCGAGATTCGGTCGAGGATCAACCATAACCTATTCAAAACCATACACTTCCTAATCTTATATATGATCATTTTTTTACTCCAAAAAGCTCACAATACTTAAAACATTGTTCTAATTGTTCTTGAGCCAACATGTGATTTCCTTCGGACACACCTTAAAACCCTGCCTTGAGCCTCATTGAGTTATTCATCCCTTGCTTGAGCCTTTAATACTTTGAGAATCATGATTTTAAGACATCAATGGAGCTTAGAGATAGACAAGAAGAGAGCATAGTCTAAATTTGTGTTTGTAAATCTCTTACTCTCTTTACTCGTTTTTGATTTTGTTTCATGTATTTTCATTTACTTTTGAGACCTAGGCATTAACGTCTTGTGTATGCATAGCAACCTTGTGTTAATATCTTGTGCATGCATTGAAATAATTTTCTAAATAGAAAATTATACCTTAAAAATCAAGATCAAATATGCTAAATCATTAAGAATAATAAAATGTGAAAGCATACCTGAATCCATTGCTTTGCTTAGAAGATGGAGGCGGTCTTCCAAGTCTATGCACCGTTCACGAGTCGTCTCTGAATAATGGAGCTTCAGAAACTGAAATCAAATGCATGACCCAGGGACCATAACCCCTCTATTTATAAGAAAAACTTGAGGTAGTGGTAATTACTATTTTGCCTATCATAAAATTAATAATTATCCCAAATAGTATCTGTACAATTAAATCCCATATAATATTGAGATATCGCGGGCTCATAAATAAATATAATTAGATCACTTAAGATCTAGGCCGTTAATTTTACAGTGATGGATGCACGTCTATTGATATGTGTTGGTCCATATCAGATTATTAAAATTAATCTAATAGTCTCCCACTTGGGCCAACATATGAATCACCGTATAGTTGTGCATACTAACTTTATGAGCTCATCATCACTATTTTATCAATCATCTCTAACAATCTGGTCCATCGATCATACCAACAAAGAACCAAAGCGACTTTCGCCACATTTATCGTGACTAAATCCATCAATGATCACAATGTTAATACTCTCGACGACATAGATCATATATGGGTGCACAACATGGAAATTACAAGCAATGTGATCCTTACATGCTTATTTCCAACTGGTCCTACTTTATTGAGATCAACCAAAAATATTCAGAGTGTAAAATATAAAACTTTATTCTGCAGAAAGATGCCATAAAGCACGGTAACAAATTATAAACTCTCACTAAACCATCATATCAATACATGATGCTACACCCAAATGAGCAACATGCTCATGAAAGACCGCGGGTGGAAAAATTTTAGTAAGCGGATCCGCCATTGTGGAAGTTATACTTGTGTGCTCTATGATCACTCTGAATTCTTTCTTTAGCAAGGAACTTTACATCGATTTGCTTAAATTTCAAAGAGTTCTTGCTGTTATTGGAATATAACACTGCCAGTTTATTGTCACAGAATAACTTTAGTGGTCTTTCAATTTTATTACTATAGGCAGCCCAGTGACAAAATTTTGCAGTCATATTCCAAGATTGGATACCTTAAAATAAGTTATGAATTCTGCTTTCATATCTGAAGCTGCAGTGAGTGTCTGCTTAGCACTCCTCCAATAAACAGCTTTTCTGGCAAACAAAAAAATATAACTAGAAGTGGATCTTCAACTTTTTAGGCATCCAGCAAAATCAGAATCAAGAATACCCAATGATCTCCTACTGATCTGATTTTCTATATGTAATATTTTATTCTCTGTAGATACCATATAACCCATTTGGCTGCTTTCTTATTATCCATTCCGGGATTACTTAAATATCTGCCTAATATCCCTTTAGTGTGCGTAATATCCAAACACATACTTTCTTGAGCATACATCAGATTCCCTATAGTAGACGCAAATGGAATCTTCTGCATTTCCTCCTGCTCAATTTTATCCTTAGGGCACGATTTGAGACTAAAATTACCTCCTTTAGCAATAGGGGTACATAGGATAATAACCTTGCTCCCACTGAACTCATGGTATATGCATTCCTCTAACCATATTTATCTCAAAACAAAATGAGATAATAATTTGATAAATTTATAATAACTCTAACGGGAAGCACTAGTTCTAGAGGTCATTGAGGTCATTGAGTTTGTATTTCATGGGTAGATTCCTAAAGAATATCCTTATCTCCCTCCAAACTCAATAACTTTAATAAACTGGGTATTACTTATATCAAAAATATCATATAATATCTCATAGACCTATCAAAGTACCCAATAAAGTAGCAGCAGACTATTCCAGTGATTTTTCCTTTGACCAATCACTACTAGAAAAATGGGCATCAGCAACGGCTGATGCCGTTGCTGAGCCGTTGCTGAAGAGCATCAATAACGGCCGAGTCGTTGCAATAGAGCCGTGATAGAAACTCGCGTTGCTGATAACTTAGCGACGGATCAGCAACGGTCGCTCGGGCCGTCGCTAACAATATTATCAGCAACGGTTTTGCCACGGACTCGGAGCTGTTGCTGATAACATTAATAGCAACGGTCGCTGAGTCCGTAGCAACGCCGTTAGTAAAAGCTCGTCGCTAAGCCGTTGCTGTAGGTCATCAGCAACGGCTTTCAATACACTTTTAGCAACGGCTTTCCCACGGACGGTCGTGGGAAAGCCGTTGCTGATGATGTGAACCTGGTAACGAAAAAATTTTAAATTTTAAATTTCCATTGATACATTGATACATTATCTGATACATAACTCACACACCCATACACTCATACACACATTCATTCACACATCACAAACACACCAAGATATACATCAAAACAATTATATTTATATTGATAATTATCCACGATAGTATAAAAACAATTCAAATGCAAAATTGAAGTATCAATATCAAAACAAAATAAGTTAAACAAGTTCAATATCTCAGTAACAAAGTCAATATAAAAAAAATCTCACGATGACAATGGAGGATGACCTGGATCATATGGCGGGGTCTGGAGTGCTTGAGTGTACACCGGCGTGGACTAACTCGCGGACGATGGATTAGATGATGCCGAAGAGATGCCTGCTTCGGGATGACCTGACATGTTGCGTAGCATAGCTTGTATATCTGCCATCATCTAACTCTGGCGCTCCATTATCTCAGTCTGACGCGCGACCGTGTCCTCTAGAGTCCTTATTCTGCTACTATGATCATAACTGGATCTAGAGGTGGACGGCCGCTCACCAGCGATCGAAGGGGTCGGTGCCCCAAGTGGCCCTAGTACGGCTCGCGCATGACCACTATCTGCGAAGCCATATACGCGGCCATGGTCCCAGCCACCTGCGGCCTCGACCCACGATGCTGCGTCAAAGTCCTCGGGGGTATCCCCACGCTGCACCACCGTCTGGCTGTAGGTCTCCTACTCGAGTTTGATTTTTTGTTTAATATTTATCATAAAACTTAAATTATAAATATATAATGAATAATTTAAACAAATATATAATTACCATAATGTATGCAGCGCGGTTGTCGATGTACTCCCCCGTCCCATGTGCTCGACGGTGAGTCCGCTCAAACACCGCCATCGGGGAGGGTCGCTGGACAGTCCCATCATCCGACACCGTCGTCTACATTTACAAAACAAATACATTAATTAGTACACATAGTAACAAATAAAATATATAATTAACAGATATACTTACCATACGGTTCGCATGCACTGCAAATGCAACAGAGCCGCCGGTGTGACGCGCTGCTCCCCCCGACATGCAATTTCTAGCTGCATTCCGAGAAACCTCCTGCCATCGATCCATCGACCATATTCCCACGAGCTGGTCCCATATATCCGGAGTAATCCAACCGAGGCCGTATCCCCGAGTCTCCGCGATGTTAGTGGTCCCAGCTCGGGCCATCGCTTGGGACCGAGCCTGCCCCAGCTGCCCGTTGTACCTTGCCCGGGAAATAGCCTCCCAGGCAGCGTAAATGAAGGGCCTTTGGTCCTCGGCCCATGTATAGCGAGCCTGCAAAATAATAATATCAGTACCAATATTAATCATCATGCATGTAAAAAATAATAATAATACGTGCCTCAAACTCGCGCCATAACATGTCGACGTGCTCGCTAGGCACGTGAGACCACGTAGGCCATGCCCCGTGCATGTATCGTCGAATAGTAGAAGAAATGCTCCTCGGCACTTCTTCTTGCTCGAACCTGCACAACAAAAATAAATTTTAATATTATATTATGATATAATGAATTTGTAATGATTCATAATTCATGATATATGACCGCTCCCCAATCACGCTAATCAATCTACGTGACTCTGTGGCTGGTGGAGGCTGCCACCTGTTCGGCCCGCGTGGCCGCCTGCGTCTGGATGTACTAGCCTCGGCAGTATCATCCTCATGAGGATCAGCAACAGGAGGATCAGCAGCATGAGTAAGTGCTGGAGTCTCACCGATCGGATACTCCGAAGCTCTCCTGCGTCGATAACCACGACCAGACATATCTGTCGAACAGACATATAATCAGATTATTATATAAATAGTAGAGATATATTTAATAAAATATATTCTTTACCATTATTCCTCATCATCTGAATAATAGTCTTCGAATTCTTCCTCTTCTTCCTCTTCTTCCTCTTCTTCATCTTCTTCATCTCCAGCTTCCTCAATTTCATGATCGTCATCATCAGCATATTCAACTTCTAATTGAATTGACGTTGTGTCTGCTTCCTCGAGTATTGGAATAATACGATCTACAGCAGGAGGATCATCTTCTTGATAGAAACCATGTGTCATATTAGGTATCAGCTCATTTTCTCCTACTATCGGATCAATTTTTCCTCTACCTTTTGTCTTACAGACTACACGCCAATCTGCTCTATCTTTATTTCGTGTCGGATACTTCGCGTAATATACTTGTTCGGCTTGTGATGCCAATATAAAAGGCTCATTTGCTGCCAATTTCGATTTATAATTAACCTCAACAAGTTTGTATTTTGGATGAACTTTCATGCCCCTTTCTGTTGTATCGAACCAATGACATCTAAATAGGATCACTGATTTTAAGCCGAAGTAGTGCAACTCTATCACTTCTTCCACCAGTCCATAAAAATCCATATCACATTCAACATAGGTTGTCCCTTTCACGCAGACCCCAGCATTCATCGTCTTCTTTGTAAATGAATATTCAACCGTGTGAAATTTATACCCGTTAACAAAATATCCGCTATAGCACGACACAAGTCGCGATGGTCCACTAACAAACTCAAATATTCTTTCATCTATTTCAGCTCTGTGATCTTTGTTGTAAGTCTGAATCCAAGTAGGGAAATCACGATTCTGTAATCTCTCCAATTCTTGATCGTTGTGAATAGAGTATTTTTGCACCATCTCAATGTCAAATATTTCAATGAATTGTTCAATCTCTGGACAATTGAGTAATACATACAAGTGTGCCAAATGATACTCTTCATCGCTTAAGTGTCGAGATGGACGAGAACCAAAAGCACGACCAGAGTGACAAAATATATTTAAACGTCCATCTGAATGTCGAACACCCCCGTCGTCGTTACGTGGAAGACGATCAAATCTTGTATGTACTGTCGATTCAAAGTAAAATGAGCAGAATGTTGAAATTTCTTGGATGATATACGATTCAGATATTGATCCTTCAACAGTTGCGGTGTTCTTTACTTTTTTCTTCAGACGATTCATGTATCTTTCAAATAAGTACATCCACTGATATTGAACGGGGCCACCAACTCGTGCCTCGTATGCCAAGTGTATCGGTAGATGCTCCATCGAGTCAAAAAATGCAGGAGGGAAAAACTGCTCCAGCTTGCATATGATTTCAATAATATTATTTTCAAGTGTTGACATATCTTCGACTCGAAGGACATTTGCACAGATGTTTCTAAAAAACATACTTAATTCAGTCAACGGACCCTAAATATTATCAGGTAGAAGATCTCAAAATGCGATCGGAAGTAATCTCTGCATGAATACATGACAATCATGGCTCTTCATCCCTGATATTTTGCAATCATCGACGTTCACACATCGAGATAAGGTTGAAGCATATCCATCGGGTAATCTGAGTTCTTTTACCATTGACAAACATCTTTGATCTGTTGTTTATTTAACACATATGGGGCCTTCGGTTTCAGATATCGTCCGTTGACCTCTTGTAACTCCACCTCTGGTCTTTTACAAAGTATTTTCATATTATGTCGGGCTTTGACATTATCTTTTGTTTTTCCGGAAATATCCATCAAAGTGTTGAAAATATTATCAAACACATTTTTTTCAATGTGCATGGCATCTAAATTATGTCGAATCAATAATGAACTCCAATAGGGCAATTCCCAAAAGATATATTTTTTCACCCAGTTATGTGTTTGGCCAAAACCTGACACTCTTTCATTGCGACCAAATACTATATCTGGAAGTGTTGAAACACGTGCTAACATTTGTTCACCAGACAACATCGGTGGTGGCCCATCTCTTTCGACTCTGCCCTTAGTAAATTTATAACGATTCCTTCGATACTGATGATTAACCGGTAGGAATCGACGATGACAATCAAAGAATGAGATTTTTCGTCCGTTCTGAAGACTGATTGATTTAGAGTGTTCCATACTATACGGACAAGAGAGTCGGCCGTGAGTGCTCCAACCCGACAACATGCCGTACGCCGGGAAATCATTGATTGTCCACAAGACTGCGGCCTTTAAATTGAAGTTTTGCTTTCGATGATAATCATAAGTGACAGCTCCCTCAGTCCACAATGTTTTCAATTCATCTATCAAGGGTCTGAGAAATATGTCAATTTCTTTTCGCGGACCCTTAGGACCCGGAATAATCATCGAAAGATAAATAAATTCATCTTTCATGCACATTGACGGTGGCAAATTATAAACTGTCAGCAGCACTGGCCAAACTGAATAAGGAGTTGCAGAATGTCCAAACGGATTAAAACCATCTGTGTACAATCCCAATCTGATATTTCTAGTATCCCTAGCAAATGAAGGATAACATGTATCCAAATGTTTCCATGCTTCACTGTCAGATGGATGAGTCATTACTGTATCATCACGACTTCTTGCATGCCAACTCATGTAGGGGACTGTCTTTTTCGACATAAATAATCTTTGAAGTCTCGGTGTTAGTGGAAAATACCGAAGCACCTTAAACGGGATATTTTTCTGTCGGACCGATTTCTTCTCCTTGTAACGAGGATGTTGACATACAGGGCATTTATCCAACTGCACATTTTCTTTATAATATAAAATGCAGTTATTTTGGCACGCGTGTATTTTTTCGTACCCAAGCCCCAATTTTCTCATTAGCTTTTTAGTCTTATAAAAAGTTGGCTCAAACTTGTTATCAGTAGGCAGCATCCCATTAATCAATCCAGCAATCCGATCATACGCAACTCCGCTGATATTACAATCGGCCTTGATGTTTAAAAGCTGTGTCATTGCTGAAAACCTAGTGTATTTAGGACAATTCTCATACAAAGATTCATCGGCAGCTTTCAACATCTCGTAAAATTCTGCAGCTTCTTTATTCGGTAATTCAATCTCTACCGCAGTTTGTACTTCTGTGATATCAACCGCTGTAGTATCTGGTGGGACTGATGTCTGAAGATCTGGCCGATCAACATTATCATTCAGGTGGAATTGACCCCCAAGACTATCAAGTATCATAGTTCTATAGGGATTACATTGACTGGATGAAGAAGCACCAGCAGAGGAAGATTCACAATATGTCTGAACGACAGGATTGCTCGACGTCCCGACTTCGCGTGACTCCCCGTGACAAGTCCATAGAAAATATCTTGGTGCAAATCCTTTGCTATATAGATGCAGAGTGACAGTCTCCCGATCCAAATATCGTCCATTTGAACAAATGCGGCACGGACATCGGATTTGATCACCCATGCTAACGAAATTCCGATTCAAATAGGCGAAATTTAGGAAGTACGTTACGCCTAATCGAAACTCATTCGTTAAAGCTCTACGATCAAGACGTCGGTACATCCAACTTCGATCAGCCGACATGATTTTGTCAATCAATGACAATTTCTTTGGTTAATGTCTTTTGGTGAGATTGTCCTATTCCATTCAGGATTTATATTATTCGTATTGCACTTACGTTTTTATTTTAACTGTTAACTAATTATTCTAAATTTCGACAGCATCTCCCTACAGTTCTCCGAATACGCATATCATCTGGGCGCGTATCGGAGAACAAGAGAGATGTTGCCGAAATTTAGAATGATTAGTTAACAGTTAAAATAAAAACGTAAGTGCAGTACAAATAACTATATTCCCAAATTGTCCAATCAGGGACAATTCAAGAATTATACGTCGTATAAAAGATCATCTACTTCTTTTACACGAACATACAATCCCCGAACGGATCTAAGGTTTTGCTAAATCATATCCGACTCGTCGATGCGTACGTGAAACATATGAACTCGTCGGATGCATGATTATTTTCTAAATGTTTCGAGACAGTTCGAGTCCATATTGATTTCGACGCGCGTCCGAAGTGGACGATTCCGGCGCGCGTCCGAAGTGGACGATTCCGGCGCTCGTCCGAAGTGGACGATTCCGGCGCGCGTCCGAAGTGGACAATTCCGAAATTAATCTAAACCCTAATAATTAATCTAACAAATTAAACAATTAATCTAAATAATTAATTAACAATTAAAAAACAATAAAAAATTATATATAAATCTATAAATTCTGGCGCCGGAGTCAGGTGGACTCCGGCGCCAGGGTACAGTGGCCGGACACACTGTCCGGCCACTGTACAAGGTCCGGCGGCGGCCATCGGCCGACCGCCGCCGGCCGCAACGGGAAGAGACGGCCGGCCGGCGAGGCATACCTGAAAATGTCGACAGCAGCGGGAGGAGGAAGAGGCGTCGTCGGCGTCGGCAGCGGCGGCGACAGGCGGGAGCAGGAGACAGCGGCGGCAGCAGCGGGAGGAAGAAGGGTCGGGCGCGACTGCGTGCCCTATATAAACTTATCAGCAACGGCTCACTCGCCCGTTAGAAAGCCGTTGCTAATAAGTTATCATCAGCAACGGCTCACTTGTCTGTTAGAAAGCCGTTGCTGATAATTAAAATATGAGCAACGGCTCGCCTTTCCGTCAGAAAGTCGTTGTGGATAATTAAAATAATCCGCAACGGCTCGTGTGTCCGTTAGAACGCCGTTGCAGATACAAATATCTGCAATGGCTCGGGCGGCCGTAAGAATGCCATTGCAAATAGCAACGGCTTGAGCGGCCGTTGCTGATAGCCGTTGCTGAAGACTCAATTTCTAGTAGTGAATATGGCATAGTCTCAGCTGGACAACCTCAAATATTTAGTATGGGCTTCTTGCCCGTCTATAATATAAAAGGGTTTCTATGTACTGCTATAGATGGTACTTTAATCAGAATATAAGCCGCAGTCTTAAAATTAATTAGACTTCTCACTATTTAGATATAGGTACCCGTATATAGAGTAATTGCCTATGAACATAGAAATATTATTTGACCATTCCAAGAAGCCATAGGGAAAGGTTAACAAACACCCGTATAATTATGTTCTAAGACGATTGAACTCATATTAGTACCTTAACCCTAATGTTTGTTTGTTTTCTAATGCATTCAGTATAGACATCAAAGTCGATAACATCAGAAATAACTAGAATCATATTAGACACAAGCCTCTGTATCCTATACTTGGATATATTGCCTAAGTGCTTATGTCATATCATGATGGAATTCTTATCAGCTAATTTTTATTTTATACCTTTTGAATTAGTATGCAAGATTTCATTAGATGAAGCAATTACATCAAGCATATAAAGATTATTGAAATAGGACATAAATGGTACCAGCAAAAATAGAATTAAGATAAAGACTAAACTTTCTATTTCCAAATGAACAAGAACAATTTTATTTGTCCAAAACAGAGATAGAAATCAAAATCCATCTAAAAGATGGAACTACAAAAGTCTCTCTCAATTTCTAAATAATAATCAATCCTAAACAATAACCTTAAAAAGTCTATAGCTTCAACTTTAGCTAATTTGTCATCACCCACAAAGATGAATATTTTAGCATCATTCGGTAGTTAGCAGCTCAGGTAATCCTACATAAACACACTTATGTGAATAGAAACACCGAAATATATCCACTAAGTGTTTATATGTACAAAATTTAAATCAACTTTAGAACAAACCAAAGTGAGAAATGTACTATTCTTAACACGCCAAGCGTGGTACTTGGTACAATCTTTCTTTACATGCCCACTTTTCTTGCAGAAGAAACAGGTGAAAACCTTAGTCTGTTCCTTTTGCTTTTTCTTTTGAGGAGCATCTGCAGCTTCTGTAGTCTTAGGTCTTTTCTTGCCCTTATTTTTAGAGGTCACAGTCAAATGAGCACTTTCAATCTTATCTTATTTTAGTCTTTTTTCCTCTTGCACACAATGAGAGATGAGCTCATTAAGAGTCCACTTCTCCTTTTGATAATTATAACTGATTTTAAAATGATTGAATTGTGCCAGAAGAGAGATCAGAACCAAATGCACCAATAAGTCCTCAATGAGGTCTAATTTTAGTGCCTTTAATCTAGAGACAAGATTTGACATCTCCATAATGTACTTCCTAATGTTCCCTCTACCTTTATACCTCATTGAGACTAAATTTGTTAATAACATGCTTGTCTCAACCTTCTCATTTTTTCTCAAAATGTTTTTCAAGAGCATCTAGGAACAATTTGGCATTAGTCTCTTCAGATATAGCGCCTCTAAAATAATCTGATATTGTCCTTCTCATAATCATGAGAGTTAGGTGGTTGGATTTTTCCCACTGCTCATATTTTCTCTTGTCATTGTTAAAGTCTCACATTGCTTGAGGTTGTGGTCAAGATGGCCTTTAAATAGATTGGGCAATCCTCCCCCTTTGAGCTAGCTTTTGGGGTGGAGTTAGGTCCAAGACTATTTTCTAACATGGTATCAGAGCCAAACCTATGGTTGAGAGTGGGTCACCTGCAGAACTTCACGCTCCAGATATGGATTCTGAGCGTGAGGGGGGGTGTTAAAGTCCCACATTGGTTGAGGTTGTGGGCTAGATAGTCTTGAAATAGATTGTGCAATCCTCCCCCTAGGAGCTAGCTTTTGGGATGGACTTAGGTTCAAGGCTGATTTTCTAACAGTCATCAAGAGAACTATCATCTGTAGCAGGTCCCATTACAAGATACCAAGCCCAAAATTGACACTTCATCTTTGGATAAAAACGTCAACTTATAAGCAGTACTCTCAATGCAGTAATCAAACATATATTGACAATCAATCCTGTCAAACAAGAAGCCTTTCTTTGGACCGATTTTTGTCCACATGGAAAATCTTATGACCATCACATATTTATTACAGCAGGCACGTAAGGAATCCGACAAAGTAATAACCTTCCTTTGGGCCGATCATTACCCGCATGAATTTCTAACATGCTAACATCTTTATGTTCTAAAACATGCTAATTCTACACAAGAGAGCTCACTTTGGCGAGATGTTGTTTCAAACCAACATATTCCAAAACATTAGACATGATGCGCTATTATTTTATTTCTTGTTAAATTGGTCAAACTACAATAAAGCGGCCAAAATTGTGTTGAACCAATGTTAATTGAGCTGAACCAAAGCTAAATTAGGTTGAACCTAATGCTAATTGCATTGAACCGGTTGAAATTATGTTAAACCATATGCTAATTTTAGTGAACCGGTAAAGAAACCTACTGAACCGCTTAAAATGTGCTCTGAACCGGCCTAAATTGACTTGAACCGACACAGAACCAGTGAAATTTGACCTAAATCAGTGCTGAACCAAACCTAACTGTACTGAACCGGACCTAATTTCAGTGAACCAGACCCTAATTTGAGTGAACCGGACCGAAACTTGATTAACCAAACCTCAATTGAACCAAACCAATTTGAATTCAAGTAAACCGGATGAACCAAAAATTGAACCGGGTCCAATTAAATTAAACCAGTCGAAATTGGATTGAACCGAACCTAATTAACCGGTTTAAATTTTAACTAACGGGTCGGGTTGGGTTTTATTTTAATAATGGGTTGGGTTTCAACTTAATATTGGATCGGATTTTATTTCTAATGGGTCCGAATTTATACTTGCTTAACCCGGATTCGACCCAACTGTCGGGTTTTATTACTAATAGATCCGGATTTGTCCTTACTTAACCCGGATCCGACTCAATTTATTAAACCCTAACTCCCAATTTAAACCCTAACTCCTCTTCCTCTCTCACCTCTCTCACCTAACTCCTCCCGGATCTATAAACATTGCATGACATCTTAACATATATAACTATATGTTTCAATAGTATGAGAAAATTACAATTTTCTTAACAGCATGCATCACGGTGATGTTCATCTATTGATCTTAAACTGTGATGAAAAATGCATATGAACAGTAGATGAATCCCGAAGTAGAATAAAAATTCTCAATGATTAACATGATTGACTCTGATACCAATTGAAAGAATTTTTTAAATAGAAAATTATACCATAAAAGCCAAGATCAAACATGCTAAATCATTAAGAATAATAAAATACGGAAGCGTACCTGAATCCATTGCTTAGCTTAGAAGATGGAGGCGGCCTTCCAAATCTATGCATCGTTCACGAGTCGTCTCTGAATAATGGGGCATCAGAAACTGGAATCAAGTGCATGACCTAGAGATCATAACCCCTTTATTTATAACAAAAACTTGAGGTAGTGGTAATTACTATTTTGCCCATCATAAAATTAATAATTACCCCAAATGGTATTTGTACAATTAAATCACATATAATATTGAGATATCGCGGGCTCATAAATAAATATAATTAGATCATTTAAAATCTGGGCCGTTAATTTTATAGTGATGGATGCACGTCTATTGATATGTGTTGGTCCATATCAAATTATTAAAATTAATCTAACATGCATTGCTTACACGATTTGAGTATGCCAAAACATTTAACATGTGAGAAATTATATTGATTAATAAGGTTTGATGAGTATATTGTTATCAATTTTGGCTTAAATATTTTAATTAGATTAGTAGTTTAGAGTTATGGTTGATGAATATCCTATAGAGTATATATATATATATATAATCTCTTGATTTCACTAATACGTGTTGTGCAATTTCGAACACTCAACATTTCCACCCAATATTTTCACTCAACAATTTCGAGCACTCAATATTTTGAGGATTATTTATTTTTAAAATAAAAAAAGTTAAACATATCGGTGTCTGTGAGAGGCGCCGGTATGTTAAAAAAATATTTTTTACAAAAAACTTTCGACGCCTCTGATAGGCGTCGATACGTCCGTATCAACGCTCGTCATTGTCCACTCCCTTTTGTCGCTTTTGTTGGCATTCGTATGCACATTTTCACTTACGTTGGCGTTGAAATATTGCACTAATTTGGCGTCGAAATGTTAGTGGTTTGTTGTAGTGGTTGCTCGGTAAACTTCAGCCGTTCAAAGCCATGTTGTCTCTATTCAAACTCAAATTATTGCTTTTATTATTAGATCTATAAATTTTAAATTGCGTTTGTCTTGGACTCTTTATGCTAGCACTTATCCCTCTCCCAAAATGATCTCTGATCTAATATGTTTAAAGTTCACTTGGATGATTACCCATGACTTGTTTTGGGTGATTAATTGTACTTTAAATTCTGATGATAAATTTAATGATTTCTCGTATGGCCGAGATTTTCAACCTTATTCTTAGGAATTTTAACACGAGTATTTTGATAATAACAACTTAGCTTACAAATTTTAAGAAGCTATAAGCCACGTTATGTTTCTCGTAGCGTAGCCCTCTCTAGCCTTTGATTTGAAAATTAGCCACTGCCCCCAAAAGTCAAACTTTATATTTGGAAATTGATTTACCACACTAGAAAATCAATTGCTCTGACGTTAGTTAACTCTGTAAATCACACTAGAAAACTACTACTCATCTTTTCTTTGCTTGATAATTTTCCCTAAATTTGGCACTTTTTTACAATACAGGTCTAATCTCCTCTTTCCTATCCACTTTTGGACTTGTATATTTAGAGAAAATTATCATTTGTGTCTCTTCTCACTTGTTGAGATTTTTCATAGTTGGGTATTTAGAGGCCATTGCAATCTTCCCTAGGATCAATAGTCCTCCCTTGCTAGAATAATCATGAGAAGAACTCTAAAATCCATGATTAGGTGCTGTAATATACTCATCTTTGGTTGTTAATTATAAACTCCAAAATTCAAAGACTTGTTGATGCCATTCTATACTTAGAGAAAAATCCATAATCACTTTAAATGAATATGAAATCAATAGTTAGAGAAAAAACAACCTTGGTTGCTACCAATCAATATTTAGAGAAAAAACAACTTAATTGGTTGCAACCATTTCATAGTTGACATTTAATAATATGATAAATCAACTTTTTATAAACAGAAATTTAAAATATATACAAATTCAATTACTTTAAATGTTATAATTAGTTGGCACGAATTATAGTTTGATAAGTTTAAGAAGAAAAATCATGCAAATAGATTATTTTTATATTTTTTAACAAAATTAATTTTTATCGTAGAAAAGATATATATTAACTATGTTTTGTTACAAAGATATCAATTTTCGTTAACCAAATGCATTTTCAATATTTTCACTGATAACTAAATAGTGAAATCAATATAGGTTTCTATACCAAATATATCTTCATTGAAACCGAAAACAATACGGTTAACAAAATACTTAAAAATAAAAATAAAAATTCTAAAAGTAATTTTTGTTTGTATTGAAAATTGAAATGGAAAATAATTTTCACTAATCGAACACCATATAAAATTCTAATACATTTGATTTGAACTCAAGACTAGCCTACTAGGGGAGAATTAACAGGTCAACCAAGTAGTAATTAGATGATCAAGTTGCATTAACGGATCCAACGTGTACTAAGTTATATATGTGTGAACAGTACATCGGTCGGCCTGGCTTATCAACTGTAATACAAGATTTAAAAAAATCATTCTCAACCTATTAACACAACTTGAAACTGTCCATTGCAAATGCCAATATGCTATTCTGCCAAGCTAAAGACTATCTATGTCCCTTCCAAAAGAAAGGTCCCCCCCCTTGCCCTTGTGCCCACAATAAGCTATCAAACAGTCCTTTTTGAGGCTTGTTAACATTTGATGCATTGCACAATTTTCTACTAGTATTTGTCTCCATCTATATGGACTCGTGCAAACATGCAGCTACATCTCAGAATAAGGATTTGGATTGTAGTTGCCCCCAAACAAGAGTGCAAAGAAGGCTTCTCACCTCTTTCAATTCCTTTGCTGCCAATTTTAATTAATAAATGAAAGTCTTCATCCAACTAATGCAATATAAATAATGACAATGGAGTTGTAGTGATGTGTGCAGCAGAAAAGCATGCCATTTGTCCACTGCAAGCATGGTATATATTCAAGCTCTAGTTAAATATCAGAGCAAGCACCAAACATGTTGACATTAGATATTATGGTTGCTTCGGACATATGCTTATTAGGTCTAATAATGAACTTCAAGATCGAGGTGTTATATATTCTTAATGTTTAATAATGAATGTTTTTTAATTTTAACCATACGAAGGAATCTAGATTTCAAATTTCCTCGTAGGTAATTTAGATTGTCTCAAATATTTTTCAAGACAAAATTACTCCTCGAAAATATATATTCTTGGTCTCTCCATGTGGTTGAAAAGGACTTGGTCATTCTCACGTCATATGATCTTAGAGGGACCAAGATGACATTGAATCACTCCAAAAACAAATCTAGTCAACTCTTAATTAGGCTAAAATTGAAACTTTGAAGTCCTTAAACTAAACAATATTAATTAGGTCCAAGCTAAGTTTGATTTTGCTAGCAATTAGATGCCCCTAATTAATCCTAAAAGATTCATTCAACTTGTTGGAGATTGATAGTCTCAAGACACATCTTGAGTCTTGACCAAATACCCAAATCTATTGAACCGGGATTGATTTGGTGAAGGTGACTCCCAGCGACTCACAACCATCTAATTGGCCTCAGCAATATTGGTCAACATATGATACATCCATGTCTCAATTTCAATTTCCTCAAACCACGTGCATGTTTGACTATAGATAGAGTCTTAATGGCCAACGTGGCCCACAAAATACAGAAGCAGCTTCAGTACTGAGGTTATATAACCTTGGAGCAAAGGCCTACAAAGCATCTCTGATAAGTCGCATATCAAGTCATCATAGACTGTCTAAAAGATTATAATTATTCTGTCATTGTATTACAGGAAACTAAGATAGATTGTGTTTCAAAAATTTGTGTTAAACAAGTGAGGGATTCCAGACAACCTCTATTGGATTGGCAGGCGGACAACTGTTGGTTTGCAGAAACTATCAACACTTCAATAGGCACCTACAGTCTGATTGCAAAGTTGAAACAGAAGCGGTTGAAACTCCAATTCACCTTCGTGAGCATGTATGGCCCTCCTAGAAGAAATGACAGATTGGAATTCTTCTGAGAATTAGACAGATTTTGGTAATGGATTCATCCGAAAGATTCATTATGGGGAGCTATATTAATGTCACCCGGTTCGGCTCTGAAAATTGAATTGCATGCGCCGGGTATGCAAGGCATGTGGCCAGATTTTTTAAAATACTTGCGGATCACGAGATGGTTGACCTTCCGGTCTTGGGAAAGAAATACACCTAGTCTAATAATCGAAAGCCCCCGGCCTTGCCAAGCTTGATAGTATCCTAATGTCGCTTAGCACTTCAGTTGCATTTTCTTTGGCCAACGTGATAGGAGGTGATCGCAAGCTCTCAGACCATAACGCCTTAATCATTTGGGTGAAGCAGCCGACTACCAACAATTGCAGGATCTTTCAGATGGAGCTGTTTTGGTTAAGGCATGAGTCGTTTAGAAACAAAAATTAAGACACTGAAAGATTTCAGGACCAACAGAATATGCGGCTGCCAATTGGATAAGACACTAGAAGAAATTAAGAAAAGTTATTTTGCAATGGTCTTATAGTTTAAAGAAGAGGTACAATGAGACAAGAAGAAGGCTTGAGCAGGCGGTTGAAAATTTGGATGACAAAGCAAATCAAATAGGCCTTGATGATGGAGAACTGTTTCTTTTCAAAGAATACGGGGCTAACTTCGATGCTCTCTATAGAGACGAGGATACTTTTTGGCGACAACGAGCAAAAAGAAGATGGTTGAAGGAGGGAGACCTTAATACGAGGTTTTTTCACCAGTGGGCATCCAGCTGTAAGCGTTAGAATTGCATTGGATCCACCATATTTCCACTGAGGAAGGTGTGTTTTTGAAGCAAGAGGACATCATATTTCACTTCTGGAAATATTACACTCACCTCCTTGGAACGAGCAAGAGGCGCCTGCTTAATATCATTTGGGCGGATCTAAATTTGCCTCTTCTTACTATGATATTATACAACATGAGGTTCTCCATATCTTCACTGAGATATTTCACGGGCCGGAGGTGTTGATGAGGTTCAATCATGGATATTGTTCTTGTCTAAAGTCAGAGAGGTGCAGTCCGGTGCGTCCCCTAGTCAAGTGCAACTCCGATCGAAGGATCTGCAGAAGACACTATAACGCTCAAGTAAGAATTAGGGATGACAATTGGAACTGGTTAACCGCGGTTAATCGATTAACCGAACCGCAAAATCCAGTTTTTGGTAGTGGATTTGCGGTTCGGTTTTGGTTTCGGTTAGTGAAATTCAAAAACCATTTTCAAACGGTTCGGTTTTGGTTACCAGATCGCGAATAATCGGTAACCGAAACCGGTTATAAGTTTCGATTTTGGTTACCGATTATCCACGGTTAACCGGTAATCGAAACCGTTTACTACTTTATTATATATTAATATTTATTATAATTTAATTCTAAATTTCTAATACCTTAAACTTATAATTCTAATACCCAGTTATTATTATAATTCTAATACCCAAAACCCACGACCCGTTAACCCATTCTATAAATTCTAAGTTTCTAACCCTAAAATCTTTAATCCCTAACCTAATTTCTACTCCTCAGTTATGCCACCTCCTCTCCCTCTCCCTCTCCCTCTCCGCCGACTTCTCTCCCTCTCGTCCCTGACTCAGCTCCTCTCTCTCTCGTCCCTGTCGCCGTCCCTGTCACCGTCCCTGACTCAACGCTGACTTCTCTCCCACTCGTCCCCGACTCAGCTCCTCTCTCTTCTCGTCCCTATCGCCGTCCCTGACTCAACACCGACTTCTCTCCCTCTTGTCCCCGACTCAGCTCCTCTCTCTCTCGTCCCTGACTTGGCGACGTCAACTCCTCTCTCTCATCCTCAACTCGGCAACGCCGACTCCTTGCCTCTGTGCAAAGAAGGTTATTGATTTCTTCTTCTTTTGGTGTTGTTTGGCGCTTAGAACAGTAAGTGTTTTGATATTTTCTTCTCTATAAGACATCCTCTGCTTATTTTGGTTTGAAGTTTTGTTTTCTCTGCAGAGCAGAAGCATATGTTGAGAACAATGTTATCAAATCGCATGATTCAGAATCGTGAATCATGCGATCCGATGCGATTCATGCTGTCGGCGATTCAAATTGCTGATCTGAATCGAGAAATAGCATGAATCGTGTTTGGAATCGGCAGAATCGTCCGATTCGAGTCAAAATCGTGAATCGCAACGAAGATGGTGATTCAGTTTAGGTGATGCTTGCGGCTGCGTAGCAGGTTGCAAGGTCGGATTTGGTGAGTAAGCACAAGACAAAGGCATTTCCTGAACACCTTGCCGGGCTCTCTTCATGATGCCGCCTCTCCGGCTGTCGTGCACTGCCGCCACTCTTACTGCGGCAACATTAAACTAGGGTTCAAGCGTGCACCGTCGCCTCTCTTCATGAATCACGATCCTCTCTGACCGTGCCTACGCCGATGGCTCTTTTTGCTTCCCCTTTTTCTCTTCTCCCTCTCCTCTTGTGGTCCCGGCGTTCGACAACGAACTGTCTCCCCCAGCGGATTTAGTGTTGTATGCTGTGAATTTGTATTTTGTAATTTGTACACAGTAATTTTTTAATTTTTCATCACTTTTATTTCAAACTATATACTTCAATATTTGAACTGGTTATCCGTTTACTATAGGTTAACCGGTTGGTAAACGGATAACTGGTTCTATTCAAATCGGAAAATTCGGTTTTGGTTATCCGCGGATAATCGAAACTGAGCCGATTTCGGTTTCGATTATAGGTTTTTGAAATCGACCAGTTTCGATTTCGATTTCGGTTAATGGGTTTGGAAATCAGTTTCGGTTTCGGTTAACCCACAAAAGTGCGGTTAATTAAACCGTTGCCATCCCTAGTAAGAATGTGTTTAAGATGAAGGTAATAGAAATTAGAATCTCTGGTACCTGAGGTGTGTTGTGTTTGTATATAGTGCAGGATGAGGGATGTCTGTCCATGATATTATCAGATAATCTCGTAGAGATGTTGCTCAGAATGGGTCGAGGCTGATCCCGAAGATGTCGGGCTCGTGATTGTGAAATCCCTCGTAATTAATGAGGATAGAGCTATCCTTGTATCATCAGGTGGAGCCCCCGAGCTAAGCCGTCTGGCTTGGCTTGAGTCTAGTCCTTGTATGTGGGCGCTTCTGCGCCTAATTCGACCAGACCCAGAGGTGCTAATCTAGTCCATAGCCCCCGAGCTTAGCCGAAGTTCAAGGAGGTGCTAATCATTCTCCTTGATCGATCGTCCTGCTCCTGGAAGCGTTTGACCACCTTGCATCCCATCCCTCTCAACAATAGGGCTTGGTCTCTCTAGACTAGAGCTGTTGTTTTTGTGGTCTGCGAGCAGCGCCGACATTTGCTTGTGGTCAAGCATCGATGTGGCTCTGGAGAATAGTATTTCTTTTCCCTTTTATGGTCTTCGAGAGTTGCATTGATGGAATGTTTTTCCTCAAGTAATTGTATATGTCCATATTTCTATAACTTGTTTTTCTGCTTGTAAATCGCCCTTTGTGGGTATGTAAGTGTAAATCTTCCCTCTGTAGGGCATAATGAATAAAGAGAATGCCTGCCCTTCTATCTTCCTTTGGCTATTTTTTGGCATCTACTGAGTTGTTTGGCCATTTCTCGGCTAATATATCGAACGACGCCAACATCGTGTTTGTCGGCTGGTGTTGATCGTATGTTCCTACCCAAAAATGAAGTTAGGGCTAGGGTTATCTGTTCGGTAGTTATCAGCTCATTTCGAGGATGTTCGAATCCTGAAAGCGAGGGCACTGAGGCAGATGGTTATGGCGTCGAGGACGAGGACCAGACTCGATGAAAACCAAGCTCGCGAGGAGCACGCTTGGGGTCGTTGAGGGCGTGGGACTCGAGTCTTCAATGTCTCTGAGGCTAAACGTAGTGGCATTAAGGTCAACGAGCTAGGCTGGTGAAAACTAAGTCCTAATCGTTGTAAGGGCTTTGAGGCCAGAAGTAATGTCGCTTAGGTCGAGGACTAGACTCGGTGAAAACCGAGCTCACGAGGAGCACACTTCAGGTCATTGTAAGAGCTGTAAGGCCGAAAGTAATGACATTGAGACCGAGGACCAGACTCGGTGAAAATCGAGCTCGCGAGGAGTGCACTTCGGATTGTTGTAAGGGCTTTGAGGCAGAAAGTAATGGCGTTGAGGCCGAGGACCAGACCTAGTGAAAGCTGTGCTCGCGAGGAGCGCACTTTAGGTCATTATAAGGGTTCTGAGGCCAGAAGTAGTGGCATTGAGGCCAATGAGCTAGGCTGGTGAAAACCAAGTCTTGGTCGTTGTAAGGGCTATGAGGCCGAAAGTAATGGCGTTGAGGTCGATGAGTCAGTCTGGTGAAAACTAAGTCCTGGTCGTTGTAAGGGTTCTGAGGCCGAAAGTAATGATGATTAGGTTGACGAGCCAAACTGGTGAAGATCGAATCCTGGTCGTTGTAAGGGCTCTGAGGCCGAAAGTAATAGCGTTGAGGCCGACGAGCCAAACTAATAAAAATCGAGTTTTGGTCGCTGAGGGTGTGGGAGCTCGAGATAGGCACCGAGGCCGATGAGACAGACTGGTAAAAACCGAGTTCTGGTCGATATGGAAGTCCGAGAGAGGTAGTTGAGGCTGAGGAGGATAGGTGTGTTGTGTAGGGTAGGAGCTACTGCAAGACTATAGAGGATCCTCCGATGCGTATATGAGATAGTCGTGAATAATCTGGACACAAGGAAAATGTGCAGAAGAGAAGAGCGGTATTATTAATAATTATCATAGTAATAGTACATCGTGTTCCATCGAGTGATGTGCTCGGCCTATGTATGCTGGTGCCTCATTAAAACCTTCAAGGGGGAAAACCAATAAGAAAAAATCGCCATGAAGGAAAAAGAGTACATCAATCACGTATAGTTTAAGGGAGAAAGCTTAGTTGTAGTAGGCCCACTGGGTGGTCATGTTCCACGATCATGGGAGTTATCGTCCAGAGAGTTCAACGATTCTGTTGACGCCTTTACCGAGGATCTCGTTGATTCTATAAGAACCTTCCCATTTTGGGGCGAGCTTCCCTTCTCCGGCTGGCTTTCTTTGGGATTTGATCTTTTAAAGGACTAGATCACCTTTTTTGAAGCTTCTCGGTTTGACGTGCTTTTCATATTTCTGAGCTATTCTAAGCTTCATAGCTTCTTCTCTGATTCTTGCTAATTCTCGATCTTCCTCGATGAGGTCAAGCTCAGCTTGACAAATTTTTAAATTGCTTTGTTCCTCAAAGGTCGTTCTACGGAGGCTGGGCTCTGCGATCTCGACAAGAATCGTGGCCTCTGCTCGATAAACGAGCCTGTAGGGAGTTTCGAGGGTAAAGGATTGAGCGGTTGTATTGTAGCTCCATAGAACTTTGGGCAATTCTTTGGCCCAGTATCTGTTGACCTGGTCAAGTTTCTTTCGGAGTCCCGCCATGATGACTTTGTTGGCCGCTTTGGCCATGCCATTAGTTTGTGGGTGCTCTACTGATGAGAAGAGTTGTCGAATGCCGAGATCTAAGCAGAGTTCTCGGAACCGCCGATCTATAAATTGTGTCCAATTATCGCTGACGAGCTCTCGGGGTATGTGGTACCTGCAAATAATGTTCTTCCAAATAAACTTCCAAACCTTCAAGGTCGCAATTGAGGATAGGGGTTCAGCTTCTATCCATTTTGTGAAGTAGTCGATCTCTACCATCAAATATTTGATCTGCCCTGGTGCTTGAGGAAAAGGGCCGAGGAGATCGATGCCCCACTTGTGAAACGACCAGCTGACTTCCAAACTATGCAGTGGCTCGGGGTGTTATTGTGAGACTTCAGAGAATCTCTAACATTTGTCGCACCTTTTGATGTAAAGGCTGCAATCTGTCTTCATGGTTGGCCAAAAATATTCGACCCAAAGGATCTTGGCTACCATGGATCTTCCTCTGATGTGACTGCCGCATATGTCGTCGTGTACTTCTGCCATTACTATATCTGTTTGAGGCAGCTGATGCATTTGAATAGCGTTCGAGAATATCCTCTTTTGTAAAGTTGATCATTAAGGAGGGTGTAGTAGCTTGCTATCCTCCTGGACTTGTTTGGGATTGAGGTATGCTCTAGAATTTCTCCTCTCCTAAGGTAGATTATGTACAGGGTCCTCTAGTCTATGCTTTGTTCGACTATTCGGGTACTTATTAAATGATCGGCCTATTGTTTCAAGGTTTTCTAGTGCTGGCGAGCATGGATGATAGTTCGGCTCGGGTATTTTCCTCCCGAGGTATGTGCTTAATCACACAACTATCGAAGTTAATGATTAAAGAATGTGCTCGTTAGAGGTACATTTCGAGGGAGGGATCCCTTGTGTGGCAAGTGTCAATGACTTGTACTACGATAAGCTATGAGTCACTTTTCACGGTCACATTTTGGGCTTTCACGTCTTGGGCGAGCTTCAGCCCGACAATCAAAACTTCGTATTCCACCTGGTTATTGTTGGTTTTGAATTGGAATTGAAGGGATTGATCTATGGTGATTCCCTGGCCATTCTACGGAATGGTGCCTTCTTCGCTTCCTTTTTCATTGGGGTGTCATCCACGAACAGCTTCCAAGTTTCGACTTGGTTGGGGATGCCTTCCTGGTTGGTGAATTCGTCAACGAAATGTGCTAATGCTTGGGCCTTGATGGGACCTCTGGGATGGTATTCGATGCTGAACTCTAAGAGCTCTACTAACCATGATATCATTCGTTCGTTGAGCTTGGGCTTGGCCATGACTTGCTTGATTAGTTGTTCCGTGCGTACTTGGATGTGGCGACCTTGGAAATGCGGCATTAACCTTCTAGCACAAAGGCGAAGGCGAGCTTCTCTAGCCTCTGATATCTGGTTTCAAACACCTGGAGGACATTGCTGACAAAGTAGATAAGTTTCTAACCTTTTTCCTGTTCTCGGACCAACACCAAGCCAAAAGTGTTATTTTGTGACTGTAAGGTAGAGGAAGAGTGTCTCGCCCGGTTGTGGCTTATCCAGGACTGGCGAGCTGGTGAGGAAGTGTTTGAGCTCTTTGAAAGCTTGTTCACACTTCTCGTCCCATCGAAAGTCTTGTTTGTTTCTTAAAATTTTAAAGAAGGGAGAGGCCCCGTTGGCGGACCTAAAGAGGAATCTGGATAGGGTAGTCATTCTTCCTGTGAGCTATTGTACTTCTTTAATGTTGTGTGGGCTTCGATGTCTTGGATGGCTTGACATTTTCGGGATTGGTTTCGATCCCTCAGTTCTTAAGCATAAAATGGTGGAATTTGCTACTACAGACTCTGAAGGCATATTTATCCCGGTTCAGTCTCATATTGTAGTGTCTGAGCTAGCTGAAGATCTCGATGAGATCGCTGTAGAGGTCTCTGGTGGCCAGTTTTTTGGCGACCATGTCGTCTACGTATACTTTCATATTCCGGTTGATCTGTTGCTCGAAGAGTTTGTTCATTAAGTGTTGGTATGTAGCTCATGCATTTTTTAGTCCGGAAGGCATCACTTTGTAGCAGAAGTTAACATGCTCGGTGATGAAAGATGTCTTCTGTTCATCCTCCAAGTGCATCCGATCTAGTTGTTGCCTGAATAGGCATTCATAAAGCTTAGGTACTGGTATCTTGAGGAGTCGTCGACAAGCTTGTCTTTGCTCGACAGCAGGTAGGAGCCTTTCACTCATGCTTTGTTGAGGCCGGTGAAGTAGACGCGCATCCGCCATTCCCCTGAGTGTTTCTTGACCATCATAACATTTGCAAGCCATGTGGTGAATCTGATTTCTCTGATGAATCTTGCTTTCGGAAGCTTTTCGATTTCTCAAGGGATGCTCGTTGGCATTTGGTTTCGAGTTTTCTTTTCTTATGAGCTATGGGTTTGATCCGAGGATCAATGGCTAACTTGTGGCAAATGACTTGGGGGTCTATCCCTGGCATGTTGGATGACGTCCATGCAAAGAGGTTGGTATTGCCTCTGAGTAGAGCGCTGTGTTGAGGTTTGAGCTCGGTGAGGAGGTGTGCTCCCATGTAAGTTTCCTGTTCGAGGGAGGCTCCGACTTGTACGGGCTCTAGATCATTGATGGGCTAGGCCGCTCTTGGACATCTCCTCTGGGGATCCAATTCTGAGATCCGAGGCTGGTGATCTGTGTGTGAAGGACTAAAATTGCGGGTGGGGACAAGGAATCTAGTGTTTCCTTTGGCTCGGATGGCCTGAATTTTAAACATTCATTGTAGCACACGTGAGTCTCCTTCTGGTTTGCATGTACCACTCCTACCTCTGTCTTAGAGATGGAAATTTGATGGCTGAGGAGTTGATACTACGACTCCTAAATTGTTCAGGGAGGGTCGGCCTACGATCATGCTATAGGGGCTTGAACATTGGACGATAAGGTACTATACGTTCACCGACTTTGCCCTTGGTGGGGAGCTAAACGTCGCTGCCAGCCACAAGTAGCCTATGACATTGACTTATTCTCCTGAGAAGTCAACGAGGTCTCCATGGTAAGGATGGAGTAAGGTTTTGTTGATGCACATCTTTTCGAGCGTCGGGTAGAACAAGACATTGCCTGAGCTCCCCTAGTCTACTAGGACTTTCCTGACAAGGAAATCACTAGTGATTATAGAGATAACAATAGGGTCATGTAATTTTTTTTCAATTTCCTGTATATTAGTTTCATAGAAAAATATTACCGAGGTAGGCGTGTGTAGCCTTTGTGGATGAGTTGCATCGCCAATTGCCATTATGGCTTGGAGTGATTTCGTTCTGGCTGAGCTCGTCCTGCCTCCTCCGGCGAATCCACCCGCTATGTAGTCGATGACTCCAAGAATTTCGATGTTCGTCTACTCAGCTCTACGATCGTCGTGATTGCTTACTGTGCCGCGAGGCGGTGGTGTCCTGCTCGGACCTTGGCGCTGGTGGCCATAGTTTTGTCGATCTTGCCTGCGGCTTCGTCTGCAGTGGACATAGCGGTTGAGGCGTCTTTCTCTGATCAGGCACTCAATTTAATCTCGGAGCACCACAAACTCCTCGGTGGTGTGTCTCTAGGTTTGGTGGAACTTGCACATTTTGCTTTTGTTGACATTAGACGAGGGTTGTGGCTTTTCTATGCTGTTGGGAGGTTTAAGCAACTATAGATAATAAATCTCCTGAAGAATGATCTCTCGTCTAGTGTTCAGAGGAGTGTATTCGTCAAACCTAGGGATAGATCGGGAGGGTGACCTCCTGTCGTGATCTTGATCATGACGGTCCCTGTCTTCGCCGTTTTTGTCGAGCTTCCTAGACTTTTTACCCTCGGCAGTGTCCTTGGCGTTCTGCCTATCAGCCTTTCTGGACTTTTGGAGTTCTTCCATCTCAATGTGGTTCATGGTTTTCTCAAAATTCAGCCATGTCCTTCGGCTTCGCCAGGGCTATCTGATCGCAAAGTGTTCGAGCTTCAGACCATGCTTGATGAAAAATAACTCGACACGTGGGTCGAGGTTTGGGATCTCTATGGTTGTGGCCTGAAATCTCTTTATATAGTCTCTTAATGACTCATGTTGCCTGAAGGGCATCCTCGGTCTTGGAGTAGATCTATGACGAGGTTGGAAGTTCTGGCTGGTGAAGGTGCGGGAAAGCTCCTGGAATTTCTGTATGGACCCTGATGAAAGGACAGAGAACCACAATAGTGCGACCTTCTCCAAAAAGGTTGAAAAGGCTCGGCAAAGGATGGGATCGGTCGCTCCGTTGAGGAGCATCATGGACCTGAAAATATTTAGGTACGTGATTGGGTCACCAGTGTCATCGTATGGCGATAGGGTGGTCGACGGCTTGAAGTTGTTTGGGAGACAAACTACCATGAGCGTGGCAAAGAGTCCCGAGTCGACATTGGCGGGAGGAGTGGCCTATGTGGCCTATGTGGCCTTAGTGTCCTCCTCTCTTCTTTGATGATGTGTGCGGGAGGCTTCGTCTCCGAAAATGGAGGTCGGCCTCACGGATCTTTTCGAGTGGCTGTCTTCATCGTGTTCTAAGTGGTGACGCTCATGTTTGGTCGAGAGTTGTTCTCGGGACCATGTCAACATCTCGACCTGGGCTACTAACCTATGGTTCTTCGCCCGAAGGTCATTTATCAGACGCTTGGATTCTTTCGATCGATGTGAGGTTGGCTGGTGCTTGAGTGTCACTCCTCACTATTTCAGCATCTCTAGGTAGCGGGGGAACGTTGCCGCTAGGGTGTTGCCTCCGTGCGGCAACATTTGTCTGACTCTGGGTATTAACCATTGTAGGGAAGGTAAGATTTGCTCGGCACTACGATGAGCGCCAAATGTTCTCAAAGTGGTGCGGTCTAGTGCGTTGGGGTTGCAAAAGACACTTTGACGCTTAATTAAGTAAGAATGTGTTCAAGATGAAGGTAATAGAATTTAGAATCTCAGGTACCTTAGGAGTGTCGTGTCTGTATATAGTGTAGGAAGAGGGATATTTGGCCATGATGTTGTTCGATAATCTCATAGAGATATTGCTCATAGTGGATCGAGGCTGATCCTGAAGATGTCAGGCTTGTGATTGTGAAAGCCCTCGTAATTAATGAGGATAAATGTATCCTTGTATGGCTGGGTGGAATCCTCGAGCTAAGCCGTCTGGCTTGGCTTGAGTCTGGTTCATGTATGTGGGCGCTTTCGAGCCTAATTTGGTTAAGTCCAAAGGTGCTAGTCCAGTCCAGGTACATTGTTCTGATCCCCAAGATGGAGGGAGCAGCAAATATCATGTACTTTAGACCGATTAGTCTGAAAAATAGCATCATCGGAACATTCTCAAAGCTTTTAGCAAATTGTTTAAAACCTTTCATGGCTGACTTGATTACTAAGAACCCTCATGCATTCATCGAGGGTAAGAGTACTCTGGATTGCTTCATGATAGTGCACGAGATGGTGTGGGCTTGTAATAGGACACAAGAAAATGGCCTCCTAGTTAAGATTGATTTTGAAAAAGCATTTGACTCAGTTGGTTGGGATTCCATCCGTGACATGTTGTCTACAAGAGGCTTCTCCTACAAATGGTGCTCTTGGATTTCTTTCCTACTGTCCACTGAATCTGCCATACTCATTAATGGCAATATCACATCGTCCTTCCGTCACGAAAGTGATGTGCGGCAAGACAATCTAATGTCGCCGTTTATATTCAATCTAGCCATGGACTGCCTCTCTTGGATGATCGATCAAGCATCTCAAGCCGGGCTTATTAGAGGGGTTTTGGAGCATGACGTCTCCAATGGAGTTACACACTTCCTTTTTGTTGATGACCTTATTCCTCTATGCAAGAATGACGATTATAGTTTAAGGAACTTACTACTGCTTCTGAGATGCTTCAAGTTAGCGGGCGAGCTTAAAATCAACCTCTCCAAGACCAACATTCAGCTTGTGTGGTGACGATGTCAATGCAGCAAGACTCGCTAGTGAGATTAATTGCAGGCGGGCTAAATTTCCCATCAAATACCTTGGTCTCTCACTAAAAATTGGTAGATTAAGCAAAGTTGAATAGTTGCACTAGATTTTGAGATTGGACGCTGAACTTGGCTCCTGACAAGGGCAGTTGCTTTCTCGAGCAGGTAGAGTTACTTTAATTAATAACACCCTTTCGAGCTCTATGGCCTACTTGCTCTCTGTCTACAAAACCCTTGACTAGGTCATTAAATCGATTGACCGAAGGTGAAGAAAAAATTTTCAGGTAGGGACTCATATGCCTTCCTTGAGGGGGAAATGCTTAGTAGGATGGAATATCAGCGACTTAAGCATTCTTGATCTTCATGCGCACAATTTGATGAGGGAAATAATTCATAAATGGAAAGTATTACGAGTTTAGTCGATTTGGCAAATCTACGGTGACTTTAGAGGATAAAATTTTAGGAGTTTTCTAAGGAGGGCATCCCCCGTCTAGAGAGACATCTAAGTATAAAATTAGTAACTACACGATTGCCACCAATAGTCCTCCTTGGGTTTGCCACTATCGAGACAATAGTATCAAACTTTTGATAAAATACTTGAAATTGGCAATTATATGGTCAAAGGATCCTCCATGACAAGAAACAACACATTTGGAAAATGTTATAACTATTAAGGCAATTATATGTGTTCTTTCTCTTGAAAAAGGTCTCATTGGTATTGAGCACCACTATCAATAGAGAGAATTATTTGTAATTTTGCACATTTTTTATAAATCTATTTGACTGCATGATAGTTCTCATTTGGTTCTAAAACTTTGAACTTTAAACACAATAATGGAGAAGGAAAAAATGTCCTCAAAGTGAACCTTTAGGATTCTTTGGTATGAGATTTTTCTTTCACATCCCTTAGGATTTAGATGTGATTTCTAAACATCTCTATTTGGTTGCCACTATAATGGGATTTAAGGTGACATTACAAATTTCACTTAGGATGTGGCATTTTAATCATCTCATAATATTGTAACTTAATTAAATTTTATATTATGCCTTCACAAAAATTGAATGTCAAACTTTTATGCAGTTAACAAGAGTATTATAGCAATGACACTAAACTTTCTTATGATTAATTAGTGAATGCCAAACTTACCTTAATTCTAGACACTAGAGAAAATTAATCAAACACTGTTGCCAAGTTTACTTAAAAATTGACATTGATTTGACGTTTACATTTAATTTTAGATATTTTTTTAATAAAGATAAAAAATTATAATAGATGATCATACTAAGAATTAAATTTTAAATCTCTAAATAATATATAATATGTTATCATCAACTATGTTATCCGCTGATAATTTTATCTGATAAATAAAATTTTGAATCCACTAAAAGAAATTGATATTAACGAAACAAATTAATGCTGTGTTGATACAAACACCTCTAGTAGAGATGGTGGTTTCTAAAGATTTTCTTTTATAATTACTTTACGACGTGGAACTTTAATTCAGATTAATTAAAATTTTATTAAATAAATGAATTAGTATAAATAAAAGAAAATATTTAAAAATTATTATTGTATTTGGAAAAAATAATTATTTTGACATGGGATAAATTAAAAAAAACGGGTACCTATAAGAAATAGACATCAGATTATGAAAAATCGACACCTATTAGCTGCAAGCACCGGAAATAAAATCAGCGTGCACTCTAGATGCCGATTTCAAGGGGTTTACGGGGTGAGTTCGGGCCGGGACGGGTCGAAATTTGGTATGTTCCGGTTTTGAGTTGGAACGCAAATATGCGTCCCGGGCTCGATCCCGAATATGAAGCATCTAGATTTTGTCTCGTCCCGAATTTTTCGGGACGAGACTGGGACCGTGACGTCTCATATTTGTTAATATTATTTTTTCCTACAAAATAAAAATAATATTTACATTAAATAATTAATAAATCATTATATTACGACATCCCAAAAAATTAATATTACATAAGTAATATTACTTGTATCATAAACCGGGTCGAGCCGGAATAATCTCGATCTTTTATATGTTGTCCCGGTCTCGTCTCGGTTTTTAATCGGATCGAACATATTCGTCCCGGTCCCGTCCCGATTTTGAACCATAACGGAATTTTCTTTTGAATTTTCGGATCGTGCTGGGCCGGCCCAGCCGTCCCAACCGGTGCTCACCCCTAGATTTACATATTCCATTAATGGGAGCTTGAATCACAGTTCCACTTGATTCAGTTGGTATCCCTACCAAAATATGACGTCAGCCATCTCATCATTATATCTTTCAAAAATGGTTTGGTTTGAGTTTATTGAATAGATCAATCCCATATTTTTGACACTCGTAATTATGCTGCACAGAGCAGCGTCTGGACCACCGAGTCCTATGTGCAGTCTGGGTCAGCATGGAACATGAGTTATGAAGAAGACTCACGTTTTACTAGAAGAATATGTCACAGGTTTTGCTCGCTCTCATACACTGTAGTTTCTACTTTTCTACACAAGTTATTACTGCTTCGTTTTGAAGTGGCTAAAAGATTACCTTAAATTCTTCAGCTACAGGCAATAGATTTGATAAGCTGAAGGCAACTTTTATTGCAGTTGCCAATAAGAAGGGAAAGCTATCATGTCATCACCCTCTGTGGCAAGCTGCAATTATTTAGACATACTTTTTCATCAAATTAATTGCTTCAATGCATTCATTCTCAGTTTTTTTAATTATCTTCCCCCCACCCTCTTCCTTTTTCACCTCGCAGTAGCGGCATCCACAGCACCAGGCCAGCTCAACATGCTCGGCTTCAAATGCCACCAAAAGAACAAAGGGGAGGAGAGAAATGGTGGTACCACACCACAGGCATGACACACCAACCCCACCCTCTTTCTCTCCCTATTGTATCTCTTCGTCTTCCCTCCTCTGAAATGTAACTGAAAGGCTTTAGTCTGCCTTGCATCAACCTCACCTACTCTAATAAATCAGACTCACACTGGACAGGCTTCTATCTTACTCACAATATTCTAATGTTGTTGCTCTCTTTGGCCTAATCATCCTTCCCTGGATGTTCTCCCCAACCATTTGACCTCCTTGTGTCATCTTCTTCGCAATTCCAACCACCCTTTAGCCCAAATCCACTACATTTTAAAGGAAGCAGAACAAGAAACGCATAGCAATATACAATCCCATTGCTATTTCCTGCTCTTCATTCCTTTTTGAGTTCCTCCTCTTACCTGGTGCGGCTTCTCTCTTGGCTGGAAGTCCTCCGCGCAGCTAAAAATTGAGCTTTATGATGAGTGCATTGATTTCTTGACCTTTTCGAGGATGGATCTCGAGGGCGGCGGCGGCGGCGGTGCCTACACCAATCCAGAAAAGGTTTTTGGTTTGTTTGTTCCTTTTGGAACAGAAAAATCTCTCCTTTTTTTTTCTTTGTTTTATTGCAGTGTGCATGGGTTGGTTTTGATCCCTGTTTCGATGAATCTTTGTGTCCCCAGAAGAAGGATTCATGGCGGATGGTCCTGACATTAGCCTACCAGAGCCTTGGGGTCGTGTATGGCGACCTGAGCACGTCGCCGCTGTACGTCTACAAGAACACCTTCGCTGAGGACATAGAGCATTCGGAGACGAATGAGGAGATCTACGGCGTGCTCTCCTTCGTCTTCTGGACCCTAACCCTCGTTCCACTCCTAAAGTACGTCTTCATTGTGCTCCGGGCCGATGATAATGGGGAGGGAGGCACGTTCGCGCTGTACTCCCTTCTCTGCCGCCACGCGCGCGTTGGATTCCTGCCCAATGGACAGCTGGCTGACGAGGAGCTGTCAACGTACAAGAAGATGGATGGCGGAGGGGCCACTCCGCCGTCGGGCGGCGTCGCAGCGGCATCTCGGATTAAGCTGCTGCTCGAGCGGCACCAGGTGCTTCAGCGCTTGTTATTGATTCTTGCCTTGCTTGGGACTTGCATGGTTATTGGGGATGGCGTTCTCACACCTGCAATTTCTGGTAATATCTCGTTCTTCCTTCGGATTCTCCCTGATTTGGGGATGTTTAGGGTTCTTGAGTGATGTTCTGATCCATCAGTAGTGGCTTTGCAGTTTTCTCGGCGGTTTCGGGGCTCGAGCTTTCCATGTCAAAGGAACACCACAAGTGTAAGGCAAATCTGATCTAAACGTCGATTCTCAAATGCTATTTCTTAGGTTTAGTAACAATGATATTGCCGAATACAAGTACTATCCATCTAAGCATCGATGGCCAAGCCCATTAACAGACAACTGTTTTGAAATGATGGGATGTTGTCACTGTTCTTGTTTGCTTTTTCTGATGGCGAAAGTGTCCGATGTCTTTTCTAGATGCGGCTTTTTTAGTTTGATAAATAAGCATGGATTGACTTTCTGTATGCCAGGATTCTATGATCAGTTTCACCCTAAAGATATGTCTTTGGCGGTTCCTTTCTGTATTTATCTCTCTATCTTGTTTATGGCTTTATGCTGAAGGATGAAGACACCATTGGTAGCCTCATGAGGACTCCTATTCTCTTTGTTATAGAAGTTTTCTATATCTGCTATTTACCAGTAGACATAATTATTAAACGGTCCGAAGTTCGGAATTCAGACATCCAGAGTCTAAAGTTATTATTCTTATTGCAAAGAACTAAACAAATTTAAAAAATGTAAATTAATTCTTATTTATATACAAGGTTCTGTAGAATGAGTTTACATGCTTTTAGCAATAAAAGAGAAGTATAAAATCAACTTTTAGGTTTAGGCCATATGATTTTGCCGCAATAGATACTTTTGACCAGCAGTTTTGCTTTTGCAAAGCTGACTACATATTCAACTAGTAATTGATATTCTTATTGGTTGTCATTCTGAACTAAATGCATTCTCTAGATTTTAGATACATCTTCTGAATTGGTATTTACTTTTACCATCCATCAATATGCAGATGTTGAGGTTCCTGTTGCATGCCTTATATTGGTTATTTTGTTTGCCCTGCAACATTATGGCACACATAGGGTTGGCTTCCTATTCGCACCAATTGTCATTACTTGGCTCCTATGTATCAGTGTGATTGGTGTCTACAATATTTTTCACTGGAATCCTCACGTTTATCAAGCACTTTCCCCGTACTACATGTACAAATTCCTGAAGAAGACTCAAAGAGGAGGTTGGATGTCCTTAGGTGGAATACTGTTATGCATAACAGGTATCTGGAGAAAACATATTTGCTACACTAATCTACTGTTTTATTTTCAGTAACGACAATTCCAACATTTCTCTTTGTTCTTGCAGGATCTGAAGCTATGTTTGCAGATTTGGGACATTTTTCACAGTTATCAATACAGGTAATAAATAAATACAGGCATCAATATTTTTCCTAAATGTCTCAGTTGCTAGCTAACTAATTTCCTTTGATGCTTACACTTTAACCTCATCGTAGACGTTCTTAATTCTAACTGTATCAGAATGGAAAATCTCTAGGATGTGTACTGAAGGACATATTGCAATGCGACTCCTCTCCTCTCTTGCTAGTGCTTTGCCAGACATTTTATTTGTACAATTCCAAAATTTTGACATTGGAGACCATGATAGTACTATAACCATTTTTCCTTTGTCTCCTCAAGAAGCTGAAGTAGGGTAATAGCAAGATGACATGTATGTTAGCTTCTTGGCCATGCTACTCCTTTTACTTGTATGTTTTCTTCTATATTCAATCCGAGCTTTCTCCAAGTATCTATATTTCCATCTATCTGAACAACTCAAATGGAGTGTCAAGAAATATTAACTTTTGACAAGAAACCACTAGATGTGTGGAGTGATACCTTTGGTTGAGATTTGTGGATTTACTAATCACAGATCAGATATGTCAATGAAAATGCCCTGCTTGCAATTGACTCCATGCCTATAGTGATACCACACTGATACTGAACCTCATCAAATGTACCACAGAAGGAAAGAATATAACTCTCTTGAACTCTATATTTAACTTTTGAAAGCATTTACATGGGTTGTATTTTGTCTACCATATTTTTTAGTTATGCTTCCAGGAATTAAAATTTCACTGGTTCTCTCTAATTAACATAAGTTATACTTATTTGCAGATTGCATTTACTTCCATGGTTTATCCATCCTTGATACTAGCATACATGGGACAAGCAGCTTATTTATCTAAACATCATATTATTGAAAGTGACTATCGAATCGGATTCTATGTATCCGTACCAGGTATACCATCAGGATCGAGAAAATTTATCTTCACACTTATGTTGTTACCGAAGATACTAACTCATCATGTTCTTTTGTTAGAGCAAATAAGATGGCCTGTTCTGGCAATAGCTATATTGGCAGCTGTTGTTGGAAGCCAAGCTGTCATCACGGGTACTTTCTCGATCATCAAGCAGTGCTCTTCTTTGAGCTGCTTTCCTAGGGTGAAGGTCATTCATACTTCATCAAAAGTACATGGGCAAATATACATTCCAGAGATTAATTGGATGCTGATGATGTTGTGCCTGGCTGTTACTGTTGGTTTTAGAGATACAAAGCGCCTGGGTAATGCATCAGGTATAGAAGGAGCTCAAAAAAATGAGTCATTTGGTTCTTATCAGATAAGTAGTTTAAAATAGTAGAAGATTCCTTCCAAAGCTACTTGATTAACTACTGCTTTTAGTCAGTTTCCAGAAAATTAAATTAGGCCATATGGATCTGGAGAATTCAATTTTGTGAATCTCTATGCAACCCAATAGTGCCCTCTTGACAATTGATCAGTTAAATGAAAGGATTGCTAAAACAAAGTCATCAGACATCCAATTGGTTATTTTTCTCTGTACTTCCGTTCTCTAATGTCCTAGCCCTTTGATTGTTGCTTAAAAGTCCATGTTTTGGTTTACCTTTGAGTTCAGTGTTATCTCAGCTTTTCTCTAAACACACTTCAACAAATATACATTTCTTATTCGTTTGACAGGGTTGGCTGTAATTACTGTCATGCTGGTTACTACCTGCTTAATGTCCCTTGTGATAGTTTTGTGCTGGCACAAGAGCATCTTTTCTGCTGTTTGTTTCATCCTCTTCTTCGGAACAATTGAAGCATTGTATTTCTCAGCATCCCTTATCAAGTTCTTAGAAGGTGCTTGGGTCCCTATTGCGCTCTCATTTATCTTCATGATAATCATGTATGTATGGCATTATGGCACACTCAAGAAGTACGAATTCGACATCCAAAATAAGATTTCCATTGACTGGCTTCTCAGTCTGGGCCCTAATCTTGGATTCGTGCGCGTGAGAGGCATTGGCCTCATTCATACTGAACTTGTATCAGGAATCCCAGCCATCTTTTCCCACTTTGCTACCAACCTCCCTGCATTTCATCAGGTCAGCTATGTTTTCTTTTCTTCTTTTTCCTTGTTAAATTATGAGAACTAGATCTGCATTTTCTTTGTCTTCAATTAAAATTCTCAAACTTCTTAGTCATTGCCAAATAGGTAACTATTATAAATGAATAACATTATACAATGTCCAGGTCCTTGTGTTCCTTTGCATCAAGTCCGTCCCAGTGCCATATGTCCACCCTGAGGAGCGGTTCCTTGTGGGAAGAATTGGCCCGAAAGAATACCGGGTCTATCGGTGCATTGCACGGTACGGTTACCGTGATGTACACAAGGATGATTTAGAATTTGAGAAGGACCTAGTTTGCAGCATCGCTGAATTCATCCGCTCAGGTGCCTCTCGTACCACCATGGAACAATCCGACAAGAGCAATGACAAAATGGCAGTTGTTGGTGCTGGACTACAATTATGTGAAGAAGATGCTGACCCAAGCGACACAGCTGGCCCCTCGAGTTCAAGGGAGATACAATCACCAGTTATCAGAAGGAAGAAGGTGAGATTTGTCCTACCTGAGAGCCCACATATGGATTCAAGTGAAAGGGAGGAGCTGCAGGAGCTGATGGAAGCACGAGAGGCAGGAATGGCTTTCATTCTTGGACATGCTGATGTCAGGGCCAAAAGTGGATCTGGTTTGATCAAAAGGTTCGTCATCGACGTTGGGTACGACTTCTTGAGGAGGAATTGCAGGGGTCCAGCCTATGCAGTGAGCATTCCTCATGCATCTACTCTGGAAGTTGGAATGGTCTACAATGTATAAGTTGGATTACAGCATGAATGTACATTGATGTTCTTAGTGTAATTAGCATAGGCATTCAGTTTCTCTTTTCGTGCTGCTTTTGGGCACTATGCCCCGTTAAGAACCAATTCTGAAGCATGAAAAGAAATAATTTTGGGTAGATTCTTTTGTATTATGTTTAAAGCTGCAATATGTTATCTAGGTTGGTAAAGATAGATGGAATATATATAGCAGTTCTTGCAAACTAATGTTCATTTCATCTGCAAAATTGAGTTCATCTCAACTGGAGATCCACGTTTATCAGTTCTTGCAATTTTACAATTAATTCTGTGATATCTGAGTCATGTCAGATCTCTAATGGATATAATCACAAAAAATACCAATATAATATAATCCCTTTGGAGTTGCCTAAAAATAAACTGACATCACATCAATGCTTAGTTTCAACATGAAGATTTCCTTTAGATGCATATCAATCTAACAATGACAGAGTTAATCCCAGTATGCATGTACAAGATTATGTCATTCACCTATCAAATATACAAAGTAAACAACTAGAAATAATGCAGGAAAAGTAAACACACTGAACTTTGTTTTTTTTGCACATCAACAAATGACAAGGAAACAAAGGACTGGTAAATGTTACATTCCCAAATTATTTTGTTACATTCAGTCTGCTGGAAAGAACCTATTGAGATTAAACGGCAACCCGTAAAATTCCTCACTCCTGGGATCCTTCTTCATGGTCCTGAACTTGTCCCAGAAATGATAACCCCTGTCTTTCCTAACTGTATTGTCATGCTTATGAAGAGTGTTGTCTAGAAAATATCCCACGAAACCCGCAACAAGTGCTTCCGATGAGAACACCACATTGACAATATCATTAAACTGGAGAATGGAACTTTTTGGCTTAGATACATGGAAGTTGAGCTTAATTGCATCTCAAAGTTAAATTGTGAATCAAAGAGAATACCCATTTGGCATGAGTGTGGACTGGACCATATCCAGCAACCAAAGTATACTCCTTGAAATACTGAGGGATTGAGAACCCCAGAAACACAGAGAAGCCTAAGATGAAAATTGTCCTAAAGGTATTCAGGTTACAAAACTGGAGGTAGCTGAGACCTGCAGCACCTGTTTTTTTACATTTGACAAATCCTTGTAGTGAGAATAAAAAATCACAAGTTGCAAAATAGTTAGGGAGTAAGTTGTGAGGCAGCATACCAACATATGCAAAGAAAAGACAATATAACGCAGCAACAATTGGTAGTGGAATGGATGCAAAAACAGCTCCAAATTTTCCTGCAAGGACAGAGTAAGTATTGTTTCTACACTGATTATATTTTGTACAAAATAAATGTTATATCACTTTAGTTTTACTTTATGATTTGTTTCAAATTATTTTTAAATCTTTGGCGTTTAATAATTGTTGATATATTTTTCACTATGACAATACAAAAGAGATAGCTAAATCAGTAATTGTATCTTTGAAGTCCATAAAACTTGATTTTTTTGTCCATTCATACATCAGCCGGACTAATCAACTCTCCGGTGATAGAAAAACCTTGAGCCACTTACCGAGAATAGAAAAGAAAATCATGAATCCGGCAGATATTTGAACAACTCTTCGGCTTCCAACACGAGTCAAGGCTAACAAACCAGCATTTTCACTGCATTTGGAATCAATGATTAAATGATAGCATCATCTGACAAGAAGTTAAGCATGGTAACTAAATCAGGTCCATCAATTAGGATTTATGTGAAGCTGTGGCCTTACACAGACACAGTGGACCCATTTGCAGTTCCAAATATACCATCCAACAATATTCCAATTCCCTGAATTATCAAATAATTGTAAGAAAGGTATTACCAAATTCGCCTATGTCAAATAGATACAATTGCATTACCTGCCAGCCAACACCGCGACTTAGAACTGAAGCGGGCACTTGTGTGGCACTAGCGTACCTCGAAACCGCAATGAAAGCACCAGTTGACTACATCATGAAATGAAATGCTTAACTATTGATCATATTCAGATTTCACCACCTTTAGCTGCTTAATACGACAAACATGTGATGGGAGATGCCAATGCAGGCAGAATGAAGAAAGAATTTTCATCAACATACCTCCACAAGGGAAACAAATGAAGCCACCATCATAGCGAAGGCCTCACCAGCATTAAAAGTTGGAGTCCCCCATTGGAAGGGATATGGTATTCTTATCCTGTATGTATAAATTAATTCTGACTTAAAGAAATTAAAGATAGTCCAGGTACTCACATATTCCAACTCAATAATGGACTTGGTAACAAGAGAGAAACATGAAAATACTACTTGGTAGATAGCTATTCAGTGTGCACTAACCATGGAGATCCACCAACAATCCCAGAACGGTCAGTACGACAATGCTGCTGAGTTTTTTCTGGAGAATGCTTATATGCACCTCCAGCAGTGAGGATGAAAGCATAAAGCCATACTATTGCAACGGAGAATATGACAGCGAAACGATCGAATACATTCTTCTTTGAATGTAGTAGGTGTGGTATATACTGCAAATTGTGCACATTTAGTTATTTAGTTCTGCACATTTGAACTTAATTTAATGAAAGTTAAAAAAATGATTAATTAGGAAGCAAACCAAAGAAATATTCTAAATAAATGCCCAAATAACTATCTAAGCTGTGTGTAGTAGGAGAACTCTTTGATGCATTGATTGGAATATATACCTGTGAAAATATTATGAGTGCTATTAGCTGTGGAAGTCCAATCTCAATACATTTCGCAACCTGTATCCACATTGCATTTTATCAGCAATTGTATTATGTATTAAAAAGAATTTAGTAGTCAATTCAGTTCAGCCTCAATCTTTAGGGTCAATATCCATGACCATCACAATGTTATAGAGGAACAACTTAATGTATACTCTCTACAAACAACACTTAGTAAAGAAATCTTACTGCAGGAAAACCCAGTTCATAGAGGCCAAAACCAACCAAAGCAACCAATGGTGCAGCTGAAAGAGGACTTAAATGCCTACATATCAAAATGTATTCAGTAATTAGCTAACAATAAATAAGAAACTTCCTATTACTAACAAAAGGCAAGTATCATATTTCCTTTTTGACCATACTTTGTGACGACTCGCCAGAAGCCACTGAAACCTATAATGATCTGGACTACTGAAGAAACAATTAGAGCACCCTGCGTTGCTCGCATGGTCTTCTTGAATCTCTGCAAACCAAGAACTATTTATCCATTTGAATTTTATAAGCAACAGATTTCAATGGAACTGGGATTGTCATAGAGTTGGAGATCAAACATCATTTGGATTCGCGATGTCGTTGTAGCGAGCAGCAAGAATTATTGAGACAGTTGGCACAACAAAGGTGTATGAGCCTCCAATTACAGCAGGTAACCTTGTTCCAAATAGTGTTTGTAACAGTGTGTTCAAACCAGCCACAAAAAGCAGTGTTTGGATCACTCGGGCTTTTTCCTCCTAAGAAAGTGGACCTCAGAATTAGGATATGAAGGTGAAATATATGAGCTATATAAAGCTTATGAATTATGAAAGTGATGTCAATTTAAGTGTTTCAGCTTTACATTTCCTCCACCCATCTGCGGGACAAGAATAGTAGGGATGATGACTGTGGTGCCTAACATTACAAGGTAATGCTGGAAACCAAGAAGGACTGCCTCCGCTGCATGAGGAACACCATAGATCAATCAGAGATCACCACAAATTTGCATTCAGAACAAAATTTTAAAAATCACAAGCACTAGCTGCAATAATGTAAATCTTCTTCAGCAACAGCAATAGTGTAAAATGTTGCACACTGTTGATTTTGATGAAGTCTTTTCTCTGGTTAAGCAAATAAATAAATCATGTTAAGAGTTTGATTTCATAGTAAAGTAATTCTTTTTAGAAAAACATGGATTTCTTATTTAAGCAAACAATAAGTAATTTGACAAATGAAGGAGATTTCACCAGGAAAAGTGATGAAATTTCGCATGAGTTGAATTTGCAAAATTTATCATTTTGGGTAAAGAAGTTTTTTTTTTTTTTTTTCTCATGCAGTATGTAACATACTTCAATTTCTCAAGCAGTATTTAAAAAGAACCCATGGATTTCTTAACTAAGACAGTAATAACTAAATTGAAAACTCAAGGAGGATTAACCAGGAAAAGGCAAAAAGAACAGCAATAATTAAAATTCTCACAAAATTTTCTTGGTATTGACAAAGAAGCCTTTTTTTCTCTTATTAAACAGATTCAAAAGAAACAAACTTAATATTTTGATTTCATATGCAATAAGGAGAACTCAAGCAAATCCAACCAGGAAAACATGCGAAAAGACGAGCCGCAGTTATCCTAGCTGTTGCAATAAAGAACTTTGTTTCGCTTGTTTTGCAGAGACCAAAAGGGGGAATTAAGTTAAATAGTCTAATTTCATAACCAATAAAAAAACCCTTCAATTAATTGATTAAGCAAGCGAAAAAGCAGTTGACAATTCAAGCAGGAAAAAGATAAGAAAAAGGAAAGGACAGAGTGCAAGAATCACAAAATGATTCTGAAGATTCTCCTCATAAAATGAAAGTATCGGCATCATTCTGCCATTAACTTACGCCAGGGAGGAGGACTGGTGATGCAGTAAGAAATATTGGGCAGCTGATCCTTCACTGGGTGAGGCTGTGTGTCATCTGACTTGGGTGCTCCTCCTCCTCCACCACCACCGCCGCCGCCGCCTCCACCTCCACCGCCACCGCCGCCGCCGCCGGCCATCCTTACTTTCTTCCCCTTCTCGCCAAAACCCTAAATTAAACCTCACTCCATGTCATACTTAATCGAGAAAGCACAACAAGAAGCTTCGAATAAGAAGCAATAGTAAAGGTGTAAAGAGATCACACAAGTATACGACTTGGTAACTCCTTTCTTCTATAATTCTATTCCGACGTGAACCAGAGAAGGATGGATGAAGAAGAGTGAACCAGGCCCAGCAAACTTGCGTGTGCGGAAGCGATTGAAGCAGGGTGTGCAAAGAGAAGTGGTGGTTGCTTGCTTCAGCAGGGAAGGAAGGAAGCTTGCATTTATGGAGCTGAAAATGATATGGCGAAGCTTGTCGAGGGTAAACTTTGAAAGAGCGTGTAGAAATTTATGCGCGACGGACACGTTCATCAATCATCAATTATCGTGAACGTGGTCGGTCTCCTGTGCTACCAATTTGATATTTGGCGCGATTTATTTAGGTAGAAATGGATAATATTTCCATTTAGTAATTAATTACTCAAAATCACTTCAATTTTTATCCAATTCCTAGTTCTGCCTCTAACTTTTAATTGTTATTAATTTTGATTCAATTTTTCAAATGTTATGATAGTTATCTTCATTTATCTTTTTCAAACGTATTTTAAAATTAAATAAACCATGGAATAAAAATCTTCATCCAATTATAAGATTCTAACATACACTCTCTGTAAGTTATTTAATAAATACATTGGGATATATAATTAAAAAAACGTACAAGTACAAATCTTTGTCTAGAAGAGTCATTTGGACTACTTTCTAGCTAGAATGTTCTCTCTCCTTATCTTTTAAATATGATTTTAAAAATAATTGATTTTTTTTCTCCAAAAATTGATGGTTGTAATTTTTCTTTAAATATTATTTATTGTATAATTATTGTTTGAAAAGCTATTCAGCAAATAATGCAAATGGCGTTTAGCAAAATAAAATATTACAAAAAGTCACTATCAAATAAAGTGTATAGAAAATATAATTGAAGTAGGGGTCTAGGGGACTAGGGGAGATGTTTGTTTAACTTTAAATGACAAGGTTATTATGAGTTAATCTTGCAAAGCTATTAATAGCTTTTGTGAAGAATAAAATATAAACTACCTTATATTCAAAGTGATAATTTATCATCCATCCAAGACAACTCTTCTTCACTACCCCAAAAACGTCCGAAATCGAACTGATTTTTTCGATTAACCAATCCGATGGTTTCGATTTTTAGATTTTAAATTTTTGATTTTTGATTTTGATTTCGATTTTTGAGTACCAGTTAACTGTTAGTTCACAGTTAATCGGTTCATATATATATATAATATTTTAATTTTTATACTTCTAATTTTTTAAAATATTTATTTCTTTAAAACTTATATAAAATAATACATTGAATTATATTTAAATTATATTCATTCTCCAAAATTTAATCAATTATATATATTTTCTAAATATGAATAAATATTATAATACACAAGTCTCTATAATATTACAATACATATTTTTACTAAACAAATATTTGAATAATTTCATGTTGAACATATTCAATTCTTGAAATTGTTTGTGATGATGTTATCCTTCTTTTAAGTTTTGACTTTTCATTTATGAGTATTATTTTTTGTTTTTATTTTTTACTTTGAAGTACTTTCAACAATTAAAATCGACTTGCAATTTGTATAATTTTAATATTTGTATATGTTAAAAAAAATTATTGGTTAATCGAACTGTAAAAATCGAAATAAAAGTACCAGTTAACCGAACTTAATTGACCGATTTATGATTAATAATTTTGAAAAATCGATATTAATGAATCAGTTTAAAAAATTATTAATGGACCGATTAACCGGTCCATGCTCACCTCTACATTTGATTAATATTTCTTGTATATTTATTTTTTCCAATATATTTTTTAATAAATTCTTTTATATTTAATTATTTATTTTATGATTAATTATCCACTATTTATTTTAAAGGGTTGCAAATATTAATTAATTTTAAGTGGATTGTTGCCATGCCACGTACCCTACAATTGTCTAATAACATCCTAGCTAACATGCATCAAAGATATCCAAACTATAATTAGTTTTGCACTAATAAATTTTGTAAATATTATGTTCCTCCAACCCCAGGAGTAGTTTTGCTTCACCTCAGCATTAAGGAATGTCGAGAAAGGAAATTTTTTGCCTTTTAGGGTTTGACACAAAAGCGATGAGGGTCGAGAGAGTGCAAGCTTCATCCTTCTGCCCACCTTTTGTAAAATTTGAACATAATCTGGACCACTATATTCAATGAACACCACATTTCCCTGGGTTAGAAGACCACCAACAGTTGCTACAAAGCTGGTTGATTTGGTCACAACAGTGACTCACATATGAAATCATACATGTAAAAGCAGTCCATTGTATAATTCGGGATGACAACCAACACTGAATTGATTATAGTGGCTTTGCCAACTTGAGACAAAAATTTGGAGGGCCAACTATCCATTTTCTTATAGATCCGCGAGAGTATGTGGATTTACCATAGACGAGAGTCCAAGATATTTATCCTGTCCGTCCATACGCAAAATATTAAGAGCAGAGTTGATCTGATTTCTATGTCGGTGTGGCGAATTCCTAGAGAAGAAAATGCACGAAGAATTTATGCACATTAGTCTGTTGGCAGATGAGATTTTTAAACTTCTCGGAAAGGGTTTTCGTACTTGACACAGTAAATTTTTATCAAATATATATACAATGTTAGAAATAATATAAATTATAAAATAGTAGGTGAATTGTAAATCTTATCTTGTTTTCCTCACTCTCCATGTTGTTTTGTCTTCACTTTCCACCGCTTTTATTCATATATCACCATCACTTGCACTGCTTCCATCACCATATACCGGTTTACTACGGAGACATTTTCGTTTGTACCACTTGTCGATATAAATAAATAGAGTTATATAATGAACGAAACATGTGGTTTTATTCTAGAGTGCCCTTGGTTTTAATTTACTTGTACCAATAATGAAGACGACTCCTCGCTGCCTCCCGACACGTGGCCCAACAGAGGCCATTTGCGTGGCCTTGTGATTGATTTAGAGTTTTAGACCCATTAATGTTCATCATTATTGACTTTAAATATTTGGTCTTGGTTCTTCATCATCTTTTTCGGTCACAATGACTGCAGGATTAACTATAAATATTTAAAATATTTTTTATTTTAATAATAAGGGTTATTATATATATATATAATATATATATTCAGTTTAAATTTTGAAAAAAAAAGAGATTAGTTGATTAGTTTAAACTTTGATTTGACATCCCAAGTGGAGGACCAAAAAGTCTACAAACAATTTAGATATTATCTTCTAAAGTCCCTTTCTCTTCTTATAAATGATTTGACTCAAAATTAATAAAATATTACATAAAATTTGTAGATGATGGTATTTAAAAATAAAAAAGTAATTCCAGATGCAGTAAACTTTCAAGAGAATAACTATTTCGTATTAAAGACAAGAAATACATAAATAAAAACCTTTGTAATTTTATGGGAAAATAAAGTAATGCGAAAAAAATATAATATTATATTGGCTTAAAATTTAAACAATCTCATATATGGATTTAATTTAAACAAGAAATTTTTGGTTTCATTTTAATCATTTCGTTTAAGGATTATTAGTTGACAAAAATGTATGTTAATTATTTTATTTTATTTTGACAAAAACACATATCCAATTCATAATTTTTCAATACAATGAAATCTCCTATTTGAAACCAAAAATCAAAGCTGTTTTTGGCTCCATATTCATTTTAGTTTTAATCCAAAATGCAAAAATATGTTTGGAAATGACTTCACGAAAACACATTTTCGTTTTTGCAAAGCTAACGTTATTGGATTTTGTGGACGAAATCATGATAACATTTTCACAATTTCACCCAACTCGAAGGGTGTTTTCATCGAATTCTGTTATCTTTGTCTTGAATTTTGGTAGATCCGAATCAAGACCCAGCCCGAAGAGCTCGGGATGCGACTTAAATTGACATGCTATACTATTCTATATGTGAGGTCCATTTGGCCCAGTCGCAGTTTAGGATTTCACAAGAATTTTTTTATAGTTTTGTAATGAATCGGATCTGTACATGATTTTTCTGAGATAGTGAAAACACACTCTGCTCTTGCCCCGAGGAAGTAGGCATCTCTGGCCAAACCTCGTTAAATTTCTTGTGGTCTTCTCTCCCTTATCTCTTCTTTATATGTGATTGTGTGTATGCTTGGCGAAATATTCTAACAAATTCAAAACACATTTGTTGGATGAATGATCACACTAGAGATGGGGAAAAGTGAATAGTATGTTACACTAGGATTTAGTCTAATTTTAGTTTTAAACAGTTTCTTGTAAACTTGGTCAAATTTACAATTCAATCAAAATGAATAAGTGCAGAAGCGATAATAAATAAGTAAGCACACAAATAAATTACAATGCTAACACAATGATTTATAGTGATTCAGCAATACCGCCTACTTTACTACCTAAGCACCCCGCTTAGGATTTTTAACTTAACTTTACTAGATAAAATTTATTTTCTTACACTTGAGGATTTACAAGTTAAGGCACCGACTCTCTCCCGAAGATTACTCTCTTCCCGAGAGTACCTCCAACACTTCTCCTAAGGACAACAAAAATTAGTCCTAGTAAACTAAGTTACACCGATGGACTTATGCCTTAACACCAAGACAATCATCCAATTTCAAGACCTACCCCTAGGTCTACACAAACACTTCAAGTATACAAAATAATTAAATCACAAAATACAACACAAAATGAGCTATAAATACTTAGCTCCAAATGATGCAATCTAATCATCTTGATGTCTTTTGAAGATGAGTCTTTGAAGGGCAAAGGCAAAGGTCAATTTTTCAAGCTCAACTAGGTCAAGAATCAAAGAATGGATATTTAAGGACTCATACAAGATCAAATGATAACTCAATAGGTTCCAGCAATTTAAAGGAAGGTTGAGAATGACCTTTTATAACCAAAGCATAAGGTAAGGTTCGGGTCCAACAAATTGAAACAACTAAAAAAGAGTCGTTGGACTTTTCGATCGATTGTCGATCGACTAACCTTTGCCTGAACTTCGATCGATAACCAGGTTAAGGCAAATTTTTAGTTTTTGGGGTTTCAAGTTTGGGGTATGACTTTTAGGGTTCCATCAAATAGAGGATATGCAACATAACTAGACACCCTAAATCTATACTTTAACTTCTCTAAGAAAATCGAGCATCAACGAGCATCCTTTTGATTTTGCCGATTTCGTCATTTTTTCGATCGCGGACGTCGTGTGCTACTTGACTTGGAACCTAAAAATATTTCTTCATGAAACCATTAGTTTCATTTTTGCTATCATCAAAATCGAGATTAAGACCTAGGTTGAAAACCTTATGCCAACAACATTTTCATTGATGTCATTGCTTTTATCAAAATGAAAATAACATTGTTCGTTAACCAAATGCGTTTTCAAAAAATAAAAAAATAGCTACTGTATTTTATTTTGTTATAAACGAAAACGATTCCAAACGTAAGAGATAAAATAATCAACTACATGACCAATTTGATTGGACTAGCACTTTTGGCCCGACCAGATCGGGCCTAGAAACGCCCACACGCGTGAACCAGACTCAAGTCAAACCAAACCCAACTTAGCTCGAGGGCTTCGCCTAACCATATAAGGTACTACTAATGAGCCCGAGATTTTCGGGATCAATCTCGATCCATTCCAAGTATATTCCCACGAGATTCAAGGAGGTTTCATCGACTCGAGACATCACTAATAATGCACTATATACAAACACGACGCACATCAGGTATATTCTCGATTTCAATTCCATACCCATCACATGAAATTCCTTCTTACTTGAGCGTTGGAGTGTCTTTGCACATCCCCCCTGCTGGAGTCGCACCGGATCAGGAGATGAGCAGGGCTGCATCACTCCGGCTTCAGACAATAATATTTGGCACCCACTGTGGGACCGAGTATTTCTTACCTGCTCCATCATGGTAGGTACTCGGAGTCAAATGAACGCTATTGCACATAGGCAGCAACCTAGCGGCAGCGTTCCCCCACTACCTGGTGACGCTAACACGGTGAGGAGTGACGCTCTTGTACCCGCCAATCCAACACTAGAAGAGCTACGCTACCTGATCGATGATCTCCAGGCATAGAACCAAAGATTAATAGCCTAGGTCAACACGTTAAAGCAGCTTATAGAGCAACAGTCGACCGAGCGCAATCATCGCCGCTTGGAACATGATGAAGACTTGCTCCACTATATCAAGCAGGGACAACACAAGTCGCTGAGGAAGTAGTTAAAAAGATTCCACGTCGTAGCAATGGAGATAACCAGCCTCGACCCACACGTCGAGTTATATTCCGTCAAGTACGGTCTGATACCCGGATAGTTTGCCGACCAAATCACTCTGGCCAAACCGAGGAGCATGGCCAAGTTTCGAGAACGAGTCGTATGCTATACAGAGATGGAAGAACTCTGAGACGCTAAGAAGGCCGACAGGCAGACGATCAAAGACAACACCAAGGATAAACGTCCAATTAAAAAGCCCAGCAAGAAGGGCGAGGATCGAGATCGCCACGAATAGTTTGACGACAGGAGGGGAAGGTCGCCCTCCCGACCTAGCCCAAGATTCGGCGAGTATACCCCACTGAATGACAAAAGGGAAACTATCATTCAGAAGATCTACAACTTGCAGCTGCTCAAGTCTCCTAGCAACGCGGGAAAGTTCAAACCCCTCCCGACCTAGCCCTAGATTTGGTGAGTACACCCCACTAAATGCCAAAAGGGAAAATATCCTTCAGGAAATCTACAATCTGCAACTGCTCAAGCCTCCCAGCAACGCGGGAAAATTTAAACCCTCGCCCAATGCTCACAAAAGCAAGAAGTGCGAGTCCCACCGCACCTATGGGCACAACACCGAAGAGTGCGTGATGCTCAAAGACAAAATGGAATGCCTAATAAGAGAAGGTCGCCTCGACCGCTACATCAACCGCAAACAAAGCCACAACCGAGACCAATAGGACTACGGCTCCCAGCGTCAAAGTTCGAGCTAGATGCCACCTCCGAGGTGTGTAAGGGATGACCAGGATGACCATCGAGCCAGTTAATCGAGCACCGACATCCGCGGGGTCATCACCACATAGTCAGAGGGTTCACCGAAGGAGGCGAGACAAGCTCAGTCAGAAAGAAGTCACCCTCGAGCCATCATGATGTGACCCCCCGCAAAGGCCTCATATTCGTACCCCGATAATATCGTTCTATGAATCTGATTTCCTAGGGATTGATAAAAAATTACATAACCCTGTCGTCATTTTTGTAATTGCTAGAAACTTCCTTGTTAAGAAAGTCCAGGTGGACCAATAAAGCTCAGACGACATCCTGTTCTACTCGACATTGAGGAAGATGCAGTTGGCCAAAGTTTCGCTCCACCCCTACCATGAGGACATTATCGATTTCTCAGGAGATCGAGTCAGCGTCCGATGCTACGTCTAGCTGATGCCGACACTCGTCACTCTACTCAGAGACAATGCTGATATATTCGCATGGACACCAGCTGACATGCTCGGAATAGACCCCAAGGTCATCTTCCATAAGCTTGCTATCGACCCTCGAGTTAAGCCTGTGGCACAAAAGAAGAGAAAGCTTCAGGTTGAGCGTTAGCAAGCATCCCTCGAAGAGACTGGAGAGTTGTTAAAAGCAAATTTCATCAGGAAATCAGATTTACCACATGGCTTGCAAACGTCGTGATGTCCAAGAAACACTTAGGGAAATGGCAGATGTGTGTTGATTTTACTAATCTAAACAAGACCTACCTGAAAGATTTCTACCCGCTCCCGAGCATAGACAGGGTTGTCGACGGCTCCTCGGGGTACCAATTCTTGAGCTACATGGATGCCTACTCAGGCTACAACCATATTTGGATGCATCGAGAAGATGAGGAGAAAACAACCTTCATTACAGAATATGACAACTTCTGCTACAAAGTAATGCCCTTCGAGTTAAAAAATGCAGGGCCACATACCAATGCCTGATGAACAAAGCCTTCTAACAACAAATCAGTCAAAACATGAAAGTGTAGGTAGACGACATGGTTGCTAAAATACCGACCACCGAAGACCATTGCAATGACCTCACTGAAATCTTCAACTAGCTACTTAGGCACTATAGCATGAGGTTAAACCCAAAGAAGTGCGCCTTCGGGGTCCACGACAATAAGTTCCTTGGGTTCATGCTCACAAATTGAGGGATCGAAGTGTTGGCCTAAGGTTTTCTATCTTGATATTAATCTCGGTTTTGATGATAACAAACATGGAACTAATATTTCATTAAGAAATATTTTCAGATTCCATATCGGTTAGCGCTCGATGTCCTCGATCGGAAACACTAGAGAAATCGGAAAATCGGAAGGACATTGATCGACGCGTTCGGGTTCGTCGTGGAAATATCTCGAAGCTCGACATGTGCACCAAAGACGTCTTGGATGAGTCTACAGAACACATGGAAAGCTCTCCAAGTTGACGCACGTTGAAGGCTGAAACCCGGAAACGAAGCGCGTAAGAAGAAGGCTGAAAAAAATCAAGTTCAGCCTAGGTTCGGTCGACTGAATGTAGTGAATAATTGGCAGTAGCCAATTTGGTTGACCAAATATGGTCAAAAATTGGCAATAGCCAATTCGATCGACTGGGCGGTCGACCGAACGAAGCATAGAATTGGCAGTAGCCAATTCGATCGACCATCCAGTCGATCGAAGTTCGCCCAGAAGCAGTAGATTACCTTCGATCGCTCGGCGGTCACTCGGTCGGTCGATCGACGATTGATCGAACAAGCGATCGACGGTATAACGGCTTGAAAAATAGCCATTTTTACCTATTTTGCCCGACCACCACTTGGTGATTTGCCTATTTAAAGGCCTTCTAAGTCTTCCTATGACCTCCTAATGCTTCATGAGACATCATTTGACACCTATAAGCTTTGGTTGAGCCATCTTTGTTGAAACCCTAGCTTTCTACCTTGTTTTTCTTGAGTTTGCCTTCAAGCTTGATTTGATTCATCATCAAGGCATCAAGAGGAGCTAGGATTCATTGTGTTGGAGCTAAGTATTTGTGTTGTTGTATTTTTGCTCCATTACTTGTATATTTTCTTGTTTATTTCATTATATTTGAGTTTGTATAAGACCTAGAGTGTGGGTCTTGAAAATTGGGTGGTAGCGTTGGTGATTGAGGTTTAAATCCACCGTAAACGTAGTTTACTAGGATTAGTTGAGTTATCTCTTAGGTTGAGGTGGGAGAGTGCTCTCGGTAGGAAGGCGGGATACTTCCGGGTGTGGAAGTGCCTTCGGTTTGAGAGCGGAGACTTTCCGGTTGTAAAGTCCTCTTTGTAAGGGAAATAATATAATCTAGTAAACTTAGTTTGGAAATCCTAAGCGGGGTGCTTAGGTAGTGGAGTAGGCATTAGGGCCGAACTACTATAAATCATTGTGTTAGCATTAATATTTTGTTTATGTTTATTGCTTCATATTTATTGCTTCCGCTTGCTATTAATATCGTGCTTAGCGTAACTAATCAAGAAATAATTAAAACCGAAACTAGGCGATAAAATTAGTTAACACACTATCCACCCCCTCTAGTATGACCATTTCACCAACAATTGGTATCAGAGTGGATCGTAGTTTGAGATTTCATCATCTCCTCTACATCGTCACTCGATTCGGAAAATGGCACTAGAGAGTTTAGCGTCTTCACCTCCTAGGTTCGATGCCTCGAACTTTAGTCTTTGGAAGTCTAGGATGTACACCTTCTTGAAGACTCAAGGTTTAGGTATTTTTAGCATGGTAAAAATTAAATATATTGAACCTAAGGAAGACATGAATGCATGGACCCAATAACAAATTGATATGTTTGAATTAAATGCTAAAGCTACAAATTGCATATTTTGTTCTTTGGAAAATAATGTCTTTGAAAAGATTATGCATTGTACTTCCGCATTCGATATTTGGATTACCTTAAACATGTTTTATAATTATGCAAAAACTGAATAGCACAATACGTTTGATGAGGTGAGTGATGACAATTGTCACCCATGCAATACTAATATGGTTTTTGAAGCCCATAGTGCCTCTAGTTATAGGAGCACTAAAAATCGGAAAAGGAATGTGATTTGTCATGTGTGCAAAGAGAAAAGGCATGTGAAGAAGAACAATGCAAAGAAGAGGTCGAATACTTCCACATCCTCATTCCACTCAAGTGAAGAATCCTCTTGCCATGACTATGAAGTCATCTCAAAAGAATGCCTCATGAATGATAACAATGAGGTACACTCCTCTCCTTCTAGTCATGTTAATAATAATGATAGTATTAACTCATATAGCTCTCATGATTTTGATGAATGAGTATAAAAACATGTATGTCTTGCTCTTGAAAAAGGATAAGAAAAATAAAAGGATTAAAAATAAGAATTCTAGATGATTCCCCAGACTTTGTTTCCTGAGCGGTTGGCTAAGTTGTTGTCCCTTTGGTTTCTATATATGATGGTTCGAAGGCGTCCGGCTTTGACATCGACGTCGGTGGTCTCAGCTCCTGCTCCGACTACATCCTCTTCCACGGTAGATGTATTGATCGACGAGCACAACACAGTCTTCTATGGTACAATAGATAGATGTAGGGAAAATAGGATATCGCACCCTTGGCATGAATTGGTGCTCATTTTTACGTAATGGATCGGAATAGACTTTGGGAGCCTCTTATTTGCTAGGGTTAAGTTGTTTATTTGAAAAAAAAAGCAATTTCCCAAAACTATAATATGAATTAGGGAAATTCTCAAATCCATAATAAAAATTTGAAAATTTCCAGATCCATAACTTTTTTTTGAAAATTCCCAAAATATTCTCAAGTTCGGTCTAGTACTTGGTTCCAAACTTTTGTAAAAGTATGAAAAATAATAGATTCTATACTTTCTCAAAAGTGTGGAACTGAAATAAGTAAGACAAATTCATTATTTTTTATAATTATAACGATGATTACGATATATATACTATTTTTAATGAGTTTATTTCGTATATTGGTGATAACATTTAGAACTTCTCGAGAATATAGTAGGTTTTAGATTTTCTTAAAAGTGTGGAATTAGTAGGTTTCAAACTTTTACAAAAGATTGAAACCGAATATCAAACCGAACTTGATGGTATTTCAGGAATTTTGAGAAAAAAAATTATGGAACAATTTTTTTTTGAATTCTTGTTATGAATCCGAAAATTTATCTGATTCATATTATGATTTAGGGTAATTTCTCTTGAAAAAATTACTTCTCGATTGTTAATGAAATATGGTATGTGTGATTTGAGAAGGGGTGCCCGGTGTTGTTCGTGACAGTATGTTTGAGAAGGGTAATGATCGATGAAGCTTAGCATCACAACAAGTGTTGTGTTTTTAGAATGAACTAATAGCTATGCTTTGCACCTCTAAGACTTTCATATTTTTTTTCCAAAATAATTAATATCTAAAATTTTAAATATCTTGATTTGACTCTAAAAATTTATTAAATATTTTTAGTTCACTTTAAACATCGTAAACGTTATGGTCGTCATCGCCAATAGGGACCATGTACTTTGCACATGCATTATTTCTTTTACCCGAAATTAAAAGGCACATTCCCATAACTGACATTTGTTGTCCGGCTTGCACACAATCTCAAGAGGATGTTTTGCACATGTTCTTTCATTGCTCTTTCGCTTGCCAAGTTCGGAATACATCTCCTTTTGTTGCTCTTATTTCTACCAGTGTTACTAATGTGCAAGAATGGTACGGTGGAAGGTTGTCATGTCTTCCAACTTAATTTCAATTTTCTACTCATATGAAACTATGCGCATGGATCTTGTTGAGCATTTGGAAGAGTCGTAATAATGACATTTTTCAATCAGCAAATTTCTCGACCATTGACACATCAGGACTGGCTCATGACATGTGGAATCATTCAAATCAAATTTAGATATGTTTTCCTTAATTTCCTTCCTCGTTTGGAAGTGAGCTTGGATGAATATCTTGTTTGTTTCTTCTCATGCAAAAACTTCAACTTATTGCAGTCTCCTTGCATGTTTTGTAATTCTCATTTTCATAATGAAATATATCTATCTATTGGGAAAAAAAAATTAAGATTTTTCTCTAAATTTTTTTTCATAATAGACTGCTTACTAGATCTAGATTATTTTCTTTAAATCTTTTAAGTAATCAGTCTTGTGTTATTTGTAATAATGAAGATGACACTCAAACTCATATGTTTTTTAATTGCATTTGCGTCAGTCAAATTTGGTTGCATCTAGAGCAATTTCTAAATGTTAGCTTGTCTAATAGAACAGATTGGTGTTCTAGTAGCTGGCTTTTAGCTCAATCATTTTCAAAGAAAGCAAAAATCATTGTTGCTAACGTCATTTGGTATATTTAGTTTATTAGGGATGTTGTATTGCATGGTGATTGAAAGTTATCAAGTACGTATTTAATTGATTAATTGCATTATTACTTTTTCAAAACAATATTTGCTGGGTCCCTAAGGTCGTATGCAAAATAATTCAATTACTTTAAAATGGTCTCCCCCCTACTGGTTGGCTGAAAATTATTTGTGATGAATCTTTCCCCCCGCTTACGGTGGTGTTGGTTTTCTAATTAGAAACCAAGTGGGATACTACAATTTTTATCAAGCTAAGTTTTTCTAAAGTGATTGTATTCTACATTGTGAATGTCAAACTATTATGAATACTACTAACTACGTCATTTCTCAAAATTTGCACCAGGTGATTGTTGAATTAGATTCTAAAATAACTATTGAAGTTATCAATCGAAACATTAATTCTCCCTAGATAGTTCTTAACATAATTTGGAATATTCAGCATCTTTCTTCAAGGACAACAAATCAAGCTGCCTATTGGGTAGCAAATCAAGCACGAATTGAGAGGGATATAGTGATTTGGTCTTCCGACCGGCCTCCTGAATTAGAAGATATTTTAACAAATGATTGTATTATTTGATTTCTGATTGTATTATTACCCGATACGGATTAATAAATAAATTTTCTTTTTCTTTTTAAAAAAATCATTTTTGTTATTAAACAATATCATTATAATCCTATTAATTAATTATAATTTTTGTCAACATCAATCTTTCCGGATGGCCTTCCTCATAGTCCGGAGAAAGTCCAGTGGAAATGTTGATGGCTGAAAGAAGATGGAGATGATGTTAGCGATATGGATTATTAAGTAAAGTAGGAGTAGGATGTGGAGCAGTTAATTAATAGAAGAAGACATTGATTTGTTTAATTAGGAAGTAGTAAACTTACAGGTGTCCATGTGAGGTCATGACAGAATGTTTAGGTGGCACAAATCCACTGCATGCACTTTCTATATTTGTATATAATATTGAATAAAAAGATATCCAAGAATTTTTTATTTGTCTGCTGTTTCTATTATTATTATTATTATTTTATGTAATGAAACTTTTATACATACTAGCTAGTAATTAATTAATGGTATTGAAGACTTTACATATCATATATATTTGAAAAGAAACATCACAAAGCATACAAACAAAATGAAACATCAATAAGAGACAAGAAAAACGACTAGTGACTAATCAAGTAGCTCGCTAGAGCAAGCCAAAACTCATGCATTTAATTAGTGCAATGCATATCTTCTCTTCCAAGCCACATAATTTTCAACGATATATATATATATATATATATATATCCACAGTCAAGGACTGATTAATAGGGGAGAAATTTAATACAACAAATTTATATTTATTATTATAATTAAAAGTTAAAATAAATAAAAATAGATAATTTCACGCTAGCTAGTGCAGTAAATATAGGGTTAATTACTAAATATATTCTAACTTTTGAGATGTTTCCCAAATCTATCCCCATTTTCAAAAAAAAATAATTCAATACACCAATTTTCGATTTGTACCAAATTTATCCCACCGTTAATGAGACGTCACAACAACTATTTGGATGCTAACGTGGATCAAGAGCCCAGTCAGCATTCAAAAATATTAATAAAATATTAAATTAAAAATACCTCATTAGCATCTCCCACTTTTTTTAAAACTAATTTTATTTGTGGGCCCCACCCAACCCAGTCAGCAAATATTAAGTTAAAATATTACAAGTGAGAGATGCTGACTGGGTTGGGTGGGGCCCACAAATAAAAATTAGTTTAAAAAAGGTTAATTACTAAATATATTCTGACTTTTGAGGTGTTTCCCTAATCTATCTTCACTTTTTAATTTTTCCAATTCAATACATCACTTTTCGATTTGTAACAAATTTATCCCATCGTTAACGGGACGTCACAGCAACCATTTGGATGCTGACGTGGGCACGCTGATGTGGATCAAGAGCCCAGTCAGCATTCAAAAATATTAGTTAAAAAATACAGGATCGTGAGGGCACCTCCGTGCTCTTCAAGGTGCTCTCTACCTTCGCCTTCCGGGACATCAGCCTCGCCAAGATCGAGAGCCGCCCGCAGGCGTCCATGGCGGAGACCCGCGCCTAGAATGCCCTTGCCGAGATCCAGGAATTCACCTCCTTCCTTTGCGTCCTCGGCAGCTACCCCATGGACACGACCCCTTGGGCATCCTGTCTCCATTGTCTTCTTGATTGGGTATTTTTTAAATTAATATTTTTGAATGCTGACCGGGCTCTTGATCCACATCAGCGTGCCCACGTCAGCATCCAAACGGTTGTTGTGACGTCCCGTTAACGGTGGGATAATTTTTTTACAAATCGTAAAGTGGTGTATTGAATTGAGAAAATTAAAAAATGAAGATAGATTAGGAGAAATACCTCAAAAGTCGGGATATATTTAGTAATTAACTTTTTTAAAAAACTAATTTATTTGTGAGCCTCACCCAACCCAGTCAACATCTTCCACTTGTAATATTTTAATTTAATATTTGTTGATCGGGTTGGGTGGGGTCCACAAAAAAATTAGTCAAAAAAAGAGAGATGTTGACAAGGAATTTTTTTAATTTAATACTTTTTAAATATTTTTGGATATTGATTGGGCTCTTGATCCACGTCAGCGTGCCCACGTGAGCATTCAAACGACTATTGTGACGTCCCATTAACAGTGCGATAGATTTGTTACAAATCGAAAATTGATGTATTAAATTGAAAAAATTTAAAAATATGAATAGATTTAAAAAACACCTAAAATATTAGAATATATTTAGTAATTAATCCGTAGATATATACAACACATTGCTTGACCACGATGATTAGTATTCTCACGCATTGAATTGTTACATTAGGTGGTCATGCGATGCCAATTAAGCAGCAATGAAGCAAAGTGGACGGACTACTACAACTCACGTTGGGTTGCCATAATTAATTAAGTATATACTTGTAATTTGCATTAACATTTGGTTGATCACAAATAAAAGAATATAAAATTTAGATAAAAATATTTATAAATAATTACTTTTATTAAATTTTTTTTATTATAATAAATAATTGTTCTTAATAATAAAAAGATAGAGCACCACTTTATTAACTTAATCACAAAGAAAATACAAACTAACGACAATCATTTGTATCCAAATAAATACAATAGTACAAATATAACAAGCTCACATCATTAATTATTTTTCGAAGATGATAAGTTTGTACCAAAATCTTTAACAACATAATTTTCATGAATAAAAAATATAAATATCAATATGCAAATTACAAAAGATAATCTAACAAAAAAGTCACATAAGTATATCATGAATCCCATACGAGATAAGCAGAGACAATTGTAAAATTAACCTTTGTCACTCTACCCTAGAGTATACAATATGTATGCAAAAAAATAACTCTCATCAAATCTAGATACTAATATAACTGCGCTCATCATAAAATTCATCTATATATAAGAACCTTTGCCTTCTTGTATTCTTTAATTGCCACAATTCTTTAATGTTATTTGCCACCATTAACATTGATATCATCATGTTCATTTTCCCTACGTCGTTTTGATTATTTGTTGGGTTTATTATTTTTTTACTTGAAGAAGCTCATTGAGTAGAATGCGCTTTGCATGAAATGCATCCACAGAATCATTATTAGCATCGACATTAATTTTAGAATTTAGAATTTCAACATAATCTTTGGATTGTGGTATTCTCAAACTAATATAATCATCTTTGTTCCATCTTCGTGTTTCTTGAGATCCTCCAAAGATGATGGATATTTCATCGTAGAACTCAATGGGCTTGTTAATAAATAACTTTTAGCATGATACTCTACTTTAACCAAATTATGCATAAATTTTAATAGCAAATAATTAAATAAATATGTTATTTCATAAATAATTTTCATATTGCATTTATATCGTCGAGATACTCATCTCTACCCACTATTATTTTCTTTATGTTATTGTCCTATTTAATTTCATTCTTCTCTTTCAACTTGTAATATTCTAAATATTTAAATTTATTATTTTTCCTTTTATGTATATTTGTCAGCCTAGCGGACTAGTTCGTGGTCGAGTCGAGTCGACTCATGGTACGGAGCGAGCTTGCGAGCTCGGATAAGTAGAATATAAATTTATAAATTTTAAGGCTTGGATAGTTGAGAGTATTTAATTTAGTGTTGTGTGCGCATAATTGCTAATTATGTTCATATGAGTATTTAATTAATTATTCATGATTTATTAGAATGAGATTAATTAAATTATTTAAGTCTATCGGGTTAGCGGATTTTGATTTTGACTTAAGATGGATGTAGGTTGTGAATTAAGGGTTTAAGAGATTAGGGTTGAGGAGGGTGTACAAAAACTCTCTCTCATGGCTTGTGGCTCCTATTTTGGAGCCACTTAAAAAGTTGAGAAAGGGAGCTAGCCGTCACGTCGCCAGCCTTCTTTCCCTTTTCTCCTTGGAGCCGCAGCCATCCAGAGCCGAGCCGAGCCGCCGGATTCTTCTTCCTCTTCCTCTCTTCCTTCTTTCTCTATGGAGCCGAGCCGAGAGGAGCCAAGCCGAGCCGCTTGCTTCCTCTCCCGCTCTTCTTTCCCCTTGGAGCTATTTTTTGGATTGAGTCAATTGGCCTTTTGAAGCCGGATTCGAGGCCGTCGTCCGGGATTTCTTTTCTAATATTTTTTCAAATTAAGGTGAGTGGTTTACCCTCTCTCTTCGAGATTTTAATCGAATTGTTTGAAGCCGTTCGTGACAGCTCGGTATTTATGCCTTGTTCTTGGATTTTCTTCGAGTTCTTGCCATGTTTTCTTGATGTGCAAATCATGATTTATTCTCCCAATTTGATTTCTTGATTTGTGGATTCCATGCTTAGGATTAAATCTGTGATTTTGCTAAAAATCATGTGGTAGAATTAAAATCTTGATAATGACTAATTAAGGGTTCTTGAGAATGAGTTCTTGATCTTAATGCTTGATTCTTGATTAAGGAATTATTGTTATATGTGCTAGTTTTTATGTAGTAAAAATTATGAGATTGTATGCATGATTGGCATGATGACTTGAATATGTGATGTTAGAAATTTAGGAATTTAATTCTGCAAAATTAGGATTTTATTTCATGTTGTGCTGGAAATTTCAGCTTTTTGAAATTTATGTGTTGTTTATTGAATCTGAGTTGATTTTCGATTTCTCTGTTATTATGTGATTTGATCTATGATCATAGTCGTGTAACCTATCCTTTCGACCAGAAAATATAGTTTGAAAACATAGAACATACTTTGAAGAGTAGATTCGAGATATACACAGCACTTCTGGGCATAACAAAACCCTAAAACAAAACCCTAATTGAGTTGATCTAGATTTTAATTCCATAATTAAAATTGGGTCTAAGGATAAGCATAATCTGTTATGAACCAATTTACAAGGTATTCATGAAATAAAACCACATGAGTTCATGACGTTGCGGGTCTAAGGGGTAAGGGTCAGATTTGAAGTATTGAGATGCTCATAGTGAGGACACCCTTAGGACACCGTAGGAGAATCTTGACTTAGGTCTTGATGCGTCATATCCTTGAGAATGGCGGAGCGGCTCATTTAGGAGCCGAGTTACGGGCTACGCCCGTGTGGTTAGATGTAAATTCCCAACCTGCAGGATAAGTTCGGAGGGCCCCCGATTACCATGATATGTGCGCGATCACCTTTAGGCATGGTAGGGATTTGATCCGATGCACCTTTTGATGGTGATGTTGCCTTTGGGCTTTGTAGTGATTCGACCCGATGCACCTCTTGACGGTGATGTTGCCTCTAGGTATGGTAGGGATTCGACTCGATGCACCTCATTGATGGTGATGTTGCCTTTGGGCATGGTAGGGCTTTGACCCGATGCACCTCTGTGATGGTGATGTTGCCTTTGGACATGGTAGGGCTCGACCTGATGCACATTTTTAGATGACGTTGCCTTCGGGCATGGTAGGGCTTCGGCCTGATGCACCTCTTTGAAGAACTAGATGTCGTGGGCATGGGTGGCCTGGTAGCTAGTCACACCTTTGTGACATTGCATCTGTAGAGATAGACATATTCTTGTTATATATGAGATGTTGATTTGTGAGGGTTGGTAAAATTGCTCACTGAGTTCTTTGAACTCACTCGTTGTCGTTGTTTTGTTTTGTTTTGTTTTGCAGAGCCTGACCGGTGAGGTGGACTGGAGCACTTGGCGTAGCTGGAGGGCAGAGGAGCCATATGATCTCATAGCAGTCCTAGTTAGCGGTCGTAGTCGAGTTTGTAGTAGGTTGTCATGTACTTTTATTTTGGTATTTGGAGTTGTAGTCCCGTGGGGATATTCACGTTTTATTTATTAAAAGAACTGTTGCTCTTCGATTATTTCCGCACTTGAGATATGTATTTAAAACCTTGTTGTTTTGAAATGAAAATCTATTTTAATTCTTTTATTATTAAAAGCTGTTATTTACTTGTTGTTTATGATGTTTGGCATGTGCATGGATTAGGCTTCGAGGTATAGGCACGTATACCTTGGCCCATCACGTGATCCTGAGTTTGGGCGTGACAAAGTTGGTATCAGAGCATGTGGTTTGGTCCGACTACGACCTAGAGTTGTCACCGTATAGGGCATTGCTAGTGTGTTAGTATACGGTAGGGATATGCTATGAGATCAATGGGCCATGTCTGCACCTCAGCGCGACCTGTGGTTTAGTTTGCAAAATAGTGGGTGAATTCAATTGCTTAATCTTGAATTATTTCTTTTATGGTGTTTCCATATCGATGGAGGCCTTTAATACCGCAAGGAGCGGTTGTGATAGCAACTCCACTGAGTGCCGAGGCCGGGGCCAAGGTCGAGGGAGGCCATCGCAGGCCCGGGAGGAGGTGGGACAGGATCCCATGGTTGTGAAGCTGCAGGCCCAAGTGGCTGAGCTGACTGAGGCACTCCGCAGGGAGGAGGAACTGGGACAGTCCCAGGGTAGCACAGCTTGAGGCTGTGAATGGTCGTGTGCTAGAGAGTGCACCATTTTTTTTTGGGGGGGGGCTACCTTTGTATCTTGATTGCAATGATTGTTTAGTATCTTGAATGATTCATTGGGTCTCGTCATAGAGTTAAATATTTATGGTGTAGTATGGTTAGGGTGGCCCTAGGGATCTTAGGGGGGCAGTTGATAGAGTTCCGTAGAAGGGATCTACAGGGGTTGGCTGAGAATAAATTTCTCCTATAGATAAAATTTTGGATTGATTGGAGGATCTTTCTCTTAGATTTCAGGAAATATAAATTATGGGTGTAGAGCGACCTTATGCTTAAGGGCCATGGTTATGTGCGACCAAAGAGCGGTTTCGTTCTGAGGCATATTTTGAGTGCGGATAGGTTGGGCACTTCAGGAGGGATTGTCTTGGAAGAGGTAGCCAGTAGCCTGATTAGACCAGAGGAAAGACACCGATGTCAGTGGGTTTCGTAGCTCAGAGGGGTCAGACTCAGGGAGGAGGCCAGTGGGTTGGTGGTTCAGAGAGGCCCGTTGCGCGGGTGTTCGCTATGAACCGAGAGGGCGCTGAGGCGTCCAGGGTAGTAGTATTAGGTAACCTTGTTGTAGGTTCAGCTAATGCATATGTCTTGTTCGGTCCAAGTGCTATGCACTCTTTTGTGTCTGCCTTGGTTGCTGCTAAGTTGTCAAGGATATCTTCTGTGCTTGATTTGCCCTTTGTGGTATCTACACCTACGAGCGTTTCTGTGATGGCAGAGACAGTCTTTCGAGGCTGCAAGATTGTCATTTGTGGGCATGTGCTGATGGTCGATTTGACACTCCTGCCGATGTTGGAGCTTAATGTGATTGGGCATGGACTGGTTGGCGGACCATTTCGCCTTAGTTGATTGCAGGGCTAAGACTGTGACCTTCAGTAAGCCCGGGATGCCCTAGTTTACCTTCTAGGGTGAGGGAAGGGGTGAGTCGTTGATGCCAATGTCATCTCTTAAGGCCCGGAAGTTATTGTTCGGCGGGTGTCAGTTATTTTTTTGGCCTTTGTGTCGGTGGCAGAGGAAGGTGGAGATGCTGCCAGAGACATCGGGAGGATGCCTGTAGTATACTGGTTCTCTGATGTATTTTCGAAGGAGTTGCCAGAGTTACCTCCAGAGAGAGAGAGAGATCGATTTTGTATCAATTTACAGCCGGGGGTGAAGCCGAACTCCATTCCTCCGTATCGGATGGCACCAGTTGAGTTGAGGGAGTTGAAGTCCCAGTTGCAGGAGCTGCTTGATCTGGGTTTCATTCGCCCCAGTGTTTCGTCTTGTGGTGCTCCAGTGCTCTTTGTAAAGAAGTAGGATGGGTCCATACGAATATGCATTGATTACCGATAGTTTAACAAGGTAACAGTGAAGAATTGATACTCGGTGTCCAGGATTGATGATTTGTTTGATCAGCTTCAGGGAGTGTAGTGGTTTTCTAAGATTAACCTGTGATCAGGGTATCATCAGTTGAGGATTCGGGATAGTGACGTCCCTAATACTACTTTCAGGTCATGGTATGGGCATTTTGAGTTTCTGGTGATGTCATTTGGGCTGACTAATGCACTGCAGTATTTATGGACCTGATGAACCGAGTGTTCAAGGAATACCTGGATAAGTTTGTAATTGTGTTCATTGATGATATTTTGATTTATTCCAGGAGCAGGGAGGAGCATGCTGAGCACTTGAGGGTAGTTCTGGAAACTCTCATGGAGCACAGGTTGTATGCCAAATTCTCAAAGTGCGAGTTCTGGTTGGAGAGCGTAAGGTTTCTTGGTCATATGGTGTCCAAAGAAGGAATAAAGGTGGACCCTGCAAAGATAGAGACAGTTCATAACTGGAAGAGGCCGACCAATGTCTCGGAGATTCATAGTTTTTTGGGGTTGGCAGGTTACTATAAAAAGTTTGTGGAGAATTTCTCCAGGATTGCAGTGCCATTGACCCGCTTGATCCAGAAGATGGTCAAGTTTGAAGGTGATAGTAGGTGCGAGGAGAGCTTTCTAAAGCTTAAAGATCGCTTGACGTCGATGCCAGTTCTAGCAGTACCCTCAGGTTTTGAAGGTTTTATTTGTTTATTGTGATGCCTCTCGAGTCGGCTTGGGTTGTGTGCTGATGCAGAATGGCAGAGAAGATGGCTTGAGCTATTGAAGGACTATGACTTCATGATCATGTACCATCCAGGGAAGGCTAACGTGGTGGCAGATGCGTTGAGTAGGAAATCTATGGGCAGCTTAGCACATTTGGCGGTCAGGAGGAGGCCGTTGGCTCAGGAGTTGGCCTTATGCTTGGAGGGAGGAGCAGTCTTGGCAGTGTCAGAATCAGGTGTGCTAGTGGCCCACTTGATAGTGCAGTCAGCGTTGGTTGACATATTGCGAGCAGCGGAGGAGGAGGATGTCTTTTGTACACTCACTAAGGATCTGGCCAGAAGAGGAGATGTAGATAATGGGTTCAATGTGGACTCGGAGGGCGTCCTGAGGTTTGATAACCGGATTATGGTACCAGATATGGCCGAGGTTCGTAGGCAGGTGCTGGAGATGGCTCATCGATCCACCTACATTATGCATCCGGGAGCCACAAAGATGCACCGAGATCTTAGGCAGAACTATTGGAGGAAAGGCATGCAAAGAGAAGTAGCCAAGTTTGTGTCTAAGTGCTTAGTGTGTCAGCAGGTGAAGGCTGAGCATTTAAAGCCGACAGGATTGCTTCAGAACTTAGGGGTACCGGAGTGGAAATGGAAGAAGATAACCATGGATTTTATGACTGGGTTGCCAAAGTCCAAAAAAAAGCAATGACTCTATCTGGGTAGTGGTGGATCGCCTAACCAAGTCATCGTACTTCATACTAGTCAGGACGACCTTTTCAGCCGAGCAGTATGCGAGGTTGTTTTTGGATCGGATCGTTGCTTATCATGGAGTTCCAGTTATGATTATCTTAGACCGGGGCACTCAGTTCACGGCTCGATTTTGGCAGTCCTTCCAGGAGGCGTTGGACACTCAGGTTCGGTTCAGTACCGTATTTCACCCTCAGACAGATGGTAAGTCAGAGCGGACTATTCAAACACTGGAGGATATGTTGAGGGTATGTGTCTTAGACCTGGAGGGGAGTTGGGAGAGATACCTACATTTGATTGAGTTTGCTTATAATAACATCTACCACACTAGCATTGGGATGGCCCCCTTTGAGGCGTTGTACAAACGGAGGTGCAGGTCGCCTGTAGGATGGTTTGAGGCAAGAGATTTCCTTATGATGAGACCTGATTTGGTGAAGGAGGCTATGGAAAAAGTGAAGCAAATCAGAGAGAGACTATTGGCAGCTCAGAGTCGCCAAAAGATATATGCAGATGGAAAGGCCAGGGAGGTAGAGTTTGCTGAGGGGGACATGGTGTTCTTCAAGGTGTCCCCTATGAAAGGGGTAATGAGGTTTGATAAGAAAGGAAAACTAAGCCCTAGGTTTATTGGGTTGTTTCCTATTCTCAGGCACAAGGGAGCCGTGGCCTATGAGTTGGCCCTACCTCCTACTATGGACCGAGTACATCCAGTATTCAATGTGTCTATGCTGAAGAGGTATATTCGAGATGAGTCCCATGTGATCGAGCCTACGACAGTAGAGGTGGATTCAGCAGTCTCATATGACGGAGCGTTATCCTTCATTGTTTGATGTTGTGGTGAGTCCTTATTTTCTTTTCTGAAATTCGAGGATGAATTTTCTTTAAGGAGGGAGGATTGTAATATCCCAGATATTTAAATTTATTATTTATTATTTTATGTATTTTTGCCTGCCTAGCGGACTAGTTCGTGGTCGAGCCAAGTCGACTCATGGTTCGGAGCGAGCTTGCGAGCTCGGGTAAGTAGAATATAAATTTATAAATTTATAAATTTTTAGGCTTGGGTAGTTGAGAGTATTTAATTTAGTGTTGTGTGCGCATAATTGCTAATTATGTTCATATGAGTATTTAATTAATTATTTGTGATTTATTAGAATGAGATTAATTAAATTATTTAAGTCTATCGGGTTAGCGGATTTTGATTTTGGCTTAAGGTAGATGTAGGTTATAAATTAAGGGTTTAAGGGGTTAGGGTTGAGGAGGGTGTATAAACCCCCCCCCCCCTAATGGCTTGTGGCTCTTATTTTGGAGCCACCTAAAAAGTTGAGAAAGAGAGCTAGCTGCCAAGCCAAGCCAAGCCGCCAGCCCCGTTTCCCTTTTCTCCTTGGAGCCGCAGCCACCCAAAGCCGAGCCGAGCCGCCAGATTCTTCTTCCTCTTCCTCTCTTCCTTCTTTCTCTTTGGAGCCGAGCCGAGAGGAGCCAAGCCGAGCCGCCTGCTTCCTCTCCCTCTTTTCTTTCCCCTTGGAGCTATTTTTTTTGGGTTGAGTCGTCGGCCTTTTGAAGCCGGATTCGAGGCCGTCGTCCGGGATTTATTTCCTAATATTTTTCCAAATTAAGGTGAGTGGTTTACCCACTCTCTTCGGGATTTTAATCGATTTTTTTGAAGCCGTTCGTGACGGCTCGGTATATATACATTTTTCTTGGATTTTCTTCGAGTTCTTGCCATGTTTTCTTGTTGTGCAAATCATGATTTATTCTCCCAATTTGATTTCTTGATTTGTGGATTCCATGCTTAGGATTAAATATGTGATTTTGCTAGAAATCATGTGGTAGGATTAAGATCTTGATAATGACTAATTAAGGGTTCTTGATCGTAATGCTTGATTCTTGATTAAGGAATTATTGTTATATGTGCTAGTTTTTATTTAGTAAAAATTATGAGATTGTATGCATGATTGGCATGATGACTTGAATCTGTAATGTTAGAAATTTAGGAATTTAATTATGCAAAATTCGGATTTTATTTCATGTTGTGCTGAAAATTTCAGCTTTCTGAAATTTATGTATTGTTTATTGAATTTGGGCTAATTTTTTATTTCTCTGTTATTACGTGATTTGATCTCTGATCATAGTCGTGTAACCTATCGTTTCGACCAAAAAATATAGTTTGAAAACATAGGACACACTTTGAAGAGTAGATTCGGGGTATACACAGAACTTCTGGGCAGAACAAAACCCTAAAACAAAACTCTAAAGCAAAACCCTAATTGAGATGATCTAGATTGTAATTCTATAATTAAAATTGGGTCTAAGGGTGAGCATAATATGTTATGAACCAACTTACAAGGAATTCATAAAATAAAACCACACGGGTTCACGATGTTTCTGGTCTAAGGGGTAAGGGTCGGGTTTGAAGTGTTGAGACACTTCATAGTGAGGACACCCTCAGGACACCGTAGGAGAATCTTGACTTAAGTCTTGATGCGATGTATCCTTGGGAATGGCGGAGCGGCTCATTTATGAGCCGAGTTACGGGCTACGCTCGTGTGGTTGGATGTAAATTCCCAACCTGCAGGATAAGTTCGGAGGGCCCCCGATTATCTTGATATGTGCGCGATTACCTTTAGGCATGGTAGGGATTCGACCCGATACACCTCTTGATGGTGATGTTGCCTTTCGCATTGTAGGGATTCGATCCGATGCACCTCTTGATGGTGATGTTGACTTTGGGCATGGTAGGGATTCGACCCGATGCACCTCTTGACAGTGATGTTGCATTTGGGCATGGTAGGGATTCGACTCGATGCACCTCTTAATGATGATGTTGCCTCTAGGTATGGTAGGGATTCGACCTGATGCACCTCATTGATGGTGATGTTGCCTTTGGGCATAGTAGGGCTTTGACTCGATGCACCTCTGTGATGGTGATGTTACATTTGGGCATGGTAGGGCTTGACCTGATGCACATTTTTAGGTGACGTTGCCTTCGGGCATGGTAGGGCTTCGGCCTGATGCACCTCTTTGAAGAACTAGATGCCGTGGGCTTGGGTTGCCTGTTAGCCTGGTAGCTAGTCACACCTTTGTGACATTGCTTCTGTAGAGATAGACATATTCTTGTTATCTCTGAGATGTTGATTTGTGAGGGTTGGTAAAACTGCAAACTGAGTTCTTTGAACTTACCGTTGTCGTTATTTTATTTTGTTTTGCAGAGCCCGACCGGTGAGATGGGCTAGAGCACTTGGCGTAGCTAGAGGGCAGAAGAGCCACATGATCTAATATCTGTCCTAGTAGGGGTCGTATTTGAGTCTGTAGTAGGTTGTCATGCTCTTTTATTTTGGTATTTGGAGTTGTAGTCCCATGGGGACATTCACGTTTTATTCAGTTTTATTTATTAAAAGAACTGTTGCTCTTCGATTTATTTCTGCACTTGAGATATGTATTTAAAACATTGTTATTTTGAAATGAAAATCTGTTTTGATTCTTTTATTATTAAAAGCTATTATTTACTTGTTGTTTATGTTGTTTGGCATGTGCATGGGTTAGACTTCGGGGTATAGGCACGTATACCCTGGCCGGTCACGTGATCCTGAGTTGGAGCGTGACACAACTTAACAGTTTGAAACCATTTATTCGTCCATCCATTTAAATGATTATAAACATTGTTGTTTGACACTTGAATGCATATCTCGTTGAGGATCTTGATAACTTCATATATCTGGGAGTCTTTGAAGCATTTTTCAAATTACTTGTCTTCTTGAAGGCCAAGCCCAATACAATTGTTTCATCTGAATCAAGAAAAGGGCCGAACCGCATTACATACTAGCAGAGGTTCAATAGATTCGAGTCAGAAAGCCTGAGTCCATTAGCCACGTCAGAAGAAGTATGTGCGGTGGAGCCCGGAAAGAATCCAAAAGAAACCGAAGGCAAAGCGCGCAGCAGGCGAAATCACCAAGGATCCGCATCCGCTTGGAAGTGGGACAGATGTTGAGACTTGAGAGCAGCAGCGTGAGACTAATGCACGTAGAGGGACATGAGCAAGGCTGAAATTGAAACACGACCAGCTGATTTCTGGATGCATTGCGTAGATTCCGAAACTCCAATGGGCCGGATTTGCGCAATGAGCCCGAAATCCTCAAGACATGTAAATGGAACAGACCAAGGCTCGGGGTCAGCAGGCAACACCAAGGCTGGGCCAATGGCTCAACCTTTCGGCAAGGCAGGCGGATTAGGGTAAGTGCTCCCACTCCGCTGATCCGATCTGGCAGAAACATTCTGAATATAATGCTCAAGCAAATCAATGATGATACTATTCACCACCGATTGAGTGTAAATTTTTTGAAAACGGAAAGGAAACCTGCATTAATTCCATTAATTATTGGATTGTATATGTGTAGTGATACCACCAATAAGCTACTTGAAAAACGAAACTCTATCAATTTAATTAGTTGGATCCAAATTAATTAATCTCCGGATATTGGGCATCCACCACTTACAAGGTATTTGATTAGTAGTTATATACTCTCAATGGAATAGTATTCTTGATGACCCACTCATTTTCTTACTTATTTAGAAACTATTTTATAAGTAATAATATGTTTGAGGTCGGTGGTTTGAATTATCGGTTTCATCTATTTGATCTGGTTATTGCGGCAGTGACACGCTGCTGGAATTCGTGGTGGTTGTTTCAACTTGAATGAAAGTTAGAAATGGTGATATATATATATATATCAGTATTTTATAATAAATACAAATTAACCCATCAAGGTGATATTTAATTTTGAGCAAAATCATTTATCTTATAAAATTAGAATTGTATTCATCCAATAAAGAACTATACAATTATTTAAACCACTTAAAGCTACATGTTAACAAAAAAATAACATGTATTATTTTCTTTAAAATAATTTAATGATTTATACATAAAAGATTAAATTTCATCAATTTTAAAATAAATACAAAATAAAAATTAATAACAAAAATTAAAGTATAAAATTAAACGTTTGTTAGCATCAAAATAAAGATCAAGGCCTCGAGAGAACCCTTCACTACAAAAAAAAAAATAGAATTAGTAACAAGTTATTTTTACCACAATAGTGATTTACAATGGTAAAATGATGATTCAGTGGCAAAAAAGTGCTCGTCAGCCGTTTGTCACGTTAGGTCCGTCGCTAAAAGTCATTTTTTGCTTTCGTGGCGAGATTTAGCGGATTACAACAAATTACAATTTTCTTTAGTGACAAATAAAAAAGTCAAACTACTTCCACCATATTGTGGCAAACATGGCTTGTTGACGTCGTATATCTTTTATGGTAAATTTTTTTGCCACTTATTAATAAATATTTGTTATTATTCTACCATTTTGGAATCTTTTTTTTGGCAAAAATATATAAAATTTGCCGCTAATATCATGTTACATTTTGCCATTATATATCAAATTTGCTATAAATTTTTTTGTCACTACATATTTGATCCTTTGTCATTAAACATCATTTCAAATTTGAATTATTGCCACAATATCAAAGATGATTTTGCCACCATATATGATGATTTTACCACAACTTTGATAATCACTCGTGAATAAATTTGCTACAAACACACAAAATTTAACAATTAACCATTCATTAATATAATAATCCACCTGCTAATTACAAAACCCTTATAACTTAGCTGGTATACAACCAGCCACCTACGTAATAGTCCAAGGTATCTAATATCCATTAAAAAGAAGTTACATTAGGTAAACAAAAAAAAAGAGACAACACTGCCCCAATAAAAAGATGTTACAATAGGTCTGTTAGGTCCGTCTCATTTCTTCTTTTTCTCCCGCAAAAGAAGAAAAGTAAGAACACCAATCAAAACCATTACATCAAAGAATCAAACGGTGCAGTTCAAATGAATATAATTCATAAATAAATCCATCCTCGGTAGCTGAATATAATGAATACTGATATGAACAAGTAATTAATAGTAGCTGAATATAATGAATATGAACAAGTAATTGACAACTCATTGCAGTTAGGTATATATATCGGCTATATCATCCTATATATATATATAAAAGCTATAACAAACTAAGTTAATTAGAATTACTCATTAGTTTAATCATCAATAATCAACCTATAAGAAGAGAAAAAAGTTAGAACACTGGACAAAAACATCATAGCCATTCTATCTTAAATTTTACTTAATAATTTTCATTTTATCTTTATAGTAACCTTGCATGCATACTAATTCACCTAGTTCAGGATTTATAATAATCAATTAACCATAGTTCAGTGAATTACAATAGTCAATTAACCATAGCACATTAATAAGAATCATCAAAAAAGCATCCAAATTACTAAAAGCTAATAATAGTTAACTCTCCCTGTTAAAGCATAATAATATTTCTCATTGTCTAACATTCCAAAGAAAAAGTAATGCAACTAGCACATAATCATAAGAAAGTATCATAACGCAATGCTTCATTAATCGAAACTGAACAAGTTGGAGAGTAGAATATGTTTTGGAATGTTGAGATGTGACCCGACAATGAATCCCCACCAGCAACTAAGTATCTCAATTGTACACTGTCAAATGTTAGATAATATTCGCTAAGTATATTAGTCAATAAAGAATAGTTCAAAACTTGGAATATGATATTAACACTTGGAAATTAATAATATGTTAAGGCCAAACCCTAGTAAACCAAAGTTGAACCAAACTAAGAGGTATAAAGTTTAATATGTCAAAAAAGTAGCCCATGAGGTGAAAAAAAGACGATATCTTTTTCATTATCTTTAAGTACTATTTATTTGGAGAAGCAAAGGAACACTTCATCTATATATCTCAGTTGTGCATCAGTATAATTTTTTGAAAAATTACAGCAAGAAGCCAGAATAACCCTTTTTTTATGAGCTTAGGTTGTTTGTCTCTCGCTTAAAGTTTTTGGTATGGTCCTTATCTTCACTACTAGCAGCATCCAAGGTTTCTTGAGCACAAATTTGGGCTTCAACAGTAGCTGTATCTCGTTAAAAAAATGGAGAAGGGAAAATCAATGCATAAATTAGTCAATATGCTATGTATTGTAAATTTGGTTGAAATCAAATTTCATATAGCCTTCAACATCAATAAAATACTAATTACCAGCAGTAGGACTTGCCACCTTTAATTTTGCTGAAGCATTGTTCCACAAGCTAGCAAGTGAACCATTCGGCCCTGATGTAGACTTGTCATTGTGACCTTTATTTTTGCTAGCATTACCAAGGTTGTCAAAAGCGTTAAGCGCACTCAAGGCGCAAAGGGTCCATATCGCCCGAGGCGCAAAGCGCAAAAAAAGCGCGCGCCTGACTAAAATAAGGCGCGCCTTACTAAATTCAAATAAAATATAGAAATTAAGCATAAGTCATAACTCATAAGCAATATAACATACACCAAACAATGATAGCAAATCAAACAATATGAATCCAACATGTACCAAGCAATATAACATACACCAAAGTGACCAAACTACATGAATCCAACATATACCAAGCAATAATAGCAAATCAAACCACAGTTACTACTTACTACATGAATCCAATTATCTAAATTAAAGAGACACAATCACACAAGTACACAACACATCAAATAAAAATTAACTTGAGTCTCAAATCAAAATGCAAGAATTCTAAAGACTTTAATTTAGTGATTCCTCTAATCTCTAAAGCTCAAGCCTCATCCTTGGAGTCCTCATCAGTCATCACTAAAGTTGTCGTCCGTATCACCACCATCCGACTTATTTGCTTCAACATCTTCTTCGGTTTCATATGAATTCGCCTCGCTTTCACCAAGATCAAATCGAGTTGAGCCTTGTGAACTTTCTGGATGAGCGCTACTCTTTCCATGAGATGACTTAGTATGTTTCCTAGACACTCTAGTGGGTTCCCCAACTCCCGATGCTCTAGCTACAAGACCCCACGTCAAGCCTCCTCCACCTTCATCATCACTAAGAAAAACCCCTTCATTTTCAGCAACTTCATCATTCCCTTCACCCATTGTTCCTAACAACCACTCATTGCTATCATCAATGTCCTCCAAAGCAATCAGATCCATGGTATCCTTGCAATCATAGCGAGCCTTAAGCGCTTGATTGTACTTCACAAATACTAGATCATTAAGCTTCTGCGCCTCAAGCTTATTTCTCCTCTTGGTGTGAATCTATATAATCAAAAGAAAATATTACAATTGATAAGAATGATTGTAAGCATAAACATGTTGAAAACTTGAAATGTTAACTTATAAGTTCAAATTAATCACCTGCTCAAATACACTCCAATTTCTTTCACACCCAGATGCACTACATGTGAGGCTAAGAATCTTGATGGCTAGTTTTTGCAAATTGGAAGCGGTGCTCCCGTACAAACTCCACCATTCAGCTGCCATGGAAATAATTCAAAAATTAACAATCAACTTGAGCAAAGCAAAGTAAATTAAGAATGAGGTGATAAATTTTACCCGGTGCCTTCATCTTTCTAGTTTTGATCGCCAAGGGAAACCCGAAAAGACCTTCGGCCTTCTTATATAACGACAACTCATCCATTATCTTCACTTGCACATTTTGATCCGAAACCAACTTTTCTATACAAGCATAAAGGCCACTTGTGATTTCGGAATCAAATTCTATATTTGGATCATCATAGAAGAACTCGGGATTCAAAAAATGACCCGCCGCATGCAATGGATGATGGAGTTGGCATTCCCATCTGTCATCGATGATCGTGAATATGTCTTTGTATTTCTCCTCTCTTCCATTGAAAGCACTCGTGATTGCTTCCTTTGCTCTATCCATGGCTTCATATAAATAGCCCATTGCCGGTTTCCTTTCATTGTCGACTAGACGAAGGACTCGAACAAGAGGTCCCATTGCCTTAAGGATGTATACAGTATTGTCCCAAAAGGAAGGCATTAACACCGTTTCAGCTGAACGCTTCCCCTTTGCCTCCTTTGCCCACTTGCTAGAAACCCATTCTTCCGAGATGAACATTGCCCTTAATGAGTTCTTGTGCTTGTGGATGCTTTTGAGTGTGAGATAGCATGTGGCAAATCTTGTTTTTCCAGCTCTAACAAGATTAGCTTGCTTTGTGAACTTTCTCATCATATTCAAGACAAACACATGGTTATATATATAACCTGTCAAAGCTACGGCCCTTGTCAAAGTTCTTGAAACTAATGGAATTTTCCCAATATCTTCTAACATGAGATCAATGCAATGTGCAGCGCATGGAGTCCAATATAAGTGCGGCCTTTTAGCTTGAAGAAACTTGCCCGCCAACTTAAAATTAGAGCCATTATCGCTAATGACTTGCACAACATTAGCTTCTCCCACATACTCCACAAACTCATCTAGCAACTCAAATGTCTTCTCACCGGTCTTCGAATAGGAAGATGCATCAATGGATTTGACAAACATGCTCCCTGCAGGACAATTCACCAAGAAATTAATGATGCTCTTGCCGGTTCTACTAGTCCAACCATCGGCCATGATTGAACACCCATACTTCACCCACATATCCTTGTGACTTTTCAACAGTTCATTTGTATACTCAACTTCTTTCTTCAAGCAAGTGACTCTCACTTCGTGGTAGCTTGGGGGCTTCAAATTTGGACCATATTGTCCAATAGCTTCAATCATACATTTAAATGAATCCAACCGAGTAACATTGAATGGAATTCCGGCTTGGTACAAGAACCTAGAAATGTATTGAATGGTCACAGCTCTTCTCTCTTTATCTAACTTCTCATCCACATTTGTTTGCCTCAACCTTCCTTGCTTGCGAAGCTCAACAACTGTTTTCGGCTTCTTGTAGGCAAAAGAATCCATGGGACCTTTCAGCTTGCCTTTTTTTGGGTTTGGCACCAAGATCGCTTTACTCTTGTCTCTATCAATCTGATTTTCTGTCCTCTTTCCATATGCATTTAACTGAACATCATCTTCAACTTCTTGCATATCATCCACATCATCAAAGTCGGGCAACTTATCATAATTAATCTTGTCTTGCTTTTTCTTGTTCATATACTCCATCAACTCCAATCTAACATGCTCGGGGCACTTCAAGCACTTCTTAGCATTCCGGTTACCGCCGACTTGATGCAATTTTGCTCTGTAGATGCCTCCATTTGTAATTTTTCCACAAAACACACATTGAACAGAATTTGCATCTTTAGGATTTTGTATAACATTGTACTTCCATGCCGGGTCTTTCTTGTTTGTCGATTCAGATGAAGCACTACCACTAGCTACTGGTGCACTGCCAATTCCACTTCCACCCTCCATATTAATCCACTGCTCACTCAATACACAACTATCACTGTGTCACTGCACTGCTAGTCTACCACAATCAACACACAAGGATGATTATGAGTTTATGACAAGCAATGAAGAAGAAAAGAGTAGAAGTAATGAAGAAGAAGAGGACTAGAGGAGAAGAAAGAAAATTCGGATGAAAATGACTGTGAATACAGAATACATGGCTGGAAGAAAAAAACTCGGCTGAAAATGACTGTGAATACATGGCTGGAAGAAAAAAAAATTGGCTGGAAAGATTAAAGAAAGAAAACATGGCTGAATTCTGAAAAGAAAAAAAACAGAGATGAAAAGAAAAAAAAAAATCTGCTGAGAAAGTGAGAAGAAGAAAATACTAGAAGTAATGAAGAAGAAGAGAACTAGAGGAGAAGAAAGAAAGAAAATGGATGAACTTACTTGAAGAAAGTAGAAACTGGGCAGCACTCCGGCGGCTGGGCGACACTCCGGCAGATTTGGTGGCTGGACGAGTGAAGGAGAAGAAGAGAAGAGTCACTCGTCGGCTGAAACGAGTGAGGAGAGAAAAAAAAATTAACTTATGAAGCCCTAATATTTTTTTAATATTTTACTTAGTGGGTAGGCCCCCCACTTAAAGGCAGGAACCACCGGTTCACCCAGGCGCACGCCTGATGCGCCTGGGGCTTCAAACGTGAAGCGCTGAAGCGCTGCCAAGGCGCGCGCCTGGATGAAGGCGCTGCGCCTTGGCCGCGCAGAGGCGCTGAGCCTCTGGTGCGCCTCGCCTGGTGCGCCTAGGCGCCCAGGCGCGCGCTTTTGTCAACCTTGAGCATTACTACCAGCAACAGATTCTTTAAGGAGAGAAGGCTTTGTAGGTTTGCAAATTGCATCCAGGGCAAGTTTTTCACTCTTATCACTACTTAAAATTGCATCAGGAACAAGATTTTTTCTAGTATACATTTTCAACAACGTAATCATGTAAAACAAGTTGAGGTTTGAAGAAAAACCTACATGACCAGCTAACTATATCACATTTAGCTTTTAAGTAGTAAAAATACCCATCCTTTCTAAACAATTTGATATATAGAGAAATTATGCCAAAATATGATTCAAAATTCACTAGGAGTTCTCCAGATTCAAAATCCACCTGAAGGAATCCACTAGGACTTCTCCATATTCTCGTTTAACCAAAATGTCATTTAATTACAAGAGTGTAGCTATGGTTGAGAATTAAAGGCTTGAGAAAGGATGAGAAAAAATAGTGTAACTTCTCGCCTTTATAATTTGATGGTTTTGAGGAAAAATGTTTGTAAAACCATTTGACTTGATGTGGACATTTTTGATTGGTAGGTGTCGGGATGGAGGATTAATTAGTTATTTGCTGGCGCATCATGAAATTGTGATGATTCTATTAGATCCAGTGAGAGCCACCTAAGGAGGAATGCAAGTCAAATGTTCACACATTTGACTAAAAAATATATTGGAAGCTTATTAAAGAAACTGAAAAGGATTTGTTGAGAATTTAATCCAACACTTGTTTGCCAAATAGCCGGTGAATAATTAGCGATTGAGTCTAAGAGCATATGATTTGTGTAGACTTGGATTTCCATTGAGAATAATTAGCCATTGACTACTAGTTAATTCAGTACTCAATAGAAGGAACTACATTAATAATTAATAAATCATTATGTTGATTGGTCAAGCAATATGCTTCATCAGTCCTTTAAACATAATTAATAAAGCATTTGAAAAAGAGAAATGGCCAACCCTTTAGTTCAAGGAAACCATAGACAGTTAACTGGTCAATTACAAGATCATGAGAAATTTTAAAACCCAACTAAATAACTAATGTCTAAATAAGTGTATCTGCATATGTGTACCTCTAACTATTCAGATCCAAAAGTAGAAGCCTCTTGAGTTGGTAGCACTTGAGTTGATAAAGCCTATCTTTGCCAAAGATGAACCCTGAAGGAGAATATAGAGAACAGAGTTGAAAGTAGGCATTACTCACTAGATATAAGTGCACATGTGCAACAAAATAGTTAACAAACAAAGAAAAAATAAATTGAACAAGGGGCATCTGACTTCAAGCATGCAATAAACACTACCTTGAACTTCTAACAAGCAGCACTTACACTAGGTACTTGAGAGTTGAGACAGTTAATCTGAATTCAGCTACAAATGCATATGAAATTTATTTAGCTTTTGTATTCTACTTCCAAGTAGTCCTTCTGATAGAACATTATCGGTGGATGAATAAGTTTTTTCCTACAATCATGAAAGCTTGTAAGCTCCACTGGAATGATATGAAAAATAAATCTAAACTAACATATTGGAAGGAGAAAACCACATAACATATAAAACCGGTAACCATTATTTTTATACGTAGAAAGAAACCATTCACTGATTTTTGCAATGATAGATCCATTGAGTTCCTTCATTAAGAGGATGAGAATCCTTCCCTTTCTTTCTTAGCTCAAGAGTAGGCAAAATATGAAAAAATAAAGTTGATTTGTAGCTTCTCATCCTCATCATCAAGAGATTAAATCCTCTTAAATCTTTTAAAGAAATTAATAGAATGTATATTTCATATATTTGCAACAATAAGAAGAAAGCAATTAAGAGGAGAAGGAAACAATATTATCAAACAAGTTACCCAATATGATAAATAAGATGCATAATATCCCAAAACTAGATTTTTCCCCCTTTCTGTCCTCCTTTGTAAATAGTCAGCCAAAAAGGTACATATCAAGCCTGGGATTTGTTCTTCCGATCACCTCTGTCTTGGAGTCAGAGGAGCCTCCCGGACTCCTCGTCGTCTTGTTGTGTCTTCCTCTGCAACTCCTTGGCTTTGAGGGCATGCAACTTGGCATGGTTGTAGTAGACGACATCGAGGAAGGCAACCCCATAGCCGAGGAGATTGATGGTGGTGATGGTGTCGCAGATGACAGACCAGGAGAAGTCGATGAGGAGCCAATCTTTGACGACACCGACGACGTTTATGGTGAGGGCAGAGGTCTTTCCGACGAGCAGGAAGACGACGAGGTTGAGGGCGAAGGTGCAGAAGGAGTGTGTGCTAAAGACGATGATGTCCGGATAGAAGGGGGCCTTGTCGCGGAGGATGGGTATCTCAACGAGCGCCCAGGGGACGAGGCAGACGGCCATGCAGCAGGGGGCGATGTAGTATAGCAAGGTGATGGGGTTGAGGGAGATGCCCTTGGAGGTGAGGAGGATCTTGAGAGGATGAGGCGGGTGACCTCGTAGGCAACGACGCCGAGCTAGATCGTGACGCCCCAGAATCGAGCCTCTCTGTAGGCGGCGATGGCAATCGGTAGACCGACGGTGAGGAGAAAGAGACCACGGGGAGAGATCACGGATTCGCAGCCTCACGGTGAGGAGAAGAAGAGCCGCCTAAGTGAGGAGAAGAATCGATTTAGGGCAAAGTGGTAATAGGAGAGAGAGAATGGGAGAGGTAACAAAGAGCATGAGAGAGGTAATGGGAGAGAAGAAAATATAAGTAATAATAAAATATAATAAAATATAGAAATGAGAGAAAAAAAATCGTAGAGGCACGAATTCAAAGGGGGGAAGCAAAAGAACCCACCTAAATTTTTGCCAAATTTGTTTTATCATCATCTATGGCACACATAATTTGTCACATTAAATAGTTTTATGTCTATAACAAATATATTATCATAAATAATTACCATAAAATATGATGATAAAATTGTGATAAAAATATTGTCACAAACACTTACCACAAAATATCGTGACAATCTTGTCGCAAATGCTTGTCACTGTAGAATATTTTGAATCAGTGGCAAAATCTATTGTCATAAATTTATAAATTATCAAATTTGAGCTTTGACTCAATTATTAGTGACAAACATAATGGAAAAATTAGAAAAATTATCTCAAACTGTTTGAACTTATACTTTTAATCACAAAAATAATTTTGCCATAAATTTCTTCGTAAATTACACCTTTTGTGACCAATTGTGGTTGGTTACTTCAAAATTTTATCACAAATTCTTATTGTTTTTGTAGTGCTTGGGCCAACAATCTCCCCATTTTTTATGATAACAAACAAAACATGAAATTCTATAAAACTCTTAAGTATTCTAAGTATCATTTGTGAGTCTATTTTGCAACTTGACATATGCTCCCCTATCAATATGCATATCATGCTTATAACTCTCCCTATCTATATGCATCATAAAACATATGTGACCTTATTTTTTCTCCATATTTTGACATCAATCAAAAAGGGCAAGAACCAAGGTACTATTAATGAGTTTCTGCAATAAAATCGAGAAAACCATAAAATCGAGTATCATCTATCACTATAGTCATTCCTATTAATGTAAGCCTATAGAAGGCAAATATCGATAAGTCGCAAAACCCCATTACAATGCATTACATAAGTGTGATGATACTACATGAAATGTAATTTTTTAAAAGACATGTAAATTTTAAAAGTTTAAACACTTGGAAAAACACAAATTCCTAATTGTATTCTTAAATTTGTAAAGCTTTATTTATTTAAGGGTTTTGTGAATATATCCGCAAGTTGCTTATCGGTGGATTCAAATTCCATGGATATATTTCCCTTAGCTATATTATCCCTAAGAAAATAGTGTCTTAGATCAATGTGCTTGGTCCTAGAGTGTAAAATTTGATTTTTTGTTAAATTAATTGCACTAGTATTATCACAATGTATGAGTATACATGAATATTTAAGTCTATAATCTAAAAGGGTTTGTTTCATCCAAAGGACTTGTGCACAACAACTAGCCGCAGTGATGTATTCCGCTTTGGTAGTTGAAAGTGCAACCAAGTTTTATTTCTTTGAAAACCAAGAGACAAGACTCATCCCTAGGAATTGACAACACCCACTAGTGTTTTTTCTATCTACTTTACACCCGGCAAAATCGGCGTTAGAAAAACCAATTAAATCGAAAGATGCATTACATGGATATCATAATCCTAATTCAACAATGCCTTTCGAATATCCTAATATGCGTTTGATCGCACTTAAGTGAGATATTTTAGGACAAGATTGAAACCTAGCACATGCACAAACACTAAACATGATATCGGGTCTACTTGCGGTTAAATAAAGAAGGCTACCGATCATACCTCGATATCGTATTTCATCTACCTTTACACCATCTTCATCTTTATCAAGCTCAATGGATGTGCTCATTGGTGTAGAAGCTATCTTCGCTTCATTCGTCCCAAACCTTTTGATGAGCTCCTTTGTGTACTTGGCTTGATTTATGAAGATCCGTTTGTTGGTTTGCTTGATTTGGTGATCAAGCATGAAGGAGAGTTCTCCCATCATGCTCATCAAAAACTCCTCTTGCATGCACTTTGCAAATCACTCACAAAGTAATTCATTAGTAGCACCAAATATAATATCGTCCACATAAATTTGCACAAGCAAAATATCATTTTCATCATTTTTAATAAAGAGAGAGACATCGGCTTTTTCAATGCTAAAACCATGATTAATCAAAAAGGTGGAAAGCCTTTCATACCAAGCCCTAGGGGCTTATTTTAAATCGTACAAAGTATTTTTAAGTTTAAAAACATGATTTGGAAACTAAAAACTTTGAAAACCGGGGGTTGCTCAACATAAACTTTTTCATCAATAAAACTATTCAAAAATGCACTTTTGACATCCATTTAAAAAAACTTAAAGTCTTTAAAACTTGCATAAGCTAAAAGCATACGAATTGCATAAGTTTCATTGTAATCTATCACTTCCTCTTGATTATACCGTTGGGCCACTAACCTAGCTTCGTTTCTAATAAATAAACCTCCTTCATCTAACTTATTTCTTAACACCCATTTAGTCCCATTTACGGTTTATCCACTAGATCAAGGTACTAAATCTCAAACGTCATTCTAACAAATTGATTTAGTTCCTCTTGTACGACAATTATTCAAAATTCATCTTTTATGGCTTCCTTAATATTTTTATGCTCTACTTGAGATATGAAAGCTACGTATTGGCAAACATTTTTGAGTTTATAGTGCGTTACCACTCCCGTTGATGGTTCTTCAATGACTTGCTCAATTGAATGATCTCTTATCAACCGGTATCCTTTTGGGAGAGGTGGTAGAGCTTCCTCTTCTTCTTCTTCTTCTTCTTCTTCACCTTGAGGTAAAGTTGATGAAGGCTCTTCATGCTGAGTTTCTTCATTGTTTTCATCTTCAACATCCTTGTCATGAAATGTCAATCCCTCAAGCTCCCCACCTACATTCACAATCTTAACGTTTCTAGAATAATCATTAGTTTCATCAAAAGTGACATGCATAGATTCTTTGTAATATCCTAGATATTTAATTATATTCTTTTCATTTATGGTTTGTGTTTGCCAGCCTAGTAGACTAGTTCGAGGTCGAGCCAAGTCGACTCATGGTCCGGTGCAAGCTTGCGAGCTTGAGTAAGTAGGACTATGAATATGGAAATATTGCTTGCGCAGATAAATGTATTTAATTTTATATTGTGTATGCGTGATTGTTTAATTATATTGCATGTGGATGTGGATGTGCATTTTGTTTATTTTTATTTATGGGATTAATTTGGGTTTAATTAATCTTAGTGGGTTAGCGGGTCAAGAAGTTAGTAGATATGAATTCGGGTTGAGGCGGATGCGGGTTAAAAGTTTTGGGAAGGGTTATAAATTCTTTTCCCCTAGGGTATGCGGCTCCCTATTGGAGCCACACAAACCATTGAGGATAGAGAGGAGCCGCCAGCCGCCCCCCTCTTCCTCTCTCTTGCAAGCCGCCGAGCCAAGCTTGTCAGCCACCGAGTCTTCTTCCTCTCCTTCTTCCTTCCCTTTGGAGCCGAGCCGAGAGGAGCCAAGCCAAGCCAACCCCTCTCTCTTCCTCTCTCCCTCTCTTCAAGCCGGCGGCTTGAGGTTAGCCACCGCCCCCCTCTTCCCCCTTCTTGGGGTCGAGCCGCCATCTCTTGAAGCCGGATTCGAGGGCCGTCGTTCGGGATTTCTCCTCAAATCATCCTTCCTATTTAGGTGAGTGGTTTTACCCTCCTTCTTCCGGGTTTCTTCGAATTCTTGAAGCCGATCTTGAAGGCTTGGTTGTTCTTATATGTTTTCCGTTGATCTCTCAAGTTTTCGCCGTGCGTTTGATTGCCGTGTTTGAGGAGACCCTAAATCCTTCACTATGAGGTTCGGCAGCCCTAGGATAACCCTAGGGGTGCTCGGCCAAGGGTGGAGCAAGGGTGCCCTCAAGGTGTTCGATGAAATGCCCAAATGAGGGATCTTGGTTATCTTGTAGTTTATGTCTTGAATTGCTTATTAAAATGAGTTCTTATATGTTCAAGCATGCTTTGTATTAAATCTGTGATTTTTGGAAAAATCTTGTTTTTACAAAATATGGATCTTGATGTTAATACCATGAAGGTTCTTTTAAGATGGGTTCTTGTTCTTGGTGTTTGTTCTTGTTTATAGTGTTGTTGGTGCTTGTTAGCCTTATTTAAAGATTGTGAAATTTGAGAGATTTATCTCAAGATTAGTATTATGTTTTGATGATAATTAAGGATATAACTTATGTAAATTTCGGATTTATTTTCATGCTATGATGAAAATTTAATGTTGCTAGAATTTCATGCTGAGAATGATGAATCTGTGCTGTTTTTAAAATGCTTGTTGTGGTGTATGTATTTATCTGAGCATAGTCATGTAACCTATTGTTTCGACCAGAAAATATAGTTTGAAAACATAAGTCATACTCTGGAGACCAGATTCAGGTTAGATACATCAGTTTTGGGCATAACAGTAAGCTAAACAAAACCCTAAAACAAAATCCTAATCTTGGTGATCTAAATTTTAATTGCATAATTAAAATTGGGCAAAGGGGCAGCATAATCTGTTATGAACCAGCAAGTAAAGTTTATGCATGAAATAAAACCACATAGATTATGACATTACAGGTCTAGGAGTTGGGGTCGAGTATTGGAGTGTTGAGACGCTTTCCAATAAGGACACCCCTAAGACACCATAGGAGAGACTTGACTTAGGTCATGTTGCACCATATCTTAATGAATGGTGGAGAGGCTAGTGAGGAGCCAGATTTGTTGGCTAGGCCCGAAAGATTGGATGGCTAATTCCCAATATGTGGTACAAGTTCAGTTGAGCAAATCCCGACTGTTCTGGTTTAGCCTCGTGGGATAATTTCAAAGGGCCTACCCGATTATCCCCGAGGTGGTTGTAAGGAATAAGTTCGGAGGGCCTACCCAATTATTCCTGTGATATCTTAAAGGGGTAAGTTCGGAGGGCCTACCCTTTTACTCCTGTGATATCTTAAAGGGGCAAGTTCGGATGGGCGAATCCTGATTATCCCTATGCGTCTCGTGGAGCAAGTTCGGAGGGCCTTCCTTATTGCTCCTGAGTTTCTTTATGCCAGGATAACTTCGGAGGGCCTTCTCGATTATCCGATTATGTGTTGTTGCCTTAGGGCATGGTAGGCTTTGGCCTGTTGATCTTCACCGTTTGAGTGTTGGATGCTTTCGGGCAGGTGGTAGCCAGATGGTCTGTTAGCTGGTCACTCCCTTGTGATCTTTTCCTGCTTGAGTCAGGAGTTTTGCTTTGCGCATCTTATCTATGTGCCATTTTATTGTGGGGGTTGGTAGAATCACTCACCGAGTTATTTGAACTCACCCATTGTCATTGTTTTATTTTGTAGAGCCTGATCGATGAGGTGGGCTGGAGCACTTGGTGCAGCTGGAGGGTAGAGGAGCCACATGATCTCATAGCAATCCTAGTTCGTTGTTATAGTCGAGTCTGTAGTAGTTTGTCATGCACTTTTATTTTGGTATTTTGGAGTTGTAGTCCCGTGGGGACATTCATGTTTTTATTCAGATTTTACTTAAATATCAATATTGATGCTCTTTGATTCATGTTATTCCGCACTCATGTTTTTGACAAAAACTATATTGTTTAATGAAATATGTTTCTATTTCTCTTTATAAATAAAATTATTGTTTCTTTCCGCTAACTTTTATGAATTGGCATGTGTATGAGTTAGACTGCGAGGTATAGACACGTATATCTTGGCCGGTCACATGACCCTGAGTTTGGAGCGTGACAATGTGGTATCAGAGCATATGGTTCGGTCTGACTACGACCTAGAGTTGTCACCGTATAGGGCATTGCTAGTGTGTCAGTATACGGTAGGGGTTTGTTATGAGATCAATGGGCTAACTCTGTACTTTAGCACGACTCGTGGTTAAGTTTGCAAAATGTTAAGGTGAATTCAATTGCAGGCCGAGGCTGGGGCCAGAGTCGAGGGAGACCAGCACAGGCCCGGGAGGAGGTGGGATAAGATCCCATGGTTGTGTAGTTGCAGGCCCGGGTGGCTGAGCTGACAGAGGCACTCCGCAGGGAGCAGGAGTTGAGATAGCAGCCACAACCAGTACCGACAACATCCGCAACAACAGAGGTGGTCCAGCTAGTGGCACCGGTGGTCAGATCCCCCAAAGCACCTTCATATGCAGATTTTGTTGCATTCAGGCCTCCAGAGTATACAGGGACAGATCAACGGGTGGGGGTCACCAGTTTCCTAGGAGATTGCTATAAGCTATGCAGGGAGCTTGGTTGCTCTTCTGAGACGATCGCTCGATTGATCGGGCTACAGTTGAGAGGTCCATCCATAGATTGGCTTCACACCTGGAGAGACCGCAGAGTAGCAGATGCACCACCCCCTACTTGGGAGGAGTTTAGAGATTCTATGGTGGAGAAGTACCTACCGATGAGCGTCCGGGATAGGCGAGTGAAAGAGTTCGAGCTAGTGTGTCAGACGGGCAGTATGTTGGTGACAGATTATGAGATGGAGTTCGCTCGACTCTCGAAGTACCATCCCACCTTGATAGCCTCAGAGACCGTCAAGGTCAAGAGGTTTCTTGAGGGGTTGAGGCCGCAGATCGCCACACTGATCCATTACATAGAGGACACTTCCTTTGCTCGGGTTATAGATGAGGCACTCCGAAAGGAGGCACTGGTACCGATAGACAGGCATGAGGGTCCCCAGAAGAAAAAGTTTCGGCACTAGCCTTCGGGGGGTCGGCCAGCTCACTCAAAGGGGACTTTTAGGTCAGCAGATCCACCGTAGGGTGGAGGTCATAATAGTTCCAGAGGCCACATGGGTTCAAGACCAAGGGCGTCATCTGGAGGTTCGTAGCGGAGATCTGGGCCACAGCAGTGTAATCGATGTCGCAAGAGGCACCGGGGGGCTTCCTGGGGACGATCAGAGGTATGTTTCAGTTGTGGGTAGGCTGGGCATTACAAAAAGAATTGTCCTAGCAAAGGCAGTCAGCAGCCTGATCAGACTAGAGAAAAAGCACCAATGTTAGTGGGTTCCGTGGCTCAGAGGGGTCAGATTTAGGGAGGAGGCCAACGAACTGGTGGTTCAGAGAGGTCCGCTGCATGGGTGTTTGCTATGGACCAACTGGGCGCTGAGGCATCCAGGGCAGTAGTGTCAGGTAACCTTGTTGTTGGTTCCGCTGTTGCATATGTCTTGTTTGATCCGGGTGCTACGCACTCTTTTGTATCTGCTTTGTTTGCTACTAAGTTGTTAGGGATATCTTCTGTGCTTGAATTGCCCCTTGTGGGGTCTACGCCTACAGGTGTTTATGTGATGGCAGAGATAATCTTTCGGGGCTGCGAGGTTGTCATTTGCGGTCATGTATTGATAGCCAACTTGACCCTCCTGCTGATGCTGGAGCTTGATGTAATTTTGGGCATGGACTGGTTGGCAGACCATTTCGCCTCAATGGATTGCACGGCTAAGACTGTGATCTTCAGTAATCTCGGATTGCCCCAGTTTACCTTCTAGGGTGAGGGAAGGGGAGAGCCGTTGATGGCAATTTCAGCTCTCAAGGCTCGGAAGCTACTTCTGGGCGGTTGCCAGTACTTCTTGGCCTTTGTGTCTGTGGCAGAGGAAGGCGGATGTGCGACTAGGGACATCCAGGGGACGCCTGTGGTGTGCGGGTTCTCTGACGTATTTTTGGAGGAGTTGCGAGGGTTGCCTCTAGAGAGTGAGATTGAGTTCTATATTGATTTGCAGCTTGGGGTGAAGCTGATCTCCATTCCGCCGTATCGGATGGCACCAGCTGAATTGAGGGAGTTGAAGTCCCAGTTGCAGGAGCTGCTTGAGTTGGGTTTCATTCACCCAAGTGTTTCTCCTTAAGGTGCTCCAGTGCTCTTTATGAAAAAGAAAGATGGGTCCATGCGGATGTGCATTGATTACCGACAGCTTAATAAGGTATCAGTGAAGAATCGGTACCCGCTGGTCAAGATTGATGACTTATTTGATCAGCTTCAGGGAGCTCAATGATTTTCTAAGATTGACCTACGGTTAGGGTTTCATCAGTTGAGGATCTGGGACAATGACGTCCCTAGGACTGCTTTCAGGTCGAGGTATGGGCACTTTGAGTTCTTGGTGATGTCCTTCGTGCTGATTAATGCACCTGCAACATTTATGAATCTAATGAACCGAGTGTTCAAGGAATACCTGGATAAATTTGTGATAGTATTTATTGATTATATCTTGATTTATTCCAGGAGCAGGGAGGAGCATGCTGAGCACTTGAGGGTGGTTCTAGAGACTCTCAGGGAGCACCACTTATATGCTAAATTCTCCTAGTGCGAGTTCTGGCTGGAGAGTGTAGGTTTCCTTGGCCATGTGGTGTCCAGGGAATGGGTAAAGGTGGACCTCACAAAGATAGAAGCAGTTCAGAATTGGAAGAGGCCGACGAATGTCACTAAGATTCGTAGTTTCTTGGGATTGACAGGTTATTACAAAAAAATTATGGAGAACTTCTCCAGAATTGCAGTGCCATTGACCCGCCTGACCTAGAAGAAGGTTAACTTCGAATGGGACAGTAAGTGCAAGGAGAACTTTCTGAAGCTCAAGGACCGCTAGGAGAGTTTTCTGAAGATCAAGGATCGCTTGACGTCGACACTAGTTCTACCAGTACCCTCGGGCTCGGGAGGATTTGTTGTTTATTATGATGCTTCCCGGGTCGGCTTGGGTTGTGTGTTGATGCAGAATGGCAGAGTGATAGCTTATGCCTCTCGTCAGTTGAAGATTCACGAGAAGAATTACCTAACCCATGATCTTGAGCTAGCAGCAGTGGTGTTCGCATTGAAGCTGTGGCGTCACTACCTTTATGGCGAGGGTATGAGATATACACTGATCATAAGAGCCTCCAGTATTTGCTCACCCAGAAGGAGTTGAACCTGAGGTAGAGAAGATGGCTTGAGCTTTTGAAGGACTATGACTGCACGATCATGTACCACCCGGGAAAGGCTAATGTGGTGGCTGATGCTCTAAGCAGGAAGTCTATGGGCAGTCTAGCACATTTGGTGGTCAGGAGGAGGCCGTTGGCTCAGGATTTGACCCTATGTTTGGATGGCGGGGCAGTCTTGTCAGTGTCAGCTTCTGGTGCGTTGGTGGCTCACCTGAGGGTGCAGTCCACGTTGGTTGATATATTGTGGGCAGCGCAGGAGGAGGGTGCTTTATGTGCTCTCACTAAGGATCTGGCCAGGAGAGGTGATGCTGATAATGGGTTCAGTGTGGACTCAGAGGGCGTTCTGGGGTTCACTTAGGCCTGTTGACCTTCATTGTTTGGGTGTTGGATGCCTTCGGGCAAGTGGTGGCTAGATGGTCTGTTAGCTGGTCACTCCCTTGTGACCTTTTCCTGCTTGAGTCAGGAGTTTTGCTTTGCACATCTTATCTTTGTGCTATTTTATCGTGGGGGTTGGTAGAACCGCTCACTGAGTTCTTTGAACTCACCCTTCGACTTTGTTTTGTTTTGTAGAGCCTGACCGGTGAGGTGGGCTGGAGCACTTGGCGCAGCTGGAGGACAAAGGAGCCACATTGTCTCATAGTAGTCCTAGTTAGAGGTCGTAGTCAAGTCTGTAGTAGTTTGTCATGCACTTTTGTTTTGGTATTTTGGAGTTATAGTCGCGTGGGGACATTCATGTTTTTATTCAAATTTTATTTAAATATCAGTACTGATGCTCTTTGATTCATGTTATTCTGCACTAGTGTTTTTGACAAAAACTATATTGTTTAATGAAATCTATTTCTATTTCTCTTTATAAATAAAACTGTTATTTTTTTTCGCTATCTTTTGTGAGTTGGCATGTGCATGAGTTAGGCTGCGGGGTATAGGCACGTATACCATGGCCGGTCACATGACCCTGAGTTTGGGGTATGATATTTTTCAACTATCATAGTTCTACGATTATAAACTCTATAAGCTTTAGAACAATTAGAATAACCTAGGAAAATACCCTCATCGGATTTAGAGTCAAAATTTCTAAGGTGTTCCTTAGTGTTTAAGATAAAGCATTTGCATCCAAAAACTCCAAAACCCATACTTGGGATTCTATCATTCTAGAGCTCAAACGGTGTTTTCTTAATTTTAGGTCTTAATAAAACATGGTTAAGCACATAACAAGATGTATTTATGGCTTCGGCCAAAAAATATTTAGGCAAATTATTTTCACAAAGCATGGTTCTAGCCATCTCTTGTAAGGTTCTATTCTTTCTCTCAACTATCCCATTTTGTTGAGGGGTTCTACGGGAAGAAAAGGTATGTTCAATACCTAATTCATCACAAAATTCGGAAAACTTTTCATTTTTAAATTCTCCTCCATTATCTCTTCTAATTTTCAAAATTGAAATTCCTTTTTCATTTATATCTCTCCTAGCAAATTTTTTAAAGAGATCAAAAGTTTTATTTTTCTTAGCTAGGAAGAAAATCCATGTAAATCTCGAGAAATCATCAACCATAACATATCAATATAATTTTCCACCTAGACTAGCCACATAACAAGGACCAAAAAGATCCAAGTGTTCTAGATGTACTAACTTGATTAATGCTATGAAATGAAGACTTAACTTGTTTTCCATATTGACATGCATCACTAAGTTTGTCTTTTTCAAATTTTATCATAGGTATTCCTTTAACTAAATCATTTTTAGATATTTCTTGGATGAGGTTCATGCTAGTATGTCCTAGCCTTCTATGCCACAACCAAGAATTATTTTCCATGACAACTAAGTATCTAATACGAGGATTAGGCAAAACATTTAAAACTAGTGTGTAAATATTTTCTTGCCTATTTCCAATAAATACAATATCATTAGATGGTGCACTTCTAATGATGCATTTAGATGCTTCGAAAATGACTACATACCCATTATCACATAATTGAGATATGCTAATCAAGTTATGTTTTAACCCATCAACTAGTGAAATATTTTTAATACATGGGTAGGGGAGTATACCTATATCACCAATGCCAATAATCTTACCTTTGGCATTGTCTCCAAATGTCATATGTCCACTATCCTTACTCGATATGGTTGCAAAAAGATTGATATCACCGGCCATATGTTTTGAGCAACCGCTATTCAAGATCCATGTGCTCCTACTTGCTTGAGGATAGTTCTCCATCTACAAAAGGACAAGAGATAGTTTTAGATACCCAAATCTTCTTGGGTCCTTGAGTGTTAGTCATCTTAGGAACCCAAGTGAATCTAGCATGAGGGTTCCTCCTAAGAGCACAATCTCTAGCAATATGGCCAAAAACACCACATGAAAAGCAACTTCCATTAAACTTTCTTGGGCTATATGTATGAGCATAGAAGTGTGCATGAGCATGATTATTTGATGATTTTCTAGCATGTACAACCTTAGGCATGATATTTTATAAGGTTGTCATTTTTTCATTTAGCATGCATAGTTTCTTTTTTAAGTTTATTTTTTCATTTAGCATGCTATCATTCAAGTGCTCTACTTGATCACTTAAGAATTTGTTCTCATTTTCTAATTTTTTGTTTTCATTTTCTAAATTTTTCTTGGAAGACATGTTTTTCTTCCTTAAGTGTATCTAATTCTTTCCTTAAGGCATTGCATGAAAGTAGCAGGTTATCATTTTCAATTTCCAAAGACTTGTTGTCCTTTTTAAGCTCTTTGAATTTCTTTCTAATTAATGGCATTGAATTCATCATGCATTTGATCAAATTCCAATTCTATTTCTTCTTGAGTAAATGAAACTTCACCAAAAGTAAATTTTACCTCATTGTCGTTTGCCATAAGGCAAAGGTTTGCCTTCTCACTTTTGGTCTCCTCTTCACTTGAGGAGGATTCACTCTCATCCCAAGAAGCCATCATTTCATTCTTCTTCTTCTTGTACTTGTCCTTCTTGTAGGGGGTGGAGGTAGTGGTCATCTTGAGAATGGGACAATCCCTTCTTAGATGACTGGTCTTGTTGCAATTGAAGCAAGTGTAGTCTCCCTTGTGTTTTCTCATGCCACCCCTCATGAAGGTCATAAACCTTCTTGCCATCATTGCCATTTCTTCAAGATCATCCTTTTCTTCCTTGGATGATAGAAGTTCTTCAACCCGGTGTGATGCTTTTAAAGCAATGTGTTGGCTTAAGGCTTCGATCTCTATTTTGATGATAACAAACAAGTATTTAATATATGTGTGTGAAGTTTTGAGTTCAGGTTGAGGTTGCGATAAGCACGTGAACTTCGCTCGGAGAATCGCAAAAATCATCAAGAAAGGCTCAGATACAGATTAAGTAGATTTCTTATAATATATCCCTAGGATCTCATCCCAAGCCTATTTGTAAAGTTATCCAAGTCAAAACTTGGCAACAAAACCCATGAAAAAGTGTGTAACAAAGCAAATGTAAAAATTAGCCTCAGCCCAGGTTCGGTCGACCGAACAAGGTAGAAAATCGGCAGTAGCCACTACGGTCGACCGAACAAGGCCGAATTCTGGTAGTGGCTACTTCGGTTGATCGGTCGATTGATCGATCAAAGCCAAAATCTAATAGTGTCTACTTTGGTCGACTAATCGGTCGACCAGACAGTAGAGGAGTTAAAATGCGATAAAGTCGCCCGACCTTCCGGTCGACCGAACAGAGCGGCAAAAGGCCAGAACGCTAGCGGTCGCTGGGCGGTCGATCGATCGGTCGACCGATGATCGACCTACAAGTGACCGGTCGACGTCCAATGGGCAAAAAAAATGCCCGTTGAAGAGCCGTTCCATGGGAGGGGTTATAAATACCCCTCACCAACCTTCATTAACTCTTCTTAACCATTGAGATAAGCTTCCAAAGTGTGATTTGTGCCTTCGAAGCTTGATTTGCTCATGCTTGCTTCTTCGATCATCGACTTCTCTCAAGCGCTCATCTTCCCTCAACTCTGGCTTTGATTCGATCTCAACATCTTGTGGAGTTGGAGGCATTGAAGGCTTGAAAAAGAGCTCTTAGCCTTGGTTTACTTTGTAGCTCTTTTTATTGTAATTTTACTTGTTCTTTGAACTTGATTTTCATTGATTAGCTTGCTAGGTGTGCTAGTGTAAACACTTAGGGTTTACTTTGTAGAATTATGTTTTGCCTGGGTGAATAGATTTGAGGAGTTCTCAAAGGGTTGAGAACCGAGTCCTCGATTATATTCAAAGGGAAACACAAAGTCTATAAAGGATTTAGTTTGAAATCCTTGGTGTGGAGTCAAGGTAGTGGAGTAGGAGGTTGGCCGAACAACTATACTTTCTCGTGTTTGCATTGCTTTGTGTGCTTGCTTATAATTGTGTTTCATACTCGCTAACGAACATCACTTAGTTGCACTTACGTTTGGTTGAAGTTGGAATTGATTCAAAAAGAAATTGAAGTAGAAAGAAAAAGTAACCCAACACTATTCAACCCCCCTTCTAGTGTGGGCTTTCACTTAACACAATGGTCTTGCTTTTGGGGGCATTCTCCTCCTTGTATTGCTTTATGTGGGTCTCATGGGTCATGAGAGATCCAATGAGCTCGGTAAGCTTCAACTTGCTTAAATCCTTGGCCTCCATGATTGCAATCAATTTCGGCTCCCAAGTTTTTGGAAGGGAATGGAGGAGCTTCCTTACCTTCTTCTCTTCCCTTATGTCTCTACCTAGGTTAGCTAAGCCATTTGTAATATTTTGAAATCTAGCATACATGACATCAATTGATTCATGCGATAACATTTTAAACATTTCATAGTCATGCATGAGGAGATTTATCTTGGATTACTTAACTTGTGAAGTTCCTTCAAGTGTAGTCTCTAGGACACTCCAAAGTTCATAGGCCGACTTACAAGTGGAAATCCTATTAAACTCATTAATAGATAGGCCACAATATAGTGCATTGATGGCCTTGACATTTGAATTAAAGAGTTTAACTTCATCCGGACTGCACTCAACCATGTCTTTAGTTGGTTGCTTATACTCTACTTGAATCATCCTCCATACATCTATGCATAGTGATTGGAGGAAGCTATTCATATGTATCTTCCAATAGGCATAGTTGTTTCCATCGAATAATGACGGAGTATGAGTAGAGGACCCTTGAGCTAGTTAAATATCGCTAGACATTCTAAAGTATAGGGTAGATGGTTAAATCTAATCCTACGACCTTGCTCTGATATCAAATGTTGTACAAATACCCACACTAGAAGGGGGGAGAGGTTGAATAGTGTTGGGTTAATTTTACCTTATATTCAATTTCTTTTAAATCAATTCCAACTTCAACCCAAGTTAAGTGCAACTAAATGATATGAGATAGCGAATATGAAAAACAATTATAAGCACCAAAAACAAGGCAATGCGGAGTCAAGATCTTATAAACAATCCTTCATAAACAATGTGTTTCTCTTTGAATACAACCGAGGACTTGCTTCTCAACCATTTGAGAATACCTCAAACCTATTCACCTAAGCACAACACAATTCTACAAAGGAAACCCTAAGGTGTTTAACCTAGCACACCTACCAAGCTTATAATGAAAATCAAGTTTAATAACAAGTAGAAACACAACAAAAGGAGCTAAAGAGTAGACCACAACAAAGATCTCCTTCCAAAGCCTTCAATTCCTCCAACTTAACAAGATGGTGTGATTGAGTCGAAGCCAAAGTCGAAGCGAGATGGACGCTTGAGAGGTATCGTCGATCGGTGAAGTAAGCGCAAGATAAATCAAGCTTAGAAGGCACAAATTTCACTTAGGAAGCTTTAATGACTGGTTAAGAGAAGTTAATGGAGGTTGGTGAGGGATATTTATAACCCCTCACTCGGTAGTTTACTCCAACGGGCATTATTTTGCCCGTTGGACGCCGTCCAGTCGCTTGCCAGTCGATCATCGATCGATCGATTGATCGATCGCTCAGCAACCGCAGGGCTACTGATTCTTTCTGGCCATATTCGGTCAACCGATTGGTCAGTCGAATTTGCTACTGCCAATTTTCTGTCTTGTTTGGTCGATCGACTAGCCGATCGAATTGGCCACCGCCAATTTTTGGCCTTGTTCGGTCGACCGACCCGTCGACCGAACTTGGGCAGAGGCTATTTTTCTCAACCATCTACTTGTGCACTTCGTTTCCGGGTTCCATTACGAAGTTTTGACTTGGATAACATTACAAATTAGCTTGGGTGAATTCCTAGAGATATATTACATAAAATCTAATCCTAACTCTAGATTTTCTACTTGCTCGTTTTCGAAGCTATTTTTGCCAATTCTTGTATTTCTCCGAACGAACTTTGCGCGCGTATCGTAACCTCAACCTGAACTCAAAACTTCACAAATATATTAAATAAATATTTGTTATCATCAAAATACAGATCAAGGCCCAGAGAGAACCCTTGGGCCAACAACGATCCAATGGACAACCCCTAGTTGACCACGAATGTTGCTGCTCACAACCTTGGGACAACGCCCTCTTGGGAAAAGGAGACTCGACCCAGCTTCCCACGACAAAGTCTCCAGCACCCCCCATCCGGAGAAAGGCGAAGATCCCAAAATTTGGAAGGCCAGGGTTGCTCCCACTCTTGATGCGGGGCCCTTCGCCGAGCACATCATGGCAACCCACTTCCTGCCGAGGAGCGAGTTACCTACCACGCTAACACCCTACACCGGTACAGGTGACCCAGCACAACACCTGATGGCATTTCAGACTGCAATGCTCTCTCACGGAGCAATCGTCTCTGCACCCTGTCGAGCTTTTTCGACATTTTTAGGGAAAATTGTCTTATTGTGGTTTGCCTCCCTCCCACAAGGCTCTATCCATTTTTTCGAAGACCTCTCTTGCGTCTTCCTCAACCATTTCACCATGTAATGAGTATACCACAAGACGACAGCCGCCCTCCACTATGTCAGACAAGGGCAACATGAGCCCTAAAGGGAATACCTGAACAGGTTTCAGGCCATAGCAGCCGATATCCCCAACCTCGACTCACAGATCGAGATTTTTTGCATTCAACTCGGGTTAAAATCTGGACTCATTGTTGACCAGATCGCCCTGGCAAATCCTAAAGACAAAAAGTCCAAGAAGCAAGACTATAAAATGTGAGGATTGCAATTGCCACGAGCAGAATAGCGGAAGAGGGCCAAGGTGACCGCCTCAATCGAGCACCCGATTCGAGAAATACACTCCTTTCAATACCCAGAAGGAAACTATCCTTCGTGACATCTACCACCTAAAGCTTATCAAATACTTTGCCAATGCAGGGAAACAAAAGATGCGCATTTCATGACACATACAAACACAAAACCGAGAAGTGCGAGGTACTTGGTGATCAGTTGGAGGACTTAATTGGTCCGAGCAGGACGCCTAGATAAGTACCTCCACCACCAGAAGGAAAGAGGTCGAAGCAGAAGCCACGGTTCTAGGTGGCGAAGTTAGACACCCCCAACCCTCACTCGGGCCATAAGGATGGCAAGCGAATCGATCCCTTACTAGGATAACTTCGAGAGATCATCATCTACATCGCTGGCGGACTTACCAGGAGTGGGGAATCAAGCTCCACCAGGAAAGAATCTCCTCAGATGGTAACAACAGTCAACAACACCACCCGACCACACTGGCTTCCCTCAAGAACTCTGGTAATATCATTTTGTGAATCTGATTTTCATGGGACTAATCAAAATATGCACGATCCAGTCATAATCTATGTGATTGCAAGAAATTTCATTATGGAAAGGGTCTTAGTCGACCAGGGCAGCTCGGCCAACATCCTTTTCCACTCTACCTTTGAGAGGATGCAATTAACAGAAGCCTCACTTATTCCATGCAAGGGCAATCTTGTGGGCTTCTCCAGAGAGAAAGTTGGCATTCGGGGAGCCATATGGTTAAGGACGACATTCAACTCCTAGCCGAGAGCAAAAACAATCGATGTGCAATACCTTATCATCAATGTACCCAGCCCGTACCACATGATCCTAGGGTGACCGTCTTTAAACAATTTGGGAGCCATTGCCTCCACTCCCCATTTGGCATTAAAGTTTCTTGTTTCAAAAATAGAGGTAGGCGTCCTATACTCCGATCAAAAAGAGGCGCAATGGTGCTATAAAAAAGATCGCACTCGGGGGTTCAGGCCACTACTTTCGGTCTCAGAGCCTTTACACTATTTCTCAAATGCGGTTCTGCCTTATACTCCTCAGCGAGCTTAGCCCGAACCTCCGAATATGTGCAGTTTTTCCTGTCACTACCACCAACCTCGAAATCCTTATCCAAACCAACACACTCGAGGGCTCGATACCCTCACCACTACGCGACTCGGGAACAAACCTAATTCAAGCGACGCTACTTTGGGCACTCCAACCAAGGGATCCCCCCTAAATAGGGAAAGGCAAACAAAGTCAAATAAGGCACGTCAAAAAAATTCAGCATGCAAATTACAAAGTAGGCCTACAAAAGGGCTAATAGTTAAAGGGCCCCTAGGGGCAATAATTCGTTACAGGCTGATGTAAAATGACTCACATACGGGCAAATTCGATGAAACTACTCAGCCTTGGTTGACACAACAGGAATCCCGTCCTCTAGAACAACCTTCTCAGACAAATCCTTCTTAGGATGGGCAGATACCTCTCCCTCAGGTACTGGAACCACAAGCACACCATCCTTCACTTCCTTGGAAGGATCGACCTCTAAAAAGTCAACACCAAGGGCTAGAAGTTGAGCCTGCTCGAGGGCTTTGAACAAACCTGTGTCATATACCTTGACAGCAGCACTGTTAAAACCGTGCACCTTGGCCTGGACCCTCTAGGTGTTGGGTCACCATTTGTCTCCCTCAGACTGTAATTGTGCTTTTATCACCTCAAATTCAGACAATAATGGCACTCAGACTACCTCGGTTTCAACCTGCAAATCGATATTCTTCGCTACAGCCATAGCCAGGTCTTGACGAAGCTTAGTTAACTCTACATGGGCAATCATATATTGGTTCTCTACTTCCTTTACTCGGGCGGTCAACTGATTAACCTCGTCGGTCTTGGACTCCAGGGCCATCTTTAACGGTTTGACCTCACTAGAGCGAGCGGCTAACTCCTTGCGTAAAGACTCCTGCAACTTCTTGATCAAACTAAAAAAATATTAGACTCACATGGATTTATCCCCGCCGGAGAGATTATCTAGCCACCGAAACAAACAGTACCGCCACCACCAGAAGGAATAACTAACGAACGACTTTCCATCATCCCCACCGGTGCAATCGTAACCCCACCTACTAGGAAATCAGCTGGTTGGGAACTTGAACCCTCAATGACGCTTCTATTTCTTTTCTTGCGCCTCAAGGGGGAGCATGGAGGAGTAGGAGCATCTAAAAATGCCAGCAGCTTGTTTCTATCTGAAACAGGAGGCGCCGGAGACCTTGCGGGCCAAGAATTCACAGACTCGAGCAAAGTCTCCATTAAGGGATTACTCTCCGAGTCTCCCCCTTCATCGCCACCCACCGGGCACGAGCACCAGGAGCTTTCCACAGCAAAAATATTCTCTCTACACAACGCAAAGGGGAGAATGAGTGAATAATTTCCAGGCAAACAAAAGATACTGAGTGCATTACACTACAAAACCTACTTATGTGCTCCAGGACCAAGGACTCGTCATGACTTCTCTTAAAAATCTCTTGAGGAGCAAGATGAACAGGCGGTCAATTCTTCTCTAAAATGTCAATCAAGACTTCATCCTCAGGCGGGATACTCCCCTCCTCTAGGACAAAGGAAACTTTTCTACACAGTTTCGGGCTCCATCCAGAAGGGCCAAATCCCCTCTCGTGATCGGACCTTGAAGAAGTAGGACTTGAAGCCTTTATATGAATTCTTAAACAAGGTAAAAAGCTTTCTCCCCAGAACAGCATTGATAGATACCCACAGCCCTTTCTGGGCACCCTTCGCTTGGAAGAAAGAAAAGAATACATGAAGGCTTGGTTTGATCTTAAGGCACTCCAACACTATCTCGAAGCACCAAACGAAAGTCCAGCTATTCGGGTGCAATTGTGTAGGATCCACGTTAACCAGATTCAACACGCCGTGCTCGAACTTGGTAAAGGGAAGGTGAATCCCCAATTCCTTAAAGAAGTTTCGATACATGAAGATGAACTTCGAGTTAGTATTACAAAACACCCGGTCTGATGATAGGCTTGGAAGACATTCATAGTCCCCTTCGTTGCCTTCATGGGTAATGGGAACGCTCTCTCAGAATGATAGAATGTGGTCAAGATTAGTTAACACTGAACCACTTAACTTTACATCCCCTTGGACCCAGGAGTAGGAATCCGGATCCTTCACCGGCATCCCAATCTCTAATTTTACTATGACACATTTTCTCGCCATCGCAAAAACTCTAGAACGGGGACAAGCTAGTTTGAACCTATAGATGTAAGATACAACCCACAAGAGCAACGGAGAACTCACCTGAAAAAGAAACAGAGATGACGTCAATTGAGCAAAATCTGAAGTCACGGACGAAGAAGATCCCCTAAAAATATTTAGTCGAGGGCAAAGCTAGACTTCGGAGACAAGAAAAGAAAAAAACTTTATGGACGGTATTATAAACGAAGAACTTCCTCTCATCGGATCGTCAGCCATCTCGTCGAAATCAAATTTGAATCGTCCAAACAAAAGCGGCGGCTTCCTAGGGAATAATAGAGAATGTGCGAAACCCCTTTCCCGCCATTAATGATCACCTCTCTAGCCAAGGGAGTGAAGAGCCAATTAAAAAGTGCCACGAAGAGAGAGAAGGTCCTATGATAGAAGGCTGCCATACGAGGCGCAAAAGCCCAAGGGGCACGAGAACAAACATGACAAAAAATATGTCGACTCAACTTACCTCAAGACAAGACATGAGAATATTTTCGATTTCCACTTCAGTCTGGCCTTCATGACCATATACTCGCCCCAAGTTCCAACATGCACCTACTGAGCTTCTACCCTAGGATCGGCCTTTATAGCATGTTGCTCCAACTCAATCCCCACGACTACTTCAAGATTAGCTTCCTCGGCCGTTTCCTCCAACTCGGCGCCTGCAATTATCTATCTCGACTTGCCTCTTCGGCCACTTGTTCAAACTCCATAGTCAATTGCTTTAAAGTAGTATCTAGCTCGCCCCCCTGGCCATCCAGCGCAAATCAATAGAATGTTTCAAGGAATTCCTCAAAGATCAAAAGATATAAACCAAACTAAAGAGCTCGACACATAGTCTTTCAGACTTCGACCGAGCTCGGGGGCTATGGACTGGACTAGAACTATTGGGCTCGGTCAGATTAGACCCAACAGTGCCACATCCTTCATTCTGAACCAAACCATGCGACCCCATCCAGGGGGCTCCACCCAACTACGTTCCTAAGCCAGGCTCAAGTCAGGCTAAACAGCTCTGCCTAGGGAGGATACCCACATCCTACCTTATCAAAAGATATACGTCCATCATCTCAGGGATCGACCTTGACCCATTCTAGGCCACCTCACCACAAGATTTTCGGGTGGTGTCACTGCCTTCGCCTGCAATAAATATAGATACGACGCACCTCAGGTAACCCTAATTTCCAATCGACATTACCCCCACCTTGGAATCACTACAACAAATTAATTACCAACAAACTAATGTGTTGGTATTACCAACAAATATATCATTTGTTGGTATTGCCAACAGAATTACCAACACATTTGTTGATAAATTACCAACACATTTGTTGGTAATTACCAACAGATATATCTTTATCCGTTGGTAATACCTAGCAAAAATCTGTTGGTGATACCCTATTTTTTTGTAGTGAATCCCACTGACTTGAGTGTCAGAGTGTCTTTTGCAACCCCCCCTCCCCCACCTTGGAATCACTACAATAAAACATACTTTTAACAACAAATTAATTACCAACAAAATTACCAACAAATATATCATTTGTTGGTATTGTCAACAAAATTACCAACACATTTGTTGATAAATTGCAAACACATTTGTTGGTAATTACCAACAGATATATCTTTATCCGTTGGTAATACCAACGAACATTGTAATATCCATTGGTAATACCTAGCAGAGTATTACCAATAGATTTTCGACGATACCCTATTTTTTTGTAGTGAATCCCACTGACTTGAGTGTCAGAGTGCCTTTTGCAACCCCCCACCCACGTCGGCATCGAACCAGACGAGGAGAGACATCAAACCAAATCGGAAGGCACCCAACTCTCAGGCAGGAACATTCTTTATTGTAAACCTAAGTCCACCATTGTAAACTAAGTTTTCAAGTTCCTTGCAATGAGAAATTTACACCGAAAAGTCTTCGCCTTCTCCCCGAAGGTACTTTGCCACCTCACACTCCCAAGGACACTTTAAACCTAGTTTACAATGGTGGACTTATGCCTCTACACCAAGGCAACCACCCAAACTCAAACCTAGTAGTCTAAGTTTTCACACACTTTGAATCAAATGAAATAAACCACAAAATATAATATAAATGGAGCAAATAATCACAACGACAAACACTTAGCTCCCAAGAAGATTGCTAGCTCATCTTGATGCCTTTTGATGATGAATATTTCAAGACAAAGGCTCAATCAAGGAATAAGTGGTAGAAAGTTAGGGTTTAGTGAAAGATGGCTCAAACAAAGTTCTTTGGTGTCAAATGATGGCTCAGTAAGTATTAGAGGCTCATAGGAAGGCAAGCTAGGGGTTTAAATTGTTGGGTGAATGTCCACACTAGAAGGGGGAGTTGAATAGTATGTATGTACTTTTATGTTTAATTGAATTCTTTTCGATTTTAATCAACTCAACTACTTGATTCAAGTTTCTTAATTCTTAGTGCGATTAAATGCAATTACAATTAAATCGAGCACAAGTAAGAATTGAATAGACCAATCAAGATAGCAATGCAAACATGAAATGTATAGTGGTTCGGCCAAACCCACCTACTCTACTACCTTGGCTCCTCACCAAGGATTTCTAACATAAACACTTTATAGATTGATAGTTTTTCTAAGAATATAATGAGGACTTATCCCTCAACCATAGAGGCAGGCCTCCACGTCTATTCTCTAGCAAAAACAACAATCTACAAGACACCAAGGTGTTTACATGCACACCTTGCAAGCTACCCTTAAAATCGATATAAAGCAATAGGAAAACAATATAAATGGAGCTTAAATGTAAAGACAAACTTGATGAAGCTCCAACGCGTCACCTTCGAGCACTTCAAGGCTTCGAGTATGAATTTCTCAGTGAAATCAACGCTTGATGAAGTGATGAGGGATTAGGGCACAAGATCAACTCTTTTAGGCTTGAAATCTCTAAGGATGGACTCAATGAAGTTCAAGAGAGGCGGGGAGGCTATTATGGGACTCCTATTTATAAGCCAAGATGATGAGGCCAAAAAGACCCGTTGCCTAGTCGATGGTCGATCGATCGGCCATTGGTCGGGGCCTTCTCCTCGTTTTGGGCCACGGCCGGTCGATCGGCCATCGGTCGTAAACCAGGAAACTTGATGTTTTGCTGATTTTTGATGATTTGTCGCACGGTGTTCGTTTTCGGGTTTCGTCTTTGAGTTTTGACTTGCAATCATTTCAAGGTTCTAGACCTAACTTCTGACTCGATCGCCTTCCGTAGCCATCGACACTTGAATTTCCGTGATTCTTTTGTGATTTTTTGATGAACTTCGCACGCGTATCGATCGCTTAACCTGAGATCAAACACTTGATAAACTCATTAGAATACATTTGTTATCATCAAAATCAAGATGGTGCCCAAGGTTGAAAATCTTAGGCCGACTATCTGCCCCTTTTTGATGATGACAAACTTCTCAATAAATGCATTAAGGAATGTATCAACAAGCATAACATTTTATCAAGTGAATGTATAATGATCCCCCTATCAACATGCATATCTAGAATAAACTCCCCCTAACTATATGAATATCTATATCTAAATTCTTCTCCCCCTTTTGACAGCAATAAAAGAGGGCATAAGTTAAGCATTTCTTGGCTCTCCTTTAGTTACCCAAGGACAAGTTTTAAACGTACATGATATCAAGGATGCTTTAAAATAATAAACACAAAGATATCACAAGTGTCAAGATATGTCAAGAGGGTTATAAACGATCAACTATGGGATATCCAAAAGTCATTTACTCGATAAAGACTAAGTTTTCGATTTTTGATAAACGATGAACCAAAAATCATATAATATTGAATTCTTAATGAAACTTTTTGAAACTTTTTCAGCGAAAACTAGATTTTGCAAGCAAAGTGCAGAAACAAGAATTTTCCAAAGATTTATTTTATGCATTTTTTGATAAATCACTAAAATTTTTAGTTTTTTGCTTTATTGAAAGAAACTCATTTTTCACAATAATTTTTAATTTTGATCAAACTTGTATATGACTAAGATATGATCATTCTAATCATGTATACAAAGTTGTTTAACTTGTATATTACTCAAATGACTTGGCACAATTTGATCAAGAATCAACAAGATATATCAAGAAATTGTCTACAAGTCATTTTCCTAAATACTCATGAATTTTCACATAGACACAATTAAGTAGTTTATCATGAGCAAGGTGCAAGAGTCTCTACATGCTTTATGAGGTATCATACTACATGGTGCAAAGATGAAACTATCACCTCATAGAATTTTCAAGTGTTTAGCATGTGTTCTCTAAAACATTTTCCTCCTAATCAATGCTCAACTTGCAAGTAATTGAATCATAAATAGCACAATAGACATTTTCTTACTTAGCAAGTTCATAAACTAGATAGCAAAGGAAAGTCAAGATTATTTCTCAAAAGTCAAGTTTTGCTAACTAGTGGAGATTCATTTTTTAAAATACAATCAAAAATAAAATCAAAATGAATGAAGGAGATCTCAAGAAGTGAAAATATTTTAAAATCAAGATCTCAAACCCTTCCTAAGGTTAAAAACCAACACGATCACAATTAGCCAAGGTTTGAAAACCAAAGGTTGCATAAACCCATTATAGGTCACAAATGGCCTCCAAGGAGACTGAAAATAAAAAAATTGGAATCCAAAACTTGATACCACAAAGATGTTAATAAAAAATAAACAAGTAGAATCAAGTATCATGTGAGTAGTAAATAAAGCACATTCCATCAAACTCCAATAGTAATGTAGGCAAGAATAGAGTTAGGAGTTGATACCGATCACATTTGTCACGAAGTTACAATCAAGTTAATTCCTCGTTCTTTAATTCACAAGCAACTTGAAGCCATCAATGTGTCTTCATTTTAGTGTAGTGTCTCCCCCTATATTTAAGCATGAAAACTTTGGTACCCAAATTTCTTTGGGTCCTTGGGGGTTAGAAACTTTTGGAACCCAAAGTGATTTAGCATTGGGGTTCCTTTTCAAGACACGATCCCTAACCATATGTCCATACATGCCACAATATAGACAATGACCCTTAAATCTAGTAGATGCATGAGGATGGACATGAATGTGTGGATGAGCATGGAAGATACTTTAGAAAATTTTGCACGAGAGACATGAGCATACATATTTTTCATTTTGTCATTTAATGAAAGTAACTCATTCTTTAAGGATACCATGCCATCATTCAAAATTTCAATTTGTAAGCGTAATGAGGCATTTTCTATTTTCAATGAGTCATTCAAGTTTTGTAGATCTACATTTTTCTTTTCTAAGGAACTTTTATCATTTTCCAAGCATTCAACTTTTCTTTTCAAATCATTACAAGAAAGCAAGAAATCATCATTTTCTTGTTCTAACAACTTATTTTCCTTTTCGAGTTCCTTAAATCCTTTTCTAATAATATTAAATTCTTCATACATATGCTCAATTTCATTTTCCAATTCTACATGAGTAAAAATATTTTCACTTATAGTAATAGTGGGTACCTTAGTGTCCTTTGTCATGAAACAAAGGTTTGCATTGTCCTTTGAGCTTTCTTCCCCACTTGAAGGTGATGATGACTCGCTTTCATCCCAAGTGGCCATCAGTGCTTTCTTCTGCATCCTTCTTCTTTTGTCTTTCATTGAGGATGATGGGGAGGTGAGCTTGGACTTAGGACAATCGCTCTCCAAGTGTCCGGGCTTGTTGCATTGGAAGCACAAGTGTCTACCTTTGCCCTTCTTTTGCTTGAGAGACCTTTCCCATAAGTTTCATCAACATCCTTCCAAAGTGAATCATATCTTCTTGGTACTCGCATTCTTCATTCTCCGATGATGACGACGAGGTCCTATCACCACATGATGCTCTTAAGGCAATGTTCTTGCCTTTGGGGGCATCTTCCTCCCTTTTTGCCTTCATATGGATGTCATGGGTCATGAGGGATCCAATGAGTTAAGTGAGTTTCATAGTGACAAGATTCTTGGCCTCCATGATAGCAACCACCTTTGGCTCCCATGCTTTGGGAAGTAATCGAAGAAGCTTCCTTACTTTTTCTTCCTTTTGTATGTCCCTCCCAAGGTTAGTTAAGACATTCACAATATTTTGAAAGGGAGCATACATTTGATCTATGGTGTAATGCCCAAAATTCTAAAAATAATATTTTATTCTTAAGCAGGGGACCATGGGCTCGAGTTAGCGCGGGTTGGCATAGAGTTGCAGAATTGAATTCGAGTAAGCTTTAAATATAGAAAAAATATAGAAAAAATATATTTATTTTGTTTATGTGATTTAGCATGCTAATATGATAGAGGACCTCGAGACGAGTTTATTGGTTCAAGCGGAACTTGAATCAGAGTTAGAATGAATTAATTATAGAATTTAGAAGTCGGATCGAATAAGTGAGGGTGTTTTGGTAATTTGGGCCAACTAGGGCCCATAAATTACCCATTGGGGGTGCACGGCTACTGTTTAGCCACACACCACCCAAGAGAGAGAGAGAGAGAGAGAGAGAGGAGGCGACACCAAGGAGGAGGAGGAGCCGTCGAAGTCGGAATTCCGCGAGTTAGTCGGCGCCGATTGAAGGAAGATCCCTATCGTCTTCTTCCTTCTTGTTTTCTCCAAAGCGGTGAGTGGATTTGCCTTCTTTTTCCCTCTTTTTTATCAGCCATGCCGCCATCCCTATGTCATGGGGTTTCGTCGATTTTTTTTTAATTCGATTTCGTCGTATTGGTTTGAGTATTTGTATCGAGGGTTTTCCTATCGTCCCTGTGATTTCGTCGAATAGATTTTTGGGGAATTTGGCCACCCCTACCCTTTCTGTGCTGCCCCACTTTTCCTTCAATTCTTGATGATTTCTTTGGGGTTTCTTGATGGTTGTTGAGGGTTCTTGGTGCTTGCTTGAAATCTTGAGGGAAGAAGGTGTTTTGGGAGAGATTTAGGGTACCCCCCCTTTAGGGTTCTTTAGGAACCCTAGGGTGGTTGGCCATCTAAAGGAAGGATTTTTAGGGTTTTTAACATATTTTCACACCTAGGGATTTCACTTTAGGGTATGTTAAATTTATTCCTAATTATATAAACATTGTAGGAACCTATACCTAGGAATTAAGGACCATAAGGACACCTAGAGACATTACGACCCTAATTTATCATTCGGAAGGGCCGACCCTAAGGACACCTCAGGGGGCTGAACCTTCCATGCCCTTAGAGCACTCAGGTAAGGGAGGTAGGCCGAACCTAGGGTACTAGGCTAGGGTCACCAAGGGTGGGTTAAAATTGCGTTGGATTGTTGGGTGGTGATTCCCCATTTTAGGACATATTATATATGTTCTTCGTTCTCTTTTTCCTATGCTATTGGATGTGTTGTACCTTTTATTTATGAGCTATACATTCCATGTTATATTCTTATATACATGTGTGGTTGTGATTTATGACTTGAGAAGGTGGAGGTTGATGTATGTCCTTAACCCAGCTTGTTATATACTGATAGCGCATCTTATGCTTATTCTTATAACTGCGTGTGTGATGTGCTTGTGTATTTTTTGGTAGCCTCGCTGGTGAGGGAAGGGTATGCACCAAAGAGACAATGTTGTCCTTATTCCGGAAGTTTGAATGGTGAGAGGAGATCATACCCAAAGGAGACAGTCCGGAGACCCGACCGGTGAGGGGAACGTATGCCATAAAGAGACGGTTCGGAAGAGCCAGTGCCGGTGATGGGAGTGCATGCCCCAAAGAGACGACATTGAGCTAGGTGGTAGTTCGGAGGCCACACCATCTACCTACCCTATGTGGCTTGAGGGGCCAACGGGTCCAGAGATCATTCATGTGGATGTGACATTTCGTTACGATGTTTTATTTGTGATGGATTTGGTTATCATACGTAGAGTAGTAGATATACTTATTATGTTATGATGCTATTTACTGCTTTTTATTATGCTTCCTTATTGCATGATGATGATGTGGAGGACTCGAGGACTGATCAACTCACTAAGTCCTAGTTGGGCTTACCCCTCATTTCGTTTGTTTTACAACACCTGAGCTAGATCAAAGAGGTACTGAGGTGCAGTAGCGTGGCTGGTGGCGGCAGGGCAATGGGTCTCGTGAGATGTCGCGATCGGAGGGGATACCTGAGTCTTTTTTCTTTTCTTTGAGTTAATTAGTCATGTAGACTCGGGTCGATGTTTCCACATTTTATTTCTTTTAGGAGTCTTGGTTATTTATAAAACTTTTTTTAATAACTTGAACACTTTGTGTTATTTGAGTATATAGTTTGGTTGGAATTGAGTTTATTTGTTCTCTTTGAAATATTATGGTATGTCACTACTAGAAAAATGGTCATCAGCAACGGCTGATGCCGTTGCTGAGCCGTTGCTGAAGAGCATCAGCAACGGCTGAGCCGTTGCAATAGCGCCGTGACAGAAAGTCGCGTTGCTGATGACTTAGCAACGGTTCAGCAACGGCCGCTCGGGCCGTCGCTCAAAACATTATCAGCAACGGCCGCTGGGCCGTCGCTAAAAATATTATCAGCAACGGTTTTGCCACAGACCCGGAGCCGTTGCTGATACCATTAATAGCAACGGCCGCTGAGTCCGTAGCAACACCGTTAGTAAAGCTCCGTCGCTAAGCCGTTGCTGTAGGTCATCAGCAACGGCTCTCGATACACTTTTAGCAACGGCTTTCCCACGGCCGACCGTGGGAAAGCCGTTGCTGATGACCTATGCCTGCAACCAGAAAATTTGAAAATTTCAAATTTCCATTGATACATTGATACATTTATCTGATACATAACTCACACACCCATACCCTCATACACATTCATTCACACATCACAAACACACCAAGATATACATCAAAACAATTATATTTATATTCATAATTATCCACGATAGTATAAACACAATTCAAATGTAAAATTGAAGTATCAACATCTCAATAACATAGTCAATATAAATTAAACAAGTTCAATATCTGAGTAACAAAGTCAATATAAACAAAATCTCACGATGACGATGGAGGATGGCCTGGATCATATGGCGGGGTCTGGAGTGCTTGAGTGTACACCGGCGTGGACTGACTCGAGGATGATGGATTAGATGATGCCGAAGAGATGCCTGCTTCGGGATGACCCGACAAGTTGCGTAGCATAGCTTCTATATTCGCCATCGTCTGACTCTGAAGCGCCATCGTCTGACTCTGACGCGCCATCGTCTGACTCTGACGCTCCATCATCTCAGTCTGACGCGCGACCGTCTCCTCTAGTGTCCTTATCCTATTACTATGATCATAACTGGATCTAGAGGTGGACGGCCGCTCACCAGCGACCGGAGGGGTCGGTGCCCCAAGTGGCCCTAGTACGGCTCGCGCATGACCACTATCTGCGAAGCCATATACGCGGCCATGGTCCCAGCCACCTGCGGCCTCGACCCACGATGCTGCGTCAAAGTCCTCGGGGGTACCCCCGCGCTGCACCACCGTCCGGCTGTACGTCTCCTACTCGAGTTTGATTTTTTGTTTAATATTTATCATAAAACTTAAATTATAAATATATAGTGAATAATTTAAACAAATATATAATTACCACAATGTATGCAGCGCGGTTGTCGATGTACTCCCCCGTCCCATGTGCTCGACGGTGAGTCCGCTCAAACACCGCCATCGGGGAGGGTCGCTGGACAGTCCCGTCATCCGACACCGTCGTCTACATTTACAAAACAAATACATTAATTAGTACACATAATAACAAATAAAATATATAATTAAACGATATACTTACCATACGGTTTGCGTGCACTGCAAATGCAACAGAGCCGCCGGTGTGACGCGCTGCTCCCCCCGACATGCGATTTCTAGCCGCATTCTGAGAAACCTCCTGCCATCGATCCGTCGACCATATCCCCACGAGCTGGTCCCATATATCCGGAGTAATCCAACTGGGGCCGTATCCCCGAGTCTCCGCGATGTTAGTGGTCCCAGCTCGGGCCATCGCTCGGGACCGAGCCTGCCCCAGCTGCCCGTTGTACCTTGCCCGGGAAATAGACTCCCAGGCAGCGTAAATGAAGGACCTCTGGTCCTCGGCCCATGTATAGCGAGCCTGCAAAATAATAATATCAGTACCAATTCTTAATATATCATCATGCATGTAAAAAAAAGAAAAATACGTGCCTCAAACTCGCGCCATAACATGTCGACGTGCTCGCTAGGCACGTGAGACCACGTAGGCCATGCCCCGTGCATGTATCGTCGAATAGTAGAAGAAATGCTCCTCGGCACTTCTTCTTGCTCGAACCTGCACAACAAAAATAAATTTTAATATTATATTATGATATAATGAATTTGTAATGATTCATAATTCATGATATATTACCGCTCCCCAATCACGCTGATCAATCTACGTGACTCTGTGGCTGGTGGAGGCTGCCACCTGTTCGGCCCGCGTGGCCGCCTGCGTCTGGATGTACTAGCCTCGGCAGTATCATCCTCATGAGGATCAGCAACAGGAGGATCAGCAGCATGAGTAAGTGCTGGAGTCTCACCGATCGAAGACTCCGAAACTCTCCTGCGTCGATAACCACGACCAGACATATCTGTCGAACAGACATATAATCAGATTATTGTATAAATAGTAGAGATATATTTAATAAAATATATATACTTTACAATTATTCCTCATCATCTGAATAATAGTCTTCGAATTCTTCTTCTTCTTCCTCTTCTTCCTCTTCGTCATCTTCTTCATCTCCAGCTTCCTCAATTTCATGATCGTCATCATCAGCATATTCAACTTCTAATTGAATTGACGTTGTGTCTGCATCCTCGAGTATTGAAATAATACGATCCACAGCAGGAAGATCATCTTCTTGATAGAAACCAGGAGGATCATTTTCTCCTACTATCGGATCAATTTTTCCTCTACCTTTTGTCTTACAGACTACACGCCAATCTGCTCTATCTTTATTTCGAGCCGGATACTTCGCGTAATATACTTGTTCGGCTTGTGATGCCAATATAAATGGCTCATTTGCTGCCAATTTCGATTTGTAATTAACCTCAACAAGTTTGTATTTTTGATGAACTTTCATGCCCCTTTCTGTTGTATCGAACCAATGACATCTAAATAGGAACACTGATTTCAAGCCGAAGTAGTGCAACTCTATCACTTCTTCCACTAGTCCATAGAAATCCATATCACATTCAACATAGGTTGTCCCTTTCACGCAGACCCCAGCATTCATCGTCTTTTTTGTAGATGAATATTCAACCGTGTGAAATTTATACCCGTTAACAAAATATCCGCTATAGCACGACACAAGTCGCGACGGTCCACTAACAAACTCAAATATTTTTTCATCTATTTCAGCTCTGTGATCTTTGCTGTAAGTCTGAATCCAAGAAGGGAAATCACGATTCCGTAATGTCTCCAATTCTTGATCGTTGTGAATAGAGTATTTTTGCACCATCTCAATGTCAAATATTTCAATGAATTGTTCAATCTCTGGGCAATTGAGTAATACATACAAGTGTGCCAAATGATACTCTTCATCGCTTAAGTGTCGAGATGGACGAGAACCAAAAGCACGACCAGAGTGACAAAATATATTTAAACGTCCATCTGAATGTCGAACACCCCCGTCGTCGTTACGTGGAAGACGATCAAATCTTGTCTGTACTGTCGATTCAAAGTAAAATGAGCAGAATGTTGAAATTTCTTGGATGATATACGATTCAGATATTGATCCTTCAACAGCTGCGGTGTTCTTTACTTTTTTCTTCAGACGATTCATGTATCTTTCAAATAAGTACATCCAACGATATTGAACGGGGCCACCAACTCGTGCCTCGTATGCCAAGTGTATCGGTAGATGCTCCATCGAGTCAAAAAATGCAGGAGGGAAAAACTGCTCCAGCTTGCATATGATTTCAACAATATTATTTTCAAGTGTTGACATATCTTCGACTCGAAGGACATTTGCACAGATGCTTCTAAAAAACATACTTAATTCAGTCAACGGACCCCAAATATTATCAGGTAGAAGATCTCGAAATGCGATCGGAAGTAATCTCTGCATGAATACATGACAATCATGGCTCTTCATCCCTGATATTTTGCAATCATCGACGTTCACACATCGAGATAAGTTTGAAGCATATCCATCGGGTAATCTGAGTTCTTTTACCCATTGACAAACATCTTTGATCTGTTGTTTATTTAACACATATAGGGCCTTCGGTTTCAGATATCGTCCGTTGACCTCTTGTAACTCCAACTCTGGTCTTTTACAAAGTATTTTCAGATCATGTCGGGCTTTGACATTATCTTTAGTTTTTCCAGAAATATCCATCACAGTGTTAAAAATATTATCAAACACATTTTTTTCAATGTGCATGACATCTAAATTATGTCGAATCAATAATGAACTCCAATAGGGCAATTCCCAAAAGATACTTTTTTTCACCCAGTTGTGTGTTTGGCCAAAACCTGACACTCTTTCATTGCGACCGAATACAATATCTGGAAGTGCTGAAACACGTGCTAACATTTGTTCACCAGACAACATCGGTGGTGGCCCATCTCTTTCGACTCTGCCTTTAGTAAATTTATTACGATTCCTTCGATACTGGTGATGAACCGGTAGGAATCGACGATGACAATCAAAGAATGAGATTTTTCGTCCGTTCTGAAGACTGATTGATTTAGAGTGTTCCATACAATACGGGCAAGAGAGTCGGCCGTGAGTGCTCCAACCCGACAACATGCCGTACGCGGGGAAATCATTGATTGTCCACAAGACCGCGGCCTTTAAATTGAAGTTTTGCTTCCGATGACAATCATAAGTGACAGCTCCCTCAGTCCACAATGTTTTCAATTCATCTATCAAGGGTCTGAGAAATATGTCAATTTCTTTTCGCGGACCCTTAGGACCCGAAATAATCATCGAAAGATAAATAAATTCATCTTTCATGCACATTGACGGTGGCAAATTATAAACTGTCAGCAGCACTGGCCAAACTGAATAAGGAGTTGCAGAATGTCCAAACGGATTAAAACCATCTGTGCACAATCCCAATCTGATATTTCTAGTATCCATAGCAAATGAAGGATAACATGTATCCAAATGTTTCCATGCTTCACTGTCAGATGGATGAGTCATTACTGTATCATCACGACTTCTTGCATGCCAACTCATGTAGGGGGCTGTCTTTTCCGACATGAATAACCTTTGAAGCCTCGGTGTTAGTGGAAAATACCGAAGCACCTTAAACGGGATATTTTTCTGTCGGACCGATTTCTTCTCCTTGTAACGAGGGTGTTGACATACAGGGCATTTATCCAACTGCACATTTTCTTTATAATATAAAATGCAGTTATTTTGGCACGCGTGTATTTTTTCGTACCCGAGCCCCAATTTTCTCATTAGCTTTTTAGTCTTATAAAAAGTAGGCTCAAACTTGTTATCAGTAGGCAGCATTCCATTAATCAATCCAGCAATCCGATCATACGCAACTCCGCTGATATTACAATCGGCCTTGATGCTTAAGAGCTGTGTCATTGCTGAAAACCTAGTGTATTTAGGACAATTCTCATACAAAGGTTCATCGGCAGCTTTCAACATCTCGTAAAATTCTGCAGCTTCTTTATTCGGTAATTCAATCTCTACCGCAGCCCCTACTTCTGTGATATCAACCGCTGTAGTATCTGGTGGGACTGATGTCTGAAGAACTGGCCGATCAACATTATCATTCAGGCGGAATTGACCCCCAAGACTATCAAGTATCATAGTTCTATAGGGATTACATTGACCGGATGAAGAAGCACCAGCAGAGGAAGATTCACCATATGTCTGAACGACAGGATTGCTCGACGTCCCGACTTCGTGTGACTCCCCGTGACAAGTCCATAGAAAATATCTCGGTGCAAATCCTTTGGTATATAGATGCAGAGTGACAGTCTCCCGATCCAAAAATCGTCCATTTGAACAAATGCGGCACGGACATCGGATTTGATCATCCATGCTAACGAAATTCAGATTCGAATAGGCGAAATTTAGGAAGTACGTTACGCATAATCGAAACTCATTCGTTAAAGCTCCACGATTAAGATGTCGGTACATCCAACTTCGATCAGCCGACATGATTCTGTCAATCAATGACAATTTTTTTGGTTAATGTCTTTAGGTGAGATTGTCCTATTCCATTCGGGATTTATGTTATTCGTACTGCACTTACGTTTTTATTTTAACTGTTAACTAATTATTCTAAATTTCGACAGCATCTCCCTACAGTTCTCCGAATACGCATATCATCTGGGCGCGTATCGGAGAACAAGAGAGATGTTGCCGAAATTTAGAATAATTAGTTAACAGTTAAAATAAAAACGTAAGTGCAGTACAAATAACTATATTCCCAAATTGTCCAATCAGGGACAATTCAAGAATTGTACGTCGTATAAAAGATCATCTACTTCTTTTACACGAACATACAATTCCCGAACGGATCTAAGGTTTTGCTAAATCATATCCGATCGTCGATGCGTACGTGAAACATATCAACTCGTCGGAGGATGATTATTTTCTAAATGTTTCGAGACAGTTCGAGTCCATATTGGACGATTTCGGCGCGCGTCCGAAGTGGACGATTCCGGCGCGAGTCCGAAGTGGACGATTCCGGCGCGAGTCCGAATTGGACGATTCCGGCGCGCGTCCGAAGTGGACGATTCCGGTGCGAGTCCGAATTGGACGATACCGGCGCGCGTCCGAAGTGGACGATACCGGCGCGCGTCTAAAGTGGACGATTCCGGCGCGCGTCCGAAGTGGACGATTCCGGCGCGCGTCCGAAATTAATCTAAACCCTAATAATTAATCTAACAAATTAAACAATTAATCTAAACAATTAATTAACAATTATTAAATAATTAATTAACAAATATAAAATAATATAAACTATATATATATATACTAAATTCCGGCGCCGGAGTCCACCCTCCGGCGCCGGCGTACAGTGGTCGGACACAATGTCCAGCCACTGCAGAAGGTCCGGCGGCGGCCATCGGCCGACCGCCGCCGGCCGAAACCCTAGAAATAGGGTTTCGGTCGGGTGATTTCCGCCGGCCGCAGGGAAGAGACGGTAGCAGGGGAGACTTACCTGAACAAGTCGGCAGCAGCGGTCGGCGTCGTCGGCGTCGGCAGGAGCGGCGGCGGCAGCAGCAAGCAGCGGGAGGAAGAAGAGTCGGGCGCGAGAGCGTGCCCTATATAAACTTATCAGCAACGGCTCACTCGCCCGTTAGAAAGCCGTTGCTGATAAGTTATCATCAGCAACGGCTCACTTATCCGTTAGCAAGCCGTTGCTGAAGATTAAAAAATCAGCAACGGCTCGCCTTTCCGTCAGAAAGCCGTTGCTGATAATTAAAATAATCAGCAACGGCTCGGGTTTCCGTTAGAACGCCGTTGCAGATACAGTTTTCTGCAACGGCTCGGGCGGCCGTAAGAATGCCGTTGCAAATAGCAACGGCTTGAGCGGCCGTCGCTGATAGCCGTTGCTGAAGACGAAGTTTCTAGTAGTGTGTTCAGGTTATTTCTATATTGTGGTTTGAGTTGGGTTAGGCTTCGGGTACGTGGCGTACCCTGTCCGGTCATATCGGATTTGGGGTGTGACAATGTGGTATCAGAGCTGGTATGACAATAGGATAGTAGGTATCGTATGGGTGCATTGCTAGCGTGTTCACATATGGTAAGTCCTAGTCATTAGATCGACACCTAAACTTGCGCACCAGTGGTAGTACGTAATTTTGATTAAGATGTTGTTCATATGTTAAATTGTGTAGTACTTGTTGAATGAAAACCCACACTAGAAGGGGGGGTTGAATAGTGTTGGGTTACTTTTTACTTATACTTCAATTTCAATTAAATCAATTCCAACTTCAACCAAAAGTAAGTGCAACTAAATGATGTTCATTAGCAAGTATGAAACACAATTATAAGCAATCACACAAGGCAATGCAAACACATGAGAGTATAGTGGTTCGGCCAACCGCCTACTCAACTACCTTGGCTCCACACCAAGGATTTCTAACCAAATTCTTTATAGGCTTTGTATTTTCCTTTGAATGCAACCGAGGACTCGGTTCTCAACCCTCTGAGAACTCCTCAAACCTATTCACCTAGGCAAAATACAATTCTACAAAGTAAACCCTAAGTGTTTATACTAGCACACCTAGCAAGCTAATCAATGAAGAACAAGTTGAAGTAACAAGTCAAATTACAATGAAAAGAGCTAAAGATTAAACCACAACTAAGAGCTATTTTCCAAGCCTTCAATGCCTCCAACTCCCCAAGATGTTGAGGTCGAATCGAAGCTGGAGTCGAGGGGAGATGAGTGCTTGAGAGAAATTGTCGATCGGAGAAGCAAGCGCGAGCAAATTAAGCTTAGAAGACACAAATCTCACTTTGAAAGCTTTAATGAATAGTTAAAAAGGATTAATGAAGGTTGGTGAGGGGTATTTATAACCCCTCAAACGGAACAGCGCTCCAACGGGCATTTTTCTGCCCGTTGGACGCCAACCGGTCGCTTACCGATCGATCGTCGATCGACCAACCGATCGATTGCCCATCGATCGCTGGCATTTTGCCTTTCTACAGCCATGTTCGGTCGACCGGATGGTCGATCGAATTTATCGCCTTTAATTCCTCTATTGTCCGGTCGCCCAAATTAGCCACTGCCAGTTTTTGGCCTTGTTTGGTCGACCGATCGGTTGACCAAAGTGGCTACTGCCATTTTTCTGCCTTGTTCGGTCGACCGACCGGTCGATCGAACCTGGGCTGAGGCTAATTTTTTTATATTTATTTTGTTACACGCTTTTTCATAGGTTTTGTTACCAAGTTTTGACTTGGATAACTTTACAAATAGGCTTGGGATGAGATCCTAGGGATATATTACATAGAATCTACTTAATCTACATCTGAGCCTTTTTTGACGATTTTTTCAATTCTCCGAGCGAAGTTTGCGTGCTTATCGCAACCTCAACCTGAAATCAAAACTATACACATATATTAATACATGTTTGTTATCATCAAAATAGAGATTGAAGCCAAAGGGGAACCCTTGGGCCAACAATTTCCCCCTTTTTGATGATGACAAACATAACATGAAATATTTAAATAAAGGAAGACTCTAAGTATTATTTGTGAGTTTGAGTTAAGGCATGCGCAATTTAGTTCGCAACTTAACATATGCTCCCCCTATCAATATGCATATTATGCTTGTGACTCCCCCTATCTATATGCATTATAAAATAAATGTGATCTTACTTTTTCTCCCCCTTTTGACATCAATCAAAAAGGGCAAAAACTAAGGTACTATTATTGAGTTCCATCATTAAAACCAAGAAAACCATAAAATCGAGTATTATCTACCACTATAGTCCTTCCTATCAATGTAAGCCTATGGAAGGCAAACATCGATGAGTCGCAAAGCTCCATTACAAGGCATTACATAAGTGAGATGATACCACATGAAATGCAATTTTTCAAAAGACACATGTATATTTTGAATATTTTTAACCACTAGGAAAAGCACAAATTCCTAATTGCATTCTTAAGTTTGTAAAGCTTTCTTCACTTAAGGGTTTTGTGAATATATCCGCAAGTAGTTTGTCGGTGGATACAAATTTCACGGATATATTTCCCTTAGCTACATTATCCCTAAGAAAATGGTGCCTTAGATCAATGTGCTTGGTCCTAGAGGATATATTTCCCTTAGCTACAATATTTCCCTTGATCTATCAAAAAATGTGGAAAACCTTTCATACCAAGCCCTAGGGGCTTGTTTTAAGCCATATAAAGCCTTTTTAAGTTTAAAAACATGATTTGGAAACTCAAAACTTTCAAATCCGGGGGGTTGTTCAACATAAACTTCTTCATCGATAAAACCATTTAAAAACGCACTTTCAACATCCATTTGAAAAAGTTTAAAGCCTTTAAAACTAGCATAAGCTAAAAGCATATGAATTGCCTCTAATCTAGCTACGGGAGCATAAGTTTCAATGTAGTCTATTCCTTCTTCTTGATTGTACCCTTGGGCCACTAACTTAGCTTTGTTTCTAATGACTAAACCTCTTTCATCTAGCTTGTTTCTAAATACCCATTTACTCCCAATCACGGTTTGTCCGCTAGGTCTAGGTACTAAGTCTCATACTTCATTTCTAACAAATTGATTAAGTTCTTCTTGCATAGCTATTACCCAAAATTCATCTTCTATTGCTTCCTTAATATTTTTTGGCTCTACTTGAGATATGAATGCTACATATTGACAAATGTTATTAAGTTTAGAGCGTGTTACCACTCCCGTTGATAGTTCTCCAATGACTTGATCCATTGGATGATCTCTAATCAACCGGTACCCTTTGGGGAGAGGTGGTAGAGCTTTCTGTTCTTCTTCTTCATCTTGAGGTAGAGTTGAGGATGAGGGTTCTTCATGTTGAGTTTCCTCATTGTTTTCATCCTCAACCTCTTTGTTATGAAATGTGAGTTCCTCAAGTTCCTCACCTACATTCACAATCTTAACATTTCTAGAAGAATCATTAGTTTCATCAAATGTAACATGCATAAATTCTTCAACAATCATAGTTCTACGATTATAGACTCTATATGCTTTAGAACTATTGGAGTAACTAAGGAAAATACCTTCATCGGATTAAGAATCAAATTTTCCTAGATGCTCCTTAGTGTTTAAGATAAAGCATTTACATGCAAAAACACGAAAATATCTCACACTTGGGATTTTATCATTCCAAAGCTCAAAATGTGTTTTCTTGATTTTAGGTATTAATAAAAAACGATTAAGCACTTAACAAGAGATATTTATGGCTTCGGCCCAGAAGTGCTTGGGCAATTTATTTCCACAATGCATGGTCTTAGCCATCTCTTGTAAGGTTCTATTCTTTCTCTCAACCACCCCATTTTGTTGAGAGGTTCTAGGGAAAGAAAAGGTATGTTCAATACCTAATTCATCACAAAATTCGGAAAACTTTTCATTTTTAAATTCTCCTCCATTATCACTTCTAATTTTCAAAATTGAAATAACTTTTTCATTTATATCTCTCCTAGCAAATTTTTTGAAGAAATCAAAAGTTTCATTTTTCTTAGCTAAAAAGAAAACCCATGTAAATCTCGAGAAATCATCAACCAAAACATAGCAGTATAGTTTTTCACCTAAACTAGCTACATCATAAGGACCAAAAAGATTCATGTGCACAAGTTCAAGTGTTCTAGATGTGCTTACTTGATTAATGCTTTGAAATGAAGACTTAACTTGTTTACCATGTTGACATGCATCACAAAGTTTATCTTTTTTAAATTTTATCTTAGGAATTTCGTTAACTAACTCCTTTTTAGATATTTCTTGGATGAGGCTCATGCTAGCATGTCCTAGCCTTCTATACCACAACCGAGAATCATTTTCCATGGCAACCAAGCATATAACGTGGGATTAGGCAAAACATTTAGAACTAATGTGTAAACATTTTCTTGCCTATTTCCAATGAACACAATATCATTAGATGGTGCACTTCTAATGATGCATTTAGATGCTTCAAAAATGACTACATATCCATTGTCACACGATTGAGATATGCTAATCAAATTATATTTTAACCCATCAACTAGTAAGACATTTTGAATGCATGGGTAGTGAAGTATACCTATATCACCAATGCCAACAATCTTACCTTTGGTATAGTCTCCAAATGTCACATGTCCACCATCCTTGCTTGATAGGGTTGTGAAAAGATTGATATCTCCTGTCATGTGTTTTGAGCAACCGCTATCCAATATCCATGTGCTTCTACTTGCTTGAGGATGCTTCTCCATCTATAAAAGGAGAAGAGACAATTTTAGGTACCCAAATCTTCTTGGGTTCTTGAGTGTTAGTCATCTTAGGAACCCAAGTGAATCTAGCATGAGGGTTCCTTCTTAGTGCACAATCTCTAGCCATATGGCCAAATATACCACATGAAAAGCAACTTCCATTAAACTTTCTTGGGCAATGTGTGTGAGCATGGAAGTGTGCTTGAGCATGATTATTTGATGACTTTCTAGCATGTACAACCTTATGTATGGCATTTTGTAAGGTTTTTCATTTTTTCATTTAGCATGCAAAGTTCCTTTTTCAAATTTAGCATGCTATCATTCAAGTGCTCTACTTTATCACTTAAGAACTTGTTTTCATTTTCCAACTTTTCATTTTCATTTTCTAAGTTTTGCTTAGCATCATCTAAGGCATGCTTCTCTTCCTTAAGGGTATCTACTTCTTTCTTAATGCATTGCATGAAAGTAGCAAGTTATCATTTTCAAGCTCTAAAGATTTGTTGTCCTTCTTAAGCTTTTTAAATTTTTTCCTAATGGTATTAAATTCATCATGTATTTGATCAAACTCATTTTCTAGTTCTTCTTGCGTAAATGAAAGATCGCCAAAAGTAAATCTTACCTCGTTGTCATTTGCCATGAGGTAAAGATTTGCATTTTCACTCTTGGAGTCTTCTTTACTTGACCAAGACTCGCTTTCATCCCAAGAAGCCATCATTGCCTTCTTCTTCTTCTTCTTCTTCTTCTTCTTCTTCTTCTTCTTGTATTTGTCTTTCTTGTGAGGGTTGGAGGTGGAAGCCATCTTGAGAAGTGGGCAATCCTTCCTTAGATGCCCGATTTTGTTGCAATTGAAGCATGTGTAGCCTCCTCTTCCCTTTCTCACGCCTCCTCTCCTGAAGCTAATGAATCTTTTTGCCAACATTACCATCTCTTCAAATTCATCCATTTATTCCTCAGATGATGAAGGTTCTTCACCCTAGTGTGATGCTTTTAAGGCAATAGTCTTGCCTTTGGGAGCATCTTCCTCCTTGTATTGCTTCATATGGGTCTCATGTGTCATGAGAGACCCAATGAGCTCGGTGATCTTCAAGGTGCTCATGTCCTTTTCTTCCATGATTGCGATGACCTTGGGCTCCCAAGCTTTTGGAAGGGAAAGAAGGAGATTCCTTACCTTCTCCTCTTCCTTTATATCACTACCAAGGTTAGCTAATCCATTTGTAATATTTTGAAAGCGAGCATACATGACATCAATAGATTCATGTGATAACATCATGAACATTTCATAATCATGCATGAGTAGGTTTATCTTAGATTCTTTAACTTATGAAGTCCCTTCATGTGTAGTCTTTAAGGCTTTCCAAAGTTCATATGCAGACTTACAGGTAGAAATTATATTAAACTCATTCATTGATATGCCACAATATAGTGCATTGGCGGCCTTTGCATTTGCATTAAAGAGTTTAATTTCTTCTTGATCCCACTCATCCATATCCTTCGTTGGTTGATTATACTCTACTTGAATCATTCTCCATACAATCATGCCTAGTGATTGTAGGAAGCCATTCATGCGTATCTTCCAATAGGCATAGTTGTTTCCATCGAACAATGGTGGAGTATTAGTAGATTTCACTAATCATTCTAAATTGTAGGGTAGATGGTTAAACCAAATCCTACGACCTTGCTCTGATACCAATTGTTGAGTGAAAACCCACACTAGAAGGGGGGGTTGAATAGTGTTGGGTTACTTTTTACTTCTACTTTAATTTCTTTTAAATCAATTCCAACTTCAACCAAAAGTAAGTGCAACTAAATGATGTTTGTTAGCAAGTATGAAACACAGTTATAAGCAATCACACAAGGCAATGCAAACACAGGAGAGTATAGTGGTTCGGCCAACCGCCTACTCCACTACCTTGGCTCCACACCAAGGATTTCTAACCAAATTCTTTATAGACTTTGTGTTTCCCTTTGAATACAACCGAGGACTCGGTTCTTAACCCTTTGAGAACTCCTCAAACTTATTCACATAGACAAAACATAATTCTACAAAGTAAACCCTAAGTGTTTACACTAGCACACCTAGCAAGCTAATCAATGAAGAACAAGTTGAAGTAACAAGTCAAATTACAATGAAAAGAGCTAAAAATTAAACCACAACTAAGAGCTCTTTTCCAAGCCTTCAATGCCTCCAACTCCACAAGATGTTGAGGTCGAATCGAAGCCGGAGTCGAGGGGAGATGAGCGCTTGAGAGAAATTGTCGATCGGAGAAGCAAGCGCGAGCAAATCAAGCTTAGAAGGCACAAATCTCACTTTGAAAAGCTTTAATGAATAGTTAAAAATGATTAATGAAGGTTGGTGAGGGGTATTTATAACCTCTCAAACGGAACAACGCTCCAACGGGCATTTTTTTGCCCGTTTGACGCTGATCGATCGCTTGCCGGTTGATCGTCGGTCGACCAACCGATCGACTGCCCAGCGACTGCTGGCATTCTGCCTTTCTACAGCCATGTTCGGTCAACCGGATGGTCGACCGAATTTATCGCATTTAATTCCTTTATTGTCCGGTCGACCGATCGGTCGACCGAAGTGGCTACTGTAATTTTTCTGCCTTGTTCTGTCGACCGACCTGTCGTCCAAACTTGGGCTGAGGCTGATTTTTTTACATTTGTTTTGTTACATGCTTTTTCATGGATTTTGTTACCAAGTTTTGACTTGGATAACTTTACAAATAGGCTTGGGATGAGATCCTAGGGATATATTACATAGAATCTACTTAATCTATATCCGAGCCTTTTTTGATGATTTTTGCGATTCTCCGAGCGAAGTTCGCGTGCTTATTGCAACCTCAACCTGAACTCAAAACTTTACATATAAATTAAATATATGTTTGTTATCATCAAAATAGAGATCGAAGCCAAAGGGGAACCCTTGGGCTAACAGTACTTGCTTTCTTATTAATAGAAATGGAGGCACATGATGAAGCCGTGATGAGTGGAATCTCAACCCCCTTCTTCCATGATTGAGTTCTTCTCCATGCCTTGACCGAACCCTTAAAGTTGTATAAATCTAGAATTTTTCTTCTCCCATGGGCTTGGTTGTTTCTTGCAACGATTCTAGTGTGTTTGAATAGGAGAAATGAAGGTTGTGTTAGAAGGAATGGTTGCGGTAGCCCTCGGAGAGGGTTGTCCCATAAATTATGGGGTGGGCGGCTTGTAGAGAGGGGTACTCAGATGATTGATACAATTTAGGAATAAACTCTCGTGATCTAATTTGGTAATGTAAGTGAGTGTGGAACCATGCTTCAAGTGATGGGATACTTAACACCGAGGATGGCTACAAGGGGGTGTCGTCTTTTTGCATATGAAACCGATGATTGACATGCTTGTTGTTCATTGAATTTTAGAACCAACAAATTTTGATATAGACGGGAGGTCTTTCCCTGGGAATGATAGCTCTAGTGTTATTTGATCATTTGCTTTGTTTAAGCAGGAATGTGTTGTGTCCTATATCTAACATTGTTTACTTTGAAGTCAAACCCAACTTGACAAATTTTTGGATTTAAGTTTGGGGCTCGACATGTGTTTGCTAGTCCTTATTATGGATTTGGTAAAAGGACCATTAGAAGCTATTAGCTTATTGCTTGAAGATGTTGATGTTTGGATCTTCATTTGTGAAAGTATTACTGAAGATGATTCTTTCAATTGCAACTGATTTTCGGTGTCGTAGGTTATAGCATCATTAGACTTTCGCGAGGATTTTTGGACGAAATATCTCCATTTTAGGCTGGACTGTGATTTGATCATGATCATGCTCCTCTTTGGTACAAGATTGTTATTTTACTTGTGGAAGCTAAGATATTGGCCTAGATTGATTCTCAATTGGACATTTTCATAAGCAATAACACACTTAATTATTGTTGTGATGGTGCATAATTTGGATTCTGGGGCAAGGCTAGTTAATGTTGTATGATCAATGATCAATGCTACTTAATTGCAGAGCAGCATTGTATGTCTCAAGCAAACATGGTAAAGCTAGTAGTATTTGTAATCCATGAGATCCATGCCAAAAATAATTGTTCTATTGTAGTTAAAATAGGATGTAGGGAAATTCGCTTGCTGTTATTGAGAATGTTGCCACCTTGAGAACACCAAAAATCAGATTAATAGGCTTATGAGGAGCAATATGTATATCTATTTGGGTAGATTTCTCATGAAAAAAAAAACAGCTTTGTATATCTCTCTTAGAGTAGGAACCCATAGTGAATAACTGGATGTTACTAGTGAATACTTTGGGGAGCTAAGTTTTAGTTGTTGAGATAAAAAAAAAAATCCTAGTTCCTAACTTAAGATGATGTGCAAGTTCCAAATCTACTAGGGAAACTTTAGAAGTGTTTTCTTTGGTAGTCGGCAAGGAATGGAAGGTGAAAGGTAGAGTTTGGGTTGACCCTAAGGTTGAGATCGAACCCTACAATTTGGGAGTGTTTTGCTCGTTAGAACCTCATATGTCAACATGGTAAATCATAGAATTTCTTATGCTAATTCCCAAAGTGTTTGTGCTAAATTTCAGTTTTAGAAGATGGATTTCAGATTTGTTTATGCTAGGGATGGTATTTGTGATGGGTTTACAAATTGGAGTTATGCCTCGTATCCATTTCACTTATGAATATCTAGAAGATCAGTGCAAACGCGCGGCATTTCAGAGGAGTCTCAAGGACCTCTCTATTTGTAGTAAGATTCCTATACCTGGCTACTACAACAGGAACAAGAAGTATAGCTTGAGAAAGGCTAAAAGCTATAAAGGGAAACCGCATGACACTCATGTCAGGATTTTCAAGAAGAAATACTCGGACAAAACCAAGAAGTGTAAATGCTTTATATGCGGGGAAGAAGGGCATTATGCAAGAGAATGCACCAGAAAGCAAGGAAATATCGCCAGGGCAGCGATAGTAGAAAACCTGGACCTGCCTGATGAATGGGATGTCTTATCAGTAGACCTCAATGAACCCGACAGCGATGCAATTTGCTCACTCTCGGAAGGAGAAACAGGTTCTGAGCTCACAGCCCTAGCGAAAGCTGCCTTTACCGTACACTTAACGACAACACATTTAAAGATCAGTATAGTTTGCCCGGGATCAACACCATCCTAAAACAAGTGGGGAACAACAAGATATTCTCCAAGTTTGATTTAAAGAGCGGCTTTCATCAAGTCGCCATGAGCCCTGAATCAATAGCATGGACTGCGTTCATAGTCCCAGGAGGACTTTACGAATGGCTGGTAATGCCATTTGGCCTTAAAAATGCACCGGCAATTTTCCAACGGAAGATGGACCAATGTTTTGCCGGAACAGAAGAGTTTATCGCAGTATATATTGATGATATTCTGGTATTCTCTGAGACAGAAGAAGAACACGCAGTCCACCTGAAGAAGATGCTGGAGATATGCGAAGAGTGGGGACTTGTGCTATCACCCACAAAAATGAAAATTGCGACAAGGGAAATAGACTTCTTGGGAGCAGTCATTGGGAGAAACAAGATTAGGCTCCAACCGCATATCATCAAGAAGATAGTAAGCTTTGACGAAGAAAAATTGAATTCGAAGACCGGACTCAGAACATGGCTAGGAATCCTCAACTACGCCCGTAGTTACATTCCAAAAATGGGTACACTACTGGGCCCCCTTTACTCTAAAACCGGCCCACAAGGCGATATCAGGATGAAAGCGTCCGATAGAGAGCTAATTGCTAAAGTAAAAAGCCTAGTGCAGAGTCTACCAGATCTCGAGTTACCCCCCCCAGAAGCTTACATCATCCTAGAAACCGACGGATGCATGGAAGGTTGGGGAGGCGTCTGCAAGTGGAAACTAATGAAGAATGACAAGAGGCAGACAGAGAAAATCTGTGCCTATGCCAGCGGCAAATTCCCTACTATCAAGTCCACAATAGATGCAGAGATCTTCGCCTGCATGGAAACTATGAGCGCACTAAAGATTCACTATCTGGATAAGAGGGAAATTACACTGAGAACAGACTGCCAGGCCATTATTAGTTTTCATAACAAAACCAGCCAAAACAAGCCGTCCAGAGTAAGATGGCTTAACTTCGTTGATTTCATAACGGGTACAGGTATCCAGGTAAACTTTGAACATATCGATGGTAAGCTTAACGTTTTGGCTGACTCCTTGTCAAGACTAACTTCGAAGCTAGCCATTGTGGAAGAAATACCTGAAGACTTGTGGAAATACGTCAGAGACGTAGAAGAAGCAGTGCAAGAAACCAAAGAAGCACCGATACATGTACGCAAAGCACTCAGTGTAACCATTGACACACTTTGTGACTTAATCGTCCAAGAAGAGCACATCAAAGCAGCATACACCTGGGATGACGAGATCCAGGAGATTATTGAGGACAACAATGCTGCAATTGAAACAGTCATAGAAGCTGGGATGATTCATATGTATGAATATACCCCATCAGACGCCAGAATATGGACTGAAGATGATATTTGGGACGAGTACGAGGATGATGAGGATGAAGGCATTACACTAAAAATCCGCAGGACTGAAGAAGAATACAAGGATGAAGTCATCAATCTGAGGATCTACTACGGAAGAGAAGACGAAGATGATGATGAAACGGATGAAGAGATTGGCTTTGAAACCAAGCTCGAGAGAGTACTACCCAAGAAGGACGAAGCAGAGTGTTCAAACACTAAAGAACACGACTATCCTGAAGAAAGTAGAGTTCAAAAGGCTATCAGGAAGATGCATGAGGAGACGGAAGAATTCTTCAGAGAGCTAGAAAGAAATAACTATAGAACTGTCGGAAATGACCAAGCAACAACACGGTGGGATGACCCTGAAGTCATAAGAAAAGGGAAGTTTCCTGCCGAAGACGATGAGGAAGATTGAAGATGACCTACAGGGGAAGCGGATGCCCCCTTACTAACATCCGAATATATGTTTTAATTCATGTTTTCTTTTTGTGCAGTATGATTTTTGACGACTTGCAGCTGAAGGCCGTCCTTAACAGAAACACCCTATGGACAACTAAAAGAAGCATTTCCCACGCTCAACATTGGGCCGTTCTAGGCGGAGTGACAACAACCAACGTTGGGATGCAGGAGCTGGAAAAACTCACAGCAAAGGCGTTGTACAAGGCACCCAAATCTCAAGAACAAAAGGAAAAATGGGTGGAGAGGATCCAGCAAATACACACAAGACAGACATTACTTACTATTTCTGAGTTGGAAAAACTAATTGCGTTGGGCTTCCTACAGAAAGCCCGAATTGAACAAAACAACTCAGCCAACCAATGGGACTCAGATGCGTTGGAAGTGGTGACGCACCATATTGATAACCTCAAACAATGCCACCGCATGATTAGCAGTATCAGACAAAGCATTTCCTATTCCGTCCGATAAGAAGGAATCTACAAAGCTGGCATGCACCCAACTCGGTCAAGATAAGAGCGAATCTTAGGTGTGTTGTAAAGTAATATTGTGTGCTGTAAAGAATGCTGTAAAGTACTACGAGGGACAAACTTTAAGAAAAGCATGTGACTTGAGTGGTCGATGGGGCCCAATGAGCACCCGCACTCAATTATTATGCTTCATCACGAAGTTTCCTTCCTCGCCTATATAAGGCGATGAAATATGGAGTTGCAGATCATCGGACGATCTCCGAGAACTACTTCTCCTAAGCTTTGAGTGTTTGTAAGAGTGTGCTATATTAATCAAGCTTCCTTTTCTCAACTTCCAAGTCTCATAATTCCAGTGCCTTCAACGACCCGAGAATTGTGAGCAACGAAATTTGATCCGAAGACGTTTCTTTTGTTGGTATCAGAGCCTTCTTCCAGGTATACATAACCTAGGTTGCATTTTTCATTCCTTTCACTCTACTACTTGTTTGAAAATTTGTTAATTCCTGTACTTTAAGGCTAAACATATAAACTGAGGTAGGCGATAAAGAGGGTACAGTACGCCAAACACGGCAGAAGATCGCCCGTTACCTTCGCAACCTTAGCTTATAGTTGGTCGGCGAGTACAAGTATTCTTAAATCTTTAAACATGTCATGAGTGACTGGAACCTAACTGCAGCCAGTGACATATATAAGGAAGCACTTAAGGCTACAGAAACCCTCGGTATACCAGCCGAAGGATTCATTAAACCTGCTTTGATTAGTACAAAACACTCTGAAATCATATTTAAACAACTAAACACACTCATCCAATTAACATGCAAAATTAAAGAACAACTTGAAGAACTTTCAGTTGAAGTTAAACAACTCAAACTAGCCAAGGATAAGGCTAGCCCTGCTTCTATCTCAGACTCAATCGAAGCCCTTGCTAGAGATCTACAAGGACTGAAGATAGGAGACGGTTCGGAAAGAAAGAAGGCGTCTCCTAAGCCACCAGGCACGATTTACGTTTACAAAGACCCAAAAGTCATCTTCGAACAAGAGAAGGAAAAGGCTCGCCATCAATGACGAACTCCAACAGGACTTCCACAAGGACTGAGGTCTTGGCACCAAGACCATCCATCTCTGGCGACAACAACAGACAACCCACGATAGATGACCAGATACGCAACTATCGTCTAACCAACAGGTTGAGACATGAACTCCAAAGGAGAGTCAACAGCAACACCAGGAGAACTGGATTCCAAAGGAGTCTGGAGTCCAGACTGGACCCAAATGCTGAGCTCGCTATTTCACAATATCAAAGGGCCCAGCAGGTACCAGCCGAGACACTGTACCAAGCAGGATGGTCCTCAAGAAACCATCGCGTCTATCAACACTACTCCGACGAGCGCATCCTTGTTACGGAAGGTTCACAACTAGAACTTCCATTCATTACTGACCAGAGCTATGAAATCCTAGTGCAGGAAGGTCTCCAACACTTGCATATGGGCATGATAATGATCAGGTTACAAACCCTACATCGACGAAGCGCCGGTGTGAGTGCCCTAGTTCTGATTCGAGATACCAGATGGAACGATGACAGGGCAGTCATCAGTTCCATGGAGATTGATCTCACTTCAGGAACGCAGCTCGCATATGCTGCACCCGATATCACCATCAGTATTCATGACTTCAGAAAGCACATACAATTGGTGATACAAACGCATGGCTATGAAGGATGGCAGGGAGGAGAAAGTAACCTCCTACTCTCTCGATCCCTCCTAGGGAGACTGACGAATACAAGTCACGCGAACTTCCGGTACAACGTCAGAAATGTTGCCGATCACTTAGCTAGCAGAGGGATTCAGGCGATCCCTGGCCAAATAAGATCCACTGAGACCCTACAAGGTCAACAATGGATAATTAGACCTGCTGTCGTCCAAGTGATAAGAAACCCGCAGGCAACCAACATCCGGACCAGAACAGACGGAACTTTAGCCGTCCAATTCACAGACTACGCAATAACACCAACCGTAGCCTCACAAGAAACTGACTTTCCAGATGAAGAATTCGCAGGAATGATCCTGCTCGAAGATCCAGACTGCTCTTATGACAACTTTCACACAGACTATACTCATGGATTCGAACTAGAAACAGACTGGAGCAGTGACTTCGACAGTAATGACGCTTTAGATGAGCAGCTTCTATTCACCCTTACGATGGAAGACGATGACCCACCAACTCAGTGGGATGATGATGACTACTACCAACTGCCACCCAAGTGGGACACCTCTGATAGCAATTCCTCGACGCATGAACTAACGATTAGAGAAGATCTAATCTTTTCTGGGGAGGAAGAGGAGGAGTACATCAACAAGGAGTACATCAACAAGTTTATTCCTCCGGAAGAAGAGGAGGAAGAAGAAGATTTTCTTCAGGATGATCCCAAAGAATCCATATACACCACAGAATTGGATTACCCAATCCTCAAGAAGTTGAGTAAAGAAGTGAAGAAGAAGACGGAATCTGACTTAACCACGCCAGAATTGAAGAAAGGGGTGAAGAAGACGGAATCTGCCTTAACCACGTCAAAATCCGTCATCTCCAACAATCAACCACCCAGAGAACCCGTCATGGGCCCGGCTATGTACCCACCCGGCAGCATAACCAGGCCAATTTATCAAGGAGATTCTAGCATGATGAGGGCCAAGATTGGGAGCCTCAGAGGGGGCTATGCCAGAGCATATGATGGTAAGATCAACCTACCTAATGCTCATGCTAACACTGGAGTTATATTATCTTTACCAGAACATCTTGGGCAATATAGCGACGCGATCGCTAAATGGGAATCAATCACCCTAAATCTGGTAAATGAAAGGACCTGGACTGATAACAGGTCAAAGGTTTACTTCATTGAGAATCTGCTAGGGGAAAATGAAAAGAAAATGTGGATTCAATGGAGAATGGCATACCCAAAAGAGTACGAAGAAATTGTGGGTATAGCAGATGACCCCCAAAATGTAACCTCACAAGTAAGAAGAATGATCCTGCTTCGAGACCCATCCTCAGGATCAACAGAAGAACAAGATAGAGCTTATGAAGATCTTGAGAGACTAACTTGTTCCAACGTTAAAGACATATTCGACTACCTTAACGACTACAAAGTATTAGCTGCCAGATCGGGAAGGATGTATGTCTCAGCTGAACTTTCTGAAAAAGTCTTCAGGAAAATGCCGCCAATCATTGGCAAGGAGCTGGAAGCAGCGTTCAAACTGAAGCACCCAGGTAATCAAATTGGAGTTATGCCTCGTATCCATTTCACTTATGAATATCTAGAAGATCAGTGCAAACGCGCGGCATTTCAGAGGAGTCTCAAGGACCTCTCTATTTGTAGTAAGATTCCTATACCTGGCTACTACAACAGGAACAAGAAGTATAGCTTGAGAAAGGCTAAAAGCTATAAAGGGAAACCGCATGACACTCATGTCAGGATTTTCAAGAAGAAATACTCGGACAAAACCAAGAAGTGTAAATGCTTTATATGCGGGGAAGAAGGGCATTATGCAAGAGAATGCACCAGAAAGCAAGGAAATATCGCCAGGGCAGCGATAGTAGAAAACCTGGACCTGCCTGATGAATGGGATGTCTTATCAGTAGACCTCAATGAACCCGACAGCGATGCAATTTGCTCACTCTCGGAAGGAGAAACAGGTTCTGAGCTCACAGCCCTAGCGAAAGCTGAGTTCCCATACGAATCTGCATTCGTAGTAATCTTATCTGAAATCCAAGAAGAAGAATTGGTGCTCACAGTATCAGAAGATGTAAGCATCAGTTGGAGGTCCGAAGTCTCACTACCAGAAATCATGAACAAATGCGAGCACCAGTGGGAGGACAACAATCTGGAAATTACAGAAGGATGCGAAAGGTGCACCTACTGTAAAGAGATGACAAATCCGAAAATGAGAGCTCACTGCAGGACCTGCCTAATCACGGTCTGTCCAATGTGCTCAAGGTTTAGATTGGGACGAAAGTTGGTAATAATAAAATCCAACTTTTCGGAGTACCAAGAAAAGGATCTATTGATCAAAGAAATCCTAGAATATGCAAGCTACCTAATTGCCGAAGTAGACTACCTCAAGGCAGAAAACAAAAGACTCGCAGAGGAAGTTGCGGTCTTAAAAACAAAAGAGAATCTGGAAGATCTTGAAGACGAATTCAACAACCTAAGCCTAGAGGAAGACGAAAGATGGAGGAAAGGAAAATTCCCCATCACATGTGAAGAAGAAGAGGTGCCACCAAAGGAGGCAAATAAAGGTAAAGGCATAATATTTAAAGAACCGGAGTCTGCGAAAAAGATCTTTGTGGAAGAAGCAACCACCTCCATGATAAATTCTTCAGAATCTGCCGCAAATGCTGAAGGGCCGCAGAGAAGAAGAATCCTGAACAGACTATACAACATCACTATAATTATGGAGATCCCTCAAGTTAAGACCTTTAAGGTTCAGGCAATTTTAGACACAGGTGCGACAGTATGTTGCATAGACCTCAATTCTGTACCAAGTGAGGCCCTGGAACCCAGCGCGTACCCTATACTCATTAATGGGGTAAATTCCCAGCAAATGGCCACTAAGAAGCTGAAAGGAGGGTACATGAAAATAGAGGAAAACAAATTCCCTATCCCTTTTACCTACGCATTTCCCATGAGCAAGAAAGATGGGATTCAGATGCTAGTAGGTTGTAACTTCATCAGATCCATGAAGGGAGGATTGAGAATTGAGGGACAAACAATCACCTTCTACAAGAAAGTCACAACAATCACGGCCAGCACAGATGCAGAGATAACTGCAATGGCCACCCTAGAAGAATTCAAGCTGTCAGAAGAGGAACATATTGAGATGTTAAGCAGCTCGGATGGGCTTGAGCTGGAAGAGTCCAGAACGTTCTCACGGAGGTTCAAGCCACTACTCAAAAGACTAAAGGAGCAAGGATATATAGGGGAGGACCCTATAAAACATTGGAGCAAGAATCAGGTGTTATGCAAGCTGGACATCATAAATCCAGACATCACAATTCAAGATAAACCACTGAAGCACGTGACACCTGCAATGAAGGTACAATACAGCAAACACATTCAGAGCCTGCTGCAATTAGGAGTAATCAGACCAAGCTCCAGTAGGCACAGGACAATGGCGATGATTGTCCAATTTGGAATAAGCATCGATCCTATCTCTAAGAAGGAGGTAAGGGGCAAAGAACGGTTAGTATTTAATTACCGTACACTTAACGACAACACATTTAAAGATCAGTATAGTTTGCCCGGGATCAACACCATCCTAAAACAAGTGGGGAACAGCAAGATATTCTCCAATTTTGTACTAATCAAAGCAGGTTTAATGAATCCTTCGGCTGGTATACCGAGGGTTTCTGTAGCCTTAAGTGCTTCCTTATATATGTCACTGGCTGCAGTTAGGTTCCAGTCACTCATGACATGTTTAAAGATTTAAGAATACTTGTACTCGCCGACCAACTATAAGCTAAGGTTGCGAAGGTAACGGGCGATCTTCTGCCGTGTTTGGCGTACTGTACCCTCTTTATCGCCTACCTCAGTTTATATGTTTAGCCTTAAAGTACAGGAATTAACAAATTTTCAAACAAGTAGTAGAGTGAAAGGAATGAAAAATGCAACCTAGGTTATGTATACCTGGAAGAAGGCTCTGATACCAACAAAAGAAACGTCTTCGGATCAAATTTCGTTGCTCACAATTCTCGGGTCGTTGAAGGCACTGGAATTATGAGACTTGGAAGTTGAGAAAAGGAAGCTTGATTAATATAGCACACTCTTACAAACACTCAAAGCTTAGGAGAAGTAGTTCTCGGAGATCGTCCGATGATCTGCAACTCCATATTTCATCGCCTTATATAGGCGAGGAAGGAAACTTCGTGATGAAGCATAATAATTGAGTGCGGGTGCTCATTGGGCCCCATCGACCACTCAAGTCACATGCTTTTCTTAAAGTTTGTCCCTCGTAGTACTTTACAGCATTCTTTACAGCACACAATATTACTTTACAACACACCTAAGATTCGCTCTTATCTTGACCGAGTTGGGTGCATGCCAGCTTTGTAGATTCCTTCTTATCAGACGGAATAGGAAATGCTTACAGGTATCCAGGTAAACTTTGAACATATCGATGGTAAGCTTAACGTTTTGGCTGACTCCTTGTCAAGACTAACTTCGAAGCTAGCCATTGTGGAAGAAATACCTGAAGACTTGTGGAAATACGTCAGAGACGTAGAAGAAGCAGTGCAAGAAACCAAAGAAGCACCGATACATGTACGCAAAGCACTCAGTGTAACCATTGACACACTTTGTGACTTAATCGTCCAAGAAGAGCACATCAAAGCAGCATACACCTGGGATGACGAGATCCAGGAGATTATTGAGGACAACAATGCTGCAATTGAAACAGTCATAGAAGCTGGGATGATTCATATGTATGAATATACCCCATCAGACGCCAGAATATGGACTGAAGATGATATTTGGGACGAGTACGAGGATGATGAGGATGAAGGCATTACACTAAAAATCCGCAGGACTGAAGAAGAATACAAGGATGAAGTCATCAATCTGAGGATCTACTACGGAAGAGAAGACGAAGATGATGATGAAACGGATGAAGAGATTGGCTTTGAAACCAAGCTCGAGAGAGTACTACCCAAGAAGGACGAAGCAGAGTGTTCAAACACTAAAGAACACGACTATCCTGAAGAAAGTAGAGTTCAAAAGGCTATCAGGAAGATGCATGAGGAGACGGAAGAATTCTTCAGAGAGCTAGAAAGAAATAACTATAGAACTGTCGGAAATGACCAAGCAACAACACGGTGGGATGACCCTGAAGTCATAAGAAAAGGGAAGTTTCCTGCCGAAGACGATGAGGAAGATTGAAGATGACCTACAGGGGAAGCGGATGCCCCCTTACTAACATCCGAATATATGTTTTAATTCATGTTTTCTTTTTGTGCAGTATGATTTTTGACGACTTGCAGCTGAAGGCCGTCCTTAACAGAAACACCCTATGGACAACTAAAAGAAGCATTTCCCACGCTCAACATTGGGCCGTTCTAGGCGGAGTGACAACAACCAACGTTGGGATGCAGGAGCTGGAAAAACTCACAGCAAAGGCGTTGTACAAGGCACCCAAATCTCAAGAACAAAAGGAAAAATGGGTGGAGAGGATCCAGCAAATACACACAAGACAGACATTACTTACTATTTCTGAGTTGGAAAAACTAATTGCGTTGGGCTTCCTACAGAAAGCCCGAATTGAACAAAACAACTCAGCCAACCAATGGGACTCAGATGCGTTGGAAGCGGTGACGCACCATATTGATAACCTCAAACAATGCCACCGCATGATTAGAAGTATCAGACAAAGCATATTATGTGAAATTATTGTTCAATATATAAGAGCTATACGTCTACTTGACCCTTAATTTTGAATTCATGGCTTGCTAATGTAGCGTTTACTTTATTACCTAGTATACATATATATTTGTAGCATCGTTTGGTTATGTTGAAATGTAGTCTTATGTCACTTAAGAGACAGATGGAATAAGTGCAGAAACTGGGTTTTTGAATGGGAGATAAATGCTCAGAACCATAGCTATTTTGGTTCAACATTAGGGTCATGTTGTTGGCCAGAGTAATGTACCTTGGGAAAAAGAATTTTAGATTATGAAAGTCTGGTTTAGAGCCGAGTATATGAAGGCTGAAATTTCATGCCTAGTAGTTCATTGGCATGCTGAAATTTCCGTCGAAGGCAGAAAATTTTCTATTTTCAGAAATATTTATGATGATGACTAATCTTGCTTAGTTGTTGTATCAGAAACCTGTTCTGGTTAATGTGAGTGGTTTACTTTTCAAAGTTAGGGATCTTACCTTGTTGACCGATCCTTGTTGTAGGGTAAGGAATCCAGATTTTCTTTGTGATATTTCTTCGAACCTTTGATGTTCTAATTTATGAGTTGCATGATTTAAGGTATTGCATGTTTTGATGATGAATCGTAGGGTTTTTCTTAGGGCAAGGGGTTCGGCCGATTAGGGCCTGAATTAGGGAAGGTCATGCTGGATTTTTCATTGATCTCTTGGCTTAGTTTATGGTTATTTAGCAATTGGAAATGTTTGATTTGGGTTGGAATGTTTGGATGGTGCGCTAGGGTTAGGACAGCCCTATTCCTTAGGGCTGATTGGCTTGGGATTAGGGAAATGAGGTAAAAATGCAATTTAGATGTCCCTTGTATTGTTCCTTAGCCGAGGGTTTTGATTTGTCCTTATCGAAGCATTGGTAATGCGCATCCTCCTAGGAGTGGTCGGTTAGGACAGCCTTAGGGAAACTCTAGGTTGGCCAAATAATTAGGATAGTTCATTTGTGAAGTGCTCGCGTGAGAAAGAAAGTTAGTGGTCGGTGTTTGATTCAATTTTTAATCGGAGAATGCCGATCTAGACCCATGCGGTCGTACCTTCATGTGTGAGAATAGGGCTGCTTGGGTTGGCTCTTCGCAGGACTGATAAATTTTCCTGGAGGATTGGTTTCTTGTAGTTGTTCAGTGCTCGTTGAAAGCTTTTGTTAAAACCTAGAAACATAGGCTGAAGTATTTAGACTTATAGATATTTAAATCTGAAACTTCATAGTAGGATGTTATATGTTGAGCAGTATGCGTGGTTGTTTCTTGACCGTATTATGGCTTACCATGGGATCCCAGTGATGATCATATCCAACTGAGGAACACTGTTCATAGCTCGGTTCTGGCAGTCGTTTCAGGAGGCTCTGGGTACGCAGGTGCGGTTCAGTACCGTTTTTCATCCTCAGACAGATGGACGGACAGTCAGAGAGGACCATCCAGACACTTGAGGACATGCTGAGGGCATGCGTGATGGACCTGGAGGGTAGTTGGGAGAGGCATTTACCTTTGGTAGAGTTTGCCTATAATAACAGCCACCATAGCAGTATCGGTATGACCCCATTTGAGGCTTTGTACGGGCGCAGGTGCAGGTCGCCCATAGGATGGTTTGATGCCGGTGAGTCCCAAATGCTGGGGCCAGACTTGGGACCCCGTTGAGAAAGTGAAACTGATCAAGGAACGACTTCTAGCAGCTCTGAGTCGTCAAAAAATGTATGCTGATGATAGAGCTCGCGACGTGGAGTTTTACGAAGGGGAATCGGTTTTCCTAAAGGTGTTCCCTATGAAGGGAGTCGTGCGCTTCGGGAGGAAGGGAAAGTTGAGCCCCAGATTCATCGGGCCCTTCCCTATCTTGAGACGCAGAGGAGCGGTTGTTTATGAGTTGGCTCTACCGCCTAGCATGGACCGGGTGCATTCTGTTTCCCATGTATCCATGCTTAAGCGGTATGTTCGGGATGAGTTCCATATTCTAGATGTAGCTACGGTGGAGATCGATCCAGTCATTTCTTATGAGGAGCAGCCTGTAGAGATCCTAGACAAGCATGTGAGGAAGCTGAAGTCCAAAGAGGTCCCCATGGTGAAAGTTCGTTGGGAGCACCACTCAGGGCAGGAGGCCATTTGGGAGGTCGAGCAAGATATGAGAGAGAAGTACCCGTACCTTTTTGATGCCGAGGTGAGCTTCTCTTCTTCATCTCAAAATTTGAGGATAAAATTTCTTTAAGGGGGGAGGAAATTGTAATGCCCAAAATCCTAAAAATAATATATTATTCTTAAGCAGGGGACTGTGGCCTTGAGTGAGCGCGGGTTGGCATAGATATGGAATTGAATTCAGATAAGCTTTAAATATAGAAAAAAATTAGGAAAAATCTATATATTTTGTTTATATGGTTTAGCATGCTAATATGATAGAGGATCTCAAGACGAGTCTATAGGTTCAAGTGGAACTCGAATCAGATTTAGAATGAATTAATTATAGAATTTAGAAGTTGAGTCGAATAAGTGAGGGCATTTTGATAATTTGGGCCAACCAGGGCCCTTAAATTACCCATTGGGGGCGCACGGCTACTATTTAGCGGCACGCCACCAGAGAGAGAGAGAGAGAGAGAGAGAGAGAAGAGGCGAGACCAAGGAGGAGGAGGATGAGGAGGAGGAGGAGTCGGGATTCCACGAGTTAGTCGGCGCCGATTGAAGGAGGATCCCTATTGTCTTCTTCCTTCTCATTTTCTCCAAAGAGGTGAGTGGATTAGCCTTCTTTTCCCCTCTTTTTCATCAGCTATGCCGCCACCCCTATGTCATGGGGTTTTGTCGATTTTTTTATATTCGATTTCGTCGTATTGGTTTGAGTATTCATATCGAGGGTTTTCCTATCATCGTTGTGATTTCATCGGATCGATTTTTGGGCTATTTGGCCGCCCCTACCCTTGCTGTGTCGCCCCACTTTTCCTTCAATTCTTGATGATTTCTTTGGGGTTTCTTGATGGTTGTTGAGGGTTATTGGTGCTTGCTAGAAATCTTAGGGAAGAAGGTGTTTTGGGGGAGATTTAGCGTATGCCGCCCCCCCTCCCCCCCTCCTTTAGGGTTCCTAATTTAGGGTTCTTTAGGAACCCTAGGGTGGACGACCACCTAAAGGAAGGATTTTTAGGGTATCTAATATATTTTCACACCTAGAGATTTCACTTTAGGGTATGTTGAATTTATGCCAAATTATATAAGCATTGTAAGAACCTATACCTAGGAATTAAGGACCCTAGGGACACCTAGAGACATTAGGATCCTATTTTGTCATTCGGAAGGGCTGACCCTAAGGACACCTAAGGGGGCCGAACCTTCCTTGCCCTTAGGGCACTCGGGTGAGGGAGGTAGGCCGACCCTAGGGTACTAGGCTAGGGTCACCAAGGGCGGGTTAAAATTAGGTAGGATTGTTAGGTGGTGATTGCTTGTTTTAGTGCTTATTATATACGCTCTTCATTCTCTTTTCCCTACGCTATTGGATGTGTTGTACCTTTTATTTATGAGCTAGCTGTACATTCTATGTTATATTCTTATATACATGCGTGGTTCTGATTTATGACTTTAGAAGGTGGAGGTTGAGGTATGTCCTTAACACAACTTGTTATATACTGATAGCGCATCTTATGCTTATTCTTATAACCGCGTGTGTGAAATGCTTGTGCATTTCCTGATAGCCTCATTGGTGAGGGGAGGGTATGTCCGAAAGAGATAGTGTTGACCTTACTCCAAAAGTCTGACTGGTGAGGGGAGATCATACCCCAAAGAGACAGTCCGGAGACCCGACTGGTGAACTTATGCTCGAAATAGACAGTTTGGAAGAGCCAGTGCTGGTGAGGGGAGTGCATTCCCCAAAGAGACGGCATTGAGCTGGGTGGTAGTTCGAAGGCCACACCATCTACCTACCCTATGTATCTTGAGGGGCTGACGGGTCCGAAGATTATTCATGTGGATGTGACATTGTATTATGATGTTTTATCTGTGATGGATGCAGTTATCATGGGTAGAGTAGTAGATATGCTTATTTTGTTATGATGTTATTTACTGTTTTTTATTATGCTTCCTTATTGCATGATGATGATGTGGAGGAATCGAGGACTGATCTACTCACTAAGTCCTAGTTGGACTTATCCCTCATTTCGATTATTTTAAAGCACCTGAGCTAGATCAGAGAGGTACATGGGTGTAGTAGCGCGACTGGTGGCGACAGGGCAGCGGTTCTTGTGACATGTCATGGTCGAGGGGGCTATCTGAGTCTTTTCTCTTTTCTTTGAGTTAATGAGTCATGTAGACTCGGGTCGATGTTTTCGCATTTTATTTCTTTTAGGCGTCTTGGTTATTTATAAAACTTTCTTTAATAACTTGAACACTTTATGTTATTTGAGTCTATAGTTTGGTTGGAATTGAGTTTATTTATTCTCTTTGAAATATTATGGTTTGTTCAGGTCATTTCTATATTGTGGTTTGAGTTGTGTTAGGCTTCGAGGTACGTGGCATACCCTGGCTGATCATACCGGAATTGGGGTGTGACATATGGTCTCATGAGCATGCATTTAAAGAGTTCATAATCATGCATAAACAAATTAATTTTGGACTCTTTAACTTGGAAAGTTTCCTCGTGAGGAGTCTCTAAAATATGCCAAATTTCAAAATCGGATTTGCAACATGATATTCTATAAAATTCATTTATAGATAAATCATACTGTAATGCATTCATTGCTTTGACATTTGAATTAAACAATTTGATCTCTTCTTGAGACCAATCATCCATGCTCTTGGAGGGTAGTTCGTAATCAACATGAATAGTTCTCCAAGCATCTAATCCTAGGGATTGCAAGAAAATACTCATCCTAGTTTTCCAATAGGGATAATTGTTTCCATCAAAAAGAGGAGGTGCATGAGTTGAAATCCCTTGGCCTAGTGTGATGCTTGGAGAAACTTGAATGTAAAGACAATGTAAAGACAAACTTGATGAAGCTCCGATGCGTCACCTCTGAATAGTTCAAGGCTTAGAGTATGGATTTCTCGGTGAAATCAACGCTTGATGAATTAGGAGGGATTAGGGCACAAGATCAAATCTTTTATGCTTGAAATTTCTAAGGATGGACTCAATGAAGTTCAAGAGAGGTGTGGCGGCTGTTTTGGGACTCTTATTTATAAGCCAAGAGGAGGTGGCCAAAAAAGACCCATTGCAATGGGCAAAAAAATGCTTGTTGGTGCCGCCCGGTCGGTAGCCGGTCGAAGGCCGGTCGACTGGCCGAGCAACTAACCATCGACCGGGGCCTTCTGCCCATTTTGGGCCACGGCTGGTTGATGGCCGACTGATGATTCGGTCAACTGACCATCGGTCGGAAACCATGAAACTTGATGTTTTGCTGATTTTTGCTGATTTGTTGCGCGATGTTCTGTTTCGAGTTTCATCTTTGAGTTTTGAGTTGGGGTTTCTTACAAATAGGTTGACTTAATGCCTTAGATGAATTTTACAATCATTTCATGGTTCTAGACCTAACTTCCAACTCGATCGCCTTCCGAAGCCGTCGACACTCGAATTTTCGTGATTCTTCCGTGATTTTCCGACGAACTTCGCGCGCGTATCGATCGCTCAAGCTGAGATCAAACACTTGATAAACTCATTAGAATAAGTTTGTTATCATCAAAATCAAGATGGTGACCAAGGTTGAAAACCTTAGGCCAACATAAATAACCAAACAACACCACAAGGCTCGGTTTCAACAATATGCACACGAGTGTTTTTCCAATAGTTGCAATTTTCGATCGCAGGTTCATTTGCTGATCGGTCGACCAGACAAATTGTCTAAAGGACAATTTCAGCCACATTTCGAGGTTGATTCAGGTTTCAATGCATTGGGTTTGATTTTCATCATCCTTAACATTCATCCTAAGGGTAATACAATGATTCTAGACCTTAAACAAAGACTCTAAGTCTTCAACATCTTCTGAGCAACGATCAACGTCCTTCTTGAAAGTTTTCGATTTCGTGCCTATCTTCTGATCGCGGACATTGTGTGCTACTCGATTTGGAACATGAAATTATTTCTCATTAAATCATTAGTTCTGAGTTTGTTATCATCAGAATCGAGATTTAGACCAAGGATGAAAATCTTAGGTCAAGACAACCTTGAGGTGATGTATCCTTCACGTCCTCAAGCAATTTCAATTAACCATTAACTTACCCTTGTCCGATGACTCCCCCTACAAAAGAACAAGAAGTCTTTGGTTCAGAAATAGTCTTGGGTCCATATGACTGTGAAACTTTTTTTTTGTTTTCATTCATTTTGTGGTCATGAGGTTTAAAGGTAGAATGCTTAGCATGAGAGGCATGATGAGAATGAGCATTCTTAAATGAAGAAGTATTTTTCATTTAATTTACTTTCTTGTTTAAGCTCAAAACCTCATTTCTCAAATCATTCATGGATTTATATAAAGGTTGAATTTGAGATTTCAACATACAATTTTCATTCTTGATTTTTAAGTTTATAGTTTTCAAAATATCATATTTTTTTCATTTTTGAAGTCATTTTCAAAATACTTATTGTTCCTGCATGAGGATCGGATAATAGAGGGCGTAGATGTCCTTAGGTTGTTGGGTGGAGCCCCCGGGCATAGCCATTCAGTTTGGCTTGAGTTTGGTTCAGGAGTCTAGGGTGCTGCTGGGCCTAATCCAGCCGGACCTAATAGTACTAGTCCAGTCCACAACCCCCGTGCTCGGTCGGAGTTTGAAGGACTGCAGGCCGAGCTCTAAGTAAAGTTGGCTTGTGATTTTGGCTTTCTTGCGATTTAAAGGAATTTTTGGAAGTATTTTGCCATGTTGTATCAAGCTATTATGGAGGCCGAGCTATTTCAAGCTACCGTGGAGGCCGAGCTGTATCAAGCTATCATAGAGGCCGAGTTGTATCAAGCTACTATAGAGGCCGAGTTGTATCAAGTTTCCGTGGAGGCTGAGCTTGGCCCACACGATGGTGGCATATCTTTGTCTGTGTTATTCTGCGTCTTCTCAACTTATCGCTTAGTATGGCGGCTTAGTAGTGGGATTTTTCTTCCTTTATGGAAACATACAATTTTCTTCTCAACTTCTACCATAGAGGAAGTGTTTGCACGTGCCTTGTTGTTTTCTAGGAAACCGCCGCCTTGGCGGGTTTTGACGGCTGAAATTTGCTTCTGGTGTGATCATTGACCGCTCGATGAGGGGTTTATCGCCCGTGTGGCTATAAGGCAATTTTGTCTTTCCAATTTTTGAACTATTATTCGTGCTTTCGGTGCTTGGCGCTTTGGAGGTTTCTCTTCGGTGATTACCTCGTTGGATGTTTGTTCAACTGTCGTCGTTCTCCTTTCTTCCCTGGTGAGTTTCTTGATGCCTTATTTCAGCTTTCGTAGGTCCGGCCTTTGGTCAATAGGTTTGTACTAACTTATCCATATTTTAGAGTTTTTGCAACCTCTGTTAGGCCAATGGTGAAGAGGGAAGTTGTCATGAAATCAAAGTTTGGGTTATCGGGGGAGGACCCGGACTTTTACTCATGGGTTCAAGAGGAGTTGAAGTTGCAAGGTTCGGTGATGACCGACCTAGAAAACATCTTATTTTTTTGGGAGAATGTGTCCCTTGCCCGTGAAGGTGCCGAGGAGGATTATGAATGTCTCCTATGCTCGTCTTTGGGCCGAGTATATCACCAGACTAATTCATAGTTTGGTTTCTTGTACCAAACTCTGTTTGAGGAGTTGGGGGTGCGTCTCCCTTTTACCGATTTCGAGCACAGCGTTTTGAATTTGTTTAATGGTGCTCCCACTCAGTTGCACCTAAAAACTGGGCCTCACCTTTGAAGAGATAATTAATGAAATAGATAAGTAATAGAAATAGATAATTAATGGTTAATTACAAGATATATCCTAAGTTTTGATGGTTTTACCAAATCTATGCCAACTTTTAATTTTTTCCAATAATATACTCCACCTTTCGATTTCTTTTAATTATATCTTACCGTCAAAGAAGTATTAAATTTATTGTTTGGATGCTGACGTGGATCAATATTGTCTTGTCAGCATTCCTAAATGAATAAAAAATTAAAAAATGACACGTCATTAATTTGTTCAAAAATAAGATTTAAATGATTATATCTAATATATCTCAACTTTTAAGAATTTTACCAAATCTATCCCAACTTTTTATTTTCAAACAAAAGGGGTCTCGTACTTTCAATTTATTTCAATTATATACTACTATCAAACTATTATCGCTTTACAATTAAAATGTTGAGTATCACTGCCAATATGGATCAAAAGTCCAATATTCCTAAATATATTTAAAAATAATAAAATCATTTCTTCAAACCTTTTCAAAAAATTCATCTTCTTACTTTTTAAACAAATTTATAAAAAATTATGTCCTTACATTCTCAATACTCACCTCAACTCTTTGCATCATTATGGCCAGGAGGTAGAACCGTGACCACTCTCACCGACAATCGACTATATTATTTTTAATCACATCATTTCTTAGATCTTGGTTTCATCATCAAGGACCGCAAAGATTTAGTGTCATGACATATTATTATTTTTATATGTATTTAGGGATTCTTACTAAAATTTTGATCCAGATGGCAATGCAACTCAGAATCCTAATAACCAAATTAAAACTTTAAAGTTAGAAACTTTAACACATAAATGTCAAATAAGGATTATCCCTTATTTGGATTCAATAAAAATATTTAAAAAATCAAAATCTAACTTTTGGGGTCTACTACAAATTTGCGAAAACCGAAAATTTTAAAATCTCTCGAGTCAAATATAGATATGTTAAAGTTTTCCAAAAATTCCTTAAAAATAGGTCTTCAACTTATTTTTCCTTAAGGAACAATTATCGAGACTTTTGGTGCTAAGGAGATGTGTAAATTATATAGTCCTCCAAGGAGCTCCCTAGGCTTAGAGGATTTCTGGGCCATTTTTTTATATTCCAGGTTTTCATATTTTGGGGTTCGGGTATTGGTTTTTGAGTTATTATGCATCAAATAGAGGATATACATAAATTTAGACACTTTGGACCTAGACTCAAACTTCCCAACAAAATTCGAGTGTCAATGAGAGTCATTGCCGATTTTTCCGATTCTTTCGATTGGGGACGTCGTGCGCTGACTTGGAATATGTAAATATTTCTCTATGAAAACATTAGTTCCATGTTTGTTATCATCAAAACCGAGATTAAGACCTAGGTTGAAAACCTTAGGCCAACAATCTCCCCCTTTTTGATGATGACAAAAACCTTAAGAAAATATTTTCATATAAGCACAAACGAAGTTAATTATGGGATTCTCCCTCTATCAACATGCATATCTATGAAAATAAACTCCTGCTATCTATATGCATGGTTTTCCTATATTTTCTTCCATTATACCTATATTTTTCTTGCCCTTTTAACATCAATAAAAAAGAACAAGAAAAGTCGACCTACAGTCAAAGTTGAGACACGAAAACGTTTTTCATGAAAGCATGTAGATCTCAACTCAAGGGATGAAAATCAAATATCTAATATGAGACTAAATCATACATAATATCAAGGAATGATAACTAAAATCCAAATTCGAAAATCATGTATAAACTCAAGTATCGATGTTCTCAAGTATCGGTCAAAATATCAAAAATCATTTTAGAACAATACCAAAAACATGATTCTAACATCATATTTGAAGTCTCATTCGTAGATTTTGAATAAAAGGCAAAGTATCGGAAAAATGAGTTCTTGACGCAAACAATAGTATGGATTTCTGAAAATGAACTTCGAAAATCTATGATAAATCACAATCTTCATGAATATTTTTGAAATTTTTACTAGAGAAAATAGATTTTTCAATGAAGATGCAGTTTCAAGAATTAGTCAAAAATTATTTTTCTATATTTTTATAAAAATAACTGAACATGCTGAAATTTCCAATGGCATTTTCGTAAGGATAATTACCTGAATACATCTTGAACTTTGGACATTGTCTTATTTCTAGTCAAATTCAAAATATTTCCAAATTACATCCTCAACTTCGACATTGATTTCAATTGTATCCTCCCGTTATCTCTCCGTCGTCAGGCCCGTTAACTTCATGACGTGGCATGCCCACGTGAAATAAAATAATATTACTTTTATACATCATTAAAAATAATAATAATAAATAATATATTTTTTTAAAATCCCTCCACATCACTGACTGTTACCCCACTTCAAAAATTTAAAAAACTCATGCCGCCGCTGGCGGTGGTAAGGGCTTGAGCATCGAGCTCATCCACTGCGACTCTTCCAAGTCGCCATTGTACGACCCCAACAAATTCCACCTCTCTTCAACCCCCGCCAGTCTTCCACCTACAAGAAGCTCCCGTGCCGCACCAACGCTTGCAACGCGCTCCCCTCGCAAAGCTTCGGGCAGGGCTCCGCCTGCTAGTACCACTACGCCTACGGTGATCGATCCAACATCGACGGAGTCATCTCTGCCCATACCTTCACTTTCGACACGGAAGCTGATGACAAGGTCGCCATGAAGAACGTCACATTCGGCTGCAACTCATAGAGCGACGAGACCTTCAGCAACAAAATTTGTGGCATGGAGCAATCAAACATAGTGAATGGATTATAAAAATATTATTTTTATCTACAAAATTAGAACAAGATTCCCCTCAAAGCTAATCGTCATGTGCTGCCATGTTAGTTCAATCGATACTTCTATCTTCATGCTCGCATGCCTGAACATGGCTCCTTATGCTCCAATATCTTCTTGGTGATACTTCCAAAGTGATGACTTGCTAGTTCTCTACTTAATTCGCAGATCCAAAAGAGTACTTATCTAGTAAATCTTCTCTTATTAGCAATAGAATCAAATCTTGTTCTTGAAGTCAATTGAGGTGTCTTCATTGTCATCATCAACTGCACTGGTTCTTCTTGTGCATCCTGATCCATAATTTGAGCAACCAAGAACTCACAGCTTGCTCTTCTTTCTTGAATTTTTTTGCTTCAGCCAAAATATGAATGCTTTTGAACCCAACCCTTGATCATTCGCTTCCCGAGCCTAATTGCCGCTGATTTAGTCCTCCATTCATGGACGGCACAAAGGTGACTGGTATCAGGCCGATCGTCCGACTACGGGAGCTCCTCCAGAAATGGCAATCCATTACGATTGGTTCAAAGGAGGACCAGCCCAAGACAACCTATTTTAGCCCTTCACTTTCGACATGGAAACCGGCGGCAAGGTCGCCATGAAGAACATCGGCTGCAACTCACAGAGCGGCGGGACCTTCAGCAATAGAATCGCTGGGCTTGTCGGACTCGGCACCGGATCGACATCGCTCGTCTCCCAACTCGGCTCTACCTTCAAGCAAAAATTGTCCTACTGCCTCGTTCCACTCGGCTCCACCGCGTGAGCAGCCATCTCAGATTCGGCTCCAACGCCGTCGTCTCTGATAGCAACACAGTGACCATGCCGATGATCATCGATCAAACATTTTATGTGTTGTCCCTCCAAGATATCAGTGTCGGTAGAAGACGATCGACGTGGGCTCGTCGGTGTCTCCGTTGGCCGGTAATGACAACATCATCATCAACTCAGGGACGACGCTCACCTTCCTCAACGACGGTGTGATCATTGGGTTGGTGCAGGCGTTGTCCGACCAGGTGAGCCTCCCTCAGGCGAGCGATCCTTCGGGTGAGCTCTTTCCTGCGTGCTATGACACCAATGGATCCTCCAACACTGACGCTTCATTTTTAGACATCACCTTCAAGTTCGACGGCACGGCGATGACGCTGAAGCCGTTGCACGCATTCATCGAGGCGTCGGACGGCGTATTCTTGGCGATGTCGTCTTCTTCCGGGCAAGGCATCCAGATCTTAGGCAACGTCGCGCAGCAGAATTTCCAAGTGGGACAGCAGTCGATGACGTGGAAGATGGTGACGTGGAGGGGTTTTAAAAAAAATATTATTATTATTTATTATTTTTAATGATGGGTAAAAATAATATTATTTTATTCCACATGGGCATGCTATGTCATGAAGTTAACAGGGTTGACGACGGAGAGATGACGGGAGGATACAATTGAGATCAATGTCAAAGTTGAGGATGTAATTTGGAAATATTTCGAATTTGGCTACAAATGAGACAATGTCCAAAGTTCAGGATGTATTCAAGTAATTACCCTTTTCGTAAATATCAGTTATTTTTAAAGACACTTTGAGATTTTATTCAAACTTCCTAAATATCAAGATATGGTCATGAAAAACATGTGTATCAAGTTTGAGATGAAAATAATATCATTAGGTCAAAATTTTAACTTAGCATGATTTCATTAAAATAGACAAGTTACCATGAAATTTGCTAAGTATCCAATTTTTCATTTACTCATGATTTTTCAAACTTAGACACATAGACACCTAACATGAGTAAATCTAAACATGTTCATTAAATATGGATTGAAAATGAGACCTCTAAGTGGATATCAATAAAGCTTCTATCACCTGAGGAGGAATATATTGTTGCTTGACTGATGGCAAGGATTGCACGACCAATGGCCCTCTGCTGTAATATCCTAGATATTTTAATTATTTTCTTTTCATGGTTGTGTTTGCCAGCCTGGCGGGCCAGTTCGAGGTCGAGCCGAGTCGACTCATGGTCCGGTGCGAGCCTGCGAGCTCAGGTGAGTTGAATTATAATTTTTAATTATATAGAGCTAATTGATTTAATTAGATTGCATGTGTTGGTTGCTTGTTTTCATCTATGGGTTTAGATTGTATTAATTAAGCTTGTTCGGGTTAGCGGGTTTGGATTTGGCTCAAGGCGGATGCGGGTTTGATAAGGGGGTTAGTGAGTTTAGGTCTAAGGAAGAGGGTATAAAAACCCTCCCCCATTGGCATGCGGCTCCCCATTAGAGCCGCATAAAACTTTGAAGGGAGGAGCCAGCCGCCCCTCCCCTTTCCTGCTTGGAGCCACCAAGCCAGCCGCCGTCGAGCCAACCGCCCCTCCCCTTTCCTGCTTGGAGCCACCAAGCCAGTCGCCATCAAGCCAGCCACCCTCTCCCTCTTCTTCCTCTTCTTCTTTTCCTCTAGAGCTGAGCCAAGAGGAGCCGCTTGGAGCCGAGCCAGCCCCTCTCTCTTCCCCTTCTTGAGTCGAGCCGCCATCTTTTGAAGCCGGATTCGAGGGCCAACGTCCAGGATTTGTTCTTTGATCATCCTTCCTATTTAGGTGAGTGGCTTTACCCCTCCTTCTCGGGTTTTGTTCGAGTTCTTGAAATCGTTCTTGAAGGCTTGGATGATTTGATTTGTTTTTTGGTGAACTCTCGATTTATCATTGATCTTTTGTGTGCCGTGTTTGAGGAGGCCCTAAACCTTCCCCTATGTGGCTCGGCAACCCTAGGATGTGCCTAGGGATGCTCGGCCAAGGAGGAGAAACGGGGTGCCCTCCAAGTGTTCGATGAATTGCCTAAGAGAAGGGTGTAGCTTTTTCTTACCTTCTATGATTTCAATTTATTCATCAATCTTGATGCTTACAATTTTAAAAAATGCTTTGTAGTAAATCTGTGATTGTGGGATAGAAATCATGCTTCTAAAAATTAAGATCTTGATGTTGATGCCATGAAGGTTCTTGAAGAAACTTTCTTGATCATGGTGCTTGGTTCTTGTTTATAGTATTTGTTGGTACTTGTTTGCCTTGTTGTTAAGCATGGAAATTGAGAAATGTATCTCAAGATTTATATTCCGTTTAAATGATAATTAAAGGCGCAAGAAGTTGTCGCCTGAAGAATCGAGCACAAGCACTTTATCTTTTGGAAGGCTTTGATCTCTCTTATGGATGCTCAATGATAACTGTAGGAATGAGAAAAGAAAAAGTAAATGAATCATACGAGGGTATATTTATACCCTCGTTAAGAAATGACTGTTCAACGGATAGAAAACTATCCGTTACAAGCCGCCGGTCGAATTGTCAATCGATCGACTGGTCGACTGGTCTTTCGACCGCTTGTATTCTCCATATGGGCGATCGATCGACGGGTCGACCGCTTGATGCAAAAATCGCGATCCCGATCTTTGGTCGACCCATCGGTCGACCGACGTGATCTGCGTCTTTGGCTATTCACAGGTCGGTCGATCAACTGGTCGATCGCCAAGCCTACTGCCCTTTTTGGGCTTCGGTCGGTCGACCGGGCCGGTCGACCGACAGATGCAAGAAGCTTGCGACTTCTCTTTCGGTCGATCGATCGGTCGACCGATGCAAGCTGCGTCTGCAACTAGCCTCAGTCTGGTCAACTAATCAGTCGATCGCTAGGGCTACTGCCCATTTCTTACCCTATTCGGTCGACCGCTCGGTCGATCGAATTTAGGTTGAGATTATTTTCTTCAGCCTTTTTCTTCCGTGCTTCATTCTCGGGTTCCGACTTTCAACGAGCATCATGTCGGAGAGCTTTCCATGTGATCTTTGAGTTCATCCGATGCGACTTTGGTGCACTCATCAATCTTCGATAAACTTCCGTGATGAACCCGAGCTCGACGATTAATGTCCTTTCGATTTCTGATTTCTTCTGATATTTTTGATCGAGGACATCGAACGCTAATTGATATGGAACCTGAAACATATTCTCAATGAAATCATTAGTCCCATGTTTGTTATCATCAAAACCATCAAAACCGAGATTAAGGCTAAGGTTGAAAGCCTAAAGCCAACAATCTCCCCCTTTTTGATGATGACAAACATCCATAAGAAAATATATCATTAAAGCATATATGTTATCAACTAAGGGATTTCTCCCCCTATCAACATGCATATCTATGAGCTAAACTCCCCCTATCTATATGCATGGATTTCCTATATTTTCCTCCCTATTTACCTATACTTTTCTCTCCCTTTTTCTTATACACTTCTCTCCCTAGGGGTGAGCATCGGTTCGGTTCGGTTAAAAACCGAACTGAAAATTCGGTTAACCGAACCGAACCAAAGAAAATTTTTTAACCATTTACCGAACTGAAAAAATTCGGTTAATTCGGTTCGGTTAACCGAATTTTCGATTAACCGAATTTTCGGTTCGGTTCGGTTAACTGAAAAGATAAAAAAAAAAAATTCAAAAAATGCATGTGGACTCAAACTCAGCCCAACTGAGAATTAGATTTTAATTTTTTTCCCTTCTAACCATCTTAGCAAACATTACTATCAATTTATATATAACTAACACCTATTATATATATATCGAATGTTAAATAAATATTATTGCACAACATGGGATTCGAACCTGGGCGGCGGAAAGCTAAACATAACACTTAACCACCAAGACAAATGCCAAAATCTAATATATTTGTTATTATAATATATATACATATACATATATATATATACATATATATTCGGTTAATTCGGTAAATTAACCGAACCGTCGGTTAATTTACCGAACCGAACCGAAAACCGAACCCAAAAATTTCTTTAACCGAAAACCGAACCGAAATTAATTCGGTTAATTCGGTTCGGTTAAATCGGTTTCGGTTCGATCGGTTTCGGTGAACCGGTGAAGTTTGCTCACCCCTATCTCTCCCCCTTTTGACATCAATCAAAAAGGGCAAGAAAGGTATATCTAGTTAAAGGGATGAAACACAAGTAATTTTTTATGAAGTTGAGACTCTAAAGATTTTTCATGAAACATGAAAATCTCAACCAAGGGGATGGAAAATAAGTATTTAACATGAAACTTAATTCATACATGATATGTTTAAAGCTAAAATTTTGAATTTAAGATAAGTCATGTATGTTCTCAAAATGAATATTATTTTTTTTTCATGACATTTTGGTTTCATTCAAACTTTCAAACTACCAAAATATGATCATTTAAATCATGTATATCAAGTTTGAAATGAAACAAATGTCATTTGATTCAAATATGAACTTAGCATGTTTTCATTTGAAATAAACATGAAAATGCTAAGTCTCAATGTTTTGCTATCTACTCATGTTTTCTCAAACTTAGGCATCAAGACATTAAACATGAGATAATGTAAGTCTATGAATTTAGTTTGGTCTTAAGATGAGATTTTAAGTTATTTTGTTGACTAAGGTCAACCTATACTTAAAGTTTTCAAAATCAAACTTTTGAGTTTATACAAAGTGATATTTTTGACAAAAATTTTGAAACCAATTTGTTTGGAAGAAAATTTTTGATACCAATTATTGAATAGTCATTTGAGATGAATGTATCAAGTTTGAACTCAAAATGAATTTTCTAAGTTCATTTTTCATCCTATATTGTTTTCAAATAAACAAATGGATCCTAGCTATCATCTAAAATATCAAAATCATTCCTAGGAATGATTTTACTCATGAATTTTGTGTGAATGATATTAGAAATGGAATCCAAATGGTGTACATGAGTTTTTATATGAAGTTTTCGAAGAAAAAATTAAAGTATCGGAAAAATTAAAGTTTTGATATTTCGAAGAAAAAATTAAAGTTTTTATATGAAGGATACTTTGTGTTTTCGAAATCCAACTTCAAAATTCCATTATAAATTAGATTCTTGACAAAACTTTTCGAAATTTTTTTACTGATAAAACTAGATTTTTCAGTGAATGTGTAGTTTCAAGAATCATCTAAAAGGATTTTTCTATATTTTCTTAGAAATAACTGAAATTGGTGATACCAATTGTTTAACAAATGACAATTCCATAATTTTTTAGTTATTTTTAAAGAATGCTTAGTTTTCATTCAAACTTTTATGACACCACATAATGGTCATGTAAAGAGTGTATGTCAAGTTTGAGATGAAAATTATATCCTTAAGTCAATATATCAACCTAGCATGGTTTCATTCAAAACTAAACAAGTTTTAATGAAACTTGCTAAGTTTCAATCTTAACATTTACTCATGATTTTTAAAATTTAAACCTATGGATACCTAACATGAGTAAATCTAAACATGTTCCACAAATATGGATTGAAGTGAGACCTTTAAGTCAACATGTTGACTTGGGTCAACATAGTTCAAAGAGAGATAAATATGAATTAACCTCTATGTCATTTTATCCATATCCATATGAATTTTTCATTCTAAATGCATGGAAACGTACATGTCATACCTATTTCTAAATATGTTTATGAAGTTTGGACTTAAAATCAAGTGTCCAAGTCAGTTTGTTGACTTGGGTCAACCCTTTTAAGCTTAAGTCCACTAATATGATCTAGTTATCACATTTTCATCTACACATGAATTTTCAAGATTGGACACCTAGAGTCATATCATGTGTGTCTAAACATGTTTGTTTGATGTTTACTCAAAATGAGGTCTCTAATATGAGTTTTAACCTAGAGCAAGTTTCATTCAATCAAGATATCATGAAATTGCCTAAGTTATCCAAATTTTTCTTACTCATGAAAATTCAAACATTTATCATGTAAAATCAATCATGAGTATATAGAGACATCATTAAGGCATTAATATTCAATCATCATACTAAGATTTTTGTAAAGTTAAACTCATACCTTATTCTTGAAAATTTGCCTAACTTTTCATATCCTTTTTCATTTTATTTTAGATAGCATAGCATTCCAATTCTTATCACTTGCAAGTAGACATCATTAGTATCATAATGAAATAATATGTCAACTTAGCAAGCTAATATACTAAGTAGCAAAGATTTAATGCAAAGTTTCAAATAAAAACCTTAACCTATGCTAGATAGTAGAGATTCATTTTAAATGAAAGATTTTACTATAATATCAAAATGAACCTAAGAGATCTTAAGATGTGAACTATTTGAGAAATAAGATATCTACCTATGTTAAACTAGTTTGGACTTACAAGAAGATCTCTAATAATATATATTTACCTAGAACAAGTTTCATTCAATGAAATTTGTCTAAGTACTAAAGTTCTACCTACTCATGAGAATTTAAGGATTTTAACATGTCATTTTAATCATGAGTATAGAGACATACTTTAATCTTAAGCATTGAGGTATAACACTAAGATTTTGAATTTACCAAGGTTATACCCTATTCATGATGATTTAGCCAAACTAATCTTTTTCTTCCTAGTTAGCCTTCCTAAAATACTTAAACTTGCAAGTAAGCTACACTAATATTTTTAGAGAAAATATAGCTACTTAGCAAGCTAACTCAACCAAAAAGCAAAGATAGGCATCAAGTATCATTATCAAAGATTACTTTGCTAAATGGTTTGAAATCCATTTTAAAATGAAGTCGAGTGATATCAAAACGAATTTTAAGAGTTCACAAGAATAATAAATTAAAACATGATCTCCAACTCTTTTATTGGTTGAAAACCGAAAGGCCACAATGTGCCTACGATTTAAAACCGCAAGGTCGCTTAGGCCCATTACAGGCCACCTGGGTCTCCGAATAGACCGGGAAATAAAAAATAAAAAATCATTTGATGAAACCTACCAAGATTGGAAAATCTACTAATATTAAGCATATATCAAACTCAAACTATAATAAAATCAAGAGAGTATAGGAGATGATACCAAAGTACTTTTGATGCCAACCTTACTAAGGCATCATAGGTGAGAATCTTGAAGTTGCAACCAAAGATGGATTCTTCATTGAAGTCCATGGTCAACTTCAATCCTTCAATTTCTTTACCCTTGTGTGGTTGCTCCCCCTACAAAAGAGCATGATACCTTTGGTACCCAAATAGCTTTGGGTCCTTGGGGGTTAGAGGGCTTAGGAATCCAAAGTATCCTAGCAACACTTAGATTTCTCTTTAAAGCGCAATCATCAATAGCATGCCCAAATACACCACAACAAAAGCAATGCCCATTAAATTTCTTTTTATTTTTGTTATGGATATGAGATTTATTTTTAGAATGCTTGTCATTTGAACTAGGATGAGCATGATCATTCTTAAAAGATACATTCTTCTTTTGAACATGAGGTTTAGTTATAGAATGCTTAGTATGAGAATGATGATGAACATTAGCATTCTTTACATAAGCATTTTTATTTCTAGAGTTCTTGAAGGATGAATTACTAGATAGATTACTAACTTTATTATTTAGAAAAACAACCTCATTTTTCAAATCATTCATTGATTTATGAATAGCATGCAATTGAGTTTTCAACATGCTATTTTCATTCTTCAATATGTTATTTTTATTTTTCAAATCCTTAGTGTCAATACTTAAAGTATCATGATATGGATTGTTGACACTAATTCTTAGCTTCTCATTTTGTAATCTTACATCATGTAATTGAGAGCTAAGGTTTGAGTTTTCTTTCTTCAAATTTTTATTCTCTTTATCCTTTTTCAAGAGCAAGGCATACATGATTTTATACTCATCCATCAATTCATCAAAATCATGAGAGCTAGATGAGTTACTACTATTATTGTTTTTAACATGAGTAGAAGAGGTGGAGTGTACCTCATTGTCATCATTCATTAGGCATTCTTTTGAGATAGCTTCATAGTCATGAAGGGAGGATGCTTCACTTGAGTAGGATGATGTGGAAGCATTTGACCTCCTCTTTGCCTTGTTCTTCATGGTAGGACAATTCTTCCTTACATACCCTTTCTCTTGGCACACATGGCAGATCACCTTTCTCTTTCGGCTTTTAGTGCTCCTATGACTGGAGACACTTTGGGCTTCAAAAACCATGTTAGCATCATCACTATCCTCATTAAAAGTTTCTAACTCCTCGATTTTAGCATAATCATATAGCATATTCAAAGTAACCCAAATATCATATGCCGAAGTACAATGCATGATCTTTTCAAAGATATTATTTTCACAAGAACAATATATGCAATTTGTTGCCTTAGCATTTAATTCAAACATATTAATTTGTTCTTGTGTCCATGCATCCATGTTTTTCTTAGGTTCAATATATTTGATTTTTACCATGTTAAAGACACCTAAACCTTGAGTATTTAAGAAGGTATACATTCTACTCTTCCATAGACCAAAGTTAGACTCGTCGAACCTAGGGGGTGAAGATGCTATGCTCTCTAGAGCCATTTCTAGATCGAGATGAATTGTAGAAGGGATGGTGAAATTACAATCTACGATCCACTCTGATACCAAATGTGGGCGAAATGGCGACACTAGAGGGGGGGTGAATAGTGTGTTTACTAAAATATTAGCCTAAATTCACTTTAATCATTTTCGAAGATTGCTTAGGCAATTTACAATTTTACGATTCGATGCGGAAGCAAGATAAACAATTAAGCACAAAGAAGTAAAACAATGCTAACACACAAGATTTATAGTGGTTCGGCCCCAATGCCTACTCCACTACCTAAGCACCCTGCTTAGGATTTCCAAACTAGTTTTACTAGATTAATTTACGTTTCCCTTACATTGAGGACTTTTCACCGAAGAGACGCACTCTCGACCTAAGGCACTTCCACACCCGGAAGTCACGCCTTCTTATCGAGAGTCCTCTTCCACCTCAACCCTAAGGGACAACTAAACTAATCCTAGTAAAAGCTAAGTTTACACAAGTGGCTTTACTCCTTCTACTCCAAGGATACCACTTCACACAGAAGACCAAACACCCGGTCTTCTACAGACGCACAAATTAAACACAGTTTAAATAACAATAAAAGTTACAATGAAAAGAGCTAAGGATAAAACCAATAATGAATGCTCTTTTCAAGCCTTGTTGCCTCCAACTCGTCAGAAGAAATGCTTTGAGTAGAAGCCGAGTTGAGGAGCAGAGTGTGCGCAAGAAGTTGTCGCCTGAAGAATCGAGCACAATCACTTTATCTTTTGGAAGGCTTTGATCTCTCTTATGGATGCTCAATGCTAACTGTAGGAATGAGAGAAGAAAAAGTAAATGAATCATACGAGGGTATATTTATACCCTCCTGAAGAAACGACTGTTCAACGGATAGAAAACTATCCATTACAGGTCACCGGTCGAATGGTCGATCGACCTATCGGTCGACTGGTCCTTCGACCACTTGTATTCTCCCAGTGGGCGGTCGACTGACGGGTCGACCGCTTGACACAAAAATTGCGATCCCGATCTTCGGTCGACCCATCAATCGACCGACGTGATCTGTATCTTCGGCTATTCACAGGTCGGTCGACCGACTGGTCGATCGCCAAGCCTATTGCCCTTTTTGGGCTTCGGTTGGTCGACCGGGCCGATCGACCGACACACGCAAGAAGCTTGTGATTTCTCTTTCGGTCGACCGATGCAAGTTGCGTCTGCAGCTAGCCTCAATCTGGTGGACTGATCAATCGATCGCTAGGGCTACTGCACATTTCTTACCCTATTCGATCGACCGCTCAATCGATCGAATTTAGGCTGAGATTGTTTTCTTCAGCCTTTTTCTTCCGTGCTTTGTTTTCGGGTTTCGGCTTTCAACAAGCTTCATGTCAGAGAGCTTTCCATATGATATTTGAGCTCGTCCGATACGACTTTGGTGCACTCATCGATATTCGATAAACTTCCATGATGAACTTGAGCGTGATGATCAATGTCCTTCCGATTTTCGATTTCTTCCGATATTTTTGATCGAGGACATCGAACGCTAATTGATATGGAACCTGAAACATATTCTCAATGCAATCATTAGTCCCATGTTTGTTATCATCAAAACCATCAAAACTGAGATTAAGGCTAAGGTTGAAAACCTAAAGCCAACACCAAAAAATAAAGTCTTGCATAAAATAAAACCACACGGGTTCATAACATTAAGGGTCTAGGGAATGGGGTTTGGTATTGGAGTGTTGAGGTGCTTTCCAATAGGTAGACTCCTAAGACACCATAGGAGAGTCTTGACGTGGGTCACGGTACTCCATATCTATATGAATGGCAAAGAGGCTCGTTGAGAAGCCGGATTACGGGCTAGGCCCGGGAGGTTGAATGACAAATTCCCAACCTGTGGAACAAGTTCGAAGGTACTTTCCCGATTGTTCTATTTTGGCCATGTTGGATAAGTTCAGAGGGCCTACCCGATAATCCCCAAGGTAGTTTTAAGGAATAAGTTCGTAGGGTCTACCTGATTATTCCTGAGATATCATAGAGGAGTAAGTTCGGGGGCCTACCCAATTACTCTTGTGATATCTTAAAGGGGCAAGTTCGGATGGGCGAATCCCGATTGTCCCTACGCGTCTCGTCGAGCAAGTTTGGAGGGCCTTCCCGATTGCTCCCGAGTTTCTTTATACTAGGATAAATTCGGAGGGCCTTCTTGATTATCCTAGTATATGTTATTGCTTTATGGCATGGTAGGCTTAGGCCTATTGATCTTCACCATTTGAGTGTTGGCTGCCTTCGAGCAGGTGGTGGCCAGATGGCCTGACAGCTAGTCAAACATTCATGACTTTATTCATGTAGAGATAGATGTTATGCTATTGCTTATCTTTGTGCTGTTTTATTGTGGGGGTCGGTAGAACCGCTCACTGAGTTCTTTTGAACTCACTCATTATCGTTGTTTTTGTTTTCTATAGCCTGACCGGTGAGGTGGGCTGGAGCACTTGGCGCGGTTGGATGGGAACCAAAAAATGGGAGGGTACCGCATTGGGCAGAAGACGATCCAAAAAGTGAAGGCTCACCCTTCAAAGTTCCGGGTGAGATAGGCGACAGGTAGCTTGCTTCCAAGCCGGCCCGGCCGCGAGGAATCAAGAGATCTTTGCCGGTGCTGACTTGGATCTTGGGTGATGGAATAAGGCGGCAAGAAGCAATGAGCAATCGCGGTCGTGGCTCTAGCCGATAGGCTAGCAGTAAGCTTGGCTACAGCGAAGCCTTGATGTAAAAAAAAAGAATCCGAAGCTCACCTTAATCCATTCTTTTGTTGAGGGTCTGGCTCTTTCATCAGGTCAGCAGAGGAGCATTGCATGCTTGCTTGCGGTACCGTTGTCCCATCCTTTCTTCTTCTTCGTCATAGAACGGAAAATACTTCATCCAGTGCTCAGGCTTCTTCTTCTGGTCCTACTTCTGATTTTTTTTGACGAAAAAGGGAGGGGAGCCCGAATTCTAAACCGGCGTGGCACTGCCTTCTGATCAATAGAACAGGAAGAGGAGAAAATAAAGACCACCAAAAGTGACGACCACCAAGATAAGCATAGTGATTCGATCTTTTGATAACTCTTTTTTTAAAAATGACCTTTTTTTGGGGCTTACGCCTTACACACGGAAGATTGGATTGCCTGAATCACGACTCTTATATACTGTGTTACGATCGCCGGTGCTACATTGATCTCATAGCAGTCCTAGTTAGGAGTCGTAGTCAAGTCTATAGTAGTTTGATCATGCACTAGTTATTTGATGTTTTAGAGTTGTAGTCTCGTGGGGACATTCATGTTTTAGTCAGTCTTTTATTTGATAAAAGAACTATTGCTCTTTGATTTATTTATTTCTGCACTTGAATTATTTATTTAAAACTTTGATGTTTGGAAAACCTATTTTGGTTTTTTATTTATTTATAAAAATTGTTGTTTATTTTGCTATTTTTATGAGTTGGCATGTATATGAGTTAGGCTGCGGGGTATAGGCACGTATACCCTGGCCGGTCACGTGACCCTGAACTTGGGGTGTGACATCTGCATCCTTTACCCTCTCAGTCGAGTGGTGAGTGACCTTCCTTAAGTGTATTTTCTTTAAAAAACAAATGAGACATCTAAGTCAATTTGTTTACTTTGGTCAACTTGATTTCAAAAGTGGTTATCATGTAAAGGCCTCTATGTCATTCTATCCATATCCATATGAAATTTGCATTCTAAATGCATGGAAACATGTCATGTCTATTCCAAAATATATTTATGAAGTTTGGACTTAAAATAAAGTCTCTCAGTCAATTTGTTGATTTAGGTCAACTCTACTCAACTTTAGGTCTCCTAAAGTGAACTTGCTATCAACTTGTTGATCTACACATGAATTTTCAACTCTAAACACTTAGAAGCATGTAATGTTTATAGATAAACATGTTTCATGAGTTTGGACATAGAAAAGGATCTTCAATGATAAGTTTTGACCTAGCACAACTTTCATTTAATGAAATTTGCCTAAGTCCTAAAATTTTTCCTACTCATGAGATTTCAAAGATTTAACTTGCAATATCAATCATGATTGTAGAGACATCATTAAAGCATAGATATTGAGGCATTCATACCAGGATTCTGTGAAAATAGAAATCATACCTCATGCATGAAAATTTTGCCAAACTTTTTGTTTCCTTCTCTGTTCTTATAGCCTTGTAATTCTATCATTCTTTTAACTTGCAAGTGAACTTCATTAGTGCTATAATGAAGATATGAATACTAGAAAGTTATCATACTAATTAGCAAAGAGGAAAAATCAAATATCATTATCCAAAACCAACTTTGCTAAAAGTAAGGATTCATTTCAAAATAAGGTCAAACATGAAACCAAAATGAATTGAGAGATCATAAAATATCAAATATTTGAAAAATAGATCTCCATCCCTTCCTATTGGTTGAAAATCGAAAGACCATAATTTGCTTACGATTTTAGAGTCACAAGGTCGCATTAGCCCGTTATAGGCTACTAAGGTCTATGAAGAGATTGGGAAATAAAAAACAAAATTCATTTTTCAAATATGTCAAGAGCGGGGAAAAACAACCTAATTTAAGCAAGTATCATGGTCTCTAACTATTAATGTATCAATTGAAATTGAGAGATGATACCGATGTAGTTTTGATGCAAATTTTACCTAAAGCATCAAAGTCACTCTAAGTTGCAACCAATGGATGATTCTTCATTTAAGTTCATGGTCAACTTCAATATTCCACCATTCTTTATCCTTGTGTGGTACCCAAATGGCTTTGGATCCTTGGGGGTTAGGTGGTTAGGAATCCAAAGTATCCAAGCAACACTTGAATTTCTCTTGAATGCACAATCATATATGGCATGACCAAAAATACCACAACAAAAATAATGTCCATTGAATTTTTTTCATTTTTTCTGTGGACATGAGATCTATCATTAGAATGCTTGACGTATGAATTATGATTAGTATGAGCATTCTTAAAAGAAACATTTTTTCTTTTGAGATTTTCTATATGAGACATTTTGATTTCTAGAGTTCCTAAAAGAAGGAACATTAACTTTCCTACTTAAGATCAAAATCTCATTTTTCAAATCATTCAGACTTATGTGAGGTATGTAATTGAATTTTCAATATGCAATTTTCATTGTTTGATTTTTCATTTTTTGTTCTTAAATCCTTAATTTCACTACTCAAAGCATCATGACATGGATTAAAATAATTAATTTTTGGCTTCTCATTTTCTAATTTTACATCATCTAAACGAGAACTAAGACTCAAGTTTTCTTTCTTCAACTTCTTATTTTCTTTATCCAGGCATACATCTTCTTACATTCATCTACTAATTCATCATAAGGCATATCATGAGAGCTAGATGAGTTAACACTATCATTTTCATTAACATGACTAGATGAAGCAATGCACCCAAAATATTTTATAAGTGGAATGACCAACACTAGGGGGGTGAATAGTGTGTTTAATAAACTCTTAACCTAATTCTAATTTTAATCATTTTCTTGATTACTTAGGCAAAGGACAAATGACATCAAATAGTGGAAGCAATAAATATGGCAATTAAGCAACAAACACAAGAGTAGCAATGCAAACACTTTGATTTATAGTGGTTCGGTCCCAATGCCTACTCCACTATCTAAACAACCCATCTTAGGATTTTCAAACTTAATTTTATTAGATTATAATTGTTTCCTTACAATGAGGATATTTTACCCGAAGAGTCTCTGCTCTCACACCGAAGGGGCACTTCCACACCCGGAAGTTTCCGCCTTCACACCGAAAGCACTCTTCCACCTCAAACATAAAGGACAACGATCATTAATCCCAGTAAACTCAGCTACACCATTGAACTCATGCCTCAAACACCAAGGCTACCACCACACACTTGAGCTAACACACTAGGTCAATCACAAACTCAAATACAAGATAACAACTCATAAAAATACTCAATTAATGTTGCAAATAAACAAAACAACTTATACTTAGCTCCAACACAATATCCCTAGTCCTCTTGACGCCTTTTGATGATGAATCAATGGAGAATGAAGGCTCTATATGAAACTAGGGTTTGCTCAAGAATGGCTCAATGGATCATTAGGTACATAGGAAGACAAGTTTGGGGTCTATATATAAAGATCCCAAAGGTAAAGGTTCAAAAAAAGCCGCTCAATGCATCTAATAGATCTGTTGGACAATTCGGTCGACCACCAGTCGACCCTTGGTTGACCGAGGTTCAGCCGCAGGTCGGCCAAATAGGTTCTGGAAATTTTCCAAAACACTTCTAGTCGATCCTCAGGAGACCGCCGGTCGACTGAGGATCGGCCAAGATTCGACCGATACCTACAGTTTTCGTAGGTTGCTGATTTTTCTAGTTTGTTGATTCTTCTCTAGTCTTTATTAATAATTCTTAAATTTAAAGTTATAAACTTTAACACATAGATGTTAAATAAGGATTATCCCCCATTTGGGTTCAATAAAAATATCTAAAAAATCAAAATCCTTAAGAATCAAATCTAACTTTTAGGGTCTATTACAGATTGCGAAAATTGAAAATTTTATAATCTCCAGAGTCAAATATGGATAGGTTAAAGGTTTCCTAAAGTTCCTTAAAAATAGGTCTTCAACTTATTTTTAACTAAGGAATAATTACCGAAACTTTTGGTGCTAAGGATATGTCTAAATTATATAGCCCTCCAAGGAGCTCGCTAAGCTTAGAGTATTTCTGGGTTTTTATGTTTTGGGGTTCGGGTATTGGTTTTTGAGTTGTTATGCATCAAATAGAGGATATACATAAATCTAGACCTAGACAGCATCTACGAGCGTCCTTATCGATCTCTCTAATTTTTCCAATCGAAGACGTCGTGCGCTAACCGACTTGGAACATGAAAATATTTCTCCATGAAACATTAGTTCCATGTGTGTTATCATCAAAACCGAGATTAAGACCTACGTTGAAAACCTTAGATAAAAGGAGATGATAGTGGTGCCGGATATGGATTTCGAGTAGACAATGAGGGTGTCCTCGGATACAAGGATAGGATAGTGGTGCCGGATATGGGGGAGGTCAAGAGACAAATGTTAGAGATGACACACAACTCCACTGCATGATGGGGGGGGCGGGGGGCACTAAGATGTATCATGACTTAGGGTAGCACTACTGGTAGAAAGGTGTGAAGAGGGAAGTAGCCGAGTTTGTGTCGAAGTGCTTGATTTGTCAACAAGTCAAGGGGGAGCATCAATGGCAAGCAGGATTACTTCAGAACTTTGAGGTTCCTAAGTGGAAATGGGAGAAAATAACTATGGACTTGGTGACGGGACTTTCGAGGTCTAGGAAGGGCAATGACTCCATCTTGGGTAGTCATGGACATATTAACCAAGTCCACACATTTCATTCTGGTCAAGACTACCTTCACAACTAATCAGTATGCTAGATTATTTCTGGATCACATACACCACAAGAAAAATGGACATCAGTGATGGAAAAATCCCTCACTAATGCTTGAAAATTCGTCACTCAAGGATATCAATGACGAAAATTGCTGTCACAACGTCCGTCGCTGAAAAACTCCTAGTTAATGCTCTATTTGCTCTTCTGTGATGGATACGTCCACCACAAAAATCTGTGATGGAAAAGTTTCCGTCACAAAATTCGTCAGTAATATTGATGATCAAAAATAGATTTTTTGTCATTAACTTTGATATTAATTATGATTTCCTACACATCAAAATTCATCAATTATATTATTATATTATAGACTATTAAAATGTTATAATATTATACTATTATTTATACTTTTACAATCTTTTAATAAATTTATAAAGATAGTATGATAGTAAATTTTTAGGTCTCATGAGGTATCAATTTATAAAATTAAGAAAATTAGAACAGAAAAATTAATCCATATCAGACTAAAAAAGTTATATTTATGATGATTATGAATAAATAAAAAATAATTTAACATATGTGAGACTAAACAAAACAATGATAATTTTTGCTTTACTAATATTTAGTTTAATTTCGTGTTAGATTTCTAAATCTGTCAGGATTTGTCACTGTTATGTGGTGGCTCAATGACAGATCCATGACAGATATGGAGGAAAAGTCAATGATGGATTAGTATTGAAATATTAGTGACGGAAATCAAATCGATCACAATTATGTCGCTGATGTTATTTATTAAAAATTCTAGGCAAAATTGGTCAAAAATTTCGTGATAGATTTATGACGGAACCGTCTTTGTGTCAGATTTCCTATCACAAGTTTGTCACTTTTTTTGAAAGAAGAAAGTTCATTTCACGTCGTCACAATCTGTCACAATTTCGTCATAATTTGTGACAGATTTTAGTCATCACAAAATTTTCATCATTGATCATTAGTTTTCTTGTAGTGATAGTGGTATACCATGGAATTTTGTAATAATAATTTCAAATCAGGGTACTCAGTTTACGGCGAGGTTTTGGCAGACATTTTAGGAAGCGATGGTTACTCAAGTCAAGTTCAGCACAACGTTTCACCCTCAGACTGATGGGCAATCAGAGAGAACCATACAAACCCTTGACACTCAAGTCAGGTTCAATAGTGACCAAAGCTGCTGGGGATGACACCTTTTGAGGCCATATATGGACGGAGGTACAGGTCACTAGTTGGGTGGTTTAAGACGGGAGAGCCTCAATTGCTGGGGCCAAATTTGGTACAAGACGCGTGGCGAATGTCAAGTCGATTAAAGAGTGGTTGCTGGCGGCTCAGAGTCGTCAAAAGATGTATGCCGACGGGAAAGCAAGGGATGTGGAGTACTCTAAGAGAGACCTCGTGTTTTTGAAGATTTCTCTCATGAAAGGGGTGATGAGATTCGGAAAGAAAGGGAAGTTAAGTCTCAGATATATTGGACCCTTTCCAATCCTTAGATGGAAGGGAACTGTAAAAAATACATTCGGTGTTTCACGTGTCGATGTTGAAGAAGTACGTACGAAACGAGTCTCATGTGTTGAAACCCAGCGTAGTGGAGATTGATGCGGATGCATCTTATAAAGAGAAACTGGTATAGATTTTGGACTGCATAATGAGGAAGCTACAATCCAGAGAGGTTCCTTTAGTGAAAGTACTTCAGAGGTAGAACGCTCCATGCGAGACAAATATCCACACTTATTTCGTGCTCAAGTAAGTTTTCAGATTGAGGACAGACTTTCTTTAAGGGGGGGGGGGGGGTGATTGTAATACCCGTGTTTGTGTGTGTTAAATTTGGAAGGTGGTCGGAGGTCCAGAAACGTCGAATATCGTGATCGTGTCACACCCCAACTTAGGGTCATATGATTGGCCAGGGTCTATGTCCTACCCTGAAGCCTACTACATACATTGACTAACAAGAAATCAGAAACACGCGAATAAAAACAATGAAGCAGCTCTATTCAAATTTTTAAAGAAGGTTCACAACTTTTAATAAAAGGAAAAGTTGCGAAACAATAACCCCAATATCGAACAACTCAAATTTAAAGTCGAATACATGTTTTCAAATAGACACTCTCAGTGTATGAAAACATGAGTGATTCTCCTGCCTCAAACCAGATCAGGACCCACCATGAATGATTCTCCGGCCTCAAACCAGGAATAGGAGACCTACACTGCCGCCCATACAAGGCCTCGAAAGGAGCCATGCCAATGCTATTGTTGTAGGCGAACTCGATCAATGGTAGGTGTTTCTCCTAACCGCCGGCCATATCCAGGACACACGCCCTCATTATATCTTCCAAGATTTGGATGATTCTCTCAGATTGTCCATCTGTCTACGGATGGAAAGCCGTGCTGAAATGTAGTTGAGTACCCAAGGTTCTTGGAAGCACTACCAAAACCCGACTGTGAACTGGGTACCTCGATCTGATATGATCATCACTGGGGTACCATGATAAGCCACAATCCTGTCTAAAAATAGTCTGGCATACTGCTTCGCAGAAAAGGTTGTTTTCATCGGAATGAAGAGTGCGGTCTTGGATAATCGATCCACTACCACCCAAATGGAAACAAAACCTCCTCTTGACTTAGGGAACCCAGTCACTAGGTCCATGGTGATTTTCTCCCACTTCCACTTAAGGACCTCGAGATTCTGTAGCAGCCTCGCGCGCTTCAGGTGTTTGGCCTTCACTTGCTGGTAGACCAGACATTTGGATACAAACTCTGCTACCTCTCTCTTCTTGCCCTTCCACCAGTACTGTTGCCTTAAGTCTCGATACATTTTGGTGGCTCCTGGGTGCATCGTGTAAGTGGAACAGTGACCCATTTCCAAAACCTGTCAGCGTACCTCTGCCATGTCAGGCTGTAAGACCCGAAAAAATTTCCTAATATAAAAATCTATTTTTGGTTTAGCGCACCGGATCAAGAGTTAGTCGAGTCAAGTCGCAGAGTCACCTCGAGTAGAAGGTATAACTCGGCTTATGAAGTTTAAATTGGTTAGATGGATATTTTCTTATTAAGCATTAGATGTCCTTTTTGAGTCGAGTTCAAATCATGTATGCAGATCGAATCGGAGCTCGAATCGAACTCGGATCGAGTCGAGTAGAGGCTAAGTCAGTTAGACGAACATTTATGTCATTGGTGGATGAGGGGATAAAACCCCTCATCATGAGCCGTGCGGTTCATTGTTGAGCCGCACGCCGCCCGAGCAAGAGAGGGAGGAGGGGAGATCTTGGGTTAGCGCCGGAAACTGTGTCGCCGTCGGAAGGATTGAGGTTGTCAACGTCCACCCTTTCTTCTTCCTTGATCAAGGTGAGTGATTACTTTCCGTTGTTGTGGGGGAGGCGGGTAGCCGAACCCCTAGGACTGCTAGGTGTCGAGTTTCTCGTGAGTTTTTCGTCGATTCATGGTACCTTGACCTTCTTACCATTGTTTTAATTATTGTTGCATCGGATCTCCGCAATTTTTGTCGAATTCTTGATATTTTACGGGCTGTCGAGTCATGGAAAAAGGGAAAAGGTCATGCCAAAATTTTCCCCAATTCCCTTGATAGATGTAAACCCCCTTTGAATGATCTTAAACCCATATCGAGTGGATTCATGATTTACTTACTGAAAGTGATGATTGGAACTCATCTTCTAAACTCCATGTCCATGGGTTGGCCGAGCAAGGGGTGTGTGGCTTGATCAAGGTCTTAATTAGGATAGATCGAAAACAAGATATTAGGGTTGGGGTTGGTCCTTCCCACTTGTTCCTATCCTTGGAGGCTCAGCCGAGCAAGGCATGCTTTGCTCAAGTCTCGGCCGAGTAAGGATTGGGGGAGATGGTGATCTCTAGAAGATAAACTTCATGGTTAGGAAAACTCAAAACAATAGGGCATGACAAGTTGCCTAGATTGACAATTAGAATCAATATGACATTTAGGTAAGATCTAACTAAGGAAGGCTTCTATGTTGATGCATGTAATTAGTAGAATGGTAGGATAGTAACCATCCTTAGACCTTTCCTCTTTAAATTCTAAAATGTGATGATACTTTTACCATGTTAGATAATTTATTTCCTTGTTGAATTTATGGTTTAATGCAGAATTTAAATTCTTTATCATTGAATCATGTGGCTATATATAGTAGGTGTTGTGAAGAAATTTCATTATAGTTTATAAGCTGTCCGATATTGTTAATGGGTGCATCTCCAAGTCTATAACATGTAGTTTACATTAGCAAAAGGTAGCATATGACGCTAGATGATTTACATAAAATTATAAAGTGTATGTTAGATATGGAAACTCAAAAGTAGACGAGTTAGGCCTCACACCTAAGAAACATTTTGCGAACAATAGTGTGCGCATGATACAGCCGAAATTAAAAGGCTGAGAACAGGGCACCATGTTTGTGTGATGTGATTGTGGTGGTCTGCCTAGAAGCATGGGTAGTCAGAATGACTAATGCTTGACTCAGCTAGTGATTGGGTCTTGAGATTGCACCAGCGGGCCCACTAGGAGTCAGACCCCAGTTGGGTGAGACTAGCTATCCCTACTCCAGTTGGTGTCCGGAGACTAGCATACCATCCTAGTCGACGGCCCGGAGTTTGCTTTGATTCACTTATGTGCTATGTGGCCCGAACGGCCAGTATGTTACTATTTGTATGTGGTATGGCTGGTTATAGCCGAATCACTAGACCACGAGTAGGCCCAAGGGGCCGGGTGCCATGTGACGTAGTTTGACTGTTATGGCTACTTACATGAATGTATGGCCTATACAGGACGACCCCTGGGGTCGGTTGTCATAACAAAAGTAACTTATATCCCTAACTTTATATTTTGCTGTCATATATATATATATGTGTGTGTGTGTGTGTGTGTGTGTGTGTATGTATGTGTGTGTGTGTGATTATTGGGGAATTATGTGGTGGTTCGGAAGGATCACTCACTGAGTCCCATGTGGACTCACGATTTATTTCCTTGTTTTGCAGAGCCCGATCAGTGAGATGAGGTTTGGAATCATGGTGCAGCTGGAGGGCAGGTAGTGGCGTAGATCTCGTAGCAGCGTCCACTAGTCATAGTCTAAAGGTCTACGGCAATTGTTTCTTTTAATACACTGAGATTGTCTATTCGAAAACATGTACTTGCTTTTAAACTTGAGTTGTTTCCTATGGTGATTGATGTTTCAGAACTTTTCATGTTTTAAAGCAAAATTGTGAACCATCTTTAAAGATTTGAATAAAGCTGCATCGATGTTTTCATTATGTGTTTCGGTTTCTGTTAGTCAGTGTATGTAGTATGCTTCAGAGTAGGACATAGACCCTGGCCAGTCACACGACCCTAAGTTGGGGTGTGACAAAGGCACCACGATCCGATCTCTGAACCTTAGAACACCCTCTAAGTCGACCCTGAACCCATCATCTATGTCACCTCTTTGGACCAGATCCATTGTCAGAGAACAAAATGCGTCCTCCTCCTGTGCGGCACGCAACATGTCCACCAAGGTGGACTATACCCGCAGGTGTGCCACCAAGGTACTTGAAGCTGACACAATCAGGGTTGCACCCTCATCTAGGCACAACACTAGCTCTCGAGCTAGGGGCCTTCGCCTGATTTCCAAATGAGCCAAACTACCAATGGATTTTATGCTTAAAGCATCTGCTACCACATTGGCTTTCCCCGGATGATACATAATAGTGCAGTTATAATCGTTTAGGAGATTCAGCCACCTCCTCTACCTGAGGTTCAGCTCTTTTTTGGTAAGCAAGTACTGTAGGCTCTTGTGATTCATATAGATCTTGCAAGCCTCTCTGTACAGATAATATCGCCAAAGCTTTAGTGCAAAAACCACCGCCGCTAGCTCTTGGTCGTGCATCGGGTAGTTCTTCTCATGAACTTTCAGTTGGCGGGACGCATGGGCTATGACTCTGCCAAACTGCATCAGAATGCAGCCTAGGCAACCCGAGAGGCATCACAGTAGACTACAAACCCTCGTGAGCCAGAAGGTACGGCCAACACGGGTGCCGACGTCAAGCATTCCTTGAGCTTCTGAAAGCTCGCCTCGCACTTGTCGTCCCAAACAAACTTGATCTTTTTCTAAGTCAATCGAGTCAAAGGGGCTGCAATCCTAGCGAAGTTTTCTACAAACTTTCGGTAGTACCCTGCCAACCTAAGAAAACTACATATCTCAGTCACGCTGGTTGGCCGTTTCCAGTTTTGTACAGCCTCCACCTTTGAGGGATCCACCCTTATCGCTTCCTTGGACACTACATGGCCTAGGAACCCGACACTCTCTAACCAGAATTCACACTTGGAGAATTTAGCGAACAACCGGTGCTCTCTGAGGGTTTCCTGGACCATCCTCAAGTGTCCGGAGTGCTCCTCCTCACTCTTGGCGTATACCAAGATGTCGTCAATGAAGACGATCACAAAACTATCTAGGTACTCCTTAAACACCCTGTTCATCAGATCCGATGGCTTGTGAGTCACCAAGGATGGTGCACAGGGCGTTGTCCCCTAAGTCGCAGTGCAGAGCCGATGGCTCGTGAATCATCAAAGTTTGTGCGCAGGGCGATGTCCCCTAAGACGCAGCGCAGAGCAGATTGCTCGTGAGACACCAGGTTGGTGCGCAGGGCTAATGTCCCTTAAGTCGCAAGGTTGGTGCGTATGGCCGATGGCCTCTAAGACGCAAGATTTGTGCGCATGGCAAGATGTCCTTTAAGACACAAGGTTGGTGCGCATGGCCAGATGGCCTCTAAGACGCGAGATTTGTGCGCAGAGCAGATGGCTCTTAAGTTGCAAGATTGAAACGTTCGAACCAAGCACAAGTGAAGAACAACTGTGGTGTGGCAGCAATGCTCTTAGTGCGTAGAGTTCATGGACGTTGTGACCCAGTTGGAGAAAATCCCTCAAGTCGTGATCGAGGAGCAGCATAAGACTTGAAGCTCGTTGAGATGGGCTCGGTGGAGGGCGCCATGACCTCTGCGGGGGGCGAGTGAGCAAGCTATGATCCGTAAGACTTGAAGCTCGTTGAGATGGGCTCGGAGGAGGGCGCCATGACTCTTGCGGGGGGCGAGTGAGCAAGAAGAGATCGGCTCAAAGCGGCGATGGAGGCAAGGCTCTAGTGTGGTGCAGTCACGGAACTACTCATCACTTGGGTGTTGCACAACGGCACCCAGATGTTATCTGAGATGAGCGTTGCTCGTATGCTCCTTAAGTCTGGGACTTTTCAGTGCCCAGCAAAAATAGGACTTGGTGAATTGAGTAACCATTTCTCGGATTCCTTCACGCGGGCATTGCTCAACGGCGCTCGTGTGCCCCACAAAGTCTGTGACCCTCATAGCCCAGCAACACCGAGACTTGGCGAACCCAGTAGCTATTTCTCGGTGTCCATTCAAGCGAGCGTTGCTCAACGATGTTGGTGCCCCTTCAAGCAAATGTTGTACAACGGCACTTGTTTGCTCCACAAGCCTGGGACCCTCATAGCCCAGCAACATCGAGATTTGGTGAACACAATAGCTACTTCTCGGTGTCCATTCAAGCGAGCGTTGCTCAACGACGCTGGTGCCCCTTCAAGCGAATGTTGTTCAACATCACTCGGTTTCTCCACAAGTCTGGGACTTTCATTGCCCAGCAACGAGTTTGGGAATCTCAAAGCCCTTTCTCGCAACAACAGGAGATGATGAAACTCAAAGATGTTCCAAGTAGTCATTTCCTGGTGGCAGACTTCACATGGCAAAACTTGACATGTTGCGGCCCCACTGCGGCATGTCGTTACTCAAGTGGTGTTCCCTTCGACTACTTGTGAAGAATTCACTTCAGCAATTGCAGCCTATGCCAGAAAGGCGGTGCGGCCGAGGCAAGTTCGACGAGGACGTCGAAGCTTGAAGTGGGGGAGGATGTTAGGGACTTTTCGATGCACTTGAGCGACGACGAATCATGATGGATTGTTCCCTACATATTTGTAAATATGTTTTCGTGTCCATGTAATTTTGCCTTTATTTCTAGTTCGTACTTGTAAAACCTCTTGTGCAATCCCCGGGGGACCCATGGTATGAGTTGGATGCATTTCGAGTCCATTCGACACTTGGTGCATGCGTTCCGGCTTAGCGGAGCACTTTGTGTGAATTTGTCATGGCCGTGGCCATGGAAAATTACCATGTCGGATGGCCACGATTTTGTCATGCTCCTTGTGCTTTTGGGAACCTAGGGGGTTAGGGGTCTCATGTATAATGTAGGAGAGCGTTGGCAAACAAAGCGGTTGCCTTGGGCGGAGACGAACGAGTGGCCCATATGGGCATGCGACATGTTGTTCTTCGCCCAAGACAATTGCGGAGCTCATCCTACACCCGGTTTTATATTTTCTTGCGTCCATAGTCCTGTAATGTTGTTTTTTCTTTATGCCTTCAAAAACCATTCGACCAACATAGTCTTTTGGGGGCGCGGACATGGAATGCGAGGTTGGCACATGGTCCAACGTTTGCCCTGTGATGTGAAGTCGGGAAGCCCAATTCGGGACAGATTCGGGATTAAGGCTTAACCCTTGCACGGGAAGCAAGGGTGCCGCACGGGTTCTTCCGCACAAAACAATTGGCCCGTGACACCATGGTCCAGCATTTCTTGCAATTGCACCTTTAACTCCCTGAGCTCGACTGGCGCCATCTTATAGGGTGGGATGGATATCATCTTCATCCCGGGATGCAAATCAATGTAACCTTTCTCCTGGGCGGCAATCCCGGCAACTCCTCGGGAAACACATTGGGGAACTTGCAGACTACTCGAGTTCCACTAACATCCCCTACTGCACCCTCCTTTTCCTCGGCCACGGATACGAAGGCCAAGAAAGACTGGCAGTCGCTCTGAAGTAGTTTACGAGCTTTAAGGATTTAGATGACCCCAATCGGCTCGCTTCTTCCTTCTCCTTGGAAGGTGAACTGCGGCAATCCGGGTTTGTTGTACACGATTGTCTTAGCCCTACAATCTAGCAACGCAAAGTGCTCCGCCAGCCAATCCATGCCGAGAATGACGTCGAGTTCAGGCATGGACAGGAGTGTCAAATCTGCCCTCAATGCATGGCCGCAGATGAGCACTTGATAGCCTTGGAAAATTGATTTGGCTACTATTGCATTGCCCGTAGGCGTTGATAGTACAAATGGCCCGTCGAGCAAGAAAGGTTCCATTGGTAACTCATTAGCAAATTTGGCAGACACAAACAAGTGTGTGGCACCAGAATCAAATAGAACATAAGCAGCAGATGGACATACTAAAATAGTACCTGTTACCACTGCCTTAGATGCCTCTGCCCCATCACGGTTCATAGCAAACATCCTGGCTGACGGACTCTCTGAATGGCTAGCCTGCGGCCCCCTGTTCTGCATCTGCCCTCTCTGAGCCACTGACCCCACTAACATAGGTGCATTTCCTTTTGACTGCTCGAACTTCTCGCCAACTCTCTCCGGACAGTCCTTCTTATAGTGTCCAACCCGACCGCATTTATAGCAAGCATCCGTGCGGCCAAGATAGGCCCACCAGTGCCTCCGACTGCAACTGCCACATTGCGGCACCTCAACCTTCTGAGAAATACCTCCTGACACTGCCTGCCTTATTGATCCAGACCCTGGGCCACCACGGCCCCGGTTACCATTCTATCCTTGGCTCTGCTGGTGGTCTGCGACGGCCACTGCCCCCTCGGAATGCCACGGTCGACCCTCAGATCCTTGCGGCTGAAATTTCTTCTTGGCCGGACCGTCATTCCTCTCGAACAGCACCAAGGCTTCATTCCGAAGGACTTCATCCACTACCCGGGTAAGAGTGGAATCCTCAGTATAGTGGATGAATCTGCCAATCTGAGGCCTAAAGCCTCCAACGAACCTCTTGACCCTAGCGGTCTCAAATGCTACTAGGGTCGGATGATATTTGGAAAGGCAGTTGAACTCCATCTCATACTCTAACACTGACATGCCACCAGCCTGACACAGCATCTCAAAGTCCGACCATACGGGCCATTGCCTCCGATGAGCACCCCAGCTCCATGCATAGTTCGTAACAGTCCCCCAGAAATTCAGTGACTTCCACCTGCCAGTATGTTTCGATGAATTTTGGCAGTTTTAGAGTGGCGAAGTTTGCATAGGATGGGGCTCCTGGAGTCCTGATCACCGGTGCTACTGCCTCTACCACCTCCGGCACCACCGGAACTACAGGTATGGGTTGCTGCGGTGGCTGCTACTGCTGCATCTGATGTCTCAGTTCCTGCTCCCTAAGGAGTGCCTCTGTTAACTGAGCCACCTGGGCCTGCAATAGAGCAACTGCAGACTCTTGCCCCTGATCCTCAGACTGCTCCCTGTCCCTGTCGCGAGCCCGACCTCGACGCTTTGTCGAATTACTACCGCTACCGCTCAATGCAGCATTATGAGCCTCCATCACACTATCACATAGAAAAGAACAATTCTCCTGTCATATAAATAATTTTCAACATAATATTTTTTTAAAGAAAATTACTAATTGCATGGTGCGCTGAGTGCAGTCGTGGTTGCCAGATCTCGTAGCATAACTATACCGTATGTCAACACGTTAGCATATGTCTCATACGATACCCAACTCCTAGTCATAGTCACGACCTAACCAAAAGCTCTAATACCAACTTTGTCACACCCTAACTTAGGATCGTGTGACCGGTCAGGGTCTATGTCCTACCCCGAAGCCTACTACATACACTGACTGACAAGAAACCGGAAACACAAGAATAAAAACAACGATGTAGATTTATTCAAATTTTTAAAGAAGGTTCATAATTTTTAATAAAAGGAAAAGTTGCAAAACAACAATCCCAATATGGAACAACTCAAATTTAAAGTCGAATACATGTTTTTCAAATAGACACTCTCGGTGTATGAAAAACAACAGTCCTAGACCTCTAGACTATGACTACTGGACGCTGCTACGAGATCTACACCACTGCCTGCCCTCCAGCTGCACCATCACTCAAAGCCTCAACTCACTGATCGAGCTCTACAAAATAAGGAAAATAAACTGTGAGTCCACATGGGACTCAGTGAGCGGTTCTTCCGAATCTCCACGTAAATCGCTAATAATCATATATATATATATATAAGGCAGCAAAATATAAAGTTAAGGATATAATTTGCTTCTGATATGACAACCGACCTCAAGGGTCATCCTGTATAGACCATACATACAAACAACCAGCTATAACAGCCTAACTAAGCCACATGGCACCCGGCCCTTAGGGCCTGCTCATGATCTAGTGGTTCGGCCCTAACAAGCCCTACAACACAAAGATAGTAACATACTGGTTGTACGGCCTACATAACACACAAGTGAATCAGAGCAATCTCCGGGTCGTCGACTAGGATGGTTTGCTAGTCTCCGGACACCTATCGGGTTAGGGATAGCTAGTCCCACCCAACTGGGGTCTAACACCTAGCGGTCCCGCTGGTGAAATCTCAAGACCCAAATCACTGGCCGAGTCAAGCATTAGTCATTCCGACTATTCATGCTTCTCGGCTGACCACCACAATCACATCACACAAGCAAAGTGTCCTAGAGTTTCCTTATTTAAAATCCTGAGTGTCTGCCCGTGCTCAGCCTTTTGTTTCAACTGTATCATGCGCATATTATTGTTCGTTGAATGTTTCTTAGGTGTGAGATCTAACTTGTCTACTTTTGGGTTTCCATAAATAACACACACCTTATAGTTTCATGTAAATCATCTAGCGTCATATGCTACCTTTGCTGATGTAGACTACATGTTATAAACTTGGAAATACACCCAATAACAATACCGCACAACTTATAATCTTTAAATAAATTACTTCACGTCACCTACTTTGTATAGTCACATGATTCAAATGATAATGAATTTAAATTCAGCATTTAACAATAATTTCAACAAGGAAAGAAATTATCTAACATGGTAAAAGTACAACCCAAATTCTGAATTTAAATAGGGAAGATCTAAGAATGGTTACTATCCTACCGTACTACCAAATACATGCACCCACATAGTAGTCTTCCTCATTTAAAGTCTTACCTAAATGTCATCTTGATTCTACTTGTCAATCTAGGCAACCTTCATTTCCTATTGTTTAGAGTGTTCCTAATCATGAAGCTTAGTTTCTAGAGGCCACCACCCCCTCCCTCTTGCTCGGCCGAGACTTGAGCAAGGCATGCCTTGCTCGATCGAGTCTTAAAGGGTAGGAACAAGGCGGAAGAACTAACCCCAATCCTAGTATCTTATTTCCAATCTAGCCTAACCAAGCCCTTGATCGATATGTACATCCCTTGATCGGCCGAACCCTGGACATGGGCTGTCTCCTTGTTGGCCGAACCTACAAGGCTTAGAGAAGGAGTTTCAATCTCATTTCCAGTAAATAGACAATACATCCGCTCGATATAGATTCAAGATCGATTAAAAAGGGGTTTATACCCGTCGAGGGAATTGACAAAAATTTTGGAATGACCTTTCTCCTTTTCCCTCTACTCGGCATCCCCTAAAACGTCAAGATCCGAGAAAACTATGGTAGATCCGACGTAATAACATTTAAAACAGTGATACGAAGATCAAAGTACCATAAATCGATGAAACCTCGCGACAAAATCTCTACCTAGCAGTCCTAGGGGTTCGGCCACTCGCCTCCCCCAAGCAACCATGGAAAACAACCACTCACCTTGATTAAGGAAGAAGAAGGGATGGACGTTGGCGATCTCGATCCTTCCGACGATGACACGACTTCCGGTGCCAACCCAAGATCTGCCCTCCTCCCTCTCTTGCTCGGGTTGCGTGCGACTCAAAGATGAGCCGCATGGCTATAGATGAGGGGTTTTATTCCCTCATCTACAAATGACCTCATGCCCTTCATCATAACTTAGCCCTTACTCGACTCAATCGGAGTCCGATTCAATCTGTACACACGAGTCGAACTCTCTAATAAGACATCTAATGCATAAAAGGAAATGACCATTTAACTAATTAAACTTCATAGGTCGAGTTATACCTTCTACTCGAGGCGATTCCGTGGCTTGACCCGACTAACCCTTGGTCCGATGCGCTGCACCAAAATAGATTTCTATATTAGGAAAATTTTGGGTCTTATAGATCGGAGGTGCAATTTTTTTTTACACGTAACTATTGGGCTATTGATTGGGTGAAATGTGTCCTCGTTGGGTTAGTCGAGGTTTGGTGTGATTTGGTGTGATGTGGTCGAGCCGTTAGGCTTGTTTTAGGTGTGGACTCATAAGAGGGTTAATTCGGTCATCTCATAATTATATTAATAGACATGACCACTTAAGTAATATACTTTTAAAAAAGAGAGAGAAAGAAAAGAGTAGAAAGGCACGGACCTAGGGCTTGGGGTGTAACGAGCCAAGAAGGGAGCACATGCACATGGACAGGGAGGATGCATTGTTCTCGGCAGTAAGTTCGAACAGCGACAAATCTCATCAAACGTCGCGATTGGAAGGGCATTCGTGGTCAGATCTTATCGAATTTCGGTCAGTGAATAGTATATTTCTTGTTCTTCATTCTGATCGGTGGAGATTGTCTATGAGTGGTAAGAACTCTAATTGTGACCTACAACTAGCTTATTGTGAACTTTCTCGGTCATACACATAAGGTGAAATGGCTTCCATTAGAGTAGAGAATTAATTCGAAGTGTTCAAATTTATTGAGGGCATTTCAAGAATTAAGGAAAACAAATTTATTTTCTAAAATAGTTGTTTGGTAAGACCAAATATGAGTGCTTAGTTTTAGGGGCAAGAGTGAGATGGGCAAAACTAAAGATCTAGATTTAATTTAATATAATTCATATGAATGAGATTTGATGAATATATCTCAAATTGTGAGACATAAATTAAATTTAAAAGATTTAATTTAATAGACTTATGAAATTAGAATAGATGATTGATTAAATTGTGGACATAATAATTAAAGATGGTTGAGATATTTTAGAAGTGATTTAAGGAGAGATTTTCTTATTTCTATTTCTTAGGGATTAATCATAGCCTTAAGATTATATTTGAAAGATAGGGTTAATTTAATAAAGAAGGTTTAGATAGACTATAAACATGCGATTAAAGTATGTTCATAAAACCTAATTTGTCGTCGAAGGTGCTGCCCTCCTCTTTCCTTTAGAATTTTACTGGTGTTTCTTCTACTTTTTTTTCCTCTCTCTTGGTGAGACCTAGAGGTTAGTTCATCTTGAGAATAGAATCAACCTTAAAAAGGATGTAAGAAGCATGATGCCCCGTTTGCCTTTTTTTGGAGCCACCAACCTACCTTCCCCCTTTGCCTTTTCATCTGTTCTTCGATGTCTCTAAGAGCCTCTACTAAGGATAATAAAATTGATGAAGAGTTTGATCATGTGAATACCTCTAGGATAATCCTAATTTGAGATGTAATATAAATCTTAACTTCTTTTAAATTAGGGTTTATGTGTTAGTATTTCTATAAGGTTTCACGAGGCATAACAAGATTTTTTTAAAGTTTTTTAGTGAATTTATTTATAGTGTTAAAATTTTGAAATTTCTTTGTACGGATGTGAAAACATTGCTCCTAAAAACTTATAGTTTCACTGTAAAAGTAGTGCTTAAAAAGGATCAACTTCGACTGGTGGATCAAATGGCCATGATTATGTAAGAGACAATTAAAATCAATTAAAAATTTAAATGTTATATATCCTTTGCCCCTAGGCAAGTTAGGATGAGGTCCTTACTATCAATTTTGATTGTTTTGATTGTTATAAGGCCATGGTTCTCTCATGTTCTCTACTATCATCCCATATGGCTCTATTGGGGAGGCGTTAAAGACACAAACTAAGGTTGCCCAATTTTTTAAAATCCTCATTATTTAGGCAACCTTAGCTTGTAGCTCTATTGGGGATTTACAAGCTAAGGTTACAATCACTACAAGAAAAGAGTCTTTTAAAGACACTTTAAAAAAGTGTCATTTTCTCAGCTACAATTAGGGATATATTTTTCTATAGCGTCTCATTTTTTTTCAACTAGGAACGCTTTATTTTGAACGTCTCAAAAAATAGGGACGTATTTTTTTGTGGTGTCTCAAGTTTTCCAATTAGCGATTTCTGTAGTTTATAGGTTAATTAGGAATAAATTTTATGTATATTAGTTTCTAAATGTGAAGATTTAGAAACAAAAATTTAATTTATCTCTATAGGTCGATTGTGATGTAGTGACTTTTTGATTTAATTAAACTTAACTAGTCTTGTTTAATTTATAAAGTTAACGCCTAACTAGGCTCAAGCTTTAAGTAAATTAATTGAGCCGAGCTGAGCCAAGGCCCAACTGAGGCTCAGCTCCTCAGCTTGATTTCACCTCTAGGCGCTGTTGGCTTTAGGTTTTCAACCTTAGCCTTAATCTCAATTTTGATAATAACAAACATGAGACTAATAATTTCATTGAGAATATCTTTCAGGTTCCATATCAATTAGCGTTCGATGTCCTCGATCGAAAAAATCAGAGAAATTAAAAATCGGAAGGACATTGATCAAAGCGCTCGGGTTCGTCGCGAAAACTTCTCGAAGAGCGACGCGTGAACCAAAGACGCATTGGACGGGCTCAAAGATCACTTGAAAGCTCTTCAAGTTGATGGTCGTTGAAAGCCGAAACCCGAAAACGAAGCGTGAAAGAAATAGGCTGAAGAAATAAACTTCAGCCTTGGTTCGATCAACCGAGCAGTCGACTGAATGAAGGTAAAAAGTAGCAGAGCTACTTCAGTCGACCGGGCGGTCGACCGATGGAAGCCCAAAATGGGCAGTGGCTCGAGCGGTCGACCCATCGGTTGACCCATCGGTCGACCCATCGGTCGACCGACCTGTTGATACCCGAAGACGCAGATCACGTCGGTCGATCGAAGATCGGGATCGTTGTTTTAGCGTCTGGGCGATCGACCCGTCGGTCGACCGACCATTCGAGTGGCAGTCTGCAACGGATAGTTTTCTATCCGTTGAGCAGTCGTTTCTCTAGCAGGGTATAAATATACCCTCATATGATTCTTTTAAATCTCTTCCTTGATTCTTACAAAAATTATTGAGTATTCAAAGGGAAGATCTAAGCCTTCCAATCGATCAATTGCAGTGTGCCCTGTTTCTCACCGCGACAATCTTTTTCAAGCACACAAGCTTCGCTCAACTCGGGTTTTGATCAAGCGCTACCACTTGATGAGTTAATGGCGGCAAAGGCTTGCCAAACGGCGTTTAATATTGATTTTATTCTTAGCTCTTTTGATTGTAATTTTACATGTTACTTGAACGTTTTATTTGATTTGAGTTTGTAAGACCTAGGTTGTTAGGTCTTGTTTGTGAAGTGGTGTCCTTGGTGTAGAAGGAGTAAAGCCACTTATGTAAACTTAGTATTTACTAGGATTAGTTTAGTTGTCCCTTAGGGTTGAGGTGGAAGAGGACTCTCGATAAGAAGAGTGTGACTTCTGGGTGTGGAAGTGCCTTGGGTCGAGAGTGCGTCTCTTCGATGAAAAGTCCTCTGTGTAAGGGAAACGTAAATTAATCTAGTAAAACTAGTTTGGAAATCCTAAGCGGGGTGCTTAGGTAGTGGAGTAGGCATTGGGGCCGAACCACTATAAATTCTGTGTTTGCATTGATTTATTGTTGTGCTTTTTTGCTTTATCATTGATAAGCTTCCGCATCTAATCATAAAATTGCATATTGCCTGAACTAATCTAAGAAAACAATTAAAAGTGAATTTAGACTAATCGAATTAGTAAACATACTATTCACCCCCCCTCTAGTGTCGCCATTTCGCCAACAGATTCAACTAAGAAGTGTTTTCGCCAGAAATCACTAACGCCATTAACAAAAGTGTTGGGACTTGCATTGAAGGTGCAACTAAAAAGCGTATTTGCAAGAAATCACCAACGCCAGGCCTTTGCGTCCAGAATATTTTTGATATCGAATTAGTAAACACACTATTCACCCCTGCCTCTAGTGTCGTCATTTCACCAACATTTGGTATCAGAGCGGGTTCGTAGATTGAGATTTCACCATCTTTTCTAGAAATGTCTCTCGATCGTAAAATGACTCTAGAGTGTGTAGCGTCTATACCCCCGAGGTTCGATGAATCTAACTTTGGTATTTGAAATTGTAGAATGTACACTTTCCTAAAGACTCAAGGTTTAGGTGTTTTTAATATGGTTAAGATAAAATACGTTGAACCTAAGAAAAATATGAATGCATGGACCCAAGAACAAATTACGCATGTTTGAATTAAATGCTAAAGCAACAAATTGCATATATTATTCTTTGGGAAATAATATATTTGAAAAATTCATGCATTGTACTTCCGCATTTGATATTTCGACTTGCTCAAATGTATTATATGATTATACTAAAACCGAGGAGTTAGAAACTTTTAATGAAGGTAGTGATGACAATGGTCATCCTTCCAATGCTAACATGTTTTTGAAGCCCAAAGTGTCTCCAGTCATAGGAGCACTAAAAGCCGGAAGAGAAATGTGATTTGTCATGTGTGCCAAGAGAAATGGCATGTAAGGAAGAATTGCCCTACCATGAAGAACAAGGCAAAGTGGAGGTCAAATGCTTCCACATCATCATCATATTCGAATGAAGCATCCTTCCCATGGCTATGAAGCAAATTCAAAAGAATGACTCATGAATGATGACAATGAGGTACACTCCACCTCTTCTAGTCATGTTAATAACAATAATAGTATTAACTCATCTAGCTCCCATGATTTTGATGAATTGATGGATGAGTATAAAATCATGTATGCCTTGCTCTTGAAAAAGGATAAAGAGAATAAAAATTTGAAGAAAAAAAACTCAAATCTTAGCTCTCAATTACATGATGTAAAATTAGAAAATGAGAAGCTAAGAATTAGTGTCAACAATCCATGTCATGATACTTTAAGTATTGACACTAAGGATTTGAAAAATATAAATGATATATTGAAGAATGAAAATAGCATGTTGAAAACTCAATTGCATGCTATTCATAAATCATTGAATGATTTGAAACATGAGGTTGTTTTTCTAAATAAGAAAGTTAGTAATCTATCTAGTAATTCTTCCTTTAAGAATTCTAAAAATTCAAATATTTCTTTCAAGAATGCTTATGCACATCATGCTTCTCATATCAAACATTCTACAACTAAACCTCATGCTCAAAAGAAGAATGTATCTTTTAAGAATGCTCATGCTTTTCCTAGCTCAAATAACAAGCATTCTAAAAATAAATCTCATGTCCATAACAAAAATAAAAAGAAATTTAATGAATATTATTTTTGTTGTGGTATTTATGGGCATGCCATATATGATTGTGCTTTCAAAGTGGACCCTAGTGTTGTTAAGACACTTTAAGTACCTAAGCCCGTTAACCCCCAAGGACCCAAAGCTATTTGGGTACCAAAGGTCTCATCTTCTTTTATAGGGGGAGCTACCAGACAAGGGTGAGAGATTGAAGAATTGAAGTTGACCAATGAGTTGAAGGAAGGATCCCTACATGGTTGCAACTTCAAAGTCTTCATCTAGACTAGATGCCTATGGTAAAATTGGCATCATCTCCTATATCACATTGCTTAAGATTATAGTTGGAGTTGATATATGCTTAATATTAGTTGATTCCCCCGCTCTTAATATATTTTAAAAACATTTTTTTATATATTTTTGATTTCCCCGTCTCTTCGGAGACCCCGGTGGTCTGTAATGGGCCTAAGCGATATTGAGGTTCTAAATCGTAGGCTAATTGTGGCTTTCGGTTTTCAACCAATAGGAAGGGTTGGAGATCATATTTTTCATTTATTACTCTTGCGATCTCTTAAAATTTGTTTTGATATCCTTCTATTTCATTTTGAAATGAATTTAGAACTATTTAACAAAGTGAGCCTTTATAATGATATTTTGATGCTTCTCTTTGTTTCTTAGTTTGATTAGTTTGCTAAGTAGCTATATTTTCACTAAAATATTAGTGTAGTTTACTTGCAAGCTATGTGTATTATAGGAAGACTAACTAGGAAGAAAAAGATTAGTTTGGATAAATCATCATGAATAGGGTATAAGCTTGGTAAATTTAAAATCTTAGTGTTATACCTCAATGCTTAAGATTAAAGTATGTCTCTATACTCAAGATTAGAATTACATGTTAAAATCCTTGAATTCTCATGAGTAGGTAGAACTTTAATACTTAGACAATTTTTTTTGAATGAAACTTGTTCTAGGTAAATATCTATTATTTGAGACCTTCTTGTAAGTCCAAACTAGTTTAAAATAGGTAGAGATCTTATTTCTCAAATAGTACACATCTTAAGATCTCTTAGATTCATTTAGATATCATGAAAACTTATTTAAAATGAATCTTTACTATCTAACATAGGTTAAGGTTTTAAAATGAAACTTTGCATTGAACCTTGCTATGTACTATGTTAGCTTGCTAGTAGTCATAATTATTTCATTATGATACTAATGATGTCTACTTGCAAGTTGTGAATGTAAATGAAGGATATGCTATCTAAAAAGAAAATGAAAAGTTGGGCAAATTTTCAAGAAAAATATATGAATTTGATTTTTGAAAAATCTTAATATAATACTTGAATATTTATGCTTTAATGATGTCTCTATATACTGATGATTGATGTTGCATGATATATGTTTGAATTTTCATGAGTAGAAAAAATCTTGATAACTTAGCTCATTTCATGATATTTATGAAATTGAACTAGGTTAAATTTTTTCTTTAGAGACTTCATTTTAAGTTAAAAATAAAATGAACATGTTTAGATACACATATCACATGAGTCTAGGGATTTAAAATTGAAAATTCATGTCTAGATGAACAATGTGATAACTATATCACTTTAGAGGACTTAAAGCTTGAAAAGTTTGACCCAAGTCAACAAATTGACTTGGACACTTGATTTTAAGTCCAAACTTCATAAACATGTTTAGGAATAGGTATGACATGTTTCCATGAATTTAGAATGAAAAATTCATATGGATATGGATAAAATGACAATAGAGGTTAATTCACGATTACCTCTTTTGAACCTAGTTGACCCAAGTCAACAAGTTGACTTAAAGGTCTCATTTTCAATCCATATTTGAGAAACATATTTAGATTTACTCATGTTAGGTATCCATAGGTTTAAGTTTGAAAAATCATGAGTAAATGTTAAGATTGAAACTTAGCAAGTTTCATAAAAACTAGTTTAGTTTTGAATGAAACTATGCTAGGCTGATATCTTGACTTAAGAATATAATTTTCAGTTCAAACTTGACATATACTCTTTACATGATCACATTATGGTGTCATGAAAGTTTGAATGAAAATTGAATAAATTTTAAAGAATTACTGAAAATTACAAAAATACCATTGCAACCTACATTTGGTATAAATTTCAGTTATTTTTAGAAAAATATAGAAAAATAATTTTGAGATGATTCTTAAAGCTGCACATTCTATGAAAAATCTAGTTTTATCAGTAAAAATTTCAAAAAGTTTTGTCAAGAATCTAATTTATAATGAGATTTTGAAGTTGGATTTTCAAAATGCAAAGTATCATGTTTTTGAAATATCAATTTTTTTTCAATACTTTGATTTTTTGGAAACATCAAATGAAAGTGTGTGTATACCATTTTGATTATGTTTCTAATATCATTCACACCATTGATTGAGTAAAATCATTTCTAAGAATGATTTTGAATTCTTGAATGATAGCTAGAAATATCTAGTGTTTTCATTAAAATCAATATAGGATGAAAAATGAACTTAGAAAATTCATTTTGAGTTCAATCATGATACATGCAATTCAAATGACCATTCAATATTTGGTGTCAAAATTTTTCATTCAAAAATTGCTTTCAAAAGTTTTTCATCAAAAATATGATTTGTATAAACTTAAAAGTGTGATTTTTGAAATCATGAAGTATAGGTTGACCTAAGTTAACAAAATAACTTAAAAATTTCATCTTAAGCCCAAACTTGATTCATGGACATAGATTTTCTCATGTTAGATGTCCAAGTGCCTAAATATGAGAAAACATGAGTAGATAGCAAAATTTGAAACTTAGCATTTTCATGTTTTCATGTTTATTTCAAATGAAAACATGCTAAGTTCATATTTGGATTAAATGACATTAGTTTCTCTTCAAACTTGATATACATGCTTCAAATGACTATATCTTTGTATTGTGAAAGTTTGAATGAGATCAAAAATGTCATGAAAAAGAAACAATATTCATACTTGAGTGCATACATGATTGAGTGTTGAATTATATCTATCATTTTTTTATCATGTATGATTTTGTTTTCATATTATATACTTGTTTTCCATCCCTTTGGTTGAGATTTTCTTGTTTCATGAAAAATACTCCTTAGAGCCTCAACTAAAAAATAATTGTGTTACATCCCTTTGATTAAATTGCCCTTTTTATTGCCCTTTTTGATTGATGTCAAAAGGGGGTGAGAAGAGTTAATGTATAAAGGGGGAGAAATGTATGGTTAAAATGGGGAGAAAAGTATAGGTAAATGGGAGGAAAATATAGGAAATCTATGCATATAGATAGGGAGAGTTTAATTATATAAATATGCATGTTGATATGGGGAGAAATCCCTTAGTTGATATCCTTGTGCGTTAATGATTATATATTTTTTTAAGGATGTTTGTCATCATGATAAAGGGAAAGATTGTTGGCTTTAGATTTTCAACCTTAGCCTTAATCTCGGTTTTGATGGTTTTGATGATAACAAACATGGGACTAATGATTTCATTGATAATATCTTTCAGGTTCCATATCAATTAGCATTCGATGTCCTCAATAAAAAAAATCGAAGAAATCAAAAATCAAAAGGACATTGATCGTCGCGCTCGAGTTCGTCATGAAAACTTCTCGAAGTACGATGCGTGCACCAAAGATGTATTGGACGGGCTCAAAGATACTTGAAAGCTCTCCAAGTTGATGATCGTTGAAAGCCGAAACCCGAAAACGAAGCACGGAAGAAATAGGTTGAAGAAATAAACTTCAGCCTAGGTTCGATCGACTGAGCGGTCGATCGAATGAAGGTAAAAAGTAGCAGAGCTACTTCGATCAACCGGGTGATCGACCGATGGAAGCCCAAAATGGGCAGTAGCTCGGGCGATTGAACCATCGGTCGACCAACCTGCTGATACCCGAAGACGCAGATCGCGTCGGTCGATCGAAGATCGGGATCGATGTTTTAGCGTCTAGGCGGTCGACCCGTCGGTCGACCGACCATAGAGTAAAGAGCAGCGGTCGAAGCTATGGTCGAATAGTTGGTCGATCGACCATTCGATCGACGGTCTAGAACGGATAGTTTTCTATCCATTGAGCAGTTGTTTCTTCAGCAGGGTATAAATATACCCTCATATGATTCTTTTAAATCTCTTCTTTGATTATTACATAAATTATTGAGTATTCAAAGGGAAGATCTAAGCCTTCCAATCGATCAATTGCAGTGCGCCCTATTTCTCTCCGCGGCAATCTTTTTCAAGCGCACAAGCTTTTATCAACTCGGGTGTTGATCAAGCGCTACCACTTGACGAGTTGAAGACGCCAAAGGCTTGCAAAAGAGCGTTTAATATTGGTTTTATTCTTAGCTCTTTTGATTGTAATTTTACTTGTTATTTGAACGTTTTATTTGAATTTGAGTTTGTAAGACCTAGGTTGTTAGGTCTTGTTTGTGAAGTGGTATCCTTGGTGTAGAAGGAGTAAAGCCACTTGTGTAAACTTAGTGTTTACTAGGATTAGTTTAGTTGTCCCTTAGGGTTGAGGTGGAAGAGGACTCTCGATAAGAAGGTAGTGACTTCCGGGTGTGGAAGTGCCTTAGGTCGAGAGTGCGTCTCTTCGGTGAAAAGTCCTCTGTGTAAGGAAAACGTAAATTAATCTTGTAAAACTAGTTTGGAAATCCTAAGCGGGGTGCTTAGGTAGTGGAGTAGACATTGGGGCCGAACCGCTATAAATTCTGTGTTTGCATTGATTTATTGTTGTGCTTTATTACTTTATCATTTATAAGCTTCCGCATGTAATCGTCAAATTACATATTGTCTAAATTAATCTAAGAAAACAATTAAAACTGAATTTAGACTAATCGAATTAGTAAACATACTATTCACCCCTCCCCCCCTCTAGTGTCGCCATTTCGCCAACGGACGCAACTAAGAACTATTTTCGCCAGAAATCACTAATGCCATTAACAAAAGTGTTGGGACTTGCATTGGAGGTGCAACTAAAAATTGTATTTGCCAGAAATCACCAACGCCAGGCCTTTGTGTCCAGAATATTTTTCGGGACATAATTATCTGAGACGCTTGTAAATGGGTGTCGGTGAGTTAATTAGCGACACAAAAGAGCGTCCTTAAGAGGAAAAAATATGTCCCCATATGTCCAATTTGTTGTAGTGAATTATCTTCCTAAAGGCACCTCCAACACCTCAAGCTCTAAGGACAACCACACTTAACTAGTAAACCTAGTGGACGCATACCGCAACCACTCGAATCCTAAGAGCTACACCCAAGGTCTACAAATAAACCTAGTGAAATTATGCTGCAACCACTCAAGAATAAACCCAAGGTAAGAGACCAATATTTAGCTCTCAACACAAGCTTCTAGCTCCTCTTGATGTCTTTGATGACGAATCAATACAAGAATAAAGCTAGATCAAGTATAAGGTGCTCAAGCTAAGGTTTTCTTGAATGAAGTGTATGATGTCTCAATATGTTCAATCACTCTTAAGGAAGGTGGACAACAAGTATATATATCGATCTATGAAGAGAGGCTCAGGTTAAAAAGTTCATAACTACTTTTTAAAAAGTCGTTGGGATTGTTGGTTGTAGACTAGCTAGTTGACGGTGGGTCGACCGAACATTCGACTGGAACTGCATAGAAGCACAAGTTCGAGTTTGGTTTGGATTTTGAGGTTGGCTTTGGTTTTCAATTTATCATCAAACATCAAGGTTTACAATATGATTGTAACTCAAACTAACTTTCAAATCCTTGTTTGACTTTCAAGCATTGAGCAACCTAACTTTGAATTCTTCATTTCACTTCGATCTTTTCAATTACAGACGTTGCATATTTATGTTCAATTGTTTCTCAATCAAATATTAGTTCCTTTAGTGTTATCATCTAATCAAGGTTAAAAAATTTAGGCCAACATGAACCTTTGTTGAACTATTACTACCTTAAAGACAGTTCTCGGGCTCTATACAAGGTAGAAAGTTAACTTAATGCTACCTTCTTTGAATAAGTATTGTTTAGAGCCAAAAGTCTAATGCAAGTATCATGTCCTACTTAAGCTTAGATGACCCTAAATACTTAGACTGAAGTTAATGGTAATAGATCGGAAAACTTTTTATTAATGAGCATAACTTGTTGTGAACTACTAACATATGGGAGTAAATTAGATTGCTACAACTTAAATCTTGATGTCCTTAATTATTAAGACTGAAGACAAGTCAAATGCATAGTCTAGAACCCCACCATCTCCCAACATACATTTCCTACATAAAGGCTCATTCATCAAGCATATATGATTATTTAGTTTTATTTGATATCAGTTATCACAATATGTCCGAATGGAATAATTGACTTATCCTTTGTCATAAACTCTCAATGTAATACTATATAAATTGCAGTGTTCCTTGACATATATACATACATACATACATACATACATACATACATACATACATACTGATATGAATAATGTGGATGATGTGCCATGCTAACTTCTTTTTTTAATAGAAGGCATGCTAATTAGAATAGGGTGTGCAAATACTACAAGAAAACATGATATCACCAACGGACCAAATTCGTCGGTAATATCTAAAAATTCGTCGATAATACTATTACCGATGGAGTATCTGTCGATAAATGGCTCCTCGGTAATACCAACGGATTTTAATTAATCTGTCGGTAATACCGACAGATTTTTTGTTTTGTTGGTATTACCAACAATAATATATATATCCGTTGGTATTACCAACGAATAAATATCTGTCGGTAATACCAACGGATACATATCTGTCGGTAATACTAACAATGTTCGGTAGCGTTGGTATTACCAACAAATAATTTTTGTTGGTATATCCGTTGGAATTATCAACAGAATCTATCAGTTGCTCATTACTGTACCTGAATCAATCCTCAAACCATGATAATTCACACGAAATCATAAAAATAATTTTTGAAATCACACATGAACGATTTTATTTCTAAATTCACACACATAAACTTAAGGAAACCATTGTATACAACTAATTTCAAAATACATTTTGCTAGTCAAATATTTACATTGTTTCAAAGTTTCAATGCATTAAGATTGTTTGAAAAATACATATAAGATAATTTTTTCCAAGAAGTAGATCCTTGCACTTCATCTTTTTTACCTGCATGTAAAAATAAAAGAAACAATGAGGCAATGAAATGATAGGAATACCAAGTTTGTAACAAAACTATCTAATGCTCAATCATGCTTCCAACACTATTTAACTATAAATGCTCAACCATCCTTTTTGCAAAGAAACAATTTGAATACTGAAAAGTTAGAATAGCTTAACAAAACACTACAAGAAAACAAATTTTCACCAACAAATAATTACCAACAAATATATCATTTGTTGGTATTACCAATAAAATTACCAACTCATTTGTTGGTAATTACCAACAAATATATCTTTATCCATTGATAATACCAACGGACAATTGTAATATCCGTTGGTAATACCTAGCATAGTATGACCAATGGATTTTACCAATGAAAATCTGTTGGTATTAGTATTACCAACGAATTCTTGACTATTAATTACCAACAGATTTTTGACTATTTTTTTGTAGTGAAATTAACAGTTGAACGTGACTTAGTTGAATGCAAATAAAGTCATTAGCATATCATAATACTGTTATCTTATGTGTTATACACAAGCTATAATGCATTATTGAGAGATTTCTGTAAACAAACATCTAATAACCAAGAAATCAGCTTAAACAATATACACAAATAAATTTCAAAAAAAATCCCAATGTCATACTATTGCACATCATCAACCTAATCTAGCTATATAGAAAGTACTCACTATATGTTGATCCACCAATGCTAACGAGTAACCACCAGTAACCAGTAAGGTCAAGGAAAAATGAAACCAATTTTTCCTTGACCTTACAACACCATATAAATCCTAGTCCATGATGGACAAAATTTCATCTACATGGTCAATCAATTATAACTTAGCCTTTGGCACAACAAGTTGCATGGAAGTGCGCGTAAGTATGAAAGACATATGTTCCAATTAGATAAAAAGGTAGATATATGCGATTGATGTACTGGATATAATGGAACTCTCGTTTCATGCAAAACTTAGAGTTCAATGATTGCAGAACCTCTACATACATACCTACGTAAATATTGGTTAAGCAATAAAGACAGATCATTAGAATACATACCTTGCAGTTTTTCTTTTCTTTCCCAATTTCTCTCCTTTTCTCAAATTTCAGTTGTTTTTTTTTTAATTTTCAGTTGTTGTTTTGAGGATTCATTCTCAGCATGCTGAGAATGAATTCTTTCTCAACATGTTGGAACTCTCGCATGCTGAGAGTTTCTTCAGCATGCTAGATTCTGAGAATTCATTCTTAGCAAGTTAGCATGTTGAACATTCAACATGCATGCTAAGAATGAACTTCATCAAAGATAAATAGGTAGTGAAGAGAGTAAGGAAGTGAAGATAAAGTCATTATATAGAAGGCATTATATAGCATGTAAATAGGTAGTGTAAAAAGGATTGCAGTTGATCATTAGTCAATTTTTGAACTACATATATATTGTTACTATCGGCACCGTAAGCATGAAATAGAATCAGACTAATAATTAGATGTTGATTAAAAGATCAACAAGTCTCCTTAGTCTCAAACTTCCCATCTTCTCTTTGCTGGAGTTGATGGTATTGAGTGCTTATTCAGTTAGGGGGAGGAAGAGAAAAGAGAGTGTCACGAGGAGACTTAGGGAAGTGACAGGTTCTGTATGCCTTTTAGAAGATAAGGCCTCCAAGGAAAATCGGTGGCATACAATTTAGTTCAGATTAGTTACAATCAAAACCTAGAAGAAACAACAAATTCAAGTTTATGGTCTGTGCATACCAGTGAAGTGCATAAATTGCTTGTCCAAGAGGGGATGCTAGAACACATGACATAAATTGAGTTCTCCAATCAAATATAACAACGAACACACCTTAATAGCTTATTTGAAGAATAGAACAGTGATCAACATCCCAAAAAGTTCTCCAGCAACCCTCGTGAGTCTGCTTATAGCAGTTGAAGCATTAAAAATAGCAAGAAGAAAGAGCATGAGGGCAGTCCAGATACAAACCTCGGTAAAAGCAAAGAAAACCAAATTAAATAAATTAACATAAAGGCTAAACAAAAAGCAACTAATAGATGTTCTCAGTATCCTTTAGTAGCCAAGGGAAAAAATCAGCTCATAATGACGAGAGAAACTTGTCAACTTGGTGCAACTGCTTTATTTGCACATCATCAGGTAAATATGAAAGAAATGTGGAACTTTTCGTATTTCATTACTACAATCTGTGGCAATTTTCCTTGATAACCTGTTCTGTAGAAACCTACTCCTTTTTCCCAGGAAACTTACACAGTGGTCATACTTGTAGCATCATCTTAAATAAATTTATTTAAATACGCAACCAGAATTTTACTTTTTCCTATGTCAATCACATTTATTGTTCTCACATATTTATTTTGTTACTTTCTCCATGTTCAGTACCTGTTGTGACTTTTGAGACACCTTATTTCAACTTTGTCAAGATCTAATGTGGTTCATACAATCTTTAATTCCTTTGAGACTGATCAGTTGGTTCTTCATGTTGTTAGGTTGATTATCCTAAAATCATGCCTAGATTAAATCTTCATGAAAATCATGTATTGTTGCCTCCATTACTATGCTTGTACCATCTATTTGTTTTGGCAGCAATTTTTTTGCCCATAAATGCACCCTCTTCTCCTTATGATGACTGCTTACATAAGATTACAACAATATTGTTGATTGTGGGCCACCTGCAGAACTTCACGCTCCAGGTGTGGATTCTGGGCGTGAGGGGGGTGTGTTAAAGTCCCACATTGCTTGAGATTGTGGTCTAGATGGCCTTTAAATAGATTGGGCAATCCTCCCCCTTTGAGCTAGCTTTTGGGGTGGAGTTAGGTTCAAGGTTAATTTTCTATCAATATTGTTGCCTCCATTACTATGCTTGTACCATCTATTTGTTTTGGCCGCAGTTTTTTTACCCATAAATAGCTCAAAACGGGGGTTGACGACACCTCGAGGTGTCCAAATATGGGAGCAATCCAAGTTATAGTTATTGTATGTCAAAACAGTAGAAAAAAGATTCCAACAGTAACACCAGAAAAGGCAGCAACTGTTAAACGGATATGAGGAATAGAATACATATTTCGGGAGGATAGAAAAGATTACCTGTTAGATGTCATGTAAATATGATACTCAATGGTCATGAAGGTTACTTGTTCGCTAGTGAGTCTCGTGAAAGTAAACATTCCAATCTGCTTGATAATGTGAGTCCAGTCACCAGGCATCCCTGTTTCATCAAAAAAGGAAGCTCTTAGTTTCATAAAAGACAGGCCAATGCTGCAATATTATTATATTAATGTTTAGCAGTTGGCTAAAAGGAAACGACAAATGATCAGAGCCTAGCTATTTGTTCTCTAGTATGATCAGAGACCAGCTTCTATGTTCATATCCAAGTCACTCATTAAGATATGTATACCTAGCTAAGTTAAATGAATTCATATGTTGAGCTTGGGTCAATCTAGGTTCACTAACCCCTAGATGAGCCATTAGTATCAAGACTATAAAGAAGTATAGATTGGACAATTTTTCTAATAGACTAAACTTTTAGGATAAGTGATTATCTGCTCATACTTAATAACGTGCATGGAACTCAAAATAGCGAGAAGAGAGGTTAACCTGAGGGAATAGTTGGAAATTCACATACCTTTAGCACGTAAGGCATCAAAAAGCTGTTCACACATGTTGATAATTCTATAAGCCATGGCTTTCAATTCAATAGTCCATTCATGGTACATTTCTCTGAAATGCAGATTAGGGTGGAAAACTAATCACTACTATGCAGAAGTTTGAACAACATATATAGGATGGGCATTATTTAAGTACTAAAATATTACATTGCAAGAGATCTTTTATGAGTTGGAACATTTGAAAAATACATTAGCATAATGTTAAATACAAATGTAATCTTTATCTTACAGGACTAATATGATTTGGAGGAAGTTCTTTTAAAAGGCTAATTATAATGATGCACATGTCTTTCAAAATAGTAGCTATGATGGAAGCACCATGAACAGGAGGATTAGAGTACATGGACCTAATGACAAGCTTCAGCTAGCTTTCAACCCTAACTGCCACATCAGCAGACCCTGCAGACCTATAAAATTTGAAGTGACATTCAAAAGGTCAAATTTAAGAGAGGACAAGTCAAGACAATTAAAAAAGTTTACAGTATTGATGTTATGTCACACCCCGACTGAGGGTAGTGTAACCGGCCAGGGCCGACATCCTGCCCTGTAGCCTATTGTCTACAAAAAACATATCGACTGAAAGAAACTTAACATACTTTATAAAAAGTTTGCAAGTCAAAATGTATAAGTTTTTCAAAACAAGAGGAAACATCAACGTTAAATCCAAATGGTCAAATATCAAGTTTTACAATTCTTTTCAATTATAATCGTCAGTGCAGAAATAAAACCAACATAACTAGGACTAGTCTAAGACTCATGGATGCCGCTACGAGATATGACACCGCCTCTGCCCTCCAGCTGCACCATGTCGACACCAAGCTACTGCTCATACTCTGCAAAAATAGAAATAAACTGTGAGTCCACTTGGGACTCAATGAGTGGCTCAATTGAACCTCCAATTAAGCCTCAATCATGCATATGTATATATTACAAGGCAATAAAGGAATATACAAGGAGGTAAGGTGTGTTTCAAATGCAACTACCGACCCTCAACGGATCCATGAGTATCCATTGTACATGATAACCTGCCACCTTGGTTTATCACGCCTCTAGTATCCGGCCCTTGGGCCTACTAATAGCAATATATATCTCGGCTACAGTCGTCCCTACCATATCAGGTAGTATAATACTGGCCCTCAGCCACATCATCTCAAGATGCAAGCAAACAATCCCGGGCCGTCGACTAGGATGGACACTAGTCTCCGGACACCGTCTGGGGTAAGGATAGCTAGTCCCATCCAACTGGGGTCTGGCACCTAGCGGGCCCGCTGGCGCACCTCTAGACCCAACTGGTCAAGCTTAGCGTTGGTCATTTCCGACCTCCTCGCTCCTCGGCAGGCCATCTCAAGCATATTACACATTCAATATCTTAGGGTTTCTATATATATATATATATACCTCGGGGCTTTGCCCATATCTAGCCATGTCCGGCTACCGGGTCAACGATTCATGTTGTCCCTTTTAGTATATGTGCACCTACAATCTCTAAGTTTTCAAAAATATACTAGCAGACATAGAAGTGTTATCGTCTCATATCTACCGGGTCCTAAATGTGCACCTACAATCTCTAAGTTTTCAAAAAGTGCTATGAACATCTAGTGGCACCTTACATGTTAACTAGCCTTCTACACTGTCTTAGGTGAGAATTTCCATGAGTCAACCTTGGAATATCATCCAAGAACATTTAGGACAACATACATAATTTAATGAAAAATGCTCAAATATTACATCATTCATCATATATAACCATAATGCACATACCTAACAATTCTTATACTACCTTAGGAATATTAGCACAATAAGGAGCAACTATCTAGCATGGCAAGGTAGTAATATATTTAAATAGCATGTATGAATTATAAAACATGGTAACATTGTCAACATCCAAGTTTAAGGATCAAATGCTAAGTATGATTACAATCTAGCATTTCTACAATTCAAATCAATTAAGCTACTTGGTAAGTTTGATGTTCTTCCTAAGTATTGTCATATCCATATGTGTGATACCTAAGATCATGAAATTTCCATCTAAGGCAAGTCTCTCCTCCTCTCCCCAACCTTGGTCGAACCATTAAAGGGGACATGCTTCATATTACCTGAGGAGTTCAAAGGACTACATCAAAACAGTGGTATAAGGGCATCTAAGGGCCTACTGGCCGTCAGGGGAATCGGCGAAAATTTTGGCATGACCTTTCCCCTCTTATAGAATTAATTCCGAAATTAACAAAAATAAACTCAAAAATTATCATTAGGACATAATTCAAATATCAAGAATTAATTCTCAGAAATCATGCTTTTTATCAAGATTAACAAGAACCCATACACTCAAATCAAGAGTCAAGCATTAAGATCAAGAATCCTTTTCTCAAGAACCCCTAAGGCATCAATATCAAGATCTTAATCCTACGACATGATTTCTATCCAAAATCATAGATTTAATCCTAAGCATGCAATCCACAAATCAAGAAACCAAATTGGAAGAATAAATCAAGATTTGCACATCAAGAAACTCATTCGGGCTTTTCATCGAACACCTTGAGGGCGACCCCGGGTTTCCCCCTTGGCCAAGCACCCCTAGTGTTAACCTAGGGCTGCCGAGCCCCATAGAGGGGAGATTAGGGTCTCCTCAAGCACAACTTCGAGAAAACATGACAAGAACTAAAAAAAAATCGAAGAACAAGGCATAAATACCGAGCCGTCAAGAACGAATTTAAGAATCCAATTAAAATCCCGAAGAGAGAGGGTAAACCACTCACCTTAATTGGAAGAAGAACTAAGGAAGAAATCCTGGATGATCGCCCGCAAATCCGGCTTCAAAAGGACGGTGGCTCAACCCGAGAAGAGGCTCCAAGTGGCGGCGGCTCTCTCCAAGCCGCCGGCTTGGAGAGAGGGAGAGAGAGGAGAAGGAGAGGGGCTGGCTCAACTGGCTCCTCTCGGTTTGGCTCCAAAGTGCAGGAAGAGAGGGGAGGAGGGGAAGGGCTGGCTCAGGCAGCGGCTTGGCTCAGAGGTGGCGGCGGCTCCAAGGGGAAGAGGGAAAGGGGGCTGGCGGCTTGGCTTGGCTTGGCGGCTAGCTCCCTATCTCACTTCTTTAGGTGGCTCCAAAATAGGAGCCACAAGCCATGAGGAGGGTGTTTTATACTCCCACCTCAACCCTAAACCCTTAAACACCTTAATCCTAAACCTGCATCCACCTTAAACCAAAACCAAACCTGCTAACCCGATAGACTTAATTAATTTAATTAAACTTATTCTAACAAATCACAAGCAATCAATTAAATACCCATATGAACATAATTAGCAATTATGCACACACAACATCAAATTAAATAATCTCAACTACCCAAGCCTAAAAATTCATAAATTTATAAATTCATATCCTACTTACCCGAGCTCGTAATCTCGCTCCGGACCATGAGTCGACTCGACTCGACCAAGAACTAGTCCGCTAGGCTGGCAAACACACATAAGAGGAAAAATAATAAATTTAAATATCTAGGATATTACAATCCTCCATCCTTAAAGAAAATTCGTTCTCGAATTTCAGAAAAGAAAATAAGGACTCACCACATCATCAAACAATAAAGGATAACTCTCCCTCATATCATGTGTTGGATGAAATGGCCACACTAGAGGGGGAGTGAATAGTGTTGTCTAATTTCTTCGCCTAATTTCGATTTTAATCGTATTCTTAGATCACTTAGGCAATTCAAGATTGAATGACTAAATGCGGAAGCGATAAGTGATAAAGCAATAAATACATACAAGATATCAATGCAAACATATGGATTTATAATGGTTCGGCCCCAATGCCTATTCCACTACCTAAGCACCCCGCTTAGGATTTCCAAACTTAGTTTACTAGATTAAATCGTTTCCCTTACAAAGAGGACTTTGATCCGAAGAGTCTCAATCTCAACTTAAGGCACTTCCACACACGGAAGTCTCCGCCTTCTTACCAAGAGCTCCACCTCAACCTAAGGGCAACTCAACTAATCCTAGTAAACTATGTTTATAATGGTGGGTTTAAGCCTTAATACCAAGGCAACCATCAACTCAATCAAACCTAGCAACCTAGGTTTACACAAGTTTAGTTACAATGAAATAAACAATAAAATACACCAATAAATGGAGCAATAAATCAACCAATGAAGTACTTTGCTCCACAACAAGAAGCCTAGCTTCCTCTTGATGCCTTTGATGGTAGAACAAAGAGGGTAAGGCTCAATCAAATGGATGAGATATCAAAGCTAGGGTTTTTCCTAGAATTGACTCAATGAAAGCTTGGAATTGATCAAGGATGGCTCAATGAAGTGTAAGAGTGATCAAAAGTTCTTAAGGAAGGCTTAGGCTTGGATATTTATGACCCCCATAAGAAACGGTGCGTCAACGTGCGGAAAACTAGCCGTTTCCATCATTCGGTCGCATGCCGATCGATCGTCGGTCGACCGATCAATCGACCGCCTAGCGACCGCTGCCCTTCTGTGACTTAATTGGGCTGTTCAGTCGACCGACGGGTCGATCGAATGAGTCACGGGCTCATTGATCCCCAATTCGGTCGACCGAAGCTGTTATGCCAGAGTCGCGATTCTGCGATCCTCAATCCAATCGGCTGATGCATGTTCTGCCAATTTTTGGCCTCTGTCGGTTGACTGAACCTAGACTGGGCAGATTGGTTACTTGGTTTTCTTTGCTTGTTTACTCGTTTCTAGTTCCGTTGTCACTAAGTCTACTTATATAACATTTCTAGTTAATAAATGTTATATATGGATTACCCCCTATTTGGATTCAATAAAAATATCTAAAAAATCAAAATCCTTAAGAATCAAAATCTAGTTTTTGGGGTCTAGTACAAATTTTTAGAAAACGAAAATTTTCTAATTTTTCGAGTCAAATAAGGGTTGGCTAAAGGCTTCCAAAAAATCCTAAAAAATACCTTGTCATCTAATTTTAACCCAAGAAAAAATTACCGCCATTTTTTATGACAAGAAACTTTCTAGGTCATATAGCTCTCCAAGGAGCTCCCTAGGTTATTTCTGGACTATTTTCGGGTTTTCATGTTTTGGGATTCGGGGATGGTTTTTGGGTTCTTATGCATCATCATGAGTATATTACAATATAAACTAGACACCCTAAACCTATACTCTATCTTCCCGACAAATTCGAGCGCGTCGACCAACGTCCTTCCGATTTCACAATTTCTTCGATATTTCCGATCGAGGACGTCGTGCGCTAACTGATATGGAACCTGAAAGTATTTTTCAATTAAATCATTAGTTCCATATTTGTTATCATCAAAACTGAGATTAAGACCAAGGTTGAAAACCTTAAGCCAATATCCTGCTCCACCTCCCAAGTGGCCTCTTGGCCGGAATGGTACTCCCACTTGACCTTAACCAAGGGAATCTCCTTGGACCTCAACTTCCGGGTCTGCCGGTCTAGCACCTCAACTGGCCGCTCCTCATAAGAGACTACTAAATCCACCTCCACTGTGGTAGGCTCGATCACATGGGACTCATCCCGAATGTACTTCCTCAGCATAGACACATGGAACACCGGATGTACTTGGTCCATACTAGGAGGTAGGGCCAACTCATAGGCCATAGCTCCCCTGCGCTTGAGAATAAGAAATGGCCCAATGAACCTAGGGCTTAGCTTTCCTTTCTTACCAAACCTCACCACCCTTTTTATAGGGGACACCTTGAGGAACACCATGTCCCCCTCAGCAAACTCTACCTCCCTGACCTTTCCATCAGCATACATCTTCTGGCGACTCTGAGCTGCTAACAGCCTCTCTCTGATTTGCTTCACTTTTTTCATAGCCTCTTCCACCAGATCAGGTCCCATCGTAAGGGAATCTTCTACCTCAAACTAGCCTATAGGCGACCTGCATCTCCGCCCATACAACACATCAAATGGGGCCATCCCAATGCTGCTGTGGTAGCTGTTATTGTAGGAAAACTCAACCAGAGGTAAGTGCCTCTCCCAACTGCCCTCCAGGTCTAAGACACATGCCCACAACATATCCTCCAGCGTCTGAATAGTCCGCTCTGATTGACCATCTGTCTGAGGGTGAAATGCGGTACTGAACCGAACCTGAGTGCCCAACGCCTCCTAGCAGGACTGCCAAAATCGAACCATGAACTATGTGCCCCGATCTGAGATGATTATAATAGCAACTCCATGATAAGTGACGATCCGATCCAAGAAGAATCTCGCATACTGCTCAGCTAAAAAGGTCATCCTGACTGGTATAAAATGCGAAGTCTTGGTTAGGCGATCCACCACTACCTAGATAGAATCATTATCCTTCCTTGACTTTGGCAATCCTGTCACAAAATCCATGGTTATCTTCTCCCATTTCCACTCCGGTACCCCTAAGTTCTGGAGCAAACATGCCAGCTTCAGATGCTCAGCCTTCACCTGCTGACACACCAGGCACTTAGACACGAACTCGGCCACTTCGCTTTTCATACCTTTCCACCAATAATTCTGTTTGAGATCTCGGTACATTTTTGCGGCTCCCTAATGCATAGTATAGGTAGATCGATGAGCGATCTCTAGCATCTGCCTGCGAACCTCGACCATATCTGGTACCACAATCTGGTTCTTAAACCTCAGGACGCCGTCCGGGTCCACACTGAACCCATTATCTGCATCACCTATCCTGGCCAGATCCTTAGTGAATGCACAAAAAGCATCCTCCTCCTGCACTGCCAGCTCTCAAGTGGGCAACCAGCGCACCAGAATTTGATAATGACGAGACTGCTCCGCCATCCAAACATAGGGCCAAATCCTAAGCCAACTGCCTCCTCCTGAATGCCAAAAGCACCAGATTGCCCATAGACTTTCGGCTCAGAGCATCAGCTACCACCTTAGCCTTCCCTAGATGGTACATAATCGTGCAGTCATAGTCCTTCAACAACTCAAGCCATCTTCTCTGCCTCAGATTCAATTAGGGCTGGCAACGGAGCGAATACGGTGCGGATACTGGATTATCCGTATCAGCACCGCACCCCATATCTGCCCATCCGTATCCGCACCGTATCCGCTACGGATGTGAATATGGATATCCATATCCACACCGCTTTAAATACGGATATCCGCACCGCATCCGTATCTGCACCGTATTTAATAAAAAAATATTAAAATTATATATTTAATTTAAAAAATCAATAAATTACCAATTCATTGATCCAAAATAAATATATAATATACTTCAAAATTTATCTTGACATCAAATTACCATAAAGCTCTTATATATATTAATAACTTATATGAGCAAAATAGTAATTCAGAGACGCGGATAGGCGGTGCGGATACGGTGCGGATCCACAATCATATCCGTATCCGCACCATATCCGCGCGGATATAAGTTTTCTAAATTTGTATCCGTATCCATATCCATTTTTACTTGCGGATATGGATCGGATGCGGTTTTTAGTTAGCGGATGCGGATAAAATTGCCACCCCTAGATTCAACTCCTTTTGGGTGAGCAAATACTAGAGACTCTTATGATTAGTGTATATCTCACAAGCCTCGCCATAAAGGTAGTGACACCACAGCTTCAATGTGAACACCACCGCTGCCAGCTCAAGATCATGAGTTGGGTAATTCTTTTTGTGAACCTTCAACTGCCTAGAGGCATAGGCTATCACTCTGCCATTCTGCATCAGCACACAACCCAAGCTGACTCGGGAGCCATCACAATAAACAACAAAGCCTCTTAAACTTGAGGGTACTGCTATTATTAGCGTCGACGGCAAGCGGTCCTTGAGCTTCAGAAGCTCTCCTCACAATTACTGTCTCATTCGAACTTGACCTTCTTCTGAGTCAGGTGAGTCAATGGCACTGCAATCCTAGAGAAATTTTCCACAAACTTTCTGTAATAACCTGCCAACCCCAAGAAACTACGGATTTCAATGATATTAGTTGGCCTTTTCCAGTCCTGAACTGCTTCTATCATTGTGGGGTCCATCTTTACCCCTTCCATGAACATCACATGACCAAGGAACCCAACACGTTCCAGCCAGAACTCGCACTTGGATAATTTGGCGTACAATCTGTGCTCCCTTGGAGTTTCCAGAACTACCCTCAAGTGCTCAGCATGCTCTTCCCTGCTCCTGGAGTAAATCAAAATATCATCAATGAACACAATTACAAATTTATCCTGGTATTCCTTGAACACCCAGTTCATCAGGTCCATAATTGCTACAGGTGCATTAGTCAGCCCGAAGGACACCACCGGGAACTCAAAGTGCTCATAGCTCGACCTGAAAGCAGTTTTAGGGACGTCACTGTCCCGGATCCTCAACTGATGATACCCTGACCGCAGGTCAATCTTAGAAAATCACTGAGCTCCCTGAAGCTGATCAAATAGGTCATCAATCCTGGGCAACGGGTACCGATTCTTCACGGTTACCTTAATAAGCTGCCGATAATCAATGCACATCCGCATGGACCCATCCTTCTTCTTTACAAAAAGCACTAGATCACCCCAAGATGAAACACTGGGGCGAATAAATCCCAGATCAATTAGCTCCTGCAATTGGGACTTCAACTCTCTGAACTCACCTGGTGTCATCCAATACGGAGGAATGGAGATCGGCTTCACCCATGGCTGCAAATCGATGCAGAATTCGATCTCTCTCTTTGGAGGTAACCCTGGCAACTCCTCTGGAAATACATCAGAGAACCCCCACACCACGGGCGTCCCCCTGATGTCCCGGGCTGCACCTCTGCCTTCCTTTGCCACTGACACAAATGCCAAAAATGACTGGCATCCATCCAAAAGTAACTTTCGGGCCTTAAGAGCTAAAATTGCCGTTAACGGCTCTCCCCTTCCATCACACTGGAAGGTAAACTGGGGCAATCCGGGCTTACTGAAGGTCACAGTCTTAGCCTTGCAATCTACTGAGATGAAATGGTCCACCAACCAGCCCATGCCCAAAATTACGTCAAGCTCCAACATCGGCAGGAGTGTCAAATCGGCTATCAACACATGCCCACAAATGATAACCTCGCAGCCCTAAAAGACTGTCTCTGCCATCACATAAACGCCCGTAGGCATAGACACCACAAGAGGTAACTCAAGCACAGAAGGTACCCTTGACAACTTAGCAGCATATACAAAAGAGTGCGTAGCACCCAAATCAAACAAGACATATGCAATGACAAACCCAATAACAATATTACCTGACACCACTGCCCTGGACGCCTCAATGCCCTCCTGGTTCATAGCAAACACCCGTGCAGCGGGCCTCTCTGAATTACCAGCTCGCTGGCCTCTTCCCTGAGTCTGACCCCTCTGAGCTACGGAACCCACTGACATTGGTGCCTTTCCTCTAGTCTGATCAAGCTGCTGCCTGCCCTTTCCAAGGGAATCCTTTCAGAAATACCTAGTCTGTCCATAGTTGAAACATACCTCCGAACATCCCCAGCAAGCCCCCTAGTGCCTCCTGTGACATCGGTTACACTGCTGCGGCCCAGATCTCCACTGCGAACCTCCAGATGACGCCCTTGGTCCTAAACCCATTTGGCCTCTAGAACTGTTATGACCTCCACCCTGCGGTGGATCTGCTATCCAAAAACTCCCCTCTGGGTGAGCTGGCCGACCCCCCAAAGGCTGGGGCCGAAACTTTTTCTTCTAGGGACCATAATGCATGTCTGCCGGTACCAACGCTTCCTTTCGGAGTGCCTCATCTACAATCCGAGCAAAGGAAGTGTCCTCGGTGTAGTGGATCAATCTGGCGATCAACGGTCTCAATTTCTCAATAAACCTCTTGACCCTGGCGGTCTCTATAGCTATCAGGGTGGAATGGTACTTCGAGAGCCGAGTGAACTCCATCTCATAATCGATCACCAATATACTGCCTGTCTGACGCAGTAGCTCGAACTCTTTCGCCTGCCTATCCTAGATCCTCATCGGCAGGTACTTCTCCACCATAGCAGCTTTAAACTCCTCCCAGGTAGGGGGTGGTGCATCTGGTCCTTTGCGGTCCCTCCAAGTGTGAAGCCAATCCTTAGCTGGACCCCTCAACTGTAACCCGATCAGTCGAGCAGGCGTCTCAGAAGAACAACCAAGCTCCCGGCATAGCTCATAGCAATCTGCCAGGAAACTGGTGACCTCCACCCGTTGATCTGTCCATGTATACTCCGGTGGCCTCAATGCAACAAAATTTGCCTATGAATGTGCTCTGGGGGCTCTGACCACCAGTGCTACTGGCTGGACCACCTCTGGTACCGCGGGTACTGGTTGTGGCGGTTGCGTCAGCTCCTACTCCCTGCGGAGTGCCTCTGTCAGCTCAGCCACCTGGACCTGCAATTGAACAACCATGGGATCCTATCCCACATCCTCTCGGGCCTGCGGTGGTCTCCCACGACCCCGGCCCCTGCCTCGGCCTCGGCCTTGACGCTTAGTAGAGTTGTTGTCACTACCGCTCCTTGCGACATCAAAAGCCTCCATCGATCTGGAATCACCAGAAAGAAACATCAAAATTTTAAACAATTAATTCACCATAAGTCGTTAAGTAAATAAACCACATGTCGCGCTGAGGTGCAGACTTAGCCCATTGATCTCATTGCATACCCCTACCGTAAACTGACACGGTAGCAATGCCCTATACGGTGACAACACTAGGTCGTAGTCAGACCGAACCACATGCTCTGATACCAACTTTGTCATGCCCCAACTCAGGGTCATGTGACCGGCCAGGGTATACGTGCCTGCTGCTAATTATAGGTCATGCGTCGGATAGTTCTTCTCATGAACTTTCAACTGGCGAGATGCATAAACAATCACTCTGCCATACTACATCAAGACGCAGCCCAGACCAACCCAAGAGGCATCACAGAAAACCACAAACCCTCCTGAGCCTGAAGGTACAACCAAGACAGGTGCAGATATCAAACATGTCTTGAGCCTTTGAAAGCTCACCTCACATTTGTCATCCCAAACGAATCTGACCTTCTTCTGGGTCAACTGAGAGAAAGGGGCTACAATTCTGGAGAAATTCTTCACAAACTACCGGTAATAGCCGGCCAACCCAAGAAAATTGCGGACCTCGATCACACTAGTCAGCCGCTTCCAGTTCTGAACCACTTCAATCTTGGCAGGATCTACCTTTATTCCTTCCTTGGACACTACATGGCCCAAGAACCCTACACTTTTCAACCAAAATTCACACTTGGAAAATTTAGCAAACAAACGGTGCTCTCTGAGGATTTTCAGGACCATTCTCAGGTGCTTAGAGTGCTCTTCCTCACTCTTGGAGCAAACTAAAATGTCATCAATGAAGACGATCACAAAGCTGTCCAGGTACTCCTTAAATACCATGTTCATTAGGTCCATGAAGGCAGCAGGTGCATTGGTTAGGCCAAAGGACATCACTAGGAACTCATAGTGACCGTAGCGAGTCCTAAAGGCCGTCTTTGGCACATCGTAGTCCCGGATTCTCAACTGATGGTATCCGGACCTCAGATCTATCTTTGAAAACCATTAAGCCCCCTGCAGTTGGTCAACAGGTCGTCTATCCTCGGCAGTGGGTAGCAATTCTTAATAGTCACCTTGTTCAGCTGTCTATAATCAATGCACATGTGCATTGACCCATCCTTCTTCTTCACGAAGAGAACCGGTGCACCCCAGGGTGACACACTCGGCCGGATGAACCCCAAGTCTAGCATTTCCTGCAATTGCACCTTTAGCTCTCTAAGTTTGGCCGGTGCCATCCTGTAAGGGGGAATAAAAATTGGTTTCACCCTAGGCTGCAGATCAATGCAAAAATCGACCTCCCTTCTGGGTGGCAACCCTGGTAATTCATCGGGAAACACATCAGAGAATTCACAGACCACGGGGGTTCCGCTGACATGCTTTGCTTCACCCCCTTCCTCCTTGGCCATAGATACAAAGACCAGGAAAGGTTGGCAGCCACCCCTAAGCAATTTGCAAGCCTTTAGGGCTGAGATGACCCCTATCAGCTTGCTACCTCCCTCTCATTGGAAGATGAATTGCGGCAGCCCAAGCTTATTAAACATCACTGCTTTGGCTTTACAGTCCAACATTGCGAAATGCTCTGCCAGCCAGTCCATGCCAAGGATCGCACTCAGCACATGGCCGCATATGAGCACTTCACACCCTTGATAAATTGAGGTTGCTAAGATTGCATCGCCCATAGGCGTTGATACCATTAATGGCCCATCAAGCATAGAGGGTGCCATTGGCAGCTTTGCAGCAAATATGGCAGACACAAATGAGTGCGTGGCACCCCAATCAAATAATACATACGCAGTATACGAACATACTAAAATAATACTTGTCGCCACAGCTTTGGAAGCCTCTTCCCCATCACGATTCATAGCATATACCCACGCAGGCGGCCTCTCTGAATAACTGGTCTGTAGCCCCTTATTCTGAGTCTGCCCTCTTGGTGCTACTGACCCTACTGACAGAGGTGCTTTACCCATTGGCTGCTCAGGCTTCTGAGCAGTTCCCTCAGGGCAGTCCTTCTTGAAATGTTCGACTCGACCGCACTTGAAGCAAGCATTAGTGCGGTTAAGGCTGAATCCCCAATGCCTCCGACTGCAGCTGCCACACTGCGGCGCATCAGATCTCTGAGAACCACCTCCTAACATTGCCGGCCCTCATGGCCTCGGTTGCCATTCTGCCCTCGGCTTTGCTGTTGTTCTACTATGGGCATTGCCCCCTCAGAGTGCCAAGGTTAACTACCAGAACCCTGTGATCAAAACTTCTTCTTAGCTGGCCCGTCATTTCTCTCGAACAGCACAAAAGCTTCTTTCCGCGGGGCTTCATCCACTACCCGAGCCAGTGTAGATTCCTCGATGTAATGAATAAGCCTGCCAATTTGTGGCCTCAATCCTGCCACGAACCTCTTGACCCTAGCGGTCTTACTCGCCACTAGGGTGGGATGGTACTTGGAGAGACGATTAAACTCCATTTCTTACTCCGACACTGTCATGCCACAAGACGTGCGTAGCATCTCAAGGTCTCGTGCCCGCTTATCACGAACACTCATTAATACATGACATGCTCATGAATGCCAAAATCATTCGGCCCATGCCAGCCCCACAGAAAACAATACATTCATACGACCCAACCCGGCCCAAACCTAGCAATCATACAAGTCGGTCGCTAGAATCTATCTAGCGAGCCTTCTACCTGGGCCCTCTCTAGTTGGGTATGGCCCACCCAACCAAATCCACTCGTGTCTAAAGTTAGTGTGGCTCTCCTTGGGTCTAACGTCAGCATGGCTCACTCACCCAGTATCAAGACCCAAAATCCACTCGCCGAGTCGGGACCAACATGCCAAGTCAGTACGCTTCTCGGCTCGACCGTCGCTCATCCACAAGCACAACCACAATCAATATCCATGCACAGCACGCACAAGTACAAAAAGAATATTTTCTACCGACAATCGGGGTACGTGTCTTCATGCCCCAACACGGCCCTCTCTTGGGTCTAACCTCTTGGCTCTATGTTTCATCACCCAATTTACTGCCACTATCGCTTAGTGCAGCATTGGGAGCCTCCATTACACTATCACAGAAAAGAAAAAGTTTCCTGTCACATAATAATTTTTTAACATAAGCTTTGAAAAGTTACTAACCGCATGGTGCGCTGAGTGCAGGAGTGGTCGTCCAATCTCGTATCATAACTATACAGTATGTCGGCACGCTAGCATATGCCTCATACGGTACCCAACACTGAGTCATAGACAAGACCTAACCTAGTGCTCTGATATCAACTTTGTTACACCCCAACTAAGGGTAGTGCGACCGGCCAGGGCCCACATCCTGCCCTGTAGCCTACTGTCTACACTGACATCAAGAAACCAAAAACATATCGACTGAAAGAAACTTAACACACTTTATAAAAAGTTTGCAAGTCACAATGTATAAGTTTTTCAAAACAAGAGGAAACATCAACGTTAAATCCAAATGGTCAAATATCAAGTTTTACAATTCTTTTCAATTACAACCGTCAGTGCATAAATAAAACCAACATAACTAGGACTAGTGTAAGACTCATGGACACCGCTACGAGATATAGCACCGCCTCTGCCCTCCAGCTGCACCATGTCGACACCAAACTACTGCTCATGCTCTGCAAAAATAGAAATAAACTGTGAGTCCACTTGGGACTCAATGAGTGGCTCAATTGAACCTCCACTTAAGCCTCAGTCATGCATATGTATATATTACAAGGCAGTAAAGGAATATACAAGGAGGTAAGGTGTGTTTCAAATGCAACTACCGACCCTCAACGGATCCATGAGTATCCATTGTACATGATAACCTGCCACCTTGGCTTATCACGCCTCTGGCATCCGGCCCGTGGGCCCACTCAAAGCAATATATATCCCGGCTATAGTCGTCCCTACCATATCAGGTAGTACAATACTGGCCATCGGCCACATCATCTCAAGATGCAAGCAAACAATCCCGGGCCGTCGACTTGGATAGCCACTAGTCTCCGGACACCGTCTGGGGTAAGGATAGCTAGTCCCACCCAACTGGGGTCTAGCACCTAGCGGGCCCGCTGGCGCACCACTAGACCCAATTGGCTTAGCTGAGCGTTGGTCATTTCCGACCTCCTCACTCCTCGGCGGGCCATCTCAAGCACATTACACATTCAATATCCTAGGGTTTCCATATATATATATATACCTCGGGCCTTTGCCCGTATCTAGCCATGTCCGGCTACCGGGTCAACGATTCATGCTGCCCCTTTTAGTATATGTGCACCTACAATCTCTAAGTTTCCAAAAATATACTAGCAGACATAGAAGTGTTACCGTCTCATATCTAAGTTTCCATAAATGTTCTATGGACATCTAGTGGCACCTTACATGTTAACTAGCTTTCGACACTGTCTTAGGTGATAATTTCCATGAGTCAACCTTGGAATACCATCCAAGAACATTTAGGTCAGCATACATTATTTAAAGAAAAATGCTCAAATATTACATCATTCATCATATATAACCATAATGCACATACCTAACAATTCTTATACTACCTTAGGAATATTAACACAATAAGGAGCAACTATCTAGCATGGCAAGGTAGTAATAAATTTAAATAACATGTATGAATTATAAAACATGGTAACATTGTCAACATCCAAGTTTAAGGATCAAATGCTAAGTATGGTTACAATCTAGCATTTCTACAATTCAAATCAATTAAGCTACTTGGTAAGTTTGATGTTCTTCCTAAGTATTGTCATATCCATATGTGTGATACCTAAGATCATGAAATTTCCATCTAAGGCAAGTCTCTCCTCCTCTCCCCAACCTTGGTCGAACCATGAGCAAGGGAAACCTTGCTTGGCCAAGGTCCTTGGGTAGGGAAAGATGGAAGAGACTTTAGCTATACCTTGTCTCTTCAATTCCACATACTTCTTAAATACCAAGGATCAACTTACCCTTCCCCTCACCCTTGGCCGAACCTTCTCCATGAATCTTAGGGTTCATTCGGCCATTTCAAGGGGCTTTAAAGGGGACATGCTTCATATTACATGAGGATTCAAAGGACTACATCAAAACAACGGTATAAGGGTATTTAAGGGCCTTCTCGTCGTTAGGGGAATCGGGGAAAATTTTGGCATGACCTTTCCCCTTTTCCCATGACTCGGCAGCCCCAGAAATACGTAAATCGGTGATTAAAACAGCGAGATCCGACAAGAAACATCATAAAACAATGAGTACATATCGTTGAAATCATGGATCGTCGGGAAAAATCGTGAGAACTCGACCTATCATCTAGGGTTCGGCCACCCGCCTCCCCCAAATGGTTAAAGCCTTAACCACTCACCTAGATCGCCAAGAAATAAGGATCTGGTGATGACGACTTAAGAATTTCTGGCGACGATGCGAATTTCGGATCGATCCAAGCCCCAAGCCCCCTCCTTGCACCTTCTCCTCTTTCTCCCTTGCGGCCTTGTGCGACTCAATGGTTGAGTCGCACGGCTACCATATGGGGGGGTTTTATCCCCTCATCCATCTTCCCAAAGATGGTTTCAAGGCCCACTTAAGTCATACTCGGAACTCGACTAAACCCGAACTCGACTCGGGTTCCGACCCAACCCATATCTTGACTCGAGTTAACTTAATTTAAGGTATGATTTTATAAAAGGAAAGTTAATTATCCAAATAGTCTTCATGATTCATTAGCCGAGTCATACCTTTTCATTCGAGGCAATCCTGAGGCTCGACTCGACTACCCCCGGGTCCGACGCGCTGCACCAAAATAGATTTTTATATTAGGAAACTTTTTTTTTTGGTCTTACATGTTATGAGCTTCGACTGATGACTGAGTTAGCTGGAAATACTTTTCCTATCTTGGAAGCTGAAAACCAGTAATCAATCGTGTTTCTGGAGTGGATTTTGGTTTATTAGCTAGGATGATGACAACAACAAAAGCATATAGTAGCCAATTCAGAAATATACTGAATTCAGCTCAAAGTATAAAACAATATTATTTAGACTGTGGTATTCTCTGTTCTCTGTGTGGATCTGCTAAAGTGTATAGATCCAGACTAAAAAAATTTATGTTTGAAAAGATCCAGAAACACTACAAATATATACATACTATCACACTACAAAAGAATAGGGTATCACCAACGGATTAAATCTGTTGGTGATAGTCAAAAATCCGTTGGTATTACTGATACCAACGGATTTTCATTGGAAAAATTCATTGGTGATACTCTGCTAGGTATTACCAACGGATATTATAATTGTCTGTTGGTATTACTAATGGATAAAGATATATTCGTTGATAATTACCAACAAATGAGTTGGTAATTTTATTGGTAATACCAACAAAATTAGTTTGTTGGTAATTATTTGTTGGTGAAGGTCTATTTTCTTGTAGTGTCAAGTGCCCAGGATGTCCTATTACACCTGAAAAAGCTATTATTAGATAAAATAAAATTTAAATATAAACTTAAACATCAATATAGTTATTTGATACATTTTCAATAAATTAGTAGAAAACATGGTCCATCCTATCACTAGGAAACTTGCTAACTGTGAATGATCTAGAAATGGATTTTGTATGGAATGACAAATGTGTAACATCCCAAAAATTATTTAAATTTAAAGGATGACCACAGTGCCATCCCTTGAACCAAGGTCTCAAAAACTGTATACGTACCGATTTTTGAAAAAACTAATATCTGATACGATACATATCGGGCGTACCACCCAGTATTTCATAATACCACCCAATACCAGGCAGTACCACACTTGATATCGGGCGGTACCACCCGGTATAGGTACATTATTTCTAAACATTAAAATAATGTGATAAGGAAGATTTCACTTATAAATAATATAAATTTTAAAATAATGTTTAACAATTATTCATTTAAGTCATGATGCCATGCCAACTTGAAATAAATAAAATAATATCATTTTGCCAACTTGTCATTCAAGGTGTAGAAGTTGTAGGTTTAAGTGCAAAGTGATCTAGCTGCAAATAGACGAAATTAAGGGGTAGAGTTGCAATTTACCACCGATGGCACAACATAATTATAAGATAAATCTTCAATAAATTCAATATAATAAGCCACTGCGAACAAAATGGGTAATACTACTAACATATTCAATAAAATACACATTCAATATTTGAATGTTGGCATCCTTTAATGACAATAGCATGAAGATGAATGTTGGCATCATTAGAAGCAAATAAAATTATCGAAGATCATTAGAAGCAATAGCATGAAGATGAATGTTGGTATACACTCTTAATACTGAATTCAAATTACATACTACGACCCCAAGCATAGTTGCAATGATTTATAAAACTACATGCACCAACCAACTTGCAGAAATGCTCTTTGTCATGGCAAAAACCTAAAAGCATTCACAATATATAGATTAACTAAGACATAACAAAAGAAACAGAACCAAGTTGCAAGGAAATTTGTGAAGAGGTCTGTGCATGTTTCTTTAGCAATTTAGTCTTTCATTCTTTCTTTAAATGAACATCCTGTCATTTGTTGTTTGGACTAATTGTGATTTTTTTCGCAAAAGTTTCAATAAACTAAAGAAATTCATATAAAATGAAACAACAAATATCAGCATAATTCTTAATCAATAAAGTAAAGGTTTATATACTTCTTATATATACAAGAAAAATGGTATAAGATAAAAAATATGTGCAGCCCAAGCAAAATGAGTTAACCTAGAGAACAACTATCCAAAAATATTCCGAGGCTTTGCTCAAATGCCTCCAAATTGTAGTGTATCCATGAATGAACAATATCCCCACATGAGGACTCCCTAAGGTCTAACATGCTGCAAAATATCCCCACCTGATGGCTAAACCTAGAGGTGGCAATGGGTCGTGCTCGGGCCGTCCTAGGCCCGACCACCTCCAGGCCAGGCCGTGCCTGACACAACCCGAATGTGTGGCAGCCAAGCTCAGCCCGGGCCCGAGCTCGGGCCGGTCCGAAAATTAATTAATTAATTTAATTTTTTTAATTTAATTCTTTTAATTTAATTTTTAAATTTTTAAAAGGTTTAAAATTTAATTTTAAAAATTAATGGTTACAGACTTACGGTAAGTTTTGAACTTGGACCTCTAATTTTATTTGAGATAGCTTAATCATTGTACTAAACTTTATTATATATTTTTTAACACATTTTTTATATGTAATATTGTAACGCAGTACAAATTAATAAAAAGGTTTTTAAAAAATCAAATTATAATTAAATTTTTATTTATCTTTAATATAAAAATATTCATCCAATGATAAAATATTTTTTTTAATATTATAATAGACCGCACCTTAAAAGATTGCCTACGTACCTTCTATAGCTAAACTTGTACTCTCCAATGATTAATTATAGAAGGATCATGTCTACGTAGTTCTTTTTACATTTTTAATCACCCGTAGTCCCGATGATTTAACTTGTACTTGGACCAGCAGCACCAGCTTCGCTTGTTTGAGCTTCCTCCTCTTCCGATGATGAAGTGTCATGTCCTCCCTTATCTTGTAATCTATCTGCAACATCCAACCAGTCTTTTAAGCAAATGCACATTTCAACCGTTTCTTCACTCATTCGGCTCCTTTTTCGTCGAGAATTCTATTTTCTGCACTAAAATAAGACTCGGAAGCTACTGTAGACACAAGAACAGTTAGTATATCACATGCCATGATGAAAATAATAGGATACATATTTTCTTGTTTTTTTCACCATGCTAAAATTTCATTATCATCTATTTCTTCAGAATGATTATGATCTAGCAAAAAAAGTAATTCATTAAAATTAGTAGATTTAGTTTTTTTTATTCTACGACCAAATTGAGAATTAATACTATTTCCACCATCATCTCTTAATCTAGAAGACGAAGATGTTGTCTTATTTGTAATTGTATCACCAAATTTTGAAGCGTAAAATACAAACATAGAATTCAATAAATTCAAAATTTTAATTCAATATTATCTAATTCCATATTGTTATAATAATCATCTAACAATATATTTAAACTATCAATTTTCATTTTAGGATCTAAACATATTGCTAAACAAAATAAAGTAGGTATATCTGACCAATACTTTTTAAATTTAGATTACTCACTAATACGAACTATATATGAATGAGTTAAATTACATGTAGGATAATAAATATCGGAAAGTTGTTCGGTAGCTTTATTAAAAAGTTCTAAAATTTGAGTAATATGTCTAGCAACTAACCAATCATTATTATTAATTGGATTAGTAGGCATATTTTAATTGTAAAATATTGTAAGGATCTCTTGATATCTTATAGTAGACATAAGCATATGATATGTTGAATTCCATCTAGTAATAACATCACCATTAAATTTTTTAAATGTTTTATTAAAAGATTGACATAATTTTTTAAATTCTTGTGTTCTTGCTTTTGAAGAATGCATATATCTAATAACATCTCTTATTTTTTCTACATGTATATTTACTTGTTTTAAACCATCTTGTACACATAAATTAAGAACATGACAAACACAACGAATTTGAAATAATTCACTATCTAATACTGGCTTAAATAACTGTATAAGGGGAGGAATAACAACATCATTATTACTAGCATTATCAAAACTAATCAAAAAAATTTATCATTTATATTATAGAAAGATGTTACAAATCTAATAGTAGAAAAAACGGCAATAGAAGTGTGTGAATATTCAAAAACTTTAAAACTAATTATTCTTTTTTGCAAAATAAAATTTTCATCAATCCAATGTGTAGTAACACAAATGTAAGAATTAGTAGTACTAAAAAACATCAGATGTTAAAAAAAAAATTGATTTATTATTTTGAAAACTAGTCATTATATTTTCTCTATATATAAAAAATAATTATAAAGCATCACTTTTCATTGTATTTTGAGTAATTGTTTTATATTTTGGTTGTAAAGTATTTTGAATCCAACTAGAAAATCTTGTTGATCAACAAAACTAAAAGGAGATTCACTTTGAACAATTAATTTTGCAAGTTATCGATGTTGAAAATCATGATCATAAGAAAAAACTGTTAAATCAGAAGAAGATAAATTAAGAATTTGTTGAGCTTATGCAACCTTAGTGTCATGACCCTTTGCATGACGTAATAGATGACCAATTCCTCATGTTGTTGAAGCCGAAAGATTTTTTTGACATTTTTTGCACCGGACTGTTGTTATAGTGCCATCAGGTTCAATAATTTTCTCAAAATATTCCTAAACCATACTTTTTTTTCTACCTGATGAATATAAATTAATAGATGAACTTATCTATATGTTTTGATTTTGTTGAGTGGTAGGAGTGGTAGGAGTGGTAGGAGTGGTAGGAGTAGCAGGAGTAGCAGGAGGCATTTCTTCTAACATATTTGATCCAGCTTGTGGAGTATAACCTAAAAAATCTCCATCTGCCATTAGTAAAAATTAAAAATATAAAAAGTATAAATATTATACTAATCAATGAAACAAATTAAAGAGATTAAAAAAAATTAACAACAATCTTGAATCCTTGTCTTCTTGATGAGCTTAAAATATTGTTGAGAATGATTGTAAATGAACTTATATTGTTGAGAGTAAGAGAGTTGAGAGTTGAGAGTTGAGAGTTGAAGATGATGATAGAAGAAATGAAGAATGAGAGGGGGTATTTATAGGAAAATTTAATTATTATTATTATTTTATAATATATTCGTCGGCCCGAGCCAAACTTGGCTCGGGCCAACCTACGTCTGGCGCGCGCCAGATCTAGGTCGGCGCTGCCAGACCCTGGTCTGGCGCGCACCAGGCCTCTCGTGCTCACCCAGAGCACGAGCACGCGGGCCGTGGTCGGCCCGCATGCCATGCTCAGGCCAGCACGGTGCGCGGGCCCGGCCAGTGCCGCCCATGGGCTGGCCTAACCCGTTGCCACCTCTACTTAAACCTCAACATACCACAAAATGATTATCAAATGCTCAATGCATTTCCACATGTCACCCTTTCCCAGTCAAGAGATGACATCCATACATGCACACCCTACCAATTTCACCTCACATGTAAGTAGATAAATAAATCATGTGTAATGAAATAAACTTTTGTCATGAACATTAATCATACAAGTACTACATCCTTGCGTGTCAACAAATACATTCTAGTGTTTCAAGAAGTAAATGAAGCAAACAACAAACAACAAGATAGCTCCACTCGTGAAGAGCATGCATAACACGGGTGTAAATCCTCACTCTCGGACTGCTGAAGACCAAACGACAGTGCTCCTGAAGACCACCACCCCCACCCCCCTGCAGCCCAACTTCACCGGGAACCAACCGATGCCTCCTCCTCTCACCTCGAAGAGCTCACTCTCACCATCTCACCATGAACCGTTATCACGACTTACAAGAAAGGAAAGAGAGTAGAGACTCCTACCTCCAGCGACAACTCTGTTGACGACCAACTCCCGCTCCGGCTCCACGATCACCAGCTAGGTCCCTCCTCGCTCTCGCACGCGGCTTCGACAGCCTTGCAGTAAATCCTACAAAGGAAGAAACCTACCAAAAATTTTATAGTTAAACCATCACGAATGGCATGAGAGAATGGAAGGTCTCGCCCCGCTCCAAAATACCAATTTCTATTCCGTCTTTTTCTTCTTACGTGCAGCCCTCTTGCGGAAGAAAGGGGCCTGGCGACCGGCCTTCGCGAGAGTTTGTGTCGGGGAAGAGTTGACGCGGGAGTTCTGTTGGAAGAAGGAGATTGCATAAGAAAGGGGCGCTGGGGCACGCTGAATCGGGGGAGATGGCGCAGCTGGAGAAAACAAAGGGGTGTATAGTTTGTGTCGGAGGTGCTACTGGGAGAGAAGGGGAGAGAGGTATCGCAGGGGTGTCGCAGGGAGCAGGGGGAAGTCACGGGGAGTTTGTCGGCTGCGAAAAAGAAAAGAGGGATTTGTCCGGGTCGGGTGAAGAAAATAAGGCGGGGAAATATATTTTGGTTGATAAGAATGTGGGAAATATTTGTTAGTAATGAGGGAAATATTACTATATATATAGATATATTCTTCTACCTACCCTAAGCAAGAATACCATTTCACATGATAAGATCAACTCCTATGGACTTCGAATTAAGTTTATATATATATATATATATTCTTCTACCTACCCTAAGTAATCATGCATCTTTTTAGAACACTCCGAAATTAATAATAATATTTAGAAATATATAGATATCACAAGGAATTCCAATGATCGATTGAGTTATAGTAGAATTTCAATTTTCTAATAAATAAATCAACCCATGCACATTGCTTAATGGATTTAAGGAAAAGTAGTCCATTTCAAATTTCTTATAAATAAATTAACACGCATAATTGCTAGTAAAACCAATGGTTTTCAAAGCTTAAACAGCACGTGATTTTTTGATTATATATAATAATAAAATTTAAAGCAGTAGGGAAACAATTATATATATTACAAGAAATATATCCTCCAGAGTGAGAGTGACATGCATAGCAACTACTGTATCGGGGCCATAGAGAATCTTGTGCAACATGTGGTATAAAATAATTAAGGATAAATTATACTGAGGTACAATAAAATTATATTAATAATTTTTTTATTTATAATTTTATCTCATGATTTTCCTAAATTTTATAAAAATTACAATCATTATATATGATAAAGGGATTTTTCTGATTAGGATCCATTACCATATAATTAACAATTATATATAAAGTTGATTAATTATTATTTATGAGTGATTAGCTAGCTAGCTAGTGTGATAAATTATAGAAATCACTAAAAGATTATTAATACAACCTCGAGATATATAAAAATCTTGCTGATTATATATACTTCATCTCGCGGTGTTGAATTGGTTATAGGGTAAAATAATAAATATTATATCGGAAAATATTGAGAGCGGTGACAAGATGTCATAGATATTTTCGATAAGAAGCAAAATCTATTTGTTTTAATATTTTGAAACCTTATTTTCAATTCAAAATAGATTTGAATACATGAAAGCATACGTTCTAAACCTTATTTATTTTAAAGTGGTAATTAATTTCTTTCTAAACACACAGTCCTCTAAAAAAATGTTGCACATACATTCATTCTATATATTAAATCACTTCATTTTAAATCGTCTAAAATACTATTTCATACTCTTCGACGGACTCCAACGCTCCTCCTCTAAAAGCTCCTCGCGTGCCTACACTTGTCCCCCTCCATGTTACTCCATATTATCCTTTATACACTCTGTCCACTCTGACTTGTGCCATTCTTCGCCCTTCTCCTCTCTTCCCTCTCAGCCAGTCCCAGCTGCATCCCAGCCCCAACACATTGAAGGCAATAGTGTCCTCAATCGAATCACATATTTATGTAATGATGAACTATTCTATGGTAATAAATAATATGAGGTAATTTTTCATCATATGCTGCATCTATAGATATTAATAGATTATGATGAACCCCATGAGCTAGGGCAATATTTCTAGGGTCATGATGAGATCATGTCGGTGAGACCTAGAATCTAATAAGCCTCCGTTCAAAATGTTCCTAGTTGTATGATCATTTAGTAGGAGATCAATGATTACAACAAGACAAGTACAGTTGGTACATGCTCTAAGGTAGAGGATAGTTGATTTTATAGTTACTTATGAGGCGTCATTAATGTACAAGTGTAGGTGCTCACTGGAGAATGAGTTCACTTAATAGACCCGCTCAAGGATTGCCAAATGAAATTCTTACACGAGTTTCAATAGGTAATTCGTAGATGATAGTAAGTACACGTAATCCTCAGACCTGAGGTTGTCACAATCACATTGTGATTGTCGATCTATCACTTTGGTCTATACCATAGCATGGCTCCATAGACATGCGTCAGATACTATGGGCATATCGATACTTTCATGGAGTGGGTGAGCAACAAACAAGGGATCGATTACTCCTAGTAAGAGGAGAGAATGTTCTATGTCTTCCAACGCCCGTTGTCTCAAAAAAGCTCTGGCCATAGTGGATATGAAAGTTAAAAAGACGTTTCCAATCTTTTATCATTGAGACGACGACTTGAGGGAGTGGATTAGATATGGATCGATATTAGGATTTGTCACATCTTCCATACCCTAGTCATATTTGAGACATTGTGTAATGGTGTAACCGAAGGATTTGATTGCACGATAACTAATCACCGAAGGGCATTCAATCCCTTGTGATTGAACTCCACTCTATCCAAGTAGTCATGATATGTTGCTAGACGACAATCTTGACTTGTGGGTTAAATTACAATCATTAGATGATCGAGCGATCACATTAAAGTGTTTAATGGGGATCATGAAAAATTCGCATAGAAGATGTTCTATCGAATTAAAACACTCGCATGTGCACGACTCATTGGCGGCTTAGAATGGGACCCAATGAGTCACACATAAACAAGTTTCCTTGTAAGGCGATTTATGAGATAAAACTTGAACGTGACAATTAATGTCTGCTAGCACGTACATGCCACAACACGATCACAATGCTCATCTATGGATATCGAAGAGGACGAAGTTCCTTGTTCCAATCGACCACATGAACCCGAGGAAGAGTTCCTCGAAACCCTAACTTGTAGGCTTCGGTGTGCAGCTAAATTAAACCATAAGGGGGCCGACCTCATGAGATGAGCCCGACCACCTCATAGTTGAGTCGAACCTCATTTAGATAAGGTCAGCTAAGTCAAGAGGGTGAAGGTCGGCTATTTTGAATAGCTGACCCTCATCTCCTTGATTCAGGGAGTTCACTCCTTGAATCAACGAGTCAACTGCTAGATAGGGAGAGAGGTGTCGGCTCCTATCTATGGGTGACTCCTACTTCTTAGGAGATAAGGCCGGTCAATTGGAATGGTCGGTTCTCATCCCTTGAGGAACGGCTATGGTAGCCAACCTTATTGCTTGAGAAATGTCGGCCACCTTGGCTGACCAAGAGAGACTTTGCCTCTCCCTTTTTAAGGAGAAAGGGAGGGGCCGAACAAGAGGTTGAAGAACTCTCCTCCCTTCTCCTCAAAGTTTCCTCAAGAGAAGCCTTTAGTTCTTGAGAAATTGTAGCCGCACCTTTCAAGACTCTCCTAGTGTTTCTTCCACTTCAAGCCATTGTCAACCCAAGAGGAATTGAGAGCCATGTCTCTCTAGTATGGTGCATTAATCGTTCTTGCAATATGTCGTGATCTTTCATTGTTGTTTTCTTGTGTTTTCTTGGGGGGCACCTTGCTAGAAGGGCCGACCCTTGTTTGTTGTATTTGGAGGCCAGCATAACATCCATTGAGCCACGACGAGCCTCATGTGATCGATGTTCGGGAAAAGGCGTCTTCCCAAAGTTACAATGCATCAACAATGGAATTGGGTTTGTTCCATCTACATAGACGACTAGATCACCGCCACCAAACTCAGGTTGACCAACCTTCATTGCACCACATTTTTCCGTCTTGGCACTAGCATTCCGCATAGACTTGAACCTCACTGGGAATGCTTGTACGTGGAGCCCCCAAAGATTTATCTAGCCTCGTGATCTCACTCTTGGAAGAGGAAATACTGTGTGTCATAAAATCACTAAGGACAAAGCCCCGGGATCCGATGGCCTCACTGTAGAAGTTTTCCTCTCCGCAATTGGGAAATAATCGGTAACTTCGTCAAAGGAGCCATGGAAGATCTCTTGTTTCACAACTCAACGTGAAGAAAAATCAACAAAGCGTATATAGAGCCCAAGATAGAATCGACGCATGACATCTCGTCTTTCCCCCATCAGCCTCATCTCAGGGATCACGAAGATTATTACTAAAGTCATGGCTACGCGCTTGAAGCCTTTCATGACAGATCTAGTGGACTACACCCAATGTTCATTTCTACTAGGTAAATTGACCCATGATAGCTTCGTGTCGACAAACGAACCAATACACCACTGTAAGAACTCCAACATGGAACCTATTCTTATCAAATTGGACATAGCCAATGCTTTCAACAACGTTTGCTGGGATTTCTTACTACTGCTACTTCAAAAGAGGAGCTTCCCAAAAATCTGGATAGAGTGGGTGGAGAAAATGCTCCGCTCTTGTGAATCAACAATCATTTTAAATGGAGAATCTAGACATGGTTTAGGCATCGAAGGGGTCTAAGATAGGGACCCTCTTTTCATCTTAGTGGTGGACGTGTTTTCCAAACTCGAGCGTCGTGCAAATAGTTTGAACCTCATAATCGAGATAGACCACATAGATGGTAGAGAGATAGCAAACCTGGAATTCGCTGATGACTTCATGATCATCACCCGTGGAACCAACGACGATATCTACAACATAAAGATCCTATTAGGGGAACTACAACTTATGTCTGGCCTCATGATCAACTTCTCCAAGACGATAGTGATACACTTACTAGATGTCAACGAAAGAGTTGAGGTAGTGGCAAGACAACTTGGGTGCTCGGCCAAAAACTTTTCACTAAAGTACATGTGACTTCCTCTTTGGAAGAGTCAGCTCCCAGAGAAGATTGGTAGTCCATATTTCAAGCCATAGACAGAAGGCTCGCTGGCTAGAATGGATGATTCCTATCAAGAGGTGGTCGAATCAAGTTGATCAATAGCATCATGAACAGCTTGGCAGATCACTACCTTGTGATTTTCAAGGTTCCAAGATCGATGATCAACCAGATTGACAAAAAGAGAAGAACCCTTCTTCGGTGCGGAGGCAATGCAGAGGCCTCCGCCAAGGCTCTAGTAAACTCGAACGACGTCGCTAGCCTCAAGACAAACGACCAGACAACACAACATGGCAAGGCTAGGTCATTAGTGGTGGAACCTTTCACTATGCAAAGAACACATATGGATACAAATTGTCAGATCACTACAAAATAAATGACACCTACTAACATATAATATTACTAACGGTAAAAAAATTTGTTAGTAAATGTAACTTTTACCAATGGAAACAGTTGTTGCTAAAAGTCATACCCTATACCAACGGACAAGCTTTATCGTTGGTATAGAGCAAACCAATGCTAACAGATTATGTATCCGTTAGTAAAGTTGCTAACATATTTAATGGGTCGTTAGTAAGGCATCTTCTATACTAACGAATTTTATGGGCCGTTAGTAAAGTTGCTAACGAAGTTGCATCCATTAGCGAAACATCTTTTATACTAATGAATGAACCGTTACTAAAAGGCCTGACAAATTTCAGCCCATCCCAATAGCTCGGTACGTGCGAGAAAAATCCATCAATTAATCAAAAAATTAATTAACCAACTGAACTGAAACCGAATTAACCAAATCGATTTGTTCAACTAATCTTTGGTTTAATTAACAGTTGAAAATTTAAAGATTTTTCAATTTTCAATTTGGTCCGGATTAACCAAAATATAGTTTAAGTAAATAAAAATAAATAAGTATATATAATATGTTATAGCTTGCTTGATTGGTTAAGATAAAACATTTCCCTCCCACCAACCAAAGTTCTAATCATAATATGGTAGTAAATTATACTAATATATATTTTTTCTAACGAAGTCAATAATTGTTAGTATAGGGTCATCTATACTAACAGATTTTTCTTCTAACAAGGTCAATAATTATTAGTATAGGGTCATCTATACTAACAGATTTTTCTTCTAACGAGATAAATAACTGTTAGTATAGGGACCTCTATACTAATAGTAGGTCTCTACTAACAGTGTTAATCATCCATTAGAATATACTATCGCGAGCTCTACCAACGAGTGCATCTGCCCTTGGTATAGGATGTACTAACGATTTTTGGGGTTCTAGTAACGAAAATAACCCATTAGTAAATGATATTTTTCTTGTAGTGGATGGCGCTACTTTAGTCGCAATAAGTGGCAAAATAGCTTTACCACCTTCGGATGGCCAGCATCTGGAAAGGGTTATGCGCAGCTAAGGCTCCATTTCTCGTCAGCATAGAGACTCAACTAGGAAATGGTCAAGACTCTCTATATTGGCTAGATAGATGGCACAAGAACACTAGCCTAGCAAAACTCTTTCTAGATCTTTTCACCACCAACCACTGTAGATAATTGAAAGTAGCAAATGCTAGGGACATCGCAGACTCATGGAAGATTGCATGAACTAGACCAATTTGCAAACATCGAGTTTCTGATCTGCTCTCCCTCTTCGGACACACCCCCACCTCTCTACGTCAGCCAACTTAATTAGTCAAATGGCGGTGGAGTAGCACGAGACTCTTCTCGATGACCTCTTTATATAGACTCCTATCACGCCCCAAAATTAAGTCACGTGATCGGCCAGACTGCGGTCGAACACCCTGAAGCCTAAACCAAACATGTAGATGTAACAAGCACCAAAACCAATAATTAACGTATTATAGAATAAAAATAAACATCTGATGACAACTCAATATCATGTCTATGAAGTACAAGATAAACATGCTAGCTTATGAGTTCAGGAAATACAAAGACTACCATTCCAATCACACTAATATTTTAACAGACTCGATTTTAACAAGACTCGACTCGGCTACATCAACTAGCTCACGAGATCGCTATCGGAGTCCGCCGTCATCAGCTGCGCTACGCCGTACCTCAGAATCACGCTCTGCAAAACAGACACAGAAATAAAAGTGAGTATAAAACTCAGTGAATGGTCTCCCAATCCTCACCAATAAAATCTAGTAAATACAATATCTAATATGTCAAGTGAGTACGGATGTCAATTTAATTATATAAGGAACGTACTCCCATCTGACTCTACGAAAAATGCTCTCTAATTTTTGAATCCCAGTTAAACACTTGTCTCAATATCACTGATCTAGGAAGGCCCTCTAGACTCAGTGTCCAATTGACTCTCCCCTTTGGGTTCACTGGTCTAGGAAGGCCCTCTAGAACCAGTACCCAACTGTATGCCTGCTCGGGTTCACTGGTCTAGGAAGGCCCTCTAGAACTAGTACCCCTTGTATCTCTGCTCGGGATCACTAGTCTAGGTAGACCCTCTAGAACCAGTTACCCACTACATCTCTGTTCGGGCTCACTGGTTTAGGAAGGTCCTTTAGAACCAGTACTCACTATATCTCTACTCGGGTTCACTGGTCTAGGAAGACCCTCTAAAACCAGTACCCACTATATCTCTGCTTGGGTTCACTCGTCTAGGAAGGCCCTCTAGAACCAGTACCCACTCAGTTAGGAAGGCCCTCCGACCCATGATCGCTCATATGCTATGCGTACCACTCGGCTTGCACGTGGCCCACCGCCATCTCGTGCGCTACGCGCACTACTCGGCCCACCGGCCCCATGTATCTTGTGCACAGAGCGCATCACTCGGCCTAATAAGGCCCATAAACACCTCGTGCGTTGTGCTCACAACTCGGCCCAATATGACCCGGACCACTACTCGAGGGTTGCATCCTCATGTCAACACACTCAAGGTTCACTTACCCCTGGTATCAACTAAGCCCCAATTGTTTATGATGGATTAGGAACATCACACAGAGCCCGCATCCCGGCCCGATTAACATGCACTACAAAAATTCCAGCTTATGGAAATCGTCCATTTTCTATCCCCACATTACTTTTAGGTCTCTTAAATACTTTCTATGTTTTCAAAACATATCTTACACGAAGATCGATAGGTTACATCAGTATCTTACGCAGTGAGTTCGCAGCCTAACAACAAAATCAATTTCAGCATGCGTTCAATCCAATTTTCAACAAAACAGGACAAATTTCAGCACATAGTTTCAGATATTTTAATTTTAGTGAGAATATAAACTTACAATTCACAATCTCCAGCAACTACAATAGCAGCCAAGTAAACTTAAACATATGTTCTAAACATGCTTTGGTTTCCACTCAAACAAGAATTCAAGTAAGGAATCATTCCACTCATTTATAACAAAACAATTGCATGAGCATGGAAATTAAGGTAAATGTCACTCTTTTATCCCTTGTAGTGTTCGGCCACGACAAGAATACAATACATATAAAAAAAACAAAGCGAAAGCAAGTTGAAATATGTTGCCAAGAGTGAAACCAAATTCCTATTCTCTCATTCACCTCACCTATGTCCCAATATCCACGTGCTAAAGAACCCATTACATAAGGTATCAACTCCCCAATCAACCAATCTCTCCCTCTATTCCATGCGGCTGCAAAAGAAAAGGAAGGTGCAGCTGCCTGGAACAAGGAGATGTGCTCCACTCCTTTAACAGTTACTCCATCAAATTGGTCATCAAGCATGATTAATCCTTCTTCCAACATACCTCACTCACACACAAGCCACGTGTGATTGCAAATAAATAATATAAAACTTTAAAAGTTTCTCCATGACAGTAGGCGTTCATGAAGGGAATCAAATTTTTCTTTTAGGGATTTTATATATATCAAACCTCAATTTCCAAGAGAGACACGGCATCAAAACACAAGTCAAATCCAATTGAAGAGAGAACAAAACCGAAGAAAACTTGAATCCCTTCCATGGTGAGGGCCAGCCAAGGAAGAGGAGGAACCCTAAATTCTACGTGGAGAAAATCACTCATCGGAGAAGAATCGGAGAGGAAGAAGAGTATGGAAGGCCTTGCGGTGCTCGACGCTAACAACTCACAATTTCCGACTAGATCAGACACCCCCACTCCAACTTTGGTCGCCGCCCTTCTCTCCACAAGCGCCTCGGGTTACGTGCGGCTACTGTGGCCGTACGACCAGGCTCTCAAGTTAAAATATTATTTTTTTTCTAGGTAAAAATACCAAACAGTCCTCTCCTTAAGTGATTCACTAAACCGGTCATATCTCACTCAATTCTAATTCGAATCAAGTTCTGGTTGGATCGTCAAACTCCACTTGAAGTTCTCCTTAAATTCACGACACATAAAATATTTTGCCATTTAAATTTATATTTAAGAAAATTTTTAAAGTATCTGAGTCTCACCTCAAGTTAAACGTCAATGCTCAAGCCCGCGCGCATCATCTCGCGTCACGCGCAACCTGCTGAAATCGATACACAAAATATTTTAACGAATATTACAACTCCTCATGGAATGCAAGATCTCTGAGATTGGATACAAAAAATTATGGACAGCTAGGTGCCCACTCAAGATGGAGGTATTGGAAAGGATTATCCTAAATCAAAGGCTACAAATGAAAGAAAGATTTGATTTCACATGGGACGCACCTTGAGGATGCACTCAACGTTCTTCCACCACTGCCTAATTCTCCAAGACGGTTGGACAAACATCGCCAACCCCTATGGGATTGACAAGGCCCCACATCAACTACACTAGAGATCATCTGGTGGTGCTGGAGCATCTGGCACATTAGGAATGGTATTGTGTTTCAATATAATGCATAGGACATCAACCATGTAATAAGATCCTCTAACAACTTCTAGCCCCCCCATCCTCTCAACTATATTTGAAATGATAGCGTTCTTAAGTTGTCACTTTATTTCTTAAAAAAAAAAAAAAAAAAAAAAAAAGCAACCTTGTTCGATTGTTTCATTCTAGGTTTCCTTGCAAGGTTTGTGGACTTTATTGAAGATTTCAATGGTTGTCCAATTAAAGCACTTATAGTTCATTGGCAACTTCTTATGTCCTTTCACTTTAATTGTATACATGCTACAACTAGAGAATCTTTTATGTTATCTATCTACTAGCTAGTAGATTAAGTTAGCTTTCTATTGTGGTCATGTATTCCCACCATAAATCATAAAACTATTGCTCTGCACATATAGGAACCAAAGGATAAAGCAATGATTAAAAGAAAGAATCAAAACCAATATCTAACATTAAATGTTCTGATGTTAGATTCATTTTAGGGTTCGTTCGTTTCACAAACAATTTAGTACAGAATAAATACTGTATAAGATTGTACAAGACAGCATAATAAATAGTTCCATGTTTGTTTCGCACGGTACTAGACATCAAATTTAGTACTATCTTGCGTTTCGCTATGTATTATCACAACACAAGATAAGATAATTTAACGAAAATACTCTTTGTACTATTTTTTTTTCATTTCATCATATAAAGCATACTAGATAATATTATATATTGTTATAATAAAATATTTATTTTAATTAACAATAACGATTATAAATCTAATTAATGTGTTTTATTACAATTATATCACAAGTAGATTAATTAATTAACTTGTTGTGACATGGAGGCCCAAGCGTCGTCGACGACGCAGCCACATATAGATAGTGAGTATACATGCTAATATAATGAGTATACCTGATTGTATAAAAGGTATAAATGATCATGATATTTTATTTGACTAAAGATCAATTTTCGATCCAATTATACTCTAGATAAATAGATATATATCTCATTTGAATATACTCTTTCTAAATATAGATACATACTCAATTACTATCAAAATATACTATTTTTGAGTCTAAATATACTCTCTTTTAATCTAAATATTTAATCTAAACATGAATATATACCCAATTTCTACCAAATTATACTATATTTGAGTCCGAATACATTTTCTCTAAATATAGACATATACTCAATTTCTATCAAAAAAAAATTTTAGTCTAAATATACTTTCTTTTGATTCAAATATACTCTCTTTAAATATATATATATATATATACTCTTTTCATTCAAATATATTATCTTTAAATATAAATATATTCATTTTTTAAAAATTGAACATTCTTGAAAAAAATTTACATATATTGAAAATATGAACAAGACTATTATTGTTGTCATTTTCAATCTTGTACCAAAGTAACAAGCCCTTATTACTTCAAATTGAAGTAACAAGAAAATGAGTCTGATGTACTGTCTCGAGACATCATTCTTATTCTGTCCATGATACGTTTTCGCAAACGAACATAGGACAACTTGTATTATCCAGTGTTGTACTTTAAAATTATGCGAAACGAACGAACCCTTAGACTTTGCCTTACTTCTTTCCTAGTTTTGTAGGAATGCATCCAGCTATCAAGTGTAATATCAGATATTGAATCTATATACTGATAGATAGAAACAAGCACATATCTGATGGGTGGATAGATGAACAACACACAACATAGATTCCAAAAATAATCTGGTTGTACCTATATGTGTATATAGAAGTCAAAAGCTTTTTTGTATTTTTAATTATTTGAAAAATGATATGTATCACCCTTTGAAATATATAGGCAAATTATATTTCTCCCCTTCTAGCGTACGCTTAAATTATATATACGTTGAAACGTAGGCTGATGAGTAGCTTCATGAAGTATTATTCTTTGTTTTCATTTTACATGTTGGGCTGTTGACTATTTTTTGTTCCGTTATGAATTAAATAAGGCAGTTAGCGAAAATATAATTTCTTGTGTTGTGTAGAGCTTTTTGGTCTTTACATCAAATAAGTTGACCTGGATAAATAGCTCAACTAAGTGTAATAGTGAATTGAATTTTAGTTTTTCGTTAATTCAAATAAATCCTCTCTTTTCCTCTTCTTTGGTGTGCGAACGATACAATCCCAGAATGATGTTAGTATCGTCGCAACTAAAAGGGCACGAGAATTACTTACCATGGTCACAGGCGATGATGATCGCATTGTCTGCTAAGAACAAAAATGGATTCGTGAATGGTTCCATTGAAATGCCAAGAGAGGATACACCAAAGTTCAGCATCTGGAGTAGATGCGATGAAATGGTGAAATCCTAGATCTTGTAGTCGATTTCGTCGGAGCTGAGCCATAGCGTGATGTACTCAAAAACTGCGGCTGTAATGTGGACTGATTTGGATGATAGGTTTGGAACAAGCAGTGAGTCTCGAATTTTTGAAATCCAAACTCAAATCAGTACGACTCGACAAGGAAATTTAAGGATTGCAGAGTATTACACAAAGCTTAAAGGCTTGTGGGATGAATTAGATGCTATTGATGTGGATGCTCAATGTAGTTGCAAGACTCGAAACGGGTTGAGACAATTTTTGATGGGCCTCAATGAAAATTATGTAACCATAAGAGGTCAAATGTTACTGATGAAGATATTGCCGAATATTAATCAAGCTTATTCCATGTTAGAGCAAGAAGAATCACATAGAAACATGGGTATGAATGCCAATTCTGCTTCAAAGAGCATTGCTTTGAATAGTATGGCACATGACAACAACTCAATGAGATATTGCAAAAACAAAAATCAGCCGCAAGGATTTAGAAAATACTGTGATCATTGTCAGAGAGCAGGTCATACCAGAGAAAATTGCTTTCGAATCCATGGTTTCCCACCTGGCCACAAGTGGTATAAAGGGAAACAAAAGGTAGGAGAGCAACATGGAAGTGAGACAAATTAACAATGTGAAATCAGCTGTCGAAGAAGCTAAGGAAGAATTTCTAATTTTGCGACGGCACATATGACAGTCACAAAGCCGTCGCCGATGTGATTGGTCTGCGACCCCTGTTGTGCGCGGTCGCAGAACCGTCACATCTACAACCGCTATCTTCGTCGTAGCAAAATGGACGTCGCAGATTGCTAATTTTTTAGTAGTGGAAGGCAATAATTAAGGAGGAAACATTCATAGAGAAGATAGTATCAACATGGGCTTGATTGAGGAGCAGTATAATGTTCTGAATAGCATTTTTGGAGGAAAGCAAAGTGAAACTCATATGGTCAACATGGCAGGTAAATGCTTTTGTTCTACTGCATATACTATACATGCAAGATGGATATTAGACAGCGGAGCTACAGATCAGGTAGCATTAAAATCCATTACCTTAGATAACCTAACCCCAATCACCTACAATTGAAAATATTTCTTTGCCAAATGGAACTTTTACCTCAGTTTCAGCCATAGGAACCGCATATGTGAACAAAAACGTACAGCTCACCAATACTTTGCAAGTACCATCTTTTAAATTCAATCTTGTGTCAATTAGTAAGCTCACAAAACATATAGCTCACAAATTGTTCAATCATTTTTAACCCATACAACTTTGTTATCCAAGACCTTGTCACGAAGAAGACTCTTGAGAATGGTAGAGAGGAGAATGGATTGTACATGTTAAATGGAGCTCAACAAGTTGTTAGTGATAAACCTGTATCTTCACAAGTTTTTTCAGCTACTTTAGATTCATCTACTCTTTGGCATTTGAGGTTAGGACATATGTCCTTCAGTAGAATGAAGTTGTTAGCTACTAGAATTCTAGAATTAAATAAATATGCAATTTTTTTTTGCAATGTGTGTCCATTAGCTAAACATTGTAAATTGCCATTTACACAAAGTCAAAACAAAGCTCATAATGCTTTTGATATCATTCATTGTGATGTATGGAGTCCACGTAGAGTTCAAACATATGATGGTTAATCATATTTTTTTGACACTAGTAGATGACAATACAAGAGCTTGTTGGACAATACTTTTTTCTTTGAAAAACCAAGTACCAAGTTTGCTCATAAACTTCATTAAACATGTTCAAACCCAATTCTCAAAGACCATAAAAGTTATCGGGAGTGATAATGAAGGGGAATTCTTTAATTCAACACTAGATAACTTTCTAAAAGACCAAGGGATAGTTCATCAAAGTAGTTGTGTAGAGACACCACAACAAAATGCAAGAGTAGAGAGAAAACATAGGCATTTATTAGAAGTAGCAAGAAGCCTCAAATTTCAGTCCAAATTACCTTTGAAGTTTTGGGGAGACTGTTTGTTGACAGCTACCTACCTAATAAACAGATTGCCTAGTCCTTTGTTGAACAATAGAAGTCCATTTGAGTTGCTATACAAGAGTCAACCAAACCTATCTTCTTCTTCTTTTTTACCAAACCAAACCTATCTCACCTCAAAGATTTTGGGTGTCTCTGTTACATTAGTACACTCAAACAAGGAATAACAAAATTCGAGCCTAGAGCTCATGATTGTGTTTTTATAGGTTATCCTTTTGGTAAGAAAGGATATAAAATGTATGACTTGAAGAATCACTCCATTCACATTTCCAGAGACAACTTTTATTGAAAACATATTTCCTGATCATACAGATGATGCAAAGAAAATCATTTTTCCTATTCCTATTCCTGAACCTGAAATGGTTCAAATGCATATCAACAAACCTTCCAGCTCTTCATCTTCATTCAAAACAGATGATTTGTTTCCTACACCACAAAATTCAACTCCAACATCTAGTCAAACCAAAGAGGATATTGTTCTACCTCATTTGCAAAGTCCTGAGTTTGTATCTACTAGTGTTAATGAAGATGATTTTGAAATACCCATACACATAGATAACAGTGATTTACATGGCACCTTAAGTGGGGTAGAGGAAGTTAAACTGAGTGGAAAAAGACAAATAGATGAAGGAAGAAAAGATAACTGTTTGAGAAAAAGTCAAAGAGTGGTTCAAAAGCCTGTTAGGTTTCAGGATTATCAGTGCAGTTTATTCAGCTCAAAACCTAAATCAAGAGCAAGTGACAAGGTCACCCCGGCCATACCCACTTTCAAATTATCTAAACTTATCAATGCTTCCAGCCACACATAAAAATTTCATAGCTTACATTAACACAAATCAAGATCCACAAACCTATGAACAAGCTGTCAAAAATCCTATTTGGGTAAAGTCTATGCAAGTTGAATTATCGGCATTGAAAGATAATGGCATATGGGAGCTATGTGACTTATCTGCTGGTAAAAGAGTCATAGGTTGCAAATGGGTGTATCGCACTAAATTTAAACCTGATGGTAAAATTGAAAAACACAAGTCAAGGCTTGTGGCAAAGAGATTCACTCAAGTTGAAGGAGTGGATTATCAACAAACTTATGCACCAATTTCAAAGATGGCTTCAGTAAGGATCTTATGTTGGTTGTAGCTGCTTCAAAAGGGTGGCATTTGTTTCAATTAGATGTAAATAATGCTTATTTACGTGGAGAATTAGAAGAAGAAGTTTATATGATGAGGCCACTAGAACTTGGAAAACCAGAAGATAGAAGAGTTTGCAAACTCTTAGGGCGTGTTTGTTTGCCCAGTTTTCAGTTTTCATTTTCGTGAAAATTGAAAACTGGGTCCGAAACGGTGTTTGTTGTGGAAAACTCATCCCGTTTTTGAATCTATTTCGCGAAAATAGAGTTTTCCTGAAACACCATTTCAACTCAATTCGTGAAAATGACTTCCGCTCGTTTCCACGTTTTCGCAAAAACTGGTGAAACGAGCGGTGACATACTTATAATTACGATGCAAAACCCGCTCGTTTCGCCCATTTCAATCGAAAATCAAACAAAACCCGAGTCCTCACGCGTCGGCTCCATCACGCGACCTCCCTCACTCGACCCAAACACCTCGATACTATTCGGCTTCTGTTGGCGACACAGGCAACAAGTTGTCGCCACCTCCATTTTCGATCTAGGGTTTGCGATTTTCATCGCCGACTTCGGTGAAAAAGATCTGGCTCATCACTCGTCGGCGATCTCGTTCATTAGGTATATTTTTTTTATTTTAGGCATTTTCCGAGTTAGGGTTTTGATGTTCTTGCATTCTTTCAAGATTTTTGATGTTCGGGTTTCTTCGATCTATGTTTTCTTTCTTCGAGTTAGGCTTTTTCCGAGTTAGTTTTGATGTTCTTGAGTTTTCCGAGATTTGATGTTCGGGTTTTCCCGATCTAGGGTTTCCAATCCAATAATGTTTTCGATGTAGGATTTTTGATCCATGTTTTGGATCTAGGGTTGTCGATCTAGGGTTGTCGATCTAGGGTTTTTGATCCATGTTTTGGATCTAGAGTTTCCAATCCATGTTTTGGATAATGCATTTTCCGATCCATTGATGTTGTTTGGACCTAGGGTTTGTTCGAGCTGGTTTTGATGTTCTTGAGTTCTTCCGAGATGTGATGTTCGGGTTTTGTTGCTAGGGTTTATGATGATGTGGTTTTGGCAGATTTATATTTGCAATGTATTCTGGTATAAGAGTTCTAACTGTGTAATTGTATTTGCAATGTTATTCTGATATAATTGTATTTACTTGTATTCTGATATAAGAGTTCTTGAGTTCATTTGTTTTGGATCTAGGGTTTCAATGCATGTTATTCTGATATAATTGTATTTGCTTGTTATCTTATCATTCTAACTGTGTAATTGTATTTGCAATATTATTCTGATATAATCGTGCTTGTATTTTGATATAAGAGTTCTTGAGTTCTTCCGAGATGGATCTAGGGTTTCAATGCATGTTATTCTTAATTAATTGTATTTACTTGTTATCCAATCATTCTAACTGTGTAAAATTGAGAATGATGGTGTATTCTGATGCATGTTATTCTAATTTGACTAATTGGATGAGTGAATCAATAATCCTCCGTTGGACTTTTTAAATAGATATTATATGTAATGTTTAATATTCATGCATGCTTCCTGATATTTTCCTGTTATTTGCCAATAGATTATTTAATTGTTTGCTAATACTCAATTAAGACTATGTAATGTATTAGTTTGCTAATAGAGTTTATTTTCATGCATGCTTGGCTCAGTCTGCTATATATGTTTGCTATTTGTTTTCTATTATTTTCATGCATGTATATATGTGTGGCTATTTATTTCCTGCTCAGTCTGCTCTGTAATCTATTTTCATTCATGCATGCTTCCTATTGACTGTTGCTTGTATTATAATTCATGTTATATAATTCATGAATGTTATAAACTATTCAGGCAAGCCGTTGACTGTTATTTTCCTGTTGTCTGTTGCTTGTATCATAATTCATGTTATTTATTGCCTTATTTAATATTTTATGCATGTTTCATAGATATAATTATTGTTCACTTATTTTTCACGTAGATATTAGTATAAATGGGTCTCCATCGTAATCCGAGGGAGAAGTCGGAAAACTGGTCCAAAAATGCTACGGAGGACTTTTTGTTTATACTGCATAATAAACAAATAGAATTAGACACTTTGAATTTTGACAAGCCTGCATGGGACGAAATTAGCAATAGGCTCCTGGAAAAATATGACACTAGGTATGAGGTTGATCAGTGTAAGGGAAAGAAGAATCGTATTCATCGTATGTTTAAAGACTTTCAAGAATTGATTAACCACACTGGGGTCACCTGAAATCCCGACACAGGGAGGATTGAGGCTGACGAAACGGTGTGGAATATCACGGTAGGTTTTTCATAATAGAGTAAGGTTGCATGTTGGGTAGCATTTTAATAGAGTTTATTTCGTGTGCAGAGAGGAAAAAAAAGAGTGTTTCAAACAATTTAAGAATGGGCCACCTGCCAACTACACATTGTTGGAATTAATTTTCCAAAATCAATCGGCAACTAGTGGGATGGCTCGATCATCTACACAAGCGCATTTGAATTCATCCGAGGAGCGTCAGTTAGATGATGAATTATTTGGGCAGAATGCACGCGGTAAGGAGCCTCTTGTGGAAGAGGAAGGGGAAGAGGAGGACACGGGGGATAACGACCATGAAATCTCTCGACGTCCATCTGTTTCTTCAAGTCGTAGTCGCAGTAAGAAACGAGGCAAAACATCAGTGAGAACATCTTTAGAACAAGAGAGGCAAAAGATGTATGAACTCATTAGTGAACACTTTGCAGCCCGTCGTGTTCGAAGTGAGGCAACCTCAGTATGTACTACACCCCTACCGGCAGATCCATATAGCCTAGCAAATTGCGTTGAGCGCTTTACTAATTTACAGGGGCTATCTGCAGAAACTCATACAAAGACTTGCCATTTCATGCTTGCTAATGCGGAATCTCAGATACTTATTATGACGTTGCAAGATGACAAATTGAAGAATTTCTTGGAAACTTTGTAGTGAGTGAGTGAACTGTCTTTTAATTTGAACAGAAGACTTTGTGCACCTTTGCATTTATTTGGTGTTGTTACTTTATATTTCAGATACTTATTTGTTTGTTGTGATATTTGTTTGCTTATTTCAGTTTTAGATTGTTTGATTATTTCAGTAATAATTTTTGGTTATTTGAGTTTAAGATGAATTGCATATTTGTATGATGATTTCTTTCTCTATGTTGTCGTAGAATGAATCATCCACCAAATACATCTCATGAATCAAATAGTGATGAAGAGCAATACTGTGATGATGTTATATTAGTAATAATATTGGATATAATGGAATCATTAGACAACCAACTAAATGCTCCTCCACGAAGAGCAGTACGCACTTCTATGTTGAGAGGTGCTGACTACGTCCAAGAGTTGATACATAGTCCAATTAGATGCTACGAAAATCTTCGTATGAAACCACCTCTCTTCCTAAGATTATGTGGTGAGCTTAGGAGATTAGGCTTAGAGGACAAAAATATTTATGTGGAAGAAGTTGTTGCTATGTTCATGTATACAATTTGTCACAATGAACGAGTTCGAGTAGTTGCAAAGCGATACCAACACTCAACTCAAACATGCCACATACGGTTCAAGTATGTACTTAAAGCGGTTCTAAGGTTGGGAACCGAATTTATACAACCTCATGAACTGCGAATAATTCAACCGGAGATTCATGGAAATCCACGGTGGTTTTCATATTTTAAGGTAATGTACAACACTTAGGCACATTATTTTAGCCTTAATGGGTCTTACTAATCAAAGAATGGTTTTGTAGAATTGCATAGGGGCAATTGATGGGACTCATGTCTTCGCTTTTGTTCCTGCCAAAAAATCATCTTTATATCATGGCTGTAAGGGAACAACAACACAAAATGTGATGGCGGCCTGCACCCATAATATGCAGTTCACATATGTGATGGCGGGTTGGGAGGGAACCGCAAATGACTCGCGGATTTTTGCACATACAATATACTCTCCTAACACAGATTTTCTGATGCCAAACGGAGGTAAAATTCATGAACCATAATCACATTCTTGTATAGGTTTTATTACTAATGCATTTTATACATTGTATTGATAAATGAATATTATTTGGTCGATGCCGGATATCCTAATGTACCCGAATTTTTGGCACCTTATCGAGGTGAAAGATATCATCGATCAGATTATCGTAGTCGAGGCCCAACGTCTAAAAGAGAATTGTTCAACCAACGACATTCATCTTGTCGGAATGTTATCGAACGATGCTTTGGACTCTTGAAAGCATGTTTTCCGATCCTAAAGATGATGCCAAACTACGGGGTTTCAAGACAAGGAAGTATTGTATTGGCTTGTTGTGCAATTCACAACTTTTTTATTAAATATAAAATTTTTGATGAATTAGTAGAAATTTGGAACAATGAAGAAGTTATTATTGATGATGATAATGAACCTACATCATCAATAGGTAACCTTCTTCTAGCCAAAATGTAATGCATGGTATTTGTGAGGGTATCACTAATCAACTTTGGGCGCATCGCCAGTGATGTATTTTCATTTTTTATGTTAATAGATACAATGATGTTATTTTCATGATGCTTTGAATTTTATTAGTTTTGTTAGTGCATAGTACCAATAATATACTAACATACTTGCGATATCATAACAGAATAGTATGACAGCTTCCTCAAGTCGCATAAGTGAAAATATAACATATTTGTGATACTAGAACAGAATATGTTATTGTGGTATAAAAGCTGTAGTACGGATAAGTCAAACTTTAAAAAATCCTGGCCGTTTATTTGCGGCTTTCTCTTCAAGCCCCAAAGGTTGTGGATTCTTTCAATGGATCACTCTCATTGCATCAACCATACGCGATGGGGAAGAAGAAGTGAACCAAAGCTTCCATCAACTATTTCATCAAATAGAGGCCAAAATTGATAAGCTCCTTGATATGGGATTCAATGGGTTACTAGTACTTATTTTTACTACTATTGTATTTTTGTGTAAGTAAGATGTTATTGTGATGGTGTTTTTTGATATACTGTTGTTGTATATATGTTGTGATGATGTTATTTTTTAGATATATTGCTGTTGTGATGTTATAATTATAGGGAGTTGTGCTTATTTTTATATTTTTTATTTTTTTTCATCGGCGGGGAATTGGAGGCGATAACCAATTAATGGTTATGCGCACTTTCCTCCTAAAGCCGTAAAGTAATATTGTTCATTATTATGTATTTATATGCATTGTTGTTATCAATTTGTTATTTATTTTCCGATCTAGGGTTTTGATATTATTGCGTGGTTGTGGTGATAATTTACTTTGCGTGGTTGTGCTGATTTTAACCTTGCGTGGTTGTGCTAATTTTATCATTGCGTGGTTATGCAGATTGTGTGATTATTAAATAATGAGCAAACCTACTTTTGGTGGACTATGAATTGGAGGCGGTCACCAACTAATGGTGATACGCATTTTCCTTCATAGTCCTACATTCATATAATTCCGATGTCAAATACGCATTTATACCAATCATTCATCTTCTTCTCCAACTCGGTGCTGCTGGAGGTGGTGGAATCGGGCCTTGACTATTTTCGAGCGAGCTGAAATTAATTTGTTCTACCAAAAATATTTGAATTCACTGGATTAGAATTCAATTAGATGTATTTAAATTCATTACATAAGTTTGTTTTTAATTTTTGTGGTACATATGTATATTTATTTGTTTAGAATTCAATTGGATGTATTTAAATTCATTACATAAGTTTGTTTTTAATTTTTGTGGTACATATATAAATTTATTTGGTTACTTGTTCTGCAACTAGATGTTGCAAATATTCGGAAAAAAAATTGTTTCAAAAATTCTACAGCAATAGCAACAAAAAAAGACTTAATGATATATAATTAATTAGGTAATTCTCTACTACTTGTAGCTTTCGTTAGGCGTGCTACTGCTTTAGGAAGACAGCAAATGGGCTCCTCCATGTGAGTGGGCAACGCTTTCTCTCTCTCTCTCTCTGCATTAGGGTTTAGATGATAAAGAAGAATGATTTTTTTTTTAATCAAACAGGATATATCTATGTGCCTCTCTTTACCCACTTGCCTTTTTTTTAATACTTCAATCTATATATTATAGGTAGGAATCATAAGTTATTATTTTTATTGAATAACTTATTTATTAATTTTTTTATTAAATGAGGTGTAGATGCAAATGCAGTGTAGATATATTCGTATTTGAATGCAGTACGGATATGAATATATTCAATGGATGCGATGTGAATATGGATGTGTGATGTGAATGTGCGCGATGCAGATAATACAATATTTGCACCGTATCTAATTCGTAATCATCCCTAATTATTTTATTTTAAATTAAAAAATAAAATAACATATTTTAATATTTTAATATTTATATTAATTAATAAAATAATATTGTAGGGCGTCGAATACTGTAGGCATGAAGTCAATCCATGACCCGTGTCGGAAGAACAAGATCCTCACCGGAGCTGATCTACTCTTGAAGTTTTTGAACTCCCTGATCAGGGCATTACTGTTCGATCGCTGGAACTGGTGCGACAACGCCATTTCCCCACACTCAAGCTTGACGTCGGCGTCGATCGAGAAACTAGTGTTGGATGGGGATTAAGGAACCCTTTTGAGGATGAACGAGGGTCGTGGGCAGTGTGGAACTACCTTCTCACCCTGCTTGGAGCCTAAGAATAGATAATAAATGGGCAAGATTACACTCACTCCAGACCGCAGAGGGCCATGCTTTCAACATCTCAGCTACAATATTCCTCTGGTACGTTGTCAAGCACCGGTTTCCAACCCCTGGCTCGGTTGGGGCTTTGGTTGCACACTTTGACTTCTCGTTCTAACGGGCTCAGCATGTTCTCCAGTGCGCTCTCATCGCTGTTGGCAAGCATCGACAACAAATCAAACTGAGGGCTTGGAGCCCAAGAATAGGTTCGAGGATTGAGGACAGCTCTTGGGCGTGTAGCCCTTTGCACGCTGCGCCTCTTGCGCGGAGCAGGTTCGTCGGCGACGTTGGCCGTCTTATGGTTCATCCTTTCATGACCGAAAGTCTTCCCCGGCCGGAGAGGAGGTAGCGGTGCAAGGTGGAAGTGGCAGTGACAGAAGAAGAAGAAGTAGGGAAGAAGAAGAAGAGAATAGAAGAGAGAGAAAATAAGGTGAGATTATATATATATATATATATATATATATATTGGGCCCACAACTAAGTAGGCCACGTATGAAGTCGTCAGCCACACAAGCGCTATTTTCCTCCACGTTAGCTAAGTTGAGACGACGTTTGACGATTTAGTAGATGACATAAACGGATGTAAACGTTTTGCATTTACAGACGAATTTTAAAATCTTGAATAGAACGTAAAATTTCTATAAATCTTATGATTTTTTTATCTAATTTCCCTAATATATATATAAGCCCCTGGATCATAGTTGACAGATTTTTGCATGAAAGTTATTTTTTTGCAGTTCCTAAGTAATTTTATATAAATTTTCATGCATGTAATATGATTGAAATATTTATATTATTTGAGTTACCCATTAATCTACTATATATTTAAGTTAAATCTCCTATATATTTAGGTACTGGTTTAATTAATGATTAACCCAAATAAATAAATAGAATATTTCATACTGTGTGGAACATAGAAACTATAAAAATATTTTTTAAAAAATAAAAAAACTGGCTACCACCCTATATAACTATGCTATATACACGAAAGAACCATGTGAAAGTACGTAGAAGAATGATAAGAATAATTTCTTATAGTTTATTGTAGTGTAAATAGAAATATTACAAGTGCACCTTCTGGTCACTCTTCTAGTCTTGGGCTAATTAATTAAAATTTCAAAACCTAAGCGATTGCAATTTTGATGGAATCAGACTCCATAGTAATTTTTATGAAGCCCCTTATTAAAATTGAACCTAGTCTTATTAAAATTAAACCTAGTATAATACAGACTGAACCTAAAACAAGAATGAACATGTATTGCAAACGAGTGAATCTAATATTTTCACTTTAAGTTTAGTATTAATGATCATAGATTCAATATTAAAAATACTATGTTCACTTATACATGGGGCTACTGGGGCCAGTATATTGGCGGGGGAGGTAATTGCCCCCCTTGACATTGGTGCATTCATTAGATTTATATATTAATATATATTATATATATTAGTATTTACTTATATTTGCTCCTTCTATTTTTATTTTTTTTTGGTTATATAATTATTACGGTGATATGCGATTTTATATTTTACTTTTTTTGAAATAATTTCTTGAGCTTCGCCTGCATGGGGCTCCATAAAATTCATATGGAGCCTGAAAGTTATTCCTGTTGCTTGAAGAAAAAAGTCTTTGTAAGATCTCTTCCGGTGAAAGATACAAATTGAGCAGCTTCCACAGTACATCTTCCACGTGGATCGGACAAATTCTTATTTCTTTATCAACAATTCCCTATCAAAAAGAACTTCCTATAAGGAGGCCAGGTTCCATTTAATCTTTTAGATTGAAAGGAAATGTGGTAATTAACCCCTAATTTCACATGTGGTTCTCAAGTTGACCAGGGAGAACACCTTCTTTATCCACTCACCTAAAACTCACCGATCACTTTATTCCCCTCCTGTTGCTTTATCTCTTCTTTATCTGTCTCGAACATACATCTGCTTACGTTGGCGATGAAAACGGACCTGACGCAATAGCCAACTTGCTTTGCATCCAATTGTCTTGTTCCTTCCGTGTTAAACAAGCACTACTAGAAATTAGGTCTTCAGCAACGGTTATCAGCAACGGTCGCTCGAGCCGTTGCTATTTGCAACGGCATTCTTACGGCCGCCCGAGCCGTTGCAGATATTTGTATCTGCAACGGCGTTCTAACGGAAACCCGAGCCGTTGCTGATTATTTTAATTATCAGCAACGGTTTTCTGACGGAAAGGCGAGCCGTTGCTGATATTTTAATTATCAGCAACGGCTTGCTAACGGACAAGTGAGCCGTTGCTGATGATAACTTATTAGCAACAGCTTTCTAACGGGCGAGTGAGCCGTTGCTGATAAGTTTATATAGGGCACACTCTCGCGCCCGACCCTTCTTCCTCCCGCCGCTGCCGACGCCGACGAGGCCGACGACGCCTCTTCCTCCTCCCGCTGCTGCCAACTTGTTCAGGTATGTTGATCGGCCGGCCGTCTCTTCCCTGCGGCCGGCGAGAATCAATCCGACCGAAACCCTATATATTTCTAGGGTTTCGGCCGGCGGCGGGCGGCCGGCGGCCGCCGCCGGACCTTCTACAGTGGCCGGACAGTGTGTCCGGCCACTGTACGCCGGCACCGGAATTTATAATTATATATATTTTTTATTTTGTTTGATAATTGTTAATTAATTGTTTTATAATTGTTAATTAATTGTTTAGATTAATTATTTAATTTGTTAGATTAATTATTAGGGTTTAGATTAATTTCGGACGCGCGCCGAAATCGTCCACTTCGGACGCGCGCCGGTTTGTCCACTTCGGACGTGCGCCGGAATCGTCCACTTCGGACGCGCGCCGGAATCGTCCAATTCGGACTCGCGCTGGAATCGTCCACTTCGGACGCGCGCCGGAATTATCCAATTCGGACTCGTGCCGAAATCGTCCACTTCGGACGCGCGCCGGAATCGTCCAATTTGGACTCGCGCTGGAATCGTCCACTTCGGACTCGCGCCGGAATCATCCACTTCGGACGCGCGCCGAAATCGTCCAATATGGACTCGAACTGTCTCGAAATATTTAGAAAATAATCATCCATCCGACGAGTTGATATGTTTCACGTACGCATCGACGAATCGGATATGATTTAGCAAAACCTTAGATCCGTTCGGGAATTGTATGTTTGTGTAAAAGAAGTAGATGATCTTTTATACGACGTACAATTCTTGAATTGTCCCTGATTGGACAATTTGGGAATATAGTTATTTGTACTGCACTTACGTTTTTATTTTAACTGTTAACTAATTATTCTAAAATTCGGCAATATCTCTCTTGTTCTCCGATACGCGCCCAGATGATATGCGTATTCGGAGAACTGTAGGGAGATGCTGTCGAAATTTAGAATAATTAGTTAACAGTTAAAATAAAAACGTAAGTGCAGTACGAATAACATAAATCCCGAATGGAATAGGACAATCTCACCTAAAGACATTAACCAAAGAAATTGTCATTGATTGACAAAATCATGTCGGCTGATCGAAGTTGGATGTACCGACGTCTTGATCGTAGAGCTTTAACGAATGAGTTTCGATTAGGCGTAACGTACTTCCTAAATTTCGCCTATTCGAATTGGAATTTCGTTAGCATGGGTGATCAAATCCGATGTCCGTGCCGCATTTGTTCAAATGGACGATATTTGGATCGGGAGACTGTCACTCTGCATCTATATACCAAAGGATTTGCACCGAGATATTTTCTATGGACTTGTCACGGGGAGTCACGCGAAGTCGGGACGTCGAGCAATCCTGTCGTTCAGACATATGGTGAATCTTCCTCTGCTGGTGCTTCTTCATCCAGTCAATGTAATCCCTATAGAACTATGATACTTGATAGTCTTGGGGGTCAATTCCACCTGAATGATAATGTTGATCGGCCAGATCTTCAGACATCAGTCCCACCAGATACTACAGCGGTTGATATCACAGAAGTAGGGGCTGCGGTAGAGATTGAATTACCGAATAAAGAAGCTGCAGAATTTTACGAGATGTTGAAAGCTGCCGATGAACCTTTGTATGAGAATTGTCCTAAATACACTAGGTTTTTCAGCAATGACACAGCTCTTAAACATCAAGGCCGATTGTAATATCAGCGGAGTTGCGTATGATCGGATTGCTGGATTGATTAATGGAATGCTGCTTACTGATAACAAGTTTGAGCCTACTTTTTATAAGACTAAAAAGCTAATGAGAAAATTGGGGCTTGGGTACGAAAAAATACACGCGTGCCAAAATAACTGCATTTTATATTATAAAGAAAATGTGCAGTTGGATAAATGCCCTGTATGTCAACACCCTCGTTACAAGGAGAAGAAATCGGTCCGACAGAAAAATATCCCGTTTAAGGTGCTTCGGTATTTTCCACTAACACCGAGGCTTCAAAGATTATTCATGTCGGAAAAGACAGCCCCCTACATGAGTTGGCATGCAAGAAGTCGTGATGATACAGTAATGACTCATCCATCTGACAGTGAAGCATGGAAACATTTGGATACATGTTATCCTTCATTTGCTATGGATACTAAAAATATCAGATTGGGATTGTGCACAGATGGTTTTAATCCGTTTGGACATTCTGCAACTCCTTATTCAGTTTGGCCAGTGCTGCTGACAGTTTATAATTTGCCACCGTCAATGTGCATGAAAGATGAATTTATTTATCTTTCGATGATTATTCCGGGTCCTAAGGGTCCGCGAAAAGAAATTGACATATTTCTCAGACCCTTGATAGATGAATTGAAAACATTGTGGACTGAGGGAGCTGTCACTTATGATTGTCATCGGAAGCAAAACTTCAATTTAAAGACCGCGGTCTTGTGGACAATCAATGATTTCCCTGCGTGAGAGCTCTTCCCCTTCCTTAAATCACTGCCCACATCTCAAACTCCTCAATCTCCCCCGGAGCTCAAAGAAACAGCGGCCGAATAGTAGCGGTCCATCGATCATGGCGAGCAAGCGCAAGAACGCCACCATCTACGAGAATTACGCCACGATGGCGGTCAACTTCGTGAGGACGTCCTCCCTCGCGCTCGCCAAGCTGACTCTCGGCCGTGGTAGCCGGCCGCCGCCGCCGCGGATCGATGCGGCAGCCGCGGCCACGGAGATGCCCGCCATGGTGGTACTGCATCAGGCCGTGGAGCCCGAGAGGCACATCACTAAGTACCTGATGGAGCCGGACGCTGGCGGCGCCACCACCATCGATGACTCGGCTACGGAGTACATCAGGAAGATTCGCGAGACGATTCGGAAGGAGCACAATGGTCAACCTTCGCTTACTCTCATCCCTCCACCTCCTCCCAATCCCATGCATAAATATGCATTTCGTTAGTGCGTCGATTTCCTGCAGATGAATTAATAAGAACCCGAGAGGTAGATTTGTATATATGATTGGGTGATGTGTTGGAATTTTAACTTAATGACATAGTAGGTTTTATAGTTTATATGACGCTGTGGTAATTATATATATGTATATAATATTATGTGAACCATTATTCATGCTTCTGCATGTGGTCTTGTTTTTTTCCCTTATTCTTTTTGCCTGAAAGAATATTGCAACTATACACGTCTGCTTCTGTATAGTTCTGTGCAGGCCGGTTATGCTGCATGCAGAATAGTACATTCCAGGATATTAATTAATTAATTGTTTGCAATCTAAATTTCATATATACAAAATATTAAATATTTGAGAAAGTCAAATAGTTTTTACATATGCATACAAACATATCTTGCTGCTACTGATCATATTAGATTACTGGTTTGCTGAATTTTTCAATATGCGATTTTTGCTGAAAATTTTATGATTAATATTTATCTAAATGATTCACTACTCTCTATGGGACTTTTAGTCCACATCGAACAGCAAAAGAAAAGGACTACTAGATTTCCTAATTTAGAAATTAAACCATAAGTTAAATTTCTCGGAGGCAATTAAGTAAGCTGAACTCATCCTTTTGAGATCGAGGCAACAAGAAATTTAGGGTCTGTTTGGTTAACGAAACCAAACTCGGTTTCGTGGTTTTGGTTTCAGCGAAACCAAACCAATTTACGAAATCTTGTTTGGTTGTATGTTTTCGCGAAACCGAATCAAAACCGAGCCGAAAACCGGTTTCTGCGAAACCAACTTTTCTTAAGGAAAGTGAAAACAATCTTCACCTGTTTTCGTTGGTTTCAAATCACGCGGTTTCAAAAAAATGAAACCGGGCGGTGGCAAACTTGTAATAAAACAGAAATCTTGATTTCAACACAAAACCCGATTTCGCGAGACTTGGCGATCGATTTGGCGAGACTCCCTTCTCCTTGAGCCGCGACGACAAGGGCGACGACTCCGCGACGACAAGGGCGACGACTCCGCGACGACAAGGGCGACGACGCTTCTACAGGTTACTTCCTCCTTCTTCCCTTCTCCTTCTTCTTCTTGGTCAGATATGTCCTGACCCCTCCTTTTCTTCTTCTCTCGGCCAGATCTGGCCTGACTTTCCTCTTCTTCTTCTCGGCCAGAAATGGCCTGACCCCTTCTTCTCTCGACCAGATCTGGCTCGACCTTCTTCTTCTCAGCCAGATCTAGCATAAGAATGGTCTTCTTCTTCTCAGCCAGACCTTATCTCCAAATCCAAATCGTCGCTTTCTTCGGTAATCACCGGATTACATATTCGTCCAGACCTTATCTCCAACTACATCGCAGTAACATTTCATCTTCCCAATTTCAACTGCATCTACATCGCCGATTCCATCTCCAATCGGATTTCATCTTCTTGATTTCCGACTTTATACTGGATTTCATCTTCCCGATTTTATCTCCAACTACATCGCAGTAACTATATAGTTGATTCCAAATCGTGGAAACGAACTGGTTTGAGATTGTTCTCTCTTCTTCTTCTTTTTTCTTGTTCTTTCGGTAGGTTATTTATTGCTCTCCTCAGTACTATTATGCTTTAGACATAATTGTTGCTTTTGCTTGCTTGAGGTTTCAGAATTTGAATTCACTGAATATTTACTTGCTTGATCTGTTTCCACATTTACCTAATACTCATGATATGTTTGAATAGCTTAGCTGAATAGCTTTTAGAAGTTTAACCAGGTGGTTATGCTGTTTGTATTAAGTGCTTAATCATCTACGGTTTTATCTTGCACAATTCATTAATGGAATGTATTCTATAGTTTTTAAGGGCAGACCTTGAGCATTAAGTTATTGATTATCCATCTTGGTTTGCAAAGAAGCATTCTCTGAAACAAATGTTATGGTATGTAGCCATTCATTGAGTTTTGGTATGTAACCTCCATTATTTTTGAAGACCAAACATGAGGAATCAGGTCTGTGCACTACTAGGACGAACTATACATTTGCTTGAGCCTTGATGTTAGTTGTTAATTGTAAAAGAATATTCTGGTGCTTTTAGGTTTCTTTTATACAAACCAACAAATTGCTGGATAAATATTGAAATCCTAGATTTAACAGAAATTTCTATCCATATTCTCCAATGTTCTCTGTGCATAAATTCATTGATGACAGTACCACAATTCATTGATGACAGTACCATAAATTCATTGATGCATAAATTCTGTGCATAAGTTTTTCCCTTTTTCAGCTGTTGCCTGTTAGAATGTGTTTGGTTTATCATCTATTTTCCATAGCATAAATTCATTGATGACAGTACCACAATGTTTCTTTGCCATTGCTTGTATGCTTCTTCTCATGTTCACAGTGTGTTCTCATACCTGTTGCAACAACATGGTCTATTTTTTATTCATAAGCCCCTGTCTATGTTCACAGTGTGTTCTCATACCTGTTGCAACAACATGGTCTATTTTTTATTAATGGTTCGTGTGGTGTTAACAAGTCCATAGTGATATGAACCTTGTAGATTTGGTCTTGGTCCACTGGCTGTCAAATTCCACCTGGTTTTAACATGAATTAGTAAAATATGGATGTTGGATAACTTCAAGGCTGAAGAAGAATGTTTGACATGGAATCAAAATGAAATATTTAGCATCTACCTTCCACTCGAGTAATTAAGTTTGACATGAAAATTAAGCTTGAAATACATAACCGAATGTGTTGGATAGTCTGAGAGTTAAAAAGAACAATTATTATAGGTCTCCACTGAGGCACTGATTTGAGTTCTCTTCACAATGTCATCTATGTGTGCCTACATAACCATGTCATCTATGTCATCCATGTGTGCCTAATAATAGGATATTAACCTTTACTCTTCACAGGCTTAAGTTAACATGAATCAGAATTAAAAAATGTTTCTTTGCCATTGCTTGTATGCTTGCCAAGACAGATTAATCTCCTCCACATGCATGGCAAGCTGAAGCATTCTTAATTTGTACATATTTAGATTAGATAGTTATCAGTCCAGATAGCAATGCAAAGTGTTCAGGAGATTTATTCATTTTGCAAGTAAAATTTGTAGCTTGAACAACTTTTCTAACTAGTAAAATTTGTCATTCTAATTTCAGCGGATCTTTTTATAAGATATGGTTGGCCCTCGGAAATCTCGAGAAAAGATTGAAACTTGGCCCACTAATATCACCGAAGAATTTTTACTCATTTTGCAAGGATATTTTGCGGCAAATGGTACCACAAACTTTAAGCCCTCCATTTGGGAAGAAATTAGTGAAAAATTATATGAGAAATGTGAAATTAACTTTGGGGGAGAAAAGTGTAGACAGAAGAAAAATCGTATTCATCGGCTGTATCGAAATTTCAAGGAATTAATTAACCATACCGGCGTCACGTGGAATCCAAATACCAACAAAATCGAGGCTGATGAAACAGTGTGGAATAGTGTTTCGGTATGAGTTAATTTATATTGAATTGGTTTATATATTTTGCATATATTTCTCATTTAGATATTTTTAATGCATTTTCTTTGTATACACAGAAATCAGGGATAGCGTACAAAATGTGGAAAAAGGGTCCACCTGAACATTACCACTTGATGGATATGATATTTGAAAATCAATCTGCTAATGGTATGTTAGCAAGATCCTCTACGCAACAACCGTTGACTTCTGATGACGAACGAGCATTGGAGGATGATTTCATAGGAAATGGTGGGCATAACAAAAGAACAATAGATATTGAGGATCAGTCAGATGAGGAGACTTTATCATCTAAGCAACCTGTTCCAAGTGCGACTCATTCATCTCGAACCAAGAAAAGAGGTAAATCAAGAGAGAGTGCCGATCTTATTTTTGCAAAAGGATTTGATCAAATGACTAGTGCACTAAATTCATTTGCTGCAAGTAAGTTATCTATGAATGCAGCAACAAGTAGCTCATGCAGTGATCCACATACAATTCCTAATTGCATTGCACGGTTAGATACCATTCCCAATTTATCTGATGAAGTTTATTTCAAGGCAACAATGGTTCTTAAGGATGATGCTGGAGCTCGAGCTATTTTTATGTCAATGCCAGAGGACCGCATGAAATATTGGGTTCAAAATATTGATAAATTAGTTTAGATGTCATTGCACTCTTATGTTGGACTGTTTTAATTTTCATAAACTTATGTTGGACATGTAAAATTATTAATTTTAGATGTTATTGCACTCTTGGAACTTTTCACTCTTGTAACTTTCTATCACTAATTAGTCCTTGATTTCCTTTTCGTCGAACATCCCTTTCTCTTTCAGAGCTTGCTCAAGTTCATCCCTTGTGATATAACTGAATAAGGATGAATAAATATGTTAATGAGAGATGAACAACCAGCGAAAAAATTAATTTTTGTGAAACTTACCCGCTATTATCTTTATCGAAGTACTGGAATGCTGTATATAGATGCTCTTCTCTGTCCATTCTGTTCATGTGCATCGTTGCTGTAATGAACTCCTCATAGTCAATAGTTCCATTACCATCTGCATCAGCCTGTATTGTGCAGCAGAACATTATCGTAACCACGAAAAAATGTTAGTAAGAATTGAATGTTAGTATAACTTACAGCCTCCATTAGCTGTTTGACTTCATACTCGGTTAGCTTTGTTCCTTGCTTGGCAAGACCGTGTTTCAATTCCTCTAGAGTAATGCTTCCGCTATTGTCAGAGTCCATGCTCTTGAACATTTCCTTTAGCCCTTGGATCTCTTCCTCTGATAAGCATCCTGCTATAACCTGGAGAGTATTGGAGCAGAGTGATACAATTTATCAAAAGGTACAATGAGCTACTTACAAAACCTCTTTCTTTCCAAAAATATTAAAAAGAAAACTTCAAAAAGAAAGGTTTTCTCAAAAAGAAAACTTCAAAAAAAAATATTAAAAAGCAAGATTTCCTATTCTAAAACAGATGCCTAATTATATGTTGGCTAGACAAAGTAATATAGTCCTTGCTTGTTGTGCGATTCATAATTTCATAATTCGGCACCAACAATATGATGATTTGTTTGAAGAGTGGGCAAATAATGAAGTTAACAATGATAAAGATGAAGACCAAGGTCCGTCTAGCGCACAAGATGGTGTGGGAGAATCTTCAGACCAAAATGTGATGCACGCAGTCAGGGAGGAAATTGCAAATCAAATTTGGGCAAATCGGCGTTGGGAGATTGAGTTTTTATTTATAATTATGTCACAATAATATTTTCTAAGGATGATATAATAAGCATCACTTGTGATTTTTATCTCAAATGAATTATGTCAACATAGTTTTATCTCAAATAAGCATCACTTGTGAGTTTTCACTAACCAAACACGTTTTCACTGAAACTGCATGATGAAAACTAATACTGTTTTCTATAACCAAACAAGTTTTCATTGGTTTCAATCAACTGAAACTGACACTGATTTTGCTAACCAAACACGTTTTCAGAAAATTGGTTTTCTGAAACCGAAACCAAGTTTTTGGTTTTACTGAAACCAAATCAAAAATTAGTTTTCGCTAACCATTGTAGTGTCCCATTGCGTTCAGGGGTAAGCTCATCCTTCCACCATGGGCACCACTATATGTATCTTTTTCCGGTCGATACTCCGAGTATGTAGAACTTTTGCATACTGCAGGAATTAGAATATTCGAGAGAGATGGAAAGCAAAGCATATCTGGTGAACAAATAATCTCTTTTGCAAAGTGAAACTATATTCCTTTTACTAATTTGTAGTCGACAACTTTTTTAAGCAGTATATTGCAATGACTGGTTGCTTGAAGACAAAAACAGCAATGAATACTGGCTCTTAATTATGGGAATGTTTTTTATCCATCTTCAGTGAATCTCCCAATTATATATAAATATCATGCACTAGTGACAGTATTCTATTAAATCCATTTCTGAATTAATAAACTGAACCTAGTGGACATGCATGTTTAATCATATGGTGCTTCAAAAGGGCGAAGACCCTAAAGCCTGAGAAATCGAGGCTGTCCTCCCTCTCGACGCGGGATCCTTCGCCAAGCATGATCATGATAACCCGCATCCCACTGAGAAGTAAACTACCTACCACCTTGACACCCTACAACGTTACAGGGCGACCCCATGCTACACCTGACGGCGTTCCAGACCACGATGCTCTATCATGGAGCACCCGATTCCGCACTTTGCATAGCCTTCCCAACCTTCCTGGGAAAAATTATCTTATTATGGTTTGCTTCCCTCCCGCCAAGGTCTATTCATTTTTTCGACGACCTCTCCTACGTCTTCCTCAGTCGGTTCACCACGTCGCGGGTGTATCACAAAACGGGAGCTGCCCTCCACTATGTTAGGCAGGGGCAGCATGAGCCCCTAAGAGAATACATTAATCAAGTTCTTCTCCATCCAGTTCGAGATAAAATTTGGACTCTTCGCTGACCAAATCGCCCTTATCGAGCCTAAAGACATGGACAAATACCAGGAAAAAGAGGCGAGCTTCATAAAAATGGAAGAACTCCAAAAAGAAAAAAGATCGACTGGAAGAACCTCAAGGCCGCTGTCGAGGACAAAAGGACCAAAAAGAAATACAAAAGAACTAAAGACTGCAACCGACACCACCTTGCCCGAATGCCCGTTTCGAAAGACACACCCCTTTCAACACCAAAACGGAAATCATCCTCCGTGACAACTACCACCTGAAACTCATCAAATACCCTGCCAACGCAGGAAAGTAAAAGCTGTCGTCTAACGCCGACATGAACAGGAAATGTACCTACCATGATACTTATGGACACACTACCGAGAATTGGAGAATTGTGTAATGCTTGGAGACCAACTCGAAGATTTAGTATGTGAAGGACACCTAGATAAGTATCTTCATCACATGAAAGAGAGACGTCCGAGCTGGAGCCGCAACCCTCGACGACGAAAGCAAACACCCCTGAAGTCCCATAGGGAGCATAGCCAAGCTAATGAGCCCCGAGGGATCATTGACTACATTGTCGGCGAATTTGGAAGGGGTGGAGAGTCGAGCTCGGCCATAAAGAGGTCTCTTTGGGCAATCATGGCAGTCAACAATGTTACTTGCCCGCGCTGACCTACCCCCCAAACCCCGGTAATATCGTTATATGAATCTTACTTTCAAGGAACTGATCAAAACCTACACAACCCGATCGTAATCTCTGTGGTTGCAGGAAACTTCATCGTCAAAAAAGTTCTTGTCAACCAAGGGAGTTCGGCTGACATCCTTTTCTATTCTACATTTGAGAAAAATGCAATTAACGGAAGCCTTGCTCACACCATGCAAAGGGGACCCAGTAGGCTTCTCGGGAGAGATAGAGGGTTGACGTCCGCGGAGCCATATGGCTGAGGACAATATACAACTCTCAACCAAAAGTAAGAATAATTGATGTACAATATCTTGTCATCAACATCCTCAGCCCATATCATATGTTTCTAGGACGACAGTCCTTGAATACTCTGGGGGCTATCGTGTCCACTCCTCACCTAGCGATAAAGTTTCCTGTCACAGAGACAGAGGTAGACGTGTTGCACGTCGATCAAAAAAAAGCTCGATGCTGCAACAACGAATGACTCAAACAAAGGTGGCCGAACCAAGGAATGAGCTTATCGGTCCACAAGCACTTCCTAGGGTCAAAGACAAACAGTTGGCCAAAACCTCCGACCTAAGCTCGGGACAAGACATGCGAAAGCAACCTCGACTTAACCCTTGAAAAGAAGTCCAGGCATGATCAAATCATCAATAAGGCTCAGAACATAGCTCTTATGGATAGGCTCCAAACTCCACCACTTGACTCCACATCAAGCACATCGTCAGGATCAAGATGGGGCCAACGGTATATGAGAGGAGAAAACAAAGTGCATGATGATGAAAGAAGTGGAGATAGTGGTTGCTTAGTGGGTCCAACATTTATTCTTAGATAGCTTAGTGGCGGAAGAAGTGGAGATAATGATTTCTTAGTGGATCTAGCATTTATCCTTAGATTTGTTTAATTCAATATTTTGATTGGTCTTTGTTTAGGCATGTAATATTTGAGTTTATCTTCTTTTCTTTTCTTTTCTTTTTTCTTTTCTCCACTTCCTCAAGAGTGCATGTAGTGGTCAAAATGCTTGTAAAGATTGACTACACTATATATACAACCTTATCATGTAATGAAAAGGGACAAAAAAATTTACAGTAAAATCTCTCACCCTTTCCTCTTTTAATCTCTCTCTCTCACACTTCATTCTCTCCTTCCCTCTCCATCCTTTGTTTCCATGGAACAAGTGCGGCCAGCAAACATAAGGAAGAAGAAGCACTATGGAAACCCTCTTCCAAAGTATGAAACTTCTTCAACTCAGCAATCTCAAAGGCCGTGGACTCGATCCTTGGCAAGGAAAGTAATATCAGTGGTATCAGAGCCGTCACGACCCTCCATGGCCGACAATTAGGAACAACAGCTCATTTCTCTCCTCAAGTCCATGCAACAAGAACAAGCGCAAGACCTGATGGTGGCTAGGCTCGAATCCATCTTCGAAGAATTGGAAGGGGTCCACTTAGCACTTCATCGTCCCAAAGAATCTTGTAGTCATGCAACCCGACCATCCTTCCTTCCTGAAGAGCACAATATGAACCCACGATTGCCTCCAGACCGGACTGCGGCTCCCCTACTCATTGGAGATAGACGGGCTGAAGAATCCCTACTAGGGGCCCCTCCTCGAGGAATCACAGCATCTCTAAGGTCTCGCTTCGAATTTCCTCGATATGATGGAACGAGTGACCGAACTTCCTGGATATCCTGCTATGAGTATTACTTTCGCCACCACAAAGTTTCAAATGTGGATAGTTTGCAATTGGTTGTTTACCAATTGGATGGAGAAGCTCAAACGTGATTTCGCTACTTCGACAGACGCAACCCCAACATGACTTGGCCTATTTTTGTGGAGAGCTTCACCACCCGCTTTGGTTTGCTTGACCAAGGAAGTGAATTTGGTGATATTACGAAGCTGCTCCAATGGAAGACAGTAGTCGACTACCAAAAGGAGTTTGAAAGACTACTTCCACAAGCAGAGCGCGTACCAGAATAGTACTTGACATCCATGTTTATCAATGGCTTGCAACCTCATATAAGAATTCATGTGAAGGCTCTCCAGCCGACTAATATCCTTCGAGCAATGAGTCTTGCTCGATTATTTGAACAATAGTACCAGCAGCCTACACCAAAGTTTCATCCTCGACAAACTCTATCTTAACCCCGAGGACCAAGTGCATTCCCTCCCACAAGGCTGGCTACCTGTTCAAACTTTATCCAGCGTTGAGATGGCTACCAAACGAGCCCAGGGCTATGCTTTCATTGTGATGAAAGATGGAGTCCTGCACATAAATGTAAGAAGCTTTTTTCCATCCAAATAATTGAAGATGAAGAAGAGGATGAAATTAAATGAACCACAAGTACAAGAACTTGCTCATCAACTTTCCTTGATGGTTGTACAATGTGTAAGACAATCACAAACTATGAGGATTATTGGGCAGATTGGGCATATTCCAGTAAGTATACTCTTGGATTCTGACAGCTCTCTTAATTTTATTAGCACTCACCTTTCCAGCAAGCTACAACTACCTCAACTAGAAGACCACCGCATCACAGTGGCAGTAGCTAATGGTTCCTGACTAATTGGCGTCAAAATCGATGGTCCATTGCTGTTGCGACTTGGAACAGAGGAGATTAGAGCAAAATTTTTCATTGTACCTCTTGGAGGATTCGACATCGTCCTCGGCGTCGAATGGTTGTAGACCCTCGGCCCAATTACTTGGGATTTCGATGCTCTTTAAATGCATTCAAGGTGGATGGAAGAACAGTTCACCTATGAGGGCACGAAGCTATACACCACCAAGATAGCCTTCACTCAATCCAGCCATCACTCTCTCTTTCTCCGAATGTCGCTGCTACCATTCAAAGCTATGCCTACATATTTGCCGAACCAAAAGGCCTTCCCCTGTACGTCACCATGAACACAAAATCAATTTACTTCCTGAAACGGCCCTAGTGGTGGTCCGACCATACAAATATCCATTCCTACAAAAGGACGAGATCGAGAAACAATGTGAAACCATGCTAGAACAGGGACTAATTCGCCAAAGCTCTTCTCCCTTCTCTGCACCAGTGCTACTAGTCAAGAAGGCAGATGATACTTGGAGATTTTGTGTTGATTACAGAGCCTACAAGAAGGAGTTAATTGGCCTTGTTAAAGCTGTTCGTCATTGGACACCATACTTATGGGGATCTCCATTAATTGTAAGCACCTATCATAATTTCCTTAAGTTTTTACTAGACCAACGAGTGGTGACGTATAGGTCCACAACAATGCTAGATTTCAAAGCTGCTGGGCTACGACTTCCGCATTCAAAACAAAGCCGGCAAACTCAATCGGGCAACAGATGCACTATCTCGTCAAGCTCGCAAAGATCCAGTGTTGATGGCAATATCAGAACTTGTCCCATCTTTAATCAAGGAAATCCAAACAGAAGCTGCAACTAATCTCACATTATTTGACAAAACAAGAGAAGCCTTACAAGGACCTCAACCATCTCTATGGTCAATCCAAAACAACATGCTCTATTTTAGAGGCAAAATCTACATTGTTGCCCCTTCCTCTCTCTGCCCCAAGATCATATCCACCTTCCACAATGCAACACATGAGGGATATCAACGCACATTACAGCATATTCATTTTGAATTTTATTGGCCAGGCATGCGAAAAGAAATCCAACAGATTGTGGCTTCATGCTCCATCTGTCAACGACATAAGTCAGAACACTTTTGCCCCTCAGGACTTCTGCAGTCGCTGCCCATTCCAACACATATTTGGGCTGACGTTTCAATGGATTTCATTGACAGACTTCCTCCATCCAATGGAAAATCAGTCATCTTAGTCGTGGTGGATCATTTTTCTAAATACAATCACTTCTTGCCCTCGAGCCACTCATATTCAGCAGTTATTGTGGCTAGCATCTTCTTTGATAACATAGTTAAGCTTCATGGTATTCCAGAAACCATAGTGAGTGATCGTGATGCTGTCTTCACTAGTTCCTTCTAGAAAGAGCTTTTGAGCTTGAGTGGAGTCAATCTTTATTTCTCTTTGGCCTATCACCCACAATTTGATGGTCAAACTGAAATTGTGAATCGAGGTTTACAAATGTGCCTCAGTTGCTTTACAAGCGACAAACCAAGAAAGGGGCTCCATTGGCTTCCATGGGCGGAGTACTATTATAATACGACATACCACACCGCGCTTAAAACATCTCCTTTTGAAGCTGTATATGGGTAGTCTCCCCCTCGCTTGATTCCTTATACTGCTGGACTTGCTCGATTGGAGGCAGTTGACTTTGAGTTGTGCAAACGGGACCAAGTTCTCCATCTATTGCGTAATCTCCTCCTCGACGCCCAATAAGTTATGAAACGCTCCTACGACAACAAACATTGTGAGGTTCAGTTTGAAGACGGTGATCTAGTTCTATTAAAGCTACACCCTTATCGTCAACAATCTTTAGCTAAGAGGCGCTCACAAAAACTATCCCATAAATTTTATGGGCCATTTTCAGTGATGCGACGTATTGGCTCTATAGCTTATGAGCTCCAACTGCTAGCTAATTCTAAAATCCATCCAGTCTTTCATGTGTCTCTTTTAAAACTCTATAAGGAAGGTGCAGTGCCAGCCGAACCACTCCTACCGGTCGAAATTGATACTGACAATTTCCCTTCTCCTAAGGCTATTCTAGACATAAAAGAAATTGTAAAAGGCCTCCAGTGCTTGTACATTGGGATGGTATGTCGTCGGCCGATGCTTCATGGGAAACAATTGAGGATTTTCATGCTCGCTTTCCTGATTTCGAGCTTGGGAACAAGCTCACTTTCAAGGAGGGAGGTGCTGTTATGGATAGGCTCCAAACTCCACCACTTGACCCCACATCAAGCACATCTTCAGGATCAAGATGAGGCCAATAGTATGAGAGGAGAAAACAAAGTACATGATGATGGAAGAAGTGGAGATAGTGGTTGCTTAGTGGGTCCAACATTTATTCTTAGATAGCTTAGTGGTGGGAAGAAGTGGAGATAATGGTTGCTTGGTGGGTCTAGCATTTATCCTTAGATTTGCTTAATTCAAATTTTTTATTGGTCTTTGTTTAGGCAGGTAATATTTGAGTTTATCTTCTTCTTCTTTCTTTTCTTTTTCTCCAATTCCTGAGGAGTGTATGTAGTGGTCAAAATGCTTGTAAAGGTTGACTACATATACAACCTTATCATGTAACGAAAAGGGATAAAAACTTTTACAGCAAAATCTCTTATCTCTCTCCCTTTCCTACCTTAATCTCGCTCTCTCTCTCTCTCCCACTTCATTCTCTCATTCCCTCTCCCTCCTCTATTTCCTTGGAACAAGTGCGGCTAGCCAACATAGGGAAGAAGAAGCACTTTGGAAACTCGACTCCAGAGTTTGAAACTTCTTCAACTCAGCAATCTCAAAGGCCGTTGACTCGATCCTTGGTAAGGCAAGTAACACCAGTGGTATTAGAGCCATTACGACCCTCCATGGCCGACGATTGGCAACAATAGCTCATTTCTCTCCTCAAGTCCATGCAACAAAAACAAGCGCAAGACCGTGTCGAACGTGCCCAAGAGCGAGAGCTGATGGTGGCTAGGCTTGAATCCATCTCCAAAGAATTGGAAGGGGTCCGCTTAGCACTTCATCCTCCCGAAGATCTTGTAGTCATGCAACCCGACCATCCTTCCTTCCCGGAGAGCACAATATGAACCCACGATTGTCTCCAGACCGGACTGTGGCTCCCTTGCTCATTGGAGATAGACGAGCTGAAGAATCCCTACTAGGGGCCCCTCCTCGAGGAATCACAACATCTCTAAGGTCTCGCTTCGAACCCCTCGAGTGCAGTTCTTGGCTACCACGCCATTATTTTCGGCATTAGAGCCCTTATTCAACTCCGTGCACGTGTTTTCGCCTTACGCTCCTTAACAAGCGCGACTGAACTCCCGAATACGAATTTTGACTACCTTGCCTTTACTTTCGGACTGAGGGCCATCACTTGATTACTAGCGCGTGATTTTGCTTAAGCAATGCTTGACTAAGACCCTCGAATACGAAGGTTCAACCTCAAACAAGATTTTAGATGGTTCAAACTCAAGCAAAATCCCAACAATTGGAGTCTATGATTCAAAGAGTTTGCTGAGGAAAAATTGCACCCGCCTTGGCGCACTCAGCAGGAGCATCCCTTTCCAGAACAAGACCCCCCCCCCCCCCCCAAGAGAACATCCATATTGGCCCGGAGTTGCAGCCGAAGGATCTTCTCCAAGCATCCAAGAAAAGTCCTCCTCAGTCTCAGGATTTACCATAACACCACCCTAGACTTCCTTGAGGAAGTCCATCTCGGAAAGATCAACTTCAGGAGCCAGCCAGAAGCTCAGCTTGATCTATTGCCCTCTCAAAGCCCTCTTGTAAATGGCAAAAGCACGATTTCGGAGGTATTTCACCTCCTCCGCAAGGGTTTGCTTGGCCAAGTTACACCTCACGACCTCGGCCCCAGCCTCCTCAGCCACGGCCCTCAGACATGAACTTTTCGCCACCGCCACGGAAAGGTCCATGTAGACCATCTCCAGTTCTGCCCTGGTCTTGCCTTCCATCTCTGCTATCCAGGTCACAAACTCAGAAACAACCACACTCAAACATGCGACTTCCTCGACCTTCGCCGACAAAGCTCTTTCCATATCAACCATTTTAAGCCCGAAGGACTCAAACTCTCGGGATTGCGCCTCGCACTCTCTCGACAAAGACTCCTTTAACTTACCTAGTAAAAATTGAACGTGCACTCAGGGATCTACCTCCTCAGGAAAACCCGATTGGTTACTGGAGCGAAGACATAGGACAGAACCTGTCTGATGAACCCCTACTAATGCACCGGCCATCACTGCCACCTCCGGAGGCTTAGACTCATTCCTCTGCGGATGGATGACCGCGTCAGGAAGCAGGTTCTCCTCTGAATGCCTAGTTTTTTTCCAACACCTCGTCGGCAAGCCAAGGAAGATCGGAGTGTCTAAAGAAGTTGATGACCCAACCGCTTCCACTCTAACCCTGGAAACCCTTGGCTTCTGAGACTGTGAAGCCCACATAGGCCTCAGTAAGTCATCCACCAATGGACTTTTCCTCTATCTCTTGCAGAGTTCTCCCACATTTCTGCCAAGCGGGCGCGCATGCCTAGTACCTTCAGCAGTGAGGACATCTCACCCGCAAAAATTGGAAATTGACTTAGCAACAAAATCAGGTGTAAAATAGTGAAATAGACTTTCATATTTTACTTATTAAATCAGAATGCTTATTGAGTAAAATAGTGAAAAAGTGATTTTACAATGTTGCAAGAGATGAGCATTGATTGATTTTGACTTAGCAATAAAATCAGGTGTAAAATATGTTGAGGAAAATGCTTTCATATTTACTCAACTAAACAAATTCAATCAGGTGGTAAAATGTTTTCATTTAAAATGCTTTTATTTTTTACAAATCAGGTGGTAAAATACGGATAAGATGCCAATGGGTGTTGCAGCAAATTGCTCCCGGTTGCAGTCTAGCTGAAACATTTAAGGTACCCACTACATTAATTAAAAAACAGATCTGCAATGGCCGCTTGTGTCGTTGCTAATAATACTATCAACAACGGTTTCGCAACGGGCCATATTCGTTGTTGATACGTTATCATCAACAGCTCAGCAACGAGGCACTGTAGTTGCTGCTATTTTTATCAGCAACGGTTCCACAATGGCGCATCGACTGTTGCGGATATTGCCATCAGCAACGGCCCACACATCATTGCAAATCCTTTGCTGAAAGACTGTTGCTAAGTCGTCGCTATAGCTCATCAGCAACGGCTTTGAGTTTACGTCCTAGGAATTACGATACACTTTCAGCAATGGCTTTGACACGGATGACCATGGGAAAGCCGTTGCTGATGATGTTAACTTGTAACTCAAAAATTTCAAAATTAGAAATATCTATTGATACATTTATAACTTGATACATAACTCACACACTCATACACACATCCATTCAGATACACATACTTTCACATACACATCGCAGATACACCCAGATATGCATCAAAATAATTATACTTATAATTATAATTATCCACAATCGTATAAAAAATATACGAAATCAAAACTATCGTATCAACATGATACGAATCAATATATCCAAGTATCTCTAAGATATCCGAGTAACAAGTATATATATAACAAGTCAATATACAAGTCAATCAAGTTATAAAACAATAAAATCTCACTACGACGATGGAGGAAGGTCGGGATCATATGGCAGGGTCTGGAGTGCTTGAGTGTACACCAGCGTGGACTGAGTCGATGACGATGGATCTAAGTGTACACCACTGGACTGACCTGTCATCTATCTCAGCCATCATCTGACTCTGATGAGTCAGCATCTCACTCTGTCGTGTGACCGTCTCCTCTAGTATCGATATCCTCCTGGTCTGATCATTAATCCTGGAAGTGGAGGGCCGCTTACCGGCTGTCAGAGGAGTCGGTGCCCTAAGTGGCCCGAGCACGGCTCGTGCATGGCCACTATCAGCAAAGCCATAGATGCGGTCGTGGTCCCAGCCACCTGTAGCCTCGACCCACGCTTCCGCATCAAAGTCCTCGGGGATGCCCCCGCGCTGCGTCACCGTCTGAGTGTAGGTCTCCTACACAACTTTGGTTTTTGTTTCATATTTTTCTAAAACTTAAATTATAAATAAATAATGCATAATTGAAACAAATATACTTACCACGATGACTGCAACGCGGGTGTCGATGTACTCCCCCGCCCCATGTCCTCGACGGTGAGTCCGCTCAAACACCTCCATCGGGGAGGGTCGCTAGATAGTCTTGTCATCCATCACCATCGTCTACATTTACAAAATAAATACATTAACACATAGTAACAAATAAAATATATAATAATTTAAAATAAGGTATAATACTTACCATGTGTGTCATGTGCACGACAAATAAAATAGAGCCGCCATTGTGACACGCTCCTCCCCCTGACATGTGATTTTTAGCCGCAGTCCTAGATACCTCCTGCCACCGCTCGGTCGACCATATCGATACGAGCTAATCCCAAATATCTGGAGTAATCCAATTGGGGCTCCGACTCTCCGCTATGTTTGTAGCCCTAGCTCGGGCCATCACCTGTGTCCGGGCTTGCCCCAGTTGGCAATTGTACCTATGCTTAGAAATATCCTCCCACGCATTGTAAATGAAGGCCCTCTGCTCTTCTGGCCAAGTATAGAGAATCTGCAAAACAATAATGTCAGTACCAATATTAATTATCATATATATAAAAATTTTAAATACGTACCTCGAACTCGCGCTAGAGCATGTCCACGTGCTCACGGGGTACGTAAGACCAAGTGGGCCAGGCCCCATGCATATATCATCGGATTATCCCCGATATAGTCCTGGGGACATCCTCTTGCTCGAACCTACACAACAAAAATAAAGCACGTGCTCCGTTGTTCCGTGGCTGGCGGAGGCTGAATCTTGTTCGACCCGTATGGCCGCCTGCATCTGGATGAACTAGCCTTAGTGGCAGGAGGATCAGCGACATGAAAGTGCGGCTGAATCTGGAGTCTGACCGATCAGAGACTATGTAGCTCTCGTTCGGTGATAACCTCAACCCACCATAGTTGTCGAATAAGAATATAATTAGATAATATATATAGTAGAGATAGATTTAATAGAAGATATACTTTACAATTATTACTCATCATCTGAGTAATAGTCTTCAAATTCTTCTTCTTCATCTTCTTCAAATTCTACTTCTTCATCTCTACCCTCCTCAACTTCATGATCGTCAATATCAACATATTCAACTTCTAATTGAACTAACACTATGTCCGCATCCTCGAGTATTGGAATAATACAGTCTACGGCCGGAGGATCCTCTTCTTGATAGAAATCATCTATCACATCAAGTATCGGCTTATTTTCTCCCGCTATCGGATCAATTCTTCCTCTAGCTTTAGTCTTACAGACTATACGCCAATCTGCTCTATATTTATTTTGAGTCGGATACTTCGCGTAATATACTTGTTCGGCTTGTGATGGTATTATAAAAGGCTCATTTGCTGCCAATTTCGATTTGTAATTAACCTCAACAAGTTTGTATTTTGGATGAACTTTCATGCCCCTATTTGTTGTATCAAACCAATGACATTTAAATAGGATAATTGATTTCAAGCCAAAGTAGTGCAATTCTAGCACTTCTTCCAACAATCCATAAAAATCCATATCACATTCAACATATGTTGTCCCTTTCATATAGACCCTGACATTCATCGTCTTCTTTGTAAATGTATATTCAACTATGTGAAATTTATACCCATTAACAAAATATTCATTATAAAATGACACTAGTCGCGACGGTTCACTAACAAATTCAAATATTTTTTCATCTATTTCAGCTTTGTGACCTTTGCTGTAAGCCCGAATCCAAGTAAGGAAATCACGATTCTGTAATCTCTCCAATTCTTGAGCGTTGTGAATAGAGTATTTTTGCACCATCTCAATGTCAAATATTTCAATGAATTATTCAATCTCTGGACAATTGAGTAATACGTACAATTCTGCCAAATGGTACTCTTTGTCGCTTAAGTGTCGAGACGGATGAGAACCAAAAGCACGATCAGAGTGATAGAATATATTTAAACGCCCATCTGAATGTCGAACTCCCCCGTCGACGTTACGTGGAAGACAATCAAATCTTGTCTGCACTGTCAATTCAAAGTAAAATGAGCAGAATGTTGAAATTTCTTAGATGATATATGATTCAGATATTGATCCTTCAACAGTTGTGGTGTTCTTTACTTTTTTCTTCAGACGATTCATGCATCTTTCAAATAAGTACATCCACTGGTATTGGACGGGGCCACCAACTCGTGCTTTGTATGCCAAGTGTATCGGTAGATGCTCCATCGAGTCAAAAAATGCAGAAGGGAAAAGCTGCTCCAGCTTGTATATAATTTCAACAATATTACTTTCTAGTGCAGACATATCTTTGACTCGAAGGACATTTGCACAAATATTTCTAAAAAACATACTTAATTCAATCAACGAACCCCAAATATTATCAAGTAGAAGATCTCGGAATGCGATCGGAAGCAATCTCTGCATGAATACATGACAATCGTGGCTCTTCATCCCTGATATTTTATAATCATCGAGGTTCACACATCGAGATAAGTTTGAGGCATACCCATCGAATAATCTGAGTTCTTTGATCCATTGACAAACATCTTCCATCTGTTGTTTATTTAACACATATGGGGCCTTCGTCTTCAGATATCGGTTGTTGACCTCTTGTAACTCCAACTCTGCCCTCTTACAAAGTATTTTTAGATGATGTCGGTCCTTGACATTATCTTTAGTTTTCCCGGGAACATCCATCAAAGTATTAAAAATATTATCAAACACATTTTTCTCAATGTGCATGACGTCCAAATTATGCCAAATCAGTAATGAACTCCAATACGACAATTCCCAAAAGATACTTTTTTTCACACAGTTGTGTTTGACCAAAGCCCGACACTCTTTCATTCCGACCAAACACTATCTCTGGAAGTGCTGAAACACGTGCAAATATTTATTCACCAGATAATATCGGTGGTGGCTCATCCCTTTCGACTCTGCCCTTAGTAAATTTATTACGATTCCTTCGATACTAATGGTTAGCAGACAAGAATCGATGATGACAATCAAAGAATGAGATTTTTCGTTTGTTCTGAAGACTGAATGATTTAGAGTGTTCCATACAATACGAACAAAAGAGTCGGCTATGAGTGCTCCAACTAGACAACATGTCGTAGGCCGAGAAATCATTGATTGTCCATAAGACTACGGCCTTTAAATTGAAGTTTTGCTTCCAGTGACATTCATAACTGATAGATCCCTTAGTCCATAATATTTTTAATTCATCTATAAGGGGTCTGAAAAATACGTCAATTTATTTTCGCAGACCCTTAGGACCTGAAATAATCATTATTGAAAGATAAATAAATTCATCTTTCATACACATTAACGGCAGCAAATTATAAACAGTTAGCAGCATTGGCAAAACTGAATAAGGAGTTGTAGAATGACCAAATGGATTAAAACCATCCGTGCACAATCCCAATCTGATATTTCTTGTATCCCTAGCAAATGATGGATAACATATATCCAAATATTTCCATGTTTCATTATCGGATGGATGGGTCATTACTATATCATCACGACTTCTTGCATGCCAACTCATGTAGGGGGTCATCTTTTCCGACATGAATAACCTTTGAAGTCTCGGTGTCAATGGAAAATACCGAAGCACCTTAAACGGGATATTTTTCTGTCGGACCGATTTCTTCTCCTTGTAACGAGGATGTTCACATACAGGGCATTTATCCAACTACGCATTTTCTTTATAATATAAAATGCAATTGTTTTGTCACGCATGTATTTTTTTATACCCAAGCCCTAATTTTCTCATCAACTTTTTAGTCTTACAAAAAGTTGGCTCAAACTTGTTATCTGTAGGCAGCATTCCATTAATCAATCCCGCTGATACTACAATCGGCCTTGATGTTCAGAAGTTGCGTCATTGCCGAAAACCTAGTGTATTTAGGACAATTCTCGTACAAAGGTTCATCGGCAGCTTTCAACATCTCATAAAATTTTATGCTTCTTTATTCGGTAATTCAATCTCTATTGCAGGTTGTACTTCTGGTAGCAATTCTGTAACATCAACACCTGTAGTATCTGGTGGCACTGACATCTCAGTAACTGGCCGATCGACATTATCATTCAGCTAGAATTGACCCCCAAGACTATCAAGTATCATAGTTCTATAGGGATTAGATGGACTGGATGAAGAAACACCAACAGAGGAAGATTCATCATGTGTCTGAACGACATGATTACTCGACGTCCCGAATTCACGTGACTCCCCGTGACAAGTCCATATAAAATATCTTGGTGCAAATCCTTTGCTCTACAGATGCAGAGTGATAGTTTCCCGATCCAAAAATTGTGCATTCAAGCAAATGCAGCACAGACATCAGATTTTATGACTGGTGCTAATGAATTTTTGATTCGAATAGGCAAAATTTAAGAAGTGAGTTACGCCTAATTGAAACTCATTCATTAAAGCTCCACGATCAAGACGTCGATACATCCAACTTCGATCGCCCGACATGATTCTGTCAATCAATGACAATATCTTCAGTTAATGTCTTTAGGTGAGATGGTCCTATTTCATTCGAGATTCATATTATTCATATTGCACTAAGTATTTCTTTTAACAGTTAACTTCATTCTAAATTTTGGTAGTATCTCCCTAGAGTTCTCCAAATACACATATCATCTGGGCGCGTATCAGAGAACAAGAGAGATACAATAGCCAAAATTTAAGAATGAGTTAATGGTTAAAAGAAAAAACTAAGTGCAATACAAATAATATGTTCCCAAATTGTCCAATTTGGGACAATTCAATGGTTGTACGTCGTATAAAAATCATCTACTTCTTTTACACAAACATACAACCCCCGAACGGATATAAGGTTTTGCTAAATCATATCTGACTTGCCGATGCGTACGTGAAATGCATCAACTCGTCGGATGGATGATTATTTTTTAAATTTATGGATGCCAGTTCGAGTCCACAGTGGACGAATCTGGCACGAGTCCAAATTGGATGATTCCAGCGCGAGACCAAAGTGGACGATTCTGATGTGAGTCCAAAGTGGATGATTCTAATTAATCTTAAATCTAAATATTAACAATAAAATTAATCTAATTAATATAAATTTAATTTAATTAACAAATATTAACATTAAACATTATAAACATTTAACATTTAACCTAAAAAACATTAAATATTAATCTAAATTAATCTAATCTAAACATTTAATTAACCCTAAATCTAAATTAATCTAACACTAAATTATCAAGTTTAATAAAAGAAAAAAAAATTAGGGTTTAACCCTAAATTACTGTTCCGGCGCCGGAGTCCACTGTGGACTTCGGCGTTGGCGTCCAGTGTCCGACATTTAGGGTTTAAACCAAGGGTTTTGGCTGGCCCTAGTAAAGATGGAAGGGAAGGGGGGCGTGCGCAGAGTACCTGGAAGGAAATGGTTCGGCATCGGGCAGCGTCGACGAGCGGCATCGGCGGGCGAAGATTGGCAGTAGTCACTTGGCGGCGGCAGCGGCAGAAGAAGGAAGAAGAAGCAGGGAAAGGAGGCATACGCGATCGCGGGCGAGTTAAATAAACTTTTCCACAATGGCTCACTCATCTGTTACAACGTCGTTGCAGATGAATACATATCATCAGCAACGGCTGCGGGTCCTATAGAAGGTCGTTGTTGATAAGTATTTCATTTTCGCACCGTGAGCACGCCATCGACTAAAGAGCAATGGCTAGAGGACTTGTAAGTAAGCCATTGCTAATATGATAATATCATTAGCAACGACCGACGCGGCCTTACAGACGTTGTTGTTGATAAGTTATATCATTTGCGCATCATCCACTTGGTAGCAACGGATGGAGCGGCCTTAAGAAAGCCGTTGCAGATATATCGCATCTGCAACGGTCCGAGCGGCCGCAAGAACGTCGTTAGTTATTGCAACGGCTTGGGCAGCCGTTGCTGATAGCCGTATATGGTGAAATTTCCGACTGGGTAGGATAATATAATATAAAATATGTATCTTTGAATATTTTCTATGTTGTGTTGTTTCTAATTGTGAGGTACAACTGGATCCCTACCTCTCACATCATATTTTTTAGTAAAGAAATGGTGATTTTTCTATTCAAGATAACAAATGGGATTCAGTTTGATCTAGGGAGTTTGATTTTTGATCAAATAACAGCTCTTAGATCTAGACTGAGTTCTAAATCCAGAATGTTTCTGATTTTTCCTAACCTGATTTATGGAATTCTGGAAATGCAATGATTTAAGTGCTCATCTGAAGAATATCTTGAACCAGTTGGTTCATGCCTTAAAATTCATCACAAGCTATTGAAGAAGGTTGATACTCTTATAAAGTCTCGGCCCGGATCCAGTTCTAACAAGAAACCCTTTATTGCTTCAACTGCTAGTGAACATATTATCCTTGAGGAACTCTTTAATGCGAAGGAAACCATGTCTTAGCTTCAACAAAAACTTATTTTTCTTGACAAGAAAGTTCTTGAGCATTTCACTTCTACAGCTACAGGTCATCTTTCTTCTTCTTCTGATAGTCCTTCTGATTCTTCTAGCTCAAGATTGATATTGGCACCATTCTCCTTTGGCTCAAAATGGCAAAAAGGGGGAGAAAGAATTGATACTCTTTTCAGTTGCTACCTTATTTTTCTTGTATATTCTTTAGTTGCAACTGTATTCTGGTGGTGACTTTAACTTGTTTGTTTGTCTGGGTTGACTTATGTGACTGTTTGTTTGACTGTGTGACTCTACTGGTTGTAATTTTTTGTCTATGACTATGGTAATCGTTGATGACTGTGATGGTTGGATTTTGGATATTATATGTTAAATACTATCCTTCTTTTCTGACTGTTAATATGCTTCAGTTTAGACTGCTTCTTTTGTTCTTTGTCTTGCTGGGTTGATCTGGCAACTTGTGTTTTGCTAAATAAGCCAAAGGGATAGATTGTTGGTGTTTGGCTTATGTGGTGTTGGCTATATTTGGCAAATGGATTTCCAGTTGTTCTCGGTTGAAATGACAGTTGCTACTGCTTTACTCCATGAGGAGTTCTGCTTAAGTTACTTAGAGTTAAGCCAGTTACAACTACTCATGTAACTGTGGTTTTTGTGATAAAGTTTTTGCTGAGGTGATGGTTGTTTGGTTTCAGTAATTAATGATGATTTGTTTTAATATCTCTCTAATATTTTATTCATGATTAATTACTTGATTATTGCATGTTCATTTTTGGAAAGTAGAATTGGTCTTCATTGATGGTGCGATGAGCGTGGAGCTATTAGGCGTTACTCCTAGAGCTATTATGTTCGGTGCTTTATGGTGTTTCATGGCTGCCTTTTGGGTTTGAACTGATGTCGTTATGATCATTGATTTAGTAAGCATTTATTCAGATTGGTTGGTTTTCACTATATATATTGAAAGAGAAGATCTGAATGGATAAGTCTCTTATGTGTGTAAACAGAGCTGCCAGTTATATGAGGAGTTGAGACTGCTGAGTGTGTAGACGGCAACAAACTACTTTAACTATCTTCAACTCAAGATGGAGTTGGCTTGTTAACTCACTACAACACAGAGACTGTGTGGATGACAGAACTCTATGACTGAGTTATCATAGAAAGGCAAGTTGGTTAGTACTTGTAATAGCAAAGAGGTTATTTGTTATTTCTAATTCACTGTAGTATTGATAGTTGGATTTCAGAGTGTGAGATCTTGGAGCTAATATTGTACTTTATTGATAGTGAATTGAGCATCTGTCCGGTGAGGGCCCTATAGATTAGGTGACAAGTTTGTCACTGAACTGCGTAAACAAATAATTGTGTTTGCGTGTTTTTCCTGTGATTATTTTGTTTTGGTATTCACTCTGTTTCTTTCAAGCAGTTGCAATAGCGGTTGCAACTTCCTGTGTTACTGTCCATTAATAGAAGCTCCCTTAGAGACTATTCTATCAAAGATGATCCACATAGGTGTATGAGGCCGATGACAGCTCAAGCCAAAGGAGGATACTCCAACAATATGACGAGGTACAGGTATGTCCATTTGATGGGACACTAATCTAATGCCTTTGAAAAGTTCAAGGGGTATAAATATGAGGTTAAGAAACAAATTGGATAAAGGTATTAAAGTCCTTCGGTCAAATCAAGGCACTGAATACTTTTCCAATGAGTTTCTAGATTATCTCAAAGACAATGAGGTTGTCTTACGATGGAGCCCTCCCGGCACACCGAAGCATAATGGAGTGGTTGAAAGGAGGAATCACACTCTATTGGACATTGTGTGGTCCATGTTATGCTTCATTAATCTTCCGATCTCCTTTTGGGGATTTGGTTTTCATATGGCCATGTACCTTTTAAATAAAGTTCCTTACAAGTCTGATCCTAGTACCCCATATGAGATGTGGAGAGATAGGGCACCGAGTCTTAAGCATCTTAAGATTTGGGGCTACCCTGTGTATGTCAAAAAAGCTATAATCAGAGAAGCTAAGTGCAAAATCTATAAAAGTGCAAATTTGTGGAATATCCTAAAGAGAGTTTAGGGTATTACTTTCACTCTCAACCGAGCAAAAGGTGTTTTGTCAATAGGCACACCACTTTCTTAGAAAAGGAGTTTATCGAGGAAAGTGGGAGTGAGAGGAATATTGAACTTGATGAAGTTGATAAACCACAATCAATTTCGCACCCAACCGGTGGAGAGTCCACAAGTTGAACCAGTCCAAATACCACGGCCTTCTATGAAGTAGTCAATAGTGTTGACTGTAAGAAATGGCGAAACACCATGAATTTTAAGATGGACTCTATATATACCAACCAAGTATGGACTTTGATTGACCTGCCGGAAGGGGTAACTCCTATAGGGTGCAGGTGGATCTTTAAGAGAAAGATCATAGCAGATGGCAAGGTGGAGACCTATAAGGCCATACTGGTTGCAAATAGTTTCAAACCAAGACAAAGGGTTGTCTATGATGAAACATTCTCACCAGTGGCAATACTCAAGTCCATCCAAATTATGCTTGCAATTGCAACATACCATGATCATGAGATCTGACAAGACTATCTTTTCTCAATAGAGAGCTTGAGGAAGGAGTCTATATGACAATGCTAGAGAGCTTCGTCTCCTCGATAGGACCGAGTAAGGTATGCAAGTTGCAAAATTCCATCTATGAGTTGGAATATATGTTTTGATGGGACGGTCAAAAGGTTTGACTTTATCAAAAATGAGGATGAACCTTATGAAGGCTAGTGGGAAATCTATTTTCTTCCTAGTATTATATGTGGATGGCATATTACTGATTCGGAATGACATACTTGCGTTATAATTGGTCAAGGCCCAGCTACCCAAAAACTTCTCCATGAAAGATCTGGGAGAGGCATCATATATGCTCGGCATAAAGATCTATAGGGATAGGTCTTAAGTATGCCAAGGTTATCCCAATCGAGGTATATTGATACCATGTTAAAAAAGTTTAACATGGAAGACAATAAAAGAGGTTACTTTCCTGTGGATCATTGCATACGTCTCTCCAAGAGAATGCCTCCATGAAGAGAGATGAAGAGTAAATGAGATTCCCTATGCTTCTGTAGTAGGATTTATAATGTATGTGATGCTTTGCACTAGACTTGATATAGCTTATGCCCTAGGGGCGACAAGCATATTTTAAGCAGACCCAAGAGAAGAACATTGGAAAGCCATGAAGAATATGTTGGCATAAGATTTTCAACCTTGGTCTGAATCTCGATTTTGATTATAACAAACATAGAACTAATATTTGAGAAAGAAATCTTTTCATGTTCCATATCGGTTTGCATGTGACGTCCGCGATCAAAAAAATCGGAGAAATTGAAGTTTTTATGTCAAGGACGCTCGTCGACACTCGAGATTCATCAAAAGTTAAAGTTTAGGTTTAGGGAGTCTAGAATACTTTTGTAAAATCCTCATTGTGATGTAAAGAAACCTAAAAATCTTAACCCAAACCTTGAAAACCTGAAAACTAGAATTAGGGAGCTTCTTGGACGGCTATATGATTTAGATATTTTCTTGGCACCAAATGTCTCGGTAATTGTTCCTTGGGTAGAAATAAGTTTGTCACGCTCCAACTCAGGGTACGCGTGACCGTCCAGGGTACGAGTCAGTACCCCGAAGCCTACCATATGCACTGACTAACAATTCTCAAAAGAACTCATAAACAGAACACATCAAGTATCGACCAAAACCAATTATAGTAACTTTTATTAAAAGTTCAAACCAGTTTGATAACACCAAGTTTTAAAACACCATAAGTTTCAAATAGAACAACCGAAAGTTTTTTCAAATAAACATTTAAGTTTTAACAGAAGAAACCCAGTGCATACATCAGACACTAACAGACACGACTACGACTAAATCCTGCTAGCTATGAGATCTGCGTCCACGCCTACTCTGCTACGCGCCATGACACCAAGTCGTACCTCACTGGTTAGGCTATGCAAAACAACAAGAAAGGAAAACCATTAGTTCACGAGGAACTCAGTAAGCGGTTCTTTCGAACCTCCACTTAAAACCTAGGCAATCACATATATAAGGAAGTTATCAAATCACATTCCATAAATATTCAGTGTGCCAAAATGAATGAGTGGATGAACCGGCCTCTCGGGCCCATATCCACGATGCAAGTTCATCCATTAAAGGCCTACAATATATATGGAAGGTACAATCCTTCCTCTACTTGATTCAACCGATCGGCCTACTCAAATCAGCCCCTTTGGGCTCCTCATTTAGAGAATTTTACACTTCGAATCCGTCAACTAGGATGGCCACTAGTTTTAGTGATCCTCCGGGTTAAGGATAGCTAGTCCCAACCCACTCGGGTCTACCGTCAGCGTGGCCTACTGACAAAATCTCAAGACCCTCCGCCACCCAGGTCTAACACTTAGCGGGCCCGCTGGTGCAATCTCAAGACCCTATGAACCGCTGAGTCGTGTGCTTGCCATCCGGCTAGTGACACTTCTCGGTAGACCATCAACCACAACCCAAACCGGCTATGCCATAATGTTGTGTTTTGCATTCCGGGCATTGCCCATGTTCGACCCCTACCTTAGGGTCTTCTTGTTTCCTTATTTGAAACACCTAGTGTATGTGTCCTGTATCTAAGATAAATTATACTACAAGTCATCTAATCGTTCTTCCTAGAGAGAGGGAACTCACCGACTGGGTAGGCACTCGACCTACCATTTTCACATCACTTACCAATTTAATTATGGATGATAACATCATGAAGAACCGAATTAGAAAGTAAGTAATGTAGAGGTTTTAAATCAATATGGAACATACACTAGCATGGCAACAATTAAACATAATATGAGCAATTTAATGAAACCTTTCTTGACTACATATACCATGTAAGCATTGGCAAGAACATTTCCAAAAGGATAATATAGATCTAACCCAACAATTCATAACATGAATATGGATTTACATTAGCATGAACATGAAGGCACGTTAAATGGAGGGATAGGAACAACTACACAAAATCATTCGTTTCCTCCCCCTTTCCTTGATTGGCCGAAGCTTGAGCAAGGTAACCCTTGCTCGGCCGAACCACTCATGTGGGAGGGGCTAGAATTTATGCATTCTTATCAGTAGAATCAGTAAACATAAACTTAAATTTACATCTAACATTTAACCATGAAGGTGCAAGTTAAGGCGATATAGGTAGGAGATCCGACAAACCAATAAAAATAGCCCAACTCTTTTTTCCCCTTTCTACTACTCGCCCCACTCGAGCAGGATAATGTCCTTGCTTGGCCGAACCCCTTAGGGGTGGACATGGCTGTGACGTCCACTCAAGTGTCAATCCAAAAGCAAAAACAAAGCAACACTACTAGAAAAATGGTCATCAGCAACGGCTGATGCCGTTGCTGAGCCGTTGCTGACGAGCATCAGCAACGGCTGAGCCGTTGCAATAGCGCCATGACAGAAAGTCGCGTTGCTGATGACTTAGCAACGGATCAGCAACGGCCGTTCGGGCCGTCGCTCAAAACATTATCAGCAACGGCCGCTGGGCCATCGCTAAAAATATTATCAGCAACGGTTTTGCCACAGACCCGGAGCCGTTGCTGATACCATTAATAGCAACGGCCGCTGAGTCTGTAGCAACACCGTTAGTAAAACTCCGTCGCTAAGCCGTTGCTGTAGGTCATCAGCAACGGCTCTCGATACACTTTTAGCAACGGCTTTCCCACGGACGCCCGTGGGAAAGCCGTTGCTGATGACGAATACCTGCAACCAGAAAATTTGAAAATTTCAAATTTCCATTGATACATTGATACATTTATCTGATACATAACTCACACACCCATACCCTCATACACACATTCATTCACACATCACAAACATCTCATACACATTCATTCACACATCACAAACACACCAAGATATACATCAAAACAATTATATTTATATTCATAATTATCCACGATAGTATAAACACAATTCAAATGTAAAATTGAAGTATCAACATCTCAATAACATAGTCAATATAAATTAAACAAGTTCAATATTTGAGTAACAAAGTCAATATAAACAAAATCTCACGATGACGATGGAGGATGGCCTGGATCATATGGCGGGGTCTGGAGTGCTTGAGTGTACACCGGCGTGGACTGACTCGAGGATGATGGATTAGATGATGCCGAAGAGATGCCTGCTTCGGGATGACCCGACAAGTTGCGTAGCATAGCTTCTATATTCGTCATCGTCTGACTCTGACGCTCCATCATCTCAGTCTGACGCGCGACCGTCTCCTCTAGAGTCCTTATTCTGCTACTATGATCATAACTGGATCTAGAGGTGGACGGCCGCTCACCAGCGACCGGAGGGGTCGGTGCCCCAAGTGGCCCTAGTACGGCTCGCGCATGACCACTATCTGCGAAGCCATATACGCGGCCATGGTCCCAGCCACCTGCGGCCTCGACCCACGATGCTGCGTCAAAGTCCTCAGGGGTACCCCCGCGCTGCACCATCGTCCGGCTGTACGTCTCCTACTCGAGTTTGATTTTTTGTTTAATATTTATCATAAAACTTAAATTATAAATATATAATGAATAATTTAAACAAATATATAATTACCACAATGTATGCAGCGCGGTTGTCGATGTACTCCCCCGTCCCATGTGCTCGACGGTGAGTCCGCTCAAACACCGCCATCGGGGAGGGTCGCTGGACAGTCCCGTCATCCGACACCGTCGTCTACATTTACAAAACAAATACATTAATTAGTACACATAATAACAAATAAAATATATAATTAAACGATATACTTACCATACGGTTTGCGTGCACTGCAAATGCAACAGAGCCGCCGGTGTGACGCGCTGCTCCCCCCGACATGCGATTTCTAGCCGCATTCTGAGAAACCTCCTGCCATCGATCCGTCGACCATATCCCCACGAGCTGGTCCCATATATCCGGAGTAATCCAACTGGGGCCGTATCCCCGAGTCTCCGCGATGTTAGTGGTCCCAGCTCGGGCCATCGCTCGGGATCGAGCCTGCCCCAGCTGCCCGTTGTACCTTGCCCGGGAAATAGACTCCCAGGCAGCGTAAATGAAGGACCTCTGGTCCTCGGCCCATGTATAGCGAGCCTGCAAAATAATAATATCAGTACCAATTCTTAATATATCATCATGCATGTAAAAAAAAAAATAATACGTGCCTCAAACTCGCGCCATAACATGTCGACGTGCTCGCTAGGCACGTGAGACCACGTAGGCCATGCCCCGTGCATGTATCGTCGAATAGTAGAAGAAATGCTCATCGGCACTTCTTCTTGCTCGAACCTGCACAACAAAAATAAATTTTAATATTATATTATGATATAATGAATTTGTAATGATTCATAATTCATGATATATTACCGCTCCCCAATCACGCTGATAAATCTACGTGACTCTGTGGCTGGTGGAGGCTGCCACCTGTTCGGCCCGCGTGGCCGCCTGCGTCTGGATGTACTAGCCTCGGCAGTATCATCCTCATGAGGATCAGCAACAGGAGGATCAGCAGCATGAGTAAGTGCTGGAGTCTCACCGATCGGAGACTCCGAAACTCTCCTGCGTCGATAACCACGACCAGACATATCTGTCGAACAGACATATAATCAGATTATTGTATAAATAGTAGAGATATATTTAATAAAATATATATACTTTACAATTATTCCTCATCATCTGAATAATAGTCTTCGAATTCTTCTTCTTCTTCCTCTTCTTCCTCTTCGTCATCTTCTTCATCTCCAGCTTCCTCAATTTCATGATCGTCATCATCAGCATATTCAACTTCTAATTGAATTGACGTTGTGTCTGCATCCTCGAGTATTGGAATAATACGATCCACAGCAGGAAGATCATCTTCTTGATAGAAACCAGGAGGATCATTTTCTCCTACTATCGGATCAATTTTTCCTCTACCTTTTGTCTTACAGACTACACGCCAATCTGCTCTATCTTTATTTCGAGCCGGATACTTCGCGTAATATACTTGTTCGGCTTGTGATGCCAATATAAATGGCTCATTTGCTGCCAATTTCGATTTGTAATTAACCTCAACAAGTTTGTATTTTTGATGAACTTTCATGCCCCTTTCTGTTGTATCGAACCAATGACATCTAAATAGGAACACTGATTTCAAGCCGAAGTAGTGCAACTCTATCACTTCATCCACTAGTCCATAGAAATCCATATCACATTCAACATAGGTTGTCCCTTTCACGCAGACCCCAGCATTCATCGTCTTTTTTGTAGATGAATATTCAACCGTGTGAAATTTATACCCGTTAACAAAATATCCGCTATAGCACGACACAAGTCGCGACGGTCCACTAACAAACTCAAATATTTTTTCATCTATTTCAGCTCTGTGATCTTTGCTGTAAGTCTGAATCCAAGAAGGGAAATCACGATTCCGTAATGTCTCCAATTCTTGATCGTTGTGAATAGAGTATTTTTGCACCATCTCAATGTCAAATATTTCAATGAATTGTTCAATCTCTGGGCAATTGAGTAATACATACAAGTGTGCCAAATGATACTCTTCATCGCTTAAGTGTCGAGATGGACGAGAACCAAAAGCACGACCAGAGTGACAAAATATATTTAAACGTCCATCTGAATGTCGAACACCCCCGTCGTCGTTACGTGGAAGACGATCAAATCTTGTCTGTACTGTCGATTCAAAGTAAAATGAGCAGAATGTTGAAATTTCTTGGATGATATACGATTCAGATATTGATCCTTCAACAGCTGCGGTGTTCTTTACTTTTTTCTTCAGACGATTCATGTATCTTTCAAATAAGTACATCCAACGATATTGAACGGGGCCACCAACTCGTGCCTCGTATGCCAAGTGTATCGGTAGATGCTCCATCGAGTCAAAAAATGCAGGAGGGAAAAACTGCTCCAGCTTGCATATGATTTCAACAATATTATTTTCAAGTGTTGACATATCTTCGACTCGAAGGACATTTGCACAGATGCTTCTAAAAAACATACTTAATTCAGTCAACGGACCCCAAATATTATCAGGTAGAAGATCTCGAAATGCGATCGGAAGTAATCTCTGCATGAATACATGACAATCATGGCTCTTCATCCCTGATATTTTGCAATCATCGACGTTCACACATCGAGATAAGTTTGAAGCATATCCATCGGGTAATCTGAGTTCTTTTACCCATTGACAAACATCTTTGATCTGTTGTTTATTTAACACATATAGGGCCTTCGGTTTCAGATATCGTCCGTTGACCTCTTGTAACTCCAACTCTGGTCTTTTACAAAGTATTTTCAGATCATGTCGGGCTTTGACATTATCTTTAGTTTTTCCAGAAATATCCATCACAGTGTTGAAAATATTATCAAACACATTTTTTTCAATGTGCATGACATCTAAATTATGTCGAATCAATAATGAACTCCAATAGGGCAATTCCCAAAAGATACTTTTTTTCACCCAGTTGTGTGTTTGGCCAAAACCTGACACTCTTTCATTGCGACCGAATACAATATCTGGAAGTGCTGAAACACGTGCTAACATTTGTTCACCAGACAACATCGGTGGTGGCCCATCTCTTTCGACTCTGCCCTTAGTAAATTTATTACGATTCCTTCGATACTGGTGATGAACCGGTAGGAATCGACGATGACAATCAAAGAATGAGATTTTTCGTCCGTTCTGAAGACTGATTGATTTAGAGTGTTCCATACAATACGGGCAAGAGAGTCGGCCGTGAGTGCTCCAACCCGACAACATGCCGTACGCGGGGAAATCATTGATTGTCCACAAGACCGCGGCCTTTAAATTGAAGTTTTGCTTCCGATGACAATCATAAGTGACAGCTCCCTCAGTCCACAATGTTTTCAATTCATCTATCAAGGGTCTGAGAAATATGTCAATTTCTTTTCGCGGACCCTTAGGACCCGGAATAATCATCGAAAGATAAATAAATTCATCTTTCATGCACATTGATGGTGGCAAATTATAAACTGTCAGCAGCACTGGCCAAACTGAATAAGGTGTTGCAGAATGTCCAAACGGATTAAAACCATCTGTGCACAATCCCAATCTGATATTTCTAGTATCCATAGCAAATGAAGGATAACATGTATCCAAATGTTTCCATGCTTCACTGTCAGATGGATGAGTCATTACTGTATCATCACGACTTCTTGCATGCCAACTCATGTAGGGGGCTGTCTTTTCCGACATGAATAACCTTTGAAGCCTCGGTGTTAGTGGAAAATACCGAAGCACCTTAAACGGGATATTTTTCTGTCGGACCGATTTCTTCTCCTTGTAACGAGGGTGTTGACATACAGGGCATTTATCCAACTGCACATTTTCTTTATAATATAAAATGCAGTTATTTTGGCACGCGTGTATTTTTTCGTACCCAAGCCCCAATTTTCTCATTAGCTTTTTAGTCTTATAAAAAGTAGGCTCAAACTTGTTATCAGTAGGCAGCATTCCATTAATCAATCCAGCAATCCGATCATACGCAACTCCGCTGATATTACAATCGGCCTTGATGCTTAAGAGCTGTGTCATTGCTGAAAACCTAGTGTATTTAGGACAATTCTCATACAAAGGTTCATCGGCAGCTTTCAACATCTCGTAAAATTCTACAGCTTCTTTATTCGGTAATTCAATCTCTACCGCAGCCCCTACTTCTGTGATATCAACCGCTGTAGTATCTGGTGGGACTGATGTCTGAAGAACTGGCCGATCAACATTATCATTCAGGCGGAATTGACCCCCAAGACTATCAAGTATCATAGTTCTATAGGGATTACATTGACCGGATGAAGAAGCACCAGCAGAGGAAGATTCACCATATGTCTGAACGACAGGATTGCTCGACGTCCCGACTTCGCGTGACTCCCCGTGACAAGTCCATAGAAAATATCTCGGTGCAAATCCTTTGGTATATAGATGCAGAGTGACAGTCTCCCGATCCAAAAATCGTCCATTTGAACAAATGCGGCACGGACATCGGATTTGATCATCCATGCTAACGAAATTCAGATTCGAATAGGCGAAATTTAGGAAGTACGTTACGCCTAATCGAAACTCATTCGTTAAAGCTCCACGATTAAGACGTCGGTACATCCAACTTCGATCAGCCGACATGATTCTGTCAATCAATGACAATTTCTTTGGTTAATGTCTTTAGGTGAGATTGTCCTATTCCATTCGGGATTTATGTTATTCGTACTGCACTTACGTTTTTATTTTAACTGTTAACTAATTATTCTAAATTTCGACAGCATCTCCCTACAGTTCTCCGAATACGCATATCATCTGGGCGCGTATCGGAGAACAAGAGAGATGTTGCCGAAATTTAGAATAATTAGTTAACAGTTAAAATAAAAACGTAAGTGCAGTACAAATAACTATATTCCCAAATTGTCCAATCAGGGACAATTCAAGAATTGTACGTCGTATAAAAGATCATCTACTTCTTTTACACGAACATACAATTCCCGAACGGATCTAAGGTTTTGCTAAATCATATCCGATCGTCGATGCGTACGTGAAACATATCAACTCGTCGGAGGATGATTATTTTCTAAATGTTTCGAGACAGTTCGAGTCCATATTGGATGATTTCGGCGCGCGTCCGAAGTGGACGATTCCGGCGCGAGTCCGAAGTGGACGATTCCGGCGCGAGTCCGAATTGGACGATTCCGGCGCGCGTCCGAAGTGGACGATTCCGGTGCGAGTCCGAATTGGATGATACTGGCGCGCGTCCGAAGTGGACGATACCGGCGAGCGTCCGAAGTGGATGATTCCGGCGCGCGTCCGAAGTGGACGATTCCGGCGCGCGTCCGAAGTTAATCTAAACCCTAATAATTAATCTAACAAATTAAACAATTAATCTAAACAATTAATTAACAATTATTAAATAATTAATTAACAAATATAAAATAATATAAACTATATATATATACTAAATTCCGGCGCCGGAGTCCACCCTAGCTCCGGCGCCGGCGTACAGTGGTCGGACACAATGTCCGGCCACTGCAGAAGGTCCGGCGGCGGCCATCGGCCGACCGCCGCCGGCCGAAACCCTAGAAATAGGGTTTCGGTCGGGTGATTTCCGCCGGCCGCAGGGAAGAGACGGCAGCAGGGGAGACTTACCTGAACAAGTCGGCAACAGCGGTCGGCGTCGTCGGCGTCGTCGGCGTCGGCAGCAGCGGCAGCGGCGGCGAGTGGCGTCGGCAGGAGCGAGCAGCGGGAGGAAGAAGAGTCGGGCGCGAGAGCGTGCCCTATATAAACTTATCAGCAACGGCTCACTCGCCCGTTAGAACGTCGTTGCTGATAAGTTATCATCAGCAACGGCTCACTTATCCGTTAGCAAGCCGTTGCTGAAGATTAAAAAATCAGCAACGGCTCGCCTTTCCGTCAGAAAGCCGTTGCTGATAATTAAAATAATCAGCAACGGCTCGGGTTTCCGTTAGAACGCCGTTGCAGATACAGTTTTCTGCAACGGCTCGGGCGGCCGTAAGAATGCCGTTGCAAATAGCAACGGCTTGAGCGGCCGTCGCTGATAGCCGTTGCTGAAGACGAAGTTTCTAGTAGTGCAAACACAAGTCGATACGCAAGTTGCACGTCGAGCGAGAAAATTGGGGAAAATTTCGGCATGACCTTTCCCCTTTTTCCTCAACTCGGCCAGCCCCTTAAAACAAGAATCGACACGTATAAAACCATGAAGTCACAGCATATACAATGATCTAAGAATCTAACTTAGAGAAAACATCTCGATCGGCAAAACTCACGAAGAAGAATCCCGATTTCCAAATCTATGGGGCCGGCCACCCGCCTCCCCTCAAATTCTATCTAACCACTCACCTTGAATTAAATCGTGAAGAAATCTTGAAGAAATGAGATTCCGATCTCCTCGTGCGTCGTTGCGAACTCGGCGCCGACAAGATCTCCTCCTCCTCTCTCCCTTTCCCCCTCTTGGTGGGCTGCGTGTGGCTCCCTCTTTGAGCCACACGGGTAGCTTGGGTGAGGGGTTTCATTCCCCTCATCCAATGACCCATTTGCCCCCGACTTAACTTGACTTATACCCGGTTTGATCCGAGTCTGATTCGGACTCCAATCCTATCCGCACTCATGACTCAAACTTGACTTAATAAGACATCATAAGCAAGAAAGGAAATAACCACTGAACCAATTTAAGTTCATATTTCCATGGGTCGGGTTATACCTTCTACTCGAGGCGAATCCCGCGGCTCGACCCGGCTAACCTCTGATCCGGTGCGCTGCACCAAAAATAGAATTTTATATTAGGAAATTTTTCGGGTCTTACAAAGTTAAAGACCGATTTTTAAGGAATTTTTGAAAACCTTTAACCTATCCATATTTGACCCGGGAGATTTTAAAATTTCTAGTTTTTGCAAATTAGCACTAGAACCCAAAATTTGAATTTTGATCCAGGATTTTGATTTTTTTGATATTTTTATGGGCAAATTACACTGTATATCCTGAACTTTAGCGGTATTCCTAATTTTGTTCTAAACTTTCAGTAGTATCAATTTTATACTCTGATGTTTAATTTGTTTCAATAATATCCCATCGTCAAATCACCATAAATTTTACCGTTTGTTTGTTGATGTGGCATTGCACACGTGGACCTAAAACTATATAATATGTTTAAAAATCCATCCAATGCCATGTCAGCATGCCATGTCAGCAACAAAATTAAAAAAATTAAACCTAATAAAGAATCGAAGAATACACGTAAACTGAACTTAGGGTTTACGTTTTAAAAATCCTGAGTTTGTCAGGTGATGTCGGGTGAAAAGGGCAAAAGCTAAACTAAACGCCAAAAGAGCTCACGAACAAAGACCCCATGAACGATGACCCACGGCCGAAATTGCGTTCGGCGTTGTTGCACCAGCATCAATTGCTCGCTCTTCTTTGATCTCCGAATATACATATCACTCGCGACTTCACCGGATGAACACTGCCATCTCCGGAGCCGGTGTAATGACATTGCATATTTCTTTCGTCGGTGACAGGTTAGTGATGTATTTATATATGTTGATTTGTTTTCGAATCCTAGATAGTCACGATCAAAAGTATGTTTAGGGCTTTCTCATTGATTTAGGTTTTCTTTTTCTTATGGTTGTTTTCTGATACGAGAGCCCGAGTACAGGGATCCCAAATCGAGCCCATGATTCGAGGATCTCAAACTTCACGCATGATTCAAGGGAGCCATAATATGGACCATGATACAAGGATGTGATTAGCTTAAAATATTTTTGTGATGGAACAAGGATGTAAAATACTTTGAATATTGATAACTCGATTTTTGATGTATATTTTTTGTGATGTATACTGTGATGGACCAAGTTTGATGTACATTTTAATGATAACTCAGTTTGATGTATATTTTGAATACTGATAACTCAATTTCAGTGAATTCTGTTGAAACAGTATATAATAGTTTGATGTGCAGTTTCAGTTTGATGTATAGTAAACTGCAGTTCAGTTTGATGTATATAGTTTGATATATATATGCAGTTTCATTTTGATGTGTATAGTTTCAGTTCAATTCATATGATACTATTGTGTACTGCAGTTTCATTTTGATGTGTATAGTAAACTGCAGTTTTAGTTTCATTTTGATGTGTATTGAAACTGCAGTTTCAATAAGTAATTGAAACTGCAGTTTATAGTGTATTGAAACTGCAATTTTAATTACTTATTAAAACTGCAGTTTATATCAACTTAGTATAACGCAATTTCAGTTTTAGTATCAAACTGAAACTGCAATTTGAGTTTCATACTCATGCAGTATATGTTAGGTTATGAAGCAGCAATGTTAGTGTGTATTTGAGTAGCTCCTTTTACTTCTTTCAAGGTTTTTCCAATGACTTGAAAGAAGTAAAAGGAGCAGTTTGACTGAAATATTAGTTTCACACCGCAGTTTCATACACCTTTGAGCAATTTTGACATAATATTCTGCTGGCAATACACCTTTAGATGTAATTCACTCATCAATGACTTCTCCAATTTCCTTCAACTATCCAAGCATGACTGAAACATTAGTTTCATACCGCAGTTTCGGTTTTAGTATCAAACTAAAATTGTAGTTTGAGTTTCATATCATTTTATCAACAAGTATATATGAAACTTGAGTTTGATCATTTAATATGATACTATACTGCAGTTTATACTACAGTTTATGAGTTTGATCATTCATAAACTGAATCAGTATTTCAGTATATCAATTCACTGAGTTTGAACATTTATCTAAATAGATGAATATATCAACTTATCACTATATCAACTGGGAATACATAATGTAATTTACAACCAAAATTCACTGATCACAATATGAATTGCCATAAGTTGCCAAAATAAATGAGTATATCAACTGCCATTGGCAGGGACAAGTTGCCAAAATAGATATATTACAACCAAACTCTCTCAATAACCATGAAAAAAAGTGGACCAAGTACCCAAGCATACAACAACACAAGCACCAAGTAAGTACATATTGTAGGTCTTCATTCTTTCATACATCAATTTCATTCCTTTATTTTTTTCCAGCTTCTTTTTCTCCTTTTCCAGTCTACCTATCTTTTCTTCATACATCAATAGTTTCTGAATAAGAACATCATTCTTTTGCTCTAGCAGTTTGCCTTGATATTGGAGATTGTCTTTTTCACTTGTTAATTTTTGAAGTGTTTCCTTCACCGGACCAGAATATTCGGGATCATACCAAATGAAAAAACCACAATCATTGTCCTACATAGGAGGGAGAGTTAGTTGATATTTCAAGTAGTTATAATATTGACAGTATAATTACCTTCCAATGCATGCATCTGCAAAAATGCCTTTCAGGATTTTTCTTGGTATGTGAAGTGAATAGGGATGCCGCGACGTTATGGTGACAACAAGGTGCAAACATTGATGAGGTTATAGTTACTTCAACAATATTAGTTGATGATGAGTTTGATGTCATTATTATTCAAAACCAATTAATCTGTAAGAACACAAACATTGATGAAAAATTATTAAAGAATATTATGAAAAATTAATCTGTAACACATTGATGAAAAATTATGTAAGAACATTTGTGAAGTACAAAACCTAAATATTAGTGAATCAAGTATATCAACTGTATACCTAAAACCCAAATGAAGTAGAAAACCCTAAACCCTAGTTTTAAACAAATGCGTTATCTGGTATGAAAAAATAGCAGTGAATGAAGTTTGTTACCGACAATATGCGAGGGATGGTGATTCGAGTAGGGAATAGTTGTCGACAGCACCGACAGTCACCCAATGAAGCCGTGAGAAAGAAGATAAAACCTAGTGAGGAAGAAGATGAAACCCCGAGGAAGAAGATAAAGCCTCGACGATTTGCGAGATGAAGCTGCGAGAGAAGATGAATCGGCCTGTGAGGAAGGAGAGAAACGAGGGAAGCGCGGAAAGGGAAGCTCTTCTGTCGCAGATGCATTGAAAAGGGGAAGGAGACCCGATGATGAGAGGATGTATTTTCTTCGATTCTTTATTAGGTTTAATTTTTTTAATTTTGTTGTTGATGTGGCATGCTGACATGGCATTGGATGGATTTTTAAACATATTATATGGTTTCAGGTCCACGTGCGCAATGCCACATCATCAAACAAACGGTAAAATTTACTGTGATTTGACGACGGGATATTATTGAAACAAATTAAAAATCAGAGTATAAAATTGATATAACTGAAAGTTTATGTCTAAATTGGGAATACCCCTAAAGTTCAAGATATACAGTGTAATTAGCCCTATTTTTATTGGATCCAAATGGAGGTATTTCCTTATTTACATTTATGTTTTAAAGTTAATGGAGAAGAAAAATAAATGGAGACATGAACTTAAAATTAAGAAATGTAGATAAGGCTTGAAATCAGAAAACTGCCCAAAATAGTAGGTTACCGGTCGACCGACGATCGGTCGGAGATCGACCGACGAAAGGCAACAACTCTATTTTGAGCCATTGTGTGTGGTTTACCTAAGTCTGGCCCTATATAAATACTTCATCCCGGCCTTTCTTCTAGATCTTAACTATTATTGAGTCATTATATATGATATTAAACCTCTTATTGAGCTATTTTCCATCAAACCCTAGCTTTGGCATTGAATTTTTTATTTGAGCCATCAACTCCATTGTTTCATCATCCAAGGCATCGAGAGGAAGCTAGGATTCGGTTTTGGAGCTAAGTATTGTGTTGATTATATTTTTGCTCCATTTATTGTTGTATTTTGTTGTTATTCACATTATATATTGAGTTGTGAAAACCTAGGTTGATATGTTTGTTTGATTCGGTGGTAGCCTTTGTGTTTGAGTCATAAGTCCATCGGTGTAGCTTGATTTACTATGATTAGTGATTGTCGTCCTTTAGGGTTGAGGTGGAAGAGTGCTCTCGGTTTGAAGGTAGAGACTTCCGGGTGTAGAAATGCCTTCGATGTGAGAGCGGAGAGTCTTCGTGTAAAAGGTCCTCATTGTAAAGGAAACAATTACAATCTAGTAAAATTAAGTTTGAAAATCCTAAGCAGGGGTGCTTAGGTGGTGGAGTAGGCATTGGGACCGAACCACTATAAATCTAATTGTTTGCATTGCTTACTTCATGTTTTGATTACTTAACTTATTTATACCCTTCCGCATTCATCTAATTGAATTAAGCACTTGCCTAAGTAATCAAGAATTGATTAAAACCGGATTTAGGTTAAGTTTTTAGCGAACACACTATTCACCCCCCCTCTAGTGTAGGTCATTCGACTTACATTTGGTATCAGAGCAGGTCGTAACTTGAGATTTCACCATCTCTACTACAATTTGCTTGGATCCTAAAATGGCACTAGAGTCGTTTCTACACCTCCTAGGTTTGACGAGTCTAGCTATGATAAAGTTTTGGAAGGGTATAATGTACACTTTCCTAAATACTCAAGATTTAGGTGTTTTTAACATGATAAAAACCAAATATGTTGAACCTATGAATGAAATGCATGCTTGGAATGAGAATGAGATTGATATGTTTAAATTGAATGCACAAGCCATGAATCTCATATATTGCACCTTCCCAAATGAAATTTTCGAAAAAGTCATGCATAGTACATCGACTTTTGATGTTTGGGCAATTTTGAATAAGTTATATGGTTATGCCAAAATGGCAGAGCTTACTACTTGTGATGAAGGTGGTGTGACAATTGCCATCTAGCCACAACTAACCGCTCTTTTGATGCCCATAGTGCTTCTAGTCAAATGAGCATTTAAAAGCTGAAAAAGGAAGATTATTTGTTACTTTTGCAAGGAGAAGACACACATCAAGAAGAATTGCCCTTCATTAAAGAAAAAGACAAGGAAGAGGACAAGGGCTTCTACCATCCTTTGATTCTCATGATGCATCCTCTTGTTATGGCCAAGAAGCCACCTCAAAAGTATGTCTCATGGGTATCCATGATAAGGTACACTCTCCCTCTTCTAATCATGATAGAAATAGTGATAATAATAGTGATAATAATAGTGATACTAGTGGTTCTCTTAACATGCCTTACGAAGAGTTAGTTGAAGAATGTCAAAAGATATGTGTCATGCTTTTAAAGAAAAATAAGCAAATTAAAAAGATAAAGAAAGAAAATTCTAAGCTTACTAGTCACTTGCATGTCTTATAGCTTGGAAATGAAAAATTGGTAGCTAGTCCGAAATCCTTAGATAATGACTCTCTAGATGAATTGAAACTTGAAATCAAAGATTTGAAAAGTAGAAATGAAGAATTAGAAATTGAGAATGATGAGTTGTTAACGAATAATTCAAAGATTAGAAATAAAAATGAAAATTTGGGAACCAAAAATAATGATTTGGAAAATAGATTAAAGAATAGAATGAATGATTTGAAAGATGGTTTCAATATTGAGAATGATAACTTGAAATTTGAAAATGCAAAAATTAAGAATGAAATTAGCTTTTTGAAATCTCGAGTGCATGCTTTATATAATTCAATTGATGTCTTGAAAAATAAAGTGTTGTGCTTAACTAAAAGTGTAAATGACCTTAAAAGTGCATATTCATGTAGGAAGTTTGAAAAGAAAAATATTTTCTTCAAGAATACTCAAAGTCATCATAATTCACATGTTAAACATTCTAAAAGTTTAAAGGTCATTGTTTTTGTTGTGGTGTTTACGGGCATGTTATATATGATTGTGCATCTAAGATGAACCAAAGTGGAGTTAAGATACTTTGGGTTGCTAAGCCCACTAACCCCCAAGGACCCAAAGTCATTTGGGTACCAAAAGAATCATGTTCTCTTGTAGGGGGAGCAACCACACAATGATGAGTTGATGATGGTTGGTGGGAGTTTCATGACGAATCAAAGCTACACCGATTCAAAGTTGCAACTTCGCATCCTTTATATGCCTTCGGTATAAAAAATTGGCATCTAGTTCACTTGGTATCATCTTCTTGTTTATCTAGTTTAGAAATTGGAGTGTTTAATACTTGTTTGACTTGAGTTGTTTTCTCTGCTCTTCATACGATTTGAAAATGATTTTTTATTTTGATTTCTGATCTCCTTGGAGACCATTGTAGCCTATAACAGGCTCATGCGATCTTGCAGTTCTAAATCGTAGGCTAATTGTGGTCTTTCTATTTTCAACCAATAGGAAGTGTTGGAGATCTTATTTTCAAATATTTCATATTTTGAGATCTCTTAATTCATTTCGGATTCATGATAATTCATTTTAAAACATATTTCAAAACTATTTAGCAAAATGGGCTTTGAAAATGATATATCACAAGCTAGTAAAATGGTTTTATTAAACGCAGTTATGAACTTTATTCCCATGCATACTTTGGCAACATCTTGAATAAATAACTGCATTGTTTGCAAATATCAAGGTATTGCTAGAAAGTATTTATGGAGCCATGATAAAATGAAAATGGGATTTCATCTTCTAGGATGGAATAATGTAACAACAACAAAAATACAGAGGCTTAGGCATAAAGGATTTGGGTATGGTCAAGTATTCTATTCATGCAAAAAAGAATCCTACCTTTTCTGAATAAAGAAAAGCATTTGTGGTCAAGAGTCCTACTTGCCAAGTATAAAAATTACCATCCATGGTTCTTCAGAAGCAAGAGTTTTTCCTGGACATTCAAAGGCCTGCATGAGGCCATCCAAAATCTAAGAGAATGATTAAGAATTCGAGTTGGCTCTGATTCTAACATTGATATTGCTAATGATCCATGGATTTCAAACATTTCTATTAATAAATGACCTACTTTTATAAATATGGATATTCATAAAGGATATCAAAAAGTCAATCAACTGATTAATAATGGTGACTGTGATCATGAGCTTATATTAGAGCTCTTGTGGATTCCATTATAACAATATTGTTCAGATACACATTCCAAAGAAAAACATTAGGGACAAATGGATATTGTGCTTTGAGGATAAAAGAGATTTGAGCTTTAAGTCGGCTTATAATTTCATAAAGGAAACGCATATGGAGGAGATAGCCTCAGTGCACAACTGGAAGAAAGTTTGGAACCTAAGAGTCATCCCTAGAGTAAAAACTTTCATATGGAAATTGCTTTGGGGAAGATTACCAACATCATGCTATCTAGCTAAATTCAGCAAGGTTACTCATAATGGTGAGAAGGATAGTACTAGTCATTTATTGTTTGAGTGTCCATTTGCAAAAAAAAAATGGCATAAACTAGAGCAAGAGCTCAATTACATATTTAAATTCAGAGATAACATGGCTCAAGGAGAATGAAGGGGCAAAATCAAAATTAAATGTTTGGTTTACTGAATTAATTGCAGCTTCACTATGGAATCTATGGAAAAACAAAAATAGTTGTTGTTTTCGGAAAATTAAAATTGGGTTAAACTCACTACTTTGTAAAGTGCTTGTTGATATTAAATGGAATGATGGCTCTATTGAATATATGAAAGACTCAAAAACCACGAAACAAACAAAAATCGGGGGTAGCTTACACAACAGTAACCGTAATCATATGATATTTTGTGATGCAGTATGGAAATGAAAGGAATATTGCCTTGAGCCAATCACATGTTGATGTGTTTAGGGACTATTCAAGGGTAATCAATTTAATGAGGCATCTTTTCATCATATGTTGCATCTTTATTCATAAAAATTATGATGAACCCCATGAATTTAGACAAATAATTCTAAGACCATGGTGAGATCATGTCAGTGAGACTTGGAATCTAGATGCTCCTGTTCTAAATGTTCCTAGTCATAGGGGGGATCAGTGATTCTGGTAAGACTAGTGCACTTGGTACATGCCCTATATGATAGGGGGTAGCTGATCTCACATTTACCTATGATCTGTCATTCATGTACAGGTGCATGTGCTCATTAGGGAATGAGTTCACTGAACTGATCTACACGATGAACACAGTATAGAATCCTTACATGAGTGTCAATAGGATGTTCCTCGGGTGATAGTAGGTGCAAACAATCCTTGGACCTGAGGTTGTCATAGTTACCTTGTGATTGGCGACTCATCGCTTTGGTTTTATCCCTACGTGATCTTTAGTGTCACACCCCAACTGAGGGTCGTGTGACCGGCCAGGGACTACATACTACCCTGTAGCCTACTACCTACATTGACCATCAAGAAAACCAGAACACATCGGATAAAAGAAGACACAATGAAATTTTATTTAACTTTTCAAAGTTCACAAATATGTTTTTCAAATAAAAGAAGAAAAACTAACATCATCACAAACTGGAACATCTCAATTCAAAGTTTATTACAAGTTTTTTTTTTAAAAAAAAATAACTGTCAGTGTAGGAAAAACGACAACACAACAACTGGACTATGACTAAAGGACGCCGCTACGAGATTTGGCACCACCACCTGCCCTCCAACTGCACCATGACGACAAGCCTCAAATCACTGATCATGCTCTTCAAAACAAAAAGAAACAACCGTTAGTCCACTTGGGACTCAGTGAGCGGTTCTTCTGAACCTCCACATAATCCTCGATTAGGCATGCATAAACATATAAGGCAACATAATATATAGACAGGGAGGTAAGTTACTTTTGATATGACTACCGACTCTGTGAGTCATTTTGTATAGACCATATATGAGAGAAACCTGCCATAACGGCCTAATTAAGCCACTTGGCATCCGGCCCTTAAAGCCTACTTATGGTCTAGGAATTCTGGCTATACCTGGCCCTACCATACAAGGTAGAATCACACTGGCCGCTCAGGCCACACCATATCAATATGAAGTCAAGAAATCCCGAGCCATCGACTAGGATGGTCTACTAGTCTCCGGACACCATTTGGGGTAGGGATATCTAGTCCCACCCAACTGGGGTCTGACACCTAGCGGGCCCACTGGTGATATCTCAAGACCCAATCACTGGCCGAGTCATGCATTCATCATTCCGACTACTCAGGCATCTCGGCAGACCATCACAAACACATCTCACAAGCAAGTGTCCTATAGCTTCCTTGTTTAAAATCCCGAGCGTCCGCCCGTGTTCAGCCCTTTATTTCCGGGTCAAAACATGCGTGCACTATTGCTCGCTAATTATTTCTTAGGTGTAAAACCTAACTAGTCTACCTTTGAGTTTCCAAAATAGCACACCCCTCATATTTTTCATGTTAATCATCTAGCATCATATACTATCCTTGCTAATGTGAAATACATGTCATAAACTTGAAAATGTACCCAATAACAAAATGATATAGCATATAAGTTATAGATGAATTACTTCACGTCACATACTATGTATAGCCACATGATTCAAAAATAAAGAATTTAAACAATTAATGAAACATTTCATGGATTAAACCAATAAGGAACATGTAATAAACATAGCAACAATTAAACATGATATTTGAAATTCAATGAAGCCTTTCCTTTGATACATGTACCATAACCATCATGTTCATATATGCATTAGCAAGAACATTTCCAAAATCGTTAGAATATAGATCTACAGTTGCTATCAATTCTCAAAATGGAGAACAATCATATAATATAATTTGAACCTAACACTAAGCATGTAAGTAGGAATTCAAAACGACTTAACATGAAATCCAGCATATAGATCTGACAGCCCCGAGTTTTCCACCCCTCTCTATTGTTCGGCCGACTCAAGCAAGGTAACATCCTGCTCGGCTGAGCCCTCTAAGGGAGGTGAACATGTTGCGACAACAACACAAGTATCAATACAAAGATCCAACATATAACAAACATAAAGCGATCTACAAGTTGCAACACAAGCGAAGAAATTGGAGAAATTTTCAGCATGACCTTTCCCCTTTTTCCTTGACTCGACCAGCCCATATAGAAGCAAGAAAATCATGATTTGAAAGTACGAATTCGCAGCTACACAAATCGATTAAGTTCCAATACGAAAGAAGACGTCGATCGACAAAACAACTCGCGGAGAAACCCGATTTCAAGATCCATAGGGTCGGCCACCCGCCTCCCTTCAAAAAACATGTTAACCACTCACCTTTGCTTGAGGAAGATGAAGGATTGGACGTTGGAGATCTCGAATCTTCCGGCGACGACGCGATCTCCGGATCGACCAAGATCTCTCCTCCTTGCTCCTTCTCCCCCACTCCCTATGTGCTGCTTTGTGCGGATCCTATATGAATCGCACGGCAGCTATGATGAGGGATTTTATTCCCTCATCTAACATGCCTTAATTGCCCTTACAACTTAACACTGACTCGACTCAGTCCTAGTTTGACTTGGGTTCCAACTCTATCTGTAACACGAGTCGATCTTAATTCAATTAAGGTACAAATATATAAAAGGAAATAGCCATTAAACCAATTTAACTTCATACATCATTAGTCGAGTCATACCTTCTACTCGAGACGATTCCAAGGCTCGACTCGACTAACCCCGGGTCCGGTCCGCTGCACCAAAATAGATTTTTATATTAGAAAAAATTTTCAGGTCTTACAACCTTCCCCCCTTAAGGGAAATTCGTCCTCGAATTTAATTGGATGACAAGGACTTACTGGCTCTTCAAATAAGGAAGGGTAGCACTCACTTATGTCTTGCTCTACCTCCCAAGTGGCCTCTTGCCCGGAGTAGTGCTCCCATCTAATTTTCACCAGGGGGATTTCTTTGGATCTTAGCTTCCTAACTTGGCGGTCAAGGATCTCTACCCACCTTTCCTCGAATGAGACAGCCGAATCCACCTCAATTGAAGAAGGTTCGATCACATGTGAATCCTCTTTTACATATCTCCGAAGCATGGATACATGGAAAATCGGGTGCACTCTACTCAGGCTAGGAGGTAAAGCCAACTCATAAGCCACTCCGCCCCTCCGCTTGAGAATAGGGAAAGGCCTAATGAACCTAGGGCTCAACTGTCCCTTCTTCCCAAATCGAACCACCCCTTTAATAGGGGAGACCTTCAGGAATACTAAATCACCATCGGCGAATTCCAATTCTCTAGCCTTCTTATCGGCATACATTTTCTGAAGACTCTGGGCCGCCAGCAATCTTTCCTTCATGGTTTTCACCTTCTCTACCGCCTCCTCCACCAGATCAGGACCCACCATGAGTGATTCCCCGACCTCAAACCAGCCCACCGGAGACCTACACCGCCGCCCATACAAGGCCTCGAAGGGGGCCATGCCAATGCTACTGTGATAGCTATTATTGCAGGCGAACTCTATCACTAGAAGGTGTTTTTCACAGCCGTCGGCCATATCCAGGACGCATGTCCTCCAAGGTTTGAATGGTCCTCTCTGACTGTCCGTCAGTCTGCGGATGGAAAGCTATGTTGGAACGCATCTGTGTACCCAAGGCTTCCTGGAAGGACTGCCAAAACCGGGCTATGAATTGGGTACCGCGATCGGATATAATCATAATGGGGGTACCATGGTATGCCACAATCATGTCTAGGAATAGTCTGGTGTACTATTCCGCAGAAAAGGTAGTCTTCACTGAAATAAAGTGCGCGGTCTTGGTTAATCGGTCCACTACTACCCAAATGGAGTCAAAGCCCCCCTTAGACTTAGGCAACCCGGTCACTAGGTCCATGGTGATTTACTCCCACTTCCACTCGGGCACCTCGAGGTTCTACAGTAGTCCCGCGGGCTTCAAGTGTTCGGCCTTCACCTGCTGGCAGACCAGACATTTGGATACAAACTCTGCTACCTCTCTTTTCATACCCTTCCACTAGTAATGCTGCCTTAAATCTCGGTACATCTTGGTGGCCCCCGGATGCATCGTATAAGTAGAATGATGACCCAACTCCAGGACTTGCTTGTGCACCTCTGCCATATCTGGCACCACGATTCGGTCCTTGAACCTCAGTACACCCTCTGAGTCCAACCGGAATCCGTTCTCTGCAACACCTCTTTGCACTAGATCCTTGGTCAGCGCACAAAAGGTATCCTCTCCTTGCGCAGCACGCAGTATGTCCACCAGTGTGGTGTACCCGCGGGTGTGCCACTAAGGCACCTGAAGCTGACACTGTTGAGGTTGTACCCCCATCTAGGCACAGCGTCAACTCTCAAGGTAGAGGCCTCCGCTTAATTTCCAAGTGAGCCAAACTGCCCATGGATTTTCTGCTTAGAGCATCTGCCACCATATTTGCTTTCCCCGAATGGTACATAATGGTGCAGTCATAATCCTTTAGGAGCTCCAGCCACCTCCTCTGCTTGAGATTTAGCTCCTTTTGGGTAAGCAAGTACTAAAAGCTCTTGTGATCCGTATAGATCTCGCAAGTCTCTCCATACAGGTAGTGCCGCCAGAGCTTCAGTGCAAAAACCACTGCTGCTAGCTCTAGGTCGTGCGTCGGATAGTTCTTTTCATGAACTTTCAACTGGCAGGACACATAGGCTATGACTCTGCCAAACTGCATCAGAACACATTCCAGGCCAACCCGAGAGGCATCACAATAGACTACAAACCCTCTTGAGCCGAAAGGTACGGCCAACACGGGTGCATATGTCAAATATTCCTTAAGCTTCTGAAAGCTCACCACACACTTGTCGTCCCAAAAGAACCTGACCTTTTTCTGAGTCAACCGAGTCAAAGGGACTGCAATTCTGGAGAAGTTCTCCACGAACTTTCGATAGTACCTGACCAACCCAAGAAAATTGCGGATCTCAGTCACGCTAGTCAGGTGCCTCCAATTCTGCACCACTTCCACCTTTGCAAGATCTACCCTTATTCCTTCCTTGGATACTACATGACCCAGGAACCCTACACTTTCCAACAAGAATTCACACTTGGAAAATTTTGCAAACAAGCAGTGTTCTCTAAGGGTTTCCAGGACCATTCTTAGGTGCTTGGAGTGCTCCTCACTCTTGGAGTAGACCAAGATGTCGTCAATGAAGACAATCACAAAGCTGTCCAGGTACTCCTTAAATACCATGTTCATTATGTCCATGAAGGCAGCAGGTGCATTGGTTAGACCAAAGGACATCACTAGGAACTCTTAGTGACCATAGCGAATCCTAAAGGCCGTCTTAGGCACATCGCAGTCCCAGATTCTCAGCTGATGGTATCTGGACCGTAAGTCTACCTTCGAAAACCATTGTGCCCCCTACAAATGGTCAAATAAATCATCTATCCTTGACACTGGGTAATGATTTTTGACTGCCACTTTGTTTAGCTGCCTATAGTCGATGCACATGCGCGTCGACCCATCCTTCTTCTTCACGAAGAGTACCGGGGCACCCCAGGGTGACACGCTCGACCGGATGAAACCTAGGTCTAGCATTTCTTGCAACTGCACCTTTAACTCCTTGAGTTCGGCCGATGCCATCCTATAAGGTGGGATGGAAATCGGCTTCACCCCGGGCTGCGGATCAATGCAAAAAATCAACTTCCCTTCTGGGCGGCAATCACGATAATTCCTCGAGAAACACATCGGGGAATTCACAGACCACCAGGGTTCCACTGACATTTCTTGTCTCACCCCTTTCCTCCTCAGCCACGGATAAGAAAGCCAGGAAGGATTGGCAGCCACCCTGAAGCAGCTTACGAGACTTTAGGGCTGAGAGGACCCCAATCGGCTTGCTTCCTCCCTCTCCTTGGAAGGTGAACTGTGGCAGCCCAGGCTTGCTGAACATAACTGTCTTAGCCCTACAATCCAGCAACGCAAAGTGTTGTGCCAACCAATCCATGCCAAGAATGACATCAAGTTCAAATGTGGGTAGGAGTGTCAAATCTACACTCAATACATGGCCGCAGATGAGCATTTCGCAACCTTGGTAAATTGAAATGGCTAGGATTACATTGCCCGCAGGCATTGATACTATCAATGGCCCGTCAAGCAAGGAAGGTGTCATTGGCAACTCAGCAGCAATTTGGCAGATAAAAACGAGTGTGTGGCACCCGAATCAAACAAAACATATGCAGCAGATGAACATACTAAAATAGTACCTGCTACCACTGCCTTGGACGCCTCTGCCCCATCACGATTCATAGCATATACCCTAGCAGGCGGTCTCTCTGAATGACTAGTCTGCGGCCCCTTGTTCTGCGTCTGCCCTCTCTGAGCCACTGACCCCACTGATATATGTGCCTTTCCCTTAGACTGCTCAGGCTTCTGACCAATTCCCTCGGGATGGTCCTTCTTGAAGTGCCCGACTTGGCCGCACCTATAGCAAGCATTCATGCGGCCAAGGTAGGACCCCCAGTGCCTCCAACTGCAACTGCCACACTTCGGCACCTTTGATCTCTGAGAACCACCCCCTAACATTACCGGCCTCACTGATCCAGACCCTGGGCCCCCATGGCTCCGATTGTCATTCTGTCCTCGGCTTTGCTGATGTTAGAGCGGTGACTGCCCCCTCAGAATGCCAAGGCCAACTGCTAGATCCTTGCGGCCGAAATTTATTCTTGGCTGGCCCGTCATTCCTTTCAAACGGCACCAAGGCTTCTTTCCGAAGGGCTTCATCCACTACCCGAGCCAGAGTGGAATCCTCAGTGTAGTGGATGAGCCTGCCGATCTGTGGCCTCAGACCTGCCACGAACCTCTTGACCCTGGCGGTCTTCGATGCCACTAAGGGCCGGATGATACTAGGAAAGACGGTTGAACTCCATCTCATATTCAGATACTGGCATGCCTCCAGACTGACGCAGCATCTCGAAGTCTCGGGCTCGCTTATCGCGAACACTCATTGGCAAGTACTGCTCCTCCACAGCCGCCCCGAATTCCTCCCACGTGGGAGGCGGTGCGCCTGTTGCCCTACGAGCCCTCTAAGTGTGCAGCCAGACCTTTGTCGGACCCCTCATCTGAAGTCTAACCATACGAACCGCTGCCTCCGATGAGCACCCCAGCTCCATACATAATCCATAGCAATCCCCCAAAAACTCAGTCACTTCCACCTGCCGATCTATTCCGGTGAACTCTGGTGGCTTAAGCGTGATGAAGTTCACATAGGTTGGGGCTCTTGGAGTCCTGACCATGGGTGCTACAGTCTCGACCACCTCCAGTACCACTGGATCTACGAGCACTGGTTGCGGCGGTTGCTGTTGCTGCGGCTGAATCTGTTGCCCCAGTTCTTGCTCCCTAAGGAGCGCCTCAGTTAGCTAAGTTACCTGAGTCTGCAATTGAGCAACTACTGACTCTTGCCCCTAACCCTCAGACTACTCCCTACCTCTGCCCTGGACCCGACCTCGGCCTCAACCTCGGCCTCGCCCCCAGCCTCGACGTTCTGTCGAGTTACTCCCGCTGCCACTCAGTGCAGCATTAGGAGCCTCCATTGCACTTTCACAGAAAAGAAAAAAATTCCTATCACATAATAAATTTTTAACTGAAGCTTTTAAAATTTACTAACCGCATGGTGCGCTGAGTGCAGTCGTGGTTGCCCCATCTCGTAGCATAACTATACCGTATGCCGACACGCTAGCATATGTCTCATACGGTACCCAACTCTTAGTCATAGTCAAGACCTAATCTAGTGCTCTGATACCAACTTTGTCACACCCCAACTGAGGGTCGTGTGATCGGCCAGGGTCTACATACTACCCTGTAGCCTACTATCTACACTGACCATCAAGAAAACCAAAACACATCGGATAAAAGAAGCCACAATGAAATTTATTTAACTTTTCAAAGTTCACAAATATGTTTTTCAAATAAAAGAAGAAAAGCTAACATCGTCACAAACTGGAACATCTCAATTCAAAGTTTATTACAAGTTTTTTTTAAAAAAAAACAATAACTGTCAGTGTAGGAAAAATGACAACACAACAACTGGATATGACTAAAGGACGCCGCTACGAGATTTGGCACCACCACCTGCCCTACAGTTGCACCATGATGACAAGCCTCAAATCACTGATCATGATCTGCAAAACAAAAAGAAACAACCATGAGTCCACTTGGGACTCAGTGAGCGGTTCTAACCCCGGGTCCGACGCGCTGCACCAAAATAGATTTTTATATTAGGAAATTTTTTCGGGTCTTACATTTAGAGTCATGTGCTAGATACTTCTGGGCATGTGAAGCATTCATAGAGGTAGGTGAGCAACCAATATGGAATCGGTTACTCCTAGTGAGAGGAGATAATATCTTGTGTGTCCTTGCAAGTGTCGACTCCGAAATCTCTGGAGTAGATATGAATGTCGAAAAAGGGTTTTGACATGTCATTAATGAAAAATAACTTGGCAGGCGAAATGCATATCAATCGGTATTAGGGTTTGACACTTCTTTCATACCTTAGCCGACTTTGGGATATTGTAACCGAGGGATTTAGTTGCATGATAACTAATCATCGAAAGACGTTTGATCTCTATATATTGAACCTCACACTATCTGGGTAGTCATGACACGTTACTAGATATCAATCTTGACTTGTGAGTGGAGTCGCTCACGACCGCACTAAAGGGGTTTAGTGCAAACTCGTGAGATTCGAATAGAAGTCGTTCTATCGAATTCGACTCTCCGTTATGCACAACTCACTGCTGGTAGTTCATGGGTCGGGTCGGGTTTGAAAGTAAAAAAATTTTGAACCCGACCCGACCCGACCCGCCCAAAATTGGATCGGATCGGGTCGGGTAGTCGGGTTACCCGTTAAAAAATAAAATATAATTTTTTTTAAAAAAAATTGACTTCACGCGCCAGACGCGCGACACGAAGCAGCGTCCCGTGTAGGACACTGCTTGTTGGGAAGACACAGCCGTGTGGCCGCATCTCGTTGGAAGACGCGGCCACGCGGGCCGTAGCGCCTCGGGAAGACGCGAGCGGACACGGCCCGCGTCTTCCCGAATGTTTTAATTAATAATATTAATATATATATATATATTAAAAATAACAATAAATATAATTAATCGGGTAATCGGGTCGGGTCTCGGGTAATCGGGTTCTGAATCTTAAAACCCGAGAGCCGACCCAATTAGAGTCGGGTTTGAAAAAACTGAACCCGGCCCGGCCCGATTACCCAACCCGACCCGGCCCGATTGGTTCGGGTCAGGTTAGTTTCTCGGGCTCATTGGGTTGGGTTCGACCCATGAATAGCCCTAACTGCTGGCTTAGTGTGGGGCCCAATGGGTCACACACAATAGGCTAACCTCGTAACAGACTTTATGAGATAGAGTTACTACAAGAAAATTGTCATTTACTAATGGGTTATTTCTATTACTACAGCCCCAAAAATCGTTAGTACATCCTATACCAAGGGCATATGCACTCGTTGGTATAAGTCACAATAGTATAGACTTGTACCAACGGATGTTGGGGTCATTAGTATAATGATGCACATATTCTAACGGATGATTAACACCGTTAGTAGATACCTATCGTTAGTATAGAGGACCATATACTAATGATTATTGATCTCCGTTATAAGAAAAATCTATTAGTATAGAGAAGCCTATACTAACCATTATTGACCTCAATAGAAAAATAATATATTAATATTATTCATTTATAGTCATAGCCTATATACTAACCATTATTGACCTCAATAGAAAAATAATATATTAATATTATTCATTTATAGTCATATAACGTTATCAAGATTAGAACTTAGGTTGATGGGAGAAAAATATTTCATCTTAACCACTCAAGCAAGCTATACTATGTGATATATATTTTTAATTTTATTTACTTAAACTATATTTTGGTTCATTCGGACCGAACCAAAAATTAAAAAATCTTTAAAATTTTAACTATTAACCGAACCGAAAATCAATTAGACAAATCGATTTGGTTAATTCGATTTCAGTTCAGTCGATTAATCGATTTTTGGTTAATTGATAATTTTTTCTCACCCCTATCGAGCTATTGGGCTGGGCTAATATTTGCCAGGCCTATTAGTAACGGTTCATTCGTTAGTATAGAAGATGTTTCTCTTACGGATGCAACTTCGTTAGCAACTTTTCCAACGGCCCAAAAAATTCTTTAGTATATAAGATGCTTTACTAACAACCCATAAAATTCATGAGCAACTTTACTAACGGATACATAATATGTTAGAATTGGTTTCTATACCAACGACAAAGCTTGTCAATTGGTATAGGGTATGACTTTTAGCAATGACTCTTGTTTTCGTTTGTAAAAGTTACATTTACTAACAAATTTTCTTACAGTTAATAATATTATCTATTAGTATATGTCATTTATTTTGTAGACAGTCCGAATGCAACACTATATGTCTACTAACATGGACATGCTGCAACTCAATCACGGATCTCGTTTACAGACATAATAGGAAAGGTATTTCCTACAGGAACGAATACGCGAGGAAGGAGTTCCTCGATAAATATGGGTGGCCTGGCCTGTATTCGGCTTGGCCACTTTTAAAAAAAAAACAGATCCAGGCTTATTTATAGGCATATTTTCCTTATCAGGCCAGGCCCAAGCTCACTATAAGGCCTATTGAGCCTAATAGGTCGACCTAGGCCTGTTAAGATAGTATATATAATATATAATAAATATATAATATTATTAGTTTATTATATATTTACATTATATATATTTTAATTTCATAAAACAATAACTATTGTTGTTATCATTTTTGTATTGGAATTTGGAAGTAGGTTTTATAAACATGTTTCAAGTTTTAGTAGGCTTTATAAATAGTCCACAGGCCAGGCCAGACTCAGGGCAAAAAAATAGCCTATAACAGACCACAGGCCAGGCTCGGGCCAATTTTTTACTATATGGGCTTGGCCTGGCATGTTTCCACCCCTATCGGTAACCCTAATTTGTAGGGTAGCCCTATTTGGTAGGGTAACCATAAAGTCGTAGGGTATGACACGCGATATTATTTTTAGGGGTTGATTAAACTTAATTATGAATTAAGTAATTAATTAACCATTAGACGAGGATAATGTTTAATTAAGAATTAAACATAATTACATTAAGAGAAATTTTGATTTTTTTTCCTATGTGCCTACACCTATTAATTAGGAATTGATTTATTTAGATAAAACATAATTATTAGGAAATTGATTTATTTAGATAAATCATAAATTAATAGATAATTTATTTATTTAGATAAATCATAAATTAATAGATAATTGATTTATTTGGATAAATCATGGTTCTATTAATAAATAGGAGTTTGATTTATCTCATCCCTATTTTTAGGTGATTGGTTTTTGGAGATAAATATAATTCTTATTGATAGGCATATAATTTATGTTATAAATTAATATTCTATTTAATAGGTTTTTGATTTATTATGAATAAATTATAAAACTATTAAATATGAAAATTAACTAGGAGACAAATCCCGAATTTTTGAAATCCGGGGTGAGTTCAAAATTGAACTCAAGTGGCCGGCCCCCCTATTCTCGCTTGTGGCCACCCCCTTTAAAAGGGTAGAAGGGTGGCCGAACTTGATGGATGGAAAAATAGAGAGAATGAAAAAGATCAAGAGAGAAAGATTGTGAATCTTGAGAGGGGTTCTTGCGTGGAAGAGTTCCAAGAATCCCAAGTTCTTCTCCTTGGTGGCAGGCCTCCTTCTTCTTGATCCTCTCGTCTTCTCTTCTTGGGTGTGCCGCAATATTCATCTTCTTGGAGGAGTCCATGAGGACAGTGAGGTATCTTCACCTCTTCTCTTTCATTTCGGTGTTTCTCATCCTCTCTCATTCCCTCTTTGGAGCCCGGTTCTTGGTGGAAGGGACGGCCTTGCCTTGGTGGATTTCGAGATTGAGAAAGCTTCTCTGTTGAGCCACAACGAGCCCCAGTGTTCGCTGCCCTATTTGTTGCAAGGTGCTTGGTGTGGACTTACGATGGAGGACGTGCGTGTGTGCATCTCGAAACGGGAATAGGAGCAGCCATACCAACCGCGAGTTGAGGTATATCTTCTCCTTCTTCTCCTATGTTGAATTCCTTAATATTGCTAAAGTATATCGATGTTTTCGGGATGGTTTGAATTTTTTAAATTGTTATTTTCGTTGCATTTTCTATTCTCATCCCAACAAGAAAAGTAAAGAAGAAGCAGTAGGTCTTGAAATCCTTATAACTGATAAGTGTGCAAATATGATTGCTAAAGGTAGCTATACAAAGAAGATGCATTCGCCATTGGTTGTTGAAATGTGGTCCATTTGGTTTGGGATGTTGAAGGCTTCAGAACTGAAACTTAACAATGTGATAATTCTTTCTGATTATTTACCGGCCATCAACATTCTAAACAAGAAGGATAAGTCACCATGGTACTTACATAGCCTTGTCATGGACATTTGGATAGTAGGAAATCAACTCAAGGCAAGTGAATTCTGCCACATTAAAAGAGAATTCAACAATGATGTTCATATGCTCACAAAGGAAGGCCTCCTTAAAAGCATCAATGGTTCTCAGGAGTTGACGAACAATAGAAGGTTCATGGCAGCAATACATATAAGGAAGATGCAAAGCAAGTGTATAAAGAGCATGGTGTTAATGCATGTAGTGATGTAAATAACGATGGATTGTTAGATTCTATTCCTGTAAAAACTATTGAGGTTTTCAATAAGATGGGTAATACTCAACAGGGAAAATATCTCTTATTATTTGAAGGCGAGGAATGCACAGCTACTAGTCCTCTACATCTTTAACCCTCTCAATTGAGTAGAGAGTGGCCTATCTTGAGTTTCATCCTTTTAAAAAAGCTAAACTAAATCCTACTAATTTAATATAATTTCTCAATATTTGATATATAAATTCATAAAGTGTGTTGTTATATCCTTTTAAAAATATGTCTAATAATTTTTCTAACCGTTCACAATGACATAAATTGTAATTTTCATCAACAATCATGGACACTTTATTATATGTGAGTATTAGGAGGATTATTAGGCACATCAATTAAGAAGATTTAGCATTTTTTATTTATAAAATAAGATTTTATTAATTATACGATGATCTTTAAAATTGTGTTCTTCATTTATTATTATATTATTTTTTGTATTTTTTTTATTTTTTTATAGCTTTAGAATTCAAATAATCGGCCCAAGCCTGAATAGGCTGGCCACAGGTCGTTCTGGGTGCTCCTTCAAATATTTAGACATTACAAAAAATTAAAATAATATATACAAATTTATATATCAATTCTAGTCATGGTATCACAAGCTAGCATCAAATTCTAAGATTAATATAAAATCTTATATTGAATGAGATTTTCTAAACTTTTACAAGTAGAAACTAGACTCATAATAGAGTATGTAAAATCACTAATCAATCAAAAATGACTTTTTCTACACTGTTATAGAATTCAAATTTTCTTGAAATTTAATCAAATTCTCACATCTTATCCAAGTCAAAATTATTAATTAAGCATCTGAGTCGTCATGCTAAGCGCAATTCTTCATACAGGACTATATGAGCAAAAACTGGTACTTAATATAATTTAATGTTGTGGTTTCCAGAAAAATGAAGCTTTCAATTATGACAAACAAAGCCAACTGGAACACAATACATTGATTGTGCCCAAATCTGCAAGAGCAATTACCTAAAAATATAATATGAACCTAGAATTTTCCCAAATCCATATACGGATTTTTTCATATATAATATGATTCCTTTTTATTAACTAAAGACTTTTCTAAAAGTCGTGGCACAAAATAAAATATTTTTTATTATTCATAATATTTTTTTAGCAATTAATATTAATATTATAGTAGATAAAGATTTATTCTATTGGCTAATAATATTATTATTTTATTTTTAAAATATTTAAAATATTTTTCAAAAATTTTTAAATACTTAAATTATACACTTGTTATGTAAAATGCAACGTGAATTAATTTTTTAACGATGTTTGTAGTATTTTTTTAATGTCTAAAGAATTAATTAGTAGCTAAAATTTTTATTTTTTATTTTTTTAGTACAAAAAAATATTTAACTACATAAATTATATACTATTTTTATTTATAGTAATTTTTGAATTACTATAAAAAAATAAATTAATTAGACACTAAAAATTAAAATAATTAGCCACTTTTGCAGCTACATTCTACCCAGGTGACTTCTCAATTATCACTTTGCCAAGAGGATTTAGACTTGTTACAGAAGAACTTTTGAGTATATATTGCACCATCTCCATTGCAGTCAATAACACCCTGTTTGGATTGAGATCAAAGAAGAGAAGGTGAAGGGAGAGAAATTTTTCCCCTTATTTGATTTTCTAATTTTAATGGAGGGGAAAGAGATTGGGGGAAAATTATTTACCTTAGTTCCCCAATAAATCCCAATTTTCTTTTAACCCCGATTTGTGATTGAATGTGGGTGAAAAAAATTGTAAACATTCGTCCAAAATAAATTTACAAAAGTACCCTTATTATTTTAATACATATATAATATTTTATTAAGTTCTAGTGATATCTTCTTATCTCTATTGAATATGAAGGCAAAAAAATCTCTTGTTCTCAATTTTTTTCTTTTATAGTATCTTTTGTCTAATCCTAATATTTGTAGTCGGTCAAAAAAATTCTAATATGTGTAGGAATAGAAATGGCAAAAAAAAAAACATATATATAACACAAAAAAAAAGGTTATAATTATCTCTTAAATAAAAGATTTCATTATTTCTCTTCTTTCCCCTCAAAAAATACATCCAAACAAGATTAATTTTTCTCTTCCCTTTCCTTCCCTTCCCTTCCCCTTATTAAACTATATCCAAATAAAGTTAATTTTCCCCTCATTTCTCCTCCCTTTCCCTCCCTTTCCTTTCCTTCCCCTTAATGATCCGGTCAAGTACATAACATAATCAAGTAATATAAAATCAAATGACTTTGCTCCTAAACACCCAATAATGTGTATTATCAAAGGGTTATGTCTATCCAAAAGCAGCAAAGTAAACAGAGAGCAAAGTACACTTTGCATGTGAATTTGGTATAGGCTTTGGTGTAAGTGAAATTACATCTTAGGAAGTTAGACATGCTAAGACCACGAGTGAATACTATAAGAACATGTTTGTTATGTAGGATAAAGAATAATATGATAAAGGATGAATTAATATCCATTATTTATTTAGTGCATGAATTAGAAGAAAATGTGAATAGAATAATATAAAATTGAGATTATATTCGATGTACATCGAATTTAAAAAAAATCATATCCAATCGTCTTTTATTTATTATCCAATCAAATTATATCATATCCAGCGAAGCAAATATACCATAAGGGCATATTTACTTTATAGGATAAGGGGGATATGATTAGGAATAGATTAATATCCATTATTTATTTAGTGCATTGATTAAAAAAAATGAGATTAAAAAAATATAAAATTAATATTATATTCGATGTACACCGGATTTAAAAACTTTATATACAATCATCCATCATTTATTATCCAATACAATCATATTCTATCTAATGAAGCAAACATACCATAAGTAGTTTGAGTTCATCATAAAATAGTCTTCATCCAGGAATGTTATCCACTAATTTTTTTCTTGGTCATAATTCTTAGTCACTATAATGAATTATGCTATGCACTATTTTTTTTCTTGGTCATAATTCTTAGTCACAAATTTTCTAACCTTCAGCCTCTTACATCAACTCTCCCTAGAGCCCACAAAAGTGAAATTATTTTGCGCACTAGGTCACCTTTTTTTTCTTGTGACATTCTGAGTGCAACCGCCACATCACTCTTTTCCCATTAATAGATGATTCAACATTCAATACTTGCTATGCGTTTTCAGAAATTGCTAAGAAAAAGCAACTTAGATACTTGACTTCGAAGAATCAAAATTACCATCTTCAAAATCTTCACCATTTAGTCCATACATACGGAATTGAGGAAGCCCAATGTGATTAAGTACAAAAATTGAATAAAATTTAACATGGAAGGCTTTACCCCAACATTGATTCAAAAAATGAAATCGGAAGAAATAGGAATAGACACGGGAATGTAATAGGGAAAGAACAATTGTCTAGTGTTTGCTTTGCAATAGAAAAAGACCAAAAATAGCATGAAAAAGCAGTAAATGGACTAAATACCATTTGATTGTTAACTATATATTGACATATTTACATGCATAATAAATATAATATATTATATTTAATCATAATAAAAAATATTATTGACCCACTAGTAGTTTAGTGGTGAGACATCCGGTAAGTTGGCAATAAATCATGGTTCAATCCTTAGTTGTAGCACTTTATGCGCCTATTTTCGTGTACACCTTGTAATGTGTCTTGTGCGTATATTCCCACATTTGTATACTCTTTGTAATGACTATAAAAATATATTACAATAAAAATATATTTAATAATACAAAAAACGTATTTAAATAAAACAAATAATAATATATGTTAAGTAATATAGTTATAGGTATTTGTGTATGGTAGTACATAGCTTAAGTTATACATCTTGTGTAGCATATTCTATTCTAGGCCTATATATAGGCCTCTTTTCTCATTAATAATATAATTTTTTAGCTCTACTCAACATGGTATCAAAGCTTAGGATTTTTTCCCATCTCAAACTTGAGCCCTAAGTTTTTTTCTTTTCCCTTTGTTCCTACACCGCTCGTCTCCTTCCTGCGTCGAGTCTCCTCAGTTGCGATGCAATTTTTTTGGGGGATGGGCAGCTCCACACGATTTCTCTCTACAAATATATTTTTCCTATTTTTTTCCGCTGCTCTTGCACAGACGTCTCGTACGGCGTGCGACACTTCTCTTTGGCTTCTTGCGCTGCAGGGCGGCTCCACACGATTTCTCTCCACAAATATTTTTTCTTTTTTTTTGCTGCTCTTGCGATGACGTCTCGTACGGCGTGCAGCACTTCTCTCCGGCTTCTTGCGCCACGTCTCCACGCGGCACATCTACGCCTTGTCTCGTCCAATAGTTGTGCAATTTTTTTGAGAGAGGAAAGATAGAGAAGAAGCTAGTCTATTGCACCCCACCTCAACACAACAAGATTCTTGGTCTCGTCGTTTGTGTCATCCCTCTCAATAAAAAAAACAAAAGGAAAAGGGGGGCCTGCATCGTCATTCGAGCCACCCCCCTTCATCATCGTTTGAGCCCGCCCGCCTCTTCTTCTCTTCACGGGCGGGTGCTGTGAAGGAAAAAAAACTTCCTCCTATGCGTTCGTGCCCTCCTCAAGGTGAAAACAAAAGGAAAAAGGGAGGTAGCCTCGTCGTGCATGCTTCCCCCACTAAGGAAGAAAAAAACTAAAAAAGAGAGGCTCTCTAGCCGGCTCAAGCCGGATCTCTAGTCGGCTCTAGTTGCCTCTCCAACCGGCTCCAATCGATTCTCCAGCCAACTCGTCAGTCGACTCTCCAGCCAAGCCGAGCCATTTTTGAGCCATTTTCAAGCCGAATTTCCTCCAGCGGCTTCATCCCGAGCCATTCTCTCATTCTCAAGCCGGCTCTTCATGCGCCTTACGCGTCCTTTTCTCTAGCCGGCTCTTCACGCGCCTTACGCATCTTTTTCTCCAACCGACTCTACACATGCCTTATGCATCCTTTTCTCGCGTATTGGATCTCGTCGCTTCTCCTGGCAACCCTCTTCTCGTCAGATTTCCCTGAGCCCTCTTCTCATCAGATCTCGTTGCTCCTCGCAGTCTCTCACCGGATCTCGTTGCTCCTCACAGCCTCTCATCGGATCTTGTTTCTCCTCATGGCCTCTCGTCGGATCTCGTTGCTCCTCGCAAAATCTTTTACTAAGCCCTTAAGTATTTTTCTTTTTAGAACTCCTTTGTGACAAGCTGGACATGACTGACATCGATGCACCAACTAGAGGGGGAGTGTTAAGTAATATAGTTATAGGTATTTGTGTATGGTAATACACGTTAGCTTGGGTTATACCTCTGGTGTAGCATATTCTATTCTAGGCCTATATATAGGCCGCTTTTCTCATTAATAATATAACTTTTGGGCTACCCTATATTAAGGGTAGAGCCGAATGGTTTAGGCCATGAAAAAAATCACAAAAATAATTCTTAAAATTTCCAGATATATTCCATGAATTTACTTGTATTTAATTGCATGGAGTTGGAATTTATAGGGCCGGCTACACTAGGACTACCCTAGAGTTTAAGGGTAGGCCAGGTAGGGGTATTTATGTAATTTTAGAGACATCTATGATATTGTAGGTCCTTAGTGCACTTTGTAATGACATTACACCCTCAAGATGGTTTATGAATTTGTAGGATCACATGTATGCAAAACCTTTAAGTTCTACCCTGCGCTTTAGGGCCAATACTGTAAAACACGAGTTATTGGAAGAACGGTAAAGGGTTTGGCCTATCTACTTGACATGAAATTTATTTGTGTTAAATTCATGATTTTAACAGTAGGTAATTGATATATTATTGGAATGAAAATATTGTTCAGGGTAGAGACATGACACGTATATTTAGGTCGGTTCCTACAGCTATAGGAATCTGGATTTTCTTCAAGGCTTTGCATGTTTTATCCTATGTTTTAGAGCATTAAAATTTTAGATAAATTCTTTAAAAAATAGATTTTTAAATGTATAGATATTTCTGGTTTTCTTTTGAATTTATGAGTTATTTAATTTCAGTTCGGGTTATTATATTTGCTTCTACGGATTGCAATGACAAGTGGGACTTGTGTTGCTATTGGCCTAAGGTTTTCAACCTTGGTCTTAATCTCAGTTTTGATAATAACACACATGGAATTAATGTATTCATAAAGAAAAATTTTCAGGTTCCAAGTCGGTTAGCACTCGACGTCCCCAATCGGAAAAATCAAAGAAATCGAAGAAATCGGCAAGGACTCTCGTCGACGCTCGGGATTCTTCGAAAAGTTAGAGTTTAGGTCTAGGGTGTCTAGCATGTATTGTAAATCCTCATGATGATGCATAAGAACCCAAAAACTAAACCCGAACCCCAAATCATGAAAACCCAAAAAATCGAAAACGGTTCTGAAATTCACTAAGCCTAGGGAGCTCCTTGAAGGGCTATATGACTTAGATATTTTCTTGGCATCAAAAGTCTCGCTAATTGTTCCTTGGATAAAAACTAGTAAATGACATATTTTTAAGGATTTTTTGGAAGCTTTTAACCTATGCATATTTGACCCGGGAGATTATAAAATTTTCGATTTTCAGAAATTTGTACTAGACTCCAAAAGTTAGATTTTGATTCTTAAGGATTTTGATTTTTTAGATATTTTTATTGAATCCAAATGGGGGGTAATCCTTATATAACATTTATGTTTTAAAGATATTAACTTAAAGTTAAAAAATATTATATAAGTAGACTTAGTGAAGATGGAACCTAGAAACAAACAAACAAACAAAAAAATCAGCCATGCCCAGGTTCGGTCGACCAATTGGTCAATCGGCAGAAGATGAAGGCATTTTGGTCAACCGACCGGTCGACCGACCGATGCCCAGAATGGGCAGAATGCCTCGACCGACGATCGACCGGCAAGCGATCGAGCGTCGGCAACGGGCAGAAAAATGCCTGTTGACGAGTCCTCTTGTTTGGGGGGTTATAAATACACACCCCAAACTCTCTTCCAAGCCTTCCATGATGCTTCTAAGCCTAAGAGAGTCATTTTCTTGCATCTCTACAAGATTTCTTTGAGGTATCCTTGCAAGAACCCTAGTTTTGTTCTCCACTCCTTGATTTAGCCTTCAAACTTCATTGATTCATCATCTTGAGGCATCAAGAGGACTAGGGAGTTTTCTTTGGAGCTAAGTATTTGTTGTATTATTTATTTGCTCAATTGTTGTATATTTTGTGGTTTGTTTCCATTGTATATCATTTGTATAAATCTAGGTTGCTAGGTTTGATTGAGTAGGTGGTTGCCTTGGTGCTAAAGCTTAAATCCATCATTGTAAACTTAGTTTACTAGGATTAGTTGAGTTGTCCCTTAGGTTAAGATGGGAGAGTGCTCTCGGTAGGAAGACGAGATACTTCCAGGTGTAGAAGTGTCTTCGGTTTGAGAGCGGAGACTTTCTAGTGTAAAGTCCTCTTTGTAAGGGAAACGATAAAATCTAGTAAAGCTAGTTTGGAAATCCTAAGCGGGGTGCTTAGGTAGTGGAGTAGGCATTCGGGCCGAACCACTATAAATAATTATGTTAGCATTGATATATTGTTTTGTGTTAATTGTTTTATCATTAATCGCTTCCGCATTTAGTCGTTAAATTGTGAATTGCCTAAGTAGTTTAAGAAAACGTGTAAAACCGAATTTAAGCGACAAGTTTAGTTAACACACTATCCCCCTTCTAGTGTGGCTATTTCACCAACAGTTACCCTATATGGATATTTATTATGCTCTTCCTTTGATGGTGGATATTGTATATGAGATCGTTGAGTTATGAATAAAGGACATATGAGTTCCTCCACTAGAGGACTGGAGCTCGGGATGGGGCTGAGATGGGCAAGTACATCCGCATGCAGGAAATTTAAACAGAGTGGTTGATTCCTTCTGTTATGGAATTTCTTTATTTACTCTGCTCTTGATGTTGTTTATATTCTTGCCTGTGATGTGGATGTGTATGTGTTTGTATGACTGCGATATTGCCAGCGTGGTCAACTAGCGGATTATGACTCAGATTTTGCCAGCTTGGTCAACTAGTGGCGGGGAAGCGCATTAGTGAGCCACGCTGACGGACAGCTCCGGAGTGGCATTAGTGGAAGGATCTCACCCAACCATTGGATTATATTCTTGGGTTCACCTCAGGGGCTCATGCTCGAGGGTCGCTAGTCTTGACTAGCCAAATGACCCCAACCATGCTTGGTTGCATTAATATTAGCATGAGGGAGATGGGTGCAGGGTGCCGCATTATATGGATGCATGGATGTATGGATATATGGATGAATGGATGTGTGTATGTGTGGTTGTACATGCATTTATTTATTTATTTCCTGTATCATTTAATTATGCTTTATTCTACTATGAATATAATTAATTGATGGTTTAGGGAGGGCTCAAGTATGAGCCACTCACTGAGTTCTTTTGAACTCACTTGAGTTTTCTTTACTATTTTTATTTCGGCTCTAGAGCAGTAGAGGTACTGTGGCACATGAGGCGCAACTGGGGTGACGAGCTCAGGGCGTAGATCTCGTGACACGGAGTCGTAGTAGAGTCTATGACTGTTATTTCATTTTGTTTCATTCATACATGATGTATTTGAGACTTCCTTTTGGAGTGTTTAGGACTTGTCCATTTCTTTTATGATATTAACCTTTTTGCACTTGCATGGTTGTACACTTTATTTATGCATTCATTGGTCATGTCTGGTAGGTTTCGGGGTACGGACGTATACTCTGGCCAGTCACGCAACCCTAAGATTTTGGGGCGTGACAGTTAATCGGCCTAGGAACCCAAAGAGTCTTAACTACAATTCATCTTAAATGCATAATCATAGATAACATGATCATAAATACCACAACAAAAGCAAATACCACAACTATTTTTGTATCCATTTGCAAAAAGATTTTGGCATAAACTATAGCAAGAGCTCAATTAAAGATTTACAAAGATAATTGGAGTGAGGGTTCATGGCTCAATGAGGATGAAGGGGCAAAATCAAAATTAATTGCAACTTCACTATGGAATCTAAGGAAGAACAAAAATAGTTGTTTTCGGAAAATTAAAATTGGGTTAAAGTCACTACTTTGCAAAGTGCTTGTTGATATTAAATGGAATGATAGCTCTATTGAATATAAGAAAGACTCAAAGACCACGAAAGAAACAAAAATCAAGGGCAGCTTACACAAAAGTAACTATAATCATATGATATTTTGTGATGCATCATGGAAAAGTAAAGAAGAAGCGGCAGGTATTGGAATCCTTATAACTAATAAGAGTGCAAATATAATTGCTAAAGGCGGCTATATAAAGAAGATGTATTCGCCATTGATTGTTGAAATGTGGTCCATTTGGTTTGGGATGCTTAAGGCTTCAGAACTAAAACTTAACAATATGATAATTTTTTTTGATTGTTTGTAGGCCATCAACATTGTAAACAAGAAGGATGAGCCACCATGGTACTTACATAGCCTTGTCATGGACATTTAGATAGTAGGAAATCAGCTCAATGCATGTGAATGATGCCACATTAAAAGAGAATTCAACAATGATGCTCATGTGCTCGCAAAGGAAGGTCTCCCTAAAAGCACCAATGGTTCTTAGGAGCCGATGAACAATATAAGGGTTCATGGCAACAATAAATATCAGGAAGATGCAAAGCAAGTGTATAAAGAGCATGACGTTAATGCATGTAGTGATGTAAATAATGATGGATTTTTAGATTTTATTCATGTAAAAACTATTGATGTTTTCAATAAAATGGGTAATACTCACGAGGGAAAATATCTCTGCTTATTTGAAGACGAGGAATGCACGACTACTAGTCCTCTACGTCCTCAACCCTCTCAATTGAGCAGAGAGTGACCTATCCTTGAGTTTCATTCTTTAAAAAATAAATAAATTAAATCCTTTCAATTTAATGTAATTTATCAATATTTTATATATAAATTCATAAAAAGTATTGGTATATCCTCTTTAAAATGTGCCTAATAATCTTTCTAATCACTCACAATGACATGAGTTGTAATTTCATCAACAATCATGAACATTTTATTACATGTGAGTATTAGGAGGATTATTAGGCACATCAATTAGGAGGATTTAGCCTTTTTTTATTCGTAAAATCTCATTTTATGAATTATACAATGATCTTTAAAATTGTGTCCTTCATTTATTATCATATTAATTTTTATATTTTTGCTGATTTTTTATAACTTTAAAATTCAAATAATCAGCCCAAACCTGAATAGGCGAGCCACAGGTCGTGGGTGCTCCTTCAAATATTTAGGCCTTACAAAAAATCAAAATAATATATACAAATTTATGTATCAATTATAGTCATGGCATCACAAGCTAGCATCAAATTCTAAGATTAATATAAAATCTTATACTGAATGAGATTTTCTAAAATTTTACAAGTAGAAACTAGACTCATAATAGAGTATGCAAAATCAATAATCAATCAAAAATGACCTTTTCTACAATTTTATAGAATTCAAATTTTCTTGAAATTTAATCAAATTCTCACATCTTATCCAAGTAAAAATTATTAATTAAGCATCTGAGTCATCATGCTAAGCGCAATTCTTCATACATGACTATATGAGCAAAAACTGGTACTTAATATAATTTAATGTTGTGGTTTCCAGAAAAATGAAGCTTTCAATTATGACAAACAAAGCCAACTGGAACACAATACATTAATTGTGCCCAAATGTGCAATGTTCTCCAATTAATACAAAATTAAGACTACCACATGCATCTGCAAGATTGACTGTTCTCCTGATTTACACAAGCATCTAGAAAAGAAGTTTCCTCTTGTTAAGACATTGATCTTGTCTTCTCGGATCTAGTCAGGGCACAATGGTCAGAATTGAGTTCTTTGAATCCATATTTTTTGTTGTCACCCCAATCTCATCAATTTCTCCACTTAAATAGACATATATTTACTTATTAAAAATCAATCAGATATCATTTCTAGTTGTTCTTGGATGCATAGTGATGGTCCACATCAGTGCTTCTTCAGTAAAGTAAATGGAAAACTCAGATATAAGCATCAACCTTGTTGTCAACAAGCACAAGCTGACAAGAGGAAAACATGGTTTTTGGTCTCCATCCAGTACCATCTTTATTCTATTTTGCAGCTCAGACCACAGCATGGAAAGTGAGCAATAATAGGAAACAAACAAGTGGCCATCTCTGTCGGTCTCCATCTTCACAGTTCATCAATTGTTTCCTGCCAAAATCCTCCTTAATTCTTAATCCCCCCACCAGCTGATCCTGTTCCACCTCCCAATTACCTTTCTAATGTACATCAATATCTCTCCTCTAACATGCATCCAATACTCTCCCTCCTTTCAATTAATTATATCCTCACCATGTGCATGTTTACATCATCCAAGGTTTCTTTCATTCATTCATAGGTCCCCCCTTTAACACAATGCTGCTCAATTCACAATGCACCTACTATTAGTACATGATCTGAAGTGATTAATATAGCAATCTATCAATAAATCTAGCCTTTGTGATATAAAATTAGATAGGGAAGTAATAACAACTTGGTTATCTGCATTAATATATTACATTTAAGATGATGGATTAGACACCAATGGATATGCATACTCGCACTCATACCAGATATTATCAAAAACCTGATTCGAGCAGATTGATACATCTGAATACAAGAAAGATAAGATTTTGGTAAGAAAGAAGAAATCTAGGAGAAAATTTAATTATTGTTGCATAAGTATGGAGAAGGAAGTGTTCATTAATAAGAAACACATTCTACTTTTCCTGTGACCAGAAAGACCACCAAGAGGTCCCAAAAAGTGTCTTAACTGATCTTATTGATAACACAGGATGAGCATCATGAGCTGGTGTTGATGACTGGCTTATGAAGACAAAAGGACAGGCTTCAATTTCGTCTCTTAAGAGAGCATTCATTCCCTTCTAAATGAGCTCCAGCTGGATAACTCTCTTGAGATTATTAACTTTTTCTTCACAAAATTATTCCTCTCTAAAGTCTCCTAAACTGCTCTAAAGTCTTTTACAATTATTATATGCTTAATTAGTCAACAAAGGTTATATATTATTTGGTGTTATTCGAACATCATGTGTTCTAAAGTAGTATGATTACCATGCATAATGTCTTCCTGCCAAACCCTGCCTTGGTCAACAGAAGTAAATGTGCAAGATTAGCACCGGAGTAGTAGGATTCACCGCAACTAAGATTCAACAAGAAAATTTATATTAGCAAAATGTCGATCCGTATCAGCTGAATCTTATTTAGATACTGATTCACATGAGTTGAGATGGATCTAGCAGTACTAAAAATCCAAGTGTAAAGAGAACTATACATAATAGTGTACAACGTAAGAAAGTTGAACCTTTCGTATTCATCAGCACTTATCTTCTCCCTCTTTTCCTCTGTTATTTGTGCCCGTGGCATCACGTTTTTGAGTCTTTCGACTGACTACTTTTCCTATCTGTGATAAGAAGAGCAGTTGAACGCCAGCTACATATTTTACTTTTTTGGATGAAGGATCATTGATTTTAATGAGATTTGATATACTATAAAACTCGTCGGCCTTACATTGTTAGTAATTTGGATTTACGAAGATACAGTAGCAATCAAGCAGTAACACCAAAAAAGTGAATCAAGATTTACGAGTACTAGTACTGCTGGTAGAGGAAGAAGAATTTGAAGTAGCACTCTTCCCTATAAATGTTCCTTTTATTTTTTCCGCTTCTTTTGTCCATTTGAAGTCATCTCCCACCTTCTTCACTCCTTTTGAGGCCTTCCCTTCAAGCAAAAATCTGATTTTTACACATACCTGACACTACTACCTTGTCGGAAGCAAGCATATGAAGCTCCTCAGTTGCCATCCAAGGGAATTAGATAGTGACTGAAGGAAGGAATGACGCGAAGCGATCGCTGCCCGGCAGCATTGGCAGCTCTGCTTGATCTTGTTCCCCTTCTCCTCTTCTCCTTTCTCGCGGTGATGGTGGAATCCGCCACCGACTCATTAGATGGTAAAAAAGTTGTTCTAGTCGGCATTCTTTTTAGGTTTCTCCGGTGATTTGTTGAGGAAATGTTAATCACCAAACTGACGTTTCTATGAGTTTTACGAAGGTTCTTCGGGTTTTTTTGACGTTTCGTAGTTTCATTATGATTGATTTATGTCCGCTGAGGATGGGAAAGAATTAATTTGCAGTTCAAGCTCTTGGCGTGTTGTACTCTTCTTTGAATAGCCCTCCGCAGCTTTCGGGGTGGACGCCGAGCGGCGGTGATCCGTGTGGCCATGCATGGAAGGGGATTACTTGCTCTGGTTCAGTCATCACGGTCATGTAATTAATTATCCCTATCTCCTGTTTAGGTTCCTGTGTTCTTTTTTTTTTTTGTTCTTGCTTGGAAATTATGCTGCTTATCCTACCTCGACAGCCAGCTCCCAGGATTAGGGCTCAATGGTTCCATGGGATACCTCCTTTCAGATCTCCTGTCCTTGAAAACACTGTGAGAGAACTCTCACTTATGTTATAACTCCATCTACATAAGTCATTTTCAATCAATAAATTTATGCTTCTCTGCAGGGACTTGAGCAACAACTACATACATGAAAGCATTCCATATCAATTGCCCCCAAACCTGACCTACCTGTAATGTTTTCTATGTCTTGGTGGTTGAATTCCTTTCTTTCCTTTCTTATTGTATTACTGATGAATCAACATGAATTGTTTCATTTGGCCATGTAGGAATCTTGCTGGTAATCATCTTTCTGGGAATCTTCCATATTCTATATCCACCATGGTCTCACTCAATTACCTGTAAGCTGTGTAAGATGTCTGTATTGAATCCATATGGTTCTTGATTATGGAGATAATTTTGGCGCTAACAATTATGTTATTATCATATCAATCGCAGTAATCTTAGCCACAACATGTTATCGGAAACAATTGGTGACCTCTTCAGAGATCTTCAGAACTTCGCAGAATTGTAAGATCTTGATAAATCTGCCATTTTTGTTTCAGTATTATTTTAACTTGCCTATGCTGCTATTAGAAACAATCTTACTTACCATGTAAACAAGTACTAATAAAATTAACCTGATTATAATGGTTCTGTGCTAATTAGTCTTCAATATGTTTAACATAATTTAAACACTGACCAACTTCTACTTTAACATAGGAGAGAGAACTATCAACCTTCAGTGCCAATTATGGTGACTTGAGTGCAGGAGAACAAGAAATATTCTTAGTCCACTAAATTATGTACAGTTTTAATATACATGAAAAACCAACAAACATAACATCTTTGCATGATTACGTCAATGGTATCAGTCACATGAGTGAAAGGCATCATAACTTGGTTTCTTTTAGTTGTATAAGAGCATATCTCTATTGTTGCCCATAAGTATACAATCTTCTGACAGAGTAAGTTGGATATTCCATTATATATAAAATATAAGTCTGAAGCCTGTTTAGCAATTTATGACAGGGATTTATCTTTCAACAACTTCACAGGAGATCTTCCTACCTCATTTGGCTCTCTGTCCAACCTTTCTAGTCTGTAAGTGCATAAAAAGTAATATCTCCTTTTTTGCTGCATGTTCTCCAGATCTATGCTAGAGTGAAGCTTCCTAATCTTTAGATATTTACTGCTTTCACAGTTATTTGCAAAATAATGGATTGACGGGGCCAGTAAATATTCTTGCCAATATAGACCTAACTACTCTGTAAGCTACCTTAATCAGTCTTACCCAATCGCTCTACATGTACTATTAAAGCTAATACATTTTATTTTTATCAGAAATATTGCAAATAACCAGTTCAGTGGCTGGATACCTCCGGAGTTCAATTCAATTCTAAATCTTGTGTGAGTGAAAAAGGACTTAGCACTAGTGCAACTTTTTTCTTTGGGATTTTTTCTGATTCTTATGATTTCCATTTCATACATAGGATTGAAGGTAATTCCTTTTCTACTGGTCCTGCTCCTCCTCCGCCACCGTACATGCCACCTCCCCCAAGAAGACCACGCAGGCATTCTAATAACACTCAGGAACCTGCAAATACACCACCGGGGTGTGAGGCTCATCCAGATCTTGCTGGGAAGAAGAGTTTGACTGCAGGTTCAGTGAAAGGGATAGCTATAGGTTCAGCAATTGGTGGTTTATGCATACTACTAGCTGTTATATTATACCTTAAGAATGCGCAGAAGGGTAAACATGACAGTTTAAATAGCAGCAATGATTCTGGAAGGTCTGATGGTCTTGCCATCGGTAGAGGTACTTCATTTCTTCACAATGTTTAAGTTCTGATTTTTTTCTTTTATTTAGTTGACTATTTTATATAGAGGTACTTTATTTAGTTGCCAACATACCCGGATGTCTCACCACTATGTTACTAGTGGGTCAACAATATTTTTCATTATGATTAAATATAATATATTATATTTATTATGCCTGTAAATATGTCAATATATAGTTAACAATCAAAGGGTATTTAGTCCATTTACTGCCTTTTCATGCTATTTTTGGTTTTTTTCTAATGCAAAGCAAATACTAGCTAGACAGTTGCTCTTTCCCTATTACATTCCGTGTCTATTCCTATTTCTTCCGATTTCATTCTTTGAATCAATGTTGGGGTAAAGCCTTCCATGTTAAATTTTATTCAATTTTTGTACTTAATCACATTGGGCTTCCTCAATTCCGTATGTATGGACTAAATGGTGAAGGTTTTGAAGATGGTAATTTTGATTCTTCGAGGTCTAGTATCTAAGTTGCTTTTGCTTAGCAATTTCTAGAAAAGCATAGCAAGTATTGAATGTGGAATCATCTATTAATGGGAAAAGCGTGATATGGCGGTTGCACTCAAAATGTCACAAGAAAAAAAAAAAAAGGTGACCTAGTGCACGAAGCAATGCCACTTTTGTGGGCTTTGGGGAGGGTTGATGCAAGAGGCTGAAGGCTGCAAAATTTGCAGAATGTCACAAGATGGCACTTAATATTTAGAAATTTAGTATTAATCCACCATTCTAGCTATCAAGATCAGGATTGGTTAGAATAAACGGATTGAAATTTCAGCCACAGATGATTCATGATTAAAAAAAGAAGAAGAAAAAGTATCCAAGATTATAAGATGAGAAATAAAGAAAAAGGGATATTGGAACAGGATTTAGTGTTTATAACAGACATGAAAAAATGTAGTTACGGTGTGATTTGATTGAACTACTGATTATTACAAGCACATTACTGCTACATCCCTAAATTATGTAATTTAAGTTGAATTGCTTATTTCAAATTAAATTATCCACATGTGCATGCCACATCAACATATTAACAAATTAATTAATGACCCTTTAGTGGTTGGATACAATTGTTGCAATTTCAAAGATTGATGCATATAATTGTTACAAATAAAAGGGTTGGATACGTTTGTTACAAACAAACCTCAAAGTTCATGATAATATTTATTAACTACCCTTTTGTAATTAGATATTTCAAATCACTTATAGCTTAATGGATGATGGATAACCTTGCATAATTCATTATAGTGACTAAGAATTATGACCATGAAAAAAATTAGTGGATAGCATTTCTGGATGAAGACTATTTTCTGATGAACTCAAACTACTTAAAGTATTCACTCGTGGTCTTAGCATGTCTAACTTCCTAAGATGTAATTTCACTTACACCAAAGCCTATACCAAATGCACATGCAAAAAGTATTTTGCTCTCTGTTTACTTTGCTGCTTTTGGATAGACATAACCTTTTGATAATACACATTATTGGGTGTTTAGGAGCAAAGTCATTTGGTTTTATATTACTTGATTATGTTTGTCTATATTTTTGAAGTTCCTAGTCATATCATATAAACGTATAAGTAAACCAATGTTCCTGTATGTACTGACTTTTAGTGACTGCAATGGAGATAGAGCAACAGATACTCAAAAGTTCTTCTGTAACAAGTCTAAATCCTCCTGACAAAGTGATAATTGAGAAGTCACCTGGGCAGAATGTAGCTGCAAAATGGCCAAAGGTTCCTATATCTGCAACATCATATACTGTTGCTTCTCTTCAGGTTGCAACAAATAGCTTTAGCCAGGATAGTCTTGTTGGTGAAGGCTCCCTTGGTCGGGTCTACAGAGCAGAGTTCCCAAATGGAAAGGTAATCTTTTCTTCCCTTGTTCGAAAGTTATTTCATTCTCAAGAAGAATTATCTCTTGTTTAGTTTAGAATCATTCTCAAGATGCCTACCAAAGATATTTAAAGTCGTGAATGTGCAAAGACAGAAGGCAATGATCCGTTGGTTATAATGTGGTTGATTAAATAAAGAAAGTTTCCTTCATTTGCTTCTTTGATATATAGGCAAGTTAAGCGGGATAAGATAGGGTGTGATTTTTAATCCAAGTAAATAGAGCTGGTCGGGGTATGTTAAATTGTCATCCCTAAATTAGTTGTCATGTATAGATGGTTCTATTGTATCTCCACTCTCAACTCTCAAAATCCTCAATTTATGTGATTGCCTATACTTTCATATCCATGCTCTGAGAGTTATGATGATGTAACTAACAATTTGTGCTTTACCTATGTATTATCCTGAGAAAATAAGCTGTTTTGGTCCTGTTTCCCCTCTCTCTAGGTCCCTAGGAAACTAATTTAACATCTGATGGATTAGCTTAATGTAGTCGTCAAACTTTCATGACTATTGAAGCTTTCCATGTGTTCAAGAAGGCATTAGCTAAATTCTCATCATCAGTTAGATCTTCTACCTTTTCGTTAAATCAGTTGCAGATATCAATCACTCTGTTGCCTTTCCCAGGTTTTGGCAGTTAAAAAAATAGAGAGTGCCGCAACGTCCTTACAAGAAGAGGATAACTTTCTCGGTGTTGTTTCAAATATTTCAAGACTGAGGCATCCAAACATTGTTGCATTTTCAGGATACTGTGCTGAACATGGGCAACGACTTTTGGTTTATGAGTATATTGGAAGCAGAACTCTACATGATATGCTGCACCATGCTGACGATAGTAGCAAGATGCTCTCATGGAATTCACGCATGAGGATAGCCCTTGGCACTGCTAGGGCACTTGAGTAAGTTCAGCGCAAAGGTTCCATATTTCGATTCTTATATACTCCTGCAGGTTAATTAAAATTAATTTTGACTTCTACAAAGGTACATGCATGAAGTATGCAGACCTTCTGTGGTACATCGAAACCTCAAGTCTACAAACATCCTACTCGATGAAGAACTTAATCCTCACTTATCGGACTGTGGATTAGCTGCATTAACACCAAATACAGAGAGACAGGCAAGTCAAAGCAATGAATTTGTCATACGCTATTTAGCTGGGCCTTTCAATCATGGTTTAAATTGCCTAGTACAAGCAGTATGTAGATGTCTGATAAAAGACTAGTGCTGATGCAAACTGCTTAGTACCATGGTATATTTCCAAGCCGTTCTAGTCCATGACATACAGTTTTACCAATACTGATATACGAACCATGCTTGGAAGTAGTCTTTGTAACTTGTCGGTTTTTTTTTCACTTGATAGGTCTCAGCAGAGATAGTGGGATCATTTGGTTATAGTGCTCCAGAGTTTGCAATGTCTGGAGTGTATACTGTAAAGAGTGATGTTTATAGCTTTGGAGTTGTAATGTTAGAGTTATTGACTGGCCGCAAACCACTGGACAGGTTTGTCTTGTTTTTGACCACATCCAAATTGGTCATGCTTATTTGATATGTCAGTTTCAGATAATAACTACTAGTTTCCATTTCCATGCATGCTTCAGTTCTAGAGTGAGATCAGAACAGTCTCTAGTCAGATGGGCTACTCCTCAGCTCCATGACATTGATGCAATATCTAAGATGGTTGATCCAGCAATGAATGGAATCTACCCTGCAAAATCACTTTCGCGTTTTGCTGACATAATTGTGCTTTGTGTTCAGGTACTGGTCTTTCTTTTTCTATTCCTATCCTTCCTTTATGTCCTGCAACAATTGCTAAATGTTTTCTACTTGAGCGACAACTGAAAGAAAGAACTTGTGATATGTGCTTACTTATGCAATGCACTCGAGGACGGTTTCATATCGATTCCAATAACTATTATTGAAAAGTTGCATTGTAGATGTTTTTTTCTAAAATCGAATTCTATTCAAACAGGACAGTTCCGAGTTGTCATGCGCTTGTCTGTTAAATGTTCTAATATATTCAGTCAAAGATGCTAAAAACAATGACAAGATTAATCATTGATGGATGTGTTCAAGAGCAGATAATTGGTAACAAATAAGCTGTAGAAATTTTGTTTCTACATTGTTATTCACCTCTAAGCTGCACTAGTTGATTCAACGAAAAACTCACTAGGAATCGTGCAGATTAATCTGTAAGGATTGAGAATAATAGTGAAGTGCTAACCTTATGATTAATCAGTTCCAAAGATTTCTTGTACTGTGTGATGTTTTTGATACCCATTGTGCAATCATTGTGAGATATCCATTCTTTTTGTTTCCCCTTTTTCATTTATTTTAAAGATCTTTACTATTTCCATCCTCCAGTGTTTATACATGATGTTCTTGGAAATTTTTACAGCCTGAGCCAGAATTCCGACCTCCGATGTCCCAGGTGGTTCAGGAGATAGTTCGATTGGCGCAAAGGACAAGCATAGTCAAAAGGCGCTCAGGAGATGAATTTGGGTTTTCACACAGGGTATCCGAGCAGGATCCAAGCACAGCTGATGCATCCTTTTAAAATAATGTGTTATCTTATACTAGCAATTTAGGTCATTTGGAATGTTTTTGAAGCAAAATGGAAGAATAAATTGATCTGAGTTTTCCTTTCGCTAATATCATTATACGAAAAGCATATACGAGCCTCTATGCCTGGTACATGTATTATCATAGCAGAACATTCATTTACACATCTTTCGACGTATGTGATTATTTTTACCATGAGCATAGAACAAAGTCTTCTGTGGTCTGATTTATTTGTCCCATTTGATCTGTGTCCTCTATCTGGCTGCAACTTTACAGTAACACGAGGATTAAGAAGTCTAACGACACCTAAGCTTGTTTCACAATCTGCCATGCAAAAGGTTTAGCATGTATGGTGAGATTCTCTTATAGTTTTTGTCAAAGTTGAGATGTCTGTCATGAACTAAAATAAAGCAATACAATTCGAAACAACTCATCATGGTCAATCATACTGGCAGTTGAGAAGCAAATACGTACTAGTTCAACCAATCATCTTGGATCAGCAATGTTTTGAATCAGACACCAATTTGAGTTCAAGCTCTAGCAATCATTATGAATTTCAAGGGTTTCAATGTGAAAAGAATGGTTGGATACAAAGAAGAATTGAAATTTTAATTAATCCAGCCTTACTATTCATTCTCTTTCTCACGTCCAAAAAAAGCCGTGCCACATACTGATGCTAAAATGAGCAAACATCCAATGAGTTTATCAGATGTTGGTGTAGCACCAAAGGTCAAGCTTGTCACTTGTGATAAAATCACCTGAAATTGAGATGATGAGAAGGCATACTTAATCGACCAATGACCGATTTTAAGGATAACAAAACTTAAATAGTTGATGCTATATACATCAACAACAGTATAATTTTTAGCATTCAACTTTTGTAGAGAACTGCACTAGTAAATAGGAATCATATTTCAAGTTGTATTATAAGCACTTCTCAAGTCCAAGTCTATTGACATCAAAAGATTGTCTAAAATACCTTCTGTTCCACAACTCTTACAACAAGCATTGTCTAATAAAATATCCAAACTTGTGAATGTGAAATTCATGACTGCATCTAAATAAAAATCTATCATGCAGCTGGTATAAATAATTTGTCTGTACAAATGGTTTCAAAATACCTTCCTGCTAGAAGGATAAAAAATAATAGGAATCTTCTGAAAATACAACAAAATAGTAAAGGTGATGGAGTGTTGTTAGTGATCCAAACATCAATTTAGAATGGATATGTTCCAATCATCGTGAAGAGTAAGAAACTAGAAGACCAAGAGGTCAACATCATAAGTTGTTGCAAAATTTATGTACTGCATAGAAGAAATTGGCAACTTTGCTTCCCAAAAAAATAAGCAAACAGTGGAAAAGAGAAACACGAAGAGATAAGAGGTCAACTAGCAGCAGATGCAAAATCAAGATGTACTTGAATATGGGTACAGAAACAAGCTATAGACAACAAATGGAAAATGTTGGACCTCCACGTGACTTTCAGTCTACAAGGTGAACCCTACTTCTGAAAAACTAATCAGCTGAGTTATTACAAATGAAAACAGCAATCTACCAGATGGTACTATCCAAAAAAAAGTAGTTCACTAGTAGGTAAATGATAATATTGTGATTGGCTTTCTGTCTCCTGCTACTTTACAATGTTGTATAAAGTCATGGACTTCAATCTCAAACTTATCACAACTATTTATTGTGCCTATTAAATGTTAATACAAGAATCACATCTTTTTTTGCAACAATGGTGGAAGAAGGATTTGATCCCAAAACCTCTACTAGCAACACCAAAGGACCTTACCAACTAAGGTAGCCGACACCATTTTCTATTGTGCTAATTCAATATTTATACCAACATCATACTTAGGTGTAGTGTTTGAGAGACACATCTAATTTTCATGTGTATATACAACCATGCATTTAGACATATTAGACAATGCTTGGAGTTTACAACCACTTGTTTTTCACATACTCATAACTGCATATATACATATTAGACAATGCTATATGGTTTTATAAAAAACCATCCAACAAATACATATACAATCATATAGCAAATGTCCTTCAACTAAAAAGTACAGCAGATACCTTTATGTATAGAATGTTTGTGACTTTGGCAACTTTCTCAAACTGAAGGCCGCGTGCTAGAAATATCTGTGAAGTAGTGGAAGTAAGCATATTATCTGCTTTCATTGTTAAATAAAAATCAATTGTGGATCTATCCAAAATACAAAAAAACAAACTGAAGTGCACATGATGAACCAAACTCTGGGAATTAGAAAGCACAGCTAGTACCTCTGCAAAGAATGCTAAGACACCTAGCACAATTGTCAGAAGAAAAGTGAATAGATTTGGTAGAACAAATTCCTGAAATTAAAGCTTCATTAGGAAGAAAGTATAATTCATACATAAAAGCTGCTCAACAAGGCAGAATATGATCAGCAAAAACACCAAAAATGACTTTAATAAATCAGCAAAATCATATCATTCGCAGTCCAGCACCCAAGAATTCAAAAGTTGTACAATGTTTGCTGGGAATAGTTAGCCTAGGCAACTCTTTAGTCAATCAAACTGGATTCAACAAATTAGGTGTCTTTTGTGCTAACTATCATATGCAATATGAACAAATCCAACGATACACATATATTGGGACTGAATGTGTTTACATGTCTGTCTGTGCATGGAGCAATGATTTCCTTATATCTGATGCTTGAGCAACAGAATTGACAATAGCATGATATCAAAACATCAAAGACTGAACTTTGTGCAAGTTCCATCACTTTGGACTTGTTAAGAAATTAGTGGGCCTAACTCACCCCAAAAGCTAGCTCATGAGGAGAGGATTGCCCAAACTATTTAAAGGCTACCTTGGCCATATTTTTAATCAATATGGGACTTTAACACACACCCCTCACGCCCAGGATTGGACATTTGGAGGACTGGACATCTGCGGGTGGCACAATATCAACTACACAATTGGCTCTGATACCATGTTAAGAAATTAGTGGACCTAACTCACCCTAAAAGCTAGCTCATGAGGAGAGGATTGCCCAAACTATTTAAAGGCTACCTTGGCCATATTTTTAACCAATATGGGACTTTAACAGGACTAAAATGAGGTTTGGCATTACCCATATCCTATTTGACTTACCATAAAAACAAGAAATGGTTTATGTGACTGCACTTTGAATTGTGATATATTTTTACTTAAATGTTTAGAATAGCTTATGATATATATTTTTAAAAATCTAAAATAGCAATGATAGCTATCACAGGATAAAAATCTATCAAAATTCTTCCCCTATAATTGCACCAAGTGTCCACATTTGATCAGCCCACAGTTTGTTCAGAGGTTTGTAAGAATTCCGAGCAAAGATAAGACTACAATAACTCGAATAAGGAAACGGCATGGAATCCCACAAACATAGGCACAATGAACAACCACACGATGCACCACAATTATTAAGCGCAGAATTTCAGCATCAAACAAAAGCCTACAACAGCCATCTGATTTTACACAAGGATCTTACAGTGTCACAAGAAAAACTAGACAACAATAGAAATCAAGGTACCATTTAGGCACATCCTCAGTGCAAAGTAAATATCAACAATTAGTCAAAATACAAAACAACAGCTTGCTCTTTGCACAGCCCACACAAAGGAGTTTATACTAATTATAAGGATAATGGCATCGCAGAACACCCTTTCCGCGATCAACATTTAAAATTTGAAATATAAACAGCTTCAACAACTTGTGGCAACCAACAAGAACCAAGCAACTTTGTGACCATCTAAATCATTGCTCAATTGCCGGCTGCATGTCTCCCGAACTGCACCAACCTGGGTGCAGTGCCTTGGTTCATTGGTGTCACGCCCCGGTTCGGATCCACCCCCACGCCCCGAGGCGGCCCCGTTCCGAAGCGCGACAGTGGGCGACTCGAAAACCACGCAGCGGAAGAAAAACACCGATATGGATCACAAATCATAATCAAGCATATTTAATAATATATATTTACAAAACTCCAAAATCATCAGTATCAAAATCAGTATAAAAAGACGACAATGTAGGACAAGATACAAAAATTGTCGCCATATCAGAGCTCCAGATCTACACGCCGACTACCAACTATCTACACATTGATCTAGAGATCAACAGCTCACCCCTGCAAGTCTGAAGCAATAACAACAGGAGTCAGCGGATGCTGAGTAAGAGTACCACAATATGATCAACATGAATAAGATGTCAACTCAACAGCAAACGACAATATGGCCTAAGATGCAATCAAAGGCAATATATATACAACAAATGCTCCACACCTACTCCTAAACAACGTCGACCAAATCATCAAGCGTATGGACCGTTGGGTAAAAACCCCGCACTCTACCACCCGCAGAATGGCATCAACCGTCCGCTCCAACGGTGACGCGACTACCCCATCCAGCAGGTAGCCCGACGGACGACGTATCCGACATCCGCACACCCGAAGGTGCCCAAAGTGACTAGTCAATATCCATACCCTCACCCATGTCTGAGGGTACCGCAATAAAATGGTCCTGGACCGAAGTCCTCTCCGAGGCCGTAGCCTCCAGGTCAACAACTCAACTCCAACAATGCAACAAGGTGTATCATCATGATCAATGGATAATAAAATAATATCACCGATATCAACAATATAACAACTCTAATGATGATGACATGATCAAAAGAATAACACCATCAGAAACAACATAACATCATGCATGACATATCATGATCAAATATCAACATCAATAAATGACAATAAAATGTAACACATGCATTTATCTACATGGCATGTCCAACGATAATATGCAACATAAGTTCAATGGAATTGAAGCAATATCAAACAGATCGAGGCAAAAGAGTAATTCTATCATTTCACCCAACAGTAATTCATCGGCTACAACGGGGATCAAACTCAAGCCCACACTAACTATTTGCCCCTAAATCACCATTTAAAGTAATATAATGTTTTTATAATATTTAATTCTTTATCCAATTAAATTAATAAATTTTTAATTATGGTAAAATACTGAAAAATATAAAAATCATACCAAATGATCTCTTATCTAGAATCTGACACCACCATCGCGTTCAGCACGCGAAAATATACAATATTGATGTTCACCCCAACTCGATCCGACGACTCTATATCGTCCAAATAATTTATTTCATAATTTATCTTAATCATTAATTAACTATTAATAAATAATTACCTATACTACTTTTCCCTGCATCAAATCCCAACCCCTTGCACCAAATCCCCGTCACCCTCTTCCTCCCCTTCCTCTGCTTCACACCCGATCCCCTCTTCCTCCACCTCAATTCGTCGCCGGCCGACCCCATTACCGCCGGCGACCCACCCCGGCGGACTCACCGCCTCCTCCGCCAGCCTACGCCCCCCGGCAGAGCTCCGGACAACGCCGGAAAGCGCAGCCGCAGCGCGCTGTGCGTGTTGCGCACACTGCACGCTGCGGCCTGGTCGCTGCAGCGCGCAGCGGCGCCGACGCACAGCGGCATCAGGCCGTGCTTCGACGGCCTCCGGCCACTTCCAACCTCCTCCCTCGTCTCCGATTCCCTCTCGCCGATGATCACCTCAGTAAATGACGGAAACAACGAAGAAATGAGGGAAGACTCCTACCTCAAGATTCCGGCTCCGGCGACGACGCCAACGACGATCCGACCTCCGATTCTTCACCCTCCAACGCCGATTTCACTGCTTCTTCCCTCCCTTCTCACGCGACTAAGCCAGCTCGTATAAGAGCGCTATGAGGCGGTGGGGAGGTAAATTTTCAAATAACCCCCCACACCTCATAATTCACAACCAGGTCCCCCCCTTTTTTTTTCTTTAAACCAGAATATAACAATTGGTTACCCATTTGCACTCAGATGCATGCAGTAAAGATCGTTTTCTGCCACGTGAACCTCTTAAGAAATTTGTGCATGTACAAATGCGGCACAAGATATGGACCAAACCAATGAATGAAGGCATGTACACTCTAACAGGCAACAAGGACGTAAGTGAAGCAAGGCTTGCCCTCTGCTCATCCATTTTCATGCAGTTGCAATATGCATATTGTATAGCATTTTTGTTACTCCACATATAGGGTATCTAGTTGGAATATGCAATTGAACCACTCATGCAATGCTTTGGGCGGTTGGGCCAATACTTTTTGGGCTTGAATAAAACCTACTATGATCTGATATGACCTAGCAATACTACTAAAACTTTATTCTTGCCAATGATAATTTGGAAGATGATGATGGCAGAATATCATGAGTCCCTTCCTAGAGAAGATTAAAATATTTGAAACTTTTGGACAAACTCTTGATATTGTCCTTATGAAGTGTTAGTTTTTGTTTCTAGATGTAAATAATTTGTTGTATTCACTTCTTTATGTCCTCATTTTGGTAAGTTCTATTAGAAATTACTATACTAAATTATGATGAATGATAATCTATCCATCGTATATTAGTTGTATCTTAAATTAAATTAAGTTCTTAATCACGATCTATAATTTATGTACTAATATAATATCCTTAAATATAAACTAAATATGCATCCATATATTGTATATACACAAATGCCATGGTCTAAATGCATAAAATTTGTGTACGTTGTCTAGAACTATACACAAATCACCATCCATATGGTACCTTGATAGCAGTAAATGCATAAGTACAGCAAGGTGGCCCTCCATCTTCCATTTACCAACTCAAGGGACTAAGGAGTTGATAGTAGCCTTCCTGGCCTACTTTGACACAACTAGCTAACTAAAGCAAGTATTCATAATCATATAGCATTCATTCAAATTCATGCAGTAGCAAAATACAAATGCAAATTATTGTGCGGAACAAGTAACAATCATTTGCATTAAGGTCACTATTGGATGTAAATAAGATGTTGCAGCGTAGCTTCTTTATCTAAAAAAGATTACATCTTGATATAATAAACTTTTAACTCAATAATTTAGGGAAATAAGACAAATAAATGAAACACAAAGAACATAATATAAACCATTCTACTATGAAGAATGTCTAAACCTCTACATTTTAAAATCAATTATAGTGCATTATTACCTTGTAAGTTGTAGCTCAAGAATACATAATATTATTCCTTAAACATAGAAGATAAGTTTCGTTCATTATTAAACAAATATTAATAGATTGATTTCTAATAGGAAGCAGAAAATACTTCTCTAGTTATGAATTAGGAGTTCATACCTGAAATATCAAAATGCATATGGCTGATAGAGGACAAGCAAGCATCCCAAATGAAAGAACTGTATACCTGAGAGAAGTGTGTTGAACTTTATCAAGTAGGTTCTTTTCAATTTGTTCATACAGAAACTTTCAGAAAAATATTCTTCACATAAGAACACTGACATTTTAACATTTGTCTGAAATTTTGTGACCATGATTCGTTGCAAGTAACAATATTATCAAATAGACTACAAACAACCATAATAAAATCATTGAAGATTTAAATAACACTGGAGCAGTCTACATCAGCATTGTGTAATGGTGGCACAAGATCGTTATATAAAAAGACAATACTTATTTAAGCATCAGCTGCATCACTTCAGATACTATTGAGCTAAAGGAAAAGACATAAGTTCTCTTACTGGTTAGCACACCATTAGCTAATTGGCATCAGGATGTTTTATTAGACTCCTTACAATGGTAAAGATAAAACAGTTAATTAAAATATTTTTCATACTTGATTTTGAAGCATTGTTTGTTTCAAACACAAGAAACGGTCAAATCTTCTCATATAAGATTTTCTAACGAAGATACAGAGTAAAAATAGCTTTAAGAAATAAGAATTTCCTTTGGTCATGATGCTTCCAATTCCACATGATCAATATATGGTTAAATCAATTCTGATAAGTTTAGGCTAAAATTGGCCCAGGCATCAGGAGGTTTTGTTCAAGAGACTCCTTAAAATGGTAAAGATAAACACTTGAACTAAATACTTTTCATACTTGATTTTGAAGCCAGGTTTATTCCAAACAAAAGAAATGGTCAAATCTTTTCATATAAGATTTTTTAACAGAGATACAGAGAAAAATATAGCTTTGAGAAATATATTTCCTTTGGTCATGACGCTTCTAATTCCACATTGTTTAGAACAATATTTGGTTAAATCAATTCTGATAAGTTTAGGTCAAACTTGGCCCAGGCATATTTTGGCACATCTTGCATGTGGTTTATATGGCAACATATCTCTTTCTATCACGATATATTTCAAATTTTCATCCCATGCCAATTAACATGAAGGTCCTCAATTCTCTACTTGTTACGCCTGAACATTTGTGCTTGATCATAACAAATGTTGGGATCAGGAAAAGAATATCAAATAAATCTTTAAACTTTTTCCCACTACATCTACTTTTCTTGTTAATCTATGATTTTACTAGCATTACCAATATCACATGTACCGTTTGTGCTACTAGTTCAGCTCAGCTCCTGTTCCTTTATCTCTATTTAAGTTTGTAAGTACTGTAGCATCAGTTAAAAGACAGCAAGTTTTTTCATGCACCTGAAATGCAAGTGCATTTAGTGACACTTCAAGTGGTGTATATTTCATAAATATATTGCAGATATAATATCGTAAGAAATGTAAATAAATCTGAAAGACGGTAATCAATTGAAACTCTTAGCAAGCAAAACTCATACACAGGTTGATCAGCTGCCTTAGCACCAGCACGTATGAGACAGTAGCTAATTCCACCCAGAGTTGTTGAAATTATACCAACCAATATAGAGAAAATCTCAAAGATTCCACTATCGGTGGGAGTGTCATCCTTCTCATGAGTTACATTTGAATTCCCTGCATATGTTGAACATCAAAGTTTGCAAGAGAAAAGAAAAAGAGAAGGTGCCCCATATATTCTAACAGATGTATGGTATGAAGTATGAACTATGAAGTAGTCAAGGTAAAATAGATGTAAAATTTACTTTAAGCAGTTGATATATAAGAAAACATAAAGCAATAGCTGGACATAACATAATAACTGCATGAACTAAGGTAACAAACAAAAATGGTCTCCAGTTTATGACAGCGATGAGATGTAAATCATGTAAAAAAACAACTAATATATATGAAATTTCTGATTTTATTGCTTCCTTCAGTCAAAGCAAAAGAGTTCTTGTGATGGATGATTTGCAAGTCATACTGGCCATACTGATAGAAACTTCAGTCAACTCCCCTAATGGCAGTAGATGATTAAGGTAGGTCTCCTGAAAAAATTAACGTAAAGCAGCATGACAACACACAATATACTGTTTGTTCTATCCTTCATATATATCTATAGCCAGTAGGCCCAGTACTATCATGGCATGAATTATATCTAATCAAGTCTAACTCCCAAAAGCTTAAGCTTATTTATATTCTTAACACTCCCCCTCACTTGTGGGCGGGTAAACTTAAGGAGACCCAAGCCCAACAAGTGGATTGACTTAATTGAGTTGTGAGATAAATTTTTTTAAATACTGACCTCCCGCTTTGATACCATGTTAAATTATATTAGATGTCCAACTTTCCCAAAAGCTTAAGCTATTAGGAAATAGACCAATCTATATATTTATATTCTTAACAAACTCTATCAATTGACCATGGTCCAATCTTTTATCAAAGAAAAAAGTAACCAAAGCATAAATAATTACTGAACACAGTGTCACTTGCTTTTCCCGTCTACTAAATCAAGGGATGCATGATTCTAAAAGAATGTTTCATATGGCTAATAAAAAGCACTCAATTACATGAAATATTCTCCATATAAAGAACTAATATTCTACACAATCCGTACCTGAATAACAAGCACATTATTGATTATAGTAGAAGCAGTTAAATTGATGAACTTAAAGAACAAAGGCCAAAGAAAGAAAAGGAAGAAATGTTGAGGGAAGAAAGACAACATCACTTGTGAGAATCTTGAAATGTAAAGAGTCACCCACACAAGCAACTGAAGGAAACAAGTTATAGACAACAAATAATGGTACCTCTCAAAAGAGGCATAGGCTGCAAAGTCAACAGCAAACCAAGACAACTGCAAGCCAAACCTGATTAACAAATAGATACAAGACAAATTATCACTATATCTAAGAACAAAAATAAAAGAATTCTGATTAAGTAGCTAAATTTTCAGTCATGTTATCAATAGGAGTATCAAATTCTAAGAATAAAATAATCATTATTACGAGAGATGAGTGTGTTGTTGGCCTAAGGTTTTATGGAAGGCTAGCTCTCAGATATGACAACAATAAATACTGGTTCTAAACTTCTAATGTCTCTGCCAAGTATATCTTTCTGTTTTCTTCCGTTCTCAGTTATCCAAGGCTGGTTCTCAGCTATTCACTAAAGGTCTCTCCTTATGTAGAGAGAGTAGAAGGCAATAAAAGAAAGGAAAAAATATAAGACAACTATCTAACAAGGACCAAATACAAATTCTCTCTGTTCTATATAATGTGCAACACTTGACATATTTCCTTAGGAAAAACTAAATCCATGTCAAGACTACTTATATAAATGGTTACGTGAAAGCAAGAAAGGAGAAAAGAAAATAGAAGAGAGGGGGACAAATAAGAAACCTGCTCATATTAGTCAAGTGATCCAGCAGTCATACTAGTCCTTCGTCAAGTACTTGGTGACCACCATAGGATGGACAAAAGCCAGACTTTTTTATAGTTTCATACTTTCATGCATGGTTTAAAATACCGGTACTGGTACCCATCTCGGTCTTTGACCGGTACCGGTATGTACCGGTACCATACCGACACACGGTACGGGCCGGTACGAAAAATGCATACCGGATAGAAAAAAAATTGTTTTTTTTATTTTGCTGTTAAAAATAACTCCAATAACACATAATTGATCAAGAAATACTTAAATTTAAGATTCAAATGTCAAATACATGAATATAATGTTTAAAATGCAGTCGAATGACGTCCGTCGTACTCGTATATATCTTGGGGACATACACGACTTAAGTCTCCAATGCCCATATCTAGAAATGATCTCATGCCATCATGCCTTGGTATCCATTATACCACATACTCATCAGTGTTTCTTTGTTGACAGTTCAAGAACTAGTCCCTGTATCATCAGTTGAGTAGGTACTTGATATAGAGTAGGTTGATTCAGAAACTTCTTGCAAGCTACTCATCATATCGTGGTGGTAATTTTGCAAAGCTGTCGGTCCACCTCGACGCCGGCCTCTCTTCTCGTACACCCGAGTTGTTCCTCCGGTTCTAGCACCGTGATTCTAATCTTGGGTGCAGTGGTCGAAGTATTGGTCATTCGTCCACAGATCAGTAGGTGCCGGTGTTGATGGCACGACGGTGTCTTCTCCCCTAGCTCCATCATCATCATCATCATCATCTCCTCCGTCTTCTGTGTTGCTACTGCTATGAACCGAGGACTCGTCTTCTTGTGTCCTCTTCCGCTTCTGCAATCGCGTCCAAAGGATCAATTGGTCGTTTCCCTTTGCCTTTGCATTTGCCTTTGCCTTTTGCCTTTGAAGGTAAAGGTGATGCCTTCTTCTTTCCCTTTGATTGTGAAGATGGAGAATCGGACGTGGATCGTTGTCTTACTTGTCGAACTCATTGAGAGTCCAAGGGAGCAAGGGTCATGTCCCTCTCAGGAGCTTGACTGTCCGTGTCTTCTGGTTAGCTCTCAGACTCAACAGCATCAGGTATAATTGGTGAAGGCCGAGATGGTTCGCATGGTTCATCAAGAAGAGCCGGATCAGTCTCCATTGCACTCCACCAATCAATTATTGGGTCTGCATCGCCTTTGACGAACTCGACATCGAACGGATCTACATGTGGAATATCTCTATCTTCGTTCTGTAACGCCCGCATTCGAAGTCGCATGTTGTAATGAACATATACGAGCTTCTCTAATCGGGCGTACAAAAGGCGATTGTGCGGCTTCGTATGAATCAAGGCGAAGGTCGACCAATTCCTCTCGCATCCACTTGATGATGTGGTTTGTGAGAGGATGCGTGTTGCAATCTTTCGAAGAGTTGGAGTTTCGGTTCCAAATTGCAACCACCATTCGACTGCAACAAATTTAAAATTAATACTAGTAACGGGATTTTATCTTTGATAAATAAATTGGTAAAAAAAATTTATCTACCAGGATCCATAGCATCTCGAATGGAGATTGCAAATGAATCTCCAAAATTGCCAGTTGCATCTCGGAACCATTTTGATTCATTGAGAGCATGTGCTGCTTCTCGATTGGATCCCGACATTCGTTGTATGACCTTGCAGAGGGGATATAACAAACTATCGACCGTTCCAAGATTATATTTGTATTGGTTTGCGGGATTTAAATAATACCCTATAAAAAATTAAGCATAATGAATAAGTAATTAAGCATAATGAATTAAATTTAAATAATTTCCGAATATTAAATAAAAAATACCTGCGATGTGTATGTCACGGCCCATTTGATTATTCCATCTCTGGGAGATAATTTCGATGAAGTGGTCATACTTGGCAGGAGAAATCATAACCCTCTTGATTTCTTCTTGTGCTTGGTGGATATAGTGGTAGAGATGGCTCATTTGAGGCGTCTTTTTCATATCCACCTGTCGCAGAACCTTGTACAAAAGTTCTACGACGACGATTATTTCTACGATGCAATCCTAGCAGCGTGTGTTGAGGATGTACTTCTCTGTTTGTTCTCCATCGGTTTTTCCGGCATATCTTGATGAAATCCATTCCTCACTTGTAAATATGGTTCTAAGAGGCGCCTTTTTTTGTTAGAGAGACCTTAATGTGATGAAGTTAGTTGCAAAACGAATTGCTCCCGGTCGAAGAATTTCACCTAAAATATGAAATTATCATTAGTAATTATTTAGATAAACTAATTAATAAATAAATATTGTAAATTATTTAAAAACTAATAAATTACCTTCTGTAAATATTTTCATTAGGGCATGTACCCATGTGTGGTTGTAGATGGAGCGGGTAATTTGTTGCGCCTTTACTATCGACTTAACCATCGGTATATCACCGATATTTTTCATCATTAGGTCTACACAATGGGCTGCACATAGAGTCCAACATATGTGAGGATAATCATGTTCAATTGTCTCACCTGCCCTTTTGAAATTGGCTCCGTTGTCGGTTATAACTTGAACAATGTTCTGAGGTCCAATTTCCTCGATCACCTCCGTCATCAGCTTCGAGATGTAGTAAGCGTCATGGATTTCATCGGATGAGTTCACCGACTTGTGATAAACAACTCTCCTGTTGCAATAGATGAGGAAGTTGATGATGCTCATTCGGGTTGGCCTGGTCCAGCTATCGCATATCAAACTGCATCTGTACTCCACTCATTGCCGCTTGATTCTGTCGATCCATTGCTTTATTTCATCGACCTCCGCTTCAAGGTAAGGACTTAAAATTTCCTAGGGAGTTGGAGGGGCAATACCTGAGCCTACCTTTGGGATGGTAAACACCATGATTCGATAGTATAGATTGTTTGCTGCATTTGCGGGAATCCGACTGAAGTGGAACCATTTGGAGATGGCTCTCCCCAACTCTCACTTCTTCGTCTTGCCCCAAGCATCGTCTATGCGCGGTTGCTTTGCTATGGAGGAAATGCCCTAGGATCAAGATCAAAAACATCAACATTAGTTTTCCTACCACTTACTCCGAGGTTTGTGAAGAATCCACGAATGCCTCCTCTGCTTTGAGGTACTCTCATGCTAGAACTCCGGCCAATTTGAGGACCAGAGGGAATCGAACCACTTCGGTCCATTGATCCGGCAGCCGAAGTCGAGCCGGCGCTGCTTATGCCACTGCTGCCACTGCCGCCGCCATACTCAAAATGAGATCCAGGATAGTACATCTGATCTCGTTCGAATGCAGCGTGCTCCAATGAAGCTCGGATGTCGGCTTCAAGTTCTGAATCCTCGTCGTCACCGCCACCACGAGCCTCGTAATGGCCACCGCCGACTTCTTGGGTAGCTCATCGGTCGAATTCGGCTTGTTGAGTTGCATTCTTAAGACGCTGTTCCTTCTTGTTGGTAAGCATATCTTTGAACATGTCGGACTTCCGGCGGTGCTTTGGTGCATTTGACGACGTCTCCGGATGTTCCGGCCAAGTGTGCCTTCAATCGAGTGACGCCTCCACCACGACAAATCATATTATAGTGGATGCATTGCCAGTGGTTAGCCTTCTCCAACCAAACACCGTGCTGCCATGCGGGATCGGCTTGAGATTTCGACGCCATTGAAGCAAAGTTTCGGCGTGGAAATTAAGAAAAAAGAGATTAGAGAGAGAGAGTTTGAGAAAGATTGAGAGAGATTGAGAGTTTAGATGAGTAGAGGGATGAGTGGGGGTGAAATGTATGTTTTGGGGGGTTTATATAGACTCCAAAATAGGTCAAATCGGGTCCCAAACGGCTATATAGCCATTTGGGATCGTTCTGCTACAGTACCTAACAGCTCTTTTTAAGAGTTGTTGCGTCATACGCGGTATCGCTCGGTATGACATCAAATACCGCCCGGTATGGGCAGCATTTGATAAATACCGCCGATACCGGGCGGTATTTACTGAGATACCCGGTATTGCCCAATACCGAGTATCTTGTATACCGGTTTTTCCAAAAACTGGTAAATACCAACCGTACCGAGCGGTACGGTACGGTATTTGAAACCATGGTTTCATGTCACTTACAATTTACAAAGAGGCACCTCAGAAACAAAGATTGATTATAGTTGGGTGCAATAGTCTGGTAATTTAGATCATGACATGAAGTTCAACTAAAGAGAAGTTAAATAAAGGGTTGTCCCAAAATATAGCAATGTGGTTATTCAGTTGTCTTTTCATTATCAGCTTTAGCACAAGAACTTGGCTAAAATATATCAGCTTGCCATTTTTTTAAATAATTATGTGATCTAATTCATGAACAATTTCTTTCAAAGTTACTCCGAATCGCATAATCAGAGCACAACTCAAACAGTTCCCAGGTGGACAGCAACTACATTATAGAACTTATATTTAAAAAAAAAAGAAAAACATATGTGGATAGATAAATTAACTTAGCGCCCCTACCTCCAATATGTGATAAAGGCAACTTCTCCTGTAAAATAATCATTGCTCCCATAGATGCCATTATTGGTGTCGCAAAATTCAGCAAAACTGCATAGGACATAGGTAGATTTTGGACACTGAAAGAGAAGAAAAGACCGTCGATGATCATTTATCTATTACCAAGTGCTTGAAGTTCAGAGAGGGTTTCTTTAGATTAGTGATTGCTTGAAGATACTTTCTATGAGTAACAAAATCTTATATGCAATAAGGTGCATGCAAAACCATAGAGATATCTGATGTATGAGCACTTTTATTTGATTTGGGTTAGAAATGTTCTTATTTCTTTAGATTTCATGCAAATGCAATAAATTGATATAAGGTTTAAAGAACTGTGGTAAACCAGGCGGTTCACCCCGAACCAGTAGCAAACTAGCTGGGGTTCAAGGGTGAACCAGCCAGTTCACGCAGATATGTGTTTTTTTTTATTTTTTAAGGAAATATATGCTTCCAAAGCTCGACCACCAAGTGCAAACGCACTATGCAACGTGGTGCAAGACAAGAGAAGATGAATGATTATCCGCAAATTAGATTTTACATGATAAAACAAAATTCACCTCACTTCTCTTTAGTTTGATATTTAATTTGTGTCTATTGTCTTTAATGAAGTTTTCAGGATTTTTTTTGTGAGAAGCAACTTACTCAAAATTGGTTAATACTTAATACACTAAAAATATCTTGGATGAGCTAATTATACAATCTTTATTTAAGCAATATGTAAACTCTTAAGAAAAAAAGATATTATCCTTAGTTGATAATAAAATATAATTAAAAAATACTATTTTATTGCCGGTTGCCACCGGTTCACCAATTCGGCTTAGTAAACCAAACCGAACCAGCCCCCAACCGGTTCAGGGGTCCTGTTCGGTTTTTAAAGCACTAAGTTGTCCTTCGATTTTAGATGTCAAGCTTTGCAGTAAAATGACTATAACGCATGATCACAAAACATTTTAGTGGATCAGGGAAGTTCTTATAGTTTTTCACATACATCATTGCTCACAAAAAGAAGTAGAAGCGAGTTGTTCTAAAACAAAAAAATGATGCACCAAACATTCAATTAGAAATTAAGTTTAAATTTGTGTTCAAATGGAAATACAAAAATAAACAAGAGGTAAAAACAAAGCGCAAATGTAGAGTAAAAGACAAACAGTAATTAATAGATAATTTCTTATTCGTTCTGATCTACCAGTGAACTAGCAACTAAGTATGTGCAGTAATTAGTCTAGGGAAGTAAAAAAAATTATAAGCTTAGCTGTTAGGTATAATATAAATTATAAAACTTCTTACAAGTTACAAATAAATTATTTAATGCATAGATAATCTCTAATACATAATATAATATATGTTTAGCCACATACAAGTTTTTAAATGAATTTGCAAACAAGCTTGTAAAATAGTTTGCTCGTGAACTGCATGAACACCTTAACGAGATGGGCTCATTTATGTTCAAACTTGTTCATTTATGTATCCCAGCCTATACTTTTTAGTTTAAGTTGTTTATCATATTGAATGAACATAAATGAGTCATTACTGTGTTCGAAAGAGAAGACGGGCTCATTCTTGTGTGGTGTTGGTATGTGTGGCATGAACGCAATTGCAGAATAGTGGATGTTTCTCATTCCTCGGCACAATCCAGAGCTCTGGCAGCTGCCACCTTATTCTCTTCATGCTGGTTTGATTTCACTATGAGAGAGCTCCAGCTCATGTTTAACTATCAAATTTAGTTTTTTTGCTTTGCTTAATTTCTGTCTTTACTCTACCACTTACACTATACCTGTACTCTCTTCATACCTCATTGAATGGAAATACAGGGTTCTCTTTGTCAAAAGAAAAATAAATGAGTCATTACTAAGCAAAGCTATGAGTTGTTCACAAATGCTTTGTTCATTTACAATCCTGTTTAGCATGATTCACCTTGCCTCCCATAGGCTGTAAAGGACAAAAGTTCCATTATCTAAAGGCATATAACCTGGAATCAAGCATACATATGTTCATCTAGATAGTACTCAAATGTTGGACATCTGTCAATTGAATTGCCTCAAAGAAAAAAGAAAACTTTTATAAAAGATATTAGCAATTTAGTATCTAACAAATAACCATTGTTAGTTTCCTCTTTCGGACTGCAAATGCCAACAAGATCTTCTTAGACACCTATTGCCCTCATCAAGCTTATTATCGCGACCAAAAAAAAATTTCGCGGTAGCGAACCTTGACATGGATATATCGTTTCGCGACATATCGACAATATAATATATTATAAAATTATATATATATATATATATATAATATCAAATATAAATCCAATTAAATTCACATAGCCATGAACCATAACATAGCCATGAACCATAAAATATAAATGTAAGATGAGCAAACAATTAAAATGGACAGCACACTACCACAACAACAATCGGCAATCAATAAAAATATAGATGAGCAATCAATTTAAACTTTAAAATATAGACAACAGTAATCAAAATTTAGCTACACTTTAAACTAATAATAGGTAAAACATATAAAATCAAACTAATAGTTACATTAAAACCTGAGCATCTAAATCCTGAGCAACTAAATCCCTCAACCCTCTCCGCAAATCTAACAAACTCCTTGACAGAGGAAAAGGGGAGGAAGGAATCCATAATGGGATCAAATTACCTGAGGATCGATTCCATCGGGGCCGATCTTTCCCGTCCCGTGGCTATCAGATTCAGAGCCAGAGGCGACGGAATCTGCGGATGGGTTGTTGGCAAGACGTAGGACCAAGCGGAGCTTCTTCTCCCTCCTTCGGCGACCGGAATGGTCTTCGTCCTCGTCATCCTCGTCATCATTGGCCGCCGCCGCCACCTCTGTGGCAGGATCGAGTTTCCGGCGGGAGGAAGGGCGGCGGAGATCATTGACGGGGCTACGGTTGCGTTGTTTAATCTCTTCCCCCGGCTACTCGTCGCGCTGGAGACGGAGACTGCAGCGCTGGAGATCCAAGAGAGAGGCGGCTCTTCTTCTCTTGCTCGCCACATGCGGCTTCGTGTTGCCCATTTCGCACGCCCCCACCACCTCTCTCTCTCTCTCTTTTTCTCTCTCTCTCTCTCTCTCCTAACTTCCCGACGAGATGGCAGATATCTCGCTACCAGTCATCTGGTCCAGACGCTATGAGACTTCTGGGCAAGATAGCGACGAGATGATAACAGTGGCACTCATACATATAACAACTTCTAAATACCCTATCAAGTAATATTGCCCAGATGTCCATAACCATGCTGATAAACTTGACATTCTACAAATTGAATCTAGCATGAATCCTTCTCGCGCCATCAAAAAGTCAGTCAATCAGGTCCGTCAGGATAAGTTCTTGAACATGGTAAAGAAGCTTACAAATAAAAATGAAAAGATACAACCACAAAGGTGATCAAATTTAATATGAGTATAAATATGGAGAATAGAAATTTTTCATTGCTATGCCACATCATCAGTTGATCCCTTGTCAGTTCTCACTAATTCATTCTGGAAAATAGTCAACAACAAGACATATGCAAGGTGGCAGAAATTGATAAATCAAGAAAAAAGAAATTTTATGAAATTGCCATAATGCCATCTCCCAATGAAGGAAAACAGTCAACTACATGAATAACTATTTCAAGATTTAAAGGAAGAAAAAAAATTATTAGCCATAAAACTAACTTGGAAATAAATATCTTTCTGGACTGAGAAAAGGAGAAAAAGAACAAAAAAACATACGCAATACAAATTAGTAATAATTTAAGAGATGAGATAGTAGAGGCCATGGTTTAAAATCTCGTACTGGTACCGATCTTGATCTGAGGCTGATACCAATCTCAATCTATGGTCGGTACCAATACGTACCAGTACTAGTGGTGTGGTTTGGGAAGAAAACAGCAGCAATCAATATAATTAGGGCCGATAAGAATATGATAGAAGTAGAACTCTTGAGAAAAAATAGTAGGGTTTGAGATCCCCTAACGTCTATAATCTAATCTCTGGAATAATGATGATAAAAAGCTGCTGTAATTCTGTTTTACAGCTTATTAATACTAGGGTTACACAAAAAGATTAAATCTCAGCCCTCAAATAAAACCCCTAACATAACTTTTAATCCTAGCAATCTATCTATAAGCCTTATAACTTTTAATCTCAGCCATCCATCTATAAGTCATAAATAAATAGACTGAAATAATAAGATATAGCTCTCGCGTCATTCTCCCCGGCTTGGAAGGCTCGACTCCGGCGAGAAAGCTTTAATAACTTCAGCATGCATCTCTGGATCAACTCTCTTAAGCTCTTCTTCAGCTATCCAAGTACTTTCACTCGCTGGTTTACCCAACCATTTCACCAAAAATCTCCTGTACTGATTACCTCTCCGAGACTTGGCCTCTTTAACATCTAATACATCTTCAATAACCTCAGTTTTAGCTTTAGGAAGCTCTTGCACCTGATCTGAAATTTCAGCTATATCCTCATCAAAACCGTCAAATGGATACAAGTCAGAAACATTGAAAACTGGGCTGATATGCAAATCTAAAGGCAACTCAATCACATAAGCATTAGAGCTTATTTTCTTCAACACCTTACACGGTCCGAACTGCTTCGACTTCAACTTGTGATAAGTGCCCTTAGGAAACCTTTCTTGCCTCAAATGTACAAGGACTAAGTCTCCTTCCTCAAACTCCTTAGCTCGGCGATGTAGGTTAGCTGCATTGGCATAATTTTCATTGCTTGCTTTCATGGCAGCCTTTGCCTCTTCATGAACTCGCCATATATGATCAGCAAAAGCTTCTCCATAATCACTCACCCTAGTTCCAAGTGGCAAAGGAACTAAATCAAGCACATGTTGAGGTTTGAGCCCATAGGCAGCTTCAAAAGGTGTCTTCTTAATTGTTCTATTCACTGAATTGTTATATACAAACTCAGCTTGAGGAATAACAAAATCCCAACTCTTGATGTGATTCCCAACAAGACACCTAAGCATGTTGCCTAAGCTTCGATTAACAGCCTTTGTTTGCCCATCTGTTTGTGGATGACAGGTGCTGGAAAATTTCAATTGAGTCCCCATTTTCTTCCACAAAGTCTTCCAAAAGTGTCGTACAAATTTGACGTCTCTATCGGAAACTATAGATGTGGGAACACCATGTAGCCTTACCACCTCCTTGAAAAACAACTCAGCAATATGAGTGGCATCTGAAGTCTTAGTACAAGGAATGAAATGTTCTCTCATAATTTGTTCACGTAAAGAACCTTCTGGAATGCACAAACAATTGCCTCGAAACACATATCCATCATGCAACTGATAAGGCAATTGTTCTTGTCTTGTTGGCCCTTCCAATTCAGAAATAATATGGCTGAAATATGGGTCAGCCTTGTATTGATTCTTTACTTCTTCAAAACCTGTCACTTGAGCACTCATTGCCACTAGTAGTGAAGATCGTCTGCTAAGTGCATCAGCAACAACATTTGTCTTCCCTGTCTTGTACTTAACTGAAAAATTAAACTCATCAAGATAGGAACTCCATTTGGCATGTCGATCCTTTAGCTTCTTTTTTGAGCTCAAACATTCCAAAGCCTGATGATCTGAATAAACCACAAATTCTCGGTATGCCAAGTAATGCTCCCAATGACGAACAGCCCTCACCAAAGCATAAAACTCTATATCATAGGTGGAGTAATGCCTCTTAGCATCAGTTAACTTCTCACTAAAAAATTATATTGGTCTTCCTTCTTGGCTAAGAACAGCCCCAATCCCTACATGGGATGCATCACATTCAATAACAAATAGCTTCTCAAAGTCTGGGAGTGCAAGAATAGGTGCTTCTGTCATCAACATTTTAACCTTTTCGAAAGCTTTTTGGGCTGATTTAGTCCATTCAAAGCTGTCCAGCTTCAAACATTCAGTAATAGGGCTCATAATAACACTGAAATTCCTGATAAATCTCCTATAAAACGACGCCAACCCATGAAAACTTCGAACATCTTTGAAATTTTGTGGTTAGGCCATTCCCTAATGGCACGGATCTTCTCCAAATCTGGTATTAAACCTTCAGCAGAGACAACAAACCCCAAGAACATGACTTCTTCACACAAGAAAGTGCACTTCTTCAAATTCATAAAAAGCATCTCTTTTTTTAGCACCTCCAACACTTGTCGCAAATGACCCAAATGTTCTTCTTTGCTTCTACTATAAAGTATAAACCAAGATGTCATCAAAGTAAACAACAACAAAGGAATTCAGGAACGGCTTCAATACCTCATTCATGACCTGCATAAATGTGCTAGGCGCATTAGAGAGGCCAGAAGGCATCACTAACCACACATAAAGGCCATCTGGAGTATTCATCTCCACTCCGCAACCTGATTTGATGATACCCGCTCTTCAGGTCAATCTTCAAAAACACCGTAGAACCAGTCAACTGATCAAGCATATCACTCAAATGGGGAATGGGAAATCTGTATTTGATGGTGATTTTATTGATTGCACGGCTAACCACACACATTCTCCAAGAACCATCTTTTTTTGGAGTAAGTAAAGCTGGACATACACAAGGACTTAAACTTTCTCGCACCAAACTCTTAGTTAGCAACTCCTCCACTTGCCTTTGCATTTCAGCACGCTGAATCGGTGGCATTCGGTAGGCTGGCAGGTTTGGTAAAGAGGCACCAGGCACCAAATCAATGGCATGTTGAATGCTCCGCATGGGTGGCAAGCCTTGTGACATATCACCACTAACAAATTCAGCAAAGTAGCAAACTCACTCAACAATTGCTGAATTTCAGGGGCCTTCTGAGGTGAATTTTCAAACTACTCACTAGTCACAACTCTACTCAGCAAGGCATACATTACCATTGATTCTTCACATTAAAGCTCAAACTTTTCAGCGGACAAAAATCCACTGATCTTGCTACCCGTTGAAGGATTAGTAGCTGATTTTTCATCTCTAGAAGGATGCAACGTGTACTTCTTGCCACCTCTATAAAAGGAATAAGTAATTGGCTTGGCACGATGTTCCATATCATGATCATACAACCAAGGCCTTCCCACAAGAATATGACCCACATCCATAGGAACAACATCACATAGTGCCTCATCATCAAGATTGCTCCCCATAGTAAACTTCACTAAGCATCTAGTCGTAACAGGAATTTCATTACCTTTTTTAAGCCAGCAAATCTTGTAAGGATGAGGATGCTTTTCTGTAGGCAACTTCAGCTTCTCTACTGCAGTACTGCCTCCTTCGAAATTACATTCTCCATGCTACCTCCATCAATAACCAAGTCACAAACTTTTCCACCACAAAGCACTTTAGTTCGGAAAATGCTACGTCGTCTCCAATCTTCTTTTTTATCTTCAGCTGTTGCTGCCAACAACCTACAAACAACCAAAGACTCCTTGAACTGGATATACATCAATCTCTTTGCTTTCTTCATCATATTCATCATAAATAGGGTCTAGAACATCATCCTCTTCTCTTCGAGTTCAGCAAAGTTAACCCTTCGCTCAGGACAAGAATAAGAAGCATGGCCCCTTTCACCACAAGTGAAACAACGAATTTGGGAGCTGCTGTCAGGCTTTGAAACATTCTGTCCAGCACTATTTCTCACTACAGCCTTCCCCTTCTCACTCCTCTCAGCATTGTTCATGTTTCCTCCCCCACTACGGTTCGTAACGGAAGCCTCTCGAGTGTTTTTAAAGGCTGTTTGATCCATCTTAACATTCCGAATAGCTCTGGCCCCTCTCTGTTCAGTCAAAGGCCTTCTAGCACCATACCGCCAAACACGTTTTTCAGCCATTAAAGCATATTGTCGTGCATCTTCAAGGCTGAATAATCAAACCACTCCCATCTCATCCCTGATAGGCTGATTCAACCCCACAAGAAACCTTGAAGTCATCTGCTCATTACTCTCATTCAACCCAACTCTAATAGAAAGATTGTTGAACTCAGAAGTATACTCTTCTACGGACATACTTTTTTGCCTCAATGAATGAAACTTCTCATACAATTCCATTGTATAATCAGTTGGCAGAAATTGCTTGCGTAATTTCGTTTTCATGTGCTCCCACGTGCTGATTTTAGGCTTACTTTGGCGTGCACGTTGCTCTTCAACTCTGTTCCACCATTGAAGGGCAGTGTCTTTCAATTTCAGCTTTACAAACAGCACCTTTCTAGCCTCCACCATGGGTTTCCACTCAAAATAATTCTCCAGGCTAGCTTCCCAATCTAAATAGTCTTCCACATGCATCTTTCCATGAAAATCAGCAACTTCAATCCTAATTCCACCTCCATTTAATTTGAGGGCATGCACCAACCGCTCCTCCAATCCTTGTACCGCATGGTTTGTGGGTCCAGCATCATGAAAGGGGTTTTCCTCCGCACCGTAATTTGATTCATCAGTATGACTACCTTTCGGTATGTCAAACTAGTTGTGGTCACCGTCTGGAATCTCCATTGGGGCTCCCACTGGTTCTTGTCGCCGCCTAACCTGAATAGCACGCGTCAATTCTTCAATCGCATGTCTCATCGCAACCAATTCTGTTTCTTGGCCCTGATTTCCTCTTCCTCGATCTCTTCCGCATCCAACCATGGGTCAAGACAAACCCTACTGAACCCTAAGATCTAGTTGGGCTCTCATACCAAAATTGGTGTGGTTTGGGAAGAAAACAGCAGCAATCAATATAATTAGGGCTGATAAGAATAGGATAGAAGTATAACTCTTGAGAAAAAAACGTAGGGTTTGAGATCCCCTAGCGTCTATAATCTAATGTCTGGAATAATGATGATAAAAAGAGGCTGTAATTCTGTTTTACAGCTTATTAATACTAGGGTTACACAAAAAGATTAAATCTTAGCCCTCAAATAAAATCCCTAACATCACTTTTCCTAGCAATCCATCTATAAGTCTTATAACTTTTAATCTCAGCCATCCATCTATAAGTCATAAATAAATAGACTGAAATAATAAGATATAGCTTATGCGTCAACTAGACAAGCTTGTACTAGCCTGTCTCAAGATTTTTAATATTTTTGTTTTTATTTTATTTCCAAATGTAATCTCCAAAACATAATTTGAAGCTTTAAATCATGGTTTTAAGCTCCAAAACACACATAATCTACAAAAAATCTCAAAACTAGTATAGACCGATATAGGCTCGTTATCATCGATACCGGTTGGTACCAGATGTACCGATACTGGTTTTTCAAAAAAATGGTAAATATTGCGGGCGGTACGGTGCAGTATTTAGAACCATGGTAGAGGCATTAAAATCTTATGAAAAGAGTAATATAAAAGGTGACAAGATATCGGTATAAATTAAATACTTATATATTGGCAACATTTGTATGTTAATGTAGTTCAATATTTTCAATAAGAAAATTCAATGATAAATAAATGTACTCCAAGCATGAAGATAGCAGATCTTCCATTTTGAGGAAGATACTTCAAATCCATGACCAAACAAGAAAATACCAAATGGACTAGAGAAACGATAGTAAATGCATTAGTCAATTCAGCTAAATGTCATCATTGAAATGAGAAATACTAAATCTCAAAAACAAAGTGCAACTAACCTATAGATGAAGCTCAGCAATGAAACAAACCCAGTTAGGGATCTCAACACTAGTACATTCCTTGCATGTATTGGTATAAGGAGCGGCTGCCCAGTCCGTCTCAACCATATGAGTGAAATAATCAAGAGGATCATGCACCTTGTAAACAGAGTCTGATATATTTGAAACGATCTGACTGTTCATGTCAGAATAACAAAAATAAATTTGTAAAATAAGTAACTAGTTCTTCATAGCAAACCTTTCTAGACATGCAACTTAGAGCAAAATCTATTTTACACATGATGAACAAGTAGCCTAAAATGAAATCTACTATAAGGTAACTTCATTTTTGCATATGTAAAGTTCTCCTAATCAAATTATCAAACAAAAAAGCAAGAAAGATGGCAGCCTACAATCTAGACTAAAAAAGCATCACTTAAATTATTGGTTGGGGAAATTGAAAACCAATTAAGATAAGTTGACAAAATATTTGGACAAATCATTAGCATTTTAACTAAGAAAAAGAAATTATTCAATGTGAGTCTTTAAGAAAGACAAGTGATAGCCATGGTTCTGCAGTTGATACAGTGTACCACTGCCACATATAATTCCCCGTATATATACATTGCTGTAATCCAACCTACCACCAGTAGTGGATTAGCAACTATTAACTACAAAATATATAAATTGAAATATCAATAACGACATAGACACCATCAGTTAACTACAAATTACTGCTTAGTTTGAGGAAGTAAAGAAATGGTCAATTCTTTCACAAATATGCTACATAATATATTAAAGCAGTTCTTCTATGTCTTTAAGTATCTTTCCATACAAAGAAAATTAATCATCAAAGAAAGACAACAAAAGAAATATGACGTAAATAGCATATATGCCCTAGCAAGCTATCTGGTGGCTACCAATTGAAGATATTTGGAAACTATTTATTAGCTCTTCAAAATAAGCACTCTTAAAAAGAACAGCTTCCAAAATTATTTAGAAAAAGTGTAGGCCGAGCAAATATAAGTTGAAAAGAGCTACCCGACCTGGGAAAATGTCCACCAACAGATCCATAATGTAATAGATAATTGAAGATGAAGCCATGCACAGCATTCCAGAGTATCTGGACCCACTCCATATCCATGAAATAATCTGACCAAGAAAAGCAATCTCCGAATCCATCGTGCTAACTACCGGCTCCTGCAGATTTTTAGCAGTTATAATAAAGATTTTCATATTCTCATTGCAATAGAAGAATGTTTGGAGTTCTTCAATACCATATCACCGGATCAATGCTGATCCTGTTCTGAAATCGATGGATACAATTCCAACAGTCACATATGATCTTTTCACATGTCTAATACAAATTTTCTTTTATATCTTCGTTTAATTCGAAGAATCATCATCATGACTCATCAACTAGACCTCAAAAGGCCAAACCATCCAAGATCAAGATATACGGACGAAAAGAAAAAAGGAACAGGAAAATGAAAGGAAAAGGTGAGAGAGGATCGAACCCTGGGGGCTTTCTTCCTCGGGTAGGAGATGGAGAAGATGGTCATCCGGGACCTAGTCGGTTCTTCATTGGCGCCATCCACTGCCAAGAGGGGGGAGATCTCGTCGGCGGTGGACGGCGATGGCTCCACAACCTCCACGACGTGTGCTTCTTCATGGCCGCCACTGCCGCCATCGCCGCTGGCCAATGCCATGTCTCCTCTCCGAGCGATCCGTCGGCCTCTACGAATATATTTGATTGAGGTTAGTTCGAACACATATTTGACTAAATGATTGCACCCAACCAGCACGATAAAACCAATTACTAAATGGCCTTAATGAGATTGAGTGAAATTACATTGATCTTCCCTCTATTTTTCCAAATTATAATCATCTTCCTTGAGTAATCTTTTTAGGAAAAGTTTGTATAATATTTTACAAAACTCAGAAAAAATTTGTGTAATCTTATTTCGTTAATAGGGAAGGTTTGTGTAATCTTTTACAAAACTCAAAGAGTTACAAGATAAAATTACAAATAGAGGAAAGGTCAATGTAATTTTTTTATTCAGATTCTAAATAGAGGTGGCAATAAGCTGGGTCCACCTATGAGTGGCATAGGCCCGACCCGATTTTGGGTCGTGCTTGACCCGGCCAGAATAATTTCGGGCCGAGCCGGGCACGGCCCGTCTATGCCCAAGGGGCGAGCTCGGCTCACCCCTTGGGACGTGGGTCGTGCCGAGCCCAGCCAGACCCGGCCAGACTTGGCCCTGCGACAGTAGGCTAGGCCTGGCGCCACCTTATTATTTTACTTTACTTACTAAAAATATATAAAAGTAAGTGTTGAGACTTAATATAGTGGTTAGTTTATCTTAAATAATGGTAGAGGTTGGTGGTTTGAATCTCACCATCTTAACTAGCCAAAACAAATATTATTTTTAATCTTTTGGGCCGACCCGAGCCCTGGGCTCGGGCTCAGGCTGGGCCTCCCCTGGGGTTCGTTTTCTTTCAGAGGTTGTGTGCTTCGTCTTATTCCTTTGCGTCCTTTGTTGCGCCCTTTGTGTGAATCCTTTACCTATGCACCTATATGGGTTCATTTTGTCGGTCTTCCTCTGGAATTATGGAATTTTGACTACATCTTGTTGATTGTGAAGTCCTTGGGGAAGGTGATTTCAATTGACAAGTGTTCTTTGGATTTTATTCATGGTTGATACGTTCGACTTTGTATTGAATTGGATCTTCGGCTTCCTCTCCATCAAGGACTTTGGATCGGTGAACCCGATCGTGAATTTTTTCAACTGTAAAGTTACAAAAATTTGCCATCGGTTTGTTTTCTCTATGGCAAAACCAGTCATCATGAGCTTGATTGTTCTCTCGATATTTCTTTGCCAGCTGTTGAGATGAAGCTGAGTTCTTCGTCGGTTCCTCCTTCGACGTCGGTGCCGCCTGCTTCTACGGGAAAGGTTCCTTGGAACTGATCCTCGATCTCATCCCTATTATGTGCCCTTCGAAGCCTGCCCCGGATTGTAGGTCGTGGATCCTGGTGGATCCTAGTGGATTGCAGACGCTCGGCTCGGAGGCAAAGTCTTTCGATTCGTGGTGGCCGAGGCACTAGTTCGAATCATGGGCGTCGGGGTGCACGCGGGGGCATGTGAGATCTAAATCGGATTCTGAGATGGAAGATGGAGAGGTGGCGCCGGGTGTGGATGCGTGGCACGCATATCGTAGGGATCCGTTGGGATCCCTTACCGGTCACGATTCAGATCCTAATAAAGGATTTGTCGTGCCACCTGCAGCCTCTGCGGCTCCCTCTGACGCCTCAAGTTCCTCTCATGCGGTGAGATCTGCTCATGATGGCATATTTGTTCCAAGGAGTTGTGATGCGCTTGGTGGCGTGCACGCCACCTCTGACGCCTCTTCGCGCGCGGGAATGAAGGCTGACTCGTCACGTGGCTCTGGCAGGGGGCACGTGTCGCCTTTTCGGGTCGCCCAAGACTCAAGCACATGCGCTTCTGCATGTTATGCCTTCTATTCCTTCGTCGCCTTGTGTGGATGGTAAGTCATCTCTTGAGCTACCTTCTGGTGACCCCCTGGGTTCCTCTGTGGCGCCTCCCCTCCCTTCGACAATGTCAATTTCTAAAGAGCCTCCTCCTTCGCACTCATTTGATCAGTTGGCTTCGTATTTGGCCTATACTTTCTCGGTTACCCTCTTACCTCCTTCGGTTCCGAAAATTCCTTCTCAGCTGCTGCATAAGCCTCCTAAGCCACCTCGTCTTCCAGTGGGGTGTCTCCACCTTCTGATCTTGTATGCTCAAAGCGACCTCGTCCTTCGGACGATATGCAACTTCAGCTTCTGATTCAGACCTCTTCCAATGATCTCAAGGAGGCTCCTTAGGACGGACCTATCTTCGGGAATTATTTGATGAGTATTTTCTGTTGGAGTGCTCGTGGTGCTTGGCGCCACCCGGTAAGGGACTACCTTCAATATGTTTTACAAATTATTTAATTGCACTAATAACTCTGCAGGAGACTCACATCGATGATCGGCGAGCGGCTCGCCTTTTCACATCTTTTGGTCGAGGTTGGCAGGGAATTTCTTAGCCTTCCGCTAGGTCATTGAGAGGTATTATTTTAGCTTAGAATTCCTTTATGGTAAGAGTTCAAACCTTGTGCCAACTATGAGTAGCACAGTTGGTGGTAATATTTTATATGTTCCCTAAATATCTAGGGTTCGAACCCTAGTATGGTCACATATTGTGATTTTTTATCTTTGTTAAAAAAAAGAGTTCAAACATTGTCAATTAACTCCCAAGGCATCACCGTGGTTGTCGGTTTCTCATTTTGAGCCTTTTATGCTCTCTTCTGTTTATGCGAGTACTAACCCGTTTATTAGGGGTGAGTTTTTGCAAGGGGTGAGCGGGTTTGGGCACCCTGTATTTTTATGATTTCTGATTCTATCCTATATAGAACCAGTTCCTAAATTTTGGAATCGAACCCTACCCTGCTGGAATCTAGAATCAGACCCTATCCGAAACCACAGGTTCTGGTTTCAATTCTGGGTACCATGTTGGATTTGAGAATAGATTCTAGTACCAGTTCCGAGTCCGAGTCCGAGTACCCGAAATGGTGGAATCGGAACCGAAATCGGAACCGATTTCTTGATTTGTTACCCAAATCCTACCCAAATTTTTGGGGGTCTACCCAGAAGCCTACCCAATCGGGCAGGTTTCAACTGGTTCAGGGTCTACTCGCTACCCATGCACTAGGGGTGAGCATCGGTCAGTTCGGTAAATTAACCAAACCGAAACATAGCACTTTTTATTAACTGATTTTCGGTTAACCGAAAAAATTTGGTTCAATTCGGTTAATCGACTGAAATAACCGAACAAAATGTTTTTAAATAAACACAGACTTAAACCTTGCACCTCTCAAGGACTTTACTAACATCTTACCAGTTTAGCGATTTTATTTGACACTACTTCTTACTAACATAAATATATTTATAACTTCAAATTAAAACAACAAATATAACCTTGCAGAGATTCGAACCTACGCCTATCAGAGGCGTTGGTATATTTATTATTTTTTTTAAAAAAAAAATAATCATCGAATTCCGCTGCATTGCAGCGGAATTCAAGGAGTCGCCGCACGCGGAATTGGAATTCCGTGTATGGCGGATTAAGCGCAAGCGTGAATCCGCACCTGCTCGATTTCCGTCGCATGGCGGACATCGAGCGTCAGCGGATCCGTGCCGCTCGATTTCCGCCAAGCGGCGGAATCGAGCGACACGCCTGTTTAAAAATAAAAAAATATTAAAACAGTAATAAATTTTTAAAATTTTGATATAAATAAAAATTTAAAAAAATTACCAACATTGTACAAAATTTTATATCATCAATGAATTTGATAACCTGTAAAAAAGAAAAGAAAATATTAGTGAAAAAAATAAGTAAGAACAAAAATTTAAAAAATAAAATGAAAATTTAATCTAGTTTGAAGAGAGAATAGGAGAAAGAAGATGATAGAAGAAAGAAGAAAAATAAGGAAGAAGTAGAGGAGGAAAAAAATGAGGAGGAAGTAGAAGAAGTATAAATATAAAAAATATATTTAAATTTTTTTTTTTAAAAAAATCTACAGGAGGCTCCTGCCTCCTGCCTGGGCGAGCGCATGTGCGTGCGCACTCACTCGCTTACCCGCCGCGTGGCGGAAATCGAGCGGCAACCGATTCGTGCCCACTTGATGTCCGCCGAACAACGGATATCGAGTGGGCGTGGATTCGTGCCCGCTCGATGTTCGCCGCGCGGTGGAAATTGAGAAGGCACGGATTCGCGCCTGTGCTTAATCTGCCGCACGCGGAATTCCAATTCCGCGTGCAGCGGCTCCTCGAATTCCGCTGCAAAGCAGCAGAATTCGATGATTATTATTTTTTTTTTAAAAATAAAAATAAATAAATATACCAACGCCTCTAACAGGCGTCGGTATGTTAAAAACTATTTTTTTAAAAAAAAAATTGACGGCTGAGCAGACATCGAAATGTTAAACGTATCGACGCTTGCTGACGCCTATATGCAAGCGTCGATATGTCAAACATTTCGACGTCTGTCGACGCCTATATGTAGGCATCGATACGTCAAATATTTCGACGTCCGCTGACGCCTACATATAGGCGTCAATATGTCAAACATTTCGATGTCTTCTCGGGCATCGAAATGAACATTTCGTCGGAAATATTTCGACGCCTGTTGTCAGCTATTGTCAGGCGTCGAAACGACGCCTGTTGTCAGACGTCGAAAAAATTTCGACGTCTTCAGTAGATGTCAAAATTTATTGTATTAAATATTTTTAATAATTTTACATTTCGACGCTTATAACCAGCATCAAAATTTTGGTGTCGATACATAACGAATTTGTTGTAGTGGTTCTTGCAACCCAGTTCTTGTTTAGTTCTTGTAGTTATGGTAGGTTTTAGCAATTTATGATATATGATATATGATTGAGTGTAGGCGTGTAGCTGCCTAGCTAGTATATGGTATATACGATCATTTTGGTATATGCAATTTAATGATTTATGATCAATTTGGTATTTAGTTCTTGTTTGGTTCTTGCTAACATGCTTTGTTTTCTACTACTGCATGGGCAATGGTGTATAAATACTATTTGGAGAATGAAGAATTGGAGATATTGATGCTGCAACAAAATTTTGATGTGTTAATGTTTATGTGGAAACAGTGGAATGTTTATTTTGCTGGATAATATTTATGTGGAAATGTGGAATACTGGAATGTGAAATTGTGGATGAAATTTTGAATTTTTTTCTTTGTCTATGTGCTAGAATTAAATTGGATGAATATGTTTATGTGGAAATGTGAAATACTAGAATGTGGAATGTTTATTTTGATTTTTTTTATGTCTATTAGTCTATGATTTTTTTATGTGAATTAAATTGTGGATGAATACTATACTCGAATCTCAATTTTTTTGTTATGATCAAATTTCGGTTATATCGGTCGGTTAACTAGACCGAATCAAAAATTTTCGGTTAATACGGTCGATTAACCGAACTGTTTGGTTCGATAAACGGTGAAATTTTTTATGGAACTTTAGTTCGGTTAACCGACCGATCGGTTCGGTTAATTTACTGAACCGACCGATGCTCACCCCTTAGAGCAGGTCGTGGATTGAGATTTTACCATCTCGCCTACATCTTATCTCGATCCGAAAAATGGCACTAGAGAGTATAACGTTTGCACCACCTAGGTTTGATGAGGTAATTTTTGGTGTTTGAAAAAGTAGGATGTATATCTTTCTTAAAACATAAAGTTTAGATCTATGGTGCATGCTAAAGAATAAATATGTTGAGCCCGCCAGTGACATTAATGATTGGATTCAAGAATAAGTTAAATTGTTTGAATTGAATGCTAAAACAATGCATCTTCTATATTGCTCTTTTTCAAATGATATATACTTGAAAAGATTATGTATTGTTCTTCCGCATTTGATATTTGGGCCACATTAAATATTCTTTATGATTATGCCAAAATCGAAGAGATTTACACTTTAAATAAACGCCCTCTTGGTGATCTTATTGGAACGTGTCTCAACACTCCAAACCCGACCCCAACTCCTAGACCCGTAATGTCATAAACCCGTATGGTTTTATTTCATGCATACTTTATAAGTTGGTTCATAACAAATTATGCTCACCCTTAATCCAATTTTAATTATGCAATTAATCTTTAGATAACCAAGATTAGGGTTTTATTTTAGCTTACTGTTCTGTCCAGAACTGATGTGTCTAACCCAAATATAGTCTCCAAAGTGTGTCCTATATTTCCAAACTATGTTTTCTGGTCGAAGCGATAGGTTACATGACTATATTCACATAAATATACACACCACAACAAACAATCAAAAATCAGCACAGATTCATCATCTCATCATACAATTCCAGCAACATACAATTTTCAACATACTATGAAATTAAATCCGAAAATTATCAAAAATTAACTCCTAAATTTCATTATGACAGAATACTAATCTCAAGATTTATTTCACAGAATTCATGCTTTTTAATCAAGATTAAAAAGAATCTACCATGCTTTAATCATGAAACAATATCAAGATTAAAAATCCTCCTTCTCAAGAATCCTAATGGCATAAATTACAAGATCTTGATCCTAATCATGATTTCTATAAAAAATCACAGAATTTAACCTAAGCATGCAATCCACATATCAAGAACTCAAATTAGGTGAAAAGATCAAGATTTTCATGTCAATAAAACAAGAAGGCTCATTCGGGCTTTTCATCGAACACCTTGAGGGCGACCCTGGTTTCTCCCTTGGCCGAGCACCCCTAGGTTTACCCTAGGGCTGTCGAGCCTCATAGGGGAGAGATTAGGGTCTCCTCAAGCACAAACTCCAAGAAAACATGACAAGAACTCGAAGAATAATTCAAGAACGAAGCATAAACACCAAGCCGGCAAGAACGGCTTCAAGAATTCGAATAAAAACCCGAAGAGAGAGGGTAAACCACTCACTTAATTGGAAAGATGATTGGAGAAGAGAATCTAATCGATGGCCTCCGATTTTGGCTATGAAATCCGGCAGCTCAACCCCAAGGAAGAAAGAAGCAGGTGGCAGCTCCTCCCAAGCTGCCGGCTTCAAAGGGAAGGGAGAGGGAAAGAGAGGGAGGCTCGGCTCTGGACGACGGCTCCCTCGGCTTGGCTCCACAGGGAAGAGAGGAAGAAGAGGAGAAGGGGAAGGCTTGGCTGGCGGCGGCTCGGCTCTGGGTGACAGCGACTCCAAGGGGAAAGAGAGGGTGCCGACTGCTGGCTTGGCTGGCGGCTGGCTCCCTTTCTCAAAGCTTTGGGTGGCTCCAAAATAGGAGCCACAAGCCAAGGAGAGGGGTTTTTATACTCCCTCCTCAACCCTAATCCCTCTAAACCCTTTATACAACCCGCATCCACCTTAAGCTGAACCCGAACCCGCTAGCTTAAATTAACTTAATTAAACTTATTCTAATCTCATAAGCAATTAAATAAGCATACCCACATAAACATAATTAACAATTAGGCACACACAACATCAAATTAAATAATTTTAACTACTTAAGCCTAAATTCATAAATTTCATATCCTACTTATCCGATCTTGTAAGCTCGCACCGGACTATGAGTCAACTCGGCTCGACCTCGAACTAGTCCGCTAGGCTGGCAAACACAAACATAAGATGAAAGAATAAAATTAAATATCTAGGATATTACAAAAAATCTACATTTGGTTGCAACTTCAAGCCATCTTGATGCCTAAGTAAAGTAGGCATCAAAATCTTTGGTATCATCTTCTAGCCAACATTGATCAACTTAAGTTGATGTTTATGATACTATGCATGATTCGGTTGAGCTTTGTCCGCTCTTCATATGATTTTATAAAGGTTTTCTATTTTGATTTTCGATCTCTTCAGAGACCTATGTAGCCTATAAAGGGCTAATGCAACCTTGCGGTTCTAAATTGTAGGTTCATTGTGACCTTTCGGTTTTCAACCAATAGGAAGGGTTGGAGATCTTAATTTTTAAATATTACATATTTTGAGATCTCTTGATTCGTTTCGGATTCATGATAATATATTTTGAAGGATTTCAAACTATTTAGCAAAGTAGTTTTTGAAAATGATACTTGATTCTTCTCTTTGCTATTTGGTTTGGGTTGCTTGCTTGTAGCTTTAGTTTTATTAAATCTACTAATGAAGTCTACTTGCAAGTTGAGAATGTTAATGTAAGGCTATGCTATTATGAAGAAAATTGAAAAGAAAATAAAAAGTTTGGAAAAATTTTCAAGAATGATGTATGAGTTTGGTTTTGCAAAAATATTAGTATAAGAATACTTGTGTTATAATGACGTCTCTATACTCATGATTGGTTTTGCATGATAAATATATGAAATTTCATGAGTAGGCAAAATTTTGATAACTTAGGTAATTTTATGATATCTTGATTAAATGAAACTTGCTCTAGGTTGAAATTCATATTAAAGACCTCATTTTGAGTTAGTAGTTGGTAAACATATTTAGATACACATATCTCATGATTCTAGGTATTTAAACTTAAAAATTCATGTGTAGATGAACAATGTGATAACTAGATCACTTTAGGGGATTTAAACTTGGAAAAGTTTGACCAAAGTCAACAAATCGACTTGGACACTTCATTTTAGGTTCAAACTTCATAAACATGTTTAGGAATAGGTATGACATGTTTCCATGCATTTAGAATGAAAAATTCATATGGATATGGATAAAATGACATAGAGACCATTTCCATGATAACCTCTTTTGAACCAAGTTGACCCAAGTCAACAAATGGACTTAGAAGTCTCTTTTTCAATCCATATTTAATGAACATGTTTAGATTTACTCATGTTAGGTTTCCATATGTTTAAATTTGAAAAGCCATGAGTAAATGATAAGATTGACACTTAGCAAGTTTCGTGATAATTAGCTTAGTTTTGAATGAAACCATGCTAGGTTGATATCTTGACTTAAGGACATAATTTTCATCCCAAACTTGGCTTACACTTGTTACATGACCATTATGTGGTGTCATAAAAGTTTGAATGAAAACTGAACACGTTTTGAAAAATAACTGAAAATTACAAAAATACCATTGAAAATTTAGCTTTTTAATTATTTATAGAAAAATGTAGAAAAATCATTGAAAATGTTTGAATGAAATCTGGAAAGTTTCAAGAATCAGTTTATGGCACTTCATTGAAACTAGATTTTTCAATGAAGATGCAGTTTCAAGAATTAGTTTATGGCACTTCAAATTTGATACACATGTTTTAGATGACCATATCTTGGTATCGGGAAAGTTTGAATGAAATTTGGAAATATTTTGAAAAAATCTAATTATTTACGAAAATATCACTAGAATTTCATGAATTTTAGAAAAATGCAGAAAAATAATTTTTGGTTGATTCTTGAATCTGCGTCTTCCTTTGAAAATCTAGTTTATGGTATAAATTTTTTAAAAATCTTGAGTATAAACATGCTTTGTTATGGATTTTTGAAATTAAAATTTGAAACTTTAAAGTATCGTTCTTTCCAAGTGCTCATTTTTCGATACTTTAAATTTTCGTTATATTTTCAAATGAGACTTGAAGTATGATATTTTAAATTCATTTATGGTATCGTTCTACTCATTTGATGAGAAAAGTTGTTTCTAAAGTGATTTTTGATTATTTGATCGATACTTGAAAATATCAATACTTAAGTTACTATATGATTCTTGGTTTTGAATTTCATTTATCATTTCACGATATCATGTATGACTTAGTCTCTTATTCGATGTTTGATTTTCATCCCTTGAGTTGAGACTTTCGCCATTTTGAAAAATCTTTTCAAGTTTCAACTTTGACTTTTGATTGACTTTTCTTGTCCCTTTTTGAGTGATGTCAAAAGGGAGAGAAAAATGTAGATAAATGAGACGAAAATATAGAAAAATCATGTATATAGATAGGGAAAGTTCTATTATGTAGATATGCATTATGATAGGGGGAGAAATCCCTTGGTTGATATTCTTTGTGCTTTAGTATATATATTTTCTTAAAGATATTTGTCATCATTAAAAAGGGGGAGATCGTTGGCCTAAGATTTTCTACCTTGGTATTAATCTCAATTTTAATGATAACAAACATGAAAATAATATTTTATTGAGAAATACTTTCAGGTTCCAAGTCGGGACGTCCGCGATTGAAAAAATCGAAAAAATTGAAGAAATCGGCAAGGACGCTCGTCGACGCGCTCGGATTCATTGGGTAGTTAGAGTTTAGGTTTAGAGTGTCTAGGATGCATATGTAATCCTCCTTTATGATGCAAAGAACTTAAAAACAAAACTCAAAATGCGAAAATAAAGAACACGATAAAAAATCAACAAAAAAGCTGATTTCTCAGGTTCGGTCGTAGGGGCGGTCGACCAAACCGAGCTCGGAATGCACAGAGTGCTTCGGTCGCTTGGGCGATCGCTTGGTCGACCAACCGACGTTCGACCAAACCAGCGATCGATAGTATAACGGTGTCACACCCCAACTCAGGATCTCGTGATCGGCCAGGGTATACGTGCCTATACCCCGAAGTCTAACCCATGCACATGCCAAAACAAATAGTGTAGCAGAAAGAAAACAATAAGTTTTATTAATAACTAAGAAGTAAAGAAAATACGGAAATACGATTAGGTTCAATAGTTCAAAAGTCCAGTCAAATAAAACCTAAAATAATAACATAAATGCCCTCGGGCTACAACTCCAAAATAAGCTAAAACAAGTGCATGATACTACCAAAAGAAAAACTCGACTACGACCCTAACTAGGACTGCTATGAGATCCAACAGCTCCTCTGCCATCCAACGACGCCAAGTGCATCCAACCCACCTCACCGGTCAGGCTCTGCAAAACAGAAATCACACGACAACGGGTGAGTTCAAAGAACTCAGCGAGCAGCTTTATCCGCCATCATAAGTAAACACAGAGATAACATAAATAAATTCTATCTCTAAAAATACCACATCACAAAAATGTGACTAGCTACCAGGCCTGAAGGCCATCCATGCCCACGGTATCTAACTTTTTAAAGAGGTGCATCGGGTCAAAATCCTACCATGCATGAAGATAATGTCACCTAAAAATGTGCATCAGGTTGAAACCCTACCATGCCCGAAGGCAACATCACCATCAAAGAGGTGCATCGGGTTGAAGCCGTACCATGCCCGAAGGCAACATCATCATCAAAGAGGTGCATCAGTCTAAAGCCCTACCACGCCCGAAGGCAACATCACTATCAATGAGGTGCATCGGGTCGAATCCCTACCATACATAAAGGCAACATCACCGTCAAGAGGTGCATCGGGTCGAATCCCTACCACGCCCAAAGGCAACATCACCATCAAAAGGTGCATCGGGTCGAATCCCTACCATGCCCAAAGGCAACATCACCATCAAGAGGTGCATCGGGTCGAATCCCTACTATGCCTAAAGGTAATCACGCACATATCAGGATAATCAGGAAAGACCCTCCGAACTTATCCTGCAGGTTGGGAATTTACATCCAACCACACGGGCGTAGCCCGTAACCCGACTCCTAAAAGAGCCGCTCCGCCATTCCCAAGGATATGGCGCATCAAGACCTAAGTCAAGATTCTCCTACGGTGTCCTAAGGGTGTCCTCACTATGAAGCGTCTCAACACTTCAAACCCGACCCTTATGCCTTAAACCCGCAACGTCATGAACCCGTGTGGTTTTATTTTATGAATATCTTGTAAGTTGGTTCATAACAGATTATGCTCACCCTTAGACCCAATTTTAATTACAGAATTAAAATTTAGATCATCTCAATTAGAGTTTTGTTCTGCCCAGAAGTACTATGTATACCCCGAATCTACTCTTCAAAGTGTATCCTATATTTTCAAACTATATTTTCTGGTCAAAACGATAGGTTACACGACTATAATCAGAGATCTAATTACATAATAACAGAGAAATAAAAAATCAGCCCAGATTCAATAAACAACACATAAATTTCAGAAAGCTGAAATTTCCAGCACAACATAAAATAAAATCCGAATTTTGCATAATTAAATTCCTAAATTTCTAACATCACAGATTCATGTCATCAAGCCAACCATGCATACAATCTCATAATTTTTATTCAATAAAAACTAGCATATATATCAAGAATCCCTAAACTAAGAATCAAGAAAATTAAATTAATTCTTTAGCATCAAGAACCTCTAGAACTCCAAGATGAGATTTGCACCCAAGATTCACAAGATTTAATTATAAAATCATAGATCTTCCCTTAAACAAAAATTCCATGATATGAGATCAAAATTTAAGATCTAAGCATGACATAGAAACCCAAAAAATCTCAAGAACACAAAAGGACGTTATCAAAATCAAGAATCCTCAAGGCGGCTTCAAGAAAATTCGAAGAAAACCCAAATAGGAGGGATAAAATCACTCACTTGAAAAGGGAAAAAGATTCAAGAAGGATTTCCAACCAACGGCCTCCGATTCTGGCTCCAAACCCCGGCGGCTCGACTCAAAGAAAGGAGAAGATGAGGCGGCGGCTCACTCCAAGCAGCCAACTTGGAGAGAGAGAGAGAGAGAGAGAGAGAGAGAGAGATGGAAAGAGGGCGGCTTGGCTGCAGGTAGCGGTGGCTCCAAGGGAAGAAGAGGAGGGGCGGCTTGGGCTGTCGACTGGCTCCTCCTCTCACAATTGTGTGGCTCCAAAATTTGGAGCCACAACCTAGCTAGGGGAGGGGTTTTTATAATTCCTCCTCAACCCTAACCTTTCCAACCTAAGCCTAACCCGCTAACCCGATAACTTAATTAAATTATTTTAGGCTTGATTAAACACATAATTAAATTATAAGTATCTAATTAAATGCACCCACATAGGCATAATTCATACTTATCCAAACACCACAATAATTAAAATAATTCCAATCACTCAAACCTAATTTCATAAATTTATATTTTTCTTACCCGAGCTCGCAAGCTTGCTCCGGGCCATGAGTGGACTCGACTCGACCACGAACCAGTCAGCTAGGCTTGCAAACACACACAAAATAATAATAATAATAATAATAAATATCTAGGATATTACAAACGGCTTGAAAAATAGCTGTTTATACCTGTTGTGCCCAACCACCACTTGGTGGTTTGCCTATTAAAAAGGCCTTTTAAGCCTTCCTATGACCTTTTAATGCTTATGAGACATCCTTTGCCACCTACAAGCTTTGATTGAGCCATCTTTGTTGAAATCTTAGCTTTCCACCTTGTCTTTCTTGAGTTTGCCTTCAAGCTTGATTTGATTCATCATTAAGGTATCAAGAGGAGCTAGGATTCATTGTTTGGAGCTAAGTATAAGTTGTATTATTTATTTTCTCCATTATGTATTTTATTGTTTATTTCATTGTATTTCAAAGGTTGAATACCTAGGTTGTTAGGTCTTGTATGGTTGGTGGTTGCCTTAGTGTTAAGGCTTAATTCCACCGGTATAAACATAGTTTACTAGGATTAGTAATTATTGTCCCTTAGGGTTGAGGTGGAAGAGTGCTCTCGGCAAGAAGACGGAGACTTCCGGGTGTGAAAGTGCCTTAGGTTGAGAGCGGAGACTTTTCAATGTAAAGTCCTCTTTATAAGGGAAACGATATAATCTAGTAAAGCTAAGTTTGGATATCCTAAGTGGAGTGCTTAGGTAGTAGAGTAGGCATTGGGGCCGAACCACTATAAATTACATTGTCTTAGCATTATTTTTCTTGTTTATTGTCACTTATTATTGCTTCTGCACTTATACATCTTGAACTATTTGTGAATTGCCTAAGTAGTTGTAAGAAAGTTTTAAAATCGGAATTAGACGAAAAAGTTTAGTTAACACACTATTCACCCCCTCTAGTGTGGTCATTTCACCAACATTTGGTATCAGAGCAGGTCGTGGATTGAGATTTCACCATCTCGTTTACATCTTGCCTCGATCCGAAAAATGACACTAGAGAGTATAGTGTTTGAACCACCTAGGTTTGATGAGGTAAATTTTGGTGTTTGGAAAGGTAGGATGTATACCTTTCTTAAAACACAAAGTTTAAATCTATGATTCATGCTAAAGAATGAATATGTTGAGCTCATCATTGACATTAATGATTGGATTCAAGAACAAGTTAAATTGTTTGAATTGTAAAACAATGCATCTTCTATATTGCTCTTTTTCAAATGATATATACTTGAAAAGATTATGCATTGTTCTTCCGCATTTGATATTTGGGCCACATTAAATATTCTTTATGATTATGCCAAAACCGAAGAGATTGACACTTTTGATGAAGGTGATGATGACAATGGTCATCCCCCTAGTACTAACCTTGGTTTGATGCCCAAAGCACTTCTAGCCGAAGGAGCACAAGTAAAAATTGGAAACGAAAACTTAGGTGCTTCCTTTGCCAAGAGACGGGACACAAGAAGATGAATTGTCCTCTCTTGAAGAAGAAATCCAAAAAGAAGAAGTGTGCTTCTCCATCCACATCTCAATCAAGTGAAGCCTCTTCTAGACATGACGATGAAGTTACATCGAACTTTTGACTCATGGGTCTTCGGAATGAGGTATATTTACCATCTTCTAGTCATGATCAAAATAGTGATTCTAGTAGCTCCAAATCCCTTGACATGTCTTATGAGGAACTATTAGAATAATTTCCGTGATAACGCTTAGGTAAAAGAAAAATAGATCAATTAGCAATTATATAGTTAAATTTTCAATTAAGTGACAATGCTCATGTCATTTTCAATTAAGACCAATGGCTCAAGGACAGCCAGTCCGTTAGGCCCAAAAGGCCACATCTTAAGATTTCGCCTTAGGCCACAATATCTCTTGGGCCGCCCGTGGTTGACGCTTGAAATTCCATAATTCTTCGAAGAACTTCGTGTTTAAATCAATCGACCAACCTGAGATCAAACACTTGATAAACTCATTAGAATAAGTTTGTTATCATCAAAATCAAGATGGTGACCAAGGTTGAAAACCTTAGGCCAACAGTCATATGCTAGAATTGTGCTCATAAGGGTTATTATCATATATGTTACAATGACTTGTGTTACATTTCTTATGCATTGGGGATATGCGTTATAATATTGTTATTGGCATGACATTACTAAATTTATTAGTGCTCTATTTATTATGATAATCTATTTACGGCCCGTTAGCCTCGTGCTTTAAGCGGAGACATTTTTACGGCCCAATAGACCTAAGGAATCTACGGCCAAGGAACACCGATGTTTAGTATATGCATTGCGACGTGGGGGCATTGCGTAGTGCCCGTGGGCTATCCTTGGATAGTCATTCTCTTTGTACGAGCGGACGAGGAGAACCACTCTGGGTGCGAGAGTGCAGGGGGAAACACATGGAGCTCTTGTTCATACTACTCTTGATTCATTGACATATTGTATACAGGTTGCATTGGTGCATATGGAACTAATAGAGTTAATTATAAAGTTATATTTGCATTTATTGGAGGTCATGACATTTTGAGTTATTATCTTGGTGTTTGTCATATTGTCGTTGAATCCTACTCAGTCTTCCGCCGTTTTTCCTCTTGTTTTAGTCTCAGATCCACATGCGACATATGTACGAAGTTAGCTGATTTAGTGTTAGAGCCAGTAGAGTGTTCTAGTACCGGTCTCATAATTGAACCTTGATATTCATTTTAGGAGTTTACTTTTATTTAGTAGAATTCTCCTTTTATTATTACCTTTCACTTGGAGGGCCCGTTTGGTACCCTATATAAGCCTCCTGTATAGTATTAGTAATATAATATTTGAGAATGGTATTAACTAATACTTTCACTAAAAATAGTACCTCATAAGTTGTCATAAGGTGTATTAGTAATACACTCTCAAAGCTCTTCATTAGCTTGCACTAAAACTTTCAATATTTTGGATACTCATTTTACCTCCGGCCAAAATTAAAAAATATTTTAAAAAATATTTTAAAAATAATTTTGATTTACAAAATATTTTTAATGACAATATATACTATATAATTTTTATATTATATTATATTATATTATATTATATTATATTATATTATATTATATTATATTATATTATATTATATTATATTATATTATATTATATTATATTATATTATATTATATTATATTATATTATATTATATTATATTATATTATATTATATTATATTATATTATATTATACTATATTATATTATACTATATTATATTATACTATATTATATTATACTATATTATATTATATTTTATATATTACATTATACTATATTATATTATATTATATTATATTATTTTATATTATTATAATATATTACATATAATGATAAACTATATGTAAGACCCGAAAAAACTATCCTAATATAAAAATCTATTTTGTGCAGCGCACCAAGTCAGGAATTAGTCGAGTCGAGCTGCGGAGTCGCCTCGAGTAGAAGGTATAACTCGGCTTATGGAGTTTAAATTGGTTAGATGAATATTTCCTTATTAAGCATTAGATGTCCTTTTTGAGTCGAGTTCAAATCGTGTATGCGGATTGAATCGGGGCCCGAATCGAACTCGGATCGAGTTGAGTAGAGGCTAAGTCAGTTAGAGGGGCACTTATGTCATTGGTGGATGAGGGGATAAAACCCCTCATCATGAGCCGTGCAACTCATTCTTGAGCCGCATGCCGCCCGAGCAAGAGAGGGAGGAGGGGAGATCTTGGGTCGGCGCCGAAAATCGTGTCGCCGTCGGAAGGATCGAGGTCGTCAACGTCCACCCTTTCTTCTTCCTTGATCAAGGTGAGTGGTTACTTTTCGTTGATTTGGGGGAGGCGGGTAGCCGAACCCCTAGAACTGCTAGGTGTCGAGTTTCTCACGAGTTTTTCGTCGATTCATGGTACCTTGACCTTCTTATCACTATTTTAATTATTGTTGCATCGGATCTCCGCAGTTTTGTCTGATTCTTAATATTTTAGGGGCTGCCGAGTCAAGGAAAAAGGGGAAAGGTCATGCCAAAATTTTCCCCAATTCCTTTGACGGATGTAAACCCCCTTTGAACGATCTTAAACCCATATCGAGTGGATTCATGATTTACTTACTGAAAGTGACGATTGGAACTCATCCCCTAAAGCCTAGTAGGCTCCGCCAAGCAAAGGGAAAACTCCATGTCCATGGGTTGGCCGAGCAAGGGGTGTGCGGCTTGATCAAGGTCTTAATTAGGATAGATTGGAAACAAGATATTAGGGATGAGGTTGGTCCTTCCCTCTTGTTCCTATCCTTAGAGGCTCGGCCGAGCAAGGCATGCTTTGCTCAAGTCTCGACCGAGCAAGGATTGGGGGAGATGGTGATCTCTAGAAGATAAACTTCATGGTTAGGAATACTCAAAACATTAGGGCATGACAAGTTTCCTAGATTGACAATTAGAATCAAGATGACATTTAGGTAAAATCTAACTAAGGAAGGATTCTATGTTGATGCATGTAATTAGTAGAATGGTAGGATAGTAACCATCCTTAGACCTTTCATCTTTAAATTCTGAAATGTGGTGATACTTTTACCATGTTAGATAATTTATTTCCTTGTTGAATTTATGGTTTAATGCAGAATTTAAATTCTTTATCATTGAATCATGTGGCTATACATAGTAGGTGTAGTGAAGAAATTTTATTATAGTTTATATGCTGTCCAGTATTGTTAATGGGTGCATTTCCAAGTCTATAACATGCAGTTTACATTAGCAAAAGGTAGCATATGACGCTAGATGATTTACATGAAATTATAAAGTGTGTGTTAGATATGGAAACTCAAAAGTAGACGAGTTAGGCCTCACACCTAAGAAATATTTTGTGAACAATAGTGTGTGCATGCTACGGTCGAAAATAAAATGCTGAGAACGGGCGGACGCCCGGGACTTTAAATAAGGAAACTTTAGGACACCATGTTTGTGTGATGTGATTGTGGTGGTCTGCCGAGAAGCATGGGTAGTCGGAATGACTAATGTTTGACTCGGCCAGTGATTGGGTCTTGAGATTGCACCAGCGGGCCCGCTAGGTGTCAGACCCAGTTGGGTGGGACTAGCTATCCCTACCCTAGTCGGTGTCCGAAGACTAGCAGACCATCCTAGTCAACGGTCCGAAGTTTGCTTTGATTCACTTATGTGCTATGTGACCCGAACGGCCAGTATGTTACTATCTGTATGTGGTAGGGCTGGTTATAGCCGAATCACTAGACCATGAGTAGGCCCTAGGGGTTAGGTACCATGTGGCGTAGTTAGGCTGTTATGGCTGCTTACATGAATGTATGGCCTATACAGGACGACCCCAGGGGTCGGTTGTCATAACATAAGCAACTTATATCCCTAACTTTATATTTTACTGCTATATATATATATGTGTGTGTGTGTGTGTGTGATTATTGGGGAATTATGTGGTGGTTCGGAAGAACCGCTCACTGAGTCTCATGTGGACTCACAGTTTATTTCCTTATTTTGCAGAGCCCGATCAGTGAGATGAGGCTTGGAATCATGGTTCAGCTGGAGGGCCGGTGGTGGCGTAGATCTCGTAGCAGCGTCCACTAGTTATAGTCTAGAGGTCTAGGGCAGTTGTTTCTTTTAATACACTGAGATTGTCTATTCGAAAACATGTACTTGCTTTTAAACTTGAGTTGTTTCCTATGGTGATTGATGTTTCGGAACTTTTCATGTTTTAAAGCAAAATTGTGAACCTTCTTTAAAGATTTGAATAAAGTTGCATCGTTGTTTTCATTATATGTTTCAATTTCTGTTAGTTAGTGTATGTAGTAGGCTTCAGGGTAGGACATAGACCCTGGCCGGTCACACGACCCTAAGTTGGGGTGTGACAATATATTACATAATTTTTATATTATATTATAATATATATATATATTATATATTATATATATTACATTATATTATATATATATTATATATTATATATATTATATTATATTATATTATATTATAATACATATAATATAATATTATAGTGTATATTATATTATATTATATTATACAGATTAGTCAATATAGACTAGTACTATACAGGCTAGTACGTGTGTGCACCAAACACTATATAATAATAGTACAATACAGGCTAGTCAATACAGACTAGTACTATACAAGCTAGTACTATACGATGTACCAAACGAGCCCGGAGTGTGTTAGCACTACAAGAAATCTGAACATGACCCTCACTAAATGTGAGTATTAGTGAGGGTCAGCTTTGCCTCACGAAAGCTACTTTTAGTGATGGTCAGGACATGATCCTTACCTATACTTTTAGTAACGAAACTTTTTCTAACGACATCTGATGGTCAGGTAACCCTCACTAAAAGCCTTTAGTGAGGTCACATGGGGTTTTAGTGAGGGTTGGAACCCTCACTAATTTTTACATTTTGTGAGGGTCGGTGACCCCCACTGATTCTTACATTTTGTGAGAGTCGTTGACCCCCACTAAAATTATTTTTCATAGATTTATTTCTTTTTGTGAGGGTCTCCTAACCCTCACTAAAAGTTATTATAACAGGCATATAAAATCTAATATTTTTTATAATTTAATTATATTTACATAAATCTTAAGAAGCATATGAGACAAAAGAAAGACTTGTCATCATTTAACTATTACAAATTTCATAAAGTATCACTATAAAATCCATTACAAAAAATATATCAAATAAAGTATCCATCCCATTACATAAAAGTTTCAACTTCAAAATAAAATTCAGACAATGTTACATATGTGGCAAAGAATCTTACATAAATTTTCCCCTTACACTGATCAACAATAGTTACTGAATTAAAATCAAAGTCTCAGATATTTTTCTTGCAACCTTGACGATAGCCAAATGGGTAAAGCATAGGCCTAGCTGTCGATAGAGTTCCCCTTTCATCAGTACAACTCATTATCCACGCTTTCTTACGGAAACAAATATTGTAAGACCCGGGAAAAATTTTCTAATATAAAAATCTATTTTGGTGCAGCGCGTCGGACCTCGGTATAGTCGAGTCGAGCATCAGGATTGCCTCGAGTAATACGTATGACTCGACAAATGATGTATGCAATTAAATTGGGCAAATGACTCTTTCTATTTATGCATTTATACCTTAATCGAGTTTAAAACGACTCGTGTTGCGGGTAGAGTCGGAACCCAAGTCGAGCTCGGGCTTAGTCGAGTCATGAGTAAGAGTCAAAGGCCAATATAGAAGGTTAGATGAGGGATTAAAATCCCTCATCCATGCTGTTGTGCGACTCATCTTGGAGTCGCACAAGGCAGCGCATAGGGAGAGAGGGAGAGGGAGCAAGGAAAGGTGATTTTGGTCGATACGGGATTTCGCGCCATCGCCGGAAGATTTGAGGTCATCGTCATCCGATCCTTCATCTTCCTCACGCAAGGTGAGTGGTTAGATTTGAAGAATTGGGGGAGGCGGGTAGCCGAACCCCTAGAAGTGTTAGGATGTGTTTTCTCGCGAGTTTTCGATGGATCATGGTTTTGGAGTTGGGTATTCATTATTTTGTATCAATTCTTGTTGGATCATTTTGTTTTCCTCATTGTTTTCTCGAGTTCTAGAGCTGTCGAATCATGGGAAAAGGGGGAAGGCATGCCAAAATTTTCCCCAATTCCCTTGACGGAAGTAGAGCCCTCGGATGATCTCAAGTTCATGAATAGTGTGTTCTCAATCGTCGATTTCACGTGTTAAGAAACTAGACTCCCCTAAAACTCATAGGGTTGGCCGAGTGAACCCTAAAACTTCATGATAAGGGTTCGACCGAGTACAATGGTTTTCGAAGATAGACTTAAAGTCCGTATACCATCAGTTGAGAATCCGGGACTGCGATGTGCCTAAGACGGCCTTTAGGACTCGCTATGGTCACTACGATTTCCTAGTGATGTCCTTTGGTCTAACCGATGCACCTGTTGCTTTCGTGGACCTAATGAATAGGGTATTTAAGGAGTATCTGGACAACTTTGTGATCGTCTTCATTAACGACATCCTAGTCTACTCCAAGAGTGAGGAGGAGCACTCCAAGCACCTGAGAATGGTCCTGGAAACCCTCAGAGAACACCGCTTGTTTGCAAAATTTTCCAAGTGTGAATTCTGATTGAAAAGTGTAGGGTTCTTGGGCCATGTAGTGTCTAAGGAGGGATAAGGGTAGATCCTGCAAAGGTGGAAGTGGTGCAGAGCTGGAGGCGGCCGACTAGCGTGACTGAGATCCGCAATTTTCTTGGTTTGGCTGGGTACTATCGAAAGTTGTGGAGAAGTTCTCCAGAATTGCAGCCCCTTTGACTCGGTTGACCCAAAAAAGGTCAGGTTCATTTGGGACGATAAATGCGAGGTGAGCTTTCAGAAGCTCAAAGAATGTTTGACATCTGCACCTGTGTTGGCTGTACCTTCCAGCTCATGAGGGTTTGTAGTCTTCTGTGATGCCTCTCGGGTTGGCTTCGGCTATGTTCTGATGCAGTTTGGCAGAGTTATAGCTTATGCGTCCCGCCAGCTGGAAGTTCATGAAAAGAACTATCCGACGCACGACCTAGAGCTAGCAGCAGTGGTCTTTGCACTGAAGCTATGGCGGCACTACCTGTGTGGGGAGTCTTGCGAGATCTATATGGATCACAAGAGCCTCCAGTACTTGCTTACCCAAAAGGAGACGAACCTCAGGCAGAGGAGGTGGCTGAAGCTCCTAAAGGATTATGACTGCACCATTATGTACCATCTTGGGAAAGCAAATGTGGTAGCAGATGCTCTGAGCAAAAAATCCATGGGCAGTTTGTCTCATTTGGAAGTTAAGCGAAGGCCTCTAGCTCGAGAGTTGGCGTTGTGCCTAGATAGGGGTACAACCTTATCAGTGTCAGCTTCAGGTGCCTTGGTGGCACTCCTGCGGGTACAATCCACGTTGGTGGACATGCTGCGTGTCGCGCAGGGAGAGGATGCCTTTTGTGCGCTGACCAAGGATTTGGTGCAAAGAGGCGATGCAGGGAACAGATTCAGGTTGGACTCAGAGGGTGTACTGAGGTTCAAAGACCGAATCGTGGTGCCTGATATGGCTGAGGTGCGTAGGCAAGTCCTGGAACTGGGTCATCGTTCCACTTATATGATGCATCCAGGGGCCACCAAGATGTACCAGGATTTAAGGCAGCATTACTGGTGGAAGGGTATGAAAAGAGAGGTAGCAGAGTTTGTCTCCAAATGTTTGATTTGCCAGTAGGTGAAGGCCGAACACCTCAAGCCCGTGGGACTACTGCAAAATCCCGAGGTGCCCGAGTGGAAGTGGGAGAAGATCACCATGGACCTAGTGACTGGGTTGCCTAAGTCAAAAGGCAGTTTTGACTCCATTTGGATGGTAGTGGACCGGTTAACCAAGACCGTACACTTCATACTAGTGAAGACTACCTTCTCTGCGGAATAGTACGCTCGACTATTCTTGGATAGGATTGTGGCATACCATGGTACCCCGGTGATGATTATATCCGACCGCGGTACCCAGTTCACAGCCCGATTTTGGCAATCCTTCTAGGAAGCCTTGGGTACCCAGGTACGCTTCAGCACAACTTTCCATCCGCAGACTGACAAGAAGTTAGAGAGGACCATCCAAACTTTGGAGGATATGCTGAGAGCATGTGTCCTAGATATGACCGACGGTTGGGAAAAAATACCTACCGCTGATAGAGTTCGCCTACAACAATAGCTATCACAGTAGCATTGGCATGGCTCCTTTTGAGGCCTTGTATGGGTGGCGGTGTAGGTCTCCGGTGGGCTGGTTTAAGGCCAGGGAATCACTCATGGTGGGTCCTGATCTGGTTGAGGAGGCGGTAGAGAAGGTGAAAGCCATAAAGGAAAGATTGTCGATGGCCCAGAGTCGATAGAAAATGTATGCCGACAAGAAGGCCAGGGAATTCGAATTCACCAAGGGTGATTTAGTCTTTCTGAAGGTCTCCCCTATGAAAGGGGTGGTTTGGTTTGGGAAGAAGGGAAAGATGAGACCTAGGTTCATTGGGCCTTTTTCCATTCTCAAGCGGAGGGGCGAGGTGGCCTATAAGCTAGCTTTACCTCCTAGACTGAGTAGAGTACACCCGGTCTTCCATGTATCCATGCTTCGGAGATATGTAAAAGATGATTCACATGTGATCAAACCTTCTTCTATTGAGGTAGATTCGGTCGTCTCATTCGAGGAAAGACCGGTGGAGATATTTGACCGCCAAATCAGGAAGCTAAGATCCAAGAAAATTCCTCTGGTAAAGGTTAGATGGGAGCACCATTCCAGGCAAGAGGCCGCTTAGGAGGTAGAGCATGGCATGAGAGAGCGCTACCCTTCTTTATTCGAAGAGCCAGTAAGTCCTTGTTATTCAAGTAAATTCGAGGGCGGATTTCCCTTAGGGGGGAAGGTTGTAAGACCCAGGAAAAAATTCTTAATATAAAAATCTATTTTGGTGCAACGCGTCGGACCTTGGTATAGTCGAGTCGAGCCTCAAGATCGCCTCGAGTAATAGGTATGACTCGACAAATTATGTATGCAATTAAATTGGGCAAATGACTCTTTCCTTTTATGCATTTATACCTTAATCGAGTTTAAATCGACTCGTGTTGCGGGTAGAGTCGGAACCCAAGTCGAGCTCGGGCTTAGTCGAGTCATTAGTAAGAGTCAAAGGCCAGTATGGAAGGTTAGATGAGGGATTAAAATCCCTCATCCATGCTGCCATGCGACTCATCTTGGAGTGCACAAGGTAGCGCATAGGGAGAGAGGGAAAGGGAGCAAGAAAGGAGATTTTGGTCGATCCGAGATTTCGCGCCGTCGCCGAAAGATTTGAGGTCGTCATCATCTGACCCTTCATCTTCCTCAAGCAAGGTGAGTGGTTAGATTTGAAGAATTGGGGGAGGCGGGTAGCCGAACCCCTAGAAGTGTTAGGATGTGTTTTCTCGCAAGTTTCCGACGGATCTTGATTTTGGAGTTGGGTATTCATTGTTTTGTATCAATTCTTGTCGGATCATTTTGTTTTCCTCGTCGTTTTCTCGAGTTCTAGGGCTGCCAAATCATGGGAAAAAGGGGAAGGTCATGCCAAAATTTTCCCCAATTCCCTTGACGGAAGTAGAGCCCTTGGATGATCTCAAGTTCATGAATAGTGTGTTCTCAATCGTCAATTTCACGTGTTAAGAAACTAGTCTCCCCTAAAACTCATAGGGTTGGCCGAGTGAACCCTAAAACTTCATGAGAAGGGTTCGACCGAGTATAGGGGGAGGGGCAAACTAGTTAATATGCAATCAAGATATAGCGTAGACAATGAATTAGGGTCGGGGATAAATTCTCCTCTTCCTTTCCTACCCTAAGAGGCATGGCCGAGCAAGGTTCACCTTGCTCAAGGTTCGGCCAAGCCTAGGGGAGGGAGAGGGTGAGCTTTAGATGGTAATTTCCATAGTTAGAGTGCTAAATCAATAGAGGCATGATACTTAGGAAGGACTCTAACTATAGCAAGTTAATTTATTGAATCATGTAATTGTAGGAATGATAGCGTAGTAACTATCCTTAGCACATTCCTCTTAAATTTTGAAATGATGTAATATTTTTACCATGCTTAGTATTCCATGCGTTGTTGAATCTATTGTTATATTACCATGCTAGATAAATTATTCTTATTGAAATTAATTCTAAATGCAGTGTACCAATGGTTATTGATGAATCTCGTTGTTATATATAGTAGTTGATGTAAACTATACTTGCTTTTCTTTAAATTACACATGCTGTCCTGAAATGTTCATGAGTGGAATTTAAAGGTCGGTGCATAGAATTCCTCACCCAAGGTAGCGTATAATGCTAGATAACATGTAGGACGTCGCAAGATGCTTTGTATATATGGAAACCTAGCTAGGAAATGACACAACTTCTAGAACCTCTAGTATTCATTTTTTTGACACCTAGAATTATTAGGTGTACATATTTTTAGAAGGGCAACATTAATTTGTTGATCATGCAGACCGGATTAGGGCCGGATACGGGCAATGGCCCGTAGTGTATATAAGAAAACCCTAGGACAATTGACTGTGTGATGTGCTTGAAATGGTCCGCCGAGAAGCGTGGAGGTCGGAAATGACCAATGCTTAGCTCGACCAGTGATTGGGTCTTGAGATGCACTGGCGGGACCGCTAGGTGTCAGACCCCAGTTGGGTGGGACTAGCTATCCCTACCCCAGACGGTGTCCGGAGACTAGTGGACCATCCTAGTCGATGGACCGAGATTTCTTGTTTACATCTTGATATGATGCAGCCGAACGACCGGTGAGATTCTACCTTGTATGGTAGGGCCGGTTGTAGCCGGGATTCTTATACCATAAGTAGGCCTTAAGGGCCGGATGCCAGGTGGCAAGGCTAGGCCGTTATGGCAAGTTTCTCCTACATGGTCTATACAGAATGACCCACAGGGTCGATAGTCACACCAAAAAAAGTAACTTACCTCCCTGATTATATTCTATGCTGCTTTATATATTACGCATGACTAACTGTGGATTATGTGGAGGTTCGAAAGAACCGCTCACTGAGTCCCCAAGTGGACTCACAATTGGTTTCTTTGTTTTTGTAGAGCATGAGTAGAGATTGCGGCTTGTCGGCATGGTGCAGTTGGAGGGCAGGTGGTGGTGCCGTATCTCGTAGCGGCGTTCTTGAGTCATAGTTCAGTGTCTTGTAGTAGTTGTTTCCTTTTCTGTACTGACATTTGTGTTTTGAAAAGTTTGTAAAACTTTGATACTTGAGATGTTCTATTTGTTACGATGTTGGTTTTCTTCTTTGGTTGGAAAATATATAATTGTGAATTTCGAAAACTTTTAAATAAAAATTGTGTTGCGGTTTCCTTTCTCGATATGTTCTGTTTTATTGTCAGTCAGTGCAGACAGTAGACTACAGGGCAGGATGTAGGCCATGGCCGATCACACTACCCTCAATTGGGGTATGACAAATATTGATGTGTACAAAATACTTATTGAAATTCCAATATTTCTATAATTGTCATTTGCATATGTTGGAGCCAAGAGAATAAGAGCAATTTCATTATAAAGCTCATTCAAATATGATAAATAATTAGAGAAAAATAACAATTAAGCTCAAGTGAAAAAATATGAGGATAATGGAGTCACAATGCAAGGCAACAACACCTGACCATAAAAAATAATAGGAAAGGGCAACGACACCTAACCATCCCAGTCACCACAATGCATGTTATAGTCCAAGCAAATAAGGAAGCTGTAAAATTTAGTACTTCAAAATTTTCATCTTAGTATGTTATGGAAATTTAGTACTGTAGAAATACCAGATTATAGAAAAATGAAAGAGAAAAGAAAAAATATGGACTAGAAAAACATGGACAACCCTTGAAAAATGTGATGAAGTAAACGTAAGGATAAGCATTATTAAATATCCTATTCATGATTTACTTTTTATGCAACAGAGAAAATTTACATAATACTTCTTGTTTGATATTAATCCCATTGAATCACCATGTGTCTATAAGTTATTAGTAATTAAATAGACACAAGTTTGCCAACTGTGGGTAGCATAGTTGATAGTAACATGTTGAACATTGCTTAGATATTTAGGGTTCGAATTCTAGTATAATCATATATTATAACTTTTTATCTTTGTTAAAAAAAATAAACACAAGTCCATATGCCGTTGGACATTTACGACTCATAGGAAATGATTGTCCTGGTTCACAAATTGAAAGAATTTTTACTTTTCTATTCAGTTTTAAATTGAAAGCAGAGGATATTATAAGTGTCTGGATCTATATAAAGTAAACAGATATGAACTGATACAAATATAGAAGAATTTGCAATTGCCATATTCTTAAACTTTGCATCCTGGTTAGGATTTCCAGGATGGCTACTACTATATATGCAAGAGCAATTCCCTAAAGCAAAAGCAAATCCATCGGATCTTCCATAGGTGAAATTTAATGTAGGTTTTGTTAATGGAATTGTTGGCCCAAGAATTTTTCCTAGACTTCGATTTTTATTTTGATGATAACAAATATGTATTTAATATATGTGTGTGTAGTTTTGAGTTCAGGTTGAGGTTGCGATAAGCACGCGAATTTTGCTCGGAGAATCGCAAAAATCGTCAAGAAAGGATCGGATGTAAATTAAGTAGATTCCTTATAACATATTCCTAGGATCTCATCCCAAGCCTATTTGTAAAGTTATCCAAGTTAAAACTAGGTAACAAAATTCATAAAAAAGCGTGTAACAAAGCAAATATAAAAATCAGCCTCAGTCCAGGTTCGGTCGACCGAACAAGGCAGAAAAATGGCAGTAGCCACTTCGGTCGACCGAACAAGACCAAAAATTGGCAGTGGCTACTTCAGTCGATCGAACAAGGCCAAAATCTGGCATTGGCTAATTCGATCGAACGATCAGCAGAGGATTTAAAATGCGATAAAGTCGGTCGACCGAATAGAGTGGCAGAAGGCCAGAACGCCAGCGATCGCTGGGCGGTCGATCGGTCGGTCGACCAACAATCGATCGACAAGCGATCGATCGGAGTCCAACGGGCGAAAAAATGCCCGTTGAAGAGCCGTTCCATGGGAGGGGTTATAAATACCCCTCACCAACCTTCATTAAACCTCCTTAACCATTGAGATAAGCTTCCAAAGAGTGATTTGTGCCTTCTAAGCTTGATTTGCTCGTGCTTCCTTCTCTGATCGATGACTTCTCTGAAGCGCTCATCTTCCCTCAACTCCGGCTTCGATTCGATCTCAACGTCTTGTGGAGTTGGAGGCATTGAAGGCTTTGAAAAGAGCTCTTACCCTTGGTTTACTCTTTAGCCCTTTTCATTGTAATTTTAATTATTATTCGAACTTGATTTTCATTGATTAGCTTGCTAGGTATGCTAGTGTAAACATTTAGGGTTTACTTTGTAGAATTGTGTTTTGCCTAAGTGAATAGGTTTGAGGAGTTCGCAAATGGTTGAGAATCGAGTCCTCAGTTGTATTCAAAGGGAAAAACAAAGTCTATAAAGGATTTAGTTTGAAATCCTTGGTATGGAGCCAACAAGGTAGTGGAGTAGGCGATTGGCCGAACCACTATACTTTCTTGTATTTGCATTGCTTTGTGTGTTAGCTAATAATTGTGTTTCATACTCACTAACGAACTTCACTTAGTTGCACTTACGTTTGGTTGAAGTTGTAATTGTTTCAAAAACAAATTGAAGTAGAAAGAAAAAGTAACCCAACACTATTCAACCCCCCTTCCATTACTAGAATATACCACATCAGCCACGGGAATCACCGATGGTCGCCAGGGCTATCAGAATAACTCACGGCTTTGCGTAGGCTACGGAGGCTATGACTGATGTAACCAAATCAGTCGCAGCTCACATACGGCCAAACAGAGTCGTCGCTCAAAGTTCATGGTGCGCAAGGGGCGCGAAATAAAATAAATTATTATCCACGACTTAGCGGGGGCGCTAGAGCCGTTGGTTATGTGAATAAGTTATCAGCTGTGGCTCGCATACGCCCGAATATAGCTGTCGCTCATAGTTGATGGCGCGCACGGGGTGCAAAATAAAATAAGTTATTAGCCACGGTTGGATACCGCCGTCGGTGATATTAATAAGTCATTAACCACGGCTGGAAGCGGTTGTCGTTTATTAATTAATGCCACGAACGCAGGCACGAATACTAAAACACTCTTAACCGATGGCTCAAATAGCCGTCGGTGATAATAAAATTACAAATCCACGTTGTTCAGATAGCATTCAAGCCGTCGGTGAAAATCCTTTTTATTTGCGTTCGCGCCCGACCCTTCTTCTTTCTTCCTATTTCTTCTCTACTCGCCGCTGTCGCCTGTCGCCGCCGTCGTCCGTCGCTGACGGTTGCCATCCAATCGCTGTTGTTGCCACCACCGTCAGTCGCCCTCGGTGACCCTCTCCCTTCTGGTATGCATATTCGATCCTCCTCCTCTCAGCTCACCTGTTTAACACCGTCGCCTCTCTGCGCCGGCGTCGACCCGACCGGCCCTCTCCGCGCCAGCGTTGACCCGGCCGGCGCCATGATTTGGGGCCGATTACCATCGGCCCCAATGGATTGAGACAGTAGCCAACAGTGATGCCAGCTATGCTTGATTGATTAGGGTTTAATTAACCCCTAATCAAATTGTGATTAGGGTAATCACAGTTTGATTAGGGTTTAATTAAATCATATAAATATTTTTAATTTTTTGTTATTAATTATTAATTAGGTAATTATTTTGGTTAATATTAATTAATGATTAATGTTGATTAGGGTTTAATTATTTTTAGGTTAATTAATGAAATTAGTTTAATATTAACTAATTAGTATTAATGGAATCGTCCACTGAGGACTCGCGCCGGAATCGTCCACTATGGACTCGCGGCCAAATCGTCCACTTTGTACTCGCGGTCAAATCGTCCATGGTGGACTCACGCCGGAATCGTCCACAATGGATGGACTCGTGCCGGAATCGTCCACTATGGACTCGCACCGGCATCCATAAATTTAGAAAAAAAATCAAGACGAGTTGATACGTTTCACGTACGCATCGACGAGTCAAGTTTTAATTTTGCAAAACCTTAGATCCATTCAGGGGTTGTATGTTCATATAAATGAAGTAATTGATCTTTTATACTACGTACAACTCTTGAATTGTCCCTAATTGGACAATTTGGGAACATAGTTATTTATATTGCACTTAGTTTATTTTTTTAGTCATTGTTCATTTTTAAATTTTGGCTTGTATCTCCCTTGTTCTCCGATACACGCCCAAATGATATGCGTATTCAGAGAACTGTAGGAAGATGCTGCCGAAATTTAGAATAAAGTTAATGACTAAAAGAAATACTAAGTGCAATATGAATAACATGAATCCCGAATGGAATAGGACCATCCCACCTAAAGACATTATCTAAAGATATTGCAAACTTTTTGACAGAACATGTCGTGCGATCGAAGTTGGATGTACCGACGAATTCATCGTGGAGCTATAACAGACGAATTTCGAGTAGGAATAACTTACTTCTTAAATTTCGCCTACTCGAATGTAAAATTCCTTAGTGGTGATAAAATCCGGTGTCTGTGCCAAAAATATTCAAACATAAGATTTTTGAACCGAGAAACTATCACAATGCATCTGTATACAAAAGGATTCACACCAAGATATTTTATATGGAATTATCACGATGAGTCACGTCAAGTCAGAACGTCGAGCAATCCTGTTGTCCAAACTCACGGTGAATCTTCTTCTACTAGTGTTTCTTCTTCAAATCCACCTAATCCTTATAGAACAATGATTTTGGAGGACAATTCCATTTAAATGATAATATTGAGTCAGTTACTGAGACGGTAGTGCCACCAGATACTACGACAGTTGAAGTCACTGAAGAACAACCTGCGATATAGATTAAACTGCTGAATAAGGAGGATGCAGAATTTTACGAGATGTTGAAAGCTGTCGATGAACCTTTGTATGAGAATTGTCCTAATTATATATGATTTTCGACAATGACACAACTCCTGAACATCAAGTCCGATTATAATATCAGTGGGGTTGCGTTTGATCGGATTGCAGACTTTATCAATGGTATGCTACCTCCAAATAACAAGTTTGAGCCAACCTTTTATAAGACAAAAAAGTTGATGAGGAAATTAGGGCTTGGGTACGAAAAGATACACGCATGCCCAAATAACTGCATTTTATATTATAAAGAAAATGTACAGTTAGAGCAATGCCCGGTATGTGAACATCCTTGTTACAAGGAGAAGAAATCGGTCCGACAAAAAAATATCCCCTTTGCGGTGCTTTGGTATTTTCCACTGACACTGAGGCTTCAAAGGTTATTCATGTCGGAAAAGATTGCCCCCTATATGAGTTGGCATGCAAGAAGTCGTGATGATACAGTAATGACTCATCCATCCGACAATGAAGCATGGAAACATTTGGATAGGTGTTATCCTTCATTTTCTAGGGATACTAAAAATATCCGGTTGGGATTGTGCATGGATGGTTTTAATCCGTCTGTTAATTTGGCAACTCCGTATTCAGTATGGATAGTGTTGTTAACATTTTATGATTTGTCATCCTTAATGTATATGAAAGATGAATTATCTATCTTTCGATGATTATTTCGGGTCCTAGGGGTCCTCGCAAAGAAATTGACGTGTTTCTCCGTTCCCTAATTGATGAACTAAAAACATTGTGGGTTGAGGGAGCTGTCACATGAAACAAAACTTCACTTTACGAGCTACTATATTGTGGACAATCAATTATTTCCCGGCATATGGCATGTTGTCTGATTGGAGCACGCATAGGCGACTCTCTTGCCCGTATTGCATGGAACACTCAAAATCCTTCAGTCTTGAGAATGGTCGAAAATTTCCTTCTTTGATTGTCATCGCCAGTTCCTACCGTCTAACCATCAATATCGAAGGAATCGTGACAAATTTACCAAGGGTAGAGTCGAAAGAGATGAGTCACCACCGATGTTGTTTGGTGAGCAGATGTTAGCACGTGTTCAATTGCTTCCAGAGATTACTTTTGGTCGGAATGTAAGAATTTCAAGCTTTGGTCAAACACATAACTGGGTGAAAAAAGTATCTTGGGAATTGCCGTATTGGAGTTCATTACTGATTCGACATAATTTGGACGTCATGCACATTGAAAAAAATGTGTTTATATATGGTAAGTATTTATATATGTCTATTTGATTTACGCAATTTTTATTTATAGTTTATATATATTTAAAATATAAACACGTGTAGGAAACTTACACGAGGACTGTGATCGAGCGTAGAGGCACACCAGAGGAGTTCAACGTAGGAGCTTGGGTGGAGGCCGTAGGTGGCTGGGAGCATGATCATGTTTATGGCTTTGCAGACAGTGGCCATGCACGCGCCGTGCTCAGGCCACTTGGGGCACCGACCCCTCTGGTTGTGGGTGAGCAGCCCTCGACATCTCGAGCGCAGGACCAGAGCTGGATAGCGGGCATGGAGTTGGAGCTCACCCAATAGAGACATGCGATGGAGGAGTAGAGGCAAGCGATGGAGGGGCAGAGGATAGTGATGGAGGAGCAGAGGCGGATGAATGACGAGTTGAGACAGACGATCCAGAACATGCAAACACTCCTCACTCAGATTGCGTCTCACTCTGGCCTTCTACCGATGATGTAGTAGTCGTCGTCCTCCTCGACCCAGTCGACGCTCCCGACCAAGTCGTTGTCGACTCCACCGTCTCCACCGCAGCCGTGAGATTTTGATTTATTATATTTTGTTTATATTTTGATACTTGGTTGTATATATATGATTTTTTTTATAATTGTTTGCCTCCGGTTTGAGGCTTGGATTGATGATATTTATGTAAAACTTATATGTTTGGTTTCAAATGCATGTGTACGATGTTTTCTGATTCTAATATGTGATTGAAAATAGGTTGTAGTCTATATATCATTGTATACAGGAATTTATAAAATTTTCAATTTTTTTAGTTACAGGATACACCTTTAGTCACAGCTTACCCACGGTTCACCGTCACTAAGCCATGGCTGAAAGCTTATCGTAAATGGCTGATGGCCTGGGCAGCACCAAATATCACGGTTGCTAATAGTATCACCGACGGGATTGGGCCGTGGCTGATGGGTTGGTATCAGTGACAAGCGCCTAGAGCCGTCACTAATGTTTTTAAATTAGCGACAGTGAAAATGGCTGTCGCTGATGATTACGTATGACGGCGGCGCTCGGCCGTCACAACTCATCTGAGACGCCGACATCAGTGATGGCATTTTGCCACGTATGAATCTATTGATGCCATGTATGCTCGATTTCAAAATATTACAAATGGATTAGCTAACCTTGGTAGAGAGATAAGGGAAGAGGAGAAGGTAAGAAGCTCCTTCGTTCCATTCCAAAAGCTTGGGAGCCCAAGGTCATCGACCTTGAAGATCACCGAGCTTATTGGGTCTCTCATAAGACATGAGACCCATATGAAGCAATACAAGGAGGAAGATGCTCCCAAAGACAAGACCATTGCCTTAAAAGCATCACACCGGGGTGAAGAATCCTCATCATCCGAGGAAGAGACGAATGATTTTGAAGAGATGGCAATGTTGGCAAGAAGATTCATGAGCTTCATGAGAGGAGGCATGAGAAAGGGAAGAGGAGGCTACACATGCTTCAATTGTAACAAAATCGGGCATCTAAGGAAGGATTGCCCACTTCTCAAGATGGCTTCCACCTCCAACCCTCACAAGAAAGACAAATACAAGAAGAAGAAGGAGAAGGCAATGATGGCTTCTTGGGATGAAAGCGATTATTCGTCAAGTCAAGAAGACTCCAAGAGTGAAAAGGCAAATCTTTGCCTCATGGCAAATGACAACGAGGTAAGATTTATATTTGGTGAGCTTTCATTCACGCAAGAAGAACTAGAAAATGAATTTGATCAAATGCATGATGAATTTAATGCTATTAGGAAGAAGTTTAAAGAGCTTAAAAAGGACAATAAATCTCTAGAGATTGAAAATGATAACTTGCTACTTTCATGCAATGCATTAAGGAGAGAAGTAAATACCCTTAAGGAAGAAAAGCATGCCCTAGATGATGCTAAAAAAAACTTAGAAAATGAAAACAAAAAATGGGAGAATGAAAACAAGTACTTAAGTGATCAAGTAGAACACTTGAATGATAGCATGCTAAGTTTAAAAAAGGAACTCTGCATGCTAAATGAAAAAATAACAATCTTACAAAATGTCATGCCTAAGGTTGTTCGTGCTAGAAAGTCATCAAACAATCATGCTCATGCACACTTTCATGCTAACACACACAATCCAAGAAAGTTTAATGAAAGTTGCTTTTCATATGGTATATTTGGCCATATGGCGAGACATTATGCACTAAGGAGGAATCCTCATGCTAGATTTACTTGGGTTCCTAAGATGACTAACACTCAAGGACCCAAGAAGATTTGGATACCTAAAATTGCCTCTTCTCCTTTTGTAGATGGAGAAGCATCATCAAGCAAGTAGAAGCACATGGGTATTTGATAGTGGTTGCTCAAAACACATGACGGGTGATATAAATCTTTTCGTAACCCTATCAAGCAAAGATGGTGGACATGTGATATTTGGAGACAATGTCAAAGGTAAAATTATTGGCATTGGTGATATAGGTATACTCCCTTACCCATGCATTAAAAATGTCTTACTAGTTGATAGGTTAAAACATAATTTGATTAGCATATATCAATTGTGTGATAGTGGATATGTAGTCATTTTTGAGGCATCTAAATGCATCATTAGAAGTGAACCATCTAATGACATTGTGTTTATTGGAAATAGGCAAGAAAATATTTACATATTAGTTTTAAATATTTTGCCTAATCCCCATGTTAGATGCTTGGTTGCCATGGAAAATGATTCTTGGTTGTGGCACAAAAGGCTAGGATATGCTAGCATGAGTCTCATCCAAGAAATATCTAAAAAGGACTTAGTTAAAGGATTACCTAAGATAAAATTTGAAAAAGATAACCTCTTTGTGGTGCATGTCAACTAGGTAAACAAGTTAAGTCTTCATTTCATAACATTAATCAAGTAAACATATCCAGAACACTTGAACTTGTGCACATGGATCTTTTTGGTCTGTGTGATGTAGCCAGTCCAGGTGGAAATCTATATTGCTATGTGCTGGTTGATGATTTCTCGAGATTTACATGAGTTTTCTTTTTAGCTAAGAAAAATAAAACTTTTGACTTCTTCAAAAAATTTGCTAGGAGGGTTACAAATGAGAAAGGAATTTCAATTTTGAAAATTAGAAGTGATAATGGAGGAGAATTTAAAAATGAAAAGTTTTCTGAATTTTGTGATAAATTAGGTATTGAGCATACCTTTTCTTCCCCTACGACCCCTCAACAAAATGGGATGGTTGAGAGGAAGAATAGAACCTTACAAGAGATGGCTAGGACCATGCTTTGTGAAAAAAATTTACCCAAGTACTTCTAGGCCGAAGCCATAAATACCTCTTGTTATGTGCTTAATCGTGTTTTATTGAGACCTAAAATCAAGAAAACATCTTTTGAGCTTTGGAATGATAAAATCCCAAGTGTGGGATATTTTCATATTTTTGGATGTAAATATTTTATCTTAAACACTAAGGAGCATTTAGAAAATTTTGATTCTAAATCTGATGAAGGTATTTTTCTAGGTTACTCCAATAGTTCTAAGGCATATAGAGTCTATAATCGTAGAACTATGATTTTTGAAGAATCTATGCATGTTACATTTGATGAAACTAATGATTCTTCTAGAAATGTTAAGATTGTGAATGTAGGTGAGGAACTTGAGGAACTCACATTTCATGACAAAGAGGTTTAGGATAAAAACAATGAGAAAACTCAACATGAAGAACCCTCATCCTCAACTCTACCTCAAGATGAAGAAGAAGAAGAGGAAGCTCTACCACCTCTCCCCCAAAGGCTACCGATTGATAAGGGATCATCCAATGGATCAAGTCATTGGAGAACCATTAACGGGAGTGGTAACACGCTCTAAACTTAAGAATATTTGTCAATATGTAGCGTTCATATCTCAAGTAGAGCCAAAAAATATTAAGGAAGCAATAAAAGATAAATTTTGGGTAATAGCTATGCAAGAAGAACTTAATCAATTTATTAGGAATGAAATATGAAACTTAGTACCTAAACCTAGCGGACAAACCGTGATTGAGACTAAATGGATGTTTAGAAATAAGTTAGATGAAGGAGGTTTAGTCATTAGAAACAAAGCTAGGTTAGTGGCCCAAGGGTACAATCAAGAAGAAGGAATAGATTATAATGAAACTTATGCTCCCGTAGCTAGATTAGAGGTAATTCGCATGCTTTTAGCTTATGCTAGTTTTAAAGACTTTAAACTTTTTCAAATGGATGTTAAAAGTGCGTTTTTAAATGGTTTTATCAATGAAGAAGTGTATGTTGAACAATCCCCCGGATTTGAAAATTTTGAGTTTCCAAATCATGTTTTAAACTTAAAAAGACTTTATATGGCTTAAAACAAGCCCCAAGGGCTTGGTATGAAAGGCTTTCTACATTTTTGATAAATCAAGACTTTAGCATTGGAAAAGCCGATATCTCTCTTTTTGTAAAATATTATGAAAATAATATTTTACTCGTGCAAATTTATGTTGATGATATAATATTTGGTGCTACTAATGAATTGCTTTGTGAGTGATTTGCAAAGTGCATGCAAGAAGAGTTTGAGATGAGCATGATGGGAGAACTTTCTTTCATGCTTGGTCTCCAAATCAAACAAACCAACAAATGAATTTTCATAAATCAAGCTAAGTACACAAAGGAGCTCATCAAAAGATTTGGGATGAATGAAGTCAAGATAGTTTCTACACCAATGAGCACATTCATCAAGCTTGACAAAGATGAAGATGGTGTCGAAGTAGATAAAAAATGATATCAAGGTATGATTGGTAGCATTCTCTATTTAACTGCAAGTAGACCCGATATCATGTTTAGTGTTTGTGCACGTGCTAGGTTTCAATCTTGTCCTAGAATGTCTCACTTGAGTGCGGTCAAACGCATATTAAAATATTTGAAGGGCACAGTTGACTTAGGATTATGGTATCCATGTAATACATCTTTCGATTTAATTAGTTTTTCAGATGTCGATTTTGCTGGGTGTAAAGTAGATCGAAAAAGCACTAGTGAGTGTTGTCAATTCCTAGGGATGAGTCTTGTCTCTTGGTTTTCAAAGAAACAAAAGTCGATTGCACTTTCAACCACCGAAGCGGAATACATCGCTGCAGCTAGTTGTTGTGCACAAGTCCTTTGGATGAAACAAACCCTTCTAGATTATGGACTTAAGTATTCTTGTATACCTATACATTGTGATGACACTAGTGCAATCAACTTAACAAAAAATCATGTTTTACACTCTAAGACCAAGCATATTGATCTAAGGCATCATTTTCTTAGGGATAATGTAGCCAAGGAAAATATATCCATGGAATTCGTATCCACCGACAAACAACTTGCGGATATATTCACAAAACCCTTAGGTGAAGAAAGCTTTACAAACTTAAGAATGCAATTAGGAATTTATGCTTTTCCTAGTGGTTATATATGTCTTTTGAAAAATTGCATTTCATATGGTATCATCACACTTATGTATTGCCTTGTAATTGAGCTTTGCGACTTATTGATGTTTGCCTTCTATAGGCTTACATTGATAGGAAGGACTATAGTGGTAGATGATGCTCAATTTTATGGTTTTCTTTGTTTTAATGATGGAACTCATTAATAGTGCCTTAGTTCTTGCCCTTTTTGATTGATGTCAAAAGGGGGAGAAAAAGTAAATGTTACATTTGTTTTATGATGCATATAGATAGAGGGAGTTACACACATAATATGCACATTGATAGGGGGAGTATATGTTAAATTGTGAACTAAGTTGTGTATACCTTAACTCAAACTCACAAATGAAACTTAGAGTCTTCTTTTATTAAAATTTCATGTTGTGTTTGTCATCATCAAAAAGGGAGAGATTGTTGGCCCAAGGGTTCCCCCTAGGCTTCGATCTTTATTTTGATGATAACAAACATGTATTTAATATATGTGTGTGTAGTTTTGAGTTCAGGTTGGGGTTGCGATAAGCACACGAACAAAGCAAATGGAAAAATCAGCCTCAGCCCAGGTTCGGTCGACCAGTCGATCAACCGAACAAGGCAGAAAAATGGCAATAGCCACTTCTGTCGATCGGTCGGTCGACCGAACATGGCCAAAAATTGGCAGTGGCTACTTCGGTCGATTGGTCGATCGACCGAACAAGGCCAAAATCTGGTAGTGGCTAATTCGGTCGATCGATCGGTCGATCGGACAACAGAGGATTTAAAACACGATAAATTCGGTCGACCCTCCGGTCGATCGACAGAGCGGCAAAAGGCCAGAACGCCAGCGGTCGTTGGGCGGTCGATCGATCGATCGACGATCGACCGACAAGCGATCGATCGGCGTCCAATAGGCGAAAAAATGCCCGTCGAAGAGCCGTTCCGTGGGAGGGGTTATAAATACCCCTCACCAACCTTCATTAAACCTCTTTAACCATTGAGATAAGCTTCTAAAGTATGATTTGTGCCTTCTAAGCTTGATTTGCTCGCGCTTGCTTCTCCGATCAACGACTTCTCTCAAGTGTTCATCTTCCCTCAACTCTGGCTTCAATTCGATCTCAACATCTTGTAGAGTTGGAGGCATTGAAGGTTTGGAAAATAGCTCTTAGCCTTGGTTTACTCTTTAGCTCTTTTCATTGTAATTTTAATTATTATTCGAACTTGATTTTCATTGATTAGCTTGCTAGGTGTGCTAGTGTAAATACTTAGGGTTACTTTGTAGAATTGTATTTTGCCTAGGTGAATAGATTTGAGGAGTTTTCAAAGAGTTGAGAACCGAGTCATCGGTTTTATTTAAAGGGAAACACAAAGTCTATAAAGGATTTAGTTTGAAATCCTTGATATGGAGCCAACAAGGTAGTGGAGTAGGTGGTTGGCCAAACCACTATACTTTCTTATGTTTGCATTGCTTTGTGTGTTTGCTAATAATTGTGTTTCATACTCACTAATGAACATCACTTAGTTGCACTTACGTTTGGTTGAAATTGTAATTGTTTCAAAAAGAAATTGAAGTAAAAAGAAAAAATAATCCAACACTATTCAACTTATTTGTTTCATGTCAACTCCAAAAGTGAGCTTGTCTGGTGCATGAGAATATCCACCTACAAGATAATAACTTGTCATGACCGATCACATGTTTACTCTGTGAAGCATGCAACCTATATAAATACAAATTCATAATGGTCAACTTATAGTTTGAATCGTGATGATGAATGAAATTATCTTTAAGATTCAACATATTCCATGAAAATTAATGTTATGTATAGAATTAAGCATTAAGAAAATTCATCTTAGTTATGGTAAGAATATTATTCTTTTTATAAATTAATATTTTAATTTATATGTGTTAGTATATATATATATATAAAATTATTTATAAATAAATATTGTAACATATATGTAAAATATAATATAATATTTTTAATATAATTAATATAATATATATTTTGTTATATAGAAAAAATAATTTTTATTTATATATAGTTAATATGAAAAATTATATATTTTAACAAAAATAAATTAAAATAAAATAAATACGTGAAGAATTCAAAGATTATTTAATCTAATAATGTTGACAATATAAATTATAAATTTTGCATTAAATACAAATGTGAGTCTAATATTAATTTTTTCCTTTAATTACAATGCAAGAAGTGCAACTTATCTAAATCTCCATAGGTAAGTTACTTCTTGTGTTTTGCAAAAAATTGCACTTGCTGAGGAAGTTGTACTTCCTGCAAAATGCAGGAAGTATGTCAACCAAATAAGAACTATTTTTGCTACATCCTGGGAAGTACAATTTCTTACAAGAAATTATGTCAACCAAACAAGACCTTACATATTAAAAGAGAGAGAGAGAGAAAATATTTGAAACAAAAAATGCAAAAAATAAGAAATAAGTACCTACAACATACAAACTGGTCAGACCAATACATTAAGTAGAGCAAAAAAATAAAAGTAGTTAGCGGTAGAAGCTGTTGTATCCTGTAATGAAGAGTACTTGTTATAAAAAGCTCGAGAATTATGTTCAAACCAAATGAATCAGCACCAAATTAGAATTAACTGTTGTATGAAATTCGATACTAGAATGGGAGGTTGAATAATGTCTGTCCCCTTGTTTGTTTTAATCAATTTTTCTTTTTGCTCAATTTAACTTCAATCAAATGCAAGTGTATCTTAACAGTGGATGTGATCAAATATCAAGATCAATAATAAGCAAATATTGAAAGCAATGCAAACACGATCAATTATAGTGGTTCGGCCAACCGCCTACTCTACTACCTTGGCTCCTCACCAAGGATTTCTAACCAACTACTTTATAGAACTTGTGTTTCCCTTTGAATACAATTGAGAAAACTATTATCACATCTTTGAGAACTCCTCAAACCTATTCACCTAAACAAAACACAAATCTACAAAGTCTACCCTAAGTGTTTCTCTAGCACACCTATCAGGCTATTACAGATGAAAAAAAAGTTTGAAATAAATCTTCAAATACAGTGAAAAAGAGCTTAAGAATCGTAAGAAGGAACCACTGCTTTTTTCCCAAGCCTTCAAACCTCCAACTTGCTAGAAGATGAACTTGAGTTGTAACAGAATTGAGGGAAGCGAGCGCTTTAAGAAGGATGTTGACGGACGAGTAGGGCGCAGCAAATCAATCTCTTTGAAGGCTCAAATCACTTCTTGAATGATCAATTAAATTTCTAAGAAGCTTTGAAGAAATTAGGTGAGGGGTATTTATAACCCCTCGGCTGAACGGGCAGTTAAACGAGTAGAAAACTAGCTGTTATAGCTGTTCGATCGCTTGTCGATCGATCATCGGTCGACCGACCGATCGACCGCTACCCTTTCTGTGGTTTACTTGTGCTGTTCGGTCGACCGACGGGTCAATCAAATGAGTCGCAGCTTCATCAATCCCAGATTCGAACGACCGATTGGTCGACCGATGCAGTGAAGCCAGAGGCGCGATCTGCAATCTGCAATCCGATCGACCGATGCACCTTTTGCCAAATTTTGGCTTCGGTCGGTCGACCGACGTAGCCTACTGCCAAATTTTCACCAACTTCGGTCGACCGACTGGTCGACCGAATGGCTACTGCCATTTTGCGGCATCATTCGATCGACCGACCGGTCGACCGAATAGGCTACTGCCTGTATTATGCCTTGTTCGGTCGACCGAACTCAGGCTGAGGCTGATTTTTACTTTGAATTTGTTACATGCTTTTTCATGGGTTTAGTTACCAAGTTTCAACTTGGATAACTTTACAATTTGGCTTGGGATAAAATTATCCTAGGGTTATATTACATGATTTCTACTTGATCTAAACCCGAGCCTTTCTTTGACGTTTTCTTCTTCCGTTTCTTTGACGGTCTTTTCTTTCGTTTCATTTGAACGAACTTCACATGCTTATCGCAACCTCAATCTAAACTCAAAACCATGGTTTAAAATCTCGGTTTTGGTACCTGGCCAAAACCGGTACCGTACCATACCGTACCGTACCGACACTCGGTACGGTCCGGTACGAAAAACACCATATCATTTTTTTTTAAGAGTTAAATATAACTCTAATAATACATAATTGATGAATAAATGCTTAAAATTAATATTCAAATGTCAAATATATGAATACAATGTTTAAATGTTATTTGGTACTGTATTAGGATTTTTCACAGATACAAGAAAATTATATTAGAATTAATATAGGGCGACACATGGTATTCATCATCTTAGTTGATGTTGCACTACGTCTTATGTTGCGCTACGCAGAGAAATTATTTAGACCCTTTGGGTTGTGGGATTGTGTCACCTTATATTAATTCTAATGTAATTCTCTTGTATATGTGAAAAATCCTAATACAGTACCAAATAGCTTTTAAATATTGTATTCATGTATTTGACATTTGAATATTGATTTTAAGCCTTTATTCATCAATTATGTATTATTAGAGTTATATCTAACTCTAAAAAAAAAAAACTGATATCGCATCATACCGGGCGGTATATGGCGAAATACTGCCATATACCGCCCGGTATACCATATATACCCGATATTTTCAAATACCGGGTATATCGAATATCAGAATCCCCAAAAACCGATAAATACCGAGCTTACCGTACCGTTTCGGCCGATTTTTTAAATCATGCTCAAAACTTCACACATAGATTAAATACATGTTTGTTATCATCAAAATGAAGATTGAAGTTTGAGAGAGACTCTTAAGCCAACAATCTCTCCCTTTTTGATGATGACAAACATAACATGGAATTTTAAGAAAGCATATGCATATTTTTTGTGAGTTTGAGTTAAGGCATTCATGAGTTAAGATATACAAGATATAAAACTCAACCTATGCTCCCCCTATCAATGTGCATATCATTTTTGTAACTCTCCCTAACTATATGCATCATAAAAACCAAGTGTGGCCTTACTTTTTCTCCCCATTTTGACATCAATCAAAAAGGGTAAGAATTAAGGTACAATTAATGAGTTTCATCATAAAAAAAAGAAAGCCATAAAATCAAGTATCATCTACCACTATAGTCCTTCCTATTAATGTAAGCTTATAGAAGGCAAACATCAATAAGTCGCAAAGCCTCACTACAGAGCATTATATAAGTGTGATGATACCAGAATACAATTTTTTGATAACATATATGTTTTGAAAAATAACATCTTAACCACTAGGAAAAGCACAAATCCCTAATTGCATCCTTAAGTTTGTAAAGCTTTCCTCACCCAAGGGTTTTGTAAGTATATCGGCAAGTTGTTTGTCGGTGGATAAAAATTCTATCGATATATTTCCCTTAGTCACATTATCCCTAGGAAAATGGTGCCTTGGATCAATATGCTTAGTCCTAGAGTGTAAAATAGGATTCTTTGTTAAATTTATTGCACTGGTATTATCATAATGAATAGGTATGCAAGAATACTTAAGTCCATAGTCTAAAAGAGTTTGTTTCATCCAAAGGACTTGTGCACAACAACTAGCCGCAATGATGTATTCCACTTCGGTAGTTGAAAGTGCAACTGAGTTTTGTTTCTTTGAGAACCAAGAAACAAGACTCGCTTCTAAGAATTGACAACACCCACTAGTGCTTTTTCTATCTACTTTACACTCGGCAAAATTTGCGTCCGAAAAACTGATTAAATCAAATGACGTATGACATGGATACCATAGTCCTAAGTCAATCGTGCCCTTTAAATATCTCAATATGCGTTTGGCCGCACTTAAATGAGACTACCTAGGGCAAGATTGAAACCTAACACATGCACAAACACTAAATATGATATCGAGTCTACTTGCGATTAAGTAAATAAGACTACCAATCATACCTCGATATCATTTTTCGTCAACTTTGACACCCTCTTCATCTTTGTCAAGCTTAATGGATGTGCTCATTGGTGTCGAAGCTATCTTGGCTTCATTCATCCCAAACCTTTTGATGAGCTCCTTTGTGTACTTGGCTTGATTGATGAAGGTTCCTTTGTTGGTTTGCTTGATTTGGAGACCAAGCATGAAGGAGAGCTCTCTCATCATGCTCATCTCAAACTCATCTTGCATACACTTAGCAAACCACTTACAAAGAATTTCATTAGTAGCACCAAAAATTATGTCATCAACATAAATTTGTACTAATAACATATCATTTTTATAATGCTTAATAAAAAGTGAAACATCGGCTTTTCCAATATTAAAACCTTGTTCAATTAAAAAATTTGAAAGCCTTTCATACCAAGCCCTAGAGGCTTGTTTTAAACCATATAATGTCTTTTTAAGTTTGAAAACATGGTTTGAAAACTCAAAACTTTCAAATCTGGGGATTGTTCAACATAAACTTCTTCACTAATGAAACCATTTAAAAATGCACTTTTAACATCCATTTGGAAAAGTTTAAAATCCTTAAAGGTAGCATATGCCAAAAGCATTCTAATTGCTTCTAATCTAGCTACTGGAGCATAAGTTTCATTATAATCTATCCCTTCTTGTTGATTGTACTCTTGTGCCACTAACCTAGCTTTATTTCTAATGACTAATCCTTCTTCATCTAGCTTATTTCTAAATACCCATTTAATCCCAATTATAGTTTGTTCACAAGGTCTAGGCACTAAGTCCCATACACCATTTCTAGCAAATTGGTTGAGTTCTTCTTGCATAGCTAGTACCCAAAACTCATCTTCTATTGCTTCCTTAATGTTCTTAGACTCTACTTGAGATATAAAAGCTACATATTGACAAATATTCTTGAGTTTAGAGCGCGTTACCACTCCCGTTGAAGGTTCCCCAATGACTTGATCCATTGGATGATCTTTTACCAACCGATATCCTTTAGGGAGAGGCAGTAGAGCTTCTTCTTCTTCATCTTCAACTTGAGGTAGATTCGAGGATGGTGGATCTTCATGTTGAGTTTCCTCATTATCTTCATCCTCCACCTCTTTGTCATGGAGTGTGAGATCCTCAAGTTCCTCACCTACATTTACAATCTTCACATTTCTAGAAGAATCATTAGTTTCATCAAATGTGACATGCATAGATTCTTCAACAATCATGGTTCTATGATTGTAAACTCTATATGCCTTAGAATTAATGGAGTAACCGAGGAAAATCCCTTCATCGAATTTTGAATCAAAATTTCCTAAATTCTCCTTAGTATTTAATATGAAACATTTGCATAAAAAAATATGAAAATATCTCACATTTGGGATTTTACCATTCTAAAACTCAAAAGGTGTTTTCTTAATTTTAGGTCTTAATAAAACTCGATTAAGAACATAGCAAGAGGTATTTATGGCTTCGGCCCAAAAATACTTTGGTAAATTATTTTCACATAGCATGGTCCTAGCCATCTCTTGTAAGGTTCTGTTCTTTCTCTCCACCACCCCATTTTGTTGAGGTGTCCTAGGGGAAGAAAATGTATGTTCAATACCCAAATCATCACAAAACTCTAAAAAAATTGATTTTTAAACTCTCCTCCACTATCACTTCTAATTTTTAAAATTGAAACTTCTTTCTCATTTGTAACTTTCTTTGTAAACTTTTTGAAAAATTCAAAACTTTCATTTTTCTTAGCTAAAAAGAAAACTCATGTAAATCTAGAAAAGTATCGACTAATACATAATAATATAGCTTTTCACCTAGACTAGCTACATCACATGGACCAAAGAGATCCATGTGCACAAACTCAAGAATTCTAGATATACTCACTTGATTAATGCTATGAAATGAGGATTTGACTTGCTTACCTAGTTGACATGTATCACAAAGTTTGTCTTTTTTAAATTTTATCTTGGGTAATTCTTTAACTAATTCTGTCTTAGATATTTATTGGATGAGGCTCATGCTAGCATGTCCTAGCCTTCTATGCCAAAACCAAGAGTCATTCTCCATGGCAACTAAGCATCTAACTTGGGGATTTGGCAAGACATTTAAATCTAAGGTGTAGATATTTTCTTGCCTATTTCCAATAAACATGATATCATTTGATGGTGCACTCCTAATGATACATTTAGATGCTTCAAAAATAATTATGTATCCATTGTCACATAATTGTGATATGCTAATCAAGTTATGTTTTAACCCATCAACTAATAAAACATTCTTAATGCATGGGTAAGGGAGTATATCTATATCAATAATGCCAACAATCTTACCTTTGGCATTGTCTCCAAATGTGACATGTCCACCATCTTTGCTTGATAGGGTTGCAAATAAGTTGATGTCACCTGTCATGTGCTTTGAGCAACCGTTATCCAATATCCAGGTGCTTCTACTCAAGCATGTCACCTGTCATGTGCTTTGAGCAACCGTTATCCAATATCTAGGTGCTTCTACTTGCTTGAGGATGCTTCTCCATCTACAAAAGGAGAAGAAACTATTTTAGGTACCCAAATTTTCTTGGGTCCTTGAGTGTTAACCATTTTAGGAACCCATGTAAATCTTGCATGTGGGTTCCTCCTCAAAGCACAATCCTTAGCCATGACATTTTGTATGGCCAAATATACCACAAGAGAAACAATTTCCATTAAATTTTCTTTTATTGTGTGTGTGAGCATGGAAGTGTGATGATTTCTTTTTATGGACAGCCTTAGGCATGACATTTTGTATGATTGTCATCTTTTCATTGAGCATGCAAAGTTTCTTTTTTAATGTTAGCATGCTATTATTCAAGTGCTGTACTTGATCACTTAAATACTTGTTTTCATCTTCTAATTTTTTGTTGTCATTTTCTATGTCCTTCTTAGCTTTCTCTAGGGTGTGTGTCTCTTCCTTAAGGGTGTCTACTTCTTTTCTTAAGGCATTGCATGAGAGTAATAAACTATCATTCTCAAGCTCTAAAGATTTATTATCCTTTTTAAGATTTTTAAATTTTCTCCTAATAGCATTAAATTCATTATTCATTATGCATTTGTTCAAATTCATTTTCTAGCTCTCCTTGAGTAAAAGAAACTTCACCAAAAGTAAATCTTACCTCATCATCATTTGCCATCAAGCAAAGATTTGCCTTTTCACTCTTTGTGTCTTCTTCACTTGATGAGGCCTCGCATTCATCCCATGAAGCCATTATTGCCTTCTTCTTCTTCTTCTTCTTCTTCTTCTTCTTCTTCTTCTTCTTCTTGTATTTGTCCTTTTTATGAGGGTTGGAGGTGGAAGCCATCTTGAGAAGTGGACAATCCTTCCTTAGGTGCCCGGCCTTGTTGCAGTGATAGCATGTATTTCTTCAAAGTCATCCGTCTCTTCCTCGGATGATGATGATGACTCTTCTGCTCGATGTGATGCTTTTAAGGCAATGGTCTTATCTTTGGGGGCATCTTCCTCCTTGTATTGCTTCATGTGAGTCTCATGTGTCATGAGAGACCCAATGAGCTCGGTGATCTTCAAGGTGCTCATGTCTTTTTCTTCCATGATAGCTATGCCCTTGGGCTCCCAAGATTTTGGAAGGGAACGAAGGAGCTTCCTTACATTCTCCTCTTCCTTTATTTCTCTGCCAATGTTAGCTAGTCCATTTGTAATATTTTGAAATCTAGCATACATGGCATCAATGGATTGATGCGATAATATTTTAAACATTTCATAGTCATGCATAAGTAAGTTTATTTTAGATTCCTTAACTTGTGAAGTCCCTTCATATGTGGTCTCTAGAACTTTCCAAAGTTCATATGCGGACTTACAAGTAGAGATTCTATTAAACTCATTAATTGATAGACCGCAATATAATGCATTGACAGCCTTTGCATTAGCATTAAAGAGTTTAATTTCCTCTTGGTCCCACTCATCCATGTTCTTATTGGGTTGCTTATACTCGACTAGAATCATCCTCCATACATCCATACCTAGAGATTGTAAGAAGCCATTCATACGAATCTTCCAGTAGACATAGTTGTTTCCATCGAATAGTGGTGGAGTATGAGTAGAGGACCCTTGAGCTAGTTGGATTTCACTAGACATCTTAATTTGTAGGGAAGATGGTTAAATCTTATCCTACGACCAAGCTCTGATACCAATTGTTGTATGAAATCCAACACTAAAAGGTGGGGGGGGGTTGAATAGTGTCTGTCCCCTTGTTTATTTTAATCATTTTTTCTTTTTGCTCAATTTAACTTCAATCAAATGCAAGTGTATCTTAATAGTGTATGTGATCAAATATCAAGATCAATAATAAGAAAATATTGAAAGCAATGCAAACACGATCAATTATAGTGGTTCGGCCAACTGCCTACTCCACTACCTTGGCTCCTCACCAAGGATTTCTAACCAACTACTTTATAGAACTTGTGTTTCCCTTTGAATACAACTGAGAAAACTATTCTCACATCTTTGAGAACTCCTCAAACCTATTCACCTAGGCAAAGCACAAATCTACAAAGTCTACTCTAAGTGTTTCTCTAGCATACCTAGCAGGCTATTACAGATGAAAAACAAGTCTGAAATAAATATTCAAATACAGTGAAAAAGAGCTTAAGAATCATAAGAAGGAGCCATTGCTCTTTTCCCAAGCCTTCAAGCCTCCAACTTGCCAGAAGATGAACTTGAGTTGTAGCAGAGTTGAGGGAAGCGGGCGCTTTAAGAAGGATGTTGACAGACGAGTAGGGCACAACAAATCAATCTCTTTGAAGGCTCAAATCACTTCTTGAATGCTCAATTAAATTTCTAAGAAGCTTTGAAAAAGTTAGGTGAGGGGTATTTATAACCCCTCAGCTGAACGGGCGGTTCAACGGGTAGAAAACTAGCCGTTATAGCTGTTCGGTCGCTTATCGGTCGATCGTCGGTCGATCGATCGATCGACCGCTACTCTTTCTGTGGTTTACTTGCGCTGTTCGGTCGACCGATGGGTCGACCAAATGAGTCGCAACTTTATCAATCCTAGATGCGGTCGATTGATTGGTCGATCATTGCAGTGAAGCCAGAGGCGCGATGTGCAATCTGCAATCCGGTCGACCGATGTACCTTCTGCCAAATTTTGGCTTCGGTCAGTCGATCAACTGGTCGACCGACGTAGCATACTACCAAATTTTCACCAACTTCGGTCGATCGACAGGTCGACTGAATGGCTACTGCCATTTTGCGGCATCATTCGATCGACCGACCGATCGATCGAATAGGCTACTGCCTGTATTCTACCTTGTTCGGTCGACCGAACTCAGGCTGAGGCTGATTTTTACTTTGAATTTGTTACATGCTTTTTCATGGGTTTAGTTACCAAGTTTCAACTTGGATAACTTTACACTTTGGCTTGGGATAAAATCATCCTAGGGTTATATTACAATATTTCTACTTGATCTAAACCCGAGCCTTTCTTTGACGTTTTCTTCTTCCGTTTCTTTGACGGTCTTTTCTTTCGTTTCGTTTGAGCGAACTTCGCATGCTTATCACAACCTCAACCTGAACTCAAATTTTCACATATAGATTAAATACATGTTTATTATCATCAAAATGAACATCAAAGCTTAAGAGATACCATTAAGCCAACATTAACCGCATCCGAACTTTGGTTTTTCACTACTAGAATAATAGGCATCAGCAACGGCTTAGCCCGTTGCAACGGAGCCATGGTAGAAATATGCGTTGCTGATAACTTAGCAACGGATCAGCAACGGCCCCAACGGTCATTGCTAATAATATTATCAGCAATGGCTCTGCCACGGACGCGGTGCCGTTGCTGATAAAACTATTAGCAACAGCCCGAGCGGCCGTGGTAAGGCTGTTAGTGAAAGTCCGTGGGAACGACTTACGATACACTTTTAGTAACGGCTGTGGTAAGGCTGTTAGTGTAGGTCATCAGCAACGACTTACGATACACTTTTAGTAACGGCTTTCCCACAAACGACCGTGGGAAAGCTGTTGCTGATGACCTAGACCTGCAACTGAAATTTTTTAAAAATTCCAAATTTCCATTAATACATTGACACATTATCTGTTACATAACTCACACACCCATACACACATCCATTCACATACACATCACAAATATATCAAGATATACATCAAAAAAATTATACTTATATTTATAATTTTCCACAATCGTATAAAAACTATTCAAATTCAAAATTGAAGTATCAATATCCAAACAAAACAAATTAATCAAGTATAGTATCTAAATAACAAAGTCAATATAAAAAAAACAATAAATCTCACGATGACGATGGAGGATGGTCTGGATCATATGGCGGGATCTGGAGTGCTTGGGTGTACACCGGCGTGGACTAACTCGAGGATGATGGATCAGATGATGCCGAGGGGGTGCCTGCTCCAGTATAAGATGTTGCGTAGCATAGCATGCATCTCTGCCATCATCTCACCCTGACGCACGACCATCTCCTCTAGTGTCCTTATCATGTTACTCTGATCATAACTGGACATGGAGGTGGATGGCCGCTCACTAGTGACTGAGGGGTCGGTGCCCCAAGTGGCCCTAGCACGGCTCGCGCATGACCACTATCTGCAATGCCATATACACGGCCGTGGTCCCAGCCACCTGCAGCCTCGGCCCACGCTCTTGCATTAAGGTCCTCGGGGGTGCCCCGCACTATATCACCGTCTGAGTGTAGGTCTCCTACTCAAGTTTGATTTTTTGTTTAATATTTTTCATAAAACATAAATTATAAATATATAATGAATAATTTAAACAAATATATTTACCATAATGTATGCAGCGCGGTTGTCGATGAACTCTCCCATCCCATGTACTCGACGGTGAGTCCACTCAAACACCGCCATCGGGGAGGGTCGCTGGACAGTCCCGTCGTCCGACACCGTCGTCTACATTTACAAAACATTAATTAGTACACATAGTAACAAATAAAATATATAATTAAAAGTAAGATATAATACTTACCTTACGATTTGCGTGCCCTACAAATGAAATAGAGCCGCCAGTGTGACGCGCTCCTCCCCCCGAAATGCGGTTTCTAGCCGTCCGTTGACCTCTTGTAACTCCAACTCTGGTCTCTTACAAAGTATTTTCAGATCATGTCGGGCTTTGACATTATCTTTAGTTTTTCCGGAAACATCCATCAAAGTGTTGAAAATATTATCAAACACATTTTTTTCAATGTGCATAACATCCAAATTATGTCGAATCAGTAATAAACTCCAATAGCGCAATTCCCAAAAGATACTTTTTTCCATCCAGTTATGTGTTTGACCAAAGCCTGACACTCTTTCATTCCGACCAAACACTATCTGTGGAAGTCCTGAAACACGTGCTAACATTTGTTCACCAGACAACATCGGTGGTGGCTCATCTCTTTCGACTTTGCCCTTAGTAAATTTCTAATGATTCATTCGATACTGATGGATAGCCGATAGGAATCGACGATGACAATCAAAGAATGAGATTTTTCATCCGTTCTAAAGACTGAATGATTTAGAGTATTCCATACAATACAGATAAGAGAGTCGGCCGTGAGTGCTCCAACCAGACAACATGTCGTACGCCGGGAAATCATTGAATGTCCACAAGACCACGGCCTTTAAATTGAAGTTTTGCTTCTGATGACAATCATAATTGATAGCTCCCTCAGTCCACAATGTTTTCAATTCATCTATCAAGGGTCTGAGAAACACGTCATTTTTTTTTCGCGAACCCTTAGGACCCGAAATAATCATCGAAAGATAAATAAATTCATCTTTCATACACATTGATGGTGGCAAATTATAAATTGTTAGCATCACTGGCCAAACTGAATAAGAAGTTGCAGAATGTTCAAACGGATTAAAACCATCTGTGCACAATCACAATATGATATTTCTAGTATCCCTAGCAAATGAAGGATAACATGTATCCAAATGTTTCCATGTTTCACTGTTGGATGGATGAGTCATTACTGTATCATCACGACTTCTTGCATGTCAACTCATGTAGGGGGCCGTCTTTTCCGACATGAATAATCTTTGAAGCCTCGGTATTAGTGAAAAACACCGAAGCACCTTAAACGTGATATTTTTCTATCGGACCGATTTCTTCTCCTTGTAACGAGGATGTTGACATACATGGCATTTATCCAACTACACATTTTCTTTATAATATAAAATGCAGTTATTTTGGCACGCGTGTATTTTTTCGTACCCAAGCCCTAATTTTCTCATCAACTTTTTAGTCCTATAAAAAGTTGGCTCAAACTTATTATCAGTAGGCAGCATTCCATTAATTAATCATGCAATCCGATCATACGCAACCCCACTGATATTACAATCGGCTTTGATGTTTAAGAGCTGCATCATTGTCAAAAACCTAGTTTATTTAGGATAATTCTCATACAAAGGTTCATCGGCAGTTTTCAACATCTCGTAAAATTCTGCAACTTCTTTATTCTGCAATTCAATCTCTACCGTAATTTATACTTCTGTGATATCAACACCTGTAGTATCTGGTAGCACTGACGTCTCAGTAACTAGCCGATCGACATTATCATTCAGGTGGAATTGACCCCCAAGACTATCAAGTTCATAGTTCTATAGGGATTAGATTGACTGGATGAAGAAACACTAGCAGAGGAAGATTCACCATGTGTCTGAAAGATAGGATTGCTCGACGTCCCAACTTCACGTGACTCCCTATGACAAGTCCATAGAAAATATCTTGGTGCAAATCCTTTGCTATATAGATGCAGAGTGACAGTTTTCCGATCCAAAAATCGCCCATTCAAGCAATTGTGGCACGGACATCGGATTTTATCACCGACGCTAACGAATTTTCGATTCGAATAGGCAAAATTTAGGAAGTAAGTTACGCATAATCGGAACTCATTCGTTAAAGCTCCATGATCAAGACGTCGGTACATCCAACTTCGATCAGCCGACATGATTATGTCAATCAATGATAATTTCTTCGATTAATGCCTTTAGGTGAGATGGTCTTATTCCATTTGGGATTTATGTTATTCATATTGCACTAAGTTTTTTTTTTAATCGTTAACTTCATTCTAAATTTCGGCAGCATCTCCCTACAGTTCTCCGAATACGCATATCATCTGGGCGCGTATCGGAGAACAAGAGAGATGCTGCCGAAATTTAAAATAAGTTAACGGTTAAAAGAAAAAACTAAGTGCAATACAAATAACTATATTCCCAAATTGTCCAATCAGGGACAATTCAAGGGTTGTACATCGTATAAAAGATCATCTACTTCTTTTACACGAACATACAACCTCCCGAACGGATCTAAGGTTTTGCTAAATCATATTCGACTTGTCGATGCGTACGTGAAACGTATCAACTCGTCGAATGGATGATTATTTTCTAAATGTTTCAAGTTAGTTCGAGTCCATAGTGGACAATTTCGACACGAGTCCAAAGTGGACGATTTCAGTGCGAGTCCGAAATGGATGATTCCGGCACGAGTCCAAAGTGGACGATTCCGGTGCGAGTCCACTGAGGACGACTCCAGACTAATTAATATTTTAACTAATTAAATAATATTAATCTAAAACATAGCATTTATTTACATAATTAACATACCATTATTAATCTAAAATATAACATTAATCTAAAAATTAATCTAAACCCTAACAATTAATCTAAAAATTAATCTAAATCATAACAATTAATCTAAACCCTAAAAATTAATCTATAAATTAAATAATTAATCTATAAAATAAATATTTAATCAATTTCCGACGACGGAGTCCAGTGTCCGGCGTGGTCGGCGTCTAGTGTCCGGACACTAGACAACGATCCGGCCACCGCCCGAAACCCTATATTTAGGGTTTCAGTCGAATCTATAATGAATGGGGAGGAAGAAGACGACGAGGAATACCTAGAACAGGACGGGGCGGCGGTAGTCGAGGATGGGGCGGCGGCGTCGGCAACGGCAGCAGGCAGCGGTAGCAGAGGGAGAGGAAGAAGAAGGGGGAAGGGGCAGGCGCGTGCCCTATATAAACTTATCAGCAATGAGTCACTCATCCGTTAGAACGCTGTTGCTGATAAGTAATCATCAGGAACGACTCACTTGTCCGTTAGAAAGCAGTTGCTAATATGATTATATATCTACAACGGCTCGAGCGACCGTAACAAGACCGTTGTAGATACAACATATCTGCAATGGCTTGAGCGACCATAAGAACGCCGTTGCAAATTACAACGGCTTGAGCGGCCGTAAGAACACTGTTGCAAATTGCAACGACTTGAGCGATCGTTGCTGATAGCCATTGCTGAAGAATATATTTCTAGTAGTGTTTTTCGAAGAATTACGTCCATATTTGAATTAATATATGAATTAATAGAAAAATAATTAATAACAAACAAAAAAAAGTTGATCTGTGCTAATTTTTTTTTATCTAAGATGTGGAATTATGATAAAAAAATTGTGAACATGACGCCACAGGTAGTTGGGCTCCGATTTTTCAATTTATTATTCTTTTTTGTTGTGAAATACACGTTCACGTGCCTATGCATGCACCAGTTTCTAATTAAAATTTTAGGACATCTTTGTTAGCCCTGTTTTTGGTTTTCGTTTTCGCTCGAAATTGAAAATGGGTTCGAAACATTATTTGTTGATGACAACATGGGCGGGTTTCGGTTCGTGTTTCGCGAAAACCTATTTTCGTGAAACATCCAAATACACACAAGCGCGAAAACTACTTCAAATAGTTTTCCGCATTTTCGCGATCCTTTTGGGATAAAATTTTTGCGAAACATAAAAACTGAACATGTCAAACAAACAAATTTTCGCCAAACAAAAAAATTGAAACCAAAAAATTGAAACTCGAAAATCGATTTCAGTTCTCGCGAAACGAAAACTCAAAAAAAATTCTTACAAACAAACGCGCCATAATTTCTATTTTAGAAATCGACACATGTAACTGTAGGCATCGATTTTTTGTAAAAATTCTTTTTAGAAATCGAGACACAATTTTAGACACCGTGTGGCTACTACTGGATTCAAGAAGAGTATTCTTCTTCTTCTTCGTGTGGCTGCTACTAGAAACAAGATTAATACCCGCAATGTACTCTTTATTTCAACAAACATTTTTACTCGAGTAAAGAAAGTGATGAGGAATCGCAAACGTGCCTTGCAGTTAGGGGTGAGCGGGTCCAGGTACCTTATATTTTTCATAATACTCAAACCCTACCTTGTATTTGCTCTTGCATCAGTCAGTCACCGGTGCAACAGTCTGCTGTATCGATCAGGACTCAATCCCGGCAGAAGCCTTAGAACCAAGTGCGTACCCCATTCAGATCAACGGGGTAAATTCTCAGCAAACTGCCAGGCTGAGGTTAAAAGGGGAATTAATGTCCATCGAAGAAAACAAATTTAAGATTCCATTCACTTATGCTTTCCCAATGGGGAAACGAGATGACATCCAAATGCTGATAGGATGCAACTTCATCCGAGCAATGCAAGGTGGCGTTCGCATTGAAGAACAAACTGTAACCTTTTACAAGAAGGTTACCACCATTACCACAAGAGTAGACACTGAGATCACAGCCACAGCCACAATCACAGAACTAAATTTATCAGAAGAAGAGTACTTAGAGGTTCAGAACGCAGTGACATATGACAATTTCAAAGAGTCTGCTAGCTTCAAGACAAGGTTTAGCCCACTACTACAAAGACTGAGAGAACAGGGCTACATAGGTGAAAACCCGGCCCAGCACTGGGCCAAAAATCAGATAACCTGCAGATTGGATATCATCAATCCAGACCTGACGATTCAGGACAAACCTTTGAAGCACGTGACACCGCTCATGAAAGATCAGTTTGAAAGACATGTTCAGGCTCTGTTAAAGATAGGAGCAATCCGACCCAGTAAGCCTTCAGAGCTTGAACATAAACAGTACTGGCAGCTGTCTGGCGCCAGTCACTCATAGAAAGATGGTTGATCTATTTGCTTCTTAGCAAAGTATTGAGCTGGTTGCTTTCTAGTCTGGAAACTTTTGATTGTTTATTTAAAAACTTCTTAAGATTACGAAAGTAGCGGGTATCTTCCTCTTATGCGAGTACTCTGCCCTCGTTATCGCCTATCTCAAGTTGTTTCTAAACTCACAATCTTAATTTTGCCAGAAACTAGAGATGCAATAAAGCTTGAATAAATTACTAAGAACTTTGAATAGTGTACCTGGAAAGTGGATTGTTTGAACAACTAAGCTCTGATACCAAGTTGGGGCGAAAAGCGTGCTTCTCACTACGATCGCTGGTTACGAAGAACACGGGAGCGTTGTGAGGTAAAATAAGTTGAAACCTTGGGTTTTTCAAAGGAAAGCTTAAAAGCTTAGAAAGATTTATAATAATGGAAAGCTTGAATATAGAAGAGAAGTAGAACTTCTTCGGTCTGAAGCATGTTCTGCAACTCTAAGTCACACACTTATATAGACATATAGGAAGCTTCTCGTGGAAGCTCAATAATTCAAGCAGACTGTTGCATCAGTCAGTCACCGGTGCAACAGTCACCGGTGTCTAAGGCTTCTACCTTGTATTTAGTTCTTCAGAATCTTGATCGTACCAATTTGCTCTTGCATTTGAACATTCAGGTGGTTCATTGATACGAGGGTATGAACGGGTTGGAATGCACAGAGCTTCCACTATGTTTTCTCCCGTAGGTTGCTCTTGGCTTTCTGCAGGCTGTTCTTCATTGTTTCTCAGCCAGTCAATATAGCCATGTTCTTCTTCAAGTTTTGCTACCCTTCTGAGGATTTGTTCCACATCCTCGTGTTCATCCCAATATGGGATCTCATCCCAATATGGTGGGTGTTGTTCTTCAAGGATACATTCTACGGCAGTTTCATTTTCTTCTAATATCTCTTGCCACTCATCATCCCACGTGGTAAGAGTCATTAGAGTCTGGGTGTTCAGTAGTTCTTCTATATGTAGAATGGCCATACACAAATGTTGAACCAGCTCTGAGGGTGCTGATTCTGCTTCCTTCATTGCTCCTTCTAAATCTGCTAAGTGAGAGGTGATGACATTGTCTGGTTCTTGAACTTGTACTAAACTTATGGTAAGTCTTGAAAGGGCGTCTGCCAGGGTGTTGTGTTTGCCGTCAATATGCTCAAAATTGACAAGTACCCCTGTTCCAGTAATGAAGTCAACAAAGTTAAGCCACCTTACCCTGGATGGCTTTGTCTGCGCTGATTTGTTGTAAAAGCTAATTATAGCTTGGCAGTCTGTTCGCAGAAGCTTCTGATATAACCCGGTGCAATAGTTTAGGATCCCTAACCATGACCTCAAGCCGGTTTTGCTCTTTAGCTTGTCTTCCTCGAAGCTGATTATTTTCTTGATGATGTGGGGCTGTAACTTGATCTTGCTGTTTCCTATGATCGCCCCGAGAAATTCAATTTCCTTTGTCGCAATTTTCATTTTGGTAGGGGATAGGACTAGTCCCCATTTTTCACATATCTTGAGCATGGTCTCCAGATGTTTGGCATGTTTTCGCTCATCCTCTGAGAATACCAAAATGTCGTCTATATAAACAACTATGTAGTCCTCTGTACCAGCAAAACACTGATCCATTTTGCGCTGAAAGACAGCTGGCGCGTTCTTTAATCCAAATGGCATCACTAGCCATTCATAAAGTCCGCCTGGAACTATGAAAGCTGTCCATGGTATTGAATCCGGTTCCATGGCGACTTGATGGAACCCGCTCTTTAGATCAAATTTGGAGAATACCTTGCTGTTGCCAATTCTTTTGAGTATGGTATTTATTCCTGGGAGACTATACTGATCTTTGTGTGTGTTGTCATTCAACGTGCGATAGTTAAAGACCATTCTTTCCTTCCCTTTCTTTTCTTGACCAGTAATAGGGTCTATGCTTGTACCAGAATTTACCATTATGACCATCGTTCTATGTCTACTGGTAAGACTTTACTGTACATGACATGACTTAACTATGCTTTCCAGCTCATGGAGTTATCCTCTAGCTTACGACGTACAATTATTGCTCTTAGTGGTGTTGTTCGGTCATTATCAGATGGAGTGGTGTCCTGTCCCTTTAGACAAAGTAGGTATTGCTTTGTTTGCTGCCCCTTACCATTTTGTGGCACTGTTCAAGATTCTTGATGTGGTAGGTTATTGGTTCCAGTGCGTCGGACGCCTAGTTGTCCTTGGTAGCGGCTTGTTCCAATCTGGTTGTTTGCAAATATGTCATTGCAAGCAATATTTCAAGTTCTTTAATAGTCTTTAGGGTTTGCTCCTGGTGAATTTGATTGACCTTTTGAGACCATTTGTCGTCCTTTTCCATGGTTCTGGGGTATTTGAACAGTATCTTCCCCGTCAATCTTTCTAGTTCCTCTAGTCCGGTTGCTCCTCCAAGAACAGCCCAGTGTTGGGCGGTCATAATGCTTTTTCTTGTCGAGGCATATGTCTCCCGATTTGCATCTGCGAGTCTTTTGAGCTCGTCAAGGATCATCCTAAAAAAGAAATTAAAAGATAAAATGGGTTAATAATTACAAATGTGGATTTTTGGAGGGGCTTCCACATCCCCTGTCTCTTTGTTTTTGTTTTACTGGTTACGGGCTGGATACTTCCCTTTTCTCAAGGTTTCGTCATCCAGCAGGAAATCTTCCAGTTTCTTTGAAGAAGATTCCTGTCGGTTCTTTTGTCAGAACATGAGCCTTACTGCTTTCTCCTTTCATGGGAGCTTTTCCTTTTCTCTCCCTTTCATCATCTTGGTTGATCTTGAGGTTACCAAATTCTTCCTCTAATTCTTTGACATCATGCGTCATCTTTAACTCCATAATCTCTTCTCGGAGTCTATCATTTTCTGCTAGGAGGAAGTTTGTATATTCCAACAATTCCCTTATGAGGTGATCCTTATCATTATAGGGTGTGAAGGGCGCTCTCCTTATGATTATCTTCCTGCCCAAGTTAAATCTTGAGCACATCGGGCATACTGTTAGAAGGCAAATCCTGCAGTGCGCTCTCATGTTGGGATTGGTAAGCTCTTTACAAATTGTGCATCTTTCGCAATCAGAGGATGAGCGAAAACATGCCAAACATCTGGAGACCATGCTCAAGATATGTGAAAAATGGGGACTAGTCCTATCCCCTACCAAAATGAAAATTGCGACAAAGGAAATTGAATTTCTCGGGGCGATCATAGGAAACAGCAAGATCAAGTGACTCACTCTTAGGTTTTGGAACCGGACACTATCCGAAACCACAGGTTCCGGTTTCGATTTCAAATACGTACCCGATTGAAACTTGTTCATTTACGGGTTCCAGAATTGGTTTCGAGTACCGATTTTAATTCTGATTCCGGGTACCCGATGTGTTGGACTTGGAATCGAAATCGATTTTAATCGGTTCCTTAATTTTTGTTCCGAATCTTACCCGAATTTAATTTTGATCTACTCAAAACATACTGGATCGGATAGATTCTAATTGGTTTTGGATCTATTCGATATTCATGCACACCCCTACTTGAAGTTGGCCCTCCTATTCAATCTCTTTTCTTCTTGCTCGATGCATTAATAGGGCATAAAAAGCTCTTTTTATTGTCAGGAACATGGATAATTCATGGAAGGAGTTGTGAGAAAGAATTCCATAGAGAAATTATTCTATAGAGGGAAGATGATAAGTATGCCTTCAATTCCATTTATGGATTCGAGATTGGCGGCAACAAGTGCTCTCTTCTTCTTTGTTGTGGGGTGGGCCTTGGGAAAATCAAGGAGTTGATTCGACCGGCCGGTTCAGCTATAATTTGGCTGGTCGAAGTGCAATTTATAAAATTCAATCTTAATTAAGGCTCCAATTGAGCCAATTAATCCACGAGATTAGAAATTGACTTGGAGACTTTCTGGCTTTCTGCAATTCTCAATCTTGACTTTGTCGAGGCAACATCAGTCACGGCAAGCTACGTAAAAGATGCATATTTTTCTTCACATGTTCAAAGACTTAAGTAATCCTCTAGAAACTCCACCATAACTTTATGGATACCAGTATACCACATCAAGTCATTTTCTTCCTCTTTGACTGATATTGTTGCAGGGAATTTAATGTGCTTGTTTGCATCTACGTATATTTTATTAGGTGTCACAAACCAAACCAATGCAGAGGAGATTTATGCAGCTGGCAGGAAATTCAATTATGGACTATTTCAATTGATATTTACCGAATTGAAAAGAGAATCTAGTTCGGAAAAAAAAGAAAGAGAATCTAGTGGAAAAGATTGCTGACTGTAGTCTGCTCACCTTTTTTGACTTGATGCTATGTTGCAGAGATTTCGGTGGATAGATGTGAATCTGAATGACTTTATCTTTTCCTTGAACCATCAATCTCATGTGAAAGCAACTCCGCCTGCTTCAGTGTACTTTTCCCCTGCAGATGAATGGTTTCCTATTTCTTAATCCCAATCAAATATAATAAAAACCTTTTTAGATAGAAAAATATAATAAAAACCTTGTTTCCTGTTCTTTGCAGACTAATCTAATTTAATCTTGCACGCATGCAATTGCTAAGAAAATATCAATTCGAATTAATATTAGTTTCTTGCTTAACACGTGTGTCTTGTGCCAGATTTCTATATCTCATAAAATATACATCCTTAAATATTATACCATTTCATTTATTTGGAAATTATTATAATATGTATATTTAAAATAATAGTAAGTATATTATAGCTTTAAGATCCGGTGCTGATAGTCAATGAATAGTATAATTGACAGTAATATACTGTATGTTGTCTCACATTTTTATTTTGTTAAAAAAAAAAATGCGGTGCTGATAATACACTAATTTGAAGGGTGATATGTGAAAATTTGCCATTCAGCATTAAGGCGAGTAAAGCAAGCTCGAAATTGATGACAGAATTTAATTGTACATTTAAGAGCCAGTGATAACATCTTCCTCCGCTTTCTTCATCTCATCTGTGTGCCATTTTGGGAGGATAAAAAAGCAAAAGAAGCGAAGAGATAAAGATTGGAACTTGGAAGTGGAAGACTACGATTTTTATTCGATCTATCCGTCCACAGATCTAAATCTTGTCTGAAAGCTACTCCTGTCGCCTCTTTTTTGCTCCAAATCCGGTGCTTTTGGGCGGAGCCCGTTGTTGATTGGATTTAGGGGAGACGGCAACCAAGCTGGTGATTCCAAGGGGAAAAAGTTCGTAGCTTTTCCTTTTGTCGGTGGGTTTGATTTGGTTGATTTTGTGGTCGGCTGGGAAAGGTTTTTTTTTTGCTGTTGATCGATCAATCGGTCCGATGCCCGACACCGTTCAAAATGCCCTCTCTGGTTCATCTACGAGTGCCTCGCCGGAGAACCTGGAAGGTGACTTTTGTTTTCCTTTTTTTTTCCTTATGAAGCTATAGCTATTGTTGTTCAAATGTTGGAGGACAAAGATGAACGGATTTTCCATAGTGAAGTATGAAAATAACCGATTTTGTCGGAAAAAATTCGTGAATGGTCGTTTTTGGCAGAATCCATGAGGCATTTAAAGATCCAGGATGAGGATAGGCATGAAGATGCAAATGGTGGGCCGAGTCTGTACCCTGACCGCCCTGGAAAACCTGATTGCAGTTTCTATATGATGACTGGCTTGTGCACTTATGGAAGCAACTGCAAGTATAACCATCCTCCAATCACCAGACAGGTGATGACAGCAATGGGAGTGATATGAATTTATGTTACTCTTGTAGTTAATCGAGCTTTGCTACATTTAGATTCAGCTATTGTTGACGTATTTGCTATTCTAAATATATACTACAAATGATCCTTTTTGGCAGGGAACTGAGCACAGAGATCAACTCCCACAAAGGGATGATCAACCTGAATGCCAGGTACTTTGCACAACAATGGTGAAGTTTTTTATTTTCTCCTCACTTGTTATCCCTAGATTTATACTACATCTGTTAAGTTGAATTTTCCTTGTTCAACAATAGAATTAATACCATAGTCTACCGGCCTTGTTCCATTAAGAATCTAAGGTGCATCAAAAGGCACAAAGATTGGATCAAGGAACTGAAGGAGGAGTTGGTCTGTGAGTGTTGATATTTGGTTATTGTTATTTTTGGTCATGTTAGCACTGCATTGACATGACATAAATTCTTGGAGAAAAAACTGGCAAAAGCTGTGTCTCAGGATAGCCTGTAATCTTTATTGGATATTGGCTAACTGATCCATCTCTTCCTTCCTGAAAAAAATGTGTTCAGAGAAGCTTAATCATTTGGCTTCCATATATGCTTTAAAAAATCCTTTTTATACAATGTAAAAATACTGAATGAACCTGGTAAATCACAAGCTTACCATGTGTAAGAAAATGTGTAAGAAAATGAAGATAACTTATGCTTTTAGAAGATAGTTTTATGCTCCCGTGCAATTCTGTTTCCTTAAACTTAGTGAGATAGCTTATTTTGATTTGGATGTTCAATATGGCTTCCTTTCAAAATAAACCAGCATAAGATCAGATGCTGAACAGTCAAATAAGTATGTTTACATCTCATCCTTTTTTCATCAATAACTTATTATATATCAGATGGTTGTGGTTCTAATATCCTTGAATTGATGTTGCAGTTTTTTCTCAAGACAGGAACCTGCAAATTTGGAAGTAATTGCAAATATCATCATCCACAAGACAAACATGATGCCAGACTACTTCATTATAACATTTTGGGTTTACCAATACGAAAGGTTTCAATTGTATATTGTTTATTCGTAGCCCAATTTTGGGTTCTGGAAATATTTGAAACCACTCCCTTTATGATAGTGGATTTCCTTGAAGTTTGAACATGCCCAGATCTGGGATTTCGTAGTTAATTATTTCTGGTTTTGCAGGATGAAAAATCATGTCCGTACTACATGAGAACTGGATCTTGTAAATTTGGAGTTGCCTGCAAGTTCAATCATCCTCAGCCTGCCAATATAGGAACTATGTACCCTTTATCAGGGCCCTCTGTATATGGATATCCTGGATCTTCTGCACCAATAACACTACCATATTCTGTTGGTGGAATTTCACCGTGGTCTTTTCCAAGGGCCTCTTCCATGTATAGTCATCGAACGCCTGGATTCTCAGCTTACATGCCTTTTATGCCTCCAGCAGCCCAAGCTGCTATGCCTGTTCAGCAGGGTTGGAACACATACGTGGTTAGCAACCATAGTTTTTTGAATTAAATTTTATATCTACTAGGATTGTCTGCATCATATACCTTAGATATAACCTTGATATGTTAGATCTTGGACAAGTGAAGACCAAAGCTTATGATAATTTGCACAAAATGCTATTTATTTGACATTTATAAGTCTACGATATAGAACATGCTTTTAACTACATTTACATCTTATATTGTAAGTATTTTGGTAAAGAACTTATTTTTCAATTGAAGTTTCAATTGCAGGCTATCACTTTTTACTAATGTTCACTTTCAAGATCAAATTTTGATTACAGGGTTTTGAAGTTTAGTTAAATTGTAATATGAGCATGGTTTAAAAAATCGGCCGAAACGGTACGGTAAGCCCGATATTTATCGGTTTTTGGGGTTAGCGGTATTCGATATACCCGGTATTTGAAAATACCGGGTATATATGGTATACTGGGCAGTGTATAGCGGTATTTCGTTATCCCGGTAAGGGCGGTATGATGGTTGTTAACGTTGGCGTTGCCAACGGGTGGCCGACAGCCCTGTCGGGCTGTCGGCCACATTTGTGGGCTTGTACCGCCCGATATTGGGCGGTATTTAATCATACCGGGCGGTATACCGCCCGGTATGATAAACAGTGACCCCAAACGGCTCTCTAGCCGTTTGGGGCCGGGTTTGGGGTGTTTTGGGGGCTATATAAAGCCCCCAAAACACTCTTTTCACTCTCACTTACCCCTCTATCCATCAATCTCTCTCTCACATCTTTTTTTATTAAGTTCTACGTCGAAATTCTGTTGAAATGACACCGAAATCTCAAGCCGACCCCGCATGGCAGCATGGTCGTCGGTTGGAGAAGGCTCATCACTGGCAATGCCTCCACTGTGATATGATTTCACGTGGTGGAGGCATCACTCGATTGAAGCAACACTTGACCGGAGGATATCCCGACGTCGTCAATTGCTCCAAAGTACCGTCTGAAGTCCGAAAGATGTTCAAAGCGCAACTCAACAACAAGGAGGAACGTCTTAAGAATGCAGCTCAACAAGCCGAGTTCGACCGATGAGCATCACGAGCTACCCAAAATGTCAGCGGTGATTACCATCACGATATGATGAGTAGTTTGCAAGAGGTTTCTGAATCCACCTACTCTGTATCTAGTACCTACTCAACTGATGATACAGGGTCTAGTTCTTGGAATCCCAACAAAGAAACGCTAATGTCAATGTGGTATAATGGATACCGAGGCATTATGCCATGGGAAAATTTTCAAATATGGGCATTAGAGACCTACGGTGTTGACCTTAGTTGTGTATGTTCCGAAGGCCAAGATATGTATGGCCCGTATGGGTATGACGGACGTCATTCGTCCGCATTTTAAATATTGTATTAATGTAATTGACATTTGAATATTGATTTTAAGCATTTCTTTATCAATTATGTTATTGAAGATTTGGAGCAATTTCTATTTATTTTTTTAAAAAAACCGGTATGGTGTTTTCCGTACCGGACCGTACCGAGTGTCGGTACGGTACGGTACCGGTTTCGGCCAGGTATCGAAATCGGTACCGGAACCGAGATTTTAAACCATGATGGATACCGAGGCATTATGCCATGGGAAAATTTCCAAATATGGGCATTAGAGACCTACGGTGTTGACCTTAGTCGTGTATGTCCCGAAGGCCAATATATGTATGGCCCGTATGGGTATGACGGACGTCATTCGTCCGCATTTTAAATATTGTATTAATGTAATTGACATTTGAATATTGATTTTAAGCATTTCTTTATCAATTATGTTGTTATTGAAGATTTGGAGCTATTTCTATTTATAAAAAAAAAACCGGTATGGTGTTTTCCATACTGGACCGTACCGAGTATCGGTACGGTACGGTACCGGTTTCGGCCAGGTACCAAAATCGGTACCGAAACCGAGATTTTAAACCATGAATATGAGTATCTCTTGTCTGGCACTTTTGATGTCTTAAAGTTGTGACATTGTTCTGCAACTCTTGACTAAAATTGAATTGAATTCAGCAAGTCTCTGTTCAAGGTCAGATTTTAGGACTCCTTGATTGAAGTTCTTGTCATACAGAAGTACATGTTAATTTATGACAATGGCCTAATTCATCTGTAATGGAGAAAGAGAAATTGCTTAATATTAATTGGGTAGACTGTGACAATTAATTATGAATGCAATGAATTACCACATAGAAGTCTAAACCAAATTTTCATATGATCTGAACTCCTGCAGAAACAATTAGGTCTGTTCCTAATTGCATTTTTACGGATGTCTCTCCCATATGTATCATTTATCATTTTCTAAATATTTACTGCAGTAGTTAGGTAGTTGACTTTTGTATTACTCTAAGCATGCTTACAATGTTAACCAGGGGCATATGAATATTCCCTCTAATGGCGAAAATGCGTCTAACCACATACCCAGCTCAAAGCAACTTGCACCCCTAGGATCAAGTGTAGCAGTTACTTTCCCAGAGAGACCTGATCAACCAGAATGTCAATACTACATGAGAACTGGTAACTGCAAATATGGTAGTTCTTGCAAATACCATCACCCTAAGGAGAGGAACCAAGTAGCAGCATGCACAATGGGACCTTTCGGGCTTCCTCTCAGACCGGTAACTTCATTTTCTTCATCATATTGTTGCCTATGCTTTAGTTATCTCTTATCTGAAGATTCTTCCTCATTTTCTTCATTTTCTTACTTGATAAAAAGGGTGAGCCTGCTTGCACATTCTACACAACATATGGAAGTTGTAAGTATGGTGCAGCTTGCAAATTTGACCACCCAGTTCTGGCTGTATTTCCTTTGCAAGAATCACCATCGGTCTTTCCCTACCAGAGGGGTTCTGGATTTACTCGGACGACAGGAAAGGATTTACCTGGGAAGATTATGAAGATACCTGACGAGCTCATGAAATCTGGGAGAATTGGTGGATGGAAGGCGGATAACAATGGGAGCAAGAATCCTTCTATACAAACTTCTCCATCAAATACTGCTGCTCATTCAGAGTCATCAGGAAACCAATCTGACTGAGTGTTAACTTCTGTCTGAGTTTATGATCCATTCTTAGCATATGGGTCAGAAATGGAAATTTTCTCATCTTTGCCTTTGGATCACCGTATTTTTGCTTACTGCTGATCTTGACAACTGGGAATGATGGAGCGGCATACACGAATAAATAGATGGTGATAATGTGAGTTAAATTATCTTTCCTTCCGTGGATTGATTTTTGTAACTTTGGAGAATAAATCATATCAGTGAAGTTGTATGAGAAAAAGAATGAGTATCAAATCTATGTAAGCAGATCTTTGACAACAAACCTGATAAAAAATAGTTGATTCTTTTAAAAACAACGGAGTAACATGGAACTCCAGGTCAGTTAAACAAGGAGTACTTGCTTAATTTAGGTCCATTTAGCATGAAGAACTTTGCTCTCTGTTGATTTTTGGGTTATTTTATGTTGAAATGCCCTTATCTTCAACATGATTTTTATGTTGCAATAATAAAATTTTAGAACCCAAAGGGCCCGGTCGATATGATTTCTCAAGCATCGAGGAAGATTGTAATATGACTCATGAATCATCACAAATCAACTTAGAATGCTAAAAAATTAAATAAATGCCAATAGTGATCCATTTAATTGCTTCAGTTTGATAATTTTATTTGGTCCCTAAACTTCATTTTAATTTCCACTTTTTTCTTAAGTTTGATTTGTTTCAATTTAATCGATTATCCTCGATGATTTACTTTATTTTCATTGTTTTTTTAACACAGAACAATTAATTCATTACACCAAAGAATCCTTTAACATGATAGTCATGAAGTTAGGAGGCCAACGATCCTTCCATGATAAGGATATGATTTTTTCCTAGCCTAATCTGTCTGCTTCATTGGTTGTTCTCTTGGTGAATTTAAACTCGATTTCCTTAATCGAACTTGCAAGTTTTTTTTTTTTTCAAAAAAACTCATCTAAGGGTCAGGTAGTGTTGAGGTTCCAGATAGTGAAGGCAGTGAACCCATGGTCGTGCACTCCACGCGAGAAGTCTCAACACCAACGTATTCCCCAAGAATGAGGTTACTATTTTTAGCATCATAAACTACCAAAGTCTTGTTACAATCATATCTTTCTGTTTTGGACACCTCCATAATCTTGGGAGCATCACCTCCACTAATTACATCAGAAAAAGCAATAGAGAAAGAAAATTTATCCTTAACTACAAGAGGATAAAAAAATATAGAATTGGCAAGAAGCAATGAAGTATAGTTTTCAAAAAGACTTTCATCAACTCTGAACCAGTGATCTAGAAATCTGGCCAACTTATTATCTTCAATTAAACTAGCCTGGGCTTTTGTGTTGCAGTTTCTATTCACAAATATCCAACCTTCAACCTTTACCTGGTCAGCAATTAATAGGATATCTTTCACCAATGCTTTAATGTACCAAGGTCCCTTAGAAATCATGTTCAGGATGTCCACAGCTTGCTTACGGTCAGAGAAGATTTTGAGGTGCTTTATATTCAGCTGATCGGCTTTTAGGAGATAAAACCAAATGGCTTTGAGCTCGACAGTAAGCACATCAGAAGAGATAGTCCTACAGAATCCCATACAAAGGTTTTCATTATCAGAATTAGTAAAATGAAAACTCTGCCTTTCCATTTTTACTAATCCAAGAAGCATCACAAAAATCCCAAACTTTAGTACAAGCATCATTCTTCATAAAGCTTTGAATCTTAGAGCTATCCAGGCAATCAGTAGGCTTGTTGGTATCAGTGAAACTGTAAGCAGTGTGGTTAAAAACAGTGGAACTTTTATCTACATCATTAACAACAAAGTTCTGATCTTCTTTCACTTTTCTTCCAGAAGCAGGACCCTTTCCTTCATCACAATTCATTCCTCCTGTAGTAAATTTCTTGAGGGAAAAGCAGTTTTAACATCTGCCGGCACTTTGAAAACTAACGACATATGACCATTGCCTTTTCGATTAAAACAAATGCCATTTCTATTTTTCCAAAGAAATTGTCACTCCCCAACTCAGGATCGCGTGACCGGCTAGGGTAGATGTTGTTGGCTTAAAGTTTTCAACCTTGGTCTTAATCTCGGTTTTGATGATAACAAACATGGAACTAATGATTTCATGAAGAGTTATTTTCAGGTTCCATATCGGTTAGCGCACGACGTCCGCGATCGGAAAAATTGGAAAATCGAAAGGACGTTGGTCGATGCGCTCGGATTCGTCGGGAAGTTAGAGTTTAGGTTTAGGGTGTATAGTCTATATTGTAAATCCTCATGATGATGCACAAGAACCCAAAAACCAATCCCGAACCCCAAATCATGAAATCCCGGGACCACCCTGAAATACACTAAGCCTAGGGAGCTCCTTGGAGGGCTATATGTTCTAGACATTTTCTTGGCACCAAAAGTCCCGGTAATTGTTCCTTGGGTCAAAACTAGATAACGAGGTATTTTTTTTTAAAAAATGGAAGCCTTTAGCATACCCTTATTTGACCCAAAAAATTAGAAAAGTTTCGTTTTTCGAAAATTTGTACCAGACCCCAAAAAATTAGATTTTGATTCTTAAGGATTTTGATTTTTTAGATATCTTTATTGAATCCAAATGGGGGTAATCCTTGTATAACATTTATGTTTTAAAGTTATTAAATTAAAATTAGTAAATGTTATATAAGTAGACTTAGCGAAGACGGAACCAAAACGAGTAGAAAAACCCAAGAAAAATAGCAGACTGCCCTGTTCAGCCCAGGTTCGATCGACAGAAGCCAAAAATTGGCAGTAGGGTATTCGGTCGATCGAATTGAGGATCGCAAGAATCGCAACTTGGCAGAAGCGCTTCGGTCGACCGATCGGTCGATCGAATTGTGGATCGCTGATCTCGCGATTCATTCGGTCGACCCGTCAGTCAACCGAACAGTGTGCATAACTCACAGAAGGCGAGTGGTCGATCGGTCGGTCGATCGACGATCGACCAACACGCGGTAACGACTAGTTTTCCGCCCATTTTCCACCCATTGACGCACTATTTTCGTTGCTGGGTTATAAATACCCAAACCCAGCATTCCTTAAATAACTTTTGATCAATCCCAACCTCCTTGAGCCATCTCTTGATCAAATCTAAGCTTTCATTGAGTTAATCCCGCGAAAACCCTAACATTGATATCTCATCCCTTTGATTGAGCCTTGACTTCATTGATTCACCATCAAAGGCATCAAGAGGAAGCTAGGAAACTTTGTGTGGAGTTAAGTACTTCATTGTTTGATTTATTGCTCCATTTATTGTTGTATTTTATTATTTATTTCATTCGATTTAAACTTGTAAGAAGACATAGTGTTAGGTCTTGTGATTGAGTGGTATCCTTGGTTTAGAAGGAGTAAAGTCACTTGTGTAAACGTAGTTTACTAGGATTAGTTGAGGTGTCCCTTAGGGTTGAGGTGGAAGAGTGCTCTCGGTAAGAAGGTGGAGACTTCCGAGGTGGAAGTGCCTTAGATTGAGAGTGAGACTCTTCAAGTCAAAGTCCTCTTTGTAAGAGAACCAATTTAATCTAGTAAACTTAGTTTAGAAATCCTAAGTGGGGTGCTTAGGTAGTGGAGTAGGCATTGGGGTCGAACCACTATAAATTCTTGTGTTTGCATTGTTATATCTGTTTGTGCTTAATTATTTATTTTTGGCTTCCGCATCTAATTGATAAATTGCAATTTGCCTAAGTAACCAAAGAAACGATTAAAATCAGATTTAGGCTAATTGATTAGTAAACACACTATTCACTCCCCCTCTAGTGTGGCCATTTCACCCAACAATTGGTATCAGAGCAGGTCGTAGATTATGATTTCATCATCCCTTCTACAATTTGTCTCGATCCTAAAATGACACTAGAGTCGGTAGCGTCTTCATCTCCTAGGTTCAATGAATCGAACTTTGATCTTTGAAAGTCTAGAATGTACACCTACATGAAGACTAGAGGTTTTGGTGTTTATAACATGTTAAAATTTGAATACACCTTTCCTAAGATTGACATGCATGACTGGAGCGAACTTGACAATAAAATGTTTCAATTTAATGGAGAAGCTATGAATTGAATATTTTGTTCCATACCAAATAGCATTCTTGAAAAAGTCATGCATTGTTCAATGGCTTTTGATTTATGGGCTATTTTAAATATTTTATATGATTATACCAAAACTGAAGAGATTGACACTTTTAATTAAGGTGGTGATGACAATGGTCACTCACCTACTACTAATATCAAATTTGATGCCCATAGTGCTTCTAGTGAAAGAAGCAACTTTAAAAGCCGGAAGAGAAAGATAATTTGCCACTTGTGCAAAGAAAAATGACATGTGAAGAAGAATTGCCCTACCATGAAAAACAAGACAAAGAAGAGGTCAAGTGCTTCCACCTCCACATCTTACTCAAGTGAAGCATCTTCTTTTCATGACCATGAAGCCACTTCAAAAGTTTACCTCATGGATGCTAATGATGAGGTACACTCTTCTCCTTCTAGTCGTGCTAATGATAATGATGATGCTAGCTCTACTAGTTCTCATAACATGTCATATGATGAGTTAGTAGATGAGTGTAAGAAAATATATGTCTTGCTTGTTAGAAAAGATAAGGAAAACAAAATGTTGAAAAAGGAAAATGTGATGCTTAATTCTCATTTGCATGAATCCAAACTAGAAAATGAAAAATTGAAATCTAGGTCGTTTGATTCATGCCATGATAATGTAGAACTTGAGCTTAAGGATTTGAAGCTTAAAAATAACAATTTAGAAAATGAGAATTGCATGTTAAAATCTCAATTACATGCATTGCATAAATCTATGAATGAGTTAAAAAATGAGATGTTGATTTTAAGTAGGAAAGTCAATGCTTCTTCTTTTAATTCTAAAAATCAAAATATCTCATTTAGGAAATCTCAAAAAGGAATGCCAATGTTCATCATCATTCCCATGCTATGCATTCTATCATTAGACCTCATGATCATAAGAAGATGAATGATGTTTCTAAGAATGCTCATACTCATCATGTTTCACATGATAAGCATTCTAAAAATAGATCTAATGTCCATAGCATAAATAAAAAGAAATTCAATGTACATTATTTTTGTTGTGGTACTTTTGGCCATGCAATATATGATTGTGCATTTAAGAAGAATCCAAGTATTGCTAAGACACTTTGGATACCTAGGCCAACTAACCCCCAAGGACCCAAAGCCATTTGGGTACTAAATATTTCTTGCTCTATTGTAGGGGGAGTTACCACACAAGGATAAGGAAAAGTGATTTGTTGAAGTTGACCAAGAATTCAATGAAAGATCCTTACATGGTTGCAACTTCAAGATTCTCACCTATGATGCCTTAGTAAAGTTGGCATCAAAAGTACTTTGGTATCATCTCCTATACTCTCTTGCTTAAATTATAGTTGGAGTTTGATATATGCTTAATATTAGTAGATTTTTCGCTCTTGATAAGTTTCAAAAATATTTTTGACTTTTGATTTCCCGGTCTCCTCGGAGACCTATGTGGCATGTAATGGGCCTAAGCGATCTTGCGGTTCTAAATCGTAGGCTCATTGTGACCTTTCGGTTTTCAACCAATAGGAAGGGTTGGAGATCTTATTTTTTAATATTTTATATTTTGAGATCTCTTGATTCGTTCCGAATTCATGATAATATATTTTGAAATGGATTTCAAACTATTTAGGAAAGTGAACTTTGAAAATGATATTTGAATCTCTCTTTGCTATTTGGTTTGGTAAGCTTGCTAAGTAGCCTTTAGTTTCATTAAATCTACTAATGAATTCTACTTGCAAGTTGAGAATGTTAATGGAAGGCTATGCTATCATAAAGAAAATGGAAAAGAAAATAAAAAGTTTGGGAAATTTCAAGAATGAGGTATGAGTTCGTTTTTGCAAAAATCTTAGTATAATAGTTGAATACCCATGCTTTAATGATGTTTCTATATACTCATGATTGATTTTGCATGATAAATGTTTGAATTTTCATGAGTATGAAAAATCATGAAAACTAGGCAATTTCATGATATGGATATTGAATGAAATTGGACTAGTTTGAAATTTCTTATTAGAGACCTCATTTTGAGTAAACACCCAATGAACATGTTTAGATACACACATGATATGATTCTAGGTGTTTAAACTTGAAAAATCATGTGTAAATGAAAAATGTGATAACTAGATCACATTAGGAGACTTAAGCTTGAAAAGTTTGACCTAAGTCAGATAATCAACTTGGACACTTCATTTTAAGTCCAAACTTCATAAACATGTTTAGGAATAGGTATGACATGTTTTCATGCATTTAGAATGAAAAATTCATATGGATATGGATAAAATGACATAGAGGTGATTTCATGAAAATCTCTTTTGGACCAAGTTGATCCAAGTTAACAAGTTGACTTAAAGGTCTCATTTTCAATCCATATTTGGGGAACATATTTAGATTTACTCATGTTAGGTGTCCATAAGTGTAAATTTGAAAAACCATGAGTAAATGATAAGATTGACACTTAGCAAGTTTCATGATAACTAGTTTAGTTTAGAATGAAACAATGCTAGGTTGATATCTTGACTTAGGACATAATTTTTATTCCAAACTTGACATACACTTTTTACATGACCATTATGTGGTGTCATAAAAGTTTGAACGAAAATTGAGTACTTTTTGAAAATAACTAAAAATTACAGAAATGCCATTGAAAATTGAGCATTTTTAGTTATTCCTAGAAAAATGTAGAAAAATCATTTTTAGATGATTCTTAAAACTTCACTTTCACTGAAAAATCTAGTTTGTTGTGTAAAAATTTCAAAAATTTTCATCAATAATCTGATTTATAATGGAATTTGAAGTTGGATTTAAAAAACGCAAAGTATCATCTTATTGAAATATAAATCTTTCCGATACTTTGATTTTTCATCGAAAACTTCAAATGAAACTTTGTGCATACAATTTTGATTTCAATTATAATATCGTTCTCACTATTCCTTGAGTGAAATCATTTCTAAAAATGATTTTGATATCTTGAGCGATATCTTAAAAATGAGTTTTTGGTTGAAATCAAGATATGATGAAAAATGAACCTAGAGAATTTATTTTCAGCCCAAACTTGACTCATATACTTGTATTCACTCATGTTTGATGTCTAGATGCCTAAGTTAGAGAAAACATGAGTAGATAACAAAATTTGATACTTAGCATTTTCATATTTTCAAGCCTACTTTGAATGAAATCATGCTAAGTTCATATTCTGATCAAATGACATTCTTTTATCTTCAAACTTAATATACATGTTTTACATAACCATATCTTTGTATTTTGAAAGTTTGAATGATTTATGACAATGTCATAAAAATCTCATTTATTTACGAAAATGTCACTAAAGTATCACTCTTGTCAAGTTGCCCATTTTTTCGATACTTTAAATTTTCATTAGATTTTTTCAAATGAGACTTGAAGTATGATATTTTAAATTCACTTTTGGTATCGTTCTACTCAATTGATGAGAAAAATTATTTCTAATATGATTTTTGATTATTTGACCGATACTTGAAAATATCTATACTTAAGTTACTACATGATTCTTGATTTTGGGTTTCATTTATTACTTGACCGATATCATGTATGACTTAGTCTCTTATTCGATGTTTGGCTTTCATCCCTTTGGTTGAGACTTTCACGGTTTTGAAAAACCTTTTAGAGTTTCAACTTTGACTTTTTGATTGAATTTTCTTGCCATTTTTTATTGATGTCAAAAGGGAGAGAAAAATATAGGTGAAGGGAAGAAAATATAGGAAAATCATGCATATAGATAGGGGGAGTTCCATTATGTAGATATGCATATTGATAGAGGGAGAAATCCCATGTTTGATAACCTTTGTGCTTTAATATATATATTTTCTTAAAGGTGTTTGTCATCATCAAAAAGGGGAAGAATGTTGGCTTAAGGTTTTCAACCTTGGTCTTAATCTCGGTTTTGATGATAACAAACATGGAACTAATGATTTCATGAAGAGTTATTTTCAGATTTCATCTCGGTTAGCACACGACATCCGCGATCGGAAAAATTGAAAAATCGAAAGGACATTGGTCGATGCGCTCGGATTCGTTGGGAAGTTAGAGTTTAGGGGTTTAGGGTGTATAGTCTATATTGTAAATCCTCATGATGATGCACAAGAACCCAAAAACCAATCCCGAACCCCAAATCATGAAATCCCGGGACCGCCCTGAAATACACTAAGCCTAGGGTGCTCCTTGGAGGGCTATATGTCCTAGACATTTTCTTGGCACCAAAAGTCCCAATAATTGTTCCTTGGGTCAAAACTAGATAACGAGGTATTTTAAAAAAAAAATTGGAAGCCTTTAGCATACCCTCATTTGATCCGAAAAATTAGAAAAGTTCCATTTTCCGAAAATTTGTACTAGACCCCAAAAACTAGATTTTGATTCTTAAGGATTTTAATTTTTTAGATATTTTTATTGAATCCAAATGAGGGGTAATTCTTATATAAATTTATGTTTTAAAGTTGTTAACTTAAAGTTAGTCAATGTTATATAAGTAGACTTAGCGAAGACGGAATCAAAACGAGTAGAAAAAGCCTAGAAAAATAGCCGACTGCCCTGTTCAGCCCAGGTTTGGTCGACCGACAAAAGCCAAAAATTGGCAGTAGGGTCTTTGGTCGACCGGATTGAGGATCGCAAGAATTGTGACTTGGCAGAAGTGCTTCGGTCAATCGGATTGCGGATTGTTGATCTCGCGATTCATTCGGTCGACCGAACAGTGCGCATAACTCATAGAAGGCGGGCAGTTGATCATTCGGTCGACCGATGATCAACCAACATATGGTAACGGCTAGTTTTCCGCCCGTTTTCCACCCGTTGACAGACTGTTTCCGTTGCTGGGTTATAAATACCCAAACCCAGCCTTCCTTAAACAACTTTTGATCAATCCCAACCTCCTTGAGCCATCTCTTGATCAAATCTAAGCTTTCATTGAGTTAATCCCGCGAAAACCCTAGTGTTGATATCTCATCCCTTTTATTGAGCCTTGACTTCATTGATTCGCCATCAAAGGCATCAAGAGGAAGCTAGGAAACTTTGTGTGGAGCTAAGTACTTCATTGTTTGATTTATTGCTCCATTTATTATTATATTTTATTGTTTATTTCATTGGATTTAAACTTGTAAGAGGACCTAGTGTTAGGTCTTGTGATTGAGTGGTATCCTTGGTTTAGAAGGAGTAAAGCCACTTGTGTAAACTTAGTTTACTAGAATTAGTTGAGGTGTCCCTTAGTGTTGAGGTGGAAGAGTGCTCTCGGTAAGAAGACGAAGACTTTCGGGTGTGGAAGTGCCTTAGATTGAGAGTGAGACTCTTCGAGTCAAAGTCCTCTTTGTAAGGGAACCAATTTAATCCAGTAAACTTAGTTTGCAAATCCTAAGTGGGGTGTTTAGGTAGTGGAGTAGGCATTGGGGCCGAACTACTATAAATTCTTGTGTTTGCATTATTATATCTGTTTGTGCTTAATTGTTTATTTTTTGCTTCCGCATCTAATCGATAAATTGCAATTTTCCTAAGTAACCAAAGAAATAATTAAAATCAAATTTAGGCTAATTGATTAGTAAACACACTATTCACTCCCCCTCTAGTGTGGCCATTTCACCCAACAGGTGTCTGTACCCCGAAGCCTACCACATGCACTCATCAACAAAATAACAATATGCAATCAGACTGACATAGACAATATAAATGAAGTCTGCTAAACTTTATTAAATGTTGAAAACAAATTTTACAACTCAACGATCAAAGTACACGACTCAGTGCATGAACTAAAACTCTCCCTACAAGACTACGACTATGAAATTGCCTGCTACGAGATCTGCGTCACCACCTGCACTCCAACCGCGCCACGCCATCAAGCCATACCTCACTAGTCAGGCTCGACAAAACAAAGACAAATAAAACCATGAGTCCACGAGGAACTCAGTGAGTGGTTCTTCCGAACCTCCACCTAAGTCCCCAGTATAATATCATACATAGCAATAAAACATGTGCATAAAATTTATACTGGTTGTATCATAATAGACGGCCAGTTGGCCATTCCCTACGAGTAAATAAACTCGCTAATTATGGCTCTACACAATAAATATCACTCGGCCACTATGGGCCTTACCCTGCATAATTAGTTTGGCCGTGCCCGACTTTCATCTCGTTACTATACTCAGCCACACCGGCCCATAAAATCATACAAGTATGTACACTAACTACAATAGGTTATATATTATTACATAAATTTTGCATTTAGCGATTTAATCACCGGGTCCGTCAACTAGGATGGTCAGCTAGTTTCAGGAACCCCACTGGGATGATAGGATAGTGACAATCCTTAGATCATTCCTCCTTAAACTCTGAAATGAGGTGATATTTTACCATGCTAGATAGTATATTCCTTGTTGAATTTATTTGATATCTTACCATGCTAGATAATCTATTCCATGTTGAATTTATTTCTAATGCAAAATTTAAATTCTTTATTATTGAATCATGAGACTACACATAGTATGTGATGTGAAGTAATTCCATTATAGCTTATATGCTGTCTCGTTTTGTTATTGGGCACAGTTACAAGCTTATGACATGTATTTCACATTAACAGGGATAGCATATGATGCTAGATGATTAACATGAAAAATCTGAGGTGTGTACTATTTATGGAAACTCAAAGGTAGACTAGTTAGGTTTTACACCTAAGAAATAATTAGTAAGCAATAGTGCACGCATGTTTTGACCCGAAAATAATAGGGTTGAACACAGGCGGACGCCCGAAATTTTAAACAAGGAAACTTTAGGACACTTGCTTGTGTGATGTGTTTGTGATGGTTGCCGAGATGTCTGAGTAGTCGAAATGATGAATGCATGACTCGGCTAGTGATTGGGTCTTGAGATATCACCAGCGGGCCCGCTAGGTGTCAGACCCCAGTTGGGTGGGACTAACTATCCCTACCCCAGACGATTTCCGGAGACTAGCAGACCATCCTAGTCGATGGCCCGGAGATTTCTTGATTCACATTGGTACTGTGTGGCACGAGCGGCCTGTGTATTATTACCATGTATGGTAGGGCTGGTTATGGCCGGAATTCCTAGACCATGAGTAGGCCCTAAGGGCCGGATGCTAAGTGTCTAAATTAGGCCATTATGGCGGGTTTCTGTTTCTAATATATGGTCTATACAGGATGACCCCTGGGGTCGGTTGTCATATCAAAAGTAACTTACCTCCCTGACTTTATACTATGTTGCCTTATATATATTTATGAATGCTTGCAGGGGATTATGTGGAGGTTCGGAAGAACCGCTCACTGAGTCCCAAGTGGACTCACGGTTTATTTCTTTTTGTTTTACAGAGCATGATCAGTGAGTTGAGGCTTGACATCATGGTGCAGTTGGAGGGTAGGCGGCGGTGTCAATCTCGTAGCGGCGTCCTTTAGTCATAGTCTAGTGGTCTAGATGTTTTCATTTTCCTACACTGATAGTTGTTGTCTTTTAAGCTTGTACTTAACTTTGAACTTGAGATGTTTCAGTTTGTGATGATGTTAGTTACTCTTCTCTTTTCAAAAAAATTTGTCAACTTTTGAAACTTTAAATAAAACTGCATTGTGGTTTCTTTTTATTCAATGTGTTTTTGGTTTCTCGTTGGTCAGTGTAGGTAGTAGGCTTCAGGGTAGTATGTAGACCCTAGCCGGTCACACGACCCTGAGTTGGGATGTTACAATCATTCATAGATTTATACAAAGCATGCAATTAAGTTTTCAACATGTTATTTTCATTCTTTAATATGTCATTTTTGTTTTTCAAATCCTTAGTGTCAATACTTAAAACATCATGACATGGATTAGAGACCCTAATTTTTAGCTTCTCCTTTTCTAGTTTAGCATTATGTAAATGAGAGCTAAGAGTCAAGTTTTCCTTTTTTAATTTTTTGTTTTCTTTATCCTTTTTAACCATCAAGGCATACATGATTTTATATTCATCCATTAATTCATCATAAAGCATGTCATGAGAACTAGATGAATTAATACTACCCTTTTTGTTATCATGAGTAGAAGAAGAAGAATGTACCTCATCATTAGCATTCATGAGGCAATCTTTTGAACTAGCTTCATAGCCATGGTATGAGGATGCTTCACTCGAATAAGATGATGATGTGGAAGCGTTTGACCTCTTTTTTGCCTTGTTCTTCATAGAAGGGCAATTTTTCTTCACATGCCTCTTTTCCTTGCATGCATGACACACTACCTTTCTTTTTCGGCTCTTGGAGCTACTCCTTTGACTAGAAGTGCTATGGGCATCAAAACCAAGATTAGTGGTAGGTGAATGACCATTGTCATCACAACCTTCATTAGAAGTGCCAATCTCTTCGGTCTTAGCATAATCATATACTATGTTTAAAGTTGCCCAAATATCTAAAGCCGAAGTACAATGCATGACTTTTTCAAAAATGTTATTTTCCAAAGAATAATATATGCAATTTGTTGTCTTAGCATTTAATTCAAACCTATTAATTTGTTATTGGGTCCATGCATCCATATTTTCCTTAGGTTCAATGTATTTTGACTTTACCATATTAAACACACCTATACCTTGAGTCTTTAAGAATATATACATTCTTCATTTTCAAAGACCAAAGTTTGACTCATCAAACCTAGGTGGTATAGATGCTACACACTCTAGTGCTATTTTTCGAATCAAAGCGAAGTGTAGAAGAGACGATAAAATCTCAAGCTACGGACCCGTTCTGATACCAAATATTGGTGAAAATGACCACACTAGAGGGGGGTTGAATAGTGTGTTAACTAAATCTATTTGCCTAAATTTGATTTTAAACGTTTCTTAGATTACTTAGGCAATTCACGATTGAATGACTAAATGAGAAAGCGATAAATGATAAAATAATTAATACACAATAATATATCAATGCTAACACAATTATTTATAGTGGTTCGTCCCCAATGCCTACTCCACTACCTAAGCACCCAGCTTAGGATTTTCAAATTAGTTTTACTAGATTAATTAGTTTTCTTACAATGAGGACTTTACACCGGAAAGTCTCCACTCTCAAACCGAAGGCACTTCCACACCCAGAAATATCCCGCCTTCCTACCGAGAGCACTCTCCCACCTCAACCCTAAGGACAACTCAACTAATCCTAGCAAACTACGTTTATACCGGTGGATATAAACCTCAAACACCAAGGCTACCACCCAATTTCAAGACCTACACTTTAGGTCTAACACAAACTCAAATACAAAGAAATAAGCAAGAAAATACAACACTAAATGCAGCAATAAATCAAACAATAAAATACTTAGCTCCAAAACAAGTATCCTAGCTTTCTCTTGATGCCTTTGATGGTTAATCAATAAATGAATGAAGGTAAGATCAAGGTTTTTTGCTCAACAAGGAGGTTTTCACAAGATTTTCACAAGATTTTCACAAGATTGGCTCAATGAAGGCTTAGAATTGATTAAAAGATGGCTCAATGAGGTTAGAAGTGATAAATAACAAGGAGGAAGGCTCTCATGGCTTCCTATTTATAAGCCATGAAGAGAATAGAGAGCTCCCCTCTTCTCAACGGTTAGATTTTTGCCTGTTACCGACCGTCGGGCGCTTGTCGATCGATCGTCGACTGAGCGACCGAGCGACCACCGAGTGACCAAAGGCTTTCTGTCGCTTCCTGGCAACCTTCGATTGACCGACTAGTCGACCGAATTGGCTGCTGCCAATTTTTGACCACATTTGGTCGATCGACTGGTCGACTGAACCATGGCTGAACTTGATTTTTTTAGCCTTCTTCTTGCATGCTTCATTTTCGGGTTTCGGCCTTCAACGTGCATCAATTTGGAGAGCTTTCCATGTGTTCTTTAGACTCGTCCAAGATGTCTTTGGTGCACACGTCGAACTTTGAGAAACCTCCACGATGAACCCGAACGCGTCGACCAATGTCCTTCCGATTTTCTAATTTCTTTTGATATTTCTGATCGAGGACATCGAGTGCTAACTGATATGGAACCTAAAATATTTGCCAATGAAACATTAGTTCCATGTTTGTTATCATCAAAACCAAGATTAAGACTAAGGTAGAAAACCTTAGGCCAACACTTTTTGATGATGAAGTTTCCTATAATCACAGAGATGACAACCAGGTCATGTAGGTTTTGATCAGTTTCGTGAAAATTAAATTCATAGAATAATGTTACCAGGGTTTTAGAGATGGGCCAGTGTGGGCGAGTGGTGCTATCGACCGCCATGATTACCTAGATCTCTTTCTGGTAAAGCTTGATTCTCCGCCTCCTGCAAATCTGTCGGTGATGTAGTCGATAACTCCTCGGAGCTGTTTCCCAAGCGATCAGCTCGGCTGCTCTCCCTATGACCCGAGTGGGGATTCGAAGGTGTTTGGCTTCATCATTGAGGATCGCGGCTCCCATTCCGACCTCGTTCTCTTTGGCGGAGGACCAAGTCTTCAAGTTGGTCGCCGAGTATTACACGATCCTCGATGGTGTGTCTATGGGTGTTAGGGAACATGTACTTCTTGCTCATATCGACATTAGGTGGTAGCTTTTGCTTTCTCGCGTTGGCGGGGTATCTGACAAGCTTCAGGTGGTAGATGTCAAGAAGGATGGTTTTCTTCCTAGTAGTGAAAGGAATGTACCTTTTAAATCGGGCATTCGAGCGAGGTGATGACCTTAGCCTTCTGCCATTGTTCTTTAGCGGTTGCGGTCTTTGCTTTTTCTATCCATTGTCACACCCCAAACCTGGTATGACTGGCCAGGGTACGCCACGTACCCCGAAGCCTAACCCCTACTCAAACCACAATTTCATATAAATCAAACCTGAACATTCACTACTAGAAATTGGTTTTTCAGCAACGACTATCAGCAACGGCCGCTCAAGCCGTTGCAAATTGCAACGGCCGCTCAAGCCGTTGCTATTTGCAATGACGTTGTTACGGCCACTCAAGCCATTGCAGATATGCAATATCTGCATTAGCTTTCTAACGGATATGCGAGCCATTGCAGATATTAATTACCTTAGCAACGGTGTTCTAACGGTTAAGTGAGCCGTTGCTGATAAGTTTATATAGGGCACGCGCCCACGCCCGCGCCCGCCCCTTCCTCCTTCTTCTTCCTCTTCCTCTACTGCCGCCGCCCATTGCCAGCGCCGACGCCGACGCCGCCGCCTCGCTGCCGCTGCCGACTGCCGCCGCCACCCCGTCGTCGACCGCCGCCGCCGCCCCATCTGTTCCAGGTATTCCTCGCCGCCCTGTCTGTTCCAGGTATTCCTCGCCGCCCCTCGTCCCTTCCTTCCCATTCAATTCGGCCGACGGTCGGTGGCCGCGGCCGGATTGTTGTCCAGTGTCCAAACACTAGATGCCGATGCTGGAGTCCACCGGACGCCAACGCCGAAGTCCACCGGACTCCGGCGCTAGAAATCCATTAATTATTTAATTTTTAATTAATTGTTTAATTTATAGATTAATTGTTAGATTAATTTTTAGGATTTAGATTAATTTTTAGATTAATTGTTATAGTTTAGATTAATTTTTAGATTAATAATGGTATGTTAATTATTTAAATTAATTAAAATGTTTTACATTAATATTAATTAATTAGTTAAAATATTAATTAGTTCGGAGTCCTCCTCAGTGGACTCACGCCGGAATCGTCCACTTCGGACTCGCGCCGGAATCGACCACTTCGGACTCGCGCAGGAATCGTCCATTTCGGACTCCCGCTGAAATCGTCCACTCTGGACTCGTTTCGGAATTGTCTACTATGGACTCGAACTGACTCGAAACATTTAGAAAATAATCATCCATTCGACAAGTTGGATATGATTTAGCAAAACCTTAGATTCGTTCGTGGGTTATGATCTTTTATACGACGTACAACTCTTGAATTATCCCTGATTGGATAATTTGGGAATATAGTTATTTGTATTTCACTTAGTTTTTTCTTTTAATCGTTAACTTATTCTAAATTTCGGCTGCATCTCTCTTGTTCTCCGATACGCGCCCAGATGATATGCGTATTCGGAGAACTATAGGGAGATGCTGCTGAAATTTAGAATGAAGTTAGCGATTAAAAGAAATATATACTTAGTGCTATATGAATAACATAAATCCTGAATGGAATAGGACAATCTCACCTAAAGGCATTAACCGAAGAAATTGTCATTGATTGACAGAATCATATCGGTTGATCGAAGTTGGATGTACCGACGTCTTGATCGTGGAGCTTTAACGAATGAGTTTCGATTAGGCGTAACTTACTTCCTAAATTTCGCTTATTCGAATCGGAAATTTGTTAGCGTCGGTGATAAAATCCGATGTCCGTGCCGCATTTGCTTGAATGGAAGATTTTTGGATCGGGAAACTGTCACTTTGCATCTATATAGCAAAGGATTTGCACCAAGATATTTTCTATGGACTTGTCACGGGGAGTCACGTGAAGTCAGGACGTCGAGCAATCCTGTCATTCAAACACATGGTGAATCTTCCTCTGCTGGGGTTTCTTCATCCAGTCAATCTAATCCTTATAGAACTATGATACTTGATAGTCTTGGGGGTCAATTCCACCTGAATGATAATGTCGATCGGCTAGTTAATAAGACGTCAGTGCCACCATATACTACAAGTGTTGATATCATAGAAGTACAAACTGCGGTAGAGATTGAATTGCTGAATAAAGAAGCTGTAAAATTTTACGAGATGTTGAAAGCTGCCGATGAACATTTGTATGAGAATTGTCCTAAATACACTAGGTTTTCGGCAATGACGCAACTCCTAAACATCAAGGCCGATTGTAATATCAGCGGGGTTGCGTAAGATCGAATTGCAGGATTAACTAATGGAATGCTACCTACTGATAACAAGTTTGAGCCAACTTTTTATAAGACTAAAAAGTTGATGAGAAAATTAGGGCTTGGGTACGAAAAAATACACGCGTGCCAAAATAATTGCATTTTATATTATAAAGAAAATGTGCAGTTGGATAAATGCCTTGTATGTCAACATCCTCGTTACAAGGAGAAAAAATCGGTCCAACAGAAAAATATCCCGTTTAAGGTGCTTCGGTATTTTCCACTAACACCGAGGCTTCAAAGATTATTCATGTCGAAAAAAATGCCCCCCTCCATGAGTTGGCATGCAAGAAGTCATGATGATACAATAATGACTCATCCATCCGACAGTGAAGCATGGAAACATTTGGATACATGTTATCATTCATTTGCTACGGACACTAGAAATATCAGATTGGGATTATGCACATATGGTTTTAATCCGTTTGGACATTCTGCAACTCCTTATTCAGTTTGGCTAGTGCTGCTGATAGTTTATAATTTGCCACTGTCAATGTGTATGAAAGATGAATTTATTTATCTTTTGATGATTATTTCGGGTCCTAAGGGTCCGCGAAAAGAAATTGACGTATTTATCAGACCCTTGATAGATGAATTGAAAATATTGTGGACTGAGGGAGCTGTCACTTATGATTGTCATCGGAAGCAAAACTTCAATTTAAAGGCCGCGGTCTTGTGGACAATCAATGATTTCCCGGCGTACGACATGTTGTCTGGTTGCAGCACTCACGGCCGACTCTCTTGTCCGTATTGTATGGAACACTCTAAATCAATCAGTCTTCAGAACGGATGAAAAATCTCATTCTTTGATTGTCATCGTCGATTCCTACCGGCTAACCATCAGTATCGAATGAATTGTAATAAATTTACTAAGGGCATAGTCGAAAGAGATGAACCACCACTGATGTTGTAAAGTATATCTTATATTAAATATATTTCTACTATATATATAATAATCTAATTATATGCCTATTCAACATATATGTTTGCTCGTGGTTATCGTCGCAGGAGAGCTTCGGAGTCTCCGATCGGTGAGACTCCAGCACTTACTCATGCCGCTGATCCTCTTGCTGCTGATCCTCCTGTTGTTGATCCTCTTGCCGATGATACTATTGAGGCTAGTACATCCAGACGCAGGCGGCCATGCGGGTCGAACAGGTGGCAGCCTCCACCAGCCACAGAGTCATGTAGATTCATTAGCGTGATTGGGGAGCAGTAATATATCATGAATTATGAATCATTATAAATTCATTATATCATAATATAATATTAAATTTTATTTTTGTTGTGCAGGTTCGAGCAAGAAGAAGTGTCAAGGAGCATATCTTCTACCATTCGACGATACATGCACGGGGCATGGCCTACGTGGTCTCACGTGCCCACTGAGCACGTCGACATGCTATGGCGCGAGTTTGAGGCACGTATTAATTTTTTTTTATACATGCATGATGATTAATATTGGTATTGATATTATTATTTTGCAGGCTCGCTATAAATGGGCTGAGGAACAGAGGTCCTTCATTTATGCTGTCTGGGAGGCTATTTCCCGGGCGAGGTACAATGGGCAGCTGGGGCAGGCTCGGTCCCAAGCGATGGCCCGAGCTGGGACCACTAACATCGTAGAGACTCAAGGATACGACCCCGGTTAGATTACTCCAGATATATGAGACCAGCTCGTGGCATTATGGTCGATGGATCAATGGCAGGAGGTTTCTAGGACTGCGGCTAGAAACCGCATGTCGGGGGGAGGAGCGCGTCACACTGGCGGCTCTATTGCATTTGCAGTTCACACGAACCATATGGTAAGTATACCTTACTTTTAATTATATATTTTATTTGTTACTCTATGTACTAATTAATGTATTTGTTTTGTAAATGTAGACGAGAATGTTGGACGACGGGACTGTCCAGCGACCCTCCCCGATGGCGGTGTTTGAGCGGACTCACCGTCGAGTACATGGGACGAGGGAGTACATCGATAATCATGCTGTATACATTATGATAAATATATTTGTTTAAATTATTCATTATATATTTATAATTTAAGTTTTATGAAAAATATTAAACAAAAAATCAAACTCGAGTAGGAGACCTACAGTCAGACGGTGATGCAGCGCGGGGGTAACCCCGAGGACTTTGATGCAGCAGTGTGGGTCGAGGCTGCAGGTGGCTGGGACCACGACCGCGTATATTATTTTGCAGATAGTGGTCATGCGTGAGCCATGCTAGGGCTACTTGGGACACCGACCCCTCCGGTCGCTGGTGAGCGGTCGTCCACGTCCAGGTCCTGTTATGATCAGAGTAGCAGGATAAGGACACTGGAGGAGACGATCGCGCGCCAGACTGAGATGATGGAGCGTCAGAGTCAGATGATGGCGGAGATGCATGCTATGCTACGCAACATGTCAGGTTATCCCGGAGCATCATCTGATCCATCGTCCTCGAGTCAGTATACGTCGGTGTACACCCAAGTACTCCAGACCCCGCCATATGATCCAGACCATCCTCCATCGTCATCGTGAGATTTTTTTTTTATATATATATATTGACTTTGTTACTTAGATACTATACTTGTTTAATTTGTTTTGTTTGGATATTGATACTTCAATTTTGCATTTGAATAGTTTTTATATGATTGTGGATAATTATAAATATAAATATAATTATTTTGATGTATATTTGGGTGTATTTCTGATGTGTGAATGGATGTGTGTATGAGTGTAAGGGTGTGTGAGTTATCTATCAGATAATGTATCAATGTATTAATGGAAATTTGGAATTTTAAATTTTTTCGGTTGCAAGTTTTAGTCATCAACAACGGCTTTCTCACGGCCGTCCGTGGGAAAGCCGTTACTAAAAGTGTATCGTAAGCCGTTGCTGATGTCATATAGCAATGGCTTAGCACCGGCCTTTCACTAATGGCCTTGCCACGGCCTCTAAGGCCATTTCTAATAACCTTATCAGCAATGTCCCCGTGTCTGAAGCAAACCCATTGCTGATAATTAGCGACGGCCCGAGCGGCCGTTGCTGATCCGTTGCTAAATTATCAACAACACATTTTTCTGCCACGGCTCCGTTGCAAGCCGTTGCTGATGGTTTTCAGCAACGGCTTCAACCATTGCTGATGCCCATTATTCCAGTAGTAATTTAATAATAACTCAAGGACTTTAAAAGAAACTTTTAATTTCAATAAACCCTAAATCACCAACTCAATAATAGAAAAGTCCAGATTTGTTTCAAAGTTCAATTTCTAATCAAAACATCTCAAGTAATAAAAATGGGGAAACAAATAATCCTATCCACTTCAAACGTAGGTGTAGTCACTGCTAATGGTTCATCTAACCAACTCTTATATTTTTCTAATCTCAATGCCAACAACTCAAATAGGAATGAATGAGTAGCACCTGGATCAAACAATGCATAAGCAGGTAATGTACTAACTGAAATGATACATGTAACTACTGCATTGGATGCCTTTGTGCCCTCAGTAGTCAATGCGAAAACACGACCAGGTGGCCTCCCTGGGCTCGCCATGCGCTGCTGCCCTATCCCATGAGTCCGAGTTCGCTGCGCCACCGAAGCTGTCGATATAGGAGCTCTCCCTCTAGGTGGTACTGCTGCTTGACTGCCTACAGGGCAGTTCTTCCTGATGTGACCAGATTGGCCACACCCAAAGCAGATACTCGGACCATAGCACGCTCCTTTGTGGCACTGCCCGCACTCTGGCGCATCGCCTCTCTGTCCTCCTGGTACTATGGCACTCTGAGTAGTCACTGGTGGTCTCGTCGGTGCACGACCTCTGAAATCTCCCCGTCCCTGGCTCTGCGGGTGTGCCATCCCAGTATTGGCACCCTCAGACTGAGTGCGCCTATCCCCCTGTCGGTGCAGCCGAAACCTCTTTCGAGCTATTTCGTCCTGTCGATTGGTAGGTACCATGGCCTCCTTTCACATCACCTCGTCCACCATCTGAACAAAGGTAGTATCCTCGGTGTAATGTATAAGCCTGCTAATATGCACCCTCAGACCCTCCACGAACTGCCTCACTCGGTCCGTGTCGGCCGCCACTAGAGATGGGTGGTAACGAGACAGCTGTGTGAACACGATCTCGTACTCGGACACCGTCATGGTGCCCGTCTGGCGAAGCTGCTTGAACTCCCTAGCCCACCTGTCGTGGACATTCCTGAGTAGGTACTTTTCGATGATAGTTGTCCGGAACTCTCCCCACATAGGGGCTGGTGCACGAGTCCCCCGACATGCCCTCCACGACTGGTGCCACTCCTTCGCTGGGCCCCTAAGCTGTAGCCCAACAATGTGTGCCATCGCTTCAGAGGAACACTCCAAGACTGAGCATAACTCGGTGCAGTCGTTTAGGAATGCCGTCACCTCCACTGCCTGATCCTCGCTTGTGAATACTAGCGTCTTCAGCCCTATGAAGTCCTTGTACAACGAGCTGCGTACCACTGGTTCTTGCCGGACCTCCTCCACATATCTAAACTGAACCGGCTCGATCAGCTCGGTCACTGCGGGTGCCACTGGTGGTACAGGTGGGGTCTGCTGCTGCGCCAGCTCTTGCTCCCTACGAAGCTCCTCTCGTTCCCTATGGAACTACTCCCGTTCTTTACGGAATTCGTCCCGTTCTCTGCGAAGCTCTTCGGTCAGCTCCACCACCTAAGTCTCTAGTAGTGCAACCCCCGGGTCCTGCACAGCCTCTTCCTGAGCCGCTTGGTCGGGAGCACGACCTCTTCCTCGGCCGCGACCCCGGCCTCGACCTCGTCTGCTAGTGGAGTAACTCCCGCTTCCACTCATTACGGCATCCTCATGCACCTCCATTGCTATTAAATAAGAAAACAAGCACCACACAGTTTAACATATATACAATTAATGAAATCAAAAAAAGAAAACACGTACCGTCGTTGGTGCGCAGGTTCAGCTGTCGATCTCGTGATTAGGACATACCATATGACGACACGCTAGCAATGCCCCATATGATACCTACTATCCTATTGTCCTACCCGTTTTGATATCAATTTTGTCACACCCCAAACCCGGTATGACAGGACAGGGTATGCCATGTACCCCGAAGCCTAACCCCGACTCAAACCACAATTTCATATAAATCAAACCTGACCATTTAATAATAACTCAAGGATTTTAAAAGAAACTTTTAATTTCAATAAACCCTAAATCACCAACTCAATAATAGAAAAGTCCAGATTTGTTTCAAAGTTCAATTTTTAATCAAAACATCTTAAGTAATAAAAATGTGGAAACAAATAAACCGAGTCGACATGACTCAATGACTCAAAGAAAACAAAGAAAGAAAGGACTCGGTATCCCCCTCGACCACGACATGTCACGAGACCCACTGTCCTGCCGCCACCAGCCACGCTACTACACCCTAGTACCTCTTTGATCTAGCTCAGGTGCTGAAAAAAAAACAATAAAATAAAGGGTAAGTCTACTGGGACTTCGTGAGTAGATCAGTCATCAATTTCCAACACATCATCATCATCATGCAATAATCAAAACATACAAGTAAGTATAAGAGCATAAAATATATTTATTTTGAGCATTTATTTTTAGCAGAGCAGTTATCCTCGTTAATGCTTAGCAGCCCTGCAGAAAATACCACAACATATAATATGCTAAATGCAATCATCCACATGCATCACCTCCGGACCCGTCGGTCCCACATAGCCACAAGGAACGGGTAGACGGGTGGCCGCCGCACTACCTCCCAGCTCAGCATCAGCCTGTTGGGGTATGCTCTCCCCTCACCATCACTGGCTCTTCCAAGCTAGCCTGTTAGGGCATACGTTCTCCTCACTTGCTTGGGTCTCCGAGCTGTCTCCTTGGGATATGATCTCCTCGCACTAGTCGGATTTCCGGAATAAGGCCAACGCTGTCTCCTTGGGGCACACCTTCCCCGCACCAGCGAGACTTTCGGGAAATGCATCACGCACATCACAACATCAGACACGCAGGTATATACAGATTTAATGAGCATAAAAATGATGTGCATAATAAGTAACAAGGGTATGTTTAGGCATACCTTCACCTCTGCCTCCTCCCACAATATATCACAACCACATAGGTAAATAGACATATATAATGATGCTCAAATCATGAATTCATAGCGTACATAATGAGCATAAAATTTAAGTACAACTCCTCCAATCATCATGGGAAAAACATGGATGTATAAGAAGTAAACAATGCAACATCTCCTAATTTTCCTACGCGGTTTAGACCCTACCTTAGCCCTCCCCTAGCTGTGTACCCTAGGGCCGGCCTTACCCTCTATCCGAATACTCTAGGGGCATAGAGGGCTCGGCCCTCCTTGGGTTCCCTAAGGGTCGGCTTACCCTAAGGTCGTCCTAGGGTTATAGGGTCTCTAGGTGTCCTTAGGGCACTCAATTCCCTATATATATGTCTCTACAATTTCCCTAGTGTAGAAGGATCTAATGTACCCTAAAGTATGTCCCTAGGTGTAAAAATCATCTTTTTATTTTTATCCCAAGCTGTCCCTAATTGGCCAGCCACCCTAAGGCGCCAAAAGGGGTCCTAAGGGGGGGCGGCCTACCCTAGTTCTTCCCAAAACCCTTCCTTTCCTTAAGATACCCAACCACCACCAAGAACCCTCAACAACCATCAAGATTACACAAAGAATCCATCAAGAATTCAAAGAGAAGGGGGTAGCACAACAAGGAAAAGGGGTGGCCAAGTGGCCCCAAAAATCACTATAGAATCATTGTGATCACGATAAAAACCTCAACGCGAATATCCGATTCAATCCACGAAAAACCCAACGAAAGTCATCAAGAACCCCATGACATAGGGGCGGCCTGGATGATGGAGAAAAGAGGAGAAAAAAGGCTAATCCACTCACCTCTTTTGGAGAAAACGGGAAGGAAGAAGAAACTAAGGGTCCTCCTATGTTGAACGCCGACAATCTTGCGAAATTCGTCACCGGAATCCCTCCTCTTCCTCTCGGCGGCGCCTCTCCTCCTCCACTCTTGAACCTTGGGTGGCGTATGGCAAAACCCCCTGGCCACATGCCCCAGGTTCAATTTTTATAGGCTTCTATTTGGTCCAAATGACCAAAATGCCCCCCGCTTAACTTAACCGACTAAACTAACCCGTATCTAACCCGTTCTAACTCCGATTTGAGTTCTGATTGACCCATTGAATTCATCTCGGAACTCTCTATCATAATATCATGCTAAATCACAGAAATAAAATAATTATATTTTTCCTAAATTTTTCTTCATTTAAACGCTCAGCCGAATTAAGTTATGCGATTCTATGCCAATCTGCGCTAACTCGGCCCCACAATCCTCTGCTAAGGAATAAAATATTATTTAGTATTTTTGGGCATAACATCCACCTTTTTGGATTTCATATCTTCGACAATGGCTTTAAAATTCTATATGTCGGCCTTTTTAGCTTCTCGAAGTTTTTCCATCTTTATGAAGCTAGCGGCTTTCTCCATGAATTCGGCCATGTCCTTGACCTCCATCAGGGCAATCTAGACAGGAAAGTGTCTAGGCTTTTGCCTGAGTTTGATGGAGTAGAACTTGACTTGAGGGCCGAGGTTTGGGATTTCGGCCGCTATGGCCTGGAACATGCATATGTATTCCCTTAAGGACTCATGTTGCCCCTGCCTGACATAGTGGAGGATGTTCTTCATTTTGTAGTAGACCTGTGATGTAGTGAACCAATTGAGGAGGACATGGGAGAGGTCCTCGAAGAAATGAATAGACCTCGGTGAGAGAGAAGCTAACCATAACTAAGCGGATTTCCCTGGAAAGATGGAAAAGGTCTACATAGTACATGATCAGTTGCTCTGTGGTAGAGCATCATGGTCCTGAAAGTCTTTAGGTGCAGGGTGGTTAGCAATTTACTCTTCGGCGGGAGGCGGGTTGTCATTATGTGTTCGGCGAAAGGTACTACCACGATAGGAAGGGCAGTCCCGACCATCCTGGCTTTGAGATCTTCCTCTTTTTTCGAACGGGGGTATTGGAGACCTCGCCGCGAGGGATGAAAACAGGTCTCCTCCTTTCTGAGTGATTGCTTTCCTCGTGTTCTGAGCGACGACGTTCATGGTCAGCTGGGAGTTGTTCCCAAGATCATGTTAGCATCTCGACTTGGGCTGCTAACCGTTGGTTCTTTGCTTCTAAATCATTTATCCGACGCTGAGGATCTTTGGGGGGGAGGATGGGCTGGTGCTGGTGTGTTGCTCTTTTTTGTTTTAGTGTCACTAGGTTGCGGTTGATCGTCGCAGTCGGGTCATTGCCATTGGCGTGCGGTGGCGGTCGCTTAGTTCTGATTTCCAATGTTGTGGGGGAGATAAGATTTACTCTGCCCCACGGTGGGCGCCATATGGTCCTGCCTAAGGATCGGAGTAGTTCGGTCCGCTTTAGTGGGGGGGGGACTACAAAAGATACTTCGACGCTCAAGTTAGTGGGACTCCAAGATGGAGGTAATAGAATATAGAACTTAGGTTACTTGACGCGTGTCGTATATATATTTATTGCAGGTGGAGGTGATAACGCCGCCTATAATCTCGTGAGAATATTGCTCAAAATGGGTCGAGGCTGATCCCGAAGATGACGAGTGTGTAATGGCGTATCCCTCTTGATAAGGGCGGACGTGGATGTCCTTATTTGGTTGGGTGGAGCCCCCGAGCGGAACCGTTTAATCTAGCTCGAGTTTAGTCTAGAAGTATGGTCATATGGGATCCTTAAGGCGGAGCCGTTTGATTTGCCTCGAGTTGGGTTGTGGGGCGCTACTGGGTTTAATCCAATCGAACCCAATAGTTCTAGTCCAGTCCATAACCTGTTGTGAATAATGAAAAAAAATCTTTCAGCTTCAACAATAGAAGGAGTCGATCATCTTTTACGTCATGCAAGGGGTTATGACACTAAGATAACACAAGCTGAATAACTTCTTAATTTAATTTCTTCTAGTTTAACAACATTTTCATATGATCAATAATTTCAACATCGAGAACTTTCAAAATTAATTGTTCAATGTGAATCTCTTTTTAATTAGTTTTGTTGAATAACCGAGATTTTAAACTTGGATCCAAAATACTTTACAACCAAAACATAAAAAAGTTACTCGAAGTACAATAAAAAGTGATGCTTTAAAACTATTTTACATGTATAGAGAAAATATAATTAATACTTTTCAAAATAATAAATCAAAAAATTTCTTTAAGATATGAAGTTTGGTCTAGTCAATGTACCACTAATTCTTATATTTGTATTACTACACATTAGATTGATGAAAATTTCAAAGTTATTGTCTTATATATATATATATGTTTATTTTTTATGCATCAAAATTTGGTGATACTAATAAATCAACATTTTCCTCATCTAGATTAGCCTCCGAAGGTGAAAGTAGTCTTAATTCTCAATTATCTCGTAGGGTAAAAAGTTTATCGAAATCTACATCTACGAATTTTAATGAATTGACTTTTTTTAGATCACGTCCATCTAGAAGAATTAGAGGATAATAAAATTTTAGCATGGTAGAAAAAACTATTTATCATGTGATTTCCATCATGACACATAGTGTTCTAACTATTCCCGTGTCTACAATAGCATATGAGTCTCATTTTAGGGTAGGAAATAGAATTTTAGATGGAAAGAGTCAAATGAGTTTAGAAACTGTTGTGCATTTGTTTTAAAAGACTAGTTAGATGCTAAAAACATATTACAAGATAAAGGAGGACATAATACTTCATCATTTGGAGAGGATGAAACTCAAGCAAATGAAGTTGATCTAAGTACAAATTAAAGTTGCGGTGATTAAAAGTGTAAAAAGAACTACGTAGACCAGATCCTTCTATATTTTAATTAAACTATATAAGGCACATAAAAGCTTTTTAAGATGCAATACATATTAATGATTTTTTAAATTGTATAAAGAACTCGACGTGATTTTTCTAAATTCTAATTGAACTATAGAAGATACGTAGGCAACTTTTTTGGTACGATCTATTAGAAAAATTATAAAAAAATTAATCTTATAAATTTATGATTAATATTCATTTGAGATAAATAAAAACTTGAGGTATAATAATTGAACTTTATAATTTTAATTTTTTCAAATATTTTATTAATAAAGAATTATATTGAATTAGTATGTATATATTTAAATTATGACACATAATTAAGTATGACATAGTGGTTAATATCTCTTAGGTTTGAGATTCGAGCCTTATCGACTTCAATTTTTAAAACCTATATGATATATTGGGTTTGCCTGAGCGCAACCCGAGCCCAAAGGGGCGGGCTACATGCCGGGCTGGGCCATCCCTTTGGGTAATCGGACAAGCACGATCGATGGGCAATGGGCTTGCCCAGGCACGATCAAGGCACGATCCATTGCCACCTCTAGTATTAATTTGCTCGATCGTTATGATTAGTTTCTAAAATTTAATTAACATGTGTATCAATTTGATTAGTTTTTGAAATGCATATTAATTGTTGAAACATACGTCAATTTGCTTGTCATTTATAAATACATAACCTAAAATCGAAAAAAATTTAACAAGCATAAAAATTCTAAAAATCATTTAATAATACCATTAATATATATATATAATATCCGTATCCTTTACATAACTTTTTTATTTCATAGTAAATTTATGAAACCTTTTTTGTTTCATAGATTATTTCATATACGTGGTTCACTCGGTAATCACATTAGTTATTTGTTTGATCTCATCAAAATGAAGAGTATGTCCTACAATATATGAAACTTAGCTAAAATTAATAATAATATGATATAACAATGCAGCTTAGTGCATGAGATAGAGGAAATACAACTAAAAGAATGAGGAGAAACATTGTTTGGCATAGAACAACGCATACACAGGCTACTAAGAATACATCATACAAGAGCAACAATGTACTCAGATATAGAACAAGGCCTACGTACTACTGGGAACAGATCATATACAAAGCACATATGTGTATGCAGAATATATCAATCTAGGGTCCTTGCATAAAGGAGGAACCAAGAGAACATTAATGGAACTTGTGTTGTTGAATTTGACTTTCAAATGAATCTTGATTGCAACCATCAATGGATAAATTCGCACATTGAGAATTTATTAGATAGGTTGCTTATATATTCATCATTTGCAAGTTCAACCAAGCAAGACGTAGGAAACCATCTTAATTTTTTCTTTACTCAAATGATCTAAGAATATATCTCCTCCATGACTTGAGATATATCTCAACTTTATTCTCCACAATATTGAACATCTCTTCCTCCTCCTCTTCCAGTGGCTTCGTCAAGCTGCCTAAGTTTTGTCTAATTTGATTGAGTCCATATACAGATTTACTCCTGATCTCGTCTTTTCTTTATAGTAAGAGCTATACATAATTAATTTTTTCTGCACTGCCGACTGCCCTATATATTGCATGCATGACTCTCTCCCACCTAACTATATAACATGTCTTACAAGTCCTTCACTCGGTTGAGTCAATTATTAAGCGAACATCGCGAGTAAGCAAGTCAATCCAAAATCATTCATCCATGAGCTTGAGCATTTCAACTATGATCTTTATGTTCTCTATATATACCTAGAAAGTTAGTGATACAAGTTGTCTGCTACCCATTAGAAACCATTGAATGTTGTCCGACCTTAGCTCTGTTGGTAGAGCGGAGGACTGTAGTGTTGCAGGTTAATCCTTAGGTCGCTGGTTCCAATCCGGCAGGTCGGATTTTATTTATATTATTTTTAAATCTTGGATCGATCAGTCCTTTGACGGATAGTGGACTGTGGTGTTAATTTCTATTTTTTTTCTCCCAAACAAGACAAGTTCTAATAGTAATGACCCTTCCCTGGATCATTTTGAGTGAGTAAATTAATCTTATCTGCTGTAAACAATGTGTATGCGGTGCTTTTGCTGCATTGATTATTGGATTGGATTATATTTTGATAATTTTCTAAGTCAACCCAATTTAAATTTGGTTGACATTACTCTAAACTAATTCGATTAATTAAATCTTAACCCAATTACATCCGGTTGGTTGGGTTAAACCCATTTTATTCATTATCTTCAGGGTAAATACTTCAATACATCATAAACTTTGGACATTTTCTCATTTGTAATCAAATCCGAAATAATATCAAATTACATCTTGAATTTTGACATTGATCTCAATTATAGCCTCCCATCATCTCTCTGTCATTTTCCCTGTTAACTGCAAGACGTGGCATGCCCACGTGGAATAAAATATTATTATTGTTTACACATCATTAAAAAAATTAATTTTTTTTTTAAAAATATTTATTTATTTAAAATATATATGTACTAAAATATATATTTTAAAAAATATATATTTAAAAAAACTTTATTTAAAAAAAAACTTTATTTTAAAAAAAACTTTATTTACCACGTGGAAGGGTTTTTTAAAAAAAATATTTTTATTTATTTATTTTTAATGACGTGTAAAAAATAATAATATTTTATTCCACATGGGCATGCCACGTCATGTAGTTAACGGAGATGACGACGGAGAGATGACGAGAGGCTATAATTGAGATCAATGTTAAAGTTTAGGATGTAATTTGATATTATTTCAAATTTGGTCACAAATGAGAAAATGTCCAAAGTTTAGGATGTATTCTGGTATTTACCCTTATCTTAAAGTCAACAATCATCATCTCAGTAATATTTTATACAACCTTTCATGCATCACATAAAATCCATATTCATTTAAAGTTCAAATTGCAATACTTGATGTACCAAAAACAACTTCATGATTACTCCAGCAAACACTACTAATAAATCGACCTTATGCGTCGGCTTCAACGATCGCAAAATCGTCGTCGAAGACCTACTACTATAAGGAAACAGTCAATCGTAGAAGTTTGTCGCATAAGTTTTCGTTGCAGATACTTTGCGACGGCACACACTGCCGTCAAAAAAGATACCGAAACTACGACCGACTCCGCGACGACTACATAGCATTGCACACTTGGTCGCGAAACAACGGTGATGACCAACTAACTATCGCAACTGACTTAATTTTGCGACAGCTCAGCGACCGCTGGAGGCCGTTGTTACCGTCGCAGACCAATTTGCGACATGCGATATGAGATAGAGCATGCGGACGATGATACCACGGTTCAAGTTAATTTTGGTTTTTAATAATTTAAAATATTAAAATATCCTTGTATTTAAATGAACTTCAAAATATTAAACAACCAAACTAAACATCAAATAATTGTCAAATATATACGTCAAATGTATCAAAATAATATCCATAATGATGAAATGTATATATATACATCAATTTATCAAAAAGAAATTCTAATTGTCAAATAAATACAAGATAAAACATACAAAACTATAGTGCAGGATCAGACGGCGACTACGGCGATGCAAGCGACTGTGTAGGGAGCGCATCACTTGGTGTCAGCGATGATGATGGCTCTTATGCTAATGTCTTAGTGCCAAATAATGGAGGGAGTGGAGCATCTAGCTACAATGATGCAAGATGTCCCAAATACTAGATTACAAGCGTCATTTGATCTCGAAGAGCGAAGATGTTGGAGAAGATACGTGCTTGACCACAGTCTCCAAATCAGCTAATCGATCTTAAATTCACATGGATGCAGATGATGTTGACGGTCCAACAATGGAGGAGGTGGAGGTAGACAACCCCGCATCGTTTGGCTGCAACAACCCTTGTGTTGGTTGTTGTGCCAATACTATCGACACAGACGTGGTCGATGCCGACCACCTGCATTCATGCGTCAACATCAAGATGATGTTGCATAGGATCACCTCCCAACTAGGTCTCCAACTTAGTATATGTAGAGTACAAATTGAATAAATTAAATTAAAATTACATAGTTGAACTCGAAATACATATTGAAATAATAATTTAATCAAATATTTACATACCAAAATGATCTCTGGCCTCCCACTAATGAACTCCCCTTGATGAGGGCCACACTAATACAAATATTTAGACTCAAAGACCCTAAGAGGGTAAGCTGGTATTAGCGTCATCTACAATGAAATAAATATTAGTTTTCAATAATGATAACAATAAAAAAAATTATTGGGCTCGACCGGATCAGGCCTAGCAGTGCCCCACACTCTTGAATCTGGCTCGAGCCAAATCGAATGGCTCTACCAGGGGGCTCCACCCGACCATACAAGGACATTCACGCCCTCCTTAATTAAGAGGGATACATCATTATGAGTCCGACATCTCCAGGATCAACCACAATCCATTCCGAGCAATATCTCCGTGAGATTATCGGGCGGCGTCATTACCTCTATCGGCAATAAATACAAACACGCCACGCCTCAGGTAACCTAGATTCTAATTTCATTACCTTCACCTCAAATACCTACTGACTTGAAAATCGAAGTGTCTTTTGCAAGCCAACGGCAACACCCCGTCGAGGTTGAAACAGTGATCGAGGATCGACGCTTCGACACTAGCCAACCTACCACCAGAAGCGCCCTAGCGTTGGATAAATAACCAGGAGGCGGAGAACCAACAGTTAGTTGTAAGACCCGGAAAAATTTCCTAATATAAAATCTATTTTGGTGCAGCGCGCCGGGTCCGGGGGTAGTCGAGTCGAGCCTTAGGATCACCTCAAGTGAAAAGGTATGACTCGATTAATGATTCATGGAATCTATTTGGGTGATTAATTTTCCTTTTATGAAATCATGCCTTAAATTAAGTTAACTCGATTCATATTATGGGTTGAGTCGGAACCCAAGTTGAGTTCGGGTTTAGTCGAGTTCCAGGTATGAGTTAAGTGAGTCATGAGGCCATCTTTGGAAAGATAGATGAGGGATTAAAACCCTCATCTTGCAGCCATGTGACTCACCCTTTGAGTCGCACAAGGCTGCCTAGGGAGAGAGGAGAAGGAGCAAGGAGGAAGCTTGGGGCTTGGATCGGTCCGAGATTCGCGTCGTCGCCGGAGAAATTTCAAGTCGTCGTCACCCGATCCTTGTTTCTCCGCAATCTAGGTGAGTGGTTAAGTTTTGAAGCTTGGGGGAGGCGGGTGGCCAATCCCTAGATGAGATAGGTTGAGTTTCTCGCGATCTTTCCGACGAATCTTGATTTCATCGATGTATGTTCACTGTTTTATGGAATTCCTTGTCGGATCTCGCTATTTCTTCGTCGTTTTGCAAGTTTTTGGGGCTGCCGAGTCATGAGAAAAGGGGAAAGGTCATGCCAATTTTTTCCCTAATTCCCTTGACGGCAAGAAAGCCCTTGGATGACCTTATATCAATGTTCGATGTAGTTCCACTTCTATATCTCACGCATTATGAAGCATGTCTTCCCTAGGAATCCCTTGAAGTGGCCGAATGAACCCTACAACTCATGAAGAGGGTTCGGCCAAGGGTGATGGAAGGGTAAATTAGTCCATTGATATGTTATATTTGAAATTGAAGAAGTAGATGTATAGCTAGAGTCTCCTCCCCCTTTCCTACCTTAAGGGCCATGGCTGAGCAAGGTCTTCCTTGCTCATGGTTCGGCCAAGGCTAGGGAGGGGAGAAGAGAGTAGCTTTAGATGGAAATTACATGATTATAAGGATCACACATAGAGATATGACAATACTTAGGAAGAACACCAAACATAGAAAGTAGCTTGATTGATTTTGAATTGTAGGAATGCTAGTATTATAACCATCCTTAGCATTAGATCTATAAACTTTGTATGTTGAGATTGTTACCATGTTTTGTATTTCCTACATGTTATTTAAATTCATTACTACCTTGCCATGCTAGATAGTTGTTCCTTATTGTACTAAAAATTCCTAAGGTAGTGTAAAGTTGTTATGTGTATACATTGTGGTCATATATAATGAATGTTGCAATATTTGAATATTTTTCATTGGATTATACATGCTGCCCTAAATATTTTTAAGCGGGATTCCAAGGTCGACACACGGGAATTCCTCACCCAAGGCAGTGTAGGAGGTTAGGTAACATGTAATGCGTCACTAGACGTTCATCGCACTTATATGGAAACTTAGTTAGGAGACGATGACACTTCTATGACTTCTTGTATACTTATGGAAACTTAGAACTCGTAGGTGTTCATATCTTGAAAGGGCGCCATAAATTGTCGACCCTGTTGCCGGATTAAGGCCAGATTCGGACAAAGGTCCAAAGTGTATATATGAAAACCCTAGGATATTGACTGTGTGATGTGTTTGAGATGGTCCGCCGAGGAGCGTGGAGGTCGGAAATGACCAATGCTCAGCTTGGCCAGTATTGGGTCTAGAGGTGCGCCAGCGGGCCCGCTAGGTGCCAGACCCCAGTTGGGTGGGACTAGCTATCCTTACCCCAGACGGTGTCCGAGGACTAGTGGACCATCCTAGTCGACGACCCAGGATTGTTTGCTTACATCTTGAGATGATGTGGCCGATGGCCAGTATGATACTACCTGATATGGTAGGGATGGCCACAGCCAGGATATGATTCTATGAATAGGCCCAAGGGCCGAATGCGAAGGCTTGATAAGCCGAGACGGCAGGTTATCATATTCAGTTGATACAGATGGACCCGTTGAGGGTTGGTATCGCATTAGAAATAAATTCTACCTCCTTGTACATTTCCTTTATTGCCTTGTATGATATATATGCATGATTGATGCTTATGTGGAGGTTCATTTGAGCCACACACTGAGTCCCAAGTTGACTCACAGTTTATTCTTATTTTGCAGAGCAAGAGCAGTAGCTTGGCATGCCGACATGGTGCAGCTGGTGGGCGGGAGGTGGTGCCATATTTCGTAGCGGCGTCCATGAGTCTTAGACTAGTACTTAGTTATGTTGGTTTTGTTTCTGCACTGACGGTCGTAATTGAAAAAGAATTGTAAAACTTGTTACTTGAACATTCGGTTATTTGATGTTGATGTTTCTACTTATTTTGGAAAACTTATAGATTGTGACTTTGAAAACTTTTTATAAAGTATGTTGAGATTTCTTTCATTCGATATGTCTTGGTTTTCTTGATGTCAGTGTAGACAGTAGGCTACATGGCAGGATGTAGGCCCTGGCCGGTCACACTACCCTCAGTTGGGGTGTGACATTAGTAGCACAGGTCGAGATGCTGACACGGTCCTGGGGACAACTCCTGGTCGATCACGAGCGTCGCCGCTTGGAACATGGAGAAAGCAATCACTCAGATAAAAGGAGGCTGGTATCTGTCCTTCAGGACGAGGTCTCCAACACACTCCGCCGAAAAAGAGAAATAGATTCCAGAGTCACAGAGGTTGCTACTCCTCTCCCTATCGACTCAGGATCTTTCGACGAGCACATCATGACAACATGCATCCCACCCAAGTTCAGGTTGTCGACCACTTTGAAACCCTACGATGGTATGGGCGACCCAAACATACATGTGCCGATGTTCAGGTCCATGGTGCTCCTCAACGGACTGACCGACCCCGTCCTTTGTAGGGCTTTTCCAACCTCCTTGGAGAAAGCCGCTCTACTGTGGTTCTCCTCCCTTCCACCAGGATCCATACACTATTTCACGAAACTCTCCTGCGCCTTCACTAGCCGATTGTCCTCATCCCGGATCTACTCCAAGACAGAGGGCTCTCTCCACTGCATCAAGCAAGGGCCACATGAGCCCCTGAGGGATTACGTATGAAGGTTCCAAGCCGCAGTTGTAGAGATCCTAAATCTCGACCCCCGAGTCAAATTCTACACCATCAAATACGGGTTGAAGCCCGGATACTTTGCCGACCAGATCACCTTGATGAAACCAAAGGATATGATCGAGTTCCAGGAAACAACTTCAAACTTCATAGAAATGGAAGAGATTCGTGAAGCTAGAAAGGTTGACAGGCAAATCACCCAGAATGCCATCGAAAATAGAAAAGGCAAAAGGCCCGTTGAAGGAGGAGAAGATGGAAATCGTCACGACCAAGGTCACGACAGGAGAGGGAGATAGCCCTCTAGGCCCGTTCCTAGGTTGAATGAGTACACTCCTCTCAACACTAGGCGAGAAACCATTCTCCAAGAGGTCTACCATCTGCAGTTGCTCAGACCCCCTAACAATGCTGAGAGACTAAAGTTCTCGTCCAAAGTCGACAGAAGCAAGAGGTGTGAATTCCATCAAACTTATGGGTACAACACCGAAGAATGATTAGTACTTCGCGATCAGATCAAGCGCATGATCAGAGAAGGTCACCTCGACCAATACATCCGACGCGGCCGAGGTTACAGCCGAAGCCTGTGGAACCACGGACGTCAGCGTTGAAGTCCCAACATGACACCACCATCTTGTAACACAGATAACCACGATGACCACAGGACTGAGCGGCCCCAATCCGACATCTAGGGAGTGATCAACCACATAACAGGCAGATTTACCGGAGAAGGCGACGCAAGTTCGTCCAGAACACAACCACTCCAGGTCATCATGACCGTCGACGATGCAATTTGTCTGCAAATGCTACATACTCCCACCCCGGTAATATCTTTCTATGATATTGACTTTCAGGGAATTGATAAAAATTTACATGATCCTATTGTTATTTCTATGATCACTAGTGATTTCCTTGTCAAGGAATTAGGGGAGCTCAACCGACGTCCTCTTTTACCCAACGCTCGAAAAGATGAACATCAACGAAGATTCACTACACTCGTATCATGGAGAACTCATCAGCTTCTCAGGAGATCGAGTGAACATCAGAGGATACTTATGGTTGGCAACAACATTTGGCTCCCCTCCAAGAACGAAGACATTAAACGTATAGTTCCTTGTCGTCCACTGCTTAAGCTCGTATAACATGATCTTGGGCTGACCTTCCCTGAACAGCTTGGGAGCCGTTGTTTTGACTCCCCACCTCACCGACAAATTCCCTATCTCGGAGTCAAAGGTAGGGGTGGTGCACATGAACCATAAGGAAGCTTGCGGATGCTACAACGAATGTTTAAAACTCAGGCCAACCGAGCTAGAGGAAGCGCAGAGCACCCTCGCTCTCGTCGACAATCACAATTCTTCATGCAGAACACCTACCTCAGATCTCAAATTTGGATCCCAGGGGAGACGTCCAAGAGCGGCGCCAGCCCGTCGACAATCTGGAACATATGCAAATCGGGGCATCCCTCGAACATGTAACCTACATGGGAGCATCCCTCGAAAAGTAAGCTCGGAACCGAGTGACAGCGAGCATCCCTCGAAGAAATCAGAAAGTTACTAAAAGCAAAATTCATTAGAGAGATTTGATTTACCACGTGGCTCGTGAATATCATGATGGTCAAGAAGCACTCGGGAAAATGACGGATGTGCATCGACTTCATCGAACTCAATAAGGCCTGGCCAACCATGAAAGTAGATTATAGCCTCTACGTCAAAAAGTGTGACAAATGCCAAAGATTCTCTGAGGTCTCACAACTACACCCCGAGCCACTACACAATTTTGACACTAGTTGGTTGTTTCACAAGTGGGGCATCGACCTCCTCGACCCATTTCCCTCAACACTAGGGCAAATCAAGTTTTTGGTCATGGTGATCAACTACTTTACCAAATGGATAAATGTCGAACCCCTATCCTCAATTCTGATGGAAAAGTCTAGAAATTTGTTTAGAAAAATATCATTTGCAGGTATGGAATATAGCATGAGCTCATCAGTGACAATGGAAAACAGTACACGGATTGGCAATTACAGGAGTTCTGCTTAGATCTCGACATTCGACAACTCTTCTTATCCGTAGAACTTCCTTAGACAAACGGCCTGACTGAAGCAGCTAACAAGGTCATTCTAGCAGGACTAAAAAAGAAGCTTGACCGGGTCAAGGGACACTAGATCGAAGAACTACCCGAGGCACTCTGGAGTTACAAAACAACTACCCCTTACAGGCTCGCCTATGGAGCAGAGGCCATGATCCCTGTTGAGATCGTACAACCCAACCTCTGCAAGATTGCCTTTGAAGAGAAAAACAACTCAGAATCTGATACGCCGAGCTCATCCTCATCAAAGAAGAGTGAGAGCTTGCCAAAATCAGAGAAGAAGCAATGAAACTCAAGATAACTCAGAAGTATGGCAAACGTGTCAGGCCTAGGAGTTTTGTAAAAGGGGGCCTCGTCATCCGAAAGATCGAACTACAAAGAAAATCAACCAAAGAAGGCAATCTCGCTCCGAACTGGGATGACCCCTACTGAACCACAGAAGTCATCGAAAAAGGCGTCTATAGAATCGTTGAACTCTCTAGAAGAGAACTCCCACAATCGTGGAACGTGACCTCTCTATAGGCCTACTACAGCTAAGCTTTTTTCCTTAAACTATTACATGACTGGTGTACTCTTTTATCTGCATGACAGTTTTTTCCCACTAGGTTTTCCCCATGAAAGGTTTTAGTGAGGCTCCACAATTTGTAGGCTGAGCCTAACCCTCGGTGGGATGCAATGTTTTATTATGACATTTAACAATAAAATTACTTTGTCTATTCTACACATTCCCCTTGTGTCTGAAATTACTTGCAGTTATTATAAAATGTGCAGGAGGAACCCACACGGTCTTACAGTGGCCCTCAACCCACGTGATGTGCCATTCCCCCTCGGTCCCAGTGCCATTATCCTCGGCATCAAAGCCCCCACCGCGATCGGGAGTTAGTTTTCACTCGCCTAACTTGTCGATCGGAGCGCCACACTCGAATTCTAACATTGACCAGAGCTCGATTCTCACCAGTCAGGATCGCCGGCCTCAGTGCTTATTGCAGGCTCCCACGCCCCCAACGACCCCAAGTGCACTTCTCGCAAGCTCAGTTTCCATTGAGTCTAGTCCTCATCCCTAAATGCAGCCTCCGGCTCAGCCTGACGAGCTCTAAATGAGCAACACGACCCAAGCGGGCTTCTCTCGAGATCGGTTTCCACCGACTCTGGTCCTCGACCCTAAAGGCCTCCGGCTCAACTCGACACACTCTAAATGAGCAATACGACCCCAACCACACTTCTCGCAAGCATGATTTTCATTGAGTCTGGTCCTCAGCCCTAAATGTGGCCTATTAGCGGAAACCTCCTCCTCCCGCCCCCCAGCCCCCCAGCCCCCCGCCCGCGCGCAACACGGGAGTTGAAGGGCAAGGATGAGGGAAGTGAGAGCTCTGATAGTGAAAAGCCGCGCCAAAGATCCCATATCCTGCACGTGACAACATCCCAGCTAACATCTCCCCATCCAGCCGAGGTCATAAGCCGACATCACTTAGAGCTCGGCACGTAGTTCCTCCAGACTCCGATAAAGCTCGGGGGCTATGAACTAGACTATTACTATTGGGCCCGATCGGATCAGGCCCAACATCGCCCCACACTCTTGAATCTGACTCGAGTGAGACTAAATGGCTCCGCCTGGGGGCTCCACCCGACCATACAAGAACATTCACATCCTCCTTAATTACGGGGGATATACCATTACGAGCCCGACATCTCTGAGATCAGTCTCGACCCATTTCGAGCAATATCCCCACGAGATTATCAGGCAACGTCATTATCTCTATTTGCAATAAATGTAGACACAACATGCCTTAGGTAACCTAGGTTCCAATTTTATTACCTCCACCTCGAATAACTACTAACTTTACTAACTTGAGCGTTAAAGTGTCAGCCCCCCGTCCCCTGCCAGAGTTGTAGTTGACCAGGAGAGACACCGAACTGGATCAGACAGCTTTGATCCTCAGGCAGGTGTTGGCCGAAGGTTTTTTTTCCTTCTGCTCTATTCTCTTCATGACTATTTTGATAATAACAAACCAAATATGTTTAACCAAGTTCTTGAAGCATGAAGCTCGCAAGATCGATAAATGATAAGTAAAGTTTCACGTCTTGCGACATCGGTCTCGATATGATGACTCACAAGAATCTGGTGCGTGCACCAGAGACGGCTTGGACGAATCAAAAGAATACATGGAAAGCCTTTCAAGTTGGAGCACGCTGAAGGGCGGAACCAGAAAACAAAGCGCGCAACGAGAAGATCAAAAAGAAGTTTTCCAACCCAAGTTCGGTCAACTGGTTGGTCGACCGAATGATGCTAAAAATTGGCAGTAGCCAATTCGGTCGATCGAATGTGGTGGAAAATTGGCAGTAGCCAATTCGGTCGATCGAAGTGTGCCCAGAAGCGATAGAATGCCGCAGTCGCTTGGGCAGTTGATCCATCGATCGACCGACAAGCGACTGGGCGTCGACAACGGGCAAAAATACGCCCTTTGACGAGCCCTTTGGTTCGGGGGGTTATAAATACCCACCCCACTCTCTCTCCCAAGCCGATATTGATGCCAATAAACCTCAAAGAGTGATCTTTAGCATCCTCTAAGCTTCTCAATTGATCAAATCCTTCAAACCTAGCTCTTGATCCCTCATCATCAAGTGTTCTTCATAGAAGGGCTCATCAAGGGTGCTAGGCTCAGAAGAAGAGGTGTTTTCGTTGTGATAAGTTCTCTTCACCTCCTTCTTGTAATAGATTTGTTTTTGATTTATTTTTTACTTTAATTTACTTAAGTTTGTAAGAAGACCTAGTGTGTGATCGTGTGTGTAAGTGGTTACCTTGGTGTATAAGGTGTAAAGCCAATTGTGTAAACTAAGTTAAGAGTAGGTCTTAGGAATTGAGGTGGGAAAGCTCACTCGGTAGGAAGGCGGGATACTTCCGGGTGTGGAAGTGCCTTTGAGGTGAGTATAGGGTCTTTCTGGTATAAAGTCCTCAATTATAAGCTACTCATAATTTAGTGGATTTGGGTATGAAATCCTAAGCACGGTGCTTAGGTAGTGGAATAGGCATTATGATCGAACCACTATAAATCTTTGTGTTAGCATTGATACATTGCTTGTGTTTACATTGTTTTATTATTGCTTTCGTACTTAGTCGATAAACTGTATTTTGCCTAAGAAGTCTTAGAAACGATTAAAACCGGATTTAGGCAAAAAGATTAGTAAATACACTATTCACCCCCCTCTAGTGTGGCCATTTCAACAACAACAGGAACACCCGCCGATATGACGACCAAGGGATCCCTCAACTAGTGTCATCCAATTCTGGTGCGCCATCCGACAGGCACCTTGCCACTCTTTCGATCCCCAGATGTCAACCAATGTGACCCATATGTCTCTCGTCATCCAAGTGGACCCACGCCCCTTAAATAGTATCATCGACATCCCTCTATCGTCGTCAACCGTGGCCCTCACATCCTGTTGGATCCATTGGAGGATATCCTTGAAAAGCTTCTTAGAATATGCTTCTCAAGTGCCCTCTAGTTAGACTTTAACGGAGGGATCCCAAAATAAATGTTATAGTACAAGCATTTTAAATATTAAAATAATTGATTAAAAAATAAACAATTATTAGACCTCATACTCGGCCCACAACATATCATGGTACTGCTTTGGCATGTGAGTCCACGATCGCCAAGGGCCCTAAAAAAATCTCTTTATGATAGTAGTGATGCCGTGAGCGATATCATCCTGCTTGAACCTACAACTCAAGTATAACAACATAAGAAGCAATTAATTAATATTTCGTAATAAATTAAATATTATACTTATACTTTAGACTGTTAAATGATATCCATGATTGTAGGTCCGTTGATGATATATGGTATTAGGGACCCTTTTTGAGGCACACGAGGTCTATGACGGCCTCGAGTCTCAGGGGCCGGTGATGGTGGGGGGGCATGGTTGGAGGTGACGACAGTGGTCGAGGATGGTAGCCCAATGCTCTAAATATCTTCATGTAATGTTGACTAATATATACTATAAACAATCATCAGAACAAATCGGGAAAGGAATATTACATCAACCATTGATATCATCTTAATATTAATCAAATGATTCATTATCTTCTTCACTCGTCTCATAATCTTCAATACTATTTTCCTCTTCCTCATTTTCTGCATCTTTTCATTTGTTATCAACACTTTCTTCATGAGAACTCGTCCAACCACTAAATTTTTGTCTTCAAGTGTTTGACTCACAACTTCAACTACAAGTGGATTATCCTCTTGATAGAAATCACCTTCTACAACTCTTGTGATATCATTCTCCTCTGTCATTGGATCAACTTTTAGTCGTGCCTTAGTCTTATAGACTGCTTGCCATTCAGATCTATCTCTTCATCTGCCTAGATATTTTGTGTAATATACTTGTTGTGCTTGTGATGCCAAAATAAAAGGCTCATCTGACGCAAACTTAGATTTGTAATTAACATCAACAAGCTTATACTTTGGATGAATTTGATCAGTCCCATGATGTGATGTGCCAATCCAATGACATTTGGACATCCAATTTTTTTTGCACCAAAAACATTGAAGCTCAAATATTTCCTTTAACGGACCATAAAAATCACAATCACAATCAACCCATGTGGAGCACTTCACACCAACATCAACATTTATATCCATGTGGAGCCATTCATCATCTTCTTTGTGGTTGAGTATCCTCTTATATGAAATTTATATCCATTTACAAAGTATCTGTTATAGCATAAGACAAACCGTGAAAGGACAAATTGTCACACCCCAACTGAGGATCGTGTGACCAGTCAGGGTCTACATACTACCCTGTAGCCTACTACCTACACCGACCATCAAGAAAACCAGAACACATCGGATAAAAGAAGCCACAATGAAATTTTATTTAACTTTTCAAAGTTCACAAATATGTTTTTCAAATAAAAGAAGAAAAGCTAACATCGTCACAAACTGGAACATCTCAATTCAAAGTTTATTACAAGTTTTTTTTTTAAAAAAATAATAACTGTCAGTGTAGGAAAAACGACAACACAACAACTGGACTATGACTAAAGGACGCTGCTACGAAATTTGGCACCATCTCCTGCCCTCAAGCTGCACCATGATGACAAGCCTCAAATCACTGATCATGCTCTGGAAAACAAAAAGAAACAACCGTGAGTCCACTTGGGACTCAGTGAGCGGTTCTTCCGAACCTCCACATAATCCTCAATTAGGCATGCATAAACATATAAGGCAACATAATATATAGACAGGGAGGTAAGTTACTTTTGATATGACTATCGACTCCGTGAGTCGTTCTGTATAGATCATATATGAGAGAAACCTGCCATAACGACCTAATTAAGCCACTTGGCATCCGGCCCTTAAGGCCTACTTATGGTCTAGGAATTTCGGCTATACTCGGCCCTACCATACAAGGTAGAATCACACTGGCCGCTCGGGCCACACCATATCAAGATGAAGTCAAGAAATCCCGGGCCATCGACTTGGATGGTCTACTAGTCTCCGGACACCGTCTGGGGTAGGGATAGCTAGTCCCACCCAACTGGGGTCTGACACCTAGCGGGCCCGCTGGTTATATCTCAAGACCCAATCACTAGCCGAGTCATGCATTAGTAATTCCAACTACTCAGGCATCTCGGCAGACCATCACAAACACATCACACAAGCAAGTGTCCTAGAGCTTCCTTGTTTAAAATCCCGGGCGTCCGCCCGTGTTCAGCTCTTTATTTATAGGTCAAAACATGCGTGCACTATTGCTCGCTAATTATTTCTTAGGTGTAAAACCTAACTAGTCTACCTTTGAGTTTCCATAAATAGCACACACCTCAGATTTTTCATGCTAATCATCTAGCGTCATATACTATCCTTGCTAATGTGAAATACATGTCATAAACTTGAAAATGTACCCAATAACAAAATGGGACAACATATAAGCTATAGATGAATTACTTCACGTCACATACTATGTATAGCCACATGATTCAATACTAAAGAATTTAAATAATTAATGAAACATTTCATGGATTAAACCAATAAGGAACATGTAATAAACATAGCAGCAATTAAACATGATATCTGAAATTCAATGAAACTTTTCCTTTGATACATGTACCATAACCATCATGTCCATATATGCATTAGCAAGAACATTTCCATAATCGTTAGAATATAGATCTACAGTTGCTATCAATTCTCAAGATGGACAACAATCATATAATATAATTTGAACTTAACACTAAGCATGTAAGTAGGAATTCAAAACGACGTAACATGAAATCCAGCGTATAGATCCGACAGCCCCGAGTTTTCCACCCCTCTCCATTGCTCGACCGACTCAAGCAAGGTAACATCCTGCTCGGCCGAGCCCTCTAGGGGAGGTGAACATGTTGCGACAACAACACAAGTATCAATACAAAGATCCAACATATAACGAACATAAAGCGATCTATAAGTTGCAAGACGAGCGAGGAAATTGGGGAAAATTTCGGCATGACCTTTCCCCTTTTTCCTCGACTCGACCAGCCCATATAGAAGCAAGAAAATCACGATTTGAAAGTACGAATTCACAGGTACACAAATCGATTAAGTTCCAATACGAAAGAACATGTTGATCGGCAAAACAACTCGCGGAGAAACCCGATTTCAAGATCCATAGGGTTGGCCACCCGCCTCCCTTCAAAAAACATGTTAACCACTCACCTTTGCTTGAGGAAGATGAAGGATCAGACGTTGACAACCTTGAATCTTCCGGCGACGGCGCGAAACCCGGATCGATCAAGATCTCTCCTCCTTGCTCCCTCTCCCTTTCTCCCTATGCGCTGCCTTGTGCGACTCCTAGATGAGTTGCACGGTAGCTTGGATGAGGGATTTTAATCCCTCATCTAACATTCCATACTTGCACTTGACACTTACTACTAACTCGACTCAGCCCGAGTTCGACTTGGGTTCCGACTCTATCCGTAACACGAGTCGATCTAACTTGATTAAGGTATAAATGCATAAAAGGAAAGTCATTTACCCAATTTAATTGCATACATCATTAGTCAAGTCCATACCTTCTACTCGAGGCGATTCCGAGGCTCGACTCGACTAACCCCGGGTTCGGCGCGCTGCACCAAAATAGATTTTTATATTAAGAAAATTTTCCGAGTCTTACACAAATCGTGAAAGTTCACATGCTAACTTGAGTATTTTGTTATCCATTTATAGCCTTTGCGACACCTAATTATTATTCTTAATTTGTACCATGAGTTGAACTTTGTCATTAGTCATCATGGTCAAATTGCTTCCATTGGAGGCCAAAGAGGCACAATCTTAATGTGGGGTGAAAAAGTGCCTCAAAGGTAGAGATGACAATCGTTAGGTTAATTACATTTTTTGTGGATAATAAAAACTGAAATCATTTAGGAATCCACTAACCAAAACCAAAACCAAAATTGAAATCGAATTCTAAAAATTAATATCCGATACTGAAATCGATTCATTATTGATTATCCGCTGGTTATCCGAACCGAACTAATCAGTTTGGATAAATGTAACCGGTTACTAAATGGATAACCGATTACTAAATAAATAAAAATAATACACAATAAATAAAATTATAATCAGTTTCAGTTACCGATTATTTGCGAATAGATAATCGGAACCAATCAAAAGCAAAAAGAATTTAATTGATTTTTCAAATTCATTAACCGAAACAACCATGAATTCACTATCCGAGATCGAGAACCGGTTTCAATTGTTGAGAGGCAGAAAATAAGGAGAGGAAAACATGTAAAGGTTTAAGATGGATTGCACCAGGCTGGTGAAGGTATTAGTAGTCCCTTTCATCTCCCATGAGCTCAGAGACAGGAGGAAAAGGTAAAGAGAAGAGCCAAGAAGAGGGAGGATATGGTACACTTTTTGAACCACCAAATCACGAGACATCCTTGATACCCTTTAAATTCCTTCCTTCTTGCCTTTGACAGAATCACAAAAGCTGCATTCACAAGGAAAAGACAATAAAAAGTGCAGGAACATGGCAAACAATCTGCACTTTTTCTCCCTCGAATTCTACATTGATTAGACTTTTGAATCAACAGCTAGCGGAACCAATTGGTTCAATATAACTCGAGTAAAATCCGACTCAATGCTTCAAATTTTCAAGTTTAATCCAATTTGCCTGATTCTTGATTTGGTCCAAATAACTCAATGAAGAACCAACCACAAAACTGATTGAATTGATTTGACAAATAAATCATTGTAGAACGATGGATATATTGACTTGTTTTCGAAAAAGAAGAAATAACAGTGAACTTTTGTCTCATGCATGGTCCGGTCCAAATTGAATAACATATCCATTGCCTGGTTCTTCTTACAAGCCAACCTACTTCTTCCTTGGATTCAAGAAATAGCTCCTTTTTCTTCAATGGCAGGTCTCGGATAGTTCTTCACCGTACTGCAATGATGCTAAGAAAAGTGATGCATCTCGATTGACTCCAATCGGATTCCTCTTAATTTGGCTCTTTCTACTTCTCCTGCAACAAAAAGAAAAGTCATGTCTTTCGAACATCAACAGATAAATTTTGCACACCACCTTTGCAATCTTCCAAGAAGGATGGAGTTGCAGTTCTTCCATTGCTTGAGCTTCAGCTTTTCTTTCAGCTAGCTTTTCTGCACGAGCAAATCCATTTGTTTATCCAGAAATGGCCTTCTGCTTCCCCGCCTTGAAGCTGGGCAAGAAGAACCGGGCCAATTCAATCACGCTTCCTTCGTCTCCTCCAGCTACGCTGCCTTCCTATTCTTCTCCTTCTTCTTCTTCGCGGTGGCCGAAGCGCAACTCCTTGCCTTCTGAAATGGAGGTGATGGAGAAGAAGAGGTGGGACAGCCTGGAGTCGTGGTCGATGCTGCTAGATCCCGGTAATGCCGACGTCAACTCGGAGGCGAACACCACCGGGGAGAGATCAGAGGAATGGATGGCTGATCTTTCGCAGCTTTTCATTGGGAACAAGTTTGCTTCAGGATCAAATAGTAGGATTTACAGAGGGATCTACAAGCAGAGGGCAGCGGCTGTGAAGATGGTGAGAATTCCGGAGCAGGACGAGGAGATGCGAGCGATGTTGGAGAAGCAGTTCAATTCGGAAGTTGCCTTCCTCTCCAGACTTTATCATCCAAATATAGTGCAGGTAAATTCAAATCCTTATAACAAATTATATGAAACATAAATTCAAGAACACAACAAGTTACTTGATTCAGTTGGCATGACCTACTTCACAGAGATCGTCTTTTAATTACCTGAAATAATTTCTGTTGTTTACGTTAGAATATTCAGTTTATATATATATATATATATGAAATAATTTCAGTACCCAATGTTCTTTTCTTTTCTTTTTCATCTCCTTTAGTATATTATATATTTTACTATTTTGCTCATTTTTATTCACAGCGGGTAAAAAAATATGGTATATATAATCAAATCAAACAATAGAAGATTGATGAAGAAAAAAAGTATTAAAGGCCACTAGGTATATATACAAGAAAAAATGTGTATATGTATATATACATAATACTTAGACGCATAATAATCTCAGTTGATGCTTTAACATCGACAAAAAAACGAGCAAGAGCTGATACAAATACTTAAAACTCTTATCTGAAGACCCCAGATTCATTTCTCTTTTGCAGGCAACACCCAGGAGAAGAGAGTTGAAAATCATTTATGTTTTATGATTTCAACTTGCTATATCTCATACTGACAATTCTTTTCAGTTCATAGCAGCCTGCAAGAAGCCTCCTGTATACTGCATAATTACGGAGTACATGTCTCAAGGAACTCTGAGAATGTATCTCCACAAGAAGGAGCCCTACTCACTTTCAACCGAAACGATCTTGCGGTTAGCCCTTGACATTTCGCGCGGAATGCAGTATCTTCATTCGCAGGGGGTGATTCACAGGGATCTTAAATCTCACAACTTGCTCCTGAATGATGAAATGAGGGTGAAGGTTGCAGATTTTGGCACCTCTTGCCTGGAAACTCAGTGCAGGAAATCAAAAGGAAACATGGGGACTTATAGATGGATGGCACCAGAAATGATCAAGGAGAAGCCATACACCAGGAAGGTTGATGTTTACAGCTTTGGCATTGTACTGTGGGAACTGACCACTGCTCTTGTTCCTTATCAAGGGATGACTCCAATGCAGGCTGCATATGCTGCTTCGGAGAAGGTAGATATATAATTCCAAATTAATATATCTTCATTTAATTCTTGAGTTTATGGTGCCTGAAAAGTCAACAAAAAGAAGGTTAGTTCTTTCTGCTTCATTGCTTATTCTTTTTTTGCTTACACGTGCATTTGAACATTATTTCAAGTTTTTAGAATTCAACAAGGGGCCAACCAAAAAGTTTTACAAGTACTTTTCGTATACAGTTATAACTAATAAGTTGATGTACGTACATGTTGCTCATTTGTCTTGGTGGGTTCCATGCATACACATTCGAACTAGTACTTCTTGTCTCTTCCTCTCATCTTTATCTTCTAGCCCTAGTTCAATCTTTTAAAGCCTTATCTGAATCATTTGCTCCACCAAACTATACATATGTTGGAGATTGGATGGTGGCTTAAATTCTTCTTGTTGATGCTTTAGCAATGATAAGTAGAGCATCGATCAATTGTTATTTGATTCATGAGAAGATCCAATGGTATAGGGATCCCCGTAGAGACCCACCTTGATAAATTACATATTTACTAAAATATCCTTTCCATATTGTGGAGGGAATCTGTCGCGCCCCGGCCCCCGGCCCTGAGACGCGACGGCGACTCGGACACCGCGCAGCGGAATGAAAAGCCACAAATCATAACATAAGATAAAACAACATTAAAACCAACAATTACAATTTATATATCCGATCAAATACAATTACCCAAATATACAAAAGCAATCACCATCAGAGCTCCACATCTACGACTGACTAACTGTCTAAGAACTATCTACACCTCGATCTACAGATCAACAGCACACCCCTGCAAGTCTGAAGCAAAAACAACGGAGATCAGCGAATGCTGAGTAGGAGAATCACAATATGATCAACAAATATCAAGTGTCAACTCAACAATGCATAACAACATGGCCTAAGATGCAACCAAAGGCGATGAACACAACAAATACACCTCACCTACTCCTAAACAATATCAACTGAATCATCGAGCGTGTGGACCATTGGGTAAAAACCCCACACTCTACCACCCGTAGAGTGGCATCAACCGTCCGCTCCAACGGTGACGCGACTACCCCCACCAAGCAGGTAGCCCGACGGACGACGTATCCGACAGCCGCGCAACTACCCCTATCCAAGCAGGTAATCCGACGGACTATCCGACATCCGCACACCCGAAGGTGCCCACAGTGACTAGTCAATATTCGTACCCTCTCCCATCCCTGGGGGGTACCACACTGAAATGGTCCTGGACCGAAGTCCTCTCCAAGGCCGTAGCCTCCAGATCGACATCAACCATGCAACTCGACTCCAAGAGTGCAACAAAGTATATCACCATGATTAACAACATAACAACAACTCCAAGTGATTATGACATGATCAACATGCTACTAACATAACATCATCATGATCAACAATATAACAACTCCAAGTGATTATGACATGATCAACAGGATAATAACATGCTCAACAAATATACAACACCACATATATCAACATGATACTAGGCATACGATGACTAATCCAAGGCACATTTGGATTAGCACAACATACTATTATCAAGAATAAACACCAATATGCAACAATAAAATGCAACACATGCAATTTCTCTACATGGCATGTCCAACAATAATGTGCAATAAGAGTTCAATAAATTTCAGGAAACAAAGCAAACAATAGAAGCAAAGGTATTTCCGTAATTTATCTCCAACGACAAATCAACAACAGACTTGCAGGCTCAACCCACACTCAGCACACTCTCCAAACGCCCATGATCAACCAACTCACTCTCCAAACCTCATGCTCAACTCATTCTCCAAGCCACAATTATTTCACACCAATCAATCGACTAAATTCTCAGACTAATAATTTACTATTATTTAAACACCTCGACAACCTCAACCACTAACCAACTGAAAGAACAACCTAACAATGCTTCCTCGGAAAACTAACCCCACCATCGCGTTCATCACGCGAAAAAGATCGAGATTGCTATTCACGTCAACTTCACCCGACAACTCGGGACCCACCAACTAAATTAATTTCAAATACAACTATCAATCACTTACTCAACAACAACAAAATATCAAAATCATATCAAACGATCTCCAATCTGAAATCCGACACCACCATCGCATTCAGCACCCAAAAATGATTGAGATTACTATTCACCTCAACTTCAATCGACAACTCGAGATCCACCAAATTAATTAATTTCAAACACAATTATATAACTAATTTACTAAACAACATCAATACTGAAATATATCAAAATCGTATCAATCGATCTCCAATTTGAAATCCGACACCACCATCACGTTCAGCACGCGAAAATCTACAATTTTGGTATTCACCTCAACTCAATCCGACGACTCTACGATCAACTACAAAAATACCCCAATAATTTATAAATCAACCCAATTTCATACGACACAACTCTATTCTCTAAACACTATTCATATCCCACCCACTCGTCTCCCTCTCCCCTCACCCCTCACGCTGTCCCTTGCCCTTGCGCCCGACGCCACCTCCCTGCTCCGCTCGAACCCACGCCGACCGGCCATCCCGGCCGCCGGCGACCACCCCGGCGGCATGGCCGTCCTCTCCCCGACCTCCAACACCGACGGGACACACACACTCTCTCTCTCTCTCTCTCTCACACACACACACACACACACACACCCGCGGACCCCCTCCTCTCTCCCTCTCAGCCGCCGCCTACGACCCACACGCCAGCCGGCCATCCCGGCCTCGCCGGCCTCTCCCACGGCTCCCGGCGCCGGCGGGATATCCAATCACTCTCTCTCTCTCTCTCTCTCTCTCTCTCTCTCTCTCTCTCTCTCTCTCTCTCTCTCTCTCTCTCCCGATCTCCCTCTTCTCCTCCGATCACCCGCAAACCCATCTTCTCCTCTCGGCCAGCCGCTACCCGTCGCCGACCGGCGACTCCACAACCTGCGCCCTCTCCTCGACCTCCGCGACCGATCCAACCCACCTCCCACTGAATGGTGGCCGCCGGCCTGCGCGCGACATAGCTGCCCGCGGCTGGTCGCTCGCGGCTTGGCCGATCGCCACCATTCGGGCTCGGCTGATCCTCGCCTCGTCGACGTCGTCGGAGAACAAATACGGAAGTGAAGGAGAAGGGAGAGATCTCCTACCTCGATTCCACGATTCCGGCGACGACGAGCTCCACCGGCGACACGCGCCGACTCCTCCTCGACCTCCTCCCTACGCGCGAAGGCACCCTCTCTTCTCCCTCTTCCTCTCTACTTCTCCTCCGATCACCCTCTTATTCTCACCCTCGCTGCCACCTGGCACTTCTCCACTTCCACAGCCATTTTTTTTTATTTTTTTTTTACCCGGATATAACAGAATCATCACACTAGAGGAGAGTTAATAGTACGTTACTATAAAACTGAAGCCTAATTTCAATTTTACTTATTCTTGATTAATTATTCAATTCATAATATTAAACAATAAATAAGCGAAAGCAATATAGAGACAATGAAAAGCAATACACAAATGAGGCAATGTTAACTTGATAAAATTTATAGTGGTTTCACAATGTTCCGCAATCCCACGTACTCTACTATATAACTAAGCACCATACATGCTTAGGATTTCAACCTAAATTCACCAACTATTAAATTTCCTTACAATGATGAATTTTACACCAAAAGGTTTCACCTTCTTCCTGAAGACACCTTCCCATCTCAATTTCTAAGGACACACAAAACCTATCGTATCTCCTCTTGATGCCTTGATGATGAATAAAATGATGTTGAAAGGCAAGAATCACAAGTTGAGGCTCAAAGCTATGGTTTTATGAAAAGTTCTCAATAAGCTTAGGATTACTCAAATAATGGCTCAAGGATCATTAAATTGATCATAGGAAGGCATGGAATCCATTTATACAGACAGATGTGAGCCGTTACTGCCATCGGTCGAAGTTCGATCGCAAGCTGGTCGACCTTGGGTCGACCGAAACTGTACCGTGTGCAGTTTCAGCATTGCTTAGATATTCTATCCAGATTTTGGATTTCGGGGTTTGGTTTCTTCATCATCAATACACATTATGATGATTATACATATAATTTATACCTAAAAACTTAAACTTAAACTTTTCTTTGACTTACGAGCGTTGATCAACGTCCACTTTCGCGCCGATGTTCCGATCACAGACTTTGCATGTTACCTGACTTAGAACATGAATTTGTCATTAAAATATTATTTTCGAGTTTGTTATCTTCAAAACCAAAATTAAGACTAAAGTTGAAAACCCTAATGCCAACAAATACTGCCATTATATGTAAAAGTCAAAAAAGTTCCACTCTGTTATTTTCTAGCTTCTCTAGTAGTGGACTAGACTAGTACTATTGGGCCTGACCGGATGAGGCCCAACAGTGCCCTACACTCCTGAACCTGACTCGATCCAAATCGAATGGCTCCGCCAAGGGACTCCAACCGACCATACAAGGACACCTACGTCCTTCCTTATCACGATGGGTACGCCATTACAAACCTGCTATCTCCGGGATTAGCTTCAACCGATTCTGAGTAATATCCCTGCGAGATTGTTGGGTATCACCTTGACCTGCAATAAATACAGACACGACACGCCTCAAGTAACCTAAGTTTCAATTTCACTACCTCCACCTTGGAGACCGACTAATTAAATTGAGCGTCAAAGTGTCTTTTGCAGGTCCTCCTTCGTAGTTATACATGACCAAGAGAGATACCGAACCGGACTAAACTACTTTGATCCTCAGGCAGGAACATTTGGTGCCCAACGTAGGGCTGAGTAAAGCTTACCAGATCTCCAGCACACCCCGTCAAGGAAGAGAGAAACACTCCAAGGTCATAGAGGTGTCGATTGCCCTCCATATCGACTCGGGACCATTCGCCGAGCACGTCATGGCAACGTGTCTTCCACCTAGGTGCAGGTTGCTGACTACTCTGATGTCCTACGATGGTTTGGGCGACCCGACTATACACCTAACGATGTTCAGGACTATGATGCTCTTCAACGGAGCAACTGACCCTGTCCTCTGCAAAGCTTTCCTGACCTTCTTGTAAAAAAATGCTCTACTATGGTTCGCTTCCCTCTCACCGGGATCTATACACTTTTTCGTGGAACTCTCCCACACCCTCATCAACTAATTTTCCTCATCTCAGGTCTACTACAAAACAGAGGATGCCCTCCACTATGTTATGCAAGGGCAACATTGTCACGCCCCAAACTCAGGGTTACGTGACCGGCCAGGGTATACGTGCCTATACCCCGCAGCCTAACTCATGCACATGCCAACTCACAAACGATAGCGGAAAGAAATAACAATTTTATTTATAAAGAGAAATAGAAACATATTCTATTAAACAATATAGTTTTTGTTAAATGCACGAGTGCGGAATAACATGAATCAAAGAGTATCAATACTGATATTTAAGTAAAATCTGAATAAAAACATGAATGTCCCTACGGGACTACAATTCCAAAATACCAAGACAAAAGTGCATGACAAACTACTATAGACTCGACTACGCCCCCTCACTAGGACTGCTATGAGATCATGTGGCTCCTCTGCCCACCAACTGCGCCAAGTGCTCTAGCCCACCTCACTGGTCAGGCTTTGCAAAACAAAACAACGATAACGGGTGAGTTCAAAAGAGAACTCAGTGAGCGATTCTACCAACCCCCATGAAAAATAACACAGATGAGATGCGAAAAGCAAAACTCCTGACTCAAGCAGGAAAATATCACAGGGGAGTGATCATCTAACATGCCATTTGGCCACCATCTGCCCGAAGGCATCCAACAACCAACGGTGAAAATCAACAAGCCTAAGCCTACCATGTCCTAAGGCAACAACACGTACTAGGATAATCGGGAAGGCCCTCCGAACTTATCCTAGTATAAAGAAACTCGGGAGCAATCGGGAAGGCCCTCCGAAATTGCTCCACGAGACGCGTATGGACAATCGGGATTCACTCATTCGAACTTGCCCCTTTTAGATATAACAGGAGTAATCGAGTAGGCCCTCCGAACTTACCGCTTTAAGATATCTCGGGAATAATCGGGTAGGCCCTCCGAACTTATTCCTTAAAACCACCTCGGGGATAATCAGGTAGACCCTCCAAACTTATCCCACGAGGCCAACTAGAACAGTCGGGATTTGCTCAACCGAACTTGTTCCACAGATTGAGAATTAGCCATCTAATCTCCCGAGCCTAGCCCGCAATTCGGCTCCTCAACGAGCCTCTCCAATATTCATAAAGATATTGCGCAACATGACCTAAGTCAAGTCTCTCATACGGTGTCTTAGGGGTGTCCTTATTGGAAAGCGTTTCAACACTCCAATACCCGACCCCAACTCCTAGACTCGTAATGTCATAACCCGTGTGGTTTTATTTCTTGTATAAACTTTACTTGTTGGTTCATAACAAATTATGCTGACCATTTGCCCAATTTTAATTGTGCAATTAAAATTTATATCACCAAGATTAGGATTTTGTTTTAGAGTTTTGTTTTAGCTTACTATTGTACCCAATATTGATGTATCTAACCCGAGTCTAGTTTCCAGAGTGTGTCATATGTTTCCAAAATATATTTTCTGGTCGAAACAATAGGTTACACGACTATGTTCAGAGAAATACTCACACCACAACAAGCAACTTAAAATAGCACAGATTCATCATTCTCAACATGAAATTCTAGCAACATTAAACTTTCAGCATATCTTGAGAAATAAATCCAAAAATTCACAGAAGTTAACTCTCACAATTTCCATCACATCAGATTCATAATCATTAAAATAAATATTACAAAACCATATTTAATATGCAAGAACAACAAGCAAAACAACCCTCTTTAACCAAGGACCAACCTTTGCATTCAAGAATCTAATTCAAGAACCCTCATGCCTTCAAGATCAAACCCATCTTTGAACACATGATATATAAAAAAATCACAGATTTACTATCAATCATGCATTTAAATTTAAAGCATCAAGATTTATGAACAAATTGAAATCATAGAAGGCAAGAAACTCTACACCCTTCTCTTAGGAAATTCATCAAACATTTGGAGAGTGCCCTCTTTCTCCACCTTGGCCGAGCAACCTTAGGGTCATCCTAGGGCTGTTGAGCCACATAGGGGAAGGTTTAGGGCCTCCTCAAACATGGCACCCAAAAGATCAATGATAAATCAAGATATCATCGGAAAACAAAACTAAATCATCCAAGCTTTCAAGAACGACTTCAAGAACTCGAAGAAAACCCGAGAAGGAGGGGGTAAAACCACTCACCTAAATAGGAAAGATGATTAGGGGAGAAATCCCGGATGACAGCCCTCGAATTCGGCTTCAAGAGATGGCGGCTCGACCCCAAGAAGGGGAAGAGGGGGTGGCGGCTCACCTCAAGCCGCCGGCTTGAAGAGAGGGAGAGGAAGAGAGAGGGGCTAGCTTGGCTCTTCTCGGCTCGGCTCTAAAGGGGAGGAAGAAGGAGAGGAAGGAGAAGGGAAAGAGGCTCGGCTCAGGCGGCGGCTGGCTTGGCGGCTAAGAGAGGGAAGGGAGGGGCGGTTGGCGGCTCCTCTATGTTCCTCAATTAGCTTGTGTGGCTCCAATAGGGAGCCGAAAGCCCTAGGGGGGGATTTTATAATCCCTTCCCACCACTTCAACCCTAACCTCCTTTAACCCGCATCCGCTTCAACTCGGATCCATACCCACTCACTTCTCGGCCCGCTAACCCACTAAACCTAATTAAACCCAAACTAATCCCGTGCTAAATACATGCAACATAATTAAACAATCATGCACACACCACATAGAATTAAATAAAATTAACTACATAAGAAAAATTCACGTAACTCATATTCTTACTTACCCGAGCTCGCAAGCTTTCTCGGACCATGAGTCGACTCGGCTCGACCTCGGACTAGTCCGCTAGGCTGGCAAACAGAAACCATTAAGGAGAAAAAAAATATATAGTTAAAATATCTAGGATATTACAAACATGAACCCCTAAGGGAATACACACACAGGTTTCAGGTTACAGCTACCGAAATCCCTAATCTTGACCCCGAGTCGAGCTCTACTCCATCAAATACGGGCTGAAGCCTGAATACTTCATCGATTAGATCGCCTTAATGAAACCAAATGACATTATCGAGTTCTAGGAGATACCTGCAAAATTTATGGAGATGGAAGAACTCCGCGAGGCCAGAAAAGCCAATAGACAAATCGTCTGTAGGGCCATCGAAAATAAAAAAGGCAAACGGCTTGCCGAAGAAGGAGAAGACAGAGATCATCACCATCGAGGTTACGGCAAGAGAGGGAGGTCACCCCCCCTGCCTTGTTCCTAGGTTCAGCGAGTACGCTCCTCTCAACACCAGATGAGAAATAATCCTCTAGGAGGTCTACCACTTGCAGTTGCTTAGACTCCCAAACATCTCGAGAAGATCCAAACCCCCATTCAAAGGAGACAGAAGCAAGAGATGCAAATTCCACCGAACCTATGGGCACACCATGGAAGAACGTATGATACTCCGCGATCAGATTGAGCTCCTGATCAAAGAAGGTCGCTTCGACCACTACATTCGACACGACCGAAGTTGCAGCTGAGGCAAGTGGAACCACCACCTTCAGCATCGAAGCCCCAGTAAAACACCACCACCTCGCGACACAGTCAATCACAACGACTTTAAGACCAAGCAGCCCCGCTTCGACACCCGGGAAGTCATCAACTACATCACAGGAGGATTCCCCGGAGAAGGCGACGTTGGAGCACAACCATCCCCTGCCATTATGACCGTTGACTATACAACTCATTCGCAAAGGCTACATACGCCCACCCCGGTAATATTTTTCTATGATACTGACTTTTAGGGAATTGACTAGAATTTACATGACCCCATTGTTATTTTTATAATCGTTGATGATTTTCTTATCAGGAAAGTCTTGGTAGATCAAGGGAGTTCAACCAACATGCTCTTCTACCTAACACTCGAAAAGATGAGCATCAGCGAGGATTCACTACACTCATACTATGGAGAACTCATTAGCTTCTTGAGAGACCGGGTGGACGTTAAGGACTGTTTATGGCTGGCAACAACATTCGGCTCTCCACCGCCATATAGTTCATCGTCGTTCATTAAGTCAGCCCTTACCGCATGATTTTGGTCGACCTTCTTTAAATAACTTGGGAGCCATCATATCGACTCCCCATCACACCATCGAATTCCCTATCTCGGAGATGCGGACCAGAAGGAAGCACGCGTGTGCTACAATGAATGCTTGAAACTTAGGCCAGTTGTCCACCAACCCCAAATCTCAGATCTGGATCCCAAGGAGACATCCAAGAGGGGCTCCAGCCTGTCGATGACTTAGAACTTGTACAAATTGGTACATCCCCCGAATAGGTAACCACGTATCAACGCTTGATGAGCAGGGTCTTCGAAAAGTAGATTGGTCGCAACGTGGAAGTGTACGTCCACAATGTGGTTACCAAAACGCCGACCAGTAGACAACACTATAACAATCTCATCGAGATCTTCAGCCAACTCAGGCACTACAATATGAGATTAAACCCAAAAAAGTGCGCCTTTGGAGTTTGCGGTGGCCAGTTCCTTGGCTTCTTATTGACACACCAAGGGATCAAAGCCAACCTAGAGAAATGTCGAGCCATCCAAAAGATGAGGAGCTCGCACAGTGTCAAGGAAGTATAGCAACTCACTAGGAGAATGGACGCTCTGTCCAGATTCCTTGCCAAGCTGGTCGACTGAGCCACCCCTTTCTTTAAGATCCTAAGGAAGAAAGAAGACTTTTGTTGGGATGAAAAATATGAACAGGCTTTCCAGGAGCTCAAACACTTCCTTACCAACTCGCAGCTCCTAGACAAACCACAGCAGGGGGAAACCCTCTTCCTCTACCTCACGCTCACAGAAAGCGCCCTTAGTCTTGATTTGAGAGCACGAAAAGGATCAAAAGCTGATCTATTTTGTCAATAAGGTCCTCCAGGGACCGAAAACTAGGTTAGAAAAGGTCGCCTTTGCCTTGGTCATCTCGGCTCGAAAATTGAGACCGTATTTTCAGAGCCACCACATCCAATTATCGGATTAGGCCCAGCAGCACCCTACACTCTTGAACCCGACTCGAGCTAGATCGAATGGCTCCGCCCGGGAGCTCCACCCGGTCATACAAGGACATCTACGTCCTTTCTGATCACGAGGAATACACCATTACAAACCTGTTATCTCCGAGATCAGCCTCGACTCATTCTGAGTAATATCCCTGCGAGATTGTCGGGCATCGTCATCATCTCCACCTGCAATAAATACAAACACGACACACCTCAGGTAATCTAAGTCCCAATTTCATTACCTCCATCTTGGAGATCGACTAACTTGAGCGTCGAAGTGTCTTTTGCAAGTCCCCCCCCCCCCCCCCCGACCAGTGTTGTACCGGACCAGGACTGACACCGAATCATACCAGACTACTTCGATGCTCAGGCGGGAACAAGTAGTTCTCCCAATCTCCCATGGGTTCTCACCCGCTTTCTTGTCGTCCTCCAAAAAAAAAAAATTAGAATACTGAGACCTATTTTGACACCATTTAAAAGAAAAATATATGTGTCAGAATTCTAATTCCGACTCCTCTAAATGAGTCTAAATTAGAGTAAACAATTTATGGAGGAAGAATGTGGATACCGACACTTATTTTTGGCGGAAGTATCCAAATACCGACACATATAACGCTTGTAAGTGGTGTCAGAATTAGAATTCCGACTCCGGTAAATATTACAATATAAAGTTATAACATTATTATAATATATATGATTATTATAATATAAGACTATAATATAAGATTATTATTTGTATTTTATAATCTTCTAAAACCTTATAGAAGATGAAGTATGATTTAAAATTTTTAAGTTTAAGGATGCATTTAATTATAATAGTTAAGGTAGTTATAAAAAGAATTAATATGAGATTAAAAACAACGTATTTATAATAGTTGAAGATAGCTAAGAAAATAAGATTTAACCGGTGTGGAGTTAAAAGAAGAAAACTAATTTTGTTATATATAAATAATTAAAAAATATAAACTACGAAAATCGAGGAAGCCGGCGCCACATTGGTGCTGGTTTATTCAAATCGGTGCCTATATAGGTGCAGGTATCAATTCAAAGAGAAAAAGAGAAAAAGAGAATGATATTATATATAGAGGGTAAATATTATATATATCAAATTAAAATTTATGCAATTTTCCTCCCCATCCCCTCAAATTTTAATTTGTCTTATTAATTATACAGGGGAAAAGTCAAATTTACCTCCCTATATATAATATTTGTGCAATTGCCCCCCTATATATATTATTTGCCCCCCTATATAATATTTAAATAATAATATAATGCAAATATAATATTTGTGCAATGGGCAATTGCCCTCCTATATCATCTTATTATACATAAACACAAAGGACATTTTGAACATTTGATATTTTGGTTTATTTTGCCTCTTCTCTCTACTTGGATTCTCCCTCCTATAGAGGGGAAAATGTGCAATCAAGCTATACTAAGACAGAGCAAATAGTAACTAGCCCTATAAAAATATTATGTTTTCATTTATCAGCTTTCCTTCTCCAAATCCTGGAAATTTGAGAAGATCAGGAAACATATATATATATATACAAAACATATACTGAAATTCAGAAGTGGTTGTGGCCTCTGTCTGGTTTCTTGAGGTTGTCTCACTCCTCTTCCATGTATAACTTTGTCTTTTTCCTTTCTGGTTTTGTTATTTTTCACTGCTTTGTATTGTATGTCTAATACAAAAAACTGCACACCCCTTTCATCTTTATATTTCTGGTGGGGTTTTCCCTCCAGTTTTTCCTATGTATATATAGAATAAGGGATTAATTCTTCTCTCTTCTTTGAATCACACAATAATTTAAGGGAGTGAGAGTAATGGGAATTGGAATGTGAATGAGGATTTAATTTGTTCATCTTTTTGACGCTTAATCATCTGGAATGTGAATGAAAATGGCAATGAATACAAATATTAAATTATATTATTGAGCATAAGTTCCATTCGATTAAGATAAATTTTATTTGTAAATAATATACATATCTGTCTGTATATTTCCATTCAAACTTAGATTCATATAGTAAAATTTGATTTCAGAGTGAATGGTTTGAAGTGGAAACTCTAGAACTTATTATGATGGTGTTCTATATATCTTCCTCTTCAGAATCTGCGACCTCCATTGTCTACTACTTGTTCTCCGGTCCTCAATAACCTCATCAAGAGTTGCTGGTCTGCGAATCCAGCGAAGCGGCCCGATTTTAATTACATTGTTTCGGTGTTGGAGAAGTATGATGAATGCTTAAGGGAAGGGTTTCCAGTTCTGGTGCAGCAGGAGCTCAGAATTGGGAGATCACTCTTCAAACTGTTCAAAGGCTGCATTGCAACAACTTCCTCTGTACCAGTGCAAGCTTGATTTGTGAAACAAGTTGAAGAATTCCTTGTTTTTTATGACATCTGTGAATTAAGTATAGGTATTCTAATCCTACAAAGTGCTGTATTTTGGAATCTAGAAATCAAATTATTAACAAGATAGCAAATGGCATGTTTGGATTTTGCTATCGACAAGTGTAAGATTGTAAGTTGCATCGTCAGATGTTGAGTTATTTGCTAGCTACAAAGATTAATAGATAGTTTTCCAGCAATTGAGGTCATAATTAATTATGAGTAGCAGTTTATTATATATGGTTGTTCTGCCAATACATGACAATATAAATTTTATGCACAGGTTGAAGTAATAATACATTTACCACTAGATTGAAGTAATAAAACATTCCATACAAAATTGAATTGACAAGCAGCTGCTTCAAATTTTCAAGGGGCATTTCATAATCAAATTGTGCAATTAAGGTGTCATTTGAAAACTCTTTTACTTTCAATAAAAAAATTTCTAGTTAATTTGGACTCTCCTAGTTACTTCCGAGAATGAATTATTTAACTTTTCAAGAGATCTTAAATTTTCAATGACTTTTTATTTATACCAAGCATTGTATCAGCCCTTATTATTAATTACTTTGCGTCTAAACTAATTTTAGACCTAATAACTCAAGCTTGGAGGGTTGTTCCGAGTGAATTCTTCAATGAAAGTTATCATTTGAGTTTTCTTCTAACTCTATATCTCTTGGTGGATTCCAATGAGGGGTGAGTTGCCTTAGACTTGTATCCCAGAAGAGTGATTCTTTTGAGTGGTGGGCTACCTATCAACTTAGCAAATTAATATTTCTCTTAAGTTTCCCTCGCCCCACTATTCTAAAAAACCTTCCTTATTCCAATATAACCTTCATTTCTACCCGAGGCACCACTCTCGTTTGAATAAACTAACTTTGTACTTCCTTATACTGTAAAAATACCTTGTACATCTTGTCGAGTTATAGATGTCACCTCTTGAGTCTAACATGGATGATTTTTAGACGAATCCTCATAGCACATTGACATGGGTGATACGTGTAAGTGAAGGCCAGTAGACATATTTCCGTAGTATGAAAAGGTGGACGCATAATTTATTCAAAGTAGAAGTACATTATCCTAAATTTATTTGCAAATGATACCTAAATACTTTATTATGAAATAAAATTATAAATACATGAAAAATAAATGAAATAATTGAAGAATAGATATTTGAACATTTATTTCTTCAGACAGCTAGAAGGGGCCTAAAATGGTGTTTTGATTCTGTTGAAATTAAGCCAAAGTTTTTATTTAGACATATTATTGGGAATAAATTCATGTTACTTTTTGGATATCTTCCAACATTAGATTGATGTTAATTGTACTTAAACGCAGGACTTATGAATTGGATATAGTTTGTTTGAAGCTAAGAAATAGTGTGTTACTATTATAATTTTTTTTTAAAACAAAGATAGAAAGTCATAATAGGTGACCATACTAGAGTTCGAACCCTAAATCTCCCGGCAATATAAAGTTGGTGTGTTACTACTATACTTAAGCCTAATAATTTTGGTTTTAATTGATTTCTTATAATTTTAGGCAAATACAATATTAATCAAGTGCGGAAGCAATATGATAAGCAAGCAGGTAAAAACACAAGCAATGCTAACACAATAGAATTTATAGTAGTTTGACAATCTTGCCTACTTCACTACCCAAGCACACCGCTTAGGATTTTAACTTGTATCCAATATTCATCTCAAACTTGATGTACACGTCTTACATGATCATATCTTGGTATTTTGAAAGTTTGAATTGTTGGCCTAAGATTTTCAACCTTAGTCATAATCTCGATTTTAATGATAACAAACGTAGAACTTGGAATGGACTAGAACTATTGGGGCCGGTCGAATCAGACCCAACAACGCCCTACAATCCAAATCGAGCCAAGACCAGATGGCTCCATCCCGGGACTCAACCTGGCCCTATTCCTGAACCTGAATTGAGCCAGACCGAACGGCTCCGCCCGAGGGCTCCACTCGGTCATACAAAGACTTTAAGTTGAATGACCTACACTAGAGGGGGGATGAATAGTGTGTTTGCTAAAACTTAAGCCTAATTTTGGTTTTAATCGATTCTTAATTACTTAGGCAAAAACTCAATTCAACTAGATGTATGCGAAAGCGAGTAATAGCACAAGTAATCAAAATGCAATATGAGCAATGCAAACAAGATAAACTTATAGTAGTTTGGCCCCAATGCCTACTCCACTACCTAAACACTTCGTTTAGAATTTTCAACTCTAGTTTACTAGATTAAAGTATTTCCCTTACAATGAGGACCTTTTCACCGTAAAGTCTTCGCTTTCAAACCGAAGGCACTTCCACATCCGGAAATCTCCGCCTTCCTACCGAGAGCACTCTCCCACCTCAACCCTAAGGACAACACAACTAATCATAGTGAACTAAGTTTATATCGGTGGATTTAAGCCTCAACACAAAGGCAACCACCAAACTTAAGATCTATAGCTAGATCTTTACAAACTTGAGTAACGATGAAATAAATACCAAAAATATAATAAAAAATGGAAAAATAAACAAAATCAAGTATACTTAGCTCCAATACAAGTTCCCTAGTCCTCTTGATGCCTCAAGATGATGAACCGATGAAGAATGAAGGCTCAATCAAGGTTTCCATTAAAAACTAGGGTTTGCTCAAAGATTAACTCAAGAAGGCTTAGCAAATATGAAGGATTATTTCAATGAATCATCAGGTAGGTAAGGAATGTTGTCTTGGGAGTATTTATAAAGATCCCAATGGTAGGGGCTCAAAAAGAGCCGTTCAATGGATCTAAATAGATCCATTGGACAATTCGGTCGACCGTCGGGCGACCCTTGGTCGGTCGAGATTCATCCGAGGGTTAGCTGAAGAGGTTCTGGAACTTTTTGAGAACCCTTTCGGTTGATCCTTAGACGATCGCCGATCGGCCCCGAGATTCGACCGACAACTGCAATTTTGGGCAGTTTGCTGACTTTTCTAGTTTGTTGATTCTTCACTAGTCTTATTTAACATTTTTTAACTTTAACATAAATGTTAAATAAAGATTACCCCAATTTGGATTCAATAAAAATATCTAAAAAATCAAAATTATTAAGAATCAAAATCTAACTTTTGAGGTCAAGTACAAATTTGCAAAAATTGAAAATTCTATAATCTCCCGAGTCAAATATGGATAAGTTAAAGGTTTCCAAAAATTTCTTAAAAATATGTCTTCAACTTGTTTTTACCTAAAGAGCAATTACCGGGACTTTTGGTGCTAAGAAAATGTCTAAGTCATATAGCCCTCCAAGGAGCTCCTTAGTCTTAGAGTATTTTTGGGGCGTTTCCTGATTTTCTGAGTTATCATGATTTGGGGTTCGGGTTTCGGTTTTATGGTTTTGCATCATAAAAGAGGACTACACAGTCATTCTAGATAGCCTAAACCGAAACTCAACCTTCCCGTTGATCTCGAGCGTCGACGAGCATCCTTAACGATTTCTCTGATTTTTCCAATCGGGGACATCACGCGCAAACTGATATGAAACCTAAAAATATTTCTCCATGAAATCATTAGTTCCATGTTTGTTATCATCAAAATCAAGATTAAGAGAAATGTTGAAAACCATAGGCCAACAAGGACATCCACGCAGACCTTCCTTATCATTAGAGATACGCTATTACAGGTCAACTATTTCCGGGATCAACCTCGACCCATCTTGAGCAATATCCTCGTGAGATTGGCAAGTGGCACCATCACCTCACTTGCAATAAATACAGACACAGCAAGTCTCAAGTACCCTAAGTTCCCTTTTACATTACCTCGACCTTGGAGTCCCACTAATTTGAGCGTCAGAGTATTTTTTGCATGCCCCCCCTCTCCACGCTGGAGTTGTACCTGACCAGGAGAGACACCGGACCAGACTACTTCGATCATCAAGCACGAACATTTGGTGCCCACCGTAGGGATGAGTAATTCTTACCTCCCCCATAATGGTTGGAACCTGAAGCAAAGTGACTACCACCGCATGCCAACGGCAACGACCCGACGGCCATGATCATCCACAACCTAGTGATGCTGAAACAGTGAGGAGCGACGTTTCAGCACCAACCCAACTTCCTCTAGAAGAATCCCAACGACGAATAAACAACATGTAGGTGGAGAACCAACAGTTAGTAGTCTAGGTCAAGATGCTGACAATGTCCCAGGTGTTGGTGAAATGACCACACTATAGGGGAGTGAATAGTATGTTAACTAAATTTGTCGTCTAATTTCAATTTTAATCGTTTACTTGATTACTTAGGCAATTAACGATTGAATGACTAAATGCGGAAGCGATAAATAATAAAGCAATTAATACAAACAAAATATCAATACTAACACAAAGATTTATAGTGGTTTGACCCCAATGCCTACTCCACTACCTAAGCACCCCGTTTAGGATTTCCAAACTAAGTTTACTAGTTTATATTGTTTCTCTTACAAAGAGGACTTTACAACCGGAAAATCTCCGCTCTCAAACCGAAGACACTTCGACACCCGAAAGTATCTTGCCTTCCTACCGAGAGCACTCTCCCACCTCAACCTAAGGGACAACTCAACTAATCCTAGTAAACTAACTTTACAATGGTGAGTTTAAGCCTTAACACCAAGGCAACCACCAACTCAATCAAACCTAGAAACCTAGGTTTACACACTTGATATACAATCAAAATAAACAACAAAATACAATAACAATTGGAGCAATAAATCAAACAATAAGTACTTAGCTCCAAAAGAAACTTCCTAGTCCTTTTGATGCCTTGAGATGATGAATCGGTGAAGCTTGAAGGCTAAATCAAGGTGTGGACATCAAAACTATGGTTCTTGCAAGGATGACTCAATGAAAGCTTGTAGAGATGCTTAGGATTATACTTTGAGGCTTGGAAGCATCAATGGTGGGCTAGAAATGAGTTTGGGATGGGTCATTTTTCTGCTCGTTGGCGACGCCCGATCACTTGCTGATCGATCATCAATCGACCGATGGATCAACCGCCCAATCGACCGTGGCATTCTGCCGCTTCTGGGTGAACTTCGGTCGACCGACCGATCGACCGAATTGGCTACTGCCAATTCTTTGCCACATTCGGTCGACTGATCAGTTGAGCGACCGCTTTCCATGTGTTCATTAGTCTCGTCCAAGACGTCTTTGGTCCACACGTCGAACTTCGAGAGATTTCCACGACGAACCCGAATGCGTCGATCAATGTCCTTCCCATTTTCTGATTTCTCCGATATTTTCGATCGAGAACATCGAGCGCTAACCGATATGAAACCTGAAAGAATTTCTCAATGAAACATTAGTTCCATGCTTGTTATCATCAAAACCGAGATTAAGACCAAGGATGAAAATCTTAAGCCAACACTGGAGACAACTCCCAGCTGATCACGAGCACCGCTGCTCAAAACAAGAAGAAATTAAGTAACCGCTCGGAAAGGAGGAGACTAGTTTCAGTATTTCGAGATGAGATCTCTAGCACATCTCGTTAGGAAAGACAAAAAGATTTCAAAGCCATGGAGTTTGCGACTGCCCTCCCTATCAACGCAGGACCTTTCACCAAGCACATCTTGACAAAAGCCTCCCTTCTAAGAGCAAGTTGCCTACCACTCTAACACCCAACAACTGTATGGGCGACCCTACAATACACCTAATGACATTCAGGATCATGATGCTCTACAACGAAGTGATTGACTCTGATCTCTGTAGGGCTTTTCCAACTTTCTTGGGGGAAACCATTTTAATGTGGTTTGTTCCCTCCCACGAGGTCTATTCACTCTTTCGTGGATATCTTCGTGCCTTCATTAGCTGATTTTCCTCATCTCGAGTCTAATACAAAATAGAGGACACTCTTCACTATGTTAGGCAAGGGCAACATGAGCACTTAAGGGAGTACATACGCAAGTTTCAGCCTACAGAGGCCGAAATCCCGAATTTCGACCCCTTAGTCAATCTCTACTCCATCAAATACGGGTTGAAGCCTGGACACTTTGCCAACCAGATCGCCCTGATAAAGCCCAAGGATATGGCCAAGTTTCAGGAGAAGACCGCTAGCTTCATAGAGATGGAAGAGCTTCGAGAGGCTAGAAAGGCTGACAAACAGAACATCAAAAATAATGCCGAAGACCGCAAGCACCACGAGCAGAATAACGATAGAGGACTAAGGTCACCACCTCGCCTGAACGCCAAATACAAAAGGTACTCTCCTCTCAACACTAGGACAAAGACCAACCTACAAGAGCTCTACCTCCTACAGCTGCTCAGACCCCCTAACAACCTTGAAATGTTAAAACCTTCATTCAAACGCGACAAAAGCAAGATGTTTGAATTTCACTAAATCTACGAACACACCACCGAAGAATGTATGGTCAGTCTTGATTTGCCTTCGTTACTCAAGAAAGACAAGGTAGAAATCTAGGGTTTCTCCAAGTAATATCTCAATAAAAGCTTGGGAATGATCAAGGATGGCTCAATGGAGTTTAGGAGTGATCAAAAGTATCAAAGGAAGGCTGGGACATCAGTATTTATAGAGCCATAAAGTGTGCTCAGGTGAAACATTGCTCAACGGCTTGAAATAGAGCCATTTCCGCCCGCCGATCGCAGGTGGATCGATCGTCGGTCAATCGACCATGCGACTGACTGAGCGACCGGAGCCCTACTGTGATTTCTAGGTTCATTTCGGTCGATCGGTCAATCGACCGGCCATAGAGTACCTATACTCTACGTAGTGCACCTGTACTCTACAGTGAGTTTCAGTCGGTTTCTTTCTTCGGTTTGGGTTTCGGATTATGGGTTTGGTTCTTGGGTTTCTTTGCATCATTATGAGGATTTACAATTCATCTAGACACACTAAACCTAGACTCTATCTTCGCGATGAAATCTAAACGAGTCGACCAACGTCCTTTCGATTTCCGATTTCTCTGATATTTTTGATTGTGGACATCGTGCGCTAACCGATATGGAACCTAAAAATAATTCCCCATGAAATCATTAGTTCCATGTTTGTTATCATCAAAACTAAGATTAAGACCAAGGTTGAAAACCTTAGGCCAACAACCGACATTGGCTTTTTCGAACCATCTCTATGGGGCATACGTTCCCCTCACGGATCGGGTCTCTAGACCGTCTCTTTGTGGTAGAATCTCCCCTCACCAGCCGGACTTCCGGAGTAAGGCTAACACTATCTCTTTGGGGCATACCCTCCCCTCACCAGTGAGGCTACCTAGAAATGCACAAGGCTTCGATATCTATTTTGATGATAACAAACATGAAAGTAATGCATTTGTGAAGTTTTGAATTCAGGTTGAGGTTACGATATGAGCGCGAAATTCGTTCGGAGAAATAGAAAATTCGACAAAAATGGCTCCGAAAATGAGAGAGTAGAAAATCTAGAGTTAGGATTAGATTTTATGTAATATGACTCTAGGAATATATCCCAAGCCTAATTGTAATGATATCCAAGTCAAGACTTGGTAACGGTACCTGAAAATGAAGCGCACAAGAAGTAAACTTCAAAATCCAGCCTCAGCCCAGATTCGATCGACCGATAGAAGCAAAAAACTAGCAGCGCCTAAATTCGGTGGATCGATTGGTCGACCGCCAGAAGTAGTAAAAGGGCAGTAGGGTATTCGGTCGACCACCTGGTAGATCGAATGGTGCCCAAAACTGGTAGAGCGCTGCGGTCGCTTGGGCGATCGATCATTCGGACGGTCGATCATTCGGTCGATCGATGATCGACCAACAAGCGATCGGGTGTCTACCAACGGGCAGAAAAATGCCCATTGGGTGGAACTGCTGAGTGAGGGGTTATAAATACCCCTCACCAACCCTCTTAAACCCTCTCTTACTGTTCATTAAAGTCTCCTAAGAGAGATTAGTGCCTTCTAAGCTTGATTTGCTCGCGCTTGCTTCACCGATCGACGATCCCTCTCAAGTGCTCGTCTCGCCTTGACTCCGGCTTTGATTTAATCTTATCATGTTGTGGAGTTGGAGGCATTGAAGGCTTTGGAAGAAGCTCTTTGTTGTGGTCTACTCTTTAGCTCCTTGTATTGTGTTTTTACTTGTTATTAAACTTGATTCTCATTGTAAGCTTGGGAGGTGTACTAGGTTAAACACCTTAGGGTTTCCTTTGTAGAATTATATTTTTCCTAGGTGAATAGGTTTAAGGCATTCTCAAAGGGTTGAGAAGCGAGTCCTCGGTTGTATTCAAAGGGAAACACATTGTCTATAAAGGGTTGGATAGAAATCCTTGGTGTGGAGCCAAGGTAGTAGAGTTTGCGGTTGGCCGAACAACTATAATCTTTCGATTTTGCATTGCCTTATTTTTGGTGCTTATAATTGCTTTTCATACTCGCTATCACATGTCATTTAGTTGCACTTAATTTGGCTTGAAGTTGGAATTGATTTAAATGAAATTGAATAGAAGTTAAAATTAACCCAATACTATTCAACCCCTCCCTTCTAGTGTGGGTATTTGAACAACATTTGGTATCAGAACAAGGTCGTAGGATTTGTCACGCCCCGACTCAAGGTCGCGTGACTGGCCAGGGTACATGTTGGTACCCCGAAGCCTACCACATGCACTAAACCGCTACACCAAAGAAAACACTGTACATCCAGGCATCATGAACAAAAGACAGTGGCACAAATCTTTATTTTTTTAAAAAAAACAAATGTCAAAACAGTTTTAGTAATTTCAATTTCGAAGGAAACAACTCACGTTTCAAAGTCTAAAGCAGATACAAGTTTTTCAAAGATAAACTACTCAGTGCATGTCTAACAATCCTATTGACACGACTACAACTACATGACTGTCTGCTACGAGATCTGCGCCAACGCCTGCCCTCCAGTTGCACCATGCCACCAAGCCGTACCTCACTGGTCGGGCTTTGCAAAAAAAATAAAACAAGAAACCGTGAGTTCACAAGGAACTCAGTGAGCGGTCCTTCCAAACCTCCACTTAAATCCCCGATATGATAACATATAAATATATACACAAGCACATAATGAGGAGTCTATGCTAGTCATATCATGGTAACCGGCCAATTGACCAGCCTATGCGAATAAGTAGTCTGGCCATATCGGCTCCGTCAGACTGAGTATCATTCGGCCAATATGGCCTCATCCTGCATGAATGGTTCAGCTCTGTCCGGCCTTCACCACAATACAACACTCGGCCGCACCGACCTATACAACATACAAGGAATGTTAATAAAAATCACTGGGCCCGTCAACTAGTTTTAGGATCCCACCGGGTTAGGGATAGCTAGTCCCACCCAACTCGGGTCTACCATCAGCGTGGCCCACTCACGAAATCTCAAGACCCTCCGCCACTCGGGTCTAACACCTAGCGGGCCCGTTGGTGCAATATCAAGACCCTAATCACCGCTGAGTCAAGTAGTAGCTGTTCCGACTATCGATACTCCTCAGTAGACCATCTCAAACACAATACACAATCAGAGTTTCAAAAAAAACTTCCATCTTAATCCCCGAGCATCAACCCATATCCGACCCTTCCTCAGGTCGCACTAGTCGAATACTAATGTTCGCTATCTTTCCCTAGGTGTGAAACCTAGTCTATGCATTATATTTTTTAAGTGTAACCACATTTCTTAAGCATGAAAATGTCTAATTTCGGGTTCATCACAGCATATATAACATAGGAAATTCGTTCTACAACTATCCACATGAATAATCACATGATTTCTAAAATAAGGAGATTATATTAAGCTTTTAATTACTAAAATTTCAGCAAGGAAACAATTGGTCTAACATGGCAAAGATTTAACAATAGCATGGTAAACAATGAAGAATTTCCATGATTCACATTCCATACTAGGTCCTAACCATATAAGTGCATTCAAGAACATTTCCCTATCAATTGTTAATTGTAATCTACCATTATCAACAATCCATTGATCGAATAAAATACTTAATAGTATAATCGCATACTCGGTCGAGATATTCCCCTCTTACCCACTCGGCCGAACCCTACACAAGGGTTATCATGCTCGGCCAAGCCTATCAAGGTGAGATTAGGGCTCTTTCGACCATGAACAAGAACAATTGAGTTACAAGTCTTGCAAGGAATTTGATCCAAGAGGTTTCAACCGCTCTAGGAAATTGGGGAAAAATTCGGCATGACCTTTCTCCTTTTTCCTTGATTCAGCCGACCCCTAAATCCGAGGAAAACTCAGTGAAACTTCATCATTCAACAACATATACACAAGAGAATCAAATCTCGGTAAAATTTCGATGAGACGACAAAAATATCACGAGAAATCGACAAAATCCCCAATATCTTGGGTCGGCTACTTGCCTACCCTGTGGATCTCGGTTAGACCACTCACCTTGATCGGATGAAGGAGATGGACTAGATGAGGATGATCCCGATTTCTTCAACGACGACACGAGACTAGCGTCATCCATAAGCTCCTCTCCCCTTTCCTCTTCCCTCGGGCTATGTGCGGCTCTCTCTTGCTTTTGAGCCGCACGACGGCTTGGGGTGAGAGGGTTTTAATCCCTTTTTTTTTGACAAAAATGTCCTCATGACTTAAGTTCCCTCACTCAACTCAACCCGAGCCCGAATTGAGCCCCGACTCGACCCACGAACCCGATTTCAACCCGACTTGGATCGATCTAGCACATAAATCATATAAACATAATTCACGAGTCAACCAAATTGAATTATACCTTCTATTTGTGTCAATTTTTGTGACTCAACCCTGCTATTGCCCGATCCTGTGCGCTGCACCAAATAAATTTTTTATATTAGGAAATCTCGGGTATTATAGGATTAGATTTAACTATCTACCCAATACATTAAAATATCTAGTGATATCCAACTAGCTCAAGGGTCCTCTACTCATACTCCACCATTATTTGATGGAAACAACTATGCCTATTGAAAGATATGCATGAATAGCTTCCTCCAATCACTAGGCATGTGTTGGCTTTAGGTTTTCAACCTTAGCCTTAATCTCGGTTTTGATGGTTTTGATGATAACAAATATGGAACTAATGATTTCATTGAGAATATCTTTTAGGTTCCATATCGGTTAGTGCCCGATGTCCGCGATCGAAGAAATCAGATAAATCGACGAGGATGCTCGTCGGCGCTCGGGAATCTTCAAGAAAGGGAGTTTAGGTTTAGGGTGTTTAGAAATTAATGTAACCCTCATGATGATGCATAAAAAATCCAAAAATCTATCCCGAACCCCAAACCATGAAATTTCTGAATCGCCTTGAAATTCACTAAGACTAGGGAGCTCCTTGGTGGGCTATATGATCCAAACCTTTTCTTGAAATAAAAAATGGCGGTAATTGTTCATTGGGTCAAAACTATATAATGAGGTATTTTTTAGGATTTTTTGGAAGTCTTTAGCATATCCTTATTTGACCCGAAAGATTAGGAAATTTCCGTTTTATACTAGATCCCAAGAACTAGATTTTGATCATTAGGGATTTTGATTTTTTAGATATTTTTATTGAACTCAAATGGGGTATAATCCTTATATAACATTTATGTTTTAAAGTTATCATGTTATAAAGTTATCATGTTATAAAATTATTTAACTTTAGCATAATATGTTTGCCTTCTTCAGCTCAGGTTCGGTCGACTGACCGAAGCCTAAAATGGGCAGTAGGCTTGGCGGTCGACTGACCGACCACAAGGAAAATTACAGCGGTCGAATGATCGGTTGACCGATGCTTCGACTAGCGCTTCGACCGGCGCTTCGACCGGCGACTGTAACTGATAGTTTTCTATCCGTTGAACAGCCATTTCTTCACGAGGGTATAAATATACCCTCTTATGATTCCTTTATCTTCCTTCTTGATTTTTACAGATATTATTGAGCCATTAAAAGGAAGATCTAAGCATTCCAATAATTGATCAAGCGACACTCTGCTTCTTTCCGCGGCAACCTTTCTCAAGTGCCAGCTGCTGCTTCAACTCGAGTTCTTGATCAAGATCATTCCTTGATGAGTTGAAGGTGCCAAAGGCTTTCAAAGGAGCTTTTATTATTGGTTTATTCTTAAGCTCTTTTGATTGTAAATTTTATCTGTTATCTAAATTGTTTTTGGATTTGTGTCTGTGTAAAGACCTGGGGTGTTAGGTCTTGTCGATTGGAAGTGGTATCCTTGATGTAGAAGGAGTGAAGCCACATGTGTAAACTTAGAGCTTACTAGGATTAGTTCTAGTTGTCCCTTAGGTTGAGGTGGAAAAGTGCTCTCGGTAGGAAGGCGAGATACTTTCGGGTGTGGAAGTGCCTTCGGTTGGAGAGTGGAGACTTTCTGGTGCAAAGTCCTCGTTGTAAGGGAAACTCTAATTAATCTAGTAAAACCTAGTTTGGAAATCCTAAGCGGGGTGCTTAGGTAGTGGAGTAGGCATTGGGGCCGAACCACTATAAATACCTGTGTTTGCATTGTTGATTTCTTGTTTGCTTAAATTGCTTAATCATTTATTGCTTCCGCATCTAATCGTCAAATTGCATATTGCCTAAACGAGTTAAGTAATCGTTTAAAATTAGAATTTAGGCTAATTGAATTTAGTAAACACACTATTCACCCCCCCTCTAGTGTCACCATTTCACCCACAGCATGGATGTATGGAGGATGATCCAAGTAGAGTATAAGCAACCAACTAAGGACATGGATGAGTGAAGTCCGGATGAAGTTAAACTCTTTAATTCAAATAGGATTTCCACTTGTAAGTCGGTCTATGAACTTTGGAGTGTCACAGACACTACACATGAAGGAACTTCACAATTTAAGTAATCCAAGATAAACCTCCTCATGCATGACTATGAAATGTTTAGAATGTTAGCGCATGAATCAATTGATGTCATGTATGCTAGATTTCAAAATATTACAAGTGGGTTAGCTAACCTTGGTAGAGACATAAGGGAAGAGGAGAAGGTAAGGAAGCTCCTCCGTTCCCTTCCAAAAACTTGGGAGCCGAAAGTGATTGCGGTCATGGAGGCCAAGGATTTGAGCAAGTTGAAGCTTAGCGAGCTCATTGGGTCTCTCATGACCCATGAGACCCACATGAAGCAATACAAGGAGGAGGATGCCCCCAAAAGCAAGACCATTGCTTTAAAAGTATCACACTGGGTTGAGGAACCTCTATTATTCGAGGAAGAAATGGATGATCTTGAATAAATGACGATGATGGCAAGAAGGTTCATGACCTTCATGAGGGATTGTCCCCTTCTCAAGATGGCCTCTACCTCCACCCCCTACAAGAAGGACAAGTGCAAGAAGAAGAAGAAGGAAATGATGACTTCTTCGGATGAGAATGAATCCTCTTCAAGTGAAGAGGAGACCAAAAGTGAGAAGGCAAACCTCTGCCTTATGGCAAATGACAATGAGGTAAAATTTACTTTTGGTGAAGTTTCATTTACTCAAGAAGAATTAGAATTGGAGTTTGATCAAATGCATGATGAATTCATTGCCATTAGAAAGAAGTTCAAAAAGCTTAAAAAGGATATATAACAAGTCTTTGGAAATTGAAAATGATAACTTGCTACTTTCAAGCAATGCCTTAAGGAAAGAAGTAGATACTCTTAAGGAAGAAAAGCATGCCTTAGATGATGCCAAGAAAAACTTAGAAAATGAAAACAAAAAATTAGAAAATGAGAACAAGTTCTTAAGTGAGCAAGTAGAACACTTGAATGATAGCATGCTAAACTTAAGAAAGGAACTATGCTAAATGAAAAAATGACAACCTTACAAAATGTCATGCCTAAGGTTGTACATGCTAGAAAGTCATCAACCAATCATGCTCATGCACACTTCCATGCTCACACACATAGCACAAGAAAGTTTAATGGAAGTTTCACTACTAGAATAGTGGCTTTCACCGACGGGGCTCACCCACGGCCGCCCAAGCCATCAGAAACATCCATGGTTTTCCGACGGCCGCACAAGCCGTGGCTGATGTGACCCTATCAGCCACGGCTCTCATACGACCGCCTCGGACCGTCGCTCATAGCCGATGGTGCTCACAGCGCGCGAAATGAAAAAAGTCATCAGCCATAGCTTAGAGTGGGCGAGGTAAGCCGTCGGTGATATTAGTTAGTCATTAGCCATGACTAGGAGCGGCCGTCGGTGATAAAATGATGTGGCTGACACTCGGTACGAAAATAAAAAACTAATCACTGACGGCCTAGAGAGGGCCACGTTGGTCGTCGGTGATATAGTAAATAATAATCCATGTTTTACCGACGACTATTTAGCCATCGGTGATAAACCTTTTATTTGCATTCGCGCCCTACCCTTCCTCTTCTGCTTCTCTTCTTCTCTCCCCATTGGTGTCGCCACTGCCGCGCCACCACCCGTTGTCGCCCGTGTTCCGACCCTTCGCCGACGTGGCCCTTCTTCTCGGTGAGGTATTTTCCTCCATCCCCCGCCACCAAGGACCGCCCCCTTTTGATTTCTTCCACCCTTAGAGTCGCCACCAGTGTCGGCGTTCGGCGTGGACACTGACACTGGCCAACGATGCCGGCATGTAGACACTGGCGCTAAATTTAGAGCCGAATCCCTCGGCCCCAATAGCATGAACAGTAGCCGATAGCGTAGCTGCCGACTACTGTTTGATTAGGGGTTTAACCCCTAATCTAACTAGATTTTTTTTTTTTTTAAGATTAATTTATATGTGTTGTAGATTTATTATGTGTTGAATCTAGATTAATTTTAGATTAATATTTTGTTAATTATAGATTTATTATGTGTTAATTATAGATTTTATATGTTAATTGTAGATTAATTAAGTTTTTTTACCATTATATTAAATTTAGTTAGTTTTAGGGTTAGTTAATCAAGGGTAGAATAAATGTCCGGGTTAATTTTAGTTGGGTGTAATTACAATTTTAAAATCGTCCACTTTGAACTCGTGTGGAATCGTCCACTTTGGACTCGCGTCGGAATCGTGCAATTTATAAAATAATCATGACGAGTTGATACATTTCACATACGCATCGACGAGTCAAATTTTAATTTTGAAAAACCTTAGATCCGTTCAGGGGTTGTATGTTCGTGTAAACGAAGTGAATGATCTTTTATACGATGTACAACCCTTGAATAGTCCCTAATTGGACAATTTGGGAATATAGTTATTTATATTGCACTTAGTTTATTTCTTTTAGTCCTTATTCATTTTTAAATTTTGACTTGTATCTCCTTTGTTCTTCGATACGCGCCCAGATGATATACGTATTCGGAGAACTGTAGGGAGATACTTGTATTGTTTTGGCTTGTATCTTCCTTTTAGTCATTATTTTGATACTTATTAGCCCCCATTTGAGGCTTAGATACTTGATAGATGTTTATACTTTAAATTTTATATTTTGATACTTGTTTGCCTCTGGTTTGAGACTTATAGTTGTATATATATGATAGTTTGATACTTGTTTGCCTCCGGTTTGAGGCTTAGATTGATGATATTTAAGTAAAACTTGTATGGTAGGTTGAAAATGCATGTGTATGAGGTTTTGTGGTTGTAATATGTGATTGATGATATCATTGTATATACATGAATTTTCAAAATTTTAATTTTTTTTAGTTACAGGATATAACTTCAGCCACGGCTTACCCACGGCCGCCCGTCACTACACCGTGGCGGAAAGCGTATCATAAATGACTGATGGCCTGGACAGCACCAAATATCACGATTGCTAATAATATCACCGACAGCTCACAACTGTGGCTGATGTGCTAAAATCAACGACAACCATCGAGGGCCGTCACTAGTGTGTTTAAGTCAGCGACAGCGCACGCGGCTGTCGCCGATGATTACTTATGATGGAAGAGGTCAGCCATCACAACTTATCTGAGATGTGCAGATCAGTGACGACGTTTTTCCATGGCTCCTGTCGTCCATGATAGTTTTCACCGACGGTTCAGCCACGACCTTAGCCGTCAGTGACAATGACAATTCTAGTAGTGTTGCTTTTCATGTGGTATTTTTGGTCACATGGCTAGAGATTCTGCTCTTAGGAGGAACCCTCAAGCTAGATTCACTTGGGTTCCTAAGATGACTAACACTCAAGGACCCAAGAAGATTTGAGTACCTAAAATTGTCTATTCTCCTTTTGTAGATGGAGAACCGTCCTCAAGCAAGTAGAGCACATGCAACTTGGATAGCGGTTGCTCAAAACACATGACGGGGGATATCAACCTTTTTGCAACCCTATCAAGCAAAGATGGTGAACATGTGACATTAGGAGACAATGCCAAAGGTAAGATTGTTGGCATTGGTGATATAAGTATACTCCCTTACCCATGTATTAAGAATGTTTTACTAGTTGATGGGTTAAAGCATAACTTGATTAGCATATCTCAATTGTATGACAATGGATATGTAATTATTTTTGAAGCATCTAAATGTATCATTAGGAGTGCACCATCTAATAACATTATGTTTATTGGAAATAGGCAAGAAAATATTTACACATTAGTTTTAAATGTCTTGCCTAATCCCCATGTTAGATGCTTGGTTGCCATGGAAAATGATTCATGGTTGTGGCATAGAAGGCTAGGACATGCTAGCATGAGCCTCATCCAAGAAATATCTAAGAAGGAACTAGTTAAAGGATTACCCAAGATAAAATTTGAAAAAGACAAACTTTGTGATGCATGTCAACAAGGCAAGCAAGTTAAATTTTCATTTCATAGCATTAATCAAGTTAGTACATCTAAAACACTTGAACTTGTGCACATGGATCTTTTTGGTCCTTGTGATGTTGCTAGTATAGGTGGAAAATTATATTGCTACGTTTTTGTAGATGATTTCTTGAGATTTACATGGGTTTTCTTCCTAGCTAAGAAAAATGAAATTTTTGATTTCTAAATAGTTTGCTAGGAGAGTTATAAATGAAAAAAGAATTTCAATTTTGAAAATTAGAAGTGATAATGGAGGAGAATTTAAAAATGAAAAGTTTTTCAAATTTTGTGATGAATTTGATATTGAGCATACATTTTCTTCCCCTAGAATCACTCAACAAAATGGGATGGTTGAAAGGAAGAATAGAACCTTACAAGAGATGGCTAGGACCAGGTTTTGTAAAAATAATTTGCCTAAGTATTTATGGGCCGAAGCCATAAATACTTTTTGTTATGTGCTTAATCGTGTTTTGTTAAGACCTAAAATTAAGAAAACACCTTTTGAGCTTTGGAATGATAGAATCTCAAGTGTGGGATATTTTCGAGTTTTTGGATGCAAATGTTTTATCTTAAACACTAAGGAATATCTAGAAAAATTTGACTCTAAATTTGATGAGGGTTTTTTCCTAGGTTATTTTAATAGTTCTAAAGCTTATAGAGTTTATAATAGTAGAACCATGATAGTTGAAGTATCTATGTTTGTCACTTCTGATGAAACTAATGATTCTTTTAGAAATATTAAGATTGTGAATGTAGGTGAGGAACTTGAGGGTTTGACATTTCATGACATGGAGGTTGAAGATTAAAACAATGAGGAAAGTCATCATGAAGAGCCTTCATCCTCAACTTTACCTCAAGGTGAAGAAGAAGAAGAAGAGAAAGGTCTACCACCTCTCCCGAAAGGATACCGCTTGATAAGAGATCATCCAATTGAGCAAGTCATTGGAGAACCATCAACGGGAGTGGTAATGCGTTCTAAACTCAAAAATGTTTGTCAATACGTAGCTTTCATATCTCAAGTAGAGTCTAAAAACTTTAAGGAGGCCATAGAAAATGAATTTTGTGTAATTGCCATGCAAGAGGAACTAAATCAATTTGTTAGGAATGATGTTTGGGATTTAGTACCAAGACCTAGTGGACAAACAAAGCTAGGTTAGTGGCCCAAGGGTATAATCAAGAGGAAGGAATAGATTACAATGAAATTTATGCTCCCGTAGCTAGATTAAAAGCAATTCGCATGCTTTTAGCTTATGCAAGTTTTGAAGGCTTTAAGCTTTTTCAAATGGATGTCAAAAGTGCACTTTTGAATGGTTTTATTTATGAAGAAGTTTATGTTGAGCAACCCTCCGATTTTGAAAGTTTTGAGTTTTCAAATCATATTTTTAAACTTAAAAAGGCTTTGTACGGTTTAAAATAAGCCCCTAGGGCTTGTTATGAAAGGCTTTCCACCTTTTTGATTGATCAAGGTTTTAGCATTGGAAAAGTCGGTGTCTCTCTCTTTATTAAAAAGGAGAACTCTCCTTCATGCTTGGTCTCCAAATCAAGCAAACCAACAAATGGATCTTTATAAATCAAGCCAAGTACACAAAGGATCTCATCAAAAGGTTTGGAATGAATGAAGCCAAGATAGCTTCTACACCAATGAACACATCCATTAAGCTTGATAAAAATGAAGATGGTGTAAAGGTAGATGAAAAATGATATTGAGGTATGATCGGTAGCCTTGTTTATTTAACCGCAAGTAGACCTGATATCATGTTTAGTGTTTGTGCATGTGCTATGTTTCAATCTTGTCCTAAAATGTCTCACTTAAGTGCGGTCAAACGCATATTGAGATATTTGAATGGCACGGTTGGATTAGGATTATGGTATCCATGTAATGCATCTTTCGATCTAATTGGTTTGTGGATGTTGATTTTGCTAGGTGTAAAGTAGATATAAAAAATACTAGTGGGTGTTGTCAATTCCTAGGGATGAGTCTTGTTTCTTGGTTTTCCGAGAAACAAAACTCAATTGCGCTTTCAACTACTGAAGTGGAATACATCGCCGCGGCTAGTTCTTGTGCACAAGTCCTTTGGAGGAAGCAAACCCTTTTAGACAATGGACTTAGAAAGTGCAATCAACTTGACTAACACTAGTGACAACACTAGTGACAAGCGGTATATACCTATACATTGTGACAACACTAGTTCAATCAACTTGACTAAAAATCCAGTTTTACACTCTATGATCAAACACATTGATCTAAGGCACCATTTTCTTAGAGATAATGTAGCTAAGGGTAATATATTCGTAGAATTCGTATCCACCAACAAACAACTTGCGGATATATTTACAAAATCCTTGAATGAAGAGAGTTTCACAAACCTAAGGATGCAATTAGGAATTTGTACTTTGCCGAATGCTTAAGTTTTCAAAATTTGCATCCCTTTTGAAAAATTGTGTTTTATATGATATCATCACACTTATGTAATGTCTTGTAGTGGGGCTTTGCGACTTATCGATATTTTCCTTCTATAGGCTTACATTGGTAGGAAGGACTATAGTGGTAGATGATACTTGGCGTTATGATTTTCTCAGATTTCTTGATAAACTCATTAATAGTACCTTTATTTTTTTCCCTTTTTGATTGATACTAAAAGGGGGAGAAAAGACAAGATCACATTTGTTTTATGATGCATATAGATAGGGGGAGCTATAAGCTTGATATGCATGTTGATAGGGGGAGTATAGGTTAACTTATGTTAGTAATCTATATGGCTTATCAAAAAACTCACAAATGTACACTTTAAAATTGATAAATTTCATGTTTTGTTTGTCATCATAAAAAATGGGAAGATTGTTGGCCCAAGGGTTGCCCCTAGGCTTCGATATCTATTTTGATGATAACATACATGAAACTAATGCTTCTTTCAAAAAATACATGAAACTAATGCATTTGTGAAGTTTTGAATATAGGTTGAGGTTATGATACACGCGCGAAGTTTGTTCGGAGAAATACAAAAAAACGACAAAAATGGCTCCGAAAACAAGCGAGTAGAAAATCTAGTGTTAGGATTAGATTTTATGTTATATGACTCTAGGAATATATCCCAAGCCTAATTGTAATGATATCCAATTCAAAACTTGGTAACGGAACTCGAAAATGAAGCGTCCAAGAAGTAAACTTGGTAACAGCCCAGATTCGATCGACCGACAAAAGCAAAAAACTGGCAACGCCTAAATTTGGTCGACCGATTGGTCGATCGCCAAAAGTCGTAAAAGGGCAGTACGGGCAGAAAAACTCCCGTTGGGTGGAGCTACCAAGTGAGGGGTTATAAATACCCCTCACCAACCCGCACCAACCCTCTTAAACCATCTCTTACTATTCATTAAAGTCTTCTAAGAGAGATTAGTGCCTTCTAAGCTTGATTTGCTCGCGCTTGCTTCACCGATCGACGATCCCTCTCAAGCACTTGTCTCGCCTCGACTCCGACTTCGATTCGATCTCATCATCTTGTGGAGTTGGAGGCATTGAAGGCTTTGGAAGGAGCTCTTTGTTGTGGTCTGCGATTGAGCTCCTTCTGTTGTGTTTTTACTTGTTATTAAACTTGATTCTCATTGTAAGCTTGGTAGGTGTGCTAGGTTAAACACCTTAGGGTTTCCTTTGTAGATTTGTGTTTTGCCTAGGTATATAGGTTTGAGGCATTCTCAAATGGTTGAGAAGTGAGTCATCAGTTGTATTCAAAGGTAAACACATTGTCTATAAAGGATTGGTTAGAAATCCTTGGTGTGGAGCCAAGGTAGTGGAGTAGACGGTTGGCCGAACCACTATAATATTTCGACTTTGCATTGCCTTGTTTTTTGTGCCTATAATTGGTTTTCATACTCACTATCACATATCATTTAGTCGCACTTAATTTGGGTTGAAGTTGGAATTGATTTAAATGAAATTGAATATAAGTTAAAATTAACCCAACATTACTCAACACCCCCCCTTCTAGTGTGGGTATTTGAACAACAACAAGCACATCACACACGTAGTTATAAAAGTAAATATAAGATGCGCTATCAATAACAACAAGCTAGGTTAAGAACATACCTCAACTTCCACCTCCTCAAGTCATAAATCACAACCACGCATGTATATATAAAAATATGACATGGAATGTATAGCTAATAAATAAAGGCACAACATATCCAAAAGTGTAGGGAAAAGATAATGAAAAGCACATATAGAAAGCCCTAAAAATAGGGTATCACCACCTAGCAAGCCTACGCAATTTAACCCGCCCTTGGTGACTCTAGCTGAGTACCCTAGGGTCGGCCTACCTCCTTCACCTAAGTGTCCTAAGGGAAAGGAAGGTTCTGCCCCCCGTAGCTGTCCTTAGGGTCGGCCCTTCCGAATGACAAATTAGGGTCCTAATGTCTCTAGGTGTCCCTAGGCTCCTTAATTCCTAGGTATAGGTTCCTACAATATTTATATAATTAGGGAATAAATTCAACATACCCAAAAGTGAAATATCTAGGTGTAAAAATATCTTTAAAACCCTAAAAATCCTTCCTTTAGGTGGCCGGCCACCCTAGGATTCCTAAAGAACCCTAAAGGGGGTGGCATACCCTAAATCTCCCCCAAAACATCTTCTTCCCTCAAGATTTCAAGAAAGAACCAAGAACCCTCAACAACCATCAAGAAACCTCAAAGAAATCATCAAGAATTGAAGAAAAAGTGGGGTAGCACAACAAGGGTAGGGCCGGCCAAATCGCCCAAAAATCAATCCGACGAAATCACAATGACGCTAGGAAAACCCTCGATACGAATACTCAAACCAATACGACAAAATTGAATAATAAAAAATCGATGAAACCCCAGGACATAGGGGTGGCGACATGGATGATAAAAAAGAGGGAAAGAGAAGGCTAATCCACTCACCTCTTTGAAGAAAACGAAAAGGAAGAAGACGATAGGGATCCTCCTTCAATCGACACCGACAAACTCGCAGAATTTCGACTCCGACTGCACCTCCTCTTTGGTGTCGCCTCCTCTCCCTCTCTCTCTCTCTTGGGTGGTGTGCAGCTAAATAGTAGCCGTGTGCCCCCAATCGGTAATTTATGGGCCCTGGTTGGCCAAATTACCAAAACGCCCTTACTTATTCGACCCAACTTCTAAATTCCATAATTAATTCATTCTAACTACGATTTGAGTTCCACTTGAACCTATAGATTCATCCCGAGATCCTCTATCATATTAGAATGCTAAATCACAAAAACAAAATAAATATATTTTTTCTAATTTTTTTCTATATTTAAAGCTTACCAGAATTCAATTCCGCAGCTCTACGCCAACCCGCGCTAACTCGAGCCCACGGTCCCCAGCTTAAGAATAAAATATTATTTTTAGGATTTTGGGCATTACAATTAAATACCTAGGTTTGAGAGAGAGGCTAGTTTTGGAACTTGACGGCACACACATCCTAGGAGGAGGCACACACTTGGAGAGGGAGGAAGATAATTCTCAGCAGGTTGTTCCTGCAGTGATGGGCTTCATCAAGCTTCGCGATCGGAGTGGCATCCATTGTCGGACCATGCTGAAATTTGGACAGTGAGTATTAGACTTTATTTTATAGATTATGATCGGTGGAAATTTTATTGCTTCTGGGTTTCTTCAGCAGATTTATGCAGCGATGAGTTTCATCTAGTCGAGCGATCGGGATACCATCCGGGGTATGATCGGACAAAATTTTGGTGAGCATGTTTGAGACCCCTTCTTTCTTAATCTGAACGATGGAGATCTGATTTGGATGGTTCAGGTTTGTGAAGAACGAGCATGCATAAGGGGCGACGCTTTGGAGAATGAGATCTAGCGCGAGAAGATCGTTGTTCGTCAGAGATCGTAGGAATCCTCTCCTCAAGGGCTATGATTTGAGGTGAGTGACTAGAACCCTTGCCTAAAGGTTCTTTCCCCATAATGTAGCCGCCCATATTTCTTGATGAATTTTGTTGTGTTATCTTCCCCTTGAATCGACATTTCCTTTCTCAATGTTTGGCACAATTTGGGATGAACTCGGCACCCTTGGAAAGGGAAGAAGGTGCGGTAGCCCTAGGGCATGCCTATCACGCCCTAACTGAGGGTCACGTGACTGACCATGATATGTGTCAATACCCTGAAGCCTAACTCATGCATTTAATAACACAGGTATACGAATGCAAATAAAACTGACATGAAAAGCTAATGAAATCCATTGAAATATAAATAATGTTTTGAAATCAAAGTTTACAAACTCCAAATGACATAGCAACATGACTCATATGCATGAAACATAACTCTCAACATGACTACGACTCTCTAAATAGCCTTCTATGAGATCATCAATTCCATTTGCCCTCCAGCCGTGCCACACCATCAAGCCGTACCGCACTGGTCATGCTCTGCAAAACAAAATCAATAAAAATTGTGAGTCCATGAGGAATTCAGTGAGTGGTTCTACCGAACCTCCACTTAGATCCCCAGTATATAAATCATATAGTTAGCAGTATAACATACGCATAAAAATCATACTGGTTCTAACACAATAACAGGCCAATCGACCATCCCCTACAAGGAAATATATCAGCAAATCATGGCTTTGTACTATGTGTACCACTCGGCCACTATGGGCCTTACCCTGCAAAAATAGACTTGGCCATACCCGGCCCTCATCTCATAATAACACTCGGCCATGCCGACCCACAAAAATCAATCAATATATAAACAAACCATAGTAGGTTATATTTTCACATAATTTTCGCATTTAAGCGATTTCATCACCGGGTCCATCAACTAGGATGGCCAACTAGTTTCTGGGGCCCCCGCCGGGTTAGGGATAGCTCGTCCCACCCAAAACACTCGGGTCTAACATTAGCATGGCCCACTGACGCAATCTCAAGACCCCTGCCACTCGGGTCTAACACCTAGTGTGGCCCACTGGTGTAATCTCAATACTCTATATCCATTCGCTGAGTCGAGCAATAGCCGTGCCGGCTAAAGACGCTCCTCAGCCTGGCCATCTCAACGACAATACACATACAAGGTATTCCACAAAATTTTAAACACTTTCTGGGCTTCCGCCCGCATCCGGCCGCTTTCCCAGGCCTCTTAATCAATACCTTGAGTGTTTAACTTCCCTAGGTGTGAGCACCTAATGTCTCTGTATCATATGTCCGTGTATAATTTCTAATGGTTTATGTCGTCAACTAGAGAGGCTCCGTCTCTTACATTTAGGTCCGCAAGGTTAGACAACCTCATTTTAATTTCCTCTAATAAAACTCATGTGATGTACAACATACCATCATTATTCTTTGGCACATGATAAGCATAATAGCTGCAAAAATTATTAAATCACAACATGTAAATTATACAATAATTCCATACTTAAGTCACCATATTTATCTACACAATTTTAGCAATTAAATATTAATTCCTGCATGTAAACATGTAATTTCTGGACATTTAAATTAAATTCCAGCACTATCAAATTAATGTAGGACTCCCAAAGTAGATGATTTATGCAAGAAAAATATCCTACAATTAAGCTAACATAGGAAGAATATCCTACCCAATGGGAATTCACATAAAATACCCTACAAGTAAAATAACATGCCAATCTTTCATATACCAAGCCTTTACTCGTAGATCTTCGAGCAAATATATTTTTCTACCCCAATTCTCCTATTCCCCCACTCGGCCGAACTCCTACACATGGATTTATCATGTTAGGCCAAACCCTTAAGGGTGAAGGAAAGCATGTTTCAATCAAAATCAAGGTTCTCCATAATCTCTATCCTAATTAAGCATACAAGGACCTCAGATCTACGAGCTTTTACGACTCGAAGAAATTGGGGAAAATTTTGGCATGATCTTTCCCCTTTTCCTTGATTCGGCCGGCACCCCAAAACCACGAAATCGACGCGTAAAAATCACGATTACATCATAGATTACAAGAAAAACCCACAAGATTCAAGAATCATCAAGAACACGGTAAGAACTCATGTCAATCGGCAAGAAACAACATTACAAGGGTTGGCTCACTACAAAAAAATTGGTTTTTAGTGACGAGATTTGGTGGGGGTTGTGCATCGACCCTTACTAAATCAACCTATTTATGGAGGTCGCTAGTTGACCCTCACAAAAACTTGTCACTAAAAGAATACTTTTGTGAGGGTCGAATATGACCCTCACTAAAAAAGTATATATAGTGAGGACAACATGGTGACCCTCACGAAATTTTGCATTTTGTGAGGGTCGAATATGACCCTCATTAAAAAATATATTTTGTGAGGATATATGATCCTCACGAAATTCTACATTTAGTGAGGGTCTAATATGACCCACACTAAAAAGTATATATTGTGAGGACAATATAGTGACCCTCACAAAATTTTTCATTTTGTGAGGGTCGAATATGATCCTCATAAAATCTTGCATTTTGTGTTGGTAAGAAATGACCCTCACCATTTCTCACCTCTCACTTTTAAATCTGAAAAAAAAAAAAAAAATTTAAAATTTAAAAAAATTAGACAATTAAATATAAAGTAGTTAAAAATTTTACCCCTTATCCCTCGAAATTATTACTTAATAAAATTATTATTAAATAAATAATAATTTTAATAATAAAATTATTAAAATGTCACACCCCAACTGAGGGTAGTGTGATTGGCCAGGGCCTACATCCTATCCTGTAGCCTACTGTCTACACTGACATAAAAGAAACCAGAACATGTCGATAAAAGAAACGTCAAAACAAACTTTATTAAAAGTTTTCAAAGTTCACAATCATATGTTTTCAAATCAAGGAAGAAAACTAACATCAGAACAATTGAAAGTCTCAAGTACCAAAGTTTTACAAACTTTTTTTAAAATACAACTGTTAGTGCAGAAAGAAAACAACTACTAAAACATTGGACTATGACTCAAGGACGCCGCTACGAAATATGGCACCACCACCCACCCTCCAGCTGCACCATGCCAACAGGTCACAATCACTGCTCATGCTCTGCAAAAACAAAGAAACAAACTATGAGTCCACTTGGGACTCGATGAGCGGTTCTTGCGAACCTCCACATAATCCTCAATTACTCATGCATAACATATAAGACAACATAATATATATCCAGGGAGGTAAGTTACTTCTAGTGTGACTACAGACCCGATGGGTCATTCTGTACAAACCATATATGTGAAAACTTGCCATCTTGGCCTATCCAGCCTCCGGCATCCAGCCCTTGGGCCTACTTATGGTATAAGAATCCTAGCTACAACCGGCCCTACTATACAAGGTAGAATCATATTGGTCGTTCGGCCACATCATATCAAGATGTAAACAGGAAATCCTGGGCCATTGACTAGGATGGTCCACTAGTCTCCGGACACCATCTGGGGTAGGGATAGCTAGTCCCACCCAATTGGGGTTTGACACCTAGCGGGCCCGCTGGTGCATCTCAAGACCCAAACACTGGCCGAGCTAAGCATTGGTCATTTTTGACCTCCAGGCTTCTCGGCGGACTATCTCAAGCACATCACACAATCAAATGTCCTAGGGTTTTCTTATATACACTTCGGGCCATTGCCAGTATCTGGCCCTAGTCCGGACTACAGGGTCAACAAATTAATGCTGCCCTTTCAAAATATGTACACCTAATAGTTCTAAATTTTCAAAAATATTTACTAGAAGTCCTAGAAGTTATGTCATCTCCTAGCTAAGTTTCCATATATGTTGAGCATCTCGCAACGTCCTACATGTTATCTAACGTTATACACTACCTTAGGTGAGGAATTCCATGTACCGACCTTGGAATTCCACCCATGAACATTTTAGGACAGCATGTGTAATCTAAAGAAAAGTAAGCATACTTTACAACATCTACTATATATAGCCACGAGATTCATACATAAACAATTATACACTACCTTTAGAATTAAACTCAATAAGAAACAATTTATCTAGCATGGCAAGTAGCAATGAATTCAACAATGCATGAAATACTAAGCATGGTAAACTAATATATCATTTCAAAAATTAAAGATGAATGAGCTATGGATGGTCATTAAGCTAGCATTCCTACAATTTCATAAATCAATAAATTTACTTACTATAGTTAGTGTTCTTCCTAAGTATCATCATGTCTCTATAGTTTTAACATTCTAACCATGGAAGTTTCCATCTAAAGCTTACCCTCTCCCTCCCCCTAGGCTTGGCCGAGCCTTGAGCAAGGTGAACCTTGCTCGGCCATGCCTCTTAGGGTAGGAAAGGGAAAAGGAGAATTTATCCCTGACCCTAACTCTTTGTCTCAGCTATATCTAAATTTCATGTGGACTAGTTTGCCCCTTCCCCTACACACGGCTGAACCTTTCTCATGAAGATTAGGGTTCATTCGGCCACAATCTAAGAGTCCTAGGGAAGACATGCTTCATAACACGTGAAATCGATGACTAAGAATGCTCTATTGACGAACTTAAGATCATCTAAGGGTCTTACTTCCGTCGAGGGAATTGGGGAAAATTTTGGCATGACCTTTTCCCTTTCCCATGATTCGGCAGCCCTAGCATTTGAGAAATCGACGAGGAAACAAAATGATCCGGCAAGGATTGATACAAAACTATGTATACACCACTACGAAACCTCGATTCGTCGAAAAATCGCGAGAAAACACTATCCTATCACCACTAAGGGTTCGGCTACCCGCCTCCCCCATTTCTTGAAAACAAACAACTCACCTTGATTGAGGAGACTGAAAGATCGGATGACGACAACTTCAAATTTTCCTGCGATGGCGCGAAATCCCGAATCGACCAAAATCCCCTTTCCCTTGCTTCTTCTCCGCCTCTGCTATGCGCTGCCTTGTGCGACTCCAAGATGAGTCGTACGGCAGCATGGATGAGGGATTTTAATCCCTCATCAAACCTTCCTTAATGGCCCTTGACTCTAATTCATGACTCGACTAAACTCGAGCTTGACTTGGTTTCAGACTCTATCCACAACATGAGTCGACTTAACTCGATTAAAGTACAAATGCATAAAAGGAAAGAGACATTTGCCGAATTAAATTGCATACATCATTAGTCGAGTCATACTTTTTTACTCGAGGCGATCCTGAGACTCGACTCGACTACCCCCGAGTCCAGCGCGTTGCACCAAAACAGATTTTTATATTAGGAAATTTTCCCGGGTCATACATAAAAAATCTCAAATAATAATTGACTAAAATTTAATTAATCAGTTATATATTTAAAATTGATTAAAATATGATTTATCAGTTATATATTTAAAATTGATTAAAATATAATTAATCAGTTGTATATTTAAAATTGATCACCTTCAAATCTGAAAATAAATAAAAATTAATTTAAAATTAAAATAATTTTAGATAATTAAATATAAAGAAATTAAATTTTTTACCCCTTATCCCTCGAAATTATTACTTAATTAAATTATTATAAAATAAATAATAAAATTATTAAAAAATCTCAAATAATAATTGACTAAAATTTAATTAATTAGTTATATATTTAAAATTGATTAAAATATAATTTATTAGTTATATATTTAAAATTGATTAAAATATAATTAATTAGTTGTATATTTAAAATTGATTAAAATATTATTAAGTAAAAAATAAAATAATTAAAATTTTCACCCCTTATCCCTCAAAATTATTATTTAATAAAATTATTAAAAAATCTGAAATAATAATTGCTTAAAATTTAATTAATCAGTTATGTATTTAAAATTGATTAAAATACAATTAATCAATTGTATACTTAAAATTTATTAAAATAATGTAAAATTAAATTAAATATAATTAAATATATTTAATCAGGAAATAGTTTCCCTCGGAGCAGTTTCTGGACACAGGAAATAGTTCCTAGTTAACATTCTCTACTCACTGGGAACACTCTTCACTCGCTTACCGCTACATTTTCCCTCTTCACTTTTCACCCGCAATCCCTAATATATATTCACTCGCAACCTCGATCCGTAACCTTCCTTAGCCTCCAGGTGAACTACTGTCGTGCCCCGGCCCTTGGCCCGGGAAGCGACGGTGACTCGAACACCGCGCAACGGAAGGAAAAGCCACGAATCATAACATATAATAAAACAACAACATAAAAACCAATAATTACAATTAATAAGTTCGATCAAATACAATTATCAAAATATAAAATAGATCTACAAATTACAACTCCAAAATAATAATGTCAATGATTAGCATATAAGGCGACAAAATGAAACAAAATACGAAAGCAGTCGCCATCAGAGCTCCACATCTACGATTGACTACTAGCTGACTAAAAACTATCTACAAATCGACTGCTCACCCTTGCAAGTCTGAAGCAAAAACAACGGAGATCAGCGGGTGCGGAGTAGGAGAATCACAATATGATCAACAAGCATCAAGTGTCAACTCCACAATGCATAACAACATGGCCTAAGATGCACTCAAAGGTAATAAATACAACAAATACTCCTCACCTACTCCTAAACAACATCAACTGAATCATCGAGCGTGTGGACCATTGAGTAAAAACCCCGCACTCTACCACCTGTAGAGTGGCATCAATCGTCCGCTCCAACGGTGACGCGACTACCCCCACCAAGCAGGTAGCCCGACGGACAGCGTATCCGACATCCCCGCGACTACCCCTACCAAGCAGGTAGCCCAACGGACATCGTATCCGACATCCCCACACCCGAAGGTGCCCAAAGTGACTAGTCAATATCCATACACTCTCCCATCCCTAGGGGGTACCACACTGAAATGGTCTTGGACCGAAGTCCTCTCCAAGGCTGTAGCTTCTAGATCGACAACAACCATGCAACTCGACTCCAAGAGTGCAACAAGGTATATCACCATGATCAACAATATAACAACAACTCCAAGTGATTATGACATGATCAACAAGATAATAACAAAACATCATGATCAACAATATCATAACAACTCCAAGTGATTATGACATGATCAACATGCTACTAGCATAACATCGTCATGATCAACAGTATAACAACTCCAAGTGATTATGACATGATCAACTGGATAAGAACATGCTAAACAAGTAAACAACGCTAAATATAACACATGATACAATGCACCCGATGACTAATCCAATGCACCAAAGGATTAACATAACATACTATGATCAAGAATAAACACCAATAAAATGCAACACATGCAATTTCTCTACATGGCATGTCCAATAATAATGTGCAACAAGAGTTCAATAAATTACAGGAAACAAACCAAACAACGGAAGCAAAGGTATTTCCAAAATTTATCTCCGACGACAAATTAACAACAAACATGGAACAACAGACTTACAGGCTCAACTCATGCTCAACCCAGTCTCCAAACACCCATGCTCAAGCCACTCTCCAAACACCCATGCTCAACCCACTCTCCAAACACAATTATTTCACACCAATCAATCAAGTAAATTCTCAGACTAATAATTTAATATTATTTAAACACATCGACAATCTCAACAACTAACAACCTGAAAGAACATCGTAACAATATTTTCTTGGAAAACAACCCCACCATTGTGTTTAGCACGCAAAAATAATCAACATTGCTATTCACCTCAACTGCAACTGACAAATCGAGGCCCACCAACTAAATTAATTTCAAGCACAACTATCAATCACTTACTCAACAACAGCAAAATACCGAAAAATATAAAAATCATATCAAACGATCTCCAATCTGAAATCTGATACCACCATCACATTCAGCACGCGAAAATGATCAAGATTACTATTCAACTCAACTTCAACCGACAACTCGGGGCTCACCAAATAAATAAATTTCATACACAACTATATCACTAACTTACTAAACAACATCAAAATACCGAAATATATCAAAATCATATCAAACGATCTCCAATCAGAAATCCGACACCACCATTGCGTTCAGCACGCGAAAATGATCAAGATTTCTATTCACCTCAACTTAAACTGACAACTCGGAGCCCACCAACTAAATTAATTTCAAACACAACTATATCACTAACTTACTAAACAACATCAAAATACCGAAATATATCAAAATCATATCATAAGATCTCCAATCTGAAATCCGACACCACTATCGCGTTCAGCATGCGAAAATGATCAAGATTTCTATTCACCTAAACTTCAATTGACAACTTGGGGCCCACCAACTAAATTAATTTCAAACACAACTATATCACTAACTTACTGAACAATATCAAAATACCGAAAGATATCAAAATCATACCAAATGATCTCCAATCTGAAATCCGACAACACCATCACATTCAGCACGCAAAAATTTATGACTTTGGTATTCACCTCAACTTGATCCGACGACTCTACAATTAACTACAAAAATCCCCTAATAATCAACAAATTAACCTCATTTCATACGATACAGCTCTCTTCTCTAAACACCCTAATTATTAAATTAAATAAACCCCTCCCTCTCCCTCACTCGTCTCCCTCTCCCCTTCGCCCCTGCCCAACACCGCCTCCCTGCTCCGCTCGAAATCATGCCAGCCGGCCCTCCGGGTCACCGGCGATTACCCCGGCCGGCACTCCCGGCCTCTCCCGCAGCTCCCGACGCCGGCGGGACACCCAAACACACACTCTCTCTCTCTCTCTCTCTCTCTCTCTCTCTCTCTCTCTCTCTCTCTCTCTCTCGATCTCCCTCTTCTCCTCCGATCACCCGCAGACCCATCTCCTCCTCTCGGCCATCCGCCTACCCGTCGCGGACCAGCGACTCCACGACCCCCGCCCTCTCCTCGACCTCTGCGACCGATCCGACCCACCTCCCATCGAATGGTGGCCGCTGGCCTGCGCGCAACATGGCCACCCGCAGCTGGTCGCTCGCGGCGTGGCCGATCGCCACCATTCGGGCTCGGCTGATCCTCGCCTCGTCGATGTCGTCGAAAGACAAATACGAAAGTAAAGGAGAAGGGAGAGATCTCCTACCTCAATTTTGCGATTCCGGCGACGACGAGCTCCACCGGCGACACGCGCCGACTCCTCCTCCGCCTGCAGCATCTCCTTTCTCCCCTTCTTCTCTTCTCAACCTCAACTCATAGCTTCCCTCTTTTAAAACTCCTCCACATCAACACCACCTCTCCTCCACCTGCCACCTGCCACCTCTACACCCATCTATTTTTATTTTATTTTATTTTATTTTTTAAATACCCGGACATAACATCCTCCCCACCTTAAAATATTTGGCCCTCCAAATTTATGGGCCCACCACGCTTCCACTGCGCAACTCTGATATCCTCCTCATGCTCCCACGACTGCTCGAAATCCGAATGCTACTGCTTCAGGCACTAACACCGACTTCTCAACGCCACCACCATAAATAAAAAGAAATTCAAGCAAAGCACCTAAAATAAGCTTACAACCCACCTCGACACCTCCTAAACATTACAGAAGTATCATTAAGGTAAGACACCCACACTCCTAACCTTAACCTTAATCCTAGGCTCTGATACCAAATTGTCGCGCCCCGGCCCCCGACCCGGGAAGCGACGGCGACTCGAACACCGCACAGTGGAAGGAAAAGCCACGAATCATAACATATAATAAAACCACAACATAAAAACCAATAATTACAATTCATAAGTCCAATCAAATACAATTATCAAAATATAAAATAGATCTACAAATTACAGCTCCAAAATAACAATGTCAATGATTAGCATATAAGGCGACAAAAAGAAACAAAATATGAAAACAGTCGCCATCAGATATCCACATCTATGATTGACTACTAGCTGACTAAAAACTATCTACACCTCAATCTACAAATCGACTGCTCGGCCCTGCAAGTCTGAAGCAAAAACAACGGAGATCAGCGGGTGCTGAGTAGGAAAATCACAATATGATCAACAAACATCAAGTGTCAACTCAACAATGCATAACAACATGGCCTAAGATGCAATCAAAGGCAATAAATACAACAATTACTCCTCACCTACTCCTAAACAACATCAACTGAATCATCGAGCGTGTGTACATTGGGTAAAAACCCCGTACGCTACCACCTGTAGAGTGGCACCAACCGTCTGCTCCAACGGTGATGCGACTACCCCCACCAAGCAGGTAGCCCGACGGACGGCGTATCCGACATCCTCGCGACTACCCCTACCAAGCAAGTAGCCCAGCGGACGTCGTATTTGACATCCCCACACCCGAAGGTGCCCAAAGTGACTAGTCAATATCCATACCCTCTCCCATCCGTGGGGGCTACCACACTGAAATGGTCCTGGACCGAAGTCCTCTCCAAGGCCGTAGCCTCAAGATCGACAATAACCATGCAACTCGACTCCAAGAGTGCAACAAGGTATATCACCATGATCAACAATAAAACAACAAGTTCAAGTGATTATGACATGATCAACAAGATAATAACAAAATATCATGACCAACAATATCACAACAACTCCAAGTGATTATGACATGATCAACATGCTACTAGCATAACATCGTCATGATCAACAATATAACAACTCCAAGTGATTATGGCATGATCAACTGGATAAGAACATGCTAAACAAGTAAACAACGCCAAATATAACACTTGATACAATGCACCCGATGACTAATCCAAGGCACCAAAGGATTAACAGAACATACTATGATCAAGAATAAACATCAATAAAATGCAACACATGCAATTTCTCTACATGGCATGTCCAACAATAATGTGCAACGGGAGTTCAATAAATTTCAGGAAAGAAACCAAACAACGGAAGCAAAGGCATTTCCGAAATTTATCTCCGACGACAAATCAACAATAGACCTGGAACAACAGACTTGCAGGCTCAACTTATGCTCAACCCACTCTCCAAACACCCATTCTCAACCCACTCTCCAAACACAATTATTTCACACCAATCAATCAACTAAATTCTCAGACATAATTTAATATTATTTAAACACATCGACAACCTCAACAACTAACAACCTGAAAGAACATCCTAACAATATTTTATCGGAAAACCAATCCCACCATTGCGTTCAGCACTAAAAAATAATCAATATTTCTATTCACCTCAACTGCAACTGACAACTCGGGGCCCACCAACTAAATTAATTTCAAACACAACTATCAATCACTTACTCAACAACAGCAAAATACTGAAAAATATAAAAATCATATCAAACGATCTCCAATCTGAAATCTAATACTACCATCACATTCAGCACACGTAAATGATCAAGATTACTATTCACCTCAACTTCAACTGACAACACAGGGCCCACCAAATAAATAAATTTCAAACACAACTATATCACTAACTTACTAAACAATATCAAAATACTGAAATATATCAAAATCATATCAAACGATCTCCAATCTGAAATCCGAAACCACCATCGCGTTCAGCACGCGAAAATGATCAAGATTTTTATTCACCTCAACTTCAACTGACTACTCGGGGCCCACCAACTAAATTAATTTCAAACACAACTATATCACTAACTTACTAAACAACATCAAAATACCGAAATACACTTCAAAATCATATCAAACAATCTCCAATCTGAAATCTGACATGACCATCACGTTCAGCACACGAAAATGTTCAAAATTTCTATTCACCTCAACTTCAACTGACAACTCAGGGCCCACCAACTAAATTAATTTCAAACATAACTATATCACTAACTTACTAAACAACATCAAAATACCGAAATATATCAAAATCATATCAAACAATCTCCAATTTGAAATTTACAACTTTGGTATTCATGTCAACTTGATCCAACGACTCTACAATCAACTACAAAAATTTGCTAATAATCTACAAATTAACCCCATTTCATACGATACAGCTCTCTTCTCCAAACACCCTAATTATTAAATTAAATAAACCCCTCCCTCTCCCTCACTCGTCTCCCTCTCCCCTTCGCCCCTGCCCGATGCCGCCGTCCTGCTCCGCTTGAAATCACGCCGGCCAGCCCTCCGGGCCACCGGCGATCACCCCGGCCAGCCCCCTCGGCCTCTCCCGCGGCTCCCGGCGCCGACGGGACACCCAAACATACACACACACTCTCTCCCTCTCTCTCTCTCTCGATCTCCCTCTTCTCCTCCAATCACCCGCAGACCTATCTCCTCCTCTCGGCCAGCCACCTACCCGTCGCCGACTGATGACTCCATGACCCCCGCCCTCTCCTCGACCTCTGCAACCGCCCGCCTACCACCGAATGGTGGCCGCCGGCCTACACACAACATGGCCGCCCGCGGCTGGTCACTCGTGGCGTGGCCGATCGCCACCATTCGGGCTCGGCTGATCCTCGCCTCGTCGACGTCGTCGAAAAACAAATACGGAAGTAAAGGAGAAGGGAGAGATCTTCTACCTTGATTCCGTGATTCCGGCGACGACGAGCTCCACCGGCAACACGCGCCGACTCCTCCTCCGCCTGCAGCATCTCCTTCCTCCTCTTCTTCTCTTCTCAACCTCAACTCACAGCTTGCCTCTTTTAAAACTCCTCAACATCAACACCACCTCTCCTCCACCTGCCACTTGCCACCTCTACACCCATCTATTTTTATTTTATTTTATTTTATTTTTTAAATACCCGAACATAACAACTACGCCGCAAGCCCTCCTCCGCATTTCCTTCGCCGCTGGTTGATGACTACGGACAGCCTTATCTGCCCAAGAAGACATTGAATCTATTCTTCAAAGTTCCACTGCTGATCGGGTTCGAGGTATGTAGCCTTCTTGCCCCCAACTCACTCCAGGTCTTTGAAAACATTTATAGAAATTGTAGATAAAAATTTCACGATGCCATCTGCCTAGCTAGCTCCCCTGAGTGTTCAGTTAGGTTCGAAAGGATGGCCAACTGCAAATTTTTTTCATCGCTAGAAAATTCCTACCAGCTAGAAGCTAGCAGCTATTGCAGCTATTGTTGCAAATTCCCCTAAGTGTTCAGTTAGCAAATTCCTACCCGATAGCAGCTAGCAGAGTTTTGCTTGGCGTATTTCATCGATAAATAGGGATGGTGTCTTGACCCACCCCTATTCGAGGTAGATGAATTGCTGCTATTGTTGTAAGATAACACAAGATGCATGCATTAATATTAGGTGCTTGCAATAACTAATAGGTGATAGTGGTCGAAACTTTCGAGCTCCTCATTACCTCTACCTTTTTTCTTTGAATGTCTATATGTCTATACAGAGCAAATGTATAAATATGGCCTTTATATGATTGTTATCATGATACTTCCAATTCTCTGAACTAGTTTCTTTTGTCATCTTCCAATTACCTAAATTATGATTGATACTTCAAATTCTCTAAAGTTTGTAAGGCTAGTGTTTAATACATATGTGTCTCATTTGTCGTTCTTATTTCATAAAACAAGAAAAGATAAGGTCTAAACATAATGAAATAGTTGTAATAGGAAAGAGTGCCAGGTTACTTTTAATAGCAATCAATCACCTATTATTGGTGCCTAAATCCCATTATCTTTCAATACTATTCTATTCTGATCACGGTTGCCATTGCCACACCAGTACATACTCTTCCTCTTTGCCTACTTGTCTTGTTCACAGTTCTCAAACTATGTATCTTCTTTCCACCATTTATTGTTCGTCGCTGGTTGATGACTTCAGAGAGCCTTCTTCGCCCAAGAAGACCTCGAATCTGTTCTTCAAAGTTCCACTGCTGAATCGGGTTCGAGGTATGTAGCCTTCTTGCCCCCAACTCACTCCAGGTCTTTTCAGTTCCTGTCATTTTGAGAAAGGTGTTGTTGTCACGCCCCAACTCAGGGTCGCGTGACCGACCAGAGTATGTGTTGATACCCCGAAGCCTACCACATGCGCTAACCATAACACATAATATGCAACCGAAGTAGCATTAGAAATCATAGATCAAAACAGCGATACCAAGCTTTATTAAAGGTTTAAAACAGTTTTATCAAAAGCAAGTCAATAAACAACTCAATTTTCTAAAGTAACATCCCAAGGTTTTTAAAATCAACTCAATGTTCTACAGAAATAACTCAGTGCATGCACAACGACTCTACTCAACATGACTACGACTATATGGCCGCTTGCTACGAGATCCGCATCACCACCTGCCCTCCAGCCGCACGACACCATCAAGCCATACCTCATTGGTTAGGCTCTACAAAACAAAAACAACAACCCATGAGTTCACGAGAAACTCAGTGAGCGGTTCTTCCGAACCTCCACTTAAATCTCCAGTACAATATCATGTATAATGATGAAACATATATATAAAATTTATATTGGTCATGTCATGGTAACCGACTTGTTGGCCAATCTTTATGAGTAAGTAAACCAATCGACTATGGCTCTATGCAACAAGTGTCACTCGGCCACTATGGGACTTACAATGCATGAACGGTTCGACCATGCCCGACCTTCACCTCTTTACAACACTCGGCCATACCGGCCTACCCAATCATACAAGTAATATCAACAACCACTACATATTATATTTCACATAAATTCACATATAGCGATTCAATCACCGAGCCCGTCAACTAGGATGGTCAACTAGTCTCAGGAACCCACCGGGTTAGGGATAGCTAGTCCCACCCAACTCGGGTCTACAGTCAGCGTGGCCCACCGACAGAATCTCAAGACCCTTCGCCACTCAGGTCTAACACCTAGCGTGGCCTGCTGGTGAAATCTCAAGACCCAAATCACTCGCTGAGTCGAGTATTAGTCATTCCGGCTATCGATACTTCTCAGCCCGACCATCTCAATCACAATACACAAGCAGAGTATTATATAGTTTCCCTATTTAAACTCGGACATTCACTCGTATCCGGCCCTCCTCCTGGGCTCTACCAGCCGCACACTAGTGTCTGCTAATTTCTCCTAGGAGTGAAACCTAGATTGTCCACATATAAGTATTCCCGACAAATGAAAACTCTATGATTACCTTATAATCATCTAGTATCATTTGTCACATTCCTTAAATGTAAACTACATGTCATAGGCATAGAAATGTTCGAATATAAATATGTCACAGCACATAATTATAAGGGAATTATTCTACAATTGCTATCATAATTAACCGCATAATTTCAACAATAGCATAATTAAATTCTGCATTTTGTAAAGAAATTTCAGCAAGGAAATATTTGATCTAGCATGGAATTTTCAAAACTAGCATTAATAATTCGATAAAGAAAAATTCAAGGAATATATGCTACCTCATAAATTTCACTATATATATGCAACCAGAATATGATTCAACTATAATTGTGAAATCATCTAATTCTACCAATGATTTACTCATCAAGCAAAATGATTTACATTTCAATCGATCAAACAAGGTTCCTAATATGAGGGAATCGATTTCTCGATAAGTTTTCCCCTCCTCCCTGCTCGGCCGAACCTTGAGCAAGGGATAACTTGCTCGGCCGAGCCCATAAAGATGGGGAAAGAGGAATTCCGACCATGTAAAAAAATGAATCATTAATCTAATCTACTTCTTCTCATAAGAGATCGATCTAAGGGGTTTAAACCTCAATCTATCACATCTACTCAGTTCGGGGACACGCCTCACCCTACTAGCCGAGATTCGACCACTCACCTCGATTAGAAGACGGAGAAGGACGAGACGAAGGCGCTCCCGATCTTCGGCGACGACACCAATCCCGACACCACCCACTTGCTCTCTCCCCTCTTTCTCCCTCACCTCGGGCTGCGTGTGGCTCTCTGTCCCTTGAGCCGCATGGAGGCTGGGGTCAGGGGGTTTAATCTCTTTCTTTTTTTTTGATAAAAATGCCTTCAAGACTTAAGTTCCCTCACTCAAATCAATCCGAGCCTGAATTGAGTCCCGACTCGATCCGTGAATCCGGTTTAAACCCGACTTGAATCAATCTAACACATAAATCATAAAAACATAATTCGCGAGTCAAACAAATTGAATTATACCTTCTATTCGTGTCAATTGTTTTTGCGACTCAACCCGACTAGTCTCTGATCTGGTGCGCTGCACCAAATAAAATTTTATATTAGGAAACCTCGGATATTACAGTTGTAGTCTTTGATACATGTTTCTAGGAAACCAAGGAAGGAGAAAACTTGCCTAATCTGCATTGCTACTCCTTGTTCGATTTTGCTTGGGTTACTTTCGTGCCGATAGATTAGTCATTGTGCTCAGCATCTGTTTGATGAAATGATAGTTAAAGTAGTTTGAGTTGGTTGGTTTAGTCTCAATGATTTTGGCTCTGCATGGAGCTTTTTTATTGATCCACCTTGAGGCTCTCTGCAAGTTATTTGATATTTCTAAAGTTGCAAATATGCTTGATTCATATTATTTCTAAAGTTGCAACTAAAACACTGAGTTACACATCCTTTTTCTGAAGAAAAGGACTTTGTAGTTGATCCTCTAAAGAGCAAACATAATTTTATATTAGTGGTACCACTTGCAGGAGTCTTGTCATAGAAAAGTTCAATGTTCAATGTTCTACTTGATGTCTACTATTTCTATGAACCTAAAGTATTGGAAACCATTTCTATAACCTTTCTGTCATGTGGATAGTTTCAAACTTGAGTTTTTATCAAGTTAATTCTTGACAATGAAGAAAAGTTCCAATTTTTAAATGAGTTTTCAATACAAATGAGTCTAAACAAAATAGAGAGTAATTAACCTCAACAATAGCTGAATCCAAGTCACTTGGATTTCTTGTGTCACCTTTACACACCTGTTGGAATCATCAGTTCCACACAAGGAACACAAAGGGGAACAAAAAAGAAAAGGAAAGAAAATTAATAGCATAGTTTAGATGAAACTACATGTTAAGTAGACAATTTGATCATAATACCTCTATAGTATTTCCATCCTGTATGCCAAACAAAGATACTGCTTTGTTTATCAAAGACTAGCTAAAAGGTCCCTCCTTTATGTTCTAATTTATCAAAGATACATCTTGTCATTGTCCATCTTGTCATGTAAACTAATTTACTGTAGACTAAGTTGATTATCTTCTAGCTAGGTTTAAATTTATAGCTAAATGGCCATATTACAGAAAAAGCAGCTTATATATTTGTACTCTTTCTACTTAAGCAGCTTATATATATCATATTTGTAATACCCCGATTTAGTCCAACATCGGGAGTATATTGGATGTGGTATTGGTTTATAAGGCTTGATGGGTGTGCTGCCATCAACTTTAGTCCCACATAGGGAGTATGTTGGATGTAGTGTTGGCTTATAAGGCTTTATGAGTGTGCTACCATCAACTTCAGCTTAAGCATTTTAATTAGGCCAATAGGTTGGCCTATGAAGTTGGTGGGTCAGCTATCCCATCAAGCGAGTTGTAACAAATGATATCAGAGTAGGACCTAGTCCTAGGCATGGTGAGGGAGCCTATATAAGAAAGGGCTGCCCAGGTGATGGGGTAGAGCCACTACTAGGCTAGGCCTCACATGCTGCCGAGTTGGACTTGAGTTGGGTCTTGACGAGGACGTCAAGACATAAGTGGGGGATATTATAATACTCCGATTTAGTCCCACATCGGGAGTATGTTGGATGTGGTATTGGCTTATAAGGCTTGATGGGTGTGCTACCATCAACTTCAGCTAAGCATTTTAATTAGGCCAATAGGTTGGCCTGTGAAGTTGGTGGGTCAGCTATCCGATCAAACGGATTGTAACAATATTGTTGTGGGAAAAAAAGTATTATGGTAGTCAAGTTTGAAATTGATTCATGATATTCACCACATTCCGTGGCACTTGTGTTTTGAACGATTGTATCATATAATAATCAAGGTAAAATGGCAGTCGCAGTTCAACCCTCACTACTTAGTTAAAAAGATAATAAGCAAAGTTTTTTAATTCCATCATCATTTATCTGTCCATTTGGAATATGAAGCAAAGATTGTTGGACCGGTGCAATTTTGGTGGATGTACTTCATGGAGAGGTATTTGATGATTAACATTATTGACTAATCTCTCCATAATATATTGATAACCAATCTCATAAATTTCACATGTTTGTAGGTTTTTACGTACATTAAAATCTTATGTGCGTAATAAAAGTCGTCCAGAAGGTTCAATTGCTGATGGTTATCTTGTAGAAGAATGCTTGATGATTAACATTACTGACTAATCTCTCCATAATATATTGATAACCAATCTCATAAATTTCACATGTGTGTAGGTTTTTACGTACATTAAAATCTTATGTGCGTAATAAAAGTCGTCCAGAAGGTTCAATTGCTGATGGTTATCTTGTAGAAGAATGCTTGAACTTTTGTTCTATGTATTTAGATGGTGTTGAGACGAGTCTTAATAGAATTCCAAGGAACTCTGAAAATGTTTATATCAAAAATTATATTTATGTCCAAGATAGCTTTCACAAATTATGCAAATTATTGTTTTCAGTAGCCCGTTGAATTTGCTTCACGTTGCTTTGTAACTTTGACAAAATCCAATTTGGAGAGAAGCATGTAAAACTTTTATATTAATCAAATTATGTACTTTGAAATATATATTAATCATTAATAACTTTCATTAATAGAAAAGCTCACCTGGATTTCAATTAAGACGTCTGAATATGTATAGGCAAATGCTAGATTTCCAAGTGCTTGAAATGCTTTCCATATCTTCTTAGATAAACTCATATCCACTCCAACTATTGTACCTTCTTAGATCGACCAGCAAGCGACAGAACGGCGTCCAACGGGCAAAAAAATGCCCGTTGAGGAGCCGTTCGGTTGAGGGGTTATAAATACCCCTCACCTAACTTCTTTAAACTCTCTTAACATCTAATATAAGCTTAAAGAAGAGAGATTTGTGCCTTCTAGAGATTGATTGCTTGCGCTCGCTTCTCCGAACAACGTCTTCTCATGCGCTCATCTTCCCTCAACTCGGGCTTCGATTCGAGCTCAACGCGAGTTGAAGGCTTGGAAAAGAGCATTTGATCTTGGTATATTTCTTAGCTCTTTTCGTTGTAATTTTAAGTGTTGTTTAAACTTGTTTTCATTGGTTAGCTTGCTAGGTGTGCTAGTGTAAACACTTAGGGTTTACTTTCTAGAATTGTGTTTTGCCTAGATGAATAGGTTTGAGGTGTTCTCAAAGGGTTGATAATAGAGTCCTCGGTTATATTCAAAGGGAAACAAAAAATCTATAAAGTAGTTGGTTAGAAATCCTTGGTGTGGAGCAAAGGTTATGGAGTAGGCGGTTGGCCGAACCACTATATTATGAAGTGTTAGCATTGCCTTGTGTGTTTGTTTTCAATTGTGCTTCATATTCACTAACAAACATTACTTACTTGCACTTGCATTTGGTTGAAATTGAAATTGTTAAAAACGAGAATTTAAGTATATTAGTGAAGTAACCCAACAGTATTCAACCCCCCCTTCTAGTGTGGGATTTCACTCAATATTTGGTATCAAAGTAAGGTCGTAGGATTAGATTTAACCATCTACCCTACAAGTTAAAATGACTAGTGAAATTCAACTAGCTCAAGGGTCCTCTACTCATACTCCACCATTGTTCGATGGAAACAACTATGCCTATTGGAAGATACGTATGAATGACTTCCTACAATCACTAGGCATGGATGTATGGAGAATGATACAAGTAGAGTATAACCAACCAACCAAGGATATGGATGAGTGGGACCAAGAAGAGATTAAACTCTTTAATGCAAATGCAAAGGCCGTCAATGCATTATATTGCAGCCTATCAATTAATGAGTTCAATAGGATTTCTACTTGTAAGTCCGCATATGAACTTTGGAAAGTGTTAGAGACTACACATGAAGGTACTTCACAAGTTAAGGAATCTAAGAAAAACCTACTCATGCATGATTATGAAATGTTCAAAATATTATTGCATGAATCTATTAATGCCATGTATCCTCGATTTCAAAAATATTACAAATGGTTTAACTAACCTTGGTAGAGAGATAAGGGAAGAGGAGAAGGTAAGAAAGCTCCTTCATTCCCTTCCAAAAGCTTGGGAGCCCAAGGTCATCGCAATCATGGAAGCGAATCATATGAGCATCTTGAAGATCACCGAGCTTATTGGGTCTCTCATGACACATGAGACCCATATGAAGCAATACAAGGAGGAAGATGCTCCCAAAGGCAAGACCATTGCCTTAAAAGCATCACACCGGGGTGAAGAATCCTCATCATCCGAGGAAGGGACGGACGTTTTTGAGGAAATGGCAATGTTGGCAAGAAGATTCATGACCTTCATGAGAGGAGGCATGAGAAAGGGAAGAGGAGGCTACACATGCTACAATTGCAACAAGACCGGACATCTAAGGAAGGATTGCCCACTTCTCAAGATGGCTTCCACCTCCAACCCTCACAAAAGAGACAAATACAAGAAGAAGAAGAAGGCAATGATGGCTTCGTGGGATGAAAGCGAACCTTCATCAAGTGAAGAAGATTCCAAGAGTGAAAAGGCAAATTTTTGCTTGATGGCAAATGACCATGAGGTAAGATTTACATTTGGTGAGCTTTCATTTACTCAAGAAGAACTAGAAAATGAATTTGATCAAATGCATGATGAATTTAATACTATTAGGAGAAAATTTGAAGAGCTTAAAAAGGACAATAAATCTTTAGAGCTTGAAAATGATAGTTCACTACTCTCATGCAATGAATTAAGGAAAGAAGTAGATACCCTTAAGGATGAGAAACATGACCTAGATAAAGCTAAGAAAAACTTAGAATATGATAATAAAAAATTAGAAGATGAAAACAAGTACTTAAGTGATCAAGTAGAGCACTTAAATGATAGCATGCTAACTATGAAAAAGGAACTTTGCATGCTAAATGAAAAAATGACAACCTTACAAAATGTCATGCCTAAGGTTGTCCATGCTAAAAAGTCATCACACTTTCATGCTCACACACATAATAGAAGGAAGTTTAATAAAAGTTATTTTTCATGCGGTATATTTGGTCATATGGCTAAAGATTGTGCATTAAGGAGGAACCCACATGCTAGATTTACTTGGGTTCCTAAGATGACTAACACTCATGGACCCAAGAAAATTTGGGTACCTAAAATAGTTTCTTCTCCTTTTGTAGATGGAGAAGCATCCTCAAGCAGGTAGAAGCACATAGATATTGGATAGCGGTTGCTCAAAACACATGACGGGGGATATCAATCTTTTTGCAACCCTATCAAGCAAAGATGGTGGACATGTGACATTTGAAGACAATGCATTAAGAATACTCCCTTACCCTATCAAGGTAAGATTGTTGGCAATGGTGATATAAGTATACTCCCTTACCTATGCATTAAGAATGTTTTGCTAGTTGATGGGTTAAAGCATAACTTGATTAGCATATCTCAATTGTGTGACAATGGATATGTAATTATTTTTGAAGCATCTAAATGTATCATTAGGAGTGCACCATCTAATGACATTATGTTTATTGGAAATAGGCAAGAAAATGTTTACACATTAGTTTTAAATGTCTTGCCTAATCCCCATGTTAGATGCTTGGTTGCCATGGAAAATGATTCATGGTTGTGGCATAGAAGGCTAGGACATGCTAGCATGAGCCTCATCCAAGAAATATCTAAGAAGGAACTAGTTAAAGGATTACCAAAAATAAAATTTGAAAAAGACAAACTTTGTGATGCATGTCAACTAGGCAAGCAAGTTAAATCTTCATTTCATAGCATTAATCAAGTAAGCACATCTAGAACACTTAAACTTGTGCATATGGATCTTTTTGGTCCATGTGATGTAGCTAGTCTACATGGAAAACTATATTGCTATGTGCTAGTTGATGATTTCTCAAGATTTACATAGGTTTTCTTTTTAGCTAAGAAAAATGAAACCTTTGATTTTTTCAAAAAATTTACTAAGAGAGTTACAAATGAGAAAGGAGTCTCAATTTTGAAAATTAGAAGTGATAATGGAGGAGAATTTAAAAATGAAATTTTTTCCGAATTTTGTGATGAATTGTGTATTGAACATACCTTTTCTTCCCCTAGGGCCCTTCAACAAAATGGGGTGGTTGAGAGAATGAATAGAACCTTACAAGAGATGGCTAGGACCATACTTTGGAAAAATAATTTTCCCAAGTATTTTTGGGCCGAAGCCATAAATACCTCTTGTTATGTGCTTAATCGTGTTTTATTATGACCTAAAATTAAGAAAATACCTTTTGAGCTTTGGAATAATAAAATCCCAAGTGTGCGATATTTTCATGATTTGGGATGTAAATGTTTTATCTTAAACACTATGGAGCATTTAAAAAAATTTGATTCTAAATCCGGTGAAGGCATTTTTCTAGGTTACTCCAATAATTCTAAGGCATATAGATTATATAATCGTAGGACTATGATTGTTGAAGAATCTATGCATGTTACATTTGATGAAACTAATTATTCTTCTAGAAATGTTAAGATTGTGAATGTAGGTGAGGAACTTGAGGAACTCATGTTTCATGACAAAGAGGTAGAGGATAAAGACAATGAGGAAACAAAACATGAAGAACCACCATCCTCAACTTTACCTCAAGATGAAGATGAAGAAGAGGAAGCTCTACCACCTCTCCCTAAAAATATAAGTTGATAAGGGATCATCCAATGGATCAAGTCATTGGACAACCATCAATAGGAGTGGTAATGCGCTCTAAACTTAAAAACATTTGTCAATATGTAGCATTCATATCTCAAATAGAGCCAAAGAACATTAAGGAAGCAATAGAAGATGAATTTTGGGTAATAGCTATGTAGGAAGAACTCAACCAATTTGTTAGGAATGAAGTGTGGGACTTAGTACCTAGACCTAGCGGACAAACCATGATTGGAGCTAAATGGGTGTTTAGAAACAAGTTAGATGAGGGAGGTTTAGTCATTAGAAACAAAGCTAGGTTAGTGGCCCAAGGGTACAATCAAGAAGAAATAATAGATAATAATAAAACTTATGCTCCCGTAGCTAGATTAGAAGCAATTCAAATGCTTTTGGCTTATGATAGTTTTAAAGGCTTTAAACTTTTTCAAATGGATGTCAAAAGTGCATTTTTAAATAGTTTTATCGATGAAGATGTATATGTTGAACAACTCCCTGGATTTGAAAGTTTTGAGTTTCCAAACCATGTTTTCAAACTTAAAAAGGCTTTATATGATTTAAAACAAGCCCTAGGGCATAGTATGAAAGGCTTTCCACTTTTTTGAAACCCTTTGTGAAAGCCGATGTTTCCCTTTTTATAAAACACAATGAAAATGATATTTTACTTGTGCAAATTTATGTTGATGACATAATTTTTGGTGCTACAAATGAAACCCTTTGTGAGTGGTTTGCTAAGTGTATGCAAGATGAATTTGAGATGAGCATGATGGGAGAGCTCTCCTTCATGCTTGGTCTCCAAATCAAGCAAACCAAAAAAGGAATCTTCATCAATCAAGCCAAGTAAACAAAGGAGCTCATCAAAAGGTATGAGATGAATGAAGCCAAGATAGCTTCTACACCAATGAGAACATCCATAAAGCTTGACAAAGATGAAGATGGTGTCAAAGTAGACGAAAAACGATATCGAGGTATGATTGGTAGTCTTCTTACTTAACCGCAAGTAGACCCGATAGCATGTTTAGTGTTTGTGCATGTGCTAGGTTTCAATATTGTCCTAAATGTAGGCGAAATGACAACACTAGAGGGGGGGTGTGAATAGTGTGTTTACTAAATTAATTCGCCTAAATTCGATTTTAATCATTTTCTTAGATCGTTTAGGCAATTTACGATTGAATGATTTGATGCGGAAGCGATAGATAATTAAGCAATTAAAACAATCAGTAAATCAATGCAAACACGAATATTTATAGTGGTTCGGCCCCAATTCCTACTCCACTACCTAAGCATCCCGCTTAGGATTTCCAAACTAGGTTTACTAGATTAATTCAGTTTCCCTTACACAGAGGACTTTGACTCGAAGAGTCGCACTCTCGACCTAAGGCACTTCCACACCCGGAAGTCTTCGCCTTCTTACCGAGAGCACTCTTCCACCTCAACCCTAAGGGACAACTAAACTAATCATAGTAAAAACTAAGTTTACAAATGTGGATTTACACCTTTACAATAAGGTAACCACTTTAACACAAGAAGGCCTAACACCCGATCATCGTACTAACCGAAATCAAAGAAAAATAGTTGAAATAATAGATAAAAATTACAATGAAAAGAGCTTAGAAATAAAACTATGATTAAATGCTCTTTTCAATCCTTCAGAACCTCCAACTCGCCCAGTCGTAGAGCTCGAATTGAAACCCGAGTTGAGGAGCAGTTGGTGCTTTGATGAAGAACTCGACTGAAGAGAAGAGCAAGCTGTAATCGATCTTTGGAAGGCTCAAAAACTTCCTTTTAATTGCTCAATAAAGTATGTAGAAGTCAATGAGGAAGTTTAGAGAGGTTAGATGAATGATATTTATAGCCTCTCAAGGAAATGGCAGCTCAACAGATAGAAAACTATCCATTGCAGACGCTTCATTTTCGGGTTCTGGCTTTCAACGAGCATCAACTTGGAGAGCTTTTTATTTGATCTTTGGACTCGTCCAATGCGACTTTGGTGCACTCGTCGAGCTTCGAGAAATTTCAGCGACGAACCCGAGCGCGATGATCAATGTCCTTCGAATTTCTGATTTCTTCCGATATTTTCGATCGTGGACATCGAATGCTAACTGATATGGAACCTGATAGGTATTCTCAATGAAATCATTAGTCTCATGTTTGTTATCATCAAAACCGAGATTAAGACTAAGGTTGGAATCCTAAAGCCAACAATCTCTCCCTTTTTGATGGTGACAAACATCCTAGAGAAAATATAACATTAAAACATAGATGATATCAACTAAGGGATTTCTTCCCCTATCAACATGCATATCTATGAAATAAACTCCCCCTATCTATATGCATGGGGATTTCCTATATTTTCCTCCCCTTTACCTATTATTTTCTCCTTTATTCTATACTTTTCTCCCCCTTTTGACATCAAGCAAAAAGGGCAAGAAAGGTCAATCTAGTCTAAGGGATGAAAGACAAATATTTTTTTATGAGGTTGAGACTCTAAAGATTATTTTTCATGAAACATGAAAATCTCAACCAAAGGGATGAAAAACAAATATTTAATATGAAACTTAAATCATACATGATATGTTCAAAACTAAATATTTGAATTCAAAATTAAATTATGTATGTTTTCATGTCTTTTTCATTATATTTTTAGATTTCATTCAAACTTTCAAAATATCAGGATATGGTCATTTAAATCATGTATATCAAGTTGGAAGTAAAACTAATGTCATTTGATCCAAATATGAACTTAGCACATTTTCATTTGAAATAAACATGAAAACATGAAAATGCTAAGTATCAAGTGTTTGCTATCTACTCATGTTTTTCTCATATTTAGGCATCTAGATATTAAACATGAGAGAGTGTAAGTCTATGAATCAAGTGTGAGCTTAAAATGAAATTGCTAAGTCACTTTGTTGACTTAGGTCATGGTATATACTTCCAGTTTTCAAAAATCATTTTTTTAAAAAATAAATAATACAAAATCATATTTTTGACGAAAAATATTTGATATCAATTGTTGGATGAAAATTTTGATACCAATTTTTGAATGGTCATTTGAAATCCTTGTATCAAGATCGAACTCAAAATGAATTTTCTAAGTTTATTTTTCATCCTATATTGATTTTAATAAACAAATGGATATTTCTAGCTATCATCCAAAATATCAAAATCATTTCTAGGAATGATTTTACTCAAGAAATTATTTGAATGATATTAGAAATGGAATCCAAATGGTATACATGAGTTTTCATTTGAAGTTTTTGAAGAAAGATCAAAGTATCGGAAAGATTGATATTTCAAATAAGTGATACTTTGTGTTTTCGAAATCCAACTTCATAATTCCATTTTAAATCATATTCTTGATGAAACTTTTTGAAATTTTTACACAATATATTAGATTTTTTTTATATACCAAATGTAGACGGAATTTTTACTGATAAAACTAGATTTTTCAGTGAATGTGCAGTTCAAAAATCAGTTAAAAATAATTTTTCTTTATTTTTCTAAAATTCATTGACTAAATTGTTTTAAAATTGAAATTTTAAAGACGTTTTCGCAATTTTCAATAATTTTTCAAAATATGTTCAATTTTCATTCAAACTTTTATGACACCATAAGATGATCATGAAAAGAGTGTATGTCAAGTTTGAAATAAAAATTATATCCTTAAGGTTAAGATATCAACCTAGCATGGTTTCATTCAAAACTAACTAGTTTTTATGAAACTCGCTAAGTTTCAATCTTAACATTTACTCATGATTTTTCAAACTTAAACCTATGCATACCTCTCATGAGTAAATCTAAACATGTTTCTCAAATATGGATTGAAAATGAGACCACTAAGTCAATTGATTGACTTAGGTCAACTTGGTTCAAAAGAGGTAAACATGAATTAACCTCTATGTTATTTTATCGATATCCATATGAATTTTTCACTCTAAGTGCTTGGAAACATGTCATACCTATTCCTAAACATGTTTATGAAGTTTGGACTTAAAATGAAATGCCCAAGTCGATTTATTGACTTGAGTCCAACTTTTCAAGCTTAAGTCCCCTAAAGTGAGATACCAATTGTATTTGATCATCTAGACTCATGTGATATGTGTATCTGAACATGTTCATTTGGTGTTTACTCAAAATGAGGTCTCTAATAAGAAATTTTAACCTAGAGCAAGTTTCATTCAATCAAGATATCATGAAATTACCTAAGTTATCCAAATTTTTTCTACTCATGAAAATTCAAACATTTATTATGCAAAATCAATCATGAGTGTATAGAGACATCATTAAAGCATGAATATTCAAGTATTATATTAAGATTTTTGTAAAATCAAATTCATACCTTAGTCTTTAGAAATTTGCCAAACTTGTCATTTACTTTTCATATTCTTTATGATAGCATAGCCTTCAATGTTTTTATCACTTTCTTAACTTGCAAGTACGCTTCATTAGTATCAAAATGAAATTATATGCCAACTAGCAAGCTAACATACTAAATAGTAAAGGCTCAATGCAAAGTTTCATTTAAACACCTTAACTTATGCTAGATAGTAAAGATTCATTTTAGGGAGGTTTTCATGATATCAAAATGAATCTAAGGGATCTTAAGATGTGAAACATTTGAGGAATAAGGTCTCTAAACATGTTTAACTAGTTTGGACTTAAAGGAATGTCTCTAATAGTAAGTATCAACCTAGAGCAAGTTTCATTTAATAAAATTTGCCTAAGTGCTAAGATTCTACCTACTCATGAAAATTCAAGGATTTAACATGCAATTCTAATCATGAGTATTGAGACATTATTTAAGCTTATTCATTGAGGTATAACACTAAGATTTGAATTTATCAACTTATACCTTGTTCATGATAATTTGTCAAACTAATCTTTTTCTTCCTAATTATTTGCCTTCCTAAAAATACTTAAAACTTGCAAGTAAGCTACACTAATAATTTAGAGAAAATATAGCTACTTAGCAAGCTAACTCACCCAAAAAGCAAAGAGACGCATCAAGTATTAATATCAAAGATCACTTTGCTAAATGGTTTGAAATCCGTTTTAAATAAAATCAAGTGATACCAAAATGAATTTTAAGAGATCACAAGTGTAATATTAATGAAAACATGATCTCCAACCCTTCTTATTGGTTGAAAACCGAAAGGACACAACCTCATTTTTCAATAAATCAAGAGATTGATATAAGGCATTAGATTGAGATTTCAAATTGTTGTTTTCACTTATAATCTTTGAATTCTCAAGTTTCAAATTTTCATTCTTAAGCTTTAAGTCCTTAAGCTCAAGTTTCAACCTTTCATGGGAAGAATCAAAAGAACTAGATTTCATTCTCTCATTTTCTAGTTTTAATTCATCCACATGAGAGTTAAGCCTTATATTTTCTTTCTTTAATTTCTTATTTTCTTTATTATTTTTTATGAGCAATTCATACATCTTTTTGCATTCTTCTAGTAGTTCTTCATAAGACATGTCAAGAGATTTTGAGCTACTAGAATCACTATTTTGATCATGACTAGAAGATGGTAAATATACCTCATTCCGAAGACCCATGAGGCAAAAGTTCGATGTAGCTTCATCGTCATGTCTAGAAGAGGCTTCACTTGATTGAGATGTGGATGAAGAAGCACACTTCTTTTTGGATTTCTTCTTCAAGAGTGGACAATTCTTCTTCTTGTGTCCCTTCTCTTGGCAAAGGAAGCACCTAAGTTTTCTTTTCCGATTCTTGCTTGTGCTTCTTTGGCTAGAAGTGCTTTGGGCATCAAAACTGAGGTTAGTACTAGGGGGATGACCATTGTCATCACCACCCTCAACAAAAGTTTTAAGTTCGTCGGTTTTACCATAATCGTATAACATATTTAATGTTGCCCAAATATCAAAAGCGGAAGAACAATGCATAACCTTTTCAAGTATTTCATTTGAAAATGAGCAATATAGAAGATGCGTTGTTTTAGCATTCAATTCAAATAATCTAACTTGTTCTAGAGTCCAATCATTTATGTCAATGGTGGGCTCAATATACTCGTTCTTTAGCATGCACAATAGATCTAAACTTTGTGTTTTAAGAAAGGTATACATCCTACTCTTCCAAACACCAAATTTTTTTTCATCAAACCTAGGTAGTGCAAACGCTATACTCTCTAGTGTCATTTTTTGGATCGAGGCAAGATGTAGACGAGATGGTGAAATCTCAATCCACGACTCGCTCTGATACCAAATGTAGGCGAAATGGCAACACTAGAGGGGGGGGTGTGAATAGTATGTTTACTAAATTAATTCGCCTAAATTCGATTTTAATCATTTTCTTAGATCATTTACGCAAATTACGATTGAATGATTTAATGCGGAAGCGATATATAATTAAGCAATTAAAACAATCAGTAAATCAATGCAAACACAAAAATTTATAGTGGTTCGGCGCCAATGCCTACTCCACTACCTAAGGATTTCCACCTTCTTATCGAGAGCACTCTTCCACCTCAACCCTAAGGGACAACTAAACTAATCCTAGTAAAAACTAAGTTTACACAAGTGGCTTTACACCTTCACAACAAGGTAACCACTTTCACAGAAGAAGACCTAACACCCGGTCTTCGTACAAACCCAAATCAAAGAAAAATAGTTCGAATAACAGATTAAAATTACAACGAAAAGAGCTTAGAAATAAAACCAAGATTAAATGTTCTTTTCAATCCTTCAAAACCTCCAACTCGCCCAGTTGTAGAGCTTGAATTGAAACCCGAGTTGAGGAGCAATTGGGGCTTTGAAGAAGAACTCGACGGAAGAGTAGAGCAAGCTGTAATCGATCTTTGGAAGGCTCAAAAACTTCCTTTTAATTGCTCAATAAAGTCTGTAGAAGTCAATGAGGAAGTTTAGAGAGGTTAGATGAATGATATTTATAGCCTCTCAAGGAAATGGCAGCTCAACAGATAGAAAACTATTTGTTGCAGACGCTCGGTCGATTGGTCGATCGACCGACCGATCGACTGCATGAACGATCGCTACCTTCCTCTCTGTGTGCAGTTGATCGACGGTTCAACCACCCATATGCAAAACTGGCGATCCCACATTCGGTCGACCCATCAGTCGATTGACGTAAGGAGGCTAGGGACGTACGACTGTGCGATCCTCAATCCGATCGACCGATCGGTCGACTGCTAGGGTTACTACCCATTTTTGGCCTCTGTCGACCGAAGTAGCCATTGCTAGTTTTTGGCAGTGTTTGGTCGACCGACCGATTGACCGAATTGGCTACTGCCAATTTCTTACACTCTTCGGTCGACCGACTAGTCGACCAAACGAAGGTTGATATTGATTTTTCAGCCCTTTTTCTTACGCACTTCATTTTCGGGTTCCGAATTTCAATGAGAATCAACTTGGAGAGCTTTTTATTTGATCTCTGGACTCTTCCAATGCGACTTTGGTGCACTCGTCGAACTTCGAGATATTTTCGTGACGAACCGGAGCGCGATGATCAATGTCCTTCCAATTTCTGATTTCTTCCGATATTTTCGATCAAGGACATCGAATGCTAACTATTATGGAACCTGAAAGGTATTCTCAATGAAATCATTAGTCCCATGTTTGTTATCATCAAAACCGAGATAAAGACTAAGGTTGAAAACCTAAAGCCAACACAAGAATGTCTCACTTAAGTGCGGTCAAATGCATATCGAGATATTTGAAGGGCACAGTTGACTTAGGACTATGGTATCCATGTAATGCATCTTTTGACTTAATCGGTTTTTCGGACGTAGATTTTGCCGAGTGTAAAGTAGATAGAAAAAGCACTAGTGGGTGTTGTCAATTCCTAGGATTGAGTCTTGTCTCTTGGTTTTCAAAGAAACAAAACTCAGTTGCACTTTCAACTACCGAAGCAGAATACATCGCTGCAGCTAGTTATTGTGCACAAGTCCTTTGGATGAAACAAACCCTTTTGGATTATGGACTTAAGTATTCTTGCATACCTATACATTATGATAACACTAGTGCAATCAATTTAACGAAAAATCCTATTTTACACTCTAGGACTAAGCTATTGATCTAAGGCACCATTTTCTTAGGGATAATATAGCTAAGGGAAATATATCGGTGGAATTCGTATCCACGGACAAACATCTTGCCGATATATTTACAAAACCCTTGAGTGAGGAAAGCTTTACAAACTTAAGAATGCAATTAGGAATTTGTATTTTTCCAAGTGGTTAAATTTTTTTCAAAACATACATGTTTTTAAAATGTTGCATTTTATAAGGTATCATCACACTTATGTATTGCCATGTAATGGGGTTTTGCGACTTATTGATGTTTGCCTCCTATAGGCTTACATTAATAGGAAGGACTATAGTGGTAGATGATATTTGGTTTTATGGCTTTCTTGGTTTTTATGATGGAACTCATTAATTGTACCTTAACTCTTGACCTTTTTGATTGATGTCAAAGGGGGAGAAAAAGTAAGGTCACATTTGTTTTATGATGCATATAGATAGGGGGAGTTACAAGCAAGATATGCACATTGATATGGGGAGCATATGTTAAGTTGTGTATTGTGTATGCCTTAACTCAAACTCACAAATAGTACTTATTATTTTCCTCAAAATTCCATGTTGTGTTTCTCATCATCAAAAAGGGAGAGATTGTTGGTTTAAGGGTTCCCCCCTTAGGCTTTGATATTCATTTTGATGATAACAAACAAGTATTTAATATATGTGTGTGAAGTTTTGAGTTCAGGATGAGGTTGCGATAAGCATGCAAACTTCGGCAAACCTCGCTCGGAGAAACGAAAGAAAAGGACGTCAAGAAAGGCTCGGATGTAGGTTGAGTAGAAATCTTGTAATATACCCCTAGGATCTCATCCCAAGCATAGTTGTAAAGTTATCCAAGTTAAAACTTGGTAACTAAACCCATGAAAAAGCGTGCAACAAAGATAAGGTAAAAATCAACCTCAGCCTAAGTTCGATCGACCGGTCGATCGACCGAACAAGGTAGAAAAATGGCAATAGCCACTTCGGTCGACCGGTTGGTCGATCGAACAAGTCCAGAAAATGGCAGTGGCTACTTCGATCGATCGGTCGATCGACCGATCGAGGCCAAAAACTGGCAGTGCCTACTTTGGTCGATCAATCGGTCGACCGGATAGCAGAGGAGCTGAAACGTGACTCATTCGGTCAACCCTCCAGTCGACTGAACAGAGCGGTAGAAGCACAAAAATCCAGCGATCCCTGGGCGGTCGATCGGTCGGTCGACCGACGATTGACCGGCAAGCGACCGAACGGCGTCTAACGGGAAAAAAAATATTCGTTTAGGAGCCGTTCGATTGAGGGGTTATAAAGACCTCTCACCTAACTTCTTTAAACTCTCTTAACATCTAATACAAGCTTAAAGAAGAGAGATTTGTGCCTTCTAGAGATTGTTTGCTTGCGCTCACTTCTCTGATCAATGTATTCTCAAGCGCTCATCTTCCCTCAACTCAAGCTTCGATTCGAGCTCAACGACTTGGCGAGTTGAAGGCTTTGAAGGCTTGGAAAAGAGCATTTGATCTTGGTATATTTCTTAGCTCTTTTCATTGTAATTTTAAGTGTTGTTTAAACTTGTTTTCATTGGTTAGCTTGCTAGGTGTGCTAGTGTAAACACTTAGGGTTTACTTTGTAGAATTGTGTTTTGCCTAGGTGAATAGGTTTGAGGTGTTCTCAAAGGGTTGAGAATAGATTCCTCGATTGTATTCAAAGGGAAACACAAAATCTATAAAGTAGTTGGTTAGAAATCCTTGGTGTGGAGCCAAGGTCGTAGAGTAGGCAGTTGGCCGAACCACTATATTTTGAAGTGTTAGCATTGGCTTGTGTGTTTGTTTTCAATTGTGCTTCATTTTCACTAACAGACATTACTTTGTTGCACTTGCATTTGGTTGAAATTGAAATTGGTAAAAAAGAGAATTGAAGTATATTAGTAAAGTAACCAAACACTATTCAACACCCCCTTCTAGTGTGGAATTTCACTCAACAGAAATTGCATAAGCATTTAGTTTTTCTGATATGTTATACCAGTAGCGAGCTTACCTAGCACAGTGAATATCTTCATAGCAAATATTGTATGAGAATGAATCTAGGCTTGCTAGATGACTGGTTATGAATACTTTGGGACTAGTTCTCTCCTCAATTTAGGATTTGCTAAGTTTGGGTTTCCAATTGAAGTAAACATTTTTTGTTATTTCTCTTTTGCATCTTAAAAAATAGAGCAAGTTGGTGGTACACTTCAGTGTTCACATGTTGCATCTGTTACAAAAAATATGTGCGCAAAATAAAGAGAACCGAGGAAAGCAAGTACTCCCTCATTATACAGGCTCAAAAAGTTATGCTGTGATTCGAGCAAAGCAGGTATAACTAAGCATATTTATTACTACATTTTAAATTGTTTTATTTATGGGAAAAAATAAAATGATGGTTGATACTTGTTGTATAGGCTGAAATGGATCTAGAGCATCGAGAACCCTCAAGTTGAAAAATGTTTTGAATTGCTCGCACAAAGAGTGATGCTAGTTTAAATTCCATTGTTGAACAAGAGATTGTGATAATCATTGATGTTATTTTTTATATTTATTTAGTTTTATGGGATAAACACATATTATATAATAAACTCGAACTTTTTTACAGGATAAGTTCAAGACTCTAGCTCTTGAGTCGGATTCTTCTACACCTACTATCGAAGATGAAATCTATCGTCAGGCTGTCGGACCTGAGAGGCATGGTCGTACTCGTGGTTATGGCATAGGTCCAACTCCAACCACTGTCTTTGGGACTACTACTAGACGCATTGAGCTTGCCTCCGAACTTCGAATTGCAAACACTCAGAACGTTGAGCTAAAAACAAAGATAGATGAATTGGAGAAGAAAATAGATGATGATAGGTGGAGAAGTTGATGGAGGAAAGAATGAAGCTGGAGGAGAGGATGGAAATGGAAATGAAGAAAATAGAGGAAAAGATAGAGGAGGATCGAAGGAAGATGGACATACTACTTGCTTTTATGGAGGAAATGAATCAGAGAGGGAACAGTTCGCGTGAAAAATGATTTGTTTGATGTAAGGAAGAAGAATCTTATTCTATGGATGTTGTAAGGATAATTAGACTCTTATTCTATAGTTTGTAGTAACAAATGTTTCAATGTATTGAGATTTTGGTTTGAATTTCAATGTACTCTTCTATAGTTTGTAGAAATAACTCTTATTCTATGAATTGAGATTTTGAATTAGAAAATTATAGTTGTATTGTTTTTTTTCAAATAGTTGTTATATTTAGCCGTGAAATTAGATTTAGTTATATTGGTTTTGGATTTACAGGGAAATAGATTTTCTAGGGTCTTGTCCCTCGGGAAATGGATCCATTTCTTGGGGGCTTAGGCTCTCGAAAAATAATTATGTTTTTTGGGGGCCCGGCTCCCGGGAAAACTCCCATTTCCTGGGTCCCGGCCCCTAGGAAAATACCATTTCCTGGGTCACGGCCCTTAGGAAAACTCTTATTTCCTGGGGGTCGAGATCCCCGCGAAAACTACCATTTCCTGGGGCCACGGCCATCGAGAAAACTACCATTTCTTGGGAGCCGCGACCCCCCGGGAAAACCACCATTTCCTGGGGGCAGCGGCCTCTGGGAAAAGTACCATTTCCTTGGGGTCATGGCCCTCGGGAAAACTATTATTTCTGAGGGTCCTGGCTCTCGATACAGGTACTTTTTTCCAAGGGTCACTAGTTGACCTTCGGATATGCATTTACCCACGATGTTTTTTTTGGGAACATTTGGGGGCCGGGTGGCCCTCATTAAAAGGATTTAGTGGCGGCCAAGAAGGGTTTTAGTGGGGGTCTTGGCCCCCGGGAAATGTCATATTTCTTGTAGTGGCTAGAGCCTTGCCTTAAACCCTAGGGTCTACCACTCACCTTAGCCTTAAATGAAGGAAAGGAAGAAGGATGGACAATGTCCCCGACCTCCAGCGACGACCACGAGCTCCAGTGCCGACTCTTGATCGCCCCTCTCTCCCTGGCCCTCTTGGTTTTCGTGCGGTTCTCTTGAGCCGTACGGCGGCTAGTGAGGGCTTTTATATTTATTTATTTATTTTAAATTACAACAATGCCATTAGTTAACTTAGCCCCTATCCGACTCAACCCGTATCCGAATTGAGCCCCGACTTGACCCGCGAACCCTGTTCTAACCCAATATGAGGCCAAAATCAACTTATAAAATAAAAAAGCACAATTTTCTCATAGCCATACAACTTAAGGTATACCCGACCATACCTTTTAATCGCAGTGACCTCGCGACTCATCTTGGCTCGTCCCCGAATCGGCTCACTGAACCAAACAAAAATTTAAATTAGAAAATCTCGGGTATTACAAATTTACAATGTCGTTGTTCCCTAGGGCCGGCCAAAATAGGAGTTTATGGGAGGGAGATCTTGGAATTCTTGATATTGATTTTAGGATGATTTTAATTCCGAATTTTCTTGAATTATAGAAGAACTCTCTCCCTTAGTTTTCATCGATTCCTAGTTTGGAGGCATGGTGAAGTTTAGGACTGACCCTATGTTTAAGGTCGACCCCTATGGATTAGAGGCTCGGGTTTGTGAAATTTTAGATTGATATTCATGGTAAAAAATTTGAATTTAATGTGTTGAAATTCATATTTAATTATGTGTTTATATATACTAAAGTTCATATTTGTAGAAGTTGAATTTCAGATTTAATTTTGTTAGAATTCAGATTTATAGACTTGGAATTTTAGATCCAATTAAGCAATTATGTACGTTAGAATCCAGATTTATTGAGGGTGAAATTTCATATTTTATACTACAATTATGTATGATGGAAATCTTGTATTTATAGAACTGAAATTTTAGATTTCTCCTAAGTACTTAAGCATGTTAAAGTTCTGAAATTTAGAAGCTTTAATTTCATAATTTTATGGTGTTAGAATTCGACATTTTAAGAAATTAGAATTTGGATTTATAGAACTGAAATTTTAGACTTTGTGGTATGTTTATATTTGAGGAAGCACATATTTGTAATATTATAAATTTTTGAATTTGATTTGTAATATTTGTTGGGGATTGAATCAATGGGTGTTGTGAGAATCTCAGGATTCTGGATAATTAAATTTTAGATTTTTATTTATGCTTTAATTGGTACTCATGCTGAGTATGTGTATATGAAATTGTTCATGGAATATACCTATATGATTGATACGTTGCTGTTCATTTACGATTTATTAAGACATGTGTGTACTGTGTTTGTTATTGGTGGCCCATTGATTGGATGTTGTTCCTAACCATTGGTTGGATGTCGTTCCCAACCAGAGATGAGATTATCCCCGGGGCAATATTAGTGGTTGGATGTCGTTCCTAACCATGGGTTGTATGCTGTTCACAACCCCCAGACGGGTTATCGGGGCTAGCTTGCCATCCTAGCTCAGAGGACCCGAGACGGGAAGCTCGCTAGGCTTGTCCTAGTGACCGACTCTTATGATTGCTTATGATGTTTCATTGTTATGTTTCGGCCGTTGAGGGTCAATGTTGGTTTGTGTCCATGTGTGCACGAAATGATTGGTTGATTTCTTTTTATATGACTTGCCATGATAGTATATTATCCAATAAGATTTTATTAATGTTGATATATATTATATTTGTTATGATGTGATTATTATATATGTATGCATTAGCTTAGAGAGGGCTCGGGATCGAGCCACTCAATGAGTTCATTTTGAACTCACCAGTCCCTTTTATTGCAAATATGACCAGTAGAGGTATGATTGTACCTGAGTGGCGCGGCTAGGGGTTGCAAGCTCAAGCAGCGGATCTCGTGATGCGCCGGGTCGTAGTTGAGTCATAGAGAGTTTAGAATTTATATTCCTCCATTTTATCATGTATTAGTTGTAGGACCTAGATTGAGTTCACATGTTGATATCCCGACATTCTTAGATCTATGCATGGATATTTCATTTCATTTCCGCATTTGGCGTGAGTATGTTAGTAGGCTTCAGAGTACGAGTGCGTACTTTTGCTGATCACGTGGCCCTAGTTTTTGGGGCGTGACAGTGACACGACATCTCCTCCTCGGCCAAGCACCGCTATTCTCGGCATTACAAGCCTCCATAAGCAATCAAGACTCAGTTTTCACCAGCCAAACTAGTCGACCTCGGCGCCACATTCAGCGACCTGAGCTCGATTTTCACCAGTCTGGCTCACCGGCCTCAATGCCTATTACAGGCTCCCACGCCCCCAACCACCCCATGTGCGCTTCACGCGAGCTCGGTTTTCACCAGTTTGGCTCACCGGCCTCAATGCCTATTATGGGCTCCCACGCCCCCAACCACCCCATGTGCGCTTCTCGCAAGCTCGGTTTTCGCCGAGTCTGGTCCTCGGCCCTAAATGCAGCCTTCGGGTAAGCTCGACATGCTCTAAATGATCAACACGACCCCAAGTGCGCATATCAGGAGCTCGATTTTCACCGAGTCTCATCCTCATCTCTAAATGCAGCCTCTGGCTCAGCCCGGTACACTCTAAATGAGCAACAAAACCCCAAGCGTGCTTCTCACGAACTTGGTTTCCACCGAATTAGGACATCGGCCACAATGCTACCATTCCCAGCCTCAAAGCCCTCAATGATGAGATCTCGATACTTTCGCCAATCCAACTCGTCGGCCCTATCGCCTTACTCACAATTACCAAACATGTAATTCCAATTTTAAATATTATCTTTCTAACCTAGATATGCAGCTAATAGAACCACGACAATCGAAAAACCGATCAAGCTCAGCAAGAACACAACAAGGATAAATACCGGAAGACATCCTTAGTTCATAAAGCCCCATGAAGGGAATAGTTACACTTACAAACCCATAAATGATAGCTCACCAATGAAAATACAAATGGCTTGCTGACAAAGCAGCTACTTGGAAAGCATTCCAGGTGTTGGGATGGGAATAAGAAACTCAACGGAAATAGCAATTTAAAAAATTCAAAATATCCCAAAACATCGATCCACTTTAGCAACAATTAAGGAATTTAATCTACAACTAGAAGGAGAAGATATACCTCAACTCACGGTTGGTATGGCTGCTCCTATCCCCATTTTGAGATGCACACACACACGTCCTCCAACGTAAGTCCACACCAAGCACCTCGCAACAAAAGGGACAGCGAACACCAGAGCTCGTTGTGGCGGAATGGAGAAGCTTTCTCAATCCTAAAATCCACCAAGGCAAGGTTGGCCCTTCCACCAAGAACCGGGCACCAAAGAGGGAAGGAGAGAGGATGAGAAAACAACATAACGAAAAGGTAAATGAAAGAATATCTCGTTGTCCTTCTTAGACTCCTCCAAGAAGATGAAGTGGGCAGCACTCCCAAGAAGATGACACCTTCGATTTGGCTTCACAAAAATCGGGGAAGGAGGATGTAGATGGTTGGCCACCGATGGAGAGAATGAGGAGTTCTTTAGAGCCTTTCTCTTCAAGAAACCTCTAAAGAATCAAGTTCTTGAACTTCTCCAAGAAGATGAAGAACCAATTAACCAACCCCTCCTATGGGGTGTTCGGCCACAATTTAAAGAACCAATTAACCAGCTACAAAAGTAGACATGGCTCCCCTTAAAACTCTCTCCCCGAAATTCAAAATTCTGAGGTTTGCCTCCAAAAATAATTTATATAATTTTAATGGCTTCATAATTAATTCTAAATTAATTAAATCCATTAAAATATAAACTTTTATTTATCTCCATAAATTAAGAGCCTATAAACAAGAATGATGATTATCTAAATAAACCAATACCTTAAACAATATGAAAGAGGTTTATCTAAATAATTCTATTTATTATTAGTTAATAGAATTATGATTTATCGTCATAAATCATAAATCTATTAATTTTATTATTTATCTTCATAAATCAAATTCTTATTAATTAGTATTTATCCAAATAAATTAATTCTCAATTAATCGATTAGGCTCATGGTTATAAACTAATTTTTCTACCATGTATATTTGATTCAAAATCAAATTATATTTAATTCATAATTAAATATATTCCCAGTCAAGTAGTTAATTAAATATTTAATTCATAATTAAATTTAATCAACTATGTGAAATATTATCATGTGTCAATCCCTAAAATTTAGGGATGTCCTACAAATTAGGATTACCGAGGAACTCCTGCCTCGCACATTCATTTCTATAGAAAATAACTTTCCTATTATGTTTGTAAATGAGATACGTGGTTCAGTTGTAGTATGTCCATGCTAGTAGACATATAAGGCTGCATTTAGACTTTATCTGATAAGGTTCGTTACGAGGTTAGCCTGTTGTGTGTGACCCATTGGGCCCCACACTAAGCCAGTAGTGAGTTGTGCATAACGGAGAGTTGGGTCCGATAGAATGATTTATATTCGAATCTTACGAGCCTTCACTAAACCCCTTTAGTGTGGTCGTGAGAGACACCACTCACAAGTCAAGATTGACGTCTAGCAAAGTGTCATGACTACCCGAATAGTGAGAGGTTCAATCTACAGGGATCGAACGCCCTTCGGTGATTAGTTACCGTGCAACTAAATCCCTCGGTTACAGTGTCCCGAAATCGGCTAGGGTACGAAAGAAGTATCAAACCCTAATACCAATTCATATGTATTTCACCCGCAAAGATGTCGTCTCAATGATGAAACATCATAAACATCTTCCTAACTTTCATGTCTACTCTGGCCAGAGATTCTTGAGTCGACACTTGCAGGGAAACATAAGACATTATCTCCTCTCACTAGGAGTAACTGATTCCATGTTGGTTGCTCACCTACCTCCATGAATGTTTGCCCATGCCCAGTAATACCAGGCACATGATGCTGAGGGCCATGTAGGGATATAATCAAAGTAATGGGTCGTCCCTCGCAAGGTAACCATGACAACCTCAGGTCCAAGGACTGCTTGCACCTACTATCACCCGAGTAACATCCTATTGACACTCATGTAAGGATTGCATTTTCTGTTCCTCGTGGAGGTCTGTTCAGTGAACTCATTCCCTAATGAGCACCTATACTTGTACATTAATGACGGCTGATAGGTAACTGTGAGATCAGCTACCCCTTATCGTATAGGGCATGTACCAAGTGCATTTGTCTATCCGGAATCACTGATCCCCTAATTGGTGATCCTACGACTATGAATATTTAGAACATGTACATCTGGATTCCAAGTCTCACTGGCATGATCATGGCCTCAGAATCATTTATCGGGGTTCATGGGGTTCATCACAATCTTTATAAATAAAGATACAACACATGATGAAAAGTTGCCTCATTAAGTTTATTACCCTTGAATAGTCCCTAAACACATCGATATGTGATTGGCTCAAGGGCACTATTCCTTTCACAATGAACATCATCACCGACCAAGCTGCCCAACAAGAACCCTCACTCAGGGTTCTGCTATTAGGATTTAGCGCTATACGAAGACTTGATCGAAGAATCTCTGGCAACTCGGGAGTTGAAGGGCAAGGAGGAGCGAAGTGAAAGCTCCAGTTGGGCGAACCTAGAATCATGGACAAGGTATGAGTCAACCAAGAGCGCAACGCTCCTTCGACACATGTACCAAGGGGACCGCTTCGCCGTAAGCTATAGACCCATAGTAGGAACCCCGCCTGCCTTCATTTCTAAGCCCGATGGTACAAACCCACGACAACCGGCAAACCATTTGCTGACAGAATAAAAGTAACCCCTGGAGGGACGATAATCTTCGACACCTCCCACTCCATGGATGTTGGTTGGGTCATTATCATGTGCGGCCGCAACAAGAACCATCACCGTAACGGACGAATCCATGAAGCCTCTTTCCGTCAACTTACACCTGGCACTCAGTGCTTTGGAAACTACTTATTGATTCTTTACTCACAATTACTTTAATATCAAGCCATATCTACCACACAAGTGGCAAGCATCCGAAAGAACACCCTTCTCTCCCGCATAAATGTCACATCCAGCCCAAATAACGAAGAGTAGCGTAAGAGGCCCCGCGCCCTGCACATGATAATGACCCAACCAACATCCATGGTCGCTTGATACAACTCGACCTATACATTTGCTTTATACAGCTTGGCCTCTACGACTACTTGAAATAGCTTAGACTCTACGGTGGCTAGATACAACACAGTAAAATACTTCTAGGAATTTCTCAAAGTCAGCTCTACTTAGATCTCGGCACACAGTCCTCCAGACTCCGACGAGCTCAAGGGTTATGGACTAGTACTATTGAGCCTGGTCGGATCAGACCTAGTAGTACCCTACAACACAAATCGAGCCAAGACCAAACGACTTCGCCTCGAGACTCCACCCGGCCATACAAGGACATTCACGTCCTTCTTTATCACGAGAGATACACCATTACATGCCTGCTATCTTCGGGATCAACCTCGATCTAGTCTAAGCAACATCCCTGCGAGATTGACGGGCGGTATCATCATCTCCACCTGTAATAAATACAGACACGACATGCCTCAGGTACCCTAAGTTCCATTTTACATTACCTCCATGTTAGAGTCCCATTAATTTGAGCATCAGAATGTCTTTTGTAGGCCCCCCTCCCCGCTGGAGTTGTACCTAACCAGGAGAGCTACTGAGCCGGACCGAACTACTTCGATCCTCATGCAAGAACAGAACTAATGTTTGAGAAAGAAATATTTTCAGGTTCCGAGTCGATTTGCGTGCGATGTTCGCGATCGGAAAAAAATCAAAGAAATTGAAGGGATGGTCATTGATACTCAGATCTCATCGGGAAGATAGAGTTTAGGTTTACATTGTCTAGATCAAATATAAAATCCTCTTTATGATGCAAAGAGCCCTAAAAACTCGATCCCAGAACCCGAAACCCAAAAAATCAATAAATCAGAAATTTAGCCCAAAATGTGTGTTATCGCCCGACCCCGACTGAGCATCGGCCGACCGATTGACCATCGGTCGGTGATCGACCGACGAAGGGCCAACAACTTTTTTTGGGCCACTGTGTGTGTTTCACACGACCACACTTCATTGTTTCCTATAAATACGAAATCCCAGCCTTCCCTTATGATCTCTTACACTGCTTGAGCCATCTATTGATCATCGCTAAGCTTGATTGAGCCATCTTTTGTGCAAACACTAGCTTTGAGCTTCTACCTTCTTGATTGAGCCTTCAACATATTGTTTCATCTTCAAAGGCATTAAAAGGAAGCTAGGATCTTGTGTTGTAGCTAAGTACTTTATTATGCTGCATTATTGTTGTATTTTAAGTTTGTCTTCATTGAGTTGTATGCTTAGCTTGAAGGTGTAGGTGATACACCTTGTTTACTTTGAACTTGAGTGTTTAGCTTTAGAATAGTAGTTGAGGCATCCTCTAGGGTTGAGGGATAAGTCCTCTATGTGTTCTCTAGGAAACATTCAAGTTGCAAAGGGTTTGGTGGTAGTCTTGGTGTAGAGGCATAAATCTACCGGTGTACTTGTAATCTAGGATTAGAGTGTCCTTAGGAGAGAGTGAGGTGGGAGAGTGCTCTCGGTGTGAAGGCGGAGACTTCCAAGTGTGGAAGTACATTCGATGTGAAAGAAGAGATTCTCCGATGTAAAATTCCCATTGTAAGGAACTCTATATCTAATGGATTGAATGTGAAATCCTAAGTGAGGTGCTTAGGTACGTAGTGGAGTAGGCAAGATTGTCAAACCACTATAAATCTAAGTGTTTGCATTGTCTATTGTGTTTTTTGTTTAATTGTCATATTTATTGCTTCGCTATTTGCTTGAAATTGTGTACTTTCCTAATTCTCAATAAACGATTAAAACATAAATTAGGCTTAAGTTTTAGTAAACACACTATTCACCCCCCCTCTAGAGTAGGCCATTCGACTTATATTTGGTATCAAAGAAGGTCGTAGATTGAAATTTCATCATCTCCTCTACATCTAGTCTCGATCCGAGAATGACATTAGAAAGTTTAACGTCTACACCTCCTAGGTTCAATGAGTCGAACTTTGATCATTGGAAGTATAAGATGTACACCTATTTAAAGACTAAAGGTTTAGGTGTTTATAACATGTTGGAATTAGAATACATTGAACCTAAGATTGATATGCATGCTTGAAGTGAATTACATATGAAAATGTTTATATTCAATGGAGATGTCATGAATTGTATACTTTGCATCTTACCAAATGGCATCCTTGAAAAAGTCATGCAACGCTCTTCAGCATTTGATTATGGGGTAGTTTGAATATGTTATATGATCATGTCAAAACTGAAGAGATTGGTACTTTTAATGAAGGTGGTGATGATAATGGCCACTCACCTACCACTACTCTTGGTTTTGATGCCCATAGTTCTTCTAGTCAAAAGAGCAACTCTAGGAACCATAAGAGAAAAAAAAATTGCCACTTGTGCAAAGAAAAATGACATGTGAAGAAGAATTGCCCTACCATAAAGAACAAGGCAAGGAAGAGGTCAAGTGCTTCCACCTCCACCTCTCATTCTCTTGAAGCGCCCTCTAACCATGACTATGAAGACACTTCCAAGTTTAGCCTCATGGATGCGAATGATGAGGTACACTCACCTTCATCTAGTCATGTTAATGATAATGATAGTGCTTGCTCTTCTAGTTCTCTTGATATGTCATATGATGAGTTAGTATTGAGTGTAGAAAAATGTATGCCTTGCTTGTTGAAAAGGATAAGAAAAATAAAATGTTAAGAAAAGAAAATGTAAGACTTAATTCTCATTTGCATGAATTCAAACTAGAAAACGAAAAATTGAAGTCTAGGTCATTTGGTTCATGTCATGACAATTTGGAACTTGAGCTTAAAAACTTGAGTTTAGAAAATGAATATTTGAAATAAAAAATGAAACTTAGAAGTAATAATTTGAAAATGGATTTCAAAATTGAGAATGAAAAATTGAAAATTCCATGTGGAAATCTCAATTTGATTATTTGAAAAATGAGGTTGTGTTTTTGAATAAAAAGATAAATTAACTAAAAAATGCTTCATCTTTTAAGAACACTAGAATGAAAAATGCTTATGCAAAGAATGCTAATGTTCATCATCATTCCTATACTAAACTGTCAGACCCCACTTAGGGTCGTGTGATCGGCCAGAGTCTATGTCCTACCCTGAAGCCTACTACATACACTGACTGACGAGAAATCAGAAGCACATAAATAAAAACAACGATGCAGCTTTATTTAAATTTTAAAGAAGGTTCACAATTTTTATAAAAAGGAAAAGTTGTGAAACATCAACCACAATATGAAACAACTCGAATTTAAAGTCAAATACATGTTTCAAATAGACAACTCTCAATGTATGAAAAACAACAGTCCTAGACATCTAGACTATGACCAATAGACGCTGCTACGAGATCTATGCCACTGCCTGCCCTCCAGCTGCACCATGACTCCAAGCCTCAACTCACTGATCGGGCTCAGCAAAATAAGAGAAATAAACTGTGAGTCCACATGGGACTAAGTGAGCGGTTCTTTCGAACCTACACATAAATCCCCAATAATCATATGTATATAAGTAAGCAAATATAAAGTAGGGATCTAATCTAGTCCTGATACGACAATCGACCCCAAGGGTCATCCTGTATAGACTATACAGTCATGTAACCAATCATAGCAGCCCAACCAAGCAAAATGGCACCCGGCCACTAGGGCCTGCTCATGAACTATTGGTTCGGCTGTAACCAGCCCTACCACACAATGACAGTAATATTCTGGTCGTACGACCTACATAACACATAAGCAAATCAGAGCAATCTCCGGGCCGTCGACTAGGATGGTCTGCTAGTCTTTGGACACCTACCGGGTTAGGGATAGCTAGTTCCACCCAACTAGGGTCTGACACCTTGCAGGCCCGCTGGTGCATTCTCAAGACCCAAATCACTGGCCGAGTCAAGCATTAGTCATTCCGACTATCCTTGCTTCTCGGCTGACCATCACAATCACATCACACAAGCAAAGTGTCCTAGAGTATTCTTATTTAAAATCCTAGGCATCCACCCGTGCTCAGCCCTTTATCCCGAGCCTTACTATCCGCACACTATTACTCACTGGTTGTTCCTTAGGTGTGAAACCTAGCTTATCTACAGTTGAGTTTCCATAAGTAACACGTACCTTAGAGTTTCCTACTAGTCATTTAGCGTCAAATGCTACATTTGCTAGTGTGAGCTACATGTCATAAGTGTAGAATGTTCAAGTATATACATGCCACAACCCTTTATAAGGAAGTTAACCTACAACTATTACCATGAATAACCGCATGATTGCAACAAGAAAATAATTAAATTCTGCATTTAATCATAAAATTCCAGCAAAGTAACATTAAATCTATCATGGCAATTCATTACTAACATTAGTAATTGATAGAGAAAAACTTGGAAATAATTGCTACCTCTTAATGTCGCTATGTGTATATATACATATATGCACTAGGGTTGTAGTTTTCCTTGATTGATGTCTTACCTAATTCTCATCTTAGTTCTACTTGTCAATCGAGGTGACCCTCGCTTCCTAGTGTCTCCAATATTTCCAAGTATGAAGGTTAGTTGCCACCGGTCACCTTTCCCCCTTCTTGACTCGGCCGAACCTTGAGCAGGGCATGCCTTGCTCGGCCGAGCCTACAAGGTTAGGAGGAGAGGCGTTTTTGACCATGAACCCTAACAATTAAACTTGTGACCTACCATAATTAAATTCTAGATCAAGCTTTTCCCCCATCTTGCTCGGCCGAACCTTGAACAAGGTTCCCCCTTGCTCGGCCGAGCCCTCGAGGCACTAGGGAGAAGGAATCTTGATCATCCACTACATCGATTGAATCCCAAATCTACGTGAGTTTAAATTTAACCGATCTAAAGGGGTTTAAACCAAGCTCGGGAATTGGGAAAATTTTTGGCATGACCTTTCCCCTTTTCCCTCAACTCGGCCGGTCCTTAGAACATCAAAATCCAAACATTTAAATCAAATCTAATACATCAATGGTTAAAAACAGCGTAGAGATCGAAGAAATACCACGAATCAACATGAACAACGAGAAAAACCTTCGATCTAGCACCCTAGTTGGTTCGGCCACCCACCTCACCATGAAATCCAAAATCTAACCACTCACCTTGATTGAGGAAGAACAAAGGATGAACGATGGCAATCTCGATCTTTCCGACGGCGACACGATTCCGGTGCCGACCCAAGACTTCCCCTCCTCCCTCTCTTTCTCGGGCTACATGCGGTTCCAAGGATGAGCCCCATGTCTATAGATGAGGGATTTTATTCCCTCATCTACAATGACCTATATGCCCTCCTTAATGATTTAGCCCCTACTCGACTCAATCAGAGTCCGATTCGGGCCCCGATTCGATCCACATACCTGATTTGAACTCGACTTAAATAGGACATCTAATGCTTAAGAAGGAAATGTTCATTTAACCAATTAAACTTCATAAGCCGAGTTATATCTTCTACTCGAGGTGATTCCACGGCTCGACCCGACTAACTCCCGATCCAGTGCGCTGCACCAAAAATAGATTTTTATATTAGGAAACTTCGGGTCTTACTAAACATTCCACCCTTAAACCTCATGTTCATAAGAAAAAGTTTAATGAACATGGTTTTTGTTGTGGTATATATTTCATGGCCACTGTATATATGATTCTGAATTCAAGAGAAATCCAAGTGTGCTAGGACACTTTGAATTCCTAGGCCAACTCACCCCCAAGGACCCAAAGTCATTTGGGTACCAAAAGTCTCTTCTTCTCTTGTTGGGGGAGCTACCACAGAAGGGTGAAAGATTGATGAATTGTTGAAGTTGACCAAAGTTTTCATTGAAGAATCCTTACATGGTTGCAACTCCGAGTCATCATTTTGATGCCTTAGGTATGAAAAATGACATTTAAGTAATTGCTATCACCTGCTTTACTTTACTTGTCATTTTAAATTTGGAGTTACGATACTTGATTGAGTTAACACTAAAAGAAAAATAAGCATCACTGACAGAAATTTTGTGACGGCTAAAATCCATCACAAACTGTGATAGATTTGTGATGGATTTATGACGGCTTGAAATGAACTTTTTTTTTTCCAAAACGGTGACAGATTTGTGACGAAAAATCCGACACAAGATGGTTCTATCACAAATCAGTCACAGAAATTTTGATCCATTTGGCTTATAATTTTTAATAAATAGCATTAGTGACAAAATAGTGATTGATTTTATTTTCGTCACTAATATTTCCACACTAATCCGTCATTGAATTTTTTCTCCATATCTGCCACAGATCCGTCACTGAGCCACCGCATGTCTGACACAAAATTAAAATAAATATATTAAAACAAATTTTATCATGTTTAGTCCCACATGTGTTGAAAATATTTTTTTACTTATTCTTAACCATTATAAATATAATTTTTTAGCTTCATATAGATTAATTTTTTTCTCCTAATTTTCTTGAATTTTATAAATTTATATCTCATGAGATCAAAAAGTTAACTATCATGCTATCTTTTATAAATTTATTAAAAATATTATAAAAGTATAAATAATATAATTATTTTATATTATAGATTATTATAATATAATATTGTAATATATTATATTATATTATATTATATTATATTATTGTATTATTATATTATTATATTATTATATTATTATATTATTATATTATTATATTATATTATTATAATAATCTATAATATAAAATAATTGATAATTTTTTATTAATAATAAATTAATATTAATATTATAATTAGTGACGAAAAAAATATTTTTGATCATCGACATCAGTGATGGATTTTGTGACGGAATTTTTTCCGTCACCGATTTTTATGACGAACACATCCGTCACAGAAGAGCAAATGGAGCATTAGCCACGAGACTTTCGGCGACGAATTTTAAGACAAAAATTTATGTCACTAATACCCTTCAGTGACGGATTTTCAAGCATTAGTGATGGAAAAATCCGTCACTGATGCTTATTTTTCTTGTGGTGTAAGTTGTTTTTGTCCGCTCATGATATGATCTTATATGAAACGATTTTTGATTTTGACTTCATGTCTCTTTGGAGACCTTTGTGACTTATAATGGGTTATACAACCGTGCAGTTTAAACCCTTTGGATAATTGTGGCGTTTTGGTTTTCAACCAATATGAAGTTGGAGATCATATTTTCATTTATTTTACACTTGTGATCTCTTAATATTCAATTTGATATCACTTGATTTTCTTTAAAAACAAATTTAAAGCTATTTAGCAAAGTAGACTTTGGAATTGATAATTAATCATTCTCTTTGCAATTTAGTATGATAACTTACTAGTAGTCACATTTTCGTTATTCTACTAATGAATATTGCTTGTAACTTATTGGAAATCCAATGGAAGGCTAGTAGGAGGAAATTGGAAATGAAAATGATAAGTTTCGGAATAAATATCTTGAATGAGGTATGAACTTGACTTTAATGATTTATCTAGCTTAATTAACTCAATATTCATGCTTTAATGATTTATCTATGCTTATGATTGATTATGAAGAAAATGTTTGATAACTTAGGCAATTTCATGATATCTTGATTAAATAAAATTTGCACAAGGTTGAAATTCATCTTAGAGACTTCATTTTAAGTTGAAACTTGAAGAACATGTCTAGGTTGTTGATGAAATGAGCACACTAGAGGGTGGGCACATAGTGTGTTAACTAAATCTTTTCGTCTAATTCCGGTTTTAATCTTTTCTTAAACTACTTAGGCTAGTTATCAAGTTAATGACTAAATGCGGAAGCGATTAATAATAAAGCACTTAACACAAACAAGAATAACAATGCTAACACAATGATTTATAGTAGTTCGGCCCCAATGCCTACTCCACTACCTAAGCATCGTGCTTAGGATTTCACACACAAATCCACTAAATTACGAGTATCTTACAATCGAGGACTTTACACTGAAAAGATCCTACACTCACTTCGAAGGCACTTCCACAATTGGAAGTATCCACTTTCACACCGAGTGAGCTTTCCCACCTCAATTCCTAAGAACTACTCCTAACCTAGTTTACACAAGTGGCTTTACACCTTATACACCAAGGTAACCACTAACTTACAAGACCATACACTAGGTATATTACACACTCAAATGATCAATGTAAAACAAACAAAAAACAATTCTATCAAGAGAAGAGAGTGAAGAGGACTTTTCACAATGAGAACTCCTCTTCTTCTTGAGCCTAGCAATCTTGAAGAGCCCTTCAATGAAGAACACTCTAGGATGAGGGATCAAGAGCTAGGGTTTAAAGATATGATCAAGAAATATCTTAGGAGATGCTAGAAATGACTCTTTGAGTTTTAGAAGCATCAACAATAGGTTTGGAGAGAGTTTGGGCTGGGTATTTATAACCCCCCAAACACAATGGCTCATCAACGGGCATTTTTTTGCTCGTTGCCGACATTCGATCACTTGCCTAGTCGATTGTCGGTCGACCGACCAAGCGATCGCCCGAGCGACCGAATCCCAGTGTTGATTCCGGGCTCGATTCGGTCGACCGCCCCTGCGACTGAACCTGGGAAATCAATATTTTTGCTATTTTCTTGTCGCGTTCTTCATTTTCGAGATTTGGTTTTCGAAGTGCGTCAACTTGGAGAGCTTCCCAAGTGTTTTACATGAACTCTAAACTCCTCCAAAGCGTCTTCGGTGCACTCGTCAAGCTTCTAGAGTTTTCCGCGACAAATCCGAGCGCGTCGACCAACGTCCTTCCGATTTTCCGATTTTCCAATTTCTCCGATATTTCCAATCGCGGACGTCGAGCACTAACCTACTTGGAACCTAAAAGTATTTCTTAATGAAACATTAGTTTCATGTTTGTTATCATCAAAACCGAGACCAAGGTAGAAAAACTTAGACCAACATAGGTTTGTTCATGATTTGTTGTCATGTGTCTAAAAATAAAAAAAATCATAGGAAAATGAACATAGTGAAAACTAGTCCACTTTAAGGGACTTAAATTTGGAAAGGTTTGACCTAAGTCAATAATTCGACATAGACACTTCATTTTAAGTCCAAAACTTTATAAACATTTTTAGGTATACATATGACATGTACTCACTATGCATTTAGAGTTGAAAATTTATGAGAATATGGATAAAATGACATTGAGGTCATTTCATGATAATCTCAATTGAACAAGTTTCACCCAAGTCAACAAATTGACTTAGAAGTCTTATTTTCAATCCATATTTGAGGAACATGTTTAGATTTACTCATGCTAGATGTCCATAAGTTTAAGTTTGAAAAACCATGAGTAAATGATAAGGTTGACACTTAGCAAGTTCCATGATAAATATGTTGTTTTTGAATGAAACTATATATGTTAGCTTGATATCTTGACTTAAGGACATTATTTTCATCTCAAACTTGACATTATGCTTTGCATGATCATTATATAGTGTCGTAAAAGTTTGAATAATAACTGAACATGTTTTGAAAAATAACTTATTTACGAAAATGCCATTGACATTTTAGCATTTTTAGTTAATTTTATAAAAATATAGAAAACTAATTTTGAGATGATTCTCGAAACTTCACCTTCACTGAAAAATCTTGTTTATTGTGTGAAAATTTCAAAATCTTCATCAAGAATCTTATTTATAATAGAATTTTGAAGTTGAATGTTAGAAATGCAAAGTATCATTTTCTTGAAATACTAATTTTTCTGATACTTAGATTTTTCGTCAAAATTTCAACTGAAAGCCCATGTATGATATTTTGATTTCACTCTTGGTATCATTCTCATCATTAATTAAGTGAAATTATTTCTAAAATGATTTTTGATATTTAGACCGATACTTAAAAATATCGATACTTGAGTTTATAGATGATTTCTAAACTTTAAGTTTATTTATCATTCCTCGATATCATGTATGACTTAGTCTCATATTAGATATTTTTTTGTCACCCCTTGGGTTGAGATCTTCATGCTTCAGGAAAAATAGTTTTCGAATCTCAACTTTGACTTTAGGTTAACTTTTCTTGCCTTTTTAATCGATGCCAAAAGGGGAGAAAATCTAGGTTAAAATGGAGGAATATGTAGCGGACTGGACTAGTACTTTTGGGCCCGACCGAATTAGGCCCACAATGCCCACACTCATGAACCCGACTCAAGTCAAGCTAGACGGCTAAACCAGGGGCTCCACCCAGCCTTAAAAGAACATCCACGTCCTCATTAATTATGAGAAATTCGTCATTTCAAACCCGACATCTTCGGGATCAGCCTCAACTCATTTCGAGCAACATCCCTACGAGATTATTGGGCGGCATCATCGCCAATCACCCCTCACCCTACAATATATACCGACACGACACGCCTCAGGTACCCAAATTCCAATTACTATTACCTTCACCTCGAACATATTCTGACTTGAGTGTCAGAGTGTCTTTTGTAGACCCCCTGCCGGAGTTGCATTTGACTAGGAGCACAACGGATCGGACTGCATCGCATCGACTTCAGGTAGGAATATTTGGTATCCACATGGGGCTGAGAAAATCTTACCCATCCTGCAATGGTTGGTACCCGGAGCCAAGCAACCGCCACCGCAAGTCAACAACGACCTTGCAGCATTGTTCCCCCGCTACCGGGTGGCGAAAATGGGAAAAGAGAATTCGGCTAAGGGATCCCTAAGGAGTGACGCTACGACACCAGCCAACCCATCACCAGAAGAATCACAATATCTAATAAATGACCTTCAGGTGGAGAATCGACGGTTAGCTACCCAGGTCAAGATGCTATCGCAATCCCGTGAACAACTCTCGGCTGAACACGAGCGCCACCGCTCGGAGCATGAAGAAGACAACCAGTCGAAAAGGAGGAGACATGCTTCTGTCCTTTAGGACAAGGTCTCCCACACACCTCATCAAAGAGAAGAGGATACCATGGCCACAGAGGCTCCCTCTTCTTTCTTGGTCGACTTGGGACCCTTCACCGAGCACATAATGACGGTATGCCTTCCCCCTAGATTCAACACTACGAGAATATTGGCTATCAGCCACGGGGCTCACCGATGACCGCCTAGGTTGTCAAAAGAATCCACGGTTCTCCGACGATCCCACAAGCCGTGGCTAATATGACCCCATCAACCCTAGCTCACATACGCCCGCCTCAAATCATCGCTCATATCCGATGGTGCGCATGGCGCGCGAAATGAAAAAAGTTATCAGCCATGGCTTAGAGTGGGCTATAGAGGCCGTCAGTGATATTATTTAGTAATTAGCAACGGCCAGGAGTGGCCATCGGTGATAAAATGATGGTGCACACTCGGCGCGAAAATGAAAAACTAATCACCGATAGCTCAGAGAGGGTTGCATCGACTGTCGGTGATACAGTAAATATTAATCCATAGTTTACCAATGGTTGAGGATGCGTCGGTCAAAAATGTTTTTATTTGTGTTCGCGCCCAATCCCTCCTTTTCTCCAGCTCTTCTTTCTGCGCTCGAATCCCTTGCCATCGAGAAATCACCATCAAAGACCTCACTGCCGTTGCCGCCTGACGCCGCTAATCGCCGCTGCCTCTCGACCTCTCCACGCGCTACCTCTCGACCTCGCCGCCAGATGCCCACTCGCCGCTAACTCTCAACCTCGCCGCACACTGCTTCTCTGTCCGATTGTCGCCGATGATCATTATTGCTCTATTCGATCATCGATCGCCACTGCCTCCTCTCTATTCAGGTAACCTGGTAACCCTAGGTTAGCGGGATAATTCGGTTGCACGTCAGGATGAGTCGGATGAATCACCGAAGGGCGTAAATTGAAGTTTGGCCTTTGCGTGTAAGGTAATTAATTTATCTAAGTCTGATTAGTCCTTAGATAGGTTTTTTGGTTCAAGACAAGTCCGGAGGTTCAAGCGAAACTTGATTCAGACTTGTATTGGTTGAGTTATGGCTTGTTTTAGACTTAACTTAAGTTAAGGGACATTTTGGTCTTTTGGCATATGGGGTTCTAGTATTAAAATCTCATCCCTCAGGGGCGCATGACTCATGGAAGCAGCCGCACACCCCTTGGGTATCCATAGGAAGAAGCGCACACATGGAGAGGGAGGAAGAGGAACATCGGCAGACTACACCTACAGTGTCGGACGTCATCAAACTTCGCGACTGAATGAGTGTCCATGGTCGAATCTGAGCGAAATTTGGTCAATATGTTTTAGATTTGTATCGGTGGATATTGTGGTTTTGACGGCTGGATCTGTCATTGTGATGAAAATACCGAAGCATTGTTCTTGGTTTTCTTCTCCAAATTTCTACTATATCGAGTTTCACCTAATCAAGCGATCGAGACACTATCCTGGGTCTGATCAGATTGAAATTTGGTGAGCATGTCCAAAACCCCTTGATTCTTAATAGGAGCGGTGGGGATCAGATTTCGGTTGTTAGATTTTGGGATACACGAGAGGGAAGGAGAAGGCGTGGGAGGCTTGGAACTTGGTGGTGCACCTGGATTTCGTTGACGCGGGAGTGGTTTACCTTGTTCCCAATAGAGGTTTTCTATTCATGTCAGTCGCCCCTTGTTGTTTATGAGTTTTTCAAGATTTTTCTTGTATCCTCGTGATTTATCGGATGATAGATGTTTGGATTGTCATATTTTTGCGGTTCTTGTCTTCTGTTATGAATTATTTGGGACGGTAGCCCTTATTGGCGGCCCTAGACTTCAAGGGCCGGCCGAACCTTAGAAAGAGGGGTAGCCTATGTGCTTGAGTAGGATTGGGTGGATTACGCTCCCTACAGCAAGGTAGGGAGCGTAATCCACCCAGGGGTAACCTTGGAAAGGCCGATCGCATGGGGTACCCTACGGCAAGGGTGTGGCCGGTCAATTTTAAGACATAAAATTCATTGATTAAATTCTTAAGTTTCCATATTTATTCCATATATTATTCATGAATTTTATATGTATTTAATTGTGTGGATTTGGACTTTATTGGGCCGGCTACATTAGAACTACCCTGGAGATTAAGGGTAGGTGGGTAGGGGTATTTTTATAATTTTTGAGACAACTACGACTCAGGTAGGTTCTTGATACACCTTGTCATGACATTATACACTCTAGAATGATTATGAAAAATATTTGTAGGGACACATGTATGCGAACTCTTAGGATACACCTTATACTTTAGAGATAATACCGTAGAATGTGAATTATTGGAAAATCGGTATGGATTTGATTCATCTATTTAGCATGGAATTTACTTTGGTTAAACTCCTGATATTAACACTAGATAAATGTTATATATTTGGGAACAAAAATATATGGATAAAGGTAGAGACATGATATGCACATATAGGCTGGTTCCTATAGCTACGGAATTTCGGGTTTATCTTGAAAGCTTGCGTAATTATCCACATGCTTTACAGCATTAAAATTCTAGATAAATTCGTGAAAAATCAGTTTATTTATTGTATTAATATTACTAATTTTTGGTAGAGCTTATGCTTTATTTAATTTTTGTGGTTATTTCCCCTAGTTTTGGGATTTTCTTATTTACTCTGTTGATGTTGTTGTATCTATTACTTGCCTGTGATGTGTGTATATTGTATTGTGCTTAGCTTGGTTCATCCCAGTGGACCATGTATTTGAGCTAGCTTGGTCAATTGGTGGTGTAGATCGGGGTAGCGCGTCAGGTGAGCCGCGTCGACGGACAGCACCAAAGAGGCAAAGGTGGGAGGGTAGCACCCAACCACTAGTGTATTATTTCTTGTTTTATCCCTGGTGACTCATGCGAGGGTCTCTAGTCTTGACTAGCCAGGTGACCCCTGATTATCAGCATGAGGGAGATTGACGCTGGGCGCCAAATTAATTGCACAAATTGCATGAATGTTTGATGGCTGGATGTATGGATGAATGGATGTACGGATGTGTGTATATATGTGGTTGTACATGCATTTAATTATTTACTTCAAGTTCTGTTGATTATGATGCAATTTGTTAGTTTTGTTTTATATGAAGATTAGGGTGGTCTCAAGAATGAGCAGGTCACTGAGTTATTGTGAACTCACCCTCACTTTATTTACTGTTTTATTTACAGCTCCAGAATAGTAGAGGTACTGAGGCACACAAGGTGCAGTTGGGGTGGCGAGCTTAGGGCGTGGATCTCGTGACACGGAGTCGTAGTAGAGTCTAGGACAGTTGTTCATTTAATGTATTCAGACATGGTGCATTTGGATATTCATTATAGTGTTCAAGACTTGTTCATTTCATTTCCTCATGATATTCCTACCTTTGCACTTGCACGGTTGTGTATTTATTTCTGCATTTATTGTCATGTCTGGTAGGCTTCGAGGTACGGACGTATACTCTGGCCGGTCACGTGACCCTAGTATTTTGGAGCATGACATCAGCGAGCTCGAGTTGATGCCCCAAGAGCGATCCTTGGCCTCACCGCCGCCACTTCCAACCTTAGAGCCCTTATTGAACCCTCACACGGTTTGCCTTACACTCCTCGATGAACTCGGTTTGACCCCCCAACGCGGTCCTCACCCTCAGCGCCGCTACTTTTCGACCTCAGTGCCCTTACTCGGCCTCAACGCCGCTACTTTCGGCCTCAGAGCCCTTACTCACCACTCGCGTGGTCTTGCCTTACGCTCCTCCACGAGCTTGGCGGCTTAACCCCCGAGTGCATTCCTTGGCCTAGCTCAACGCTGCTACTCTTAGCCTCGAAGCCCTTACTGACCCCTTGCATGGTCCTACCTTACGCTCCTCGATGAGCTCGGCTTGACCCCCCAGCGTGGTCCTCGGCCTCAGCGCCACTACTTCTGGCCTCAGAGCCCTTACTGACCCCTCGCACGGTCCTGCCTTACACTCCTCGGCGAGCTCGGCTAACCCCCCCAAGCTCACCATCGACCTCGGGTCAAACCTATAGCGCAAAGAAGAGAAAGCTCAGAGTCGTGCGTTAACAAGCATCTCTAGAAGAGACTAATGTTAGTGTTGGCCTTTGCATGTTGGCTGTATTTGGCAAAAGTAATGATCTCAGTGATATCTATGATGACCTCTGCATATATTGAAGACAGTCTCAACTGTGTGAAGACAGTTTCAACTGCTCCAGCAATCTATGGTTCTCTTGTCAAAGATGCAACGCAGAAAGATAATTTTTTTCTCCTACAGAGATAATGACTCTTGGTCTGCTTTATTAATGATGATTCTCTTTGATGTCTCTGAGATCTTTTAATCATCATTAATTCTTCATTTGCCCAAATATCTGCTTTAAATAATTTCAAGACATTACTTTATGATCTTTAGGAGTTATGTGATGTCTATTTGTTTTGAACCGATAACTGTTGATTGTTAAACTGATGGGTTCATTAAACAAATAGTTATGAACAATATTGATTTAGATCTTTCGGTTGTCTCATATAAAATCTGATGGAAATATCTAATTTGGTATATCTCTCTCTCTCTCTCTATGTGCAAACACTAGATTGTCAATTATCGAGAGGAGTTGAGACTGTTATGTGCAGGCTGCTAAGTGCAGATATTTCTTATCTTTAGAAAAAGATTGGTTTCAGGTGGATAAGCTCACTACAATACAAGGCAATGTGGAGGACAGAACTCTTTGGCTGGGATGTCAAAGAGAGGCAAGTTGGTATTTTACTTGTAATAATAAATAGTGTTTTTGTTATTTCCAATTCACTATAGTATTGTAGTCAAATTTCAGGTGTAAAATCCAGATGACTTATTTTGTACTTATAGAGAGTGGATTGGGCATCTGTCTAGTGAGTGCCCTGTAGATTAGGTGACTGGTTTGTCACTGAACTGCATAAACAAATCTCTTGTGTTTGCGTATGGTCTTTTGGTTCTTACTTTGCTTCTAGTAGCAGCTGCAATAGCAGTTGCAACTTCCCATACAACTGCCCTCGTCAAAAATTCCTTTAGAGACATATACTGTCAACTAGGAAGCTACTCAAAGCAAATTTTATCAGAGAAATCAGATTCACCACATGGTTTGCAAATGTTGTGATGGTCAATAAAAGTTCTGGGAAATGATGAATGAGTGTAGACTTCACCGATTTGAACAAAGTCTTCCCAAAGGACTCCTACCCATTCCCAAGCATTGACAAACTTATCGATGGTTCCTCGGGATGTAGGTGCCACGTACCAGTACCTGATGAATAAATTTTTCAAACAACATATCAGTTGGAACCTGGATATGTGGATGACATGGTTGCCGAAACACCAGCCATCGAAAACCATTGCGACGATCTCACTGAAATTTTTAGCCAGCTCAGGTGCTACAATATGAGTCTAAATCCGAAAAAGTGTGCTTTCAGAGTCCATGGCAGCAAGTTTCTTGATTTCATACTTACGAATCGAGGAATCGAGGCAAACCCAAAGAAATGTCGGGCAATACAGGAGATCTGTAACCCATGAAAAATAAAAGAGGTGCAACAGCTCGCAGGAAGAATGGTCGCACTATCAAGATTCCTCTCCAAATCGGCAGACAGAGCTGCCCCCTTCTTCAAAATCCTAAGGAAGAAACAAAACTTCTGGTGGAACGAGGAATGGAAACACACGTTCGAAGAACTCAAAAATTTCCTCACTAGTCCACCGGTTTAGGACAAACCTCAATAGGGGAAACACTTTTCCTCTACATCATAGTCATAGAGAACACTCTCAGCTTGGTGCTAGTCCGAGAACATGGGAAAGATTAGAGGCCGATCTACTTTATCAGTAAAATTCTCCAAGGACCAGAAGCAAGACACTAGAGGCTAGAGAAGCTCACCTTCACCCTAGTTGTCTCGACCAGAAAGCTAATAATATATTTCCAAAGCCATCACATCGTGGTACGCACTGAGCAGCCGACCAGACAAGTCCTAGCTAAGCCCGAGCTCACTGGACGAATGATAGCATGGTCGGTAAAACTCTCTGAATTCAGTATAGAGAACTAGCCAAGGGTCCCCATCACGGCCCAAACATTCGCAGACTTCGTCGTCGAGCTTACAAACCAAGAGGGCAACGCCGACCAAGTCGAAACATGGATGATGTTTGTTGATGGTGCCTCGAACGAAAAAGGAAGTGGAACCGACATCATCCTCAAGAATGACCAGGAAGTCACCTTGGAGCAATCCCTTCAATTCCAATTTAAAGCAAGCAATAACCAGGAAGAATATGAAACCCTGGTCGCTGGACTAAAGCTCGGTAGTGACGTGGGAGCATGAAAAGTCATTGCCAAAGGTGACTCACAATTTGTCATAGGACATGTTAATGACAACTTCCAAGCAAGGGATCCATCACCAGAAATGTACATATCTTTATTTCATTCCTTAATGACTAGCTTTAATTGACAATTGTGTGATCTAACACATACCTCGGGAGGAGAACAACCGAGCCGATATGTTATCTAAGCTCGCCACCACCAAAAATCCTCAAAATAATAGGTCAGTCATCAATAAATCATCGTCCATACGAGCATCCAACCGACCTACACCTCGGCCGAGGTCCAAGCAGTCGAGTAGACAATCAATTGGAGGACCCCCTACATAGCCTATCTCAAGCAAGGAGAGATGCTAGAGCAAGAAATTTCGAAGGTTGGCAAGTTATTACACCCTCCTTGAAGATCAACTCTATAGAATGGGATACTCCCAGCCATTGCTTAAGTGCATCGGCCAGCCTCGAACAAATATTGTGAAAGCATAAGTACATGAAGGCATCTGCGACAATCACGTCGGGGGAAGATTCCTAGCAACCAAAATTCTCCAGGCCAAATACTTCTGGCCAACCATGAAGACAAATTGCAGCTTATATGTCAAAAAATATGACAAGTGTCAGAGATTCTTAGAAGTCTAACAGAAACATCTCAAGTTGTTCGGAAACTAGCTAGTCGTTCCACACATGGGTGATCAACTTCCTTGGTCCTTTCCCTCCGGCCCTATGATCGAGGATATCAACATCCTTCATTTATTACGAGAGATTCGACAATTATGAGCCTGTCATCTTAACGATAAACAATGACCTTTCAGGGCATATCCCCGCGACATTTCGTGAGACATCATCGCCGAACACCCCGACCTACCTCATTAAACAAACACGACGCGCATAAGGTATACTATCAATTTATTTCAATTATGTACCCATCAGGTGAGGTTCCTTTTGATCACTTGAGTGTCAAAGTGTCTTTGCAGCTCACCGTTGGACCTACGCTGGACCAGGAGACGTGGAGGCCTACATCACCCCGACCTACGCTGATACAAGCACTTGATACTTTGATACAATATGATATTATACATTGGTGTTGTTATATTTTGAGTGTTACACTTAGATTATTTTAACACTATAAGATTTAATGATTTGTCCTTAGTTTGATGTTGTTATATTTTGAGTGCTATACTTTGATACCGTGTTATATATATGACAAAGGTGTTGTTAAGCATATTTCAAAGAAACAATTTAATGCTTGTCCTTGAGGCCTTGTTTGGATGAGGTGAAGCATGATTTAGTAATGTATGGTATGGTATGGTATTGTATGGTATGGTACTAAAAAATTATTATTTTGTTTGGTAGGATCGTATAGTATGGTATGGTTAAATGACAGTAGCTATAGAGGAGAATGGCGTCTTGGCTAAGCCGATCAAGAACGATAAATAAAAGTCTAATCTGATATGGGTATATAAAGGGCATAAGAGGAATTATAAATTTTGATTGATGATATTTTAGAAATAAAATTTCATGAAACCATGAGAAACAACCAAATCCATGGTTTAAAAACTTGAACAAAATTTATTATTTTCAAATTATGAGATTACCATACCATACCATGACCATTTATTAGAAGTCTTTCCAACCATAAAATTAAACCATACTCTATGATGAAACAAACAAGGCTTAAGGTTTCAATTTCCGGTTGGGTGCACCCAGTTTAATTATGGTTTCAATTAGCAGTTTCTTATATATTTCAGTTTATGATTCCAATTTACAGTTAGTAGTTTGAATTTTGTAATCATCAGTTAGTAACTGGTTGAAATTTATAATTTATGTATCAATTTGCAGTTTGTATCATTTCCAGCTTATATATCATTTTACAGTTAGCAGTTTCAATGAATCTGCAGTTTTTATGTCAAGTAATGATTTCTAGTTTATTGATGTCAAGCAATTGCCGGTTCAGTTTCAATGAATCAAATTTGCATTTTTGTATATTGCAGTAATGATTTCCAGTTTATGATGAAGCATTGTTTTCAGTTATTTCAAATTTTTTCAAGTTACGATGAACCACCATTGTTTCTAGTTTGTTTCAATGAAATCAATTTATGCTCTTCTAGTTTGTTGATGTGTTAGTGAACGATGCAGTGTATATATCAATAAGAACGAATCCATGTATATTGATTAATGTTATTTGATGCCCGCCCAATTATTATCAGGTCGCTCATAATAGTATTATAGCTATATTGTGATTCACACTGTGATGCTCAATTAGTATCAGGCCACTGTTATTTGGCATATTACTGTTTTTGGATCATAATATTTGCTACAACTAAACAAAATAGAACTCTGTTGATTGACACTGATTCACAAAACAAAACAAAAAAGAAGTTGAGTGTTATACTACTACCGAAGATAAACTTAAATAAAACAAGATAGAAGCTATTATAATGCTAATATAGATTCACGAAACAAAACAAAATAGAAGTAAAACATAACAGTGTGATTCAGAAAACAATACTGCTATTGATTCACCAATATACCATTCCAATTCATAATAACAATACTAGTCTGACATACTGTTCATTAAACAAGAAATATCAAAAACAACCACTATTTCCACTTGCTAATGACAACCATCAAATACAATAAACATCAACCACTTAGAACCACCACAAATGAAGTGTCGGGTGTTAGACGTGGCATTTAAATTAAACATGGTCCACATCATTATCTGATATGGACCATGTGTCCACATCATTATCCTAAGGTGGTTCACATATTATATGATTTTACCAGTTTACTCATGTCTATCCTAAACCCGGTTAAAGCCTACCTTTACACCTTTGATGGCAAGGTACGTATATAAATAGTCCGGGATACTCATTCCTACATTTATACACCATCTATTGAGGGTTCAAGAAGAGAGTATTGGAAGGCTTATTGAGGAAGGAACACAGGAGGGAACGCAATCAGAGCAGCGCAGCGAAAACAACAATACGATCGATATTAATGGCTGGAGGTTAGTATCGATCCTACGCTTCCGCAATCTATCATGTTTATAGATTTATGCATGCTCGATCTATTTACGATTTCATTATGTCATCAGTTAGATCATGCTATGTTTCTATATAATCTATCATGTGGTATCAGAGCAGTTTGCCTCTGCCTTGATTGCATTGTTTCCAATATAGATGTTTCTGGGCCTTTTTCTGTATCTTCTTCTCTACATGTTGCCTCTGCCGTTCTTGATCGAAACAACGACTTTATCTCCACTGCATTTTCCACTGCATTTTGCATTTCTTCATCGTGTTTTTTCGTCGTCTCCTAGCCGCTGCCATTTCCATGTCCGTACCAGCCTACGGATCTTGGTAGGACCTTGTGGTAAGGCGTCCGGGTTGACGGCATGAATTGTCGGCGGTGCAAGTGCCGCACAGTAGCGCTTGATAAGCGCTATGATCGCCGACCTCTTCACCATGTAGTCGCACCATGCAGTCGCCGAGATCGCTGCCTTCAAGCTGTCCGGTGCCGGCGAGGTCATCAACGGTCCAATGGTCTAAAATTAGTTTTGATTAAATTATAAATTGATCAACTTTAAGAAAATTGAGTTATTTAAAATTTGGGTTTGAGTCAATTAAATATAAATTGGTTTAATTAATTTATAAATTTAAGATAATAGTTTGAGTTGAAAATGATGATTTCTATTTTTATTTTTAAAAATTAGATATAGTTTGATTTATTTTTAAATTAATTAATTTTATAAAAAATATTTATAATTACAAAGTTGCCACTGCATTTTGATAACGAAACCGACAGTCTCGAAACCACAAAAAATAACATTCTAGTGTTTTTGTTTTTATTAAGAAAATTGGTTTCGTTTTCATTCTGGTTTCGATTCAGTTTCATAAAAATGCTAAACCAAACACATTTTCGTATGCAATTTTAGTTTTAGTGAAACCAAAACCATAAAAACAAACTTGGTTTCGCTAACCAAACAGGCCCTTAGGGTTTCATGTACGTGGGTGAAGAAGAATAGTTAGTTGGTTTAAGCCTATTGGGTTTGGATCCAATATAATGGATTCTTGACCCATTAAGACACCCATTTTTAAATGTTTTATGATTTTGGATCTGGATTCTTTTGTACCCGTTAGTTAAAATGTTTAAGTTAATTGGATACGAATTGTATTTTATTTTAAAATTAGATCCATTTGCTACTTACACTCGATTTCATTATGTATTTTGGTTCGGTTTAGGGATGGCAATTCAAACCGATTAACCGCAGTTAATCGGTTAACCGAACTGCAAAATCCGGTTTTGGATAGTGGATTTGTGGTACGGTTTCGGTTTTCGATAGTAAAAATCATAAACTATTTAAAATCGGTTCAATTTCGGTTATCAGGTCGCGGTTAAATGGTAACCGAAACTAGTTATATATTCGGTTTTCGGCTATCTATTTTTTGCGGTTAACCGGTATCCAAAACCAATTTTGTTATTAATCTTTGAACCGGTTATCCATTTACTACCATTTTTTTACAATTAACCGATATTTTGAAACCGGTTTTATTATTAATCTTTGAATCGGTTATCCGTTTATTACCGGTTAACTGACCGGTTTTGATTTCGATTAGCGAGTTTGGAAATCGGTTTCGGTTTCGATTAACCCCCAAAAGTGCAGTTAACCGAACCGTTGCCATCCCTAGTTCGATTCAATTGTTTTGGGTTTAGTTTAAATTCGGTTCAATTACAAATGGTACATCTCTAATTTAACATGATATTGGACCGATTCAAATCAATTGAACCCGGTCCAATTCATTTGATTTTTGGGTTGATTTTAATTTCTGGTTCAAATTGCTTTGGTTCATATCTGGTTCAATGAAAATTCTAGTCCAATTCAAATCAATTGAAAACATGTCGAATTTGATTTTATTTTGGTTCATTTGGTGTTTTTTCATTGGTTTAAATTGGTTCAATGTTGGTTGGTTCAACATAATTTTATTTCACGAGCTAGAAGTATTTAAAGATTAATATTGAATCTATTTATGATTGACTTGAAATCAATTAGCAGTCAATTTTCCAATTTATATTTTGTTATATAAATATAATTATTTATTGCCTCATTTTTGTTGCATTGATGAACATGATGTATATGTTGCACCTATTTGTCATGTAGGGCATTGTTACATTAAATAATTAAATTGCGTCATGTTGTAGTTTATTATGATGCATATTATAAATAATGTTACGTTATTTCATGTAATCATCTACGCTACATTATGATGTCATGTGACCCATACAATTTGATTAGTTGAGGAGTAGCCACAACATCCTTAGTTATGTTAAATTATATATTAGGTAATTAGTCATATAATTTAACTAATTGAGGAGTAACGACAACATCTCTAGTTATATTAAATTATATATTTGACATTTTTTAGATCACATATAGATATATATGACATCAAATTATAATTAGCTATTTTGAGTATGATAAATCTCATCTCACAGGAATTTTTGTCATACTTATATAGTTAATTAGTGTGAAATAATAGATTATTTTTCTTAATTAGCCCACAGGTATTAGGAAAAGTATATAGTTTGTTAGTTGCACATAGAGTCTAACATGAGTCCTAAAATAAAAGCTTAGCCCACAGATAGTTTTTATTATATAAAACATGTTATTTTTCTTATTTACATAGGTAAAACTAGAATCTTATATGCCTTTATTTAGATTATGAGCATTAATATATGATTTAAATATACAATAATTTAAATTTTTTAACTACTCTGACTTTAAGACTGATTTCTTGAACTAACTAGGGACAATTATAGAATTTAAAGGGAAAGAATTCTTTTTCATTTAGGGTGCATGAAAATATATTCTATAAGGAAGATGAACCGTCTGCTTCTACAGATACTAGCATTACGGCTGAGGTCGTGTCATATGAACAGTGGGAGCAATCCCATCGCCTTAGTGATGTTCATAAAAACCACGCATTTCTGCTAGTATTTGTGGTTCTATATGGGTAATAATATACGGAATCTATTGAAGGTTATAACTGAACAGTTCGAATATTCAAATAAGTATTGGTGAAATGACTACAATAAAGGGGGGTGAATAGTATATTAACTAAATCTTTTGCCTAATTCTGGTTTTTCATGTTTAAATCATTTTCTTACAATTTAGGCAATTCACAATTTGATGATTAGACAAAGAAGTGATGAAATAAAGCAATTAAGCAAACACGAGAAGAATAATACTAAGACAAAAGAATTTATAGTGGTTCAACTAACCTCCTACTCCACTACCTTAGACCCGTGCTTAGGATTTCACACACAAATGCACTATATTAAGAGTAGCTTACAATTGAGGATTTTACACTGGAAAAACCCTACACTCCCTTAGAAGGTACTTCCATACCCGAAAGTATCCACCTTCACACCGAGTCAGCTTTCCCACCTTAATTCCTAAGAACAACTCCTAATCTAGTTTTACACAAGTGACTTTACACCTTAAACACAAAGGTTACCACAAACTAGCAAGACCACACACAAGGTCTATTACACGATCAAATTTATACAATCAATATCAAACCAAAAAACACTTCAATCACAAGAAGAGAGAAAAGAGGAGTTATCACAATAGAATCACCTCTTCTTGTTGAGCCTAGCAAACTTGAATGACCCTCCAATGATGAACACTTGAGATTGAGGGATCAAGGGCTAGGTTTGGAAGATTTGATCAAGAAAGGGCTTAGAAGATGCATAGGATCACTCTTTTAGTTTTTGAGGTATCAACAACTAGTTGGGAGAGAGTTTTGAGTCGGTATTTATAACCCCCGAAAACCAAGGTGTCGTCAACGGGCATTTTTTTGCTCGTTGGCAATGTCCGGTCGCTTGCTGGTTGATCGTCGATCGACCGACTGATCGACCGCCCAAGCAACCGTGGCAATCTGCCACTTATGGGCACACTCTGGTCGATCAACTGGTCGACCAAATTGGCTACTACCAATTTCTCGCCACATTCGATTGACCAGTCGGTCGATCGTATTGGCTACTGCCAATTTTTGACCACATTCGATTTTTGCAGTATTCGGTCGACCGACTGGTCGACAAAACCTGGGCTGGAAATCCCTTCTTTGGGTCTTCTCGTTGTGCGCTTTGTTTTCGGGCTTCGCCCTTCAGCGTGCTTCAAATGTTCTTTCGATTCTTCCAAGAGATCTTTTGTGCATGCATCGAGCTCTTATGAGTCGTCGTATCGAGTCCAATGTCACAAGACGTGAAACCAACTTTTGTCTTTTATTGATCCTATGACCTTTAAGCTTCAACAACTTGGTTAGATAGATTTGGTTTGTTATCATCAAAATAATCATGAAGAGAATAAAGCATAGAGGGAAAAACCTTCAGCCAACAATCTCACCATTTTTGATGATGACAAACCATTGATGATAGAGAGCAACAACAAAAATCTATATGTAATGTATTAGTCAATTAGTGTGAAGCATGAGTTTATAAGTGGATATTTGAGAGTATTAAGCGATGATGAATACAAGCATATTAAATTTAGTGCTCCCCATATTAATATGCATATTTTTAATTCTCCCCCTATCATCATGCCTAATCTGAAGCATGTTAACTCGTAATGATGAAAACATGTTATCTCTCCCCCTTTTGTCATCGATCAAAAAGATTAAAAAAATTTAGAATGAAATGAGTCATTCATGACAAGTCATATGATCAAGTGCAACATCATGCAATCCTCACATGCATAATCAAGTGCAACAATAATAAGTTCAACATAGCCACATAAACTTAAAGCAAGCAGTCTCAAATACAAATACAAAGTAGACCGAGCAAAGTATAATGTTAATACAAGTCCATAGAGTGAATGACAGTATGCAATAGTGGGACTAATCATCCTCAGGTGGAGGAGGTGGCAGATGCATCTGATAGTATTGCCACATCTCATCCACCCGACCATATATCTCATCAACCCAACTACCGTACTCATCCACTCTCTGACCATACTGATCGATGCGTTGACCGTACTCAAACATGCGTCGACCATACTCATCGACTATTTGACCATACTCATCGATGTGACGGTCGTACTCATCTAGACACCCTTTCGTACCTCTGTTCCATTCCAGCTAGTCGATATAAAATTGAGCAAATCGAAGCTCCAGATTTCCCAAACACTTAATGTGAGTACCAACTGATGAGCTTCCACCAGTATCTCCCTCATCCATGTCCTCATCATGATCATTCTGTTGCACAGGTTCCCCCACACCCTTTTATTGTGCTGCTTTTCAAGTATTTTCATACGATTTAGAGTGAAGGAGTCTATTGCTTTAGGCACGGATTCTACCTCAAATTTAGACTTGTTTACCCCAACAGCATAAATGAAGTAAGAGATTACTGTGGCATAGGGTAGGGCTTGTATTTTGAAGCATGGACATCCGCTATGTAGCGAAGCATGAGATCAGAAACATTTATAGGTCTGTAGGTCATAGCATAGAAGAGCACTCTAGTGCTCATGCTGGTTTCCTCATCATAATGTCCTGCTCTAGGAAGTATATTATAGGTAATGATAAGATGCATGATCCTAGTAGTGGTTGACAATTTGATGCTTTGAGTATGAAGCATCCCCTGGTAACCCTCGGGACAAATGGCTAACACAACCTCAAGACTAGGAAAATCCTCATGAAAGTGATGTGTGGACATAATATATACTGATCTTCCTAGCAGAGGGAACCCAAATGCATCTCTAATGGTTGATTCGGTGATTACTATGGATTTACCTAAGATTTCAGATCTGAGAACTAGTGAGTGACCTAGTCTAGCCTTATCTATCACGAGGTTAGGGAAGAATGCCTTTATCAATATATATGGGGCACACTGGTACTTGTCTCCCTATATATTCTACCCATCCCAGGGCTGCAAGTTTGCTTCTAATGTCATACTTCTCTAGGTCTCCTAGGTTAACTAGACGAGTCTGTAAGATGGCTCTGTCTACAAACCTAGGGCTTAAGTCTTGCCTATATAGGTTAAAAGATTATCGGGTAAGCTTTGAAGCTTTGTCTTGGGTGCCATCTGCAAGACGATTAGGACAATATGCATATAATTGGCTTTGATGAGTAATGTATGCTCCTAAACCAAAGAGAAGAGACACTTTTAAGATCAACATGAATTTTTACAAGACTCTTTTTCCTATTTTTTGAAAGAGAATCATTTTAGTTTTAATATTAAATATCAATGTATGAGTCCAATAAATGCAAAAGAAAATAAAAGGTAAAAGGATCACAAACGAAAGGAAAACTAACAAATGTAAAAATTGGCAAATGTAAGTTTGTATCATCATTTTTCAACATGTCAATCATTTTCTTAAAAACTTTCTATCTTTGTTAAAAATAAATCATTTTCTTAAAAACACTCTTTTGTTTTGGCATTTTTCCTTCTACCCCCCTATTTTTTTTATATAAAAAAGATGGCAAGATGGAGATAAGAAATTTGAATCATCATGAAGATCCCTTTTAACAACAACAACCAAAAACAAATATTAAAAAAATAATCATGAAGAGAGAACTTTTAAACATACAAGAAACACAAGAAATTTGATTTTTCTTCCCTAGAACTTGTTTTGAACCAAAAATATCAAGGAAAAACACCATGCATAGGGTAGAGAAGCATGAACCATGATTTTTATGAGTAAATCTAGACATAGAGATGAAGGAAAGTGAATGATCTATTCAACATGATGAACTAACTCATGTATTAGAGCTAAAAGTTGAGTTTTTTACCTTAGAAGTGAAGAAGAAACCTTAAGATCCAAGGAGTGGGGGTGAGTGGCCGGTTGAAATGGTTAAAGGAGCCCTAGTTTCGGGCTTAAAAGCTTAAGTTGAAGGGTTGGGATTAAATCAGTTGGCCAAATGGGTGGACAGGATCAATTTCTGTCTGCCAGTCGATTGGGCGGTCGCATGTCGCGCGACCGGTCGAGCTGGAATGTGTTTTCTAGGCTTACAAAAAAAATTATTTTGAGAGATTTATATATTAGAATTTTATGAAACTTTTTTCACATGAACTAGGCTTTATGAGGATTCTAAAAAGTCAAGAATCACTCAATAAGGATCTCTCTACAATTTTCTAAAAAATCCTCAAGTTCACAGTCGCATTTTCATAAATATTTGGACTTTGCACGAAACCTTAGATTTCTATCGTAGAATGCTCTGATCTGGTGAGATCTTGTCTAGATCACTTATAATGATGTTTTTGAGCACATAGTTTTTTTCTAAAATTTTATGCAATTTTAATCATATATACAAATTTTTGTATTATATTTTACTCATCAAAAAATTTATTTGCCTGAAATGTAAGACTTTATGTATTCATCAAGATACTTGTTTAAGTGTAATTATTTGCAATTTATGTTTATGAAAAATTTGTCAATCACCAAACAGGATTCCCAATTCAAAATCTATCTATATTATGTAATCACAGGATAGTTAAGATTTGGAGTTTCTTATACTAATCCAAATTTTTTATTTGAGCTATTTTATTCAAACAACATGCAAGATCATTCATAAGTATGAAATTGATTCAATCAAGAGAAGTGAGGTGTCATGCAAGAATATTTACCAAATTAACGCTCATACCACATTTCGTGAAGACTTTCATAAATTTATTTTCTTTCTCCAATTTTTACGATAGCCTTTCATTGTCAATAAATGTTAACTTGCAAGCCAAAAAAATCATTAGTAGCTCAATGATATAACATCTAGTGAGTTAGCATACTAAATAGCAAAGGGTGAGCAAGAATTCTTCATTTGAGAATAATTTCAACTTAAGCTAGATAGTGAAAGATCTGTTTCAAATAGAATCGTCATAAAACTAAAATGAATCGAGAGATCTCAAAATATAAAATTTTGAAAAATAAGATCTTCAACCCTTCCCATTGGTTGAAAACCGAAATGCCACAATGAGCCAATGATTTAGAACCGCAAGGTCGCATGAGCCTGTTATAGGCTACATAGGTCTCCGAAGAGACCGGAAAATCAAAAACAAAAATTATTTTTCAAGTCATATCATGAGCGGGCAAAAATAACTCTAATTTAACTAGTATCATAACTCCAACTTTAAGATGACAAGTAAAGTGAGGGAGGTGATACCAAACATATCTAGATATCAATATCCATACCTATGGCATCATGATAGCTTGAAGTTGCAACCTCTTGGAGATTTCTCATTTGGATCTAAGGTCAACTTCAATAGTCTATTTCTCTTTACCCTTGTGTGGTAGCTCGCCCTACAAAAGAGCAAGAAATCTTTGGTACCCAAATGGCTTTGGGTCCTTGGGGGTGAGTTGGCCTAGGAACCCAAAGTGTCTTTGTCACACTTGAATTTTTCTTGAAAGCACAATCATTAATGGCATGGCAAAAAATGCCACAACAAAAATAATGTCCCTTAAATTTCCTCGATCTTATTTATACTATGGACATGGGATCTAGCATTGGAATGCTTAGCATGTGAGTTATAATGAACATAAGCATTCTTAGAAAAAGCATTTTTGTTTTGGGGTTTTCTAAATAAATCATTTTGATTTCTGGATCTTTTAACAGATAAAGCATTAATCTTCCTATTCAAAATTAACATTTCATTTTTTACATCATTCATAGATTTATGCAATTGAGTTTTTAACAAGCTATTTTTCTTTTTCAAAATGACATTTTCATTTTTCAAATCCTTAGTGTCAATATCTAAGGGATCATGACATGAGTTAGTGACACTAACTTTTAGTTTCTCATTTTCTAGTTTTACTTCATGTAAATGAGAACTAAGTGACAAATTTTCTTCTTTTAATTTTTTATTTTCTTTGTCCTTTTTAACAATCAAGGCATACATAATTTTGTATTCGTCTAATAATTCATCATATAGAAGATCTGAGGAACTAGATGAATTAGATATATAATTTCCAAGACTGAAGAAGAGCATACCTCCTCATCAATGTTCATGATGTTTAGCTTCATGATTATGGTGTGAGGATGCTTCACTTGATGCACGTGAGTAAGTAGAAGCATTTGACCTCCATTTTGCCTTGTTCTTCATACTAGGGCAATTCTTCTTCACGTGTCCTTTCTTATTGCATAGGTGACATATCATCTTTCTCTTCTGACTCTTTGTACTTCTTTGGCTAGATACACAGCTTCAAGAACTTCATTAGATATAGGAGTATGACAATTGTCATCATCTCCTTCACTTAGGATAACTAGTTCTTCAGTTTTAGCATAATCATAAAGTATGTTCAGAGTAGCCCAAATATCATATGCCGAAGTACAATGCATGACTTTTTCAAAAGTGTTATTTTCCAAAGAACAATATATGTAATTTGTTGCCTTTGCATTTAACTCAAACATGTTAATTTGTTCTTGAGTCTATGCATCCATATTTTCCTTAGGTTCTATGTATTTTGACTTTACCATACTGAACACACCTATACCTTGTGTCTTTAATAATGTATACATTCTTCCTTTCCGAATAGCAAAGTTTGACTCATCAAACGTACGTGGTACAGACGCTACCAACTCTAATGCCATTTTTTGGATCGAGACTAGATGTAGAGGAGACGACGAAATCTCAATCTATGACCAGCTCTGAATAACAATTGTTGGTGAAATGGCCACACTAGAGGGGGGGTGAATAATGTGTTAACTAAATCTTTTGCCTAATTCTAGTTTTTCGTGTTTAATCATTTTCTTACAATTTAGGCAATTCACAATTTGATGATTAGACAAAGAAGTGATGAAATAAAGTAATTAAGCAAACACGAGAAGATCAATGTTAACACAAAGGAATTTATAGTGGTTCGGCTAACCGCCTACTCCACTACCTAAGACCCGTGCTGAGGATTTCACACACAGATGCACTATATTAAGACTAGCTTACAATTGAGGACTTTACACCGGAAAGACCCTACACTTTCTTAGAAGGTACTTCCACACCCAGAAGTATTCACCTTCACACCGAGCTAGCTTTCCCACCTCAATTCCTAAGAACAACTCCTAATCTAGTTTTACACAAGTGGCTTTACACCTTAAACACAAAGGTTACCACAAACTAACTAGACCACACACAAGGTCTATTATACGATCAAATTTATATAATCAATATCAAACCAAAAAACACTTCAATCACAAGAAGAGATAAAAGATGAGTTATCACAATAGAATCACCTCTTCTTGCTGAGCCTAGCAAGCTTGAATGACCCTCTAATGATGAACACTTGAGATTGAGGGATCAAGGGCTAGGTTTAAAAGATTTGATCAAGATAGGGCTTAGAAGATGCTTAGGATCACTCTTTAAGTTTTTGAGGCATCAACAACTAGTTGGGAGAGAGTTTTGAGTGGGTATTTATAACCCCCCAAAACCAAGGTGTCGTCAACGGGCATTTTTTTGCCCATTGGCGACGCCCGGTCACTTGCCGATCGATCATCGGTCGACCGACTAATCGACCGCCCAAGAGACTGTGGCAATCTGCTGCTTTTGGCACACTTTGGTCAACTGACTGGTCGATCGAATTGGCTATTGCCAATTTATCGCCATATTCGGTCAACCAGTCAATCGATTGAATTGGCTACTGCCAATTTTTGACCGCATTCAGTCGACTGAATTGGTCACTGCCAATTTTCTGCAGTATTCGGTCGATCGACCGGTCGACCGAACTTGGGCTAAAAATCACTTCTTTGTGTCTTCTCGTTGCGCGCTTTGTTTCTGGGTTTCTCCCTTCAGCGTGCTTCATATGTTCTTTCGATTCTTCCAAGACATCTTTGGTGCACGCATCGAGCTCTTGTGAGTCATCGTATTGAGACCGATGTCGCAATACGTGAAACCGACTTTTGTCTTTTATCGATCCTGCGACCTTCAAGATTCAAGAACTTGGTTAGATAGATTTGGTTTGTTATCATCAAAATAATCATGAAGAGAATAGAGCACGAAGGGAAAAACTGTCGGCCAACAATAAGAACCTTGTTAGCACCTTAATGACTAAATTGTTATCATTGAGGCTCACTAGAGTTAGAGGTGTGCATGAGCACATCATGCAGATGAGGAATATAATGACTCAACTTTAAGAAACTAGATATTGATATGTCTTAGTCCTTTCAAGTACATTTTTATTTTTTGAACTCCTTATCAACAATACAAGGCCTTTAAAATCTCTTAAAATACACATAAAGAGAAATGATCAATTAATAAAATTTTGACCATGTGTGTACAAGAAGAGGGAAGGTTGTTTGCTGAAATGAGAGAAAGTGCACAATCAATCTTTTGGTTTGTTATGAATCTAGTATGATTGATATTTGTTATAACACTTGGTGGATTGACTTGGGTTATACAGTCCATATTTTCAATACCTCGCAAGGCTTTTAAAATCACATGAAGTCAGTGGGAAGTGAGCATTGCATCTATACAGGAAATAGAGTGCGCTTACATGCGGAATCCATTGGAACATGCAGGGTTTATTTTAAGTTCTGGTTTTATTTTGCATTAACAAAACCTTATTTAGTTGCAACATAATTTTACTTATAATGCATTGCATGTTCAATAAAGTGCGGGTATTAAAAGATGTGTTATAGATGAAAGCTCCTTTAGGTTGTAGCACCAAAGGTTAGGATTTATATCCATTAAGAGGATGAAAGGGTTGGTAAATGAAGGAGTACTTAGTGCTTTGGATTTTATTGACTCTGAGACATGTATAGACTGCATAAAGAGAAAGTAGACTAACATGTCAAACAAAGGTGCTAATAGGAGTTCAAACATAGACTCATATGGTTAGAAGTATTTCATCTCCTTCATAGATGATAACTCATGCTATATGAATATCTACTTGCTTCATAACAAGAATGAAGCACTCGATGTCTTTAAGGTTTTCAAGGTAGAAGTGCGAGAAGCAAATAAAGTTCGTGAGATCAGATAAGAGAGGTGAGTATTATGGACAGTACACTGAGGATGGACAAGCACCTTGGTCCATTTGTTAAGTCACTTCAAGAGCATGAGATAATTGCCCAATACACCATGTCGGGATCTCCAGATCAAAATGGTGTTGCAAACAGAAGGAACCAAACATGATAGACATGGTGCAAAACATGCTTAGTGGCTCCAAGCTTCCTAGATCTTTGTGGTCTGAAGTCCTTAAGACGGTTGTGTATATATTAAACCGAGTTCCAACCAAGGCTCCTAAAACGCCATTCTTATTATAGAAAGGTTGGAAACCGAGTTTGCAACATATGCGCATATGAGATTGTCCGTCTAAAATAAAGGTTTACAACCCACAAGAGAAGAAACTAGACCCAAGGACTATCTGTAGGTATTTCGTTGGATATACCGAAAAGTCTAGAGGGATATAAATTCTATTGTCCATCACATACCACTAGGTTTGTGGAGTCAAGAAACTAAAATTTCTTGAAAATAACTTGATTAGTGGGAGCAATTAATTTCAGAATTTAATTTCTAAGAAAGATCATTTGGAGGAGTCCACTCCTAACTCAAGTGAAATATTGGTTGTTATTCACAGTGCACCTCTTCCAGGTGTTCAACAACCAATCATTGAGAATCCACAAATAGTTGATAATGACCAAGTAGATCTCGATACTCAATAATTACTAGACAATGTTGAGCAACCAGTTGTGGAACGGGTTCCTCAAGAGCTTGATGACACAACATTAAGGAAATCTACTAGGATAAGGAAGTCAGCTATTCCTAGTGACTATGTAGTGAATCTACGAGAGTCTAACTACAATCTTAGGGCCAAAAATACTCTAAAGACATTTTTCACAAGCCATGAGTTGCAGTCAATCTGAGATATGGTGCAATGCCACGAAGAAATAGATGAGTTCAATGGCATCAAAGGGGGTCTGGAATCTTGTCGAGTTGCCTTAAGGTTTCAAAGTCATTGATTGTAGATGGGTCTTTTAAATCAAAAAGGTTTCACTGGGCAACATCGAAAGATATGAGGCTAAGATTGGTGGCCAAAGGATTCACTTAGATGGAGGGAATCGACTACACGGAGATCTTTTTCTCCTATATCTAAGAAAGATTCTTTCTGTATCATCATGGCATTTCACTTGGAATTGCATCAAATGGACGTGAAAATGACATTCCTCAATGGATACATAGAGGAGAAAGGTTTATTTAAAACAATCTAAAGGATTCCCCTCTAATGAGAGTGAGCACTTGGTGTGCAAGCTCAAGAAGTCCATATATGGATTGAAACAAACCTCCCATCAGTGGTACTTAAAGTTCCATGAAGTTATCTCTTTATTCGGTTTTGTCGAGAACATCATGGATCAATGCATAGACCATTTGATTAGTGAGAGCAAGTTTTGTTTTCTTATCCTATATGTGGATGATTTTTTACTTGCGACCAATGATAAAGGGGTTGCTATATGAGGTGAAACAATTTCCTCTCTAAGAATTTTGATATGAGTGAGGCATCTTATGTCATTGACATTAAGATCCATAGGGACAAACCTCGTGGAATTTTTGGTATATCTCAGAAGATCTATATCAATAAACTCTAAGAGAGATTTCAAATGAAAGATTGTTAACCGTATGTAGTACCCATTGTGAAAGGTGACAAATTAAGTCCTAACAGTGTCCCAAAATATTTTGGAAAGGGAACAGATGCAGAACATTCCATATACTTCGGCTGTTGGTAGCCTTATGCATGCTCAGGCTTGTACAAGGTCTGACATAGTATTTGTTGTTGGAATGCTAAGCAAATTTCAGAGTAATCCAAGAATAGACAACTGGAATGTTGCAAAGGAAGTGATGAAGTACCTTAAAAGGTACTAACGATATCATACTCATGTATAGACGAACTGATAACTTGACCCAGTTCATATCTTGTTTTGAGGCTACCTCACATGATGTGTGGTTAAGGAGCTTCATTTCGGGTCTTGGAATTATGGATTCCATTACTAGACCCATGAAAGTATACTGTGACAATTCAGCTGCAGTTCATTTGGCTAAAAGTTGAAGTCGAATCAAGCACAACGACATAAAGTATTTAGCCATAAGAGAACGTTCTAAAGAAAATTAAGTGGTCATTGAACACGTTCATGCTGAATTGATGATCGTCGATTCTTTGACAAATTAAGGGCATGCTGCCAAAGGATTTCAAGGATCATGTAGACCGAATGAGACTTGGTCCCATCATGTAATTATTGTAAAGACATTTTATCTTTACTAAAGCTACTATTTAGTTTTATTATTTCTCATTTTATGGTGTACACATATAGTTCGAGAATAATGATTTCTGTTGGACCTAGAATAAACATAGGGATTATTCATAAAGTTATTTTGGAATGAAATGCATCGTGATACATAGAAGACAATACTAGCTCAAAGATGACTTTCTTGGCTTAAGGTTTTCAACATTGGTCTTAATCTCAGTTTTGATGATAACAAACAAGGAACTAATGTTTCAATGAGAAATATTTTCAGGTTCCATAACGGTTAGCACTCGATGTCCTCGATCGGAAATATCGGAAGAAATCGGAAAATCGGAAGGACATTGGCAGACGCGTTCGGGTTCGTCTCAGAAATTTCTAGAAGTTCGACGTGTGCACCAAAGACATCTTGGATGAGTCTAAAGACCACATGAAAAGCTCTCCAAGTTGTCTCACGTTGAATGCCGAAACATGAAAATGAAGTGCGCAAGAAGAAAGCTGAAAAAATCAAACTCAGCCCACTAACCCCCTAGGACCCAAAGGCATTTGGGTACCAAAGGTTTCTTGTTCTCTTCTAAGGGGAGCAACCACACAAGGGTGAGTTGATGATGGTTGATGGGAACTGCATGAGGACTTAAAGCTTCACCAAATCCAAGTTGCAACTTCGAACCTTATGGATGCCTTCGATATGAAGAATCGGCATCTAGTTAACTTGGTATCATCTCCCATGGTTATTTTGTCTCATTAAAGTTGGAGTTCATAATACATGATTGATTCTAGTTGGTTTTATCCGTTCTCGATATATTTCTTGAAAATTATTTTTGACTTTTGATTTTCGATCTCTTCGGAGTCCTATGTAGCCTATAACGGGCTCATGCGACCTTGCGATTACAAATCGTAGGCTTATTGTGATCTTTCGGTTTTCAACCAATAGGAATGGTTGGAGATCAATTTTTTATTAATATTACATTTGTGATCTCTTAAAATTCATTTCCGATTCATGACAACATATTTTGAAACGGATTTTAAACTATTTAGCAAAGTGGATTTTGAAAATGATACTTGATTTTTCTCTTTACTATTTGATTAGGGTTGCTTGCTAGTAGCTTTAGTTTCATTAAATCTACTAATGAAGTCTACTTGCAAGTTGAGAATGTTAATGAAAGGCTATGCTATCATGAAGAAAAGTGAAAAATAAAAAGAGAAGTTTGGAAAAATTCCAAGAATGAGATATGAGTTCGGTTTTGCAAAAATCTTAATATAATAGTTAAATACTTGTGGTATAATGACGTCTCTATACTCATGATTGGTTTTGCATGATAAATATATGAAATTTCATGAGTAGGTAAAATTTGGATACTTTGGCAATTTCATGATATTGATATTGAATGAAATTGGACTAGGTTGAAATTCCTTATTAGATACCTCATTTTGAGTAAATACTTGGTAAACATGTTTAGATACATATATCACCTGATTCTAGGTGTTTAAACTTGAAAATTCATGTGTAGATGAACAATGTGATAACTAGATTACTTTAGGGGACTTAAGCTTGGAAAAGTTTGACCCAAGTTAGCAAATCAGCTTGGACACTTCATTTTAAGTCCAAACTTCATAAACATGTTTAGGAATAGGTAAGACATATTTCCATGCACTTAGAATGAAAAATTCATATGGATATGGATAAAATGACATAGATGTCATTTCATGATAACCTCTTTTGAATCAAGTTGACCCAAGTCAACAAATTGACTTAGAGGTCTCATTTTCAATTCATATTTGAGGAACATGTTTAGATTTACTCATTATAGGTGTCCATATGTTTAAGGTTGAAAAATCATGAGTAAATGATAATATTGAAACTTAGCAAGTTTCATGATAACTAGCTTAATTTTGAATGAAATCATGCTAGGTTGATATCTTAACTTAAGGACATAATTTTCTTCTCAAACATGACATACACTCTTTACAAGACCATTATGTGGTGTCATAAAAGTTTGAATGAAAACTTAGCATGTTTTGAAAAATAACTGAAAATTACGAAAATGCCATTGAAATTTTAGCATTTTCAGCCAATTTTAGAAAAATGTAGAAAACTGATTTTGCAATAATTCTTGAAACTGCACTTTCACTGAAAAATCTAGTTTGTTTTGTAAAAAATTTAAAAAATTTCATTAAGAATCTAATTTATAATGGAATTTTGAAGTTGAATTTCGGAAACACAAAGTATCACTTACTTGAAATACTCATTTTTTTGATATTTTGTTTTTTCTTCAAAAACATCAAATGAAAACTCATGTATATCATTTTGATTCTATTTCTAATATCATTCACACCATTGCTTGAATAAAATCATTTCTAGGAATGATTTTGATAACTTGAATGATAGCTAGAAATATCTATTTTTTCATTGAAATCTATATAGTGTGAAAAATGAACTTAGACAATTCACTTAGATGATCAATTCGATGACACACACATCTTAAATGATTCAGCGATGTCTGAAAAGTTTGAAGCAAAATTGACATCTTTTGAAAAAGTACCTGAGATTTATGAAAATGCCCTTAGACTTTCAGGAATTTTATGAATTTATAGAAAATTGATTTTTGACTGAATCATAAACCTGTAGATTCCTTGAAAAATCTAGTTTGTCCAGTTAAAGTTTCAAATTTTTTTGTTAAGAGTATGATTTTATAAGGATAAAAATGTTTGATTTTTGTAAACTTGAAGTGTACTTTGACCTAAGTCAACAAAGTGACTTAGATTGTCTATGTGCCTAAGTTAGAGAAAATATGAGTAGATAATAAAATTTGATACTTAGCCATTTTTATGTTTTCATGCTTATTTCGAATCAAACCGTGCTAAGTTCATATTTTGATCAAATGACATTATTTTTACTTCAAACTTGACATACATGTTTTAAATGACTATATCTTGGTATTTTAAAAGTTTGAATGAAATCTGGAAATATCATGAAAGATTCACTTATTTACGAAAATGCCATTAAAGTATCACTCTTCTCAAATTGATCATTTTTCCAATACTTTAAATTTTCATTAGATTTTCAAATGACACTTGAAGTATGATATTTTAAATTCACTTATGGTATTGTTCTACTTATTTGATAAGAAAAATCATTTCTAAAGTGATTTTTGACCGATACTTGAAAATATTGATACTTAAGTTACTACATGATTCTTGGTTTTGGATTTCATTTATCATTTCACGATATCATGTATGACTTAGTCTCATATTCGATGTTTGGCTTTCATTCCTTGAGTTGAGACTTTCGCGGTTTTGAAAAATCTTTTAGAGTTTCAACTTTGACTTTTGATTGACTTTTCTTGCCCTTTTTGTGAGATGTCAAAAAGGGGAGAAAAATATAGGAAAATCATGCATATAGATAGAGGGAGTTCCATTATGTAGATATGCATGTTGATAGGGGAGAAATGCCATGTTTGATATCCTTTGTGCTTAAATGATATATTTTCTTATGTATGTTTGTCATCATCAAAAAGGGGGAGATTGTTGGCCTAAGGTTTTCAACCTTGTTCTTAATCTCGGTTTTGATGATAATAAACATGGAAGTAATGCTTCATTGAGAAATATTTTGAGGTTTCATATCGGTTAGCACTCGATGTCCTCGATCAAAAATATCAGAAGAAATCAAAAAATCAGAAGGACATTGGCCGACGCGTTCAGGTTCATCACGGAAATTTCTAGAAGTTAGACTCATGCACCAAAGACGTCTTGGACGAGTCTAAAGAACACATGGAAAGCTCTCCAAGTTGACGCACATTGAAGGCCAGAACCCGGAAATGAAGCGCGCAATAAGAAGGCTAAAAAAATCAAGCTCAGCACAGGTTCGGTAGACCGGTCGGTCGATCGAATATGGTCAAAAATTGGCAGTAGCCAATTAAGTCGACCGAAGGTTGCCAGGAAGCGACAGAAAGCCTTCGGTCGCTCGGCGGTCGGTAACGAGCAAAAATTCACCCGTTGAGAAGAGGGGAGCTCTCTCGTCTCTTCTTGGCTTATAAATAGGAAGCCATGACAGCCTTCCTCCATGATGTTGATCACTTCTAACCTCCTTGAGCCATCTTTTGATCAATTCTAAGCCTTCATTGAGCCAATCTTGTGAAAACCCTAGCTTGAGCCAAAAACCTTAATCTTGCCTTCATTCCTTCATCGATTAACCATCAAAGGCATCAAGAGGAAGCTAGGAATCTTGTTTTGGAGCTAAGTATTTTATTGTTTGATTTATTGCTCTATTTGTTGAGTGAAATGGCTACACTAGAGGGGGGATGAATAGTGTATTTACTAATTCTTATTAGCCTAAATCCGATTTTAATCATTTCTTTGGTTACTTAGGTAAATTACAAGTTGAGTGACTAAATGCGGAAGCAATAATAAAATAATTAAGTACAAACAGAACATCAATGCAAACACAAGAATTTATAGTGGTTCGGCCCCAATGCCTACTCCACTACGTAAGCACCCCGCTTAGGATTTCCAAACTTAGTTTTACTAGATTAATGATGTTTCCCTTACAAAGAGGACTTTGACTCGAATAGTCTCACTCTCAACCTAAGGCACTTCCACCCCCAGAAGTCTCCGCCTTCTTACCGAGAGCACTCTTCCATCTCAACCTAAGGGACAACTCAACTAATCCTAGTAAACAACATTTACAGAGGTGGGTTTAAGCCTTAACACCAAGGCAACCACCAAGTCAATCAAACCTAGCAATCTAGGTTTACACACTTGATATACAATCAAAATAAACAACAAGATACATGTTATAAGGATAGTTAATAACTTTAAAACATAAATGTTATATAAGGATTACCCCCCATTTGGATTCAATAAAATATCTAAAAAATCAAAATTCTTAAGAATCAAAGTCTAGTTTTTGGGGTCTAGTACAAATTTTTCAAAAATGGAAATTTCCTAACTTTTCGAGTCAGGTATAGGTCGGCTAAAGGCTTCCAAAAATTCTTTAAAAATACCTCGTCATCTAATTTCTACCCAAGGAATAATTACCGCCATTTTTTATGTCCAGAAAATGTCTAGGGCATATAGCCCTCCAAGGAGCTCCCTAGGGTATTTCAGGACGGTTTTCGGGTTTTCATGTTTTGGGATTCGGGGATGGTTTTTGGATTCTTATGCATCATCATGAGGATTTTACAATATAATCTAGACACCCTAAACCTAGACTCTATCTTCCCGACAAATCCGAGCGCGTCGACCAATGTCCTTTCGATTTCCCGATTTCTTTGATATTTCTGATTGAGAACATCGAGCGCTAACCGATATGGAACCTAAAAGATTTCTCAATAAAACATTAGTTCCATGTTAGTTATCATCAAAACTGAGATTATGACCAAGGTTGAAAATCTTAAGCCAACACCATTTAGTGTTGTATTTTCTTGTTTATTTCTTTATATTTGAGTTTGTGTTAGACCTAGAGTGTAGGTCTTGAAATTGGATGGTAGCCATGGTGTTTGAGCGAGGCTTAAATCCACCGGTGTAAACGTAGTTTACCAGGATTAGTTGAGTTGTCCCTAAGGTTGAGGTGGGAGAGTGCTCTCGGTAGGAATGCGGGATACTTCCGGGTGTGGAAATGCCTTCGGTTGGAGAGAGGAGATTTTCCAATGTAAAGTCCTCTTTGTAAGGGAAGCGATATAATCTAGTAAACTCAGTTTGAAAATCCTAAGCAGGGTGCTTAGGTAGTGGAGTAGGCATTGGAGCCGAACCACTATAAATAATTGTGTTACCATTATTTTCTTTGTGTATCACATTGTTTATCTTCATTACTCGCTTCTGCATTTAATCGAACAATTGTGAATTGCCTATGTAATTTAAGAAATGATTAAAATCGAATTTAGGCTAATTGATTAGTTAACACACTATTCACCCCCTATCTAGTGTGGCCATTTCACCAACATTTGGTATCAGAGCGGGTCATAATTTGAGATTTCACCATCTCTTCTACAATTTGTCTCGATCTTAAAATGGCACTAGAGTTGGTAGCGTCTTCACCTCCTAGGTTCGATGACTCAAACTTTGGTCTTTGGAAATATAGAATGTACACATATTTAAAGACTAAAGGTTTTGGTGTCTTTAACATGTTACATTTAGAATTCATTGAACCTAAGATTGACATGCATGCTTAGAGTGAATTGGATAAGAAAATGTTTGAGTATAATGGAGATGCCATGAATTGTATACTTTGCACATTAACAAATGGCATCCTAGAAAAATTCATGCATTGCTCTTCGGCTTTTGATTTATGGGTCACTTTAAAAGTTTTATATGATCATGCCAAAACCGAAGAAATTGACACTTTCAAAGAAGGTGGTGATGACAATGGTCACTCGCCTACTACTAATCTTGGTTTTGATGCCCATAGTGCTTCTAGTCAAAGGAGCAATTCTAAGAGCCGAAAATGAAAGGTAATTTGTCATGTTTGCAAAGAAAAGGGGCATGTGAAGAAAAATTATCAAAGCATGAAGAACAAAGCAAGGAAGAGGTCAAGTGCTTCCACCTCTACCTCTCACTCACTTGAAGCACCCTCTAGCCATGACTATGAAGCCACATCTAAAGTTAGCCTCATGGATTCTATTGATGAGCTACACTCTCCTTCACCTAGTTATGCTAATGAAAATGATGATGCTAGCTCTACTAGTTCTCATAACATGCCATATGATGAGTTAGTAGATGAGTGTAGGAAAATGTATGCCTTGCTTGTTAGAAAATATAAGAAAAATAAAATGTTGAAAAAGGAAAATGTGATGCTTAATTCTCATTTGCATGAATCCAAATTAGAAAATAAAAAATTGAAATCTATGTCATTTGATTCATGCCATGATAATGTAGAACTATAGCTTAAGGATTTGAAGCTTAAAAATGAAAATTTAGAAAATGAGAATTGCATGTTAAAATCTCAATTACATGCATTGCATAAATCTATTAATGGGTTGAAAAATGAGATTGTTTTCTTGAATAAGAAAACACATAATTTATCCAATGTTTCATCCTTCAGAAATTCTAGGAAGAAAAATGTTTTACTTAAGAATGCTCATGTCCATCATCCTTCTCATGTCAAGCATTCTAACATTAAATCTCATGTCCATAATGAAAAGAAGAAATTTAATGGACATTATTTTTATTGTGGTGTTTATGGGCATGTCATCTATGATTGTGCTTTTAAAATGAACCCAAGTGTTGTGAAGATATTTTGGGTACCTAAGCCCACTAACCCCCTAGGACCCAAAGGCATTTAGGTACCAAATGTTTCTTGTTCTCTTATAGGGGGAGCAACCACACAAGGGTTAGTTGATGATGGTTGATGGGAGTTGCAAGAGGACTTAAAGCTTCACCAAATCCAAATTGCAACTTCGAATCTTATGGATGCCTTCGATATGATGAATCGGCATCTAGTTAACTTAGTATCATCTCCCATGGTTATTTTATCTCATTAAAGTTGGAGTTCATGATACATGATTAATTCTAGTTGGTTTTATCCGCTCTCGATATATTTCTTGAAAAATGTTTTTGACTTTTGATTTTCGGTCTCTTTGGAGACCTATGTAGCCTCTAACGGGCTCATGCGACCTTGCGGTTCCAAATCGTAGGCTCATTGTGGCCTTTCAGTTTTCAACCAATAGGAAGGGTTGGAGATCAATTTTTCATTAATATTACATTTGTGATCAATTAAAATTCGTTTCTGATTCATGATAACATATTTTGAAATGGATTTCAAACTATTTAGCAAAGTGGATTTTGAAAATGATACTTGATTTTTCTCTTTGCTATTTGGTTTGGGTTGCTTGCTAGTAGCTTTAGTTTCATTAAATCTACTAATGAAGTCTACTTGCAAGTTGAGAATGTTAATGGAAGACTATGCTATCATGAAGAAAAATTAAAAGTAAAAAGACAAGTTTGGCAAAATTCCAAGAATGAGGTATGGGCTCGGTTTTGCAAAAATCTTAATATAATAGTTAAATACTTGTGGTATAATGACGTCTCTATACTCATGATTGTTTTTGCATGATAAATATATGAAATTTCATGAGTAGGCAAAATTTTGCTAACTTAGGCAATTTCATGATATTAATATTGAATGAAATTGGACTAGGTTAAAATTCCTTATTAGAGATCTCATTTTGAGTAAATACTTGGTGAACATATTAAGATACATATATCACATGATTCTAGGTGTTCAAACTTGAAAATTTATGTGTACATGAACAATGTGATAACTAGATCATTTTAGGGGACTTAAGCTTGGAAAAGTTTGACCCAAGTCAACAAATCAACTTGGATACTTCATTTTAAGTCCAAACTACATAAACATGTTTAGGAATAGGTATGACATGTTTCCATGCACTTAGAATGAAAAATTCATATGGATATGGATAAATTGATATAGAGGTCATTTCATGATAACCTCTTTCGAACCAAGTTGACTCAAGTCAACAAATTGACTTAGATGTCTCATTTTCAATCCATATTTGAGGAACATGTTTAGATTTACTCATGTTAGGTATCCATAGGTTTATGTTTGAAAAATAATGAGTAAATGATAAGATTGAAAGTTAGCAAGTTTCATGATAACTTGATTAGTTTTGAATGAAACCATGCTAGGTTGATATCTTAACTTAAGGATATAATTTTCATCTCAAACATGACACACAACTTAAATGATCATTCAACGATGTTTGGAAAGTTTGAAGCAAAATTGGCAACTTTTGAAAAAGTACATGAAATTTACGAAAATACCCCTAGACTTTTAGGAATTTTATGAATTTATAGAAAACTGGTTTTTGAATGATTTTTCTTTGGAATTTGACAACTTATATGAAGTTTGGCTGACGTGTTCGCGTTCGTCGTGAAAATTTCTAGAAGTTAGACGTATGCACAAAAGACGTCTTGGATGAGTCTAAAGAACACATGGAAAGCTCTCCAAGTTGACGCATGTTGAAGGCCAGAAGACGGAAACGAAGCGCGCAAGAAGAAGGCTAAAAAATCAAGCTCCGTCCAGGTTCGGTCGATCGGTCGATCGGTCGGTTGATCGAATGTTGTCAAAAATTGGCAGTAGACAATTCGGTCAACCGATCAGTCGACCGAAGGTTGCCAGGAAGCGGCAGAATGCCTTTGGTCGCTCGACGATCGCTCGGTCGGTCGATCGGATCGACCTACGACCGGCGGTCGGTAACGAGCAAAATTTTGCCCGTTGTGAAGAGGGGAGCTCTCTCGTCTCTTCATGGATTATAAATAGGAAGTCATGAGAGCCTTCCTCCATGATGTTGATAATTTCTAACCTGCTTGAGCCATCTTTTGATCAATTCTAAGCCTCCATTGAGCCAATCTTATGAAAACCCTAGCTTGAGCCAAAAACCTTGATCTTGCCTTCATTCCTTCATTGATTAACTATCAAAGGCATCAAGAGGAAGCTATGAATCTTGTTTTGGAGTTAAGTATGTTATTGTTTGATTTATTGCTCAATTAATTTAGTGTTGTATTTTCTTGTTTATTTCTTTGTATTTGAGTTTGTGTTAGACCTAGAGTGTAGGTCTTGAAATTGGGTGGTAGCCTTGGTGTTTGAGGCTTACATCTACCGGTGTAAACGTAGTTTAATTACTATGATTAGTTGAGTTATCCTTTAGGTTGAGGTGAGAGAGTGCTCTCGGTAGGAAGGCGGGAAACTTCCATGTGTGGAAGTACCTTCGGTTTGAGAGCGGAGACTTTCCGATGTAAAGTCCTCTTTGTTAGGGAAACGATATAATCTAGTAAACCTAGTTTGAAAATCCTAAGCGGGGTGCTTAGGTAGTGGAGTAGGCATTGGGACCAAACCACTATAAATAATTGTGTTAGCATTGTTTTCTTTGTATATCGCATTGTTTATCTTCATTACTCGCTTCCGCATTTAGTCGTGCAATTGTGAATTGCCTAAGTAATTTAAGAAACGATTAAAATTGAATTTAGGCTAATTGATTAATTAACACACTATTCACCCCCCTTCTAGTGTGGCCATTTCACCAACAGACCTTGTCGATATGATTCGTGTGTTTTGTTCCATCTAAAGCAGATATGAGATTTTAAACATCAGGGTATTTTAATATATGAACAAAGTGGGAGAATGTTAGACGTGACATTTAAATTAAATATGGTCCACGTCATTATCTAATATGGACCATGTGTCCACATTGTTATCCTAATGTGGTTCACATATTATATGGTTTTACCAGTTTACCCATGTCTATCCTAAACCCGGTTAAAGCCTATCTTTACACCTTTGATGGCAATGTGCGTATATAAATAGTCCGGGATACTCATAGGTCTCTATACTTATTCCTACATTTCTACACCATCTATTGAGGGTTCAAGAAGAGAGTATTGAAAGACTTATTGAGAAATGAACACATGAGGGAACGCAATCAGAGCAGCGCAGCGAAAACAATAATACGATATTAATTAGTATCGATCTTATGCTTCCGCATTCTATCATGTTTATAGATTTATGCATGCTCTATTTATGATTTTATTATGTCATCAGTTAGATCATGCTACGTTTCTATGAAATTTATCATCGATCCCAAGTATCCATACACAAAAAGTAGCTTTTGCAATCTCCTATTATTGGCTTTGCAAGATTTATATTTTTGCTCTAAATTCATTATCTCATTTGGTAAGTTGTTTATTTTATCTTTTTTAATGTAAACTTGTTGACTAAAATATCAGTCTTCTGTTGGAGTAAAATAATTTTTTGCTTCATTTTCTTTATGGCTTGTTAAGTGTCGGCAAACTTCCTTAAGTTGTCCCAAATACTCAAGACTGTATCGATCAAAAAACTCACAATCGTCTTCTATCTAATAACTGTGTATTAGAAAAACTCAATACGTACAAAACTGTAACTATATTGAAAAATTAATTGACAAAATATACCTTCTCGTGTTTACATCTCCAACATCTTCTTTCAAAAATCGTCTTTCAATATTTTTTGAGGTATTTGATGTTAACAAACCATCTTCAATTTTGTGATGTCATAAAGGCTTATCAATGATAGAGGTCACCAAACTCTGCTTGTGAAGTTGATTTTGATTCCATTTTGACTAGCTCAACCATAACAATAAGCCATTAACACCAAATTATGTGCATGCGTATATCTGAAAATAAATATATATATAATTTTTAATTTTGTGGATTTGACATGCATTCTCTCAGTTATAATACAGTCTCTCGTATAATTAGCTACAGCTCGGTTGCTTCATTAACGAGGCATGTACCATTTATTCATAAGCAAATATGGTAGCACAGTTGATGACAACATGTTGAACGTTGCTTAAAAATCTAAAGTTCAAATCCTAGTATGATCATCTATTGTGACTTTCTATCTTTGTAAAAAAAAAAAAAACATGAAGACTATAACTAAATCTAGCTTGATTAATATTAATTGTTACACTTATATAAAAGCACCTCTCATATCCAACTAGGATAATTTTGACTCAAGCCTATGGTGATTTAAAATTAATGACAATAATTTCTTTTTCTCGTCAACTCAAGTTGGCAAAAATTACTGGTGTAAAAATTACAAACATGCTGGCAGAATTATTGTCAAAATTACTTGCTAATAGATTGATTATCTTGATGTCTTTGTTAAATTATTTGTTTAATAATTTATTATGGGCCAACATTTATCTATCGTCATGTGGTTACGCTATCACAATGATCGACCGATTAAAGGTGATCTAATAAAGTTTATTATTAGGTCTTGTACTATTTCATATTTATGGGATTAATTAAATATACACATATACCATAGTGATAATATTATAATTTCATGATGGGTGAAACTATAATTTACCAACATCTAGTTTTCTCTATATAAAGAGGAGTTATGGTCCTGAGTCACATGCTTAGTTCCTCGCCTCTGAAATTTCCATCTCTCGTTGAGCATTTGTATGGGCTCGTGTGTTGACTTGGAAGTTCATCCCATCTCCGAAATTTGAGCGATTGAGTCAGATACACTTTCGTTCTTGTCACTCTTGATGATTTAATATGAAGATTCTTGACTGTTGGGTTTAATTCATAGCACGTTGAATCATTAAGAATTTATGAATTTGCTTCTATTTTTTATCCGCTGTTTATGTTACAGTGCATGATGTTTGATTACCGTTCATGAACATTAGGAAATGTTCGTGATTACATGATGCTTGCAAGATTGAGAACTATTTTTTTGACCATTCGATCAAATTTACATACTGTTTTGATAAAATCTACCTACTGTTCTTCATCATCCTTTGCATTCATCATCCCTTGCATGAGACTCTTCTTCTTGCTTTGCCACATCTTTACATATATGCTTGGGTTGTAACAGCAAGCCTTCTCTCTTCTCTCTTTCACTGTATTCCTACCGCTTCAGTTGCACGGAGACCGTGTACAGGGGGTCTCTGTCCTCTTCCCCTCGTTAGGAACGCGCGCGGTGGTGGCCGCGGAGGGGAGGGCGGCAGTCACTCGGCAGTAGACGGCTGGAGGATGATGGAGAAAGAGAACTCCATTTCCATCTTTCTCAAGAACTCCACCATCTTCTCCTTTACCCTTCATCGGGAACTTGATCTCGGCACCGAAGGGGATGAGAGTGCAGTCGGCCGGAGTGGAAGAGGTGTGTTAAAGTTTTTTTTTGGCCGGTCGTCCGATCCCATCTTTCTCTCTTGCTGGCCGAGTGTCACCGGCCTTAAGGTCGCCTATCAGGTTGTTAATTACCTGACTATGGCGAGCGAGCTCCCTGTGGAATTTGCTCTCGCATTCCAGATCTAGAAATCCGAAATGAGGATCATCTACGGCACAGGGAAAGTAGATCTCGCCATATTCCGCAGAAGACGAAGTAGAAGAAGATAAGAGAAAGTGGGATAGAAAGGAAGAGAGAAAAATGATATTATTCTTTTCTTATTTTCACCGTCACTACTGTTTTTCTTTTATACATCTGTGATCATAACAGAAATGCATTACATCAAATAATCTTTCTGCCATTGCAGTTTGCGTCTGTTTCACCCACCATGGTGCACTTGACGTGGTAACTCTTCATTGGCTGCTGAATCAACTACATAACGTCTCACTTCTTCTGCCACGGCTTCGCTCTTCCTTGTTGTGATCACTCCACGTGTCCTGATTTGACTACGTTGCTATTCGATCGAACTTATACTCATGACATTACCCCTTGGTTTGAAAATAACCTTGTCCTTAAGGTTTGATCGTAGCTAATGAACCACACCATCATTTCCTTTTCTGGAGCGTTCTGATTGAGTCACAGATTTCGTCCCTTGATCAAGCAATGGAAGCGGTGTAATTTGTACTTCAGGTTCGCCTTTACACGGCCTTAGGACTGAAACATGAAAGACTGAGTGAATACGAGCTGCGTCCGACAAAGCAAGTTCATAAGCTACCTGCCCAACCCTCTTGATAATTCTAAAAGGTCCAAAACATCGTGGACTGAGCTTTTGATTCTTCCGCGATCTCAATGATACCTGGCGATAGGGCTGTAATTTAACAAACACCCAATCGCCGATGACGTACTCGACGTCTCTCCTGCGTTTATCTGTCTGCTCCTTCATGCGAACCTGGGCTCTCAAAAGGTTTCGCTTGAGCTATGCCAAAATAGCATCCCTCGAAGCTAATTTGCAATCAACCCAAGAGTTTCGAGAGACACAGCCAGCGTATCTAACTAATGTAGGCGGGCTCCTCCCAAACAAAGCCTGGAAAGGAGACATACCAGCAGACGATTGAAAAGAAGTGTTGTACCAATATTCCACCCACGCAAGATATTTCTCCCAGGTCGAAGGTTCGTCTCCTGCAAAACACCGGAGATACATCTCCAAGCATTTATTTAAAGCTTCAGTTTGTCCGTCCGTCTGCGGATGATAAGCAGAACTAAAACTCAGTTTGGTACCCTGTAATCTTGCCAACTCTTTCCATAACTCGCTGATAAAATGACAGTCACGATCACTGATAGTTGACTTAGGAACTCCATGCAATTTGATAACTCCATTCAAGAACACTGTGGCAACTTTCTCAGTTGAGTAATTGCGCGGTAAAGAAAAAAAAATGGTCGTATTTTGTAAGCCTGTCAATAACCATCATAATGGCTTCCATACCATTAGAAACCAGAAGGCCTGTTATGAAATCCATGGCCACATCCTCGAACACCTCGTCTGGAATCGGCAAAGGTTGTAGCAGACCAGCAGGTGCCAACTGAACATTTTTCACTCGCTCGCATACCTGACACTCGTCCACATATCTCTTTATATCTCGCCTCATATTCTTCCAATAAAAATCGGCAGCTACCCTTTGATAAGTCCTACTAATGCTGGCATGTCCGCCAACAACTGAGTCATGAACTCACGAAATAGTAATGTCTTAAATGTAACATCACTTGGCACCACCATTCTGTTGCGAAATAATAGAATGTGATTTCTTATTTCATACTTTGGCTCGCCAGAACCCTCTGTGACTGCCTTATGTAGTGATAATAGCTCACCATTCTCCTTATTGAGACGTCTAATCTCTTCTAGAATACCAAACTCGGGCTTTATCAAAGCTAGCATTGTGCCATCTGGTGTTCTGGATAAAACATCTGCTGCAATATTTAATTTGTAGGCTCGATATTGGATATCAAAATCGTATCCTATCAATTTAATCAACCATCATTGGTGCTCAGGTGTTTGGATCACCTGCTTCGTTATCTCTTTAAGAGAACAATGATCAGTTAAAATCAGAAAATGCCTTCCCAACAAATATTGCCGCCACTTCTGCACAACCCAAAGCACTGCAAACATTTCTCTTTAGCACGCTGATGCTGCCTATAATCATGCTGAAAGCTTTTGGCTGAAAAAAAGCTCTTGGCTTTCGATCCTGAGATAGTATAGCACCGATACCTACCCCGGATGCATCTGTCTCCACAACAAAATCTTTATTGAAATCAGGTAGAGCAAGAACTGGGGCATTGCTCAAGGTATTTTTAAGTTCCTCAAAAGCTCTCTACGCTTCCAGTCACCAAACAAAAGCTTCTTTCGTCAAAAGGTTAGTAAGTGGAGCTGCCAATTGAGCAAAGCCTTTAATAAATTTGCAATAATAACCTGCAAGTCCCAAAAATCCCCGAAGACCTTTTAGATTGTGTGGCGTTGGCCAAGCCTGAACTGCCACAACTTTGTTTGGATCAACTTCAAGCCCCCTTGCTGAAACAATGTGATCCAAGTAATCAATTGAAGAACAGCCAAAGGAACACTTTGATTGTTTCGCAATGAAGTTGTTGTCTCTTAAGACTTGTAGTATTGTTAGAAGGTGTTTACGGTGGTCGTCTTCATTGTGACTGTATACAAGAATATCATCAAAGAAGACTAACACGAATATGCGCAGATATGGCCTGAAACATTGAAGGGGCATTTGTTAAACCAATGGGCATTACGACGAATTTGTAATGTCCCCCATGTGTTCTAAATGCGGTCTTATGAACATCATCTCTCTGGACCCGAATTTGATGATATCCAGCCAAAATATCAAGCTTTGAAAATATCTGAGCTCCCCCTAATTCATCAAATAATTCATCCGCCGTCGGAATTGGGAATTTATCCTTGATAGTCACCGAATTCAAAGCTAGATAATCTACACATAACCTCCATGTGCCGTCTTTTTTTTTTACCAATAAGAGTGGAGAGGAAAAAGGACTTGTGCTGCTATGGATTAATCCATCTTTCAACATCTTACGAACATGCCGCCCGATTTCTTCTTTTTGAAAATGCGGGTAACGAAATGGTTTAACATTGACCGGCTTCTAACTACTCGGAATGTGGATGCGATGGTCAGTCGAGCGAGCAGGAGGCAGTCCTGATGAAGGTGTAAACACCTCAGGAAACTCCATAAGAACCTTGTGTATATTACTGCTGTTGTAATTACTTTGAGTCGTTTCCACATGTTGTAGTTCCAATTGGTACATTTCCATCACATGTTGTGTCTCACACATTTTCCATCACATGTTGGTTCCGATTTTACTGACTTCTCTCCTCTCTATGTGTGTTGTTGCCCTTGCAGATGGAATTCAAACAATCTTTTGGTGAAATCCATAACTACAGGACCCAAGGTTGCCACCCAAGCGACACCCAGAACAATGTCAGAGCCTTTGATCGGTAGCACAAAGAAATCAGCTACTATTTCAGTATTTTGAACCTTCAAATGCAAATTTTTAATTGTACCCTCACTTTGTATTTTTTCCCCACTTCCTACCATTACTCCGAAGGTAGGCGTTGACTCAATCGACAATCCCAAATGCTTTGCTACTCTAGTTTGCACAAAATTGTGGGTACTCCCACCATCTAACAATATATGAACTATCTTGCCCTTAATCAGCCCTTGGAATCGAAGTGTCATTGGCGAAGAATACCCTGACATAGCGTTCAAAGAAATTAATGAATGCTTGAGTGGTTCTGGCTCTAGTCGAAGGGGAGATGGGCTGCTGCGGTTGAGCGATATGCTGCAACAGTTAGAGATGGTTGTGGCGGCTGTTTGAAATGACTTAGGGCTCGTAACTGCCGGTTACGTGGGGAAGATGAAGTGGATAAGTTATCGGGTCGGATCCAGATTAAATGTTAATGAATCCGGGTCCATTCAGTTATAACCCGGATCCACTTCATTAAGTCAAACCAATTGGATCCCGATCCAATACCTAAAATCTGGATCTGTTAAGTCTTAAACCTAACCCAGATTTCAAGTTAAACCGGTTTATTTATTTAGTTTTCTTCAATTAAGTTGGTTTATCTCAATTGATTTGATTCATTTCATAATTGAACCGATTCAGTTGAATTAGGTTCAGGTCTGGTTAATTGGTTCCGATTCAATATAATTGGGTCTGGCTCAGCACTGGTTTAGTCTAATTTCCTAGGTTCAGAACTAGTTCAGGTCAATTCAGATCGGTTCAATGCAAATTATAAGCGGTTCATTAGGTTTCTTGACTGGTTCATTGAAATTAGCATTTGGTTTAGCATAATTTCAACCAATTCAGTAGAATTAACATTAGGTTCAGCTTAATTCTCATCAATTTAGCTTTGGTTCAGCTCAAATAGTTTTGGTTCATGTTAAAATTAATCAAATTTAGATTAGTTCAACACAATTTTGACCGCTTTATTATTGTTTGACCAATTTAGCATGAAATTAAATAGTGGTATATTTATTTATATGTCTAATATTATCAAATATGTTAGTTTGGCACAACATGTCACCAAAGTGACATCTCTTGTGTCAAATTGATATATTTTGGAAATATATAAGATGTCTGCATGTTTGAAATTCATGTGGATAGTAATCGCCCCAAAGAAAGGTTCCTACCTTTCCGAGTTTCTTACATGCATGTGGTAATAAATACGTGGCTATCATAACACGAGTCGGTCCAAAGAAAGGCTCATTGTTTGACAGACCTAATAGTCAATATATGATTACTACATTGAGAGTATCGCTTACAAGTTGATAATTTTTGTCCAAAGATGAAATGTCAATATTGTGTTTGGTATCTTGTAATGGGGAGTGCTATTATTTATTTATTTCTGTTACATGATTAATTGCATTTTATTTTGAGTTGCTTATAATATCATGTTTTGTATTGTTCTCTTTTAGTGAATACTTCTACTACTTCAATTGCTACTAGTATTAACTTCATCCGTATGCTGACTGGCACAAACCTTAAAGCATTGAAAGAGAACATTATGATCGTTCTCGGATGAATAGATTTGGACTTAACATTTCGTATGGATCAGCCCGCTGCTCTCACAGCTCAAAGTTCCCATGAGGAAAAGAGGACATATGATCAGTGGGATAAATCCAATCGCTTAAGTGTGATGATCATGAGGCGTGCAATTTCCGAATGCTTTAGGGGCGCCATGTCTAACGAGACTAATGTCAGGTCGTTCCTTACTTCCATTGAAAAGCGCTTTAAAAGAAATGAAAAGTCTAAGACAAACATACTTTTAGCAAGCCTGATCTCAATGAAGTATAAGGGTAAGGGAAACATCAGGGAGTACATTATGGAAATGTCAAATATTGCTTCAAAATTAAAGGCACTGAAGGCAGACCTATCTGAGGATCTAATACTGTATATAGTTCACATCTCTCTCCCTGCACAATATAATCAATTTAAAATTAGTTATAATTATCAAAAGGAGAAATGGTCTCTGAATGAACTCATTTCTCACTGTGTGCAAGAGGATGAGAGATTGAAGCTTGATAGAATTGAGAGTGCTCATCTGGCTATTATTGTCAAAGGCAAAGGAAAGAAAAGACCTAAAACTAAGGAAGTTGCAAGTGCTCCACAGAAAAATAAGCAAAAGGAACAAGATAAGGACATCACTTATTTCTTTTGCAAAAAGGTTGATGGACCAATAGAGAAAGATTAAGCCAAATATCACGCATAGCGTGCTAAGAAAGGTACATTTCTCACTTTAGTTTGTTCTGAAGTTAACTTAACTTCTGTATCCCAAGACACTTGGTGGGTAGAGTCTGGTGCTAATACTCACATTAGTGTGTCTATGCAGGGTTGCATGAGTTGCCGAATGTCAACTGATGCTGAAAGATTCATCTACGTAGGCGATGGAAAATCAGTTCAAGTTGAAGCTATAGGTAATTTTTGGTTATTGTTAAGAACTGGATGTTATTTGGACTTAATATAGACTTTTGTAGTCCCGTCTTTTCGACATAATTTAATTTCTACTTCTGTATTGGATAATTCGGATATTCTTGTTCTTTTAGAAATGGAAACTTTAGTTTATCACCTGGTTCAAATATTATTGGTACTGGTTCTTTATCTTTTGTTGATAACCTTTATATACTTGATGTATTAGCTTCATTTAATGAAACCTTGCACACTAGTTCACGAGGTACAAAGAGAAAGTTAACTGATGAGAATTCCACCATCTTATGGCACAAACGTTTAGGTCATATATCCGAACAAAGGATATAAAGGCTTGTGTCTGATGGGATTCTTAATCTCCTAGATGATGCAGATTTTAAGGTCTGTATTGAGTGTATTAAAGGGAAACAGATAAACATTTAGGGATCAGGTATTAATAGGAGTTTAGACGTCTTAGACCTAATACATACCGATGTATGTGGATCATTCCCTATGGCTTCATGGAATGGTCAATAATATTTTATCACGTTCATAGATGACTACTCTAGATATGGTTACATATACCTCATTAAAGAGGAGTCTCAAGCACTGGATGTGTTCAGGTCCTATAAGATCGAAGTTGAAAATCAACTAGGTAAAAGGATTAAGGCTATGAGGTCTGACCGTGGTGGTGAATACTACGACAGATATGATGGAATAGGTGAACAACGTTCAAGACCTTTTGCTAAGTTCCTAGAGGAATGCAGTATCGTCCCACGGTAAACCATGCCAGGCAATCCTAGCATGAATGGTGTTGTTCAAAGATGAAATCAGACTCTTAAGGATATGGTAAGGAGGATGATTAGTCACTCTACCTTACTTGAGTCCCTCTGGGGAGAGGCACCAAAGAATGCAGTTTACATCCTTAATATGGTACCAAATAAAGCAGTACTGAAAACCCCTTATGAACTATGGACGGGCATTAAGAAGGTCATTAATGCCGTGAATGAGGAGCCAACCCCTGTAGAGCAAACTCAACAACCTCAAGAACCAATGTCATTAAGAAGGTCCACTAATGAGAGGAGAAGTTCAATTCCGGATGATTACATTGTATTTCTCGGAGAGCATGAGGTTGACATTGGTATGATTGAAAATGACCCAGTCAACTTCTTTCAAATCATGCAAAGCTCTAACTCTCAACAGTGGATTGATGCCGTGAATGGAGAAATAAGGTCTATGCAACACAACGATGTTTGGGATCTTGTTCCATTACCTGAAGGTGTGAAACCCATTGGTTGCAAATGGATATTTAAAACCAAAAGGGAATCAAAGGGTAATGTGGAAAGATATTAGGCTCGTCTTGTTGCAAAAGGCTTTTACCCAAAAGGAAGGCATTGATTGTAAAGAGACTTTCTCTCCAATTTCTTCGAAAGACTCTTTTAAGATTATAATGGCACTTGTGGCTCATTTTGGTCTAGAGCTACATCAGATGGATGTTAATACAACGTTTCTCAATGGTGACATTGAGGAAATGATTTATATATTGCAACTAGAAAACTTTATCTTTGGAGATCCAAAGAAAATGGTTTGCAAACTAAAGAAATCCATCTACAGACTAAAACAGGCTTCTCGTCAGTGGTATCATAAATTTTATAAAGTTGTTATCTCATTTGGTTTTGAGATAAATCCGGTTGATGAATGTATATACCATAAGTTTAGTGGGAGCAAGTATATTTTCCTAGTCATATATGTCGAGGATATCTTGCTAGCTTGTAACGATATAGGCTTAATACACAAAACCAAGAGATTTCTATCAAAGAAATTTGAAATGAAAGATCTTGGAAATGCCTCTTTTGTATTAGGAATCCAGATACATCGAGATCGCTCTCAGGGTATCATTGGATTATCACAGAAGAGCTATATCGATAAGGTACTTGCTAGATTCAGCATTAAAGATTGTAAATCCACCAGTACCCATATTGCTAAAGGAGACAAATTTAGTCTCAATCAGTGCCCCAAGAATTAATTTGAGCAGAAAGAAATGCAGAAGATTCCCTATGCATATGCTATAGGGAGTTTGATGTATGCTCAAGTGTGTACGCAACCGGATATTGCGTACATTGTTGGGATGTTAGATAGATATATGAGCAATCCTGGAATAGATCATTGGAAAGCAGCCAAATGGGTTATGTGATATCTACATAGAACAAAGCCTTATATGCTCACATACAGAAAATCAAATCAGTTGGAGATCATTGGGTATTCTGATTCTAATTTTGTCGGATGCCAAGATAGTCACAGATCCACTTCTGACTATGTTTACTTGTTTGCTAGTGGAGCTGTTTCTTGGAGGAGTGCTAAGAAGACACTCATTGCAGCTTCAACTATGGAAGCAGAGTTTATAGCTTGTTATGAGGCATTCAATCATGGAATATGACTGTATAATTTTATCACTGGCTGCATATTTTTGATGGCATTGAAAGACTACTAAAGTTATTCTGTGACAATAAATCATCAGTGTTATATTCCAATAACAATAGGAGTTCGTCTAAGTCAAAGCATATTGACATTAAATTCCTGATTGTTAAATAAAGAATTCAGAGTGGTCAATTATGTATAGAGCATATTGGTACAGCTTCCATGAGGGCGGATTCGCTTACTAAAGGATTACCACCCATGGTCTTTCTTGAGCATGTTGCTCATATGGGTGTTTTATCATGTAATAATATGATAGTTTAGTGGGAGGCTATAATTTGTATTATGCTTTATAAATTTTTCTGCAAAATAAAGTTTTTTTGTTATGTTCACTTTGAATATTTGGTTTTGATCTCACTAAAGAATAAAGTAGGACCAGTTCAAAATAGACATGTTTAGATCACATTACATATAATTTTCATATTGTGCACCCATATTTAATATATGTAATTGAAAGTATTAACATTGTGATCATTGATGGATTTAGTCACGATAAATGTGGCGAAAATCGTTTTGGTTCTATGATAGTATGATCGATGGACCAAATTATTGAGATGGTTGATAATGATAGCGAATGTGAGCTCATAAAGTAACTTTGGTACACATAACCCTATGATGATATTTATGTTAGCCTAAGTGGGAGATTATTAAATTATTTGTTTAATAATTTATTATGGGCCAACATTTATCTATCGGTACGTGGTTATGCTATCAAAATGATTGGCCGATTAAAGGTGATCTAATAAAATTTATTATTAAGCCTTGTACCATTTCATAATTATGAGATTAATTAAATATGCACAGATACCATAGTGGTAATATTATAGTTTCATGATGGGTGAAACTATAATTTACCAACCTCTGGTTTTCTCTATATAAAGAGGGGTTATGGTCCCCGAGTCACGTGCTTAGTTCCTCGCCTCTGAAATCCTCATCTCTCGTTGAGCGATTGTACGGGCTCGCGTGTTGACTTGGAAGTTAATTTTGTATCTGGAATTTGAGCGATGGAATCAGGTATGCTTCCGTTCTTGTCGTTCTTGATAATTTAGCATGAAGATTCTAGTCTTTTGGGTTTAATTCCTATTCTAGAAATTCCATAAGTCTTCCCTCATTGACAATACTCAAGGAGCTTTATAATGGGTAGAAGCAATTTGTGTTGGCTTTAGGTTTTCAACCTTGGTCTCAATCTCTTAATCAAGATTTTGATGATAACAAATATGGAACTAATATTTCATCAAGAAATCTTTCAGGTTTCATATCAATTAGCGTTCGATGTCCTCGATCGGAAAAATTAGAAAAATCGGAAGAAATCATAAAATCAGAAGGACATTGATCGTCGTGCTCGGGTTCGTCACAAAATTTCTCGAAGATCAACGTGTGCACCAAAGTCGTCTTGGATGAGACCAAAGATCACATGGAGAGCTCTCCAAGTTGATGCTCATTGAAAGCCAGAACCCGAAAACGAAGGGCAGAAGAAAAAGGCTGAAGAAATCAAACTCATCCTAGGTTCGGTCGATCGGGCGGTTGACCGAATAGTGTAAGGAAAAAGGCAGTAGCCCTTTCGGTCGACCAATCAGTCCACCGAACACTGCCAAAAATTGGCAGTGGCTACTTCGATCGACCGGTCGATCGACCGACAGAGGCCGAAAATAGGTAGTAAGCTTATCGGTCGACCAATCAGTTGACTGAACTGAGGATAGACGAAGATGCAACTCGCGTCGATCGATCGACTGGTTGACCAAATGGCAGATCGAGTCTTTTGCGTCTGGCGGTCTACCCGTCGATCGACCACACATAGAGAGGAAGGCAGCGGTCGTTCGAGTGGTCGATCGGTCGGTCGATCGACCAATCGACTGGGCATCTGCAACGGATAGTTTTCTATCCGTTGAGCTGTCGTTTCTTCGTGAGGGTATAAATATACCTCACCTATCTCATTTAACCCCTCTCTCTAATTTTTTACAGATTTTATTGAGTATTATTAAGAGAGATTTGAGCCTTCAAAGGATCGATTGCTGCACTCTGTTCTTCCGTCAATAGTTTCTCAAGCGCCCAGTTTTCTTCCTCAAGTCGGGATTTGATTCTAGCTCTACTTACTGACGAGTTGAAGGATTGAAGGATTGGAAAAGAGCTGTGGTTCCTCTCTCATTTCTTAAGCTCTTTTGATTGTATTTTAATTGTTATTTGAACGTCTTTTATTTAGTTTTGTGCATGTGAAGACCTAGGGCTATTAGGTCTTGAATGTGGAAGTGGTTACCTTATTGTGAAGGTGTAAAGCCACTTGTGTAAACTTAGTTTTGCTAGGGTTAAGTGGAGTTGTCCCTTAGGGTTGAGGTGGAAGAGTGCTCTCGATAAGAAGGCGGAGACTTCCGGGTGTCGAAGTGCATTAGGTTGAGAGTGCGGCTCTTCGAGTCAAAGTCCTCTGTGTAAGGGAAACTAATTAATCTAGTAAAATTTAGTTTGAAAATCCTAAGCAGGGTGCTTAGGTAGTAGAGTAGGCATTGGGGCCGAACCACTATAAATTCTCGTGTTTGCATTGTCATATTTGGTTGTGCTTAATTGTTTGATCTTGCTTCCGCATTTAATCACACAATTGCAACATGCCTAAACGATCAAAATTGAATTTAGGCTAATTGAATTAGTAAACACACAACTCACCCCCACTCTAGTGTTGCCATTTCGACTACATTTGGTATCAGAGCGGGTCCGTAGCTTAAGATTTCACCATCTCCTCTACACCTTGTCTCGATCGTAAAATGGCACTAGAGTGTGTAGTGTCTTCACCTCCTAGGTTCGATGACTCAAACTTTGGTCTTTGGAAATATAGGATGTACACTTATTTAAAGACTAAAGGTTTTGGTGTCTTTAACATGTTACATTGGGAATTTATTGAACCTAAGGTTGACATGCATGCTTGAAGTGAATTAGATAAGAAAATGTTTAAGTATAATGGAGATGTCATGAATTGTATTCTTTGCACATTACCAAATGGCATCCTAGATAAAGTCATGCATTGCTCTTCGGCTTATGACTTATGGGCTACTTTAAATATTTTATATGATTATGCCAAAACTAAAGATATTGACACTTTTGATGAAAGTGGTGATGACAATGGTTATTCACCTACTACTATTCTTGGTTTTGATGCCCATAGTTCTTCTAGTCAAAGGAGTAGCTCCAAAAGACGAAAAAGGAAGGTAGTGTGTCATGTATGCAAAGAGAAAGGGCATGTAAGGAAGAATTGCCCTACCTTGATGAACAAAGCAAGGAAAAGGTCAAGTGCTTCCACCTCCACATCTCACTCATTCAAAGCATCCTCTACCCATGACTACGAAGCTACTTCCAAAGCGAGCCTCAAAATTGCAAATAATGAGGTACTTTCTTCTTCATCTAGTCATGATAATGATAATGATAGTACTAGCTCTTCTAGTTCACATGATATGTGATATGATGAGTTAGTAAGCGAATATAAGATAATGTATACCTTGCTTGCAAAAAAGGATAAGGAAAATATGATGCTTAATTCTCATGTGGATGAATTAAAGCTAGAAAATGAGAAATTGAAGTCTAGTTCATTTGATTTATGCCATGATAGATTGAATTTTGAACTTAAGGACTTAAAACTTGAAAATGAAAATTTAAAATTTGAGAATTCAAAAATCGTAAGTGAGAACAATATTTTGAAATCTCAACTATATGTCATGCATAAGTCAATTGAAGTTTTAAAAGATGATATCTTAGTTTTGAACAAGGAAGTATATAATTTAAGAAACTTAACTTCCTTCAAGAAAATTGGAAAGAAAAATGTTTCTTTCAAAAATGCCTATGTTCATCAAAAATCTCATGCTATGCATTCTAATGCAAAATCTCATGTTAGGCATTCCACATTTAAATATCAAGTTCAAAAGAAAAATGTTTCACTTAAGAATGCTCATGTCCATCATCCCTTTCATGTCAAGCATTCTAATGATAAATCTCATGTCCATGTTAAAAATGAAAAGAAAAAGTTTCATGGACATTGTTTTTATTGTGGTACATATGGCCATGCAATCTATGATTGTGCATTCAAGAAGAATCCAAGTGTTGCTAAGACACTTTGGATACCTAGGCCAACTAACCCTCAAGGACCCAAAGTCATTTGGGTACCAAAGGTTTCTTGCTCTCTTATAGAGGGAGCTACCACACAAGGATCGATGAAGGAAAGTGATGTGTTGAGGTTGACCATGGACTTGAATGATGAATCCTCCCTTGGTTGCAACTTCAAGCTACCTTGATGCCTTAGGTAAAGTCAGCATCAAAACAATTTCGGTATCATCTTCTATCTTGCATTGTTTTACCTTAGTTGAAGATTATGATACCATGTTTAATTTGAGCTGGTTTTGCCCGCTCTTGATATGTTTTATGAAATGATTTTTTATTTTAATTTCCCGGTCTCCTCGGAGATCTATGTAGCCTATAATGGGCTCATGAAACCTTGCAGTTTTAAATCGTAGGCTAATTATGGCTTTCGATTTTCAACCAATAGGAAGGGTTGGAGATCTTATTTTTCAAAATTTCATATTTTGAGATCTCTTGATTCATTTTGTTATCATGAATGATTTTATATGAAAATAAATCCATGCTATTTAGTGAAGTTGAATTTGGAAAATGATACTTGGTTTTTCACTTCGCTATTTAGTTTGATAGCTTGCAAGTAAATTTGGTTTCATTTTCTATTAATAAAGTATACTTGTAAGTTATTATAAATGGAAGGCTTATTAGAATAAAAAAGATTAGTTTTGCTAAATCATGATTAGAATTGCATTGTTATACCTCAATGCTTAAGCTTAAATAATGTCTTAATACTCATGATTAGAATTGCATGGTAATAAACCCTTGAATTTTCATGAGTAGGTAGAATCTTAGCACTTAGGCAAATTTCATTAAATGAAACTTGCTCTAGGTTAATACTTACTATTAGAGATATTCCTTTAAGTCCAAACTAGTTAAACATGTTTAGGGACATTATCCCTCAAATGTTTCACATCTTAAGATCCCTTAGATTCATTTTGATATCATGATAACTTATTTAAAATGAATCTTTACTATTTCGCATATGTTAAGATTTTTAAATAAAACTTTGCATTGAACCCTTGCTAGTTAGTATGTTAGCTTGCTAGTTGGTATATAATTTCATTTTGATACTAATGAAGTCTATTTGCAAGTTAAGAAAGTGGTAAACATAGGAAAGCCATGCTATCATGAAGAAAAGTGAAAAGTAAATAACAAGTTTGGCAAAATTTCTAAAGACTAAGGTATGGTTTAACTTCGCAAAAATCTTAGTATAATAATTGAATATTCATGCTTAAATGATTTCTCTATGCTCATGATTGATTATGCATGATAGATATTTGAATTTTCATGAGTAGAAAAAATCTTGATAACTTAGCTCATTTAATGATATAATGATATATATATGAAATCGGACTATGTTAAAATTCTTCTTTAGAGACTTCATTTTAAGTTAAAAATTTGATAAACATGTTTAGATACACATATCACATGAGTCTAGATATTTAAAACTTGAAAATTGAAAGTTTTAAGAAAATTGAAAGTTTGAATGAAAATTGAAGAAGTTTTAAGAATAACTGAAAATTATAAAAATACCATTTGAACCTACAATTTTGGTATCAATTTCAATTATTTTTAGAGAAATATAGAAAAATCATTTTCAGATGATTCTTGAAACTGCACATGCATTGAAAAATCTAGTTTTATCAGTAAAAATTTCAAAAAGTTTCATCAAAAAATCGGATTTAAAGTGAATTTTTGAAGTTGGATTTTGAAAACTCAAAGTATCACTTATTTGAAATATCAATCTTTTCGATACTTTGATTCTTTTTCAAAAACTTCAAGTGAAAACTCATATATACCATTTTGATTCATTGTCTAAAATCATTTACACTATTGCTTGAGTCAAATCATTCATAGGAATGATTTTGATAATTTGAATGATAACTAAAAATATTCACTTTTTCATTGAAAACAATATAGGATGAAAAATGAACTTAGAAAATTCACGTTGAAGTTCAAAGTTGATACATGCATGTCAAATGACCATTCAACAATTGGTATCAAAATTTTCATCCAACAATTGATATCAAATATTTTTCGTCAAAAATATAATTTTGTATGAATTTAAAAAAATTGATTTGTGAAAACTAGAAGTATATACCTTGACCTAAGTCAACAAAGTGATTTAGAAATTTCATCTTAAGCCCAAACTTGATTCATAGACTTATGTTCTCTCATGTTTGATGTCTAGATGCCTAAGTTTGAGAAAACATGAGTAGATAGCAAAAACTTGATAGTTAGCATTTTCATGTTTTCATGCTTATTTCAAATGAAAATGTGCTAAGTTCATATTTGGATCAAATGACATTAGTTTCACTTCAAACATGATATACATGATTTAAATGACCATATCTTGATATTTTGAAAGTTTGAATGAAATCTAAGAATGTCATGAAAAGGATATGAGAACATACATGATTTTGTTTTGAATTCAAATATTTAGTTTTGAACATATCATGTATGATTTAAGTTTCATATCAAATATTTGTTTTTCCATTCCTTTGGTTGAGATTTTTATGTTTCATGAAAAATATCCTTTAGAGTCTCAACTTCATAAAAAAAAATATTTATTTTTCATCCCTTTGTCTAGATTGACCTTTCTTGCCCTTTTTGATTGATGTCAAAAGGGGGAAAAGAGTATAGGTATAAAGGGAGAGAAAAGTATAAGAAAATTAGGGAGAAAATTATAAATAAAGGGGAGGAAAATATAGGAAATCCATGCATATAGATAGGGGAGTTTAGTCTCATAGATATGCATGTTGAAAGGGGGAGAAATCCCTTAGTTGGTATCCTCTATGCATTAATGTATATATTTTCTTAAGGATGTTTGTCATCATCAAAAATGGGGAGATTGTTGGCTTTAGGTTTTCAACCTTGGTCTCAATCTCTTAATCTCGGTTTTGATGATAACAAATATGGAACTAATATTTCGTCGAGAAATCTTTCAGGTTCCATATCAATTAGCGTTCGATGTCCTCGATCGGAAAAATCGAAAGGACATTGATCGTCACGCTCGGGTTCGTCGTGAAATTTCTCAAAGATCAACATGTGCACCAAAGTCGTCTTGGACGAGACCAAAGATCACATGGAGAGCTCTCCAAGTTGATGCTCGTTGAAAGCCAGAACCTGGAAACGAAACACAGAAGAAAAAGGCTGAAGAAATCAAACTCAGCCTAGGTTCGGTCGATCGGGCGGTCAACCGAATAGTGTAAGGAAAAAGGCAGTAGCCCTTTCGGTCGATCGATCGACAGAGGCCGAAAATAGGCAGTAAGCTTGTCGGTCCACTAATCGATCGACCGAACTAAGGATAGCCGAAGACGCAACTCGCGTCGGTCGACTGAATGGCAAATCGAGTGTTTTGCATCTAGCGGTCGACTGCACACAGAGAGGAAGGCAGCAGTCGACCAACCAATCGATCGGGCATCTGCAACGGATAGTTTTATATCCATTGAGCTATCGTTTCTTCGTGAGGGTATAAATATACCTCACATATCTCATTTAACCCCTCTCTCTGATGTTTTACAGATTTTATTGAGTATTATTAAGAGAGATTTGAGCCTTCAAAGGATCGATTGCGGCGCTCTGTTCTTCTGTCAACAGTTTCACAAGCGCCCAGTTTTCTTCCTCAACCCAGGATTTGATTCGAGCTCTACTTACTGACGAGTTGAAGGATTGAAGGATTGGAAAAGAGCTGTGGTTCCTCTCTCATTTCTTAAGCTCTTTTGATTGTATTTTAATTATTATTTGAACATTTTTTATTTGGTTTTGTGCGTGTGAAGACCTAGGGCTGTTAGGTCTTGAAAGTGGAAGTGGTTGCCTTGTTGTGAAGATGTAAAGTCACTTGTGTAAACTTAGTTTTGCTAGGATTAAGTAGAGTTGTCTCTTAGGGTTGAGGTGGAAAAGTGCTCTCGATAAGAAGGCGGAGACTTCCGGGTATGGAAGTGTCTTAGGTTGAGAGTGCGACTCTTCGAGTCAAAGTCCTCTGTGTAAGGGAAACTAATTAATCTAGTAAAACTTAGTTTGAAAATCCTAAGCGGGGTGCTTAGGTAGTGGAGTATGTTGGCTTTAGGTTTTTAATCTTAGCCTTAATCTCAGTTTTGATGGTTTTGATGATAACAAACATGGGACGAATGATTTCATTGAGAATATCCTTCAAGTTCCATATCAATTAGCATTCAATGTCCTCGATCGAAAAAGTCAGAGAAATCGAAAATTGGAAGGAAATTGATCACCGCGCTCGGGTTTGTCACGGAAGTTTCTCGAAGATCGACGAGTGCACCAAAGTCGCTTGGAAGAGTCCAAAGATCACGTCAAAAGCTCTCCAAGATGATGCTCGTTGAATGTTGAAACCTGAAAACCAAGTGCGGAAGAAATCGGCTAAAAAAACCAATTTCAGCCTAAATTCGATCGATCGGGCGGTCGACCGAATGTAGGTAAAAAGGGGCAGTAGCCATTCGGTCGACCGAACAAAGAAAGATAAATTGCAGAGCTACTTCGGTCGACCGATCGAAGCCCAAATTGGGCAGTAGATCGGCCGATCGATCGACCTGCGTTTGCTGAAGACGCAATATCACATCGGTCGATCGATGGGTCGATCGGAAGTCGCAGATCGAAGAATTTGCATCAAGCGATCGACCCGTCGGTTGATCGCCCACATAGTAAAGAAAAGTGGTCGAAGGACCGATCGACCAGTCGGTCGACCGACCATTCAGCCGGCGGCCTGTAATGGATAGTTTTCTATCCGTTGAACAGTTGTTTCTTCAGCAGGGTATAAATATACCCTCATATGATTCTTTTCAACTTCTTTCTTACTCCTACAGATTTTTGAGCACTTTAAAAGGAGATTAAAAGCCTTCCAACGATTGATTGAAGTGCGCTATGTTTCCTTCCGCGGACATGTTCTTCAAGTGCACAATCTGGGGTCAACTCGGGTTTTGATCAAGCTCTACATCTTGACGAGTTTAAGGCTACAAGGATTGAAAAGAGTAATTATTCTTGTTCTATTATTAGCTCTTTTCATTGTAATCTTTATTGTTATTCGAACGCGTTTTAATTGAATTTGCGAGTGACAGACTTAGGATTGTTAGGTCTGAATTTGGAAGTGGTTACCTGGTGTTAGGTGTAAAGCCACTTGTGTAAACTTAGTGTTTACTAGGATTAGTTTAGTTGTCCCTTAGGGTTGAGGTGGAAGATGACTCTCGATAAGAAGGCGGTGACTTCTTGGTGTGGAAGTGCCTTAGGTCGAGAGTGCGTCTCTTCGGTGAAAAGTCCTCGTATGTAAGGGAAACGTAAATTAATCTAGTAAAACTAGTTTGGAAATCCTAAGCAGGGTGCTTAGGTAGTGGAGTAGGCATTGGGGCCGAACCACTATAAATTCTCGTGTTTGCATTGTTATATTTGGTTGTGCTTAATTGTTTGATCTTACTTCCGCATTTAATCGCACAATTGTAACTTGCCTAAACGATCAAAATTGAATTTAGGCTAATTGAATTAATAAACATACTATTCATCCCCCCTAGTGTTGTCATTTCGACTACAGTTTGGACTGCTTTATAACGATGAATGAGACTTTGTGGTCTTGCAAGGCAAGACATGAAAACTTATGCTTTATCTAAGTCGATTTCGAGAAGGCGTTTGACTATATTAACCATGAATTTCTTCTTGAGATGCTGGAGGCACAAGGATTTCCCCAAGAGTGGATAGATTGCATTGCACAACTGTTATCATCGGTCTCTTCTTCAATTATCACCAATGGGATTATAGGGAAATCTTTTGGCCACAAGAGGGGATTGAGGCAAGGTAATCCCCTCTCATCCTTACTCTTTAACCTTGTTATGGATTCCTTATCTAAGCTTCTCCAAATAGATTATTGATTAGGTTTCATTAGAGGGGCTCTATCTGACTTAATACAGGGAGGAATCGGTCACATTGCATTCGCGGATGATCTAGTGGTTTTTTGTGAGGCTTCAGGGACGGTTATCTCAAATTTCAGATTGCTTATGAAATGCTTCGAATTGAGCTCGGGTCTAAAAATCAATACCTCTAAGACTAGGTTGATTCATTTGGCAAACAACCTCCTCTCTCCAACCGCACCTGTATTGGCAAACCTTTTGGAATGTGCGGTCTCTTCTTTCCCTATTAATTACTTGGGCCTTCCTTTGCGCTTGGGCCCTCTAAATAAAGATGGTTGGAACAAAGTTATTTTCAAATTTGATAAAGCATTGACCTCTTGGAAAGGCTCCTTACTCTCTCGTGCCGGAAGACGTACTTTGATTAATAGTGTCCTATCAAGCCAAGCGTCATATTTCTTCCCTATTTGGCTGGTGATATGGAGACCTTTATCCGGGGCAAATGTCTAGTTAACTGGGACACTCTGTCAGGTAATAAAGAAGTACGCCTTGGATTTCTATGCCTTGGTGCTGACATTTTTCCTTTTTTCACTCTAAACTATAAGCCTTGGTGCTGACTAAACAGGAAGCTCTCTAAAAAAACCAAGCAAAAGGTGGGGGCAGTGATGATCTGAAAGTCCAAAATCTAGAGTGAGAGAAACAATTGTATATTTAATAACGTGGGAAAACCTTCCGTTGAGCTCGCTTTAGAAGGAGCAAATCTCTTCTCTCTTTATAACCTTCTCTACTCCTCTTAGGTTTTCTTAAATTTTCATTTCTTTACTATTGTACATCTGATTTTTCACCTCTAACTTATAACTATCACTTCTTATTAATACTAAGTCTTCTTATTTCAAACAAAAAAAAAAAGTGCAAACATGCAAAAAGGAGCTTCTTAATTAGTAGAAATGAAGAACATACTTGAAAACCTAACCAATGAAATGCCACAACTAGAGGGCACCTTAACACAACGATAGCAGGGCATGCCTACCTATAGCCAATTAGTAGACTGATAGTTTGCCAAGAGGAGAAGAAAAATACAAGTATCACTGAGATGACGAGATCCGAACAGGTATTACTTGGCCAATGAGTTTCGACCAAGTTTCTCCACCAATATCTCCTTGTGATTAGGAGATTTAGTGAATCCAACGAGGTCCGAGCAAGGAGGTTCAATGATATTTAGGGCATGTGTCATATATTTAAGATTAAGACTATTAACCGACGTGGCTAGTTGATGACGTGACATGTGAAATATTTTAATCTTTTGTGGACGATCACGTCAAATATTTTAATCTTTTGTGGACTGTCAGGTCAGTAACTTAATAGACTAATCCATGGAACATAGAAATATCATTGATACCAATGTTAAATGTTTTGTACACAATTAAAATCAATAAAATGGTGGGTCATAATTGAAAATTCGGCTAAAGTTTATAATATATTTAGCTGATAACTCTTAAATTAATGAATAAATTATACACCTAAATTTTCTACTTTATTATGCTACCTACTCCCCCTTTTTTTTAGTATGATAGTACCATCCCTTAACTATGAGTTATCTCCTGTTAAGTTATCTTTTCCATCTAGTTTATTTTTGAAATTAATATTACCATCTAGTTAATTATGAGTCATCAAATTTCTTGATTATTTTAATAATAAGTTTCACTATATCATTGCAACATGATCTTAAGTTGATCACATAGATTAATTTATATTTTTAATCAAATATTTTATTGTAAAAAATAAAAATTAATTAAAATAATTTCAGCATTATATTGGGCTTTAATTATTTTAATTTTTAATAAAAAATATTTGATTAATTATAAAATAGTTTACATTGTCTTTTTGGTGATGATGTAGAAAGATTTAATTTTAAAATAATTAAGAAGGTTTTATGACTCGAAGTTAAGAGAGTGCTTTAATTTTTTAAAAAATAGAGATAATAGAAGTATAATAAAGAAAAAATAGAGAAGATGAAAAATAAAATTTTATATTAAATTAATTCACACGTCATTTGGATAGAAAAAGAATTCATGGTAGATAGGGATGACAACGGTTAGGTTAATCGCACTTTTAGGAATTAACCAAAATCGAAACTGATTTTCAAACCCGCTTATCGAAACCGAAATCGAAGTCGGTCGATTTCAAAAACCTATATCCAAAATTGGTTATCCCCAGATAATAGAAATCGAATTTTTCGGTTTGGATAGAATCGGTTATCCGTTTACTAATCGGTAGTAAACGGATAACCGATTGAAAGATTAATAACAAAACTGGTTTCGGATACCGATTAATCGCAAAAAATGGTAGTAAACGGATAACCAGTTCAAAGATTAATAACGAAACTAGTTTCGGATATCAGTACCGCAAAAGATCGGTAACCGAAACCGAATATATAATTGATTTTGATTATCGGTTAACCACGACCCGATAATCGAAACCGAATCGATTTTAAACGAATTTTGGTTTTTTACTATCCGAAATCGAAACCGAACCACAAATCCACTATCCAAAACTGAATTTTACGGTTCGATTAACCGATTAACTACGGTTAACCGATTTGAATTGCCATCCCTAATGGTAGATTTGGTCCAATTCAAAACTCATATATCCAATAGAGTTAAGACATGTTTGCTTCATAGGTTAAAAAAGTATATGATAAGAGATAAAGACAAATATGATAAGAGATGAATTAATATTCATTGTTTATTTAATGTCTGAATTAAAAGAAAATAATAATAGAATAATATAAAATTATTATTATATTTGATATACATTAAATTAAAAAAATTCTTATTCTATCATCCCTAATTTATTATCTAATCCAATTCAATTCTATCTAATGAACCAAATATACCATTAGGGTTTCGACTTGGATGAATTCGGATGGCACCGAATCACAGGGGTGGCAATTCGTGCTGGGTCGGGCCGGCTCGATAAAAATTTAGGCCTGGATTCTCCGACCCGACCCAAAAAATAATGGGCCAGCACGGTACGGCCCGTTTAGCCCAATGACACGAAAAAGAAAATCGAGTTATTGGGCCCATATCGTGCTGTCAAGTCCATATCGGGCTATTGGGCTGATTCAAGCCCGATAACCTGATATTTTTGATAATGTACAAAATTCTTATTGGGCTATCGAATCGGGCTGGGCCTACACCATCTAGCCTGTCCTCAGCATGATAATTTTCGAACTTTATCGGGTTGGCCCGAGCACGATAAGGATCGGCCCGAACCCGATATCTTTTCGAGCTATTGGGTCAGACTATTGGGCCGGGTCATATATTGCCAGTTCTACCGAATCATTTGTCATCTCTATTTTTATGTTCTTAGTTAACTTATTTAATTGGAGTTTGCTGCAAATTCAAAAGAGCATCTTCAAAATCAAAAGAGCTGGGTATTTGAAGCTGCAAGTTTTCACCGTACTTGCTTTCATTTCTATAGAACCCTATTCTCATATTTCAGGTGCTTCTTCTGATGGCTTTTCTCTCACTCTTTTTTGTTAAACATCCACGCGGCAGATGAAAGAAAAAGTAAAAAAATAAAATAAGAGAAGCAATCTTTTTCTGACTTCGCTTTCCACCTCACTCAACAAAAACGTTATCAGGCACCAAGTCAAATGTTTTACCCTTGACTTGTATGTTTGCATGGCTTATTGGAAACTGTACATCCTTGACTATTGACTCATTCAAACTGTACATGTGTTCGGTCAAACTTGCAAGATGCCGACTTCTGTAATTGGTCGTAACTCTTTTTTCCTGGGGAATAATTGATCACCTTAGGTTACAGTAAAGCATGTTGAATCCTACCTTCCTTCTTGGTATCAAAGGAGAAAATTAATGGGAGAAATGCTAAACAAGCAAACGAGAAAGCAAACATTGAACATAAAAATAAGAACAAAATAACAATTTACCAACCTGTAGTGAAGTCATTGATCTTTTATCATTTTACTGAGTATATATGAGTAATACCATACCGTATATTATGCCATACCATACCCAAATAGGATTAGCCAAGTCCACTGTGGAACTGTTGACTAATATATTTGAAAGAGTCAGGCTCAACAAAGCAAAACTTTATTAGTTCATTAAAGTATATTAAAAAAAGACACTAATCTGTTCCCATCATTGACCAACTTGTTCCTAAGAACATCACTCTTTATAATTTGGATTCAAAGTCCTTTTCGTGAGTTGTTTAATGAATTAGAAAGTAGAAACCACTAAAAGATGCCCAAAAATAATGGATGAAGAATTCCCAACAGTAGACACAGCAAAGAAGCAGTGTATCTGCATCTACAGAAATATCTTCTTCTATCCCCCATACAATGACACAAACCCTAAAAACCGAAGACCTAAAGAATAAAAAACAGCTGAGCTTGCATTGGAGACACCAACCCAGCCTGGAAACTAGAGAAAGTTAGCCAAACAATTTGGCCTTCTCTGCCTTTGGGCATTCCAAAGCAGCAAATGCTCCCCAGTCCTAGTGCTTGGCGCCGCCCACAGTGTTTTAACTTTTCCCTTCTACCAATGCCAAAAGAGGGCTTGGAATTAGATTTTATTTTATTTTTCTTTTATTTGAGGGAATTGGATATATTCCAATTGGCAATTTGATGAGTGGGAAGGGCATTATAAATTGGATGTGGGAAGATAAAAGGAAAGGGAAGGCAATAACTGAGGAGCATAAATGCCATGGCATTGGCAAGGCCAAAAAAGGAGAGATAAATTGTGGCTATTTGGCTCAACTTTTAGTTCACAAACTTTAACATGCCAAATCATATACACCAACATGGCATCTGAATCATACAACAAATGCGTAGTACAAGTGCTTGTAGAACTATGCAAATGAAAAGGATTCAAGTATCTCATAGGTACAAGGGAGCAATAAAGCTTGGAAATCCGAATAGATAGTAAAGAGAAAATTGAACAAAAAACTGGTAGAGGTATAGTGCCTATATGCATTGAACTAATCATAGATTATAATGAAGTTCTAATTTATAGAATTTCCACTAAGTGATGAATAAAATGATGAACAACCAAAATATGAGATGAAGTGGAACATTTCTCAACTCGAATCAGAAAACAAGAACATACATCACTTCGTTCCTCTTAAAATAGTGCCCTTTTTTACATGAAGCAAAAAGCTTTTTTTTGTGCTGAGAAAGCCTAATTTCTCATTGCAACAAAGCAGAAAATTTACACCAAAAGTGAGAAAGGAGATTACTGGGCCAATTGGAGGAGGAAGAGGGAAAGAGGGAGAAGCATCAAAACTGACCTTTTCAATATTGAAAAAACCTTTTTTTCCATATCAATCTTCCCAATACATTCAATTCCAAACTCCCCAAACTCTTTCCCCAATAAAACTCATAAATCTCCTCACAGAACTCTTGTTTGCGTTGCTGCCGGTGCTTATTTCCTCCTCCTCATCCCCATGTTCATCATCATGGTCATTGCTACTGCGATCATCATCATAGTCATCGTCATCATCATCACCATCCACCAAGTGCCCTCCATCCAGCATCGGGAACCCCTTCACCTCCACCCCCAAGTTACCTTCCTCCGCTGTCGCCGCTGCCACTTCTACCTCAAAGTCTGCGCCTTTCCGCCCGCCGCGACCGCTTCGCCTTCGACGGCGTCCGCCACACCCACGGTCGCGCTCCCTGGACTCCAAGCTCTCCTCCACCGCGTCGATGATGCGGTGGATGACATGCCGATTCGGCGACGCATCCCACCGCGCCCAGAAGCTCTTGTAGCAGCCGAAGCACCGGCACCCGAGCTCCGGAGGGTGTGCTCGTCTCCGCGGACGCTCCCTCCATCTCTCTCCGCCGCCAACGGAGAGCAAGTAGGCCAGGACTTCCTGCTCCTCGGCCGTGAGCGCCGCCGCCAGGGCCATAATCGCCGCGGGGAGCGTCGCCAGATGATCCCGCGGCATCGCTACGGGCGGTGGGGCCGGGTGGACCCTCCGCCCTTTTCCGTTGCCAAGGCTCTTCATCTCCCCACCCGCAAAGAAGGCAAAAAGATGGCTTTTTTGAGCTCTCTGCGGCGAAGCAAATTGAAGAAAAGCAATAAAAATGGTTACTTTGCGATTGAGGTTTGGTGAGGGCGAAGAGAGGGAGAAGGATAGGTTGTTGGAAACAGGGACTGTTAGCTCTTATGTACCTATTGAGCTTGAAGAATACAGTAACAATAATGATGGCCTCCTGGCTTTAATTTGTTTTCTGGGAAGGAAAGCAGATGGGAGATGCCGGAGCTTTTAAGAGAGAGAGAGAGAGAGAGAGAGAGAGAGAGAGAGAGAGAGAGCGGTTTCACTCAAGTTCTTCGAACCCGATCCGAAAATTGATTCAGTCTCAAATTGAAAATATTTGCTCTGGGTTAAGACAACGTGAATTTGTGGAACTTGTGAGACTGCTTACTGGTGAATGGGTGGACTGTGGAATGGGTCAATTGCAGAATTTTATGCTTGCTTTTGTGTTTGTATCCGTACGAATTTGCTTGGTGAAGACAGGAATATATTATTCAATGATTTTTTAAAAATCGAATAGAAAATTATTTTATTTTTAAAATAAGAAAGATTATTATTATTTTCTCACAATTATTAACAAGGTTAACTTTTAATCATTTTAAATTGATTTGGATCATTTTAAACGCCTTCCATTTTAAATTATTTCAGATAATTTTAAATTACTTCAGATCATTTTAAATTGCTTCGGATAATTTTAAACTGATTCACTTATTAGGTTATATATGTAATAAAATACATTCTAAAATAATCATAAATTCATAAAAATTATATTATGCATAATGAAATATGATCCATAACTTGGATAATCAAAATAAGTATTTAAGAGTGACATATCAAATTTTTTTTACCAGTTTAAACTATTTCAGATCATTTTAAACTAGTTCAGAAAAAATATTAAAATCATCATAAATTCACAGGAATTATATTATGCATAATGAAATGTGATCTATAATTTGGATCTTCAAAATAAGTGTTTAAGAGTGACATATCAATTTTTTTACCATTTCAAACTATTTGTGACCATTTTAAACTATGTGTCCTTTGACTTTTGCAATTTGCAATAATGTGTCCTCTGCACCTACAATAACAGCATATGAACACCCTATCTCCCTTTCTTTTAGTATGCTTTTAATGACTTGAATAGCCTCTATGTAAGTTCCTCAGTTGAGTAGGCAGTTGAGATCAGAGTTTCAATTGGCATGAACTAGTGTATCCTAGTCTCTTGTAATTAGAAAGACTTTTTCCTACACTCAAGATTTTGTTAAGAGTACCTGTAGAATTCATCATTCTATCTCCCTTCTTTACCTTTTCAAGTTCGAAAATTAACTTAGACTCTTTGTCTTCTTTTTGAATAATGTATCTTTGAAGGATTTGAACTTTCTCCTTAAGTGTCTTCCTTTCTTCAACCGAAAGCTTGTTTTGATCCCCGAAAGATTTATTAAGTTTAGCCACTTCAACCCTAACAATATATAAGTTTCTTAGAGAACTTCTGTAAAGTTGCTTAGGAAGTTGCAATTGCTCTAATACTAGCCTATTGTAGCAAAGTAAGAATCAAAACAAAAAGTCAATGCAAACATAAGAGATTTGTTTATGCAGTTTAGTGACAAACCAGTCACCTAATCTACGGGGCACTCATTGGACCGATGCCCAATGCACTATCTATAAGTACAATATAAATTTCTCTGGATTTCACACCCGAAATCCGACTACCAATACGACAGTGAATCGGAAATAACAAAAATCTATTTGCTATTACAAGTAAATACCAACTTCCCTCTCTATGGCATCACAGCCATATAGTTCTGTCCTACACACAGTCTCGTGTTGTAGTGAGTTATCCGTCCTATATCCAATCTTCTCCTCGAAGATAAAAGGGTTGTTGCATCTTCTGCATTCGATAGTCTACACTCAGTAGTTTCAACTCCTCTATATATGGCAACAGCATTTCTATGCAATGAAGTTGTCGATAATAGATCTCTTCTCCAATATTTATAGGTGTCACTGGAAGATTACTGGAAGATCTAAATAAATGCTGACTTCAATCATATTTATCACCGCCGTCTTCAAAAGAAATCGTCAGCATAACTTTAGGTATTTTTACAAAAGATCATTTATATAAATAAGAAACGCTTAAGGAATAAGTGAAGAGAAACTCTTTGAAACTAAACTGACCAGGACGAAAATAATGATGATTTAAATGTCCAGAATTAGTTAACAAAAACATCGTCCATCAGTCATCAAGATCGTATCATACAGTCCATCAAAATTTCTTTAATATTATAAGCAGTTAAGACCGTGTCTTCACAGTTGAAACCTTCATCGTTTATAGAATATATTTTGGTGACAACAACTACATCAATCGGGATTGAATTCTAATTGAACAAACAATATAAGTTCCAGTATAAGCTGCTCATTAACTAGAGTAGTTCGTGAAATGTCTTTTTAGTCAAGAATAAATATGGAAAAAATGTTTTTGCCAAATATAGCCAACATTCACAGAATCAATACTAACAAGCTTCCCCTTTGGCTTATTTGGCAAAATCCCAACCTGTCATAGATAATGCTATAAAGAGAGCATAATAATAGAAGAGTTCTTTCACAGATATAACCATACATTCTGCAAGATATAATAGTTTAAAACTTAAGCCATCACAGAGTTCAAAACTATTCAAGACCATTATCAACACCATCACAGAGTATTTATCTAGGCATCACGGAGCAGTTATAGAATAGTACCAAAAACCACCAAAAAACCAACAAACACACATCATAAATTGGTACAAACTTTACCTCAGACCAGACCTTAACAAGACCAGAACCTATTTATTCAAAAACCACACATATCTCCCCCTTTTTGGCCGAATAAGCCAAAGGAGAAAATAGTTACTTTGAGTTGTCTAGATCAGATGAACCAGAGTCTTCTCCAATAAGCCAAGCTATAGTGCCAGCAGTGGAATATGCGAAAAGCTTTTGCTCAAGAGTTAATACCGGCAGATGAAGCTCAGCTAAAGACACTTGCAATTTATACATATCATCACATTGCTCTTGTATTACCGGTTAAAACTGCATCAGGTCCCATTTCAATCCACTCATCTCGGGAACTTGGTTGAACTGGAATTAAGTCAAGATGTTTGTCAGTTCTAAAAATAGATCTAGGAGAAATTTGTTTGCTTCTTTATTCTCCCCCACAAAAAATCGTCCCCCTTAGACGATAACTCTTCTGCAGAACTAAAAAAAATTATGTGAGGGATACAGATACAATACCTCTACCAGGACGTTCTGTAGTTTTTCCTTTGGATTTCTTTCTGTGCTTTTGATCATGAGAGGTAAATGGAGATTATCTTTTTTCAGGGGATGGTGCTGGGTTTTGTGTGTCGACAATTTCAGCAAGACTTGAGAACACCATCTCTTTTGTCAACAAAACTTTCATCTCTTTCTCTGAGCTCAATGTTTTATCATTTTACTGTTCTGTAATGGAAATTTGGCTTAAATAGATTGTCGAATGAAGGAAGATTGAGACTGTCGATTAAGTTCTCAAGAATTTGAACCGAGTTGCAACGCGTAAAGGACATAAATGATGACATATCTGTTCATATTCGCATTAAAGTACAGCCTCCGTCGAAAACTCAATGGTGAGGTTACGATTACAAGAGAAATGACAGCTCAAAGAATTGATTATGTGAGAGAATAAATTTATAAAACCAATTTATTCATCATGTAACACACTATTCAAGAAAGATTTAGAGATTCTTCAAATATCCCATTTAAAAGAAGAAGAATTTATGACATGACACACGATCCTTGGGCAGAAAAAGATTTGACTGTGTTGTACTAATGACCTTTGAGAAAAAAACTGCATCCTTATCCAATCTTATCTTTCATAAAAGAAAGCACACGTGAGAACTTAAAAAAGTTTCTCACTTACTTTATCAAACATCATTTAGAATCCCTTTTAAAGAACAGAAGATGTTACCCACTATACTTAGTTGCAATGAATACCAGTTGCAACTGCTTCCTTTTAATTGAAACCTTGATCTTAAATCAAAGAGTTTAGCACGTGAATGCACAATAGTATCTTTGAAGTTTTGATAGAACTTATTGTATCACAATAATGTACTTTTTCTTCTTGATTAAGATCATAATCAAGTAACATTCTCTTCATCCAAATTAAATGTGTACTGTAACTGTCTACTGCCAAATATTCTACCTCTGCTGAAGAAAGAGAAATAAAATTTCACTTCTTGCTTAACCAGGCCACAAGATTGGTTCCAACATAAAAACAATCGCCTGATGTACTCTTTCTGTCATCAATATTTTCAGCCAAATCTACATTTGAAAATCCAACTAGACAAGGATTACAGTCAGAATAGCAAAGACAAAAATCCAAAGTACCTTTCATATATTTGAGAATTCTCTTAACAACTTGAAAGTGAGACTCCTTTGGATTTGCTTGATATCTGACACATAATCCAATACTAAAGTACAAGTCGGGTCTGCTAGCTATCAAATATAATAAGTTGCCAATCATGCTTTTATAGATGGTGGGATCAACACTCTTCTCTTCATCATCCTTGCATAGTTTCTTATGGGTATATATAGAAGTTCTAACTACCTTAGAATTATCTAGTCCAAACTTGTGAAATAGATTCTTAGTATACTTACTCTGTGAAATGAATATTCCTTTTTCAGATTGCCTGACCTGTAGACTAAGAAAATAACTCATCTCCTTTTTCAGATTGCCTGACCTATAGACTAAGAAAATAGCCCATCTCTCCAACCATGCTCATCTCAAATTCAGATTTCATGTCATCTACAAATTATTTAGCAAGGAATTTAGAAGTTGAACTAAAGACAATATCATCAACATAAATTTGAACAATTATCAGTTGAGACTCCCTTTTCTTGATGAATAGAGTCTGACCAGTTATTCCTCTTTTATAACCTTTCATGAGAAAAAATTGAGTTAGTCTCTCATACCAAGCTCTAGGTACCTGCTTGAGACCATATAAATCTTTCTTCAGCCTATACACAAGGTCAGTATGAGTAGAATCTTCAAACCCCTTTGTGGTTGTTCAACATAGACTTCCTCATTTAGAATCTCATTCAGAAAGGCTATCTTAACATCCATTTGATAAAGTTTGAATTTCAAACAACAAGATAGGACAAGAAGTAAGCTGATAGACTCTAATTTTTCAACCGGTGCAACAATTTCACCATAATCCAGATCTTCAACTTGATTGTAGCCTTGATCAACAAGTTTGGCCTTGTTTTCTTGTGATGTTTCCTACTTTATCAGTCTTATTTTTGAAAACCCACTTGATTTCAATTATATTGATACTTTCAGGTCTTGGAACCATATTGATATTAGAAGAACAAAATAAATGCTGACTTCAATCATATTTATCACCGTCGTCTTCGAAAGAAACCGTCAGCATAACTTTAGACATTTTTACAAAAGATCATTTATATAAATAAGAAACGCCTAAGGAATAAGTGAAGAGAAAATCTTCGGAACTAAACTGGTTAGGATGAAAATAATGATGATTTAAATGTCCAGAATTAGTTAACAAAAATATTATTTAATCTAGAAGTCCATCAATCATCAAGATCGTATCAAACAGTCCATCAAAATTCCTTTAAGATTATAAGCAGTTAAGACTACATCTTCACAGTTGAAACCTTCATTGTTCACAGAGTATATTTCGGTGACAGCAACTATATCAACTGGGATTGAATTCTAACTGAACAAACAATATAAGTTCCAGCATAAGCTGCTCATCAACAAGAGCAGTTTCTGAAATGCCTTTTTACCTGAGAATAAATCTGGAAAAAATATTTTTGCCAAATATAGCCAACATTCACAGAATCAATACTAACAAACTCATTTGTCAAACATCTCTTGATAGGCTTCCTCAAGACTATATGCGTATTGAACTTTGTTGTGATCATTATTTGCATTAGAGATGTCGGTAGTCTTAACTATGTCAACAATGCAGGTTATGAAAGCTCTAAAGTTTCCTCATTCATGCTCTTCTGAGTCAATTTCTTCATAATCATCACTCCAAGTAGCAGTGAATGACTTCTTGATTTTCTTTTGAAGATTTGGGCATTCTGATCTCATATGACCAAATCCTTCACATTCAAAGCATCAGATGCCTTTGAATTTTTGTTTGAGACCATCCTTTTGACTAGACAATTGACTTCTTCTATTTTCTCCAACAGAGGAGTTTGATCTAGAACTGGCAGACTCAGATGGTTGAAACTACTATTTGAACTTCAAGTTAGATTGAGAGTTTTGGTTTACCTTATTCTTAGCTCTCAGAAATCTCTTGAAATTTTTTGTCATAAGCGCTAGTACAACATCCATCTCCTCTTCAGAACAATCTTCCGACTTGATCTCATCCTCAGTAGCTCTGAAAGCAAGATCTTCTTATTTTCTTTGTAAGAATATTTTTCAAATAATTCTAACTCATAAATTTCAAGTTTCCTCATCAAAGTGTCAAGAGTAATAGTAGATGGGTTATGAATATCACTTATGGCAGCATCTTTCATATCGAACGTGGTAGGCATGGATCTCAAAACTTTCCTTACTACTTTTTCTTCAAAGAATGACTCTCCAAGGTTGTTAGCATTGTTCATGAGGTATTTGATACGCTCATGAAAATCTTGTATGCTTTTATCTTCTCCCATCTTCAGATTCTCAAATCTGGTGCTGAGAATTTCAACTTTTGACTTTCGAAGAGTCAGGGATTCTTCATGATTTGATTCTAGAATTCCTCATGCCTACTTTGCCAAGGTACAAGTAGAGATTAGTTTAAATTGAGAATGATCAACTCCACTGAAGATAGTATTTAGGGCTTTATTATCATAGTTTGCTGCTACTATTTCTGCTTACGTGTATTGGTCCTTTGGCTTGCGATCAATCCCATCAGGTGTTTTTGGAGGAGTGTAGCCAATCTCTATAGAGTCCCAGCACCGGTCATCCAATGACTTGATAAAAACTCTCATCCTAGTCTTCTAATAGGCATAGTTTGTTTTGATAAGTAAAGGAGGAACAATGACAGAATTTATATGTGACAACAGAAAGATCTGAATCAATGCTATTCATAACTATTTTGTTTAATAAACCAATCAACTAAACATCCAATAATCCTCGGTTCAAAACAAATAGACAACACATAACTCCTAAATATCATAAGGTGCTGTTTGGTTAGCGAGAACTATTTTCTGGTTTGATTTCAGTAAAATTGAAAACTTGGTTTTGGTTTTTAGTTTTCAATTTTCTGAAAACGCGTTTGGTTAATGAAAACCACATTAGTTTTAGTCAGTTGAAATCAGTAAATATTTATTTGGTTATAAAAAATAATATATTTTCCTTGAATATTTTTAGTAGTAATTAAATGTTTAGTTAGTTTACAAAATTAAATATTTGTTAATATGGTTATAGCATGTAACATATATCATAATTGTTTGTTACATATATCGGTTAACATTAAAGAATGAATGAGTTAAATGTTTGTAAGATTTAATTTATTTATTTATTGGTAATTTAAGATTTTTTTGTTCAATTGGATATAAAAATTAATTAATAGTTATTATAAAATTTGAAAAAAAGATCTAATGGTCTAAAATTAGTTTTGATTAAATTATAAATAGATTAACTTTAAGAAAATTGAGTTATTTTAAAATTTGGATTTGAGTCAATTAGATATAAATTGGTTTAATTAATTTGTAAATTTAATATAATAGTTTGAGTTAAAAATGATGATTTTTATTTTTATTTTTAAAAATTAGATATTATTTGATTTATTTTTAAATTAATTAGTTTTATAAAAAAAATATAATTATAAAGTTGTCACTGCATTTTGATAACGAAATCGAAAGTCTCGAAACCACAGAAAATAACATTATGGTGTTTCTATTTTTATTAAGAAAATTGATTTCTTTTTTATTCAGGTTTCGATTCAGTTTCATGAAAACACTGAACCAAACACACTTTCGTAAGTAGTTTTAATTTTTAGTGAAATCGAAATCATAAAAACAGACTTGGTTTCGCTAATCAAACAGGCCCTAAGGATCCAAAGAGTATCGCTTGGAACTATTTAAACATGACCACACATCTAAAAGTTATTCGAGCAAATAAAAAGATAATGATGATTAAAAGATCTTAGAGACAATAATGAGAATCATCATTGATAATGCAGACCAAGAATCATCATCTCTATAGAAAGCAAAAAGTCATCTTTTTGTGCTGCATCCTTGACATGAAATCCATAGGTTGCTGGAGCAGTTGAGACTGACCTCAAAATATACATAGTTCCACATAGTTAAGACTGAGATACTACTAGAAAACTTTTGCTAAGTACAACCAACATACAAAGGCCAATGCTAACATTTTGTGTATACAAGAGTCGAAAGTGTTGGCTTAAGGGTTCCCCTTAAGCTTAGATCTTCATTTCGATGATAACAAACAAGTATTTAATCTATGTGTGAAGTTTTGAGTTCAGGTTGAGGTTGCGATAAGCATGCGAACTTCTTTCGAAGAAACAAAGGAAAAAGATCGTCAAGAAACGAAAGAAAAGAATATCAAAGAAAAGGCTCAGGTATAGAGTGAGTAGATATCTTGTAATATACCCCTAGGATCTCATTCCAAGTCTAATTGTAAAGTTATCCAAGTTAACACTTGGTAACTAAACCGATGAAAAAGCATGTAACAAAGATAAAGAAAAAAATCAGCCTCAGCCTGACTTCGGTCGACCGGTCGGTCGACCGAACAAGGAAAAAAATTGGCAGTAGCCAATTCGGTCGATCGATCGGTCGACCGAATGATGCCAAAAATTGGCAGTAGCCAATTCGGTTGACTGGTCGATCGACGAAGATGGGTAAAAAATGACATAATGCTACTTCTATTGACCGGTCGGTCGATCGACCGAGGACAAAAATTGGCAGTGCGTTCTTCGGTCGATTGAGCGGTCGACCGGATGGCAAAAAGGAGGAATCGTGACTCATTCGGTCGACCCTCCATTTGACCGAATAGGGCTGTTAAAGCTCAGATTGCTAGCGGTTTCTAGGCGGTCAATCGGTCGGTCGATCTCGACCGACAAGCAACTGAACGGCATCCAACGGGCGAAAAAATGCCCGTTGAAGAGCCATTCAGTTGAGGGGTTATAAATACCCCTCGCCTAACTCCTTTAATTCTTCTTAGAAACTTAATTGAGCATTTAAAGGAGAGATTTGAGCCTTTTAGAGATCGATTGCTTGCGCTCGGTTCTTCCGTCAACATTTTCTCAAGCGCCCATTCTTCCTCAACTCGGGTTTCGATTCGAGCTCAACGACTTGACGAGTTGGAGGCTTGAAGGCTTGGAAAAGAGCATTGGTTCTTGGTCTCATTTCTTAGCTCTTTTCATTGTATTTTAAGTGTTGTTTAAACTTGTTTTCACTTGTAATAGCTTGCTAGGTGTGCTAGTGTAAACACTTTGGGGTATACTTTGTAGAATTGTGTTTTGCCTAGGTGAATAGGTTTGAGAAGTTCTCAAAGAGGTGAGAATTGTGTCCTCGGTTGTATTCAAAGGGAAACATAAGTTCTATAAAGTAGTTGTTTAGAAATCCTTGGTGTGGAGCCAAGGTAGTGGAGTAGGTGGTTGGTCAAACCACTATATTTCCTCGTGTTAGCATTGCTTGTTTGCTTATTGTTGTGTTTGATATTTGATAACAAACATTATCGAGTTGCATTTGCATTTGGTTGAAGGTAAAATTGAGCAAAAAGAAAATTGAATAAATAGAAAAAATGACACACAGTGTTCAACCCCCCTTCTAGTGTGGGATTTCACTCAACAATTGGTATCAGAGCAAGGTCGTAGGATTAGATTTAACCATCTTCCCTACAAATTAAGATGTCTAGTGAAATTCAACTAGCTCAAGGACCCTCTACACATACTCCACCACTATTAGATGGAAACAACTATGCCTACTAGAAGATTCGTATGAATGGCTTCCTACAATCACTAGGCATGGATGTATGAAGGATGATACAAGTAGAGTATAAGCAACTGACTAAGGAAATGGATGAGTGGGATCAAGAAGAGATTAAACTCTTTAATGCAAATGCAAAGACCGTCAATGCATTATATTACGGCCTATCAATTAATGAGTTCAATAGAATCTCTACATGAAAGTCTGCATATGAATTATGGAATGTCCTAGAGACTACACGTGAAGGGACCTCACAAGTAAAGGAATCTATGATAAACCTACTCATGCATAATTATGAAATGTTTAAAATGATATCGCATGAATCTATTGATACTATGTATGCTCGTTTTCAAAATATTACGAATGTCTTAGCTAACCTTGGTAGAGAAATAAGGGAATAGGAGAAAGTAAGGAAGATCCTTCGTTCCCTTCCAAAAGCTTGGGAGCCTAAGGTCATCGCAATCATGGAAGCGAAGGATATGAGTACCTTGAAGATCACCAAGCTCATTGGGTCTCTCATGACACATGAGACCCGTATGAAGCAATACAAGGAGGAAGATGCCCCCAAAGGCAAGACCATTACCTTAAAAGCATCACACCGAGTAGATGAATCCTCATCATCCAAGGAAGAGACGAATGACTTTGAGGAAATGGCGATGTTGGCAAGAAGATTTATGAGCTTCATGAGAGGAGGCATGAGAAAGGGAAGAGGAGGCTACACGTGCTACCATTGCAACAAGGTCGGGCATCTAAGAAAGGATTGCCCACTTCTCAAGATGGCTTCCACCTCCAACCCTCACAAAAAGGACAAATACAACAACTAGAAGAAGGCAATGATGGCTTCATCGAGTGAAGAAGACTCCAAGAGTGAAAAGGCAAACCTTTGCTTGATGGCAAATGACCATGAGGTAAGATTTACATTTGGTGAGCTTTCTTTTACTCAAGAAGAACTAGAAAATGAATTTGATCAAATGCATGATGAATTTAATGCTATTAGGAGAAAATTTAAAGAGCTTAAAAAAGACAATAAATCTTTAGAGCTTGAAAATGATAGTTTACTACTCTCATGCAATGCTTTAAGGAAAGAAGTAGATACCCTTAAGGAAGAGAAACATGCCCTAGATAAAGCTAAGAAAGACTTAGAATATGATAATAAAAAATTGGAAGATGAAAACAAGTACTTAAGTTGTAAGACCCGAAAAAAGTTTCCTAATATATAAAAAAAAATCTATTTTTGTGCAGCGCGTCGGACCCGAGGGTAGTCGAATCGAGCCTCAGGATCGCCTATTGACTTTCCTTTTATAAAATCATACATTAAATTAAGTTAACTCGAGTCATGTTATGGGTTGGGTCGGAACCCGAGTCGAGTTCGGGTATAGTTGAGTTTCGAGTATGACTTAAGTGAGCCTTGGGGATAACCCCCCCCCCCCCCCCCCCCCATATGGCAGTCGTGCAACTCAACCATTGAGTCTCACAAGGCCGCAAGGGAGAAAGAGGAGAAGGAGCAAGGAGGGGGCTTGGGGCTTGGATCGATCCGGAATTCGCGTCATCACCGGAAATTCTCAAGTCATCATCACCCGATCCTTATTTCTTGGCGATCTAGGTGAGTGGTTAAGGCTTTAACAGTTTGGGGAAGGAGGGTGGCCGAACCCTAGATGATAGGTCGAGTTCTTGCGATTTTTACCGACGACCCATGATTTCGACTATACGTACTCACTATTTTATGATGTTTCTTGTCGGATATCGATGTTTTAATCTCTGATTTGCGTATTTTTGGGGCTGTCGAGTCATGGGAAAAGGGGAAAGGTCATGCTGAAATTTTCCTCGATTCCCTTGACGGCGAGAAGGCCCTTAGATGCCCTTATACCACTATTTTGATGTAGTCCTTTGAACTCCTCATGTAATATGAAGCATGTCCCCTCTAAAGCCCCTTGAAGTGGCCGAATGAACCCTAAGACTCATGAAGAGGGTTTGGCCAAGGGTGAGGGGAAGGGTAAGTTGATCATTGGTATTTAAGAAGTATGTGGAATTGAAGAGACAAAGTATAGCTAAAGTCTCTTCCATCTTTCCCTACCCCAAGGACCTTGGCCGAGCAAGGTTTCCCTTGCTCATGGTTCGGCCAAGGTTGGGGAGAGGAGGAGGGACTTGCCTTAGATGGAAATTTCATGATCTTAGAGATCACACATAAGGATATGACAATACGTAGGAAGAACACCAAACTTATCAAGTAGCTTAATTGATTTGAATTGTAGAAATGCTAGATTGTAACCATACTTAGCATTTGATCCTTAAACTTGGATGTTGATAATGTTACCATGTTTTATAATTCATACATGTTATTTAAATTTATTACTACCTTGCCATGCTAGATAGTTGCTCCTTATTGTGCAAATATTCCTAAGGTAGTATAAGAATTGTTAGGTATGTGCATTATGATTATATATGATGAATGATGTAATATTTGAGCATTTTTCTTTAGATTATGCATGCTGCCCTAAATGTCCTTGGATGGTATTCCAAGGTTGACTCATGGAAATTCTCACCTAAGTCAATATAGAAGGCTAGGTAACATGTAAGGTGTCCCTAGATGTTCATAGAACATTTATGAAAATTTAGATATGAGACGATAACACTTCTATGACTACTTGTATATTTTTGGAAACTTAGAGATTGTAGGTGCACATATACTAAAAGAGGCGGCATGAATTATTGACCCAGTAGCCGAACATGTCTAGATACGGGCAAAGGCCCGAAGTATATATATATATATATATATATATATACAGAAACCCTAGGATATTGATTGTGTAATGTGCTTGAGATAGTCCGCCGAGGAGCGAGGAGGTCGGAAATGACCAATGCTTAGCTCGACCAGTTGGGTCTAGAGGTGCACCAGCGGGCCCACTAGGTGCCAGACCCCAGTTGGGTGAGACTTGCTATCCTTACCCCAGACGGTGTCCGGAGACTAGTGGCCATCCTAGCTAGTCGACGGCCCGGGATTGTTTGCTTGCATCTTGAGATGATGTGGCCGATGGCCAGTATGATACTACCCGATATGGTAGGGACGGCTTTAGCCGGAATATATTTCTATGAGTAGGCCGAATGCTAGAGGCGTGATAAGCCAAGGTGTCAAGTTATCATGTACAGTGGATACTGATGGATCCGTTGAGGGTCTTTAGTTGCATTTGAAACACACTTTACCTCCTTGTACATTCCTTTATTGCCTTGTAATATATATATATATATATATATGCATGACTGAGGCTTATGTGGAGGTTCAATTGAGCCACCCATTGAGTCCCAAGTGGACTCACTGTTTATTTCTATTTTTGCAGAGCATGAGCAGTAGCTTGGTGTCGACATAGTGCAGTTGGAGGGCAGAGGCGATGCCATATCTCGTAGCGCGTCCATGAGTCTTAGACTAGTCCTTAGATATGTTGGTTTCATTTTCTGCACTAACGTTGTAAAAAAAAAGAGATTGTAAAACTTGATATTTGACCATTGGATTTGATGTTGATGTTTCATCTTGTTTTAAAAAACTTATATACATTGTGACTTGCAAACTTTTATAAAGTATGTTGAGTTTTTCTTTCTGTCGATATGTTTTGGCTTCTTGATGTCAGTGTAGATAGTAGGCTACAGGGTAGGATGTGGGCCCTGGCCGGTCACATTACCCTCAGTTGGGGTGTGACATAAGTGATCAAGTAGAGCACTTGAATGATAACATGCTAACATTAAAAAAGAAACTTTGCATGCTAAATGAGAAAATGACAACCCTACAAAATGCCATGCCTAAGGTTGTCCATTAAAAAAAATCATCACACTTCCATGCTCACACACACAATAGAAGGACATTTAATGAAAGTTATTTTTCATGTGACATATTTGGTCATATGGCAAAAGATTGTGCATTAAGGAGGAACCCACATGCTAGACTTACTTGGATTCCTAAAATGACTAACACTCAAGGACCCAAAAAAATTTGGGTACCTAAAATAGTTTCTTCTCCTTTTGTAGATGGAGAAGCATCCTCAAGCAAGTAGAAGCTCTTGGATATTGGATAATGGTTGCTCAAAGCACATGACGGATGATATCAACTTATTTGCAACCCTATCAAGCAAAGATGGTGGACATGTAACATTTGGAGACAATGCCAAAGGTAAGGTTGTTGGCATTGGTGATATAGGTATACTTCCTTACCCATGCATTAAAAATGTTTTACTAGCTGGTGGGTTAAAACATAACTTGATTAGCATATCACAATTGTGTGACAATGGATATATAATTATTTTTAAAGCATCAAAATGTATCATTAGGAGTGCATCATCTAATGACATCATGTTTATTGGAAATATGCAAGAAAATATCTACACATTAGATTTAAATGTCTCGCCTAATCCCCATGTTAGAGGCTTGGTTGCCATGGAAAATGATTCTTGGTTGTGGCATAGAAGGCTAGGATATACTAGCATGAGCCTCATCCAAGAAATATCTAAGAAAGAACTAGTTAAAGGATTACACAAGATAAAATTTGAAAAAGACAAACTTTGTGATGCATGTCAACTAGGCAAGCAAGTTAAATCTTCATTTCATAGCATTAATCAAGTAAGCACATCTAGAACTCTTGAGCTTGTCACATGGATCTTTTTGGTCCATGTGATGTAGCTAGTATAGGTGGAAAACTATATTGCTATGTACTAGTTGATGATTTTTCTAGATTTACATGGGTTTTTTTTAGCTAAGAAAAATGAAACATTTGATTTTTTCAAAAAATTTACTAAGAAAGTTACAAATGGGAAAGGATTTTCAATTTTAAAAATTAGAAGTGATGATGGAGGAGAGTTTAAAAATGAAAATTTTTCTGAATTTTGTGATGATTTGGGTATTGAACATATCTTTTCTTCCCCTAGGACCCCTCAACAAAATGGGGTGGTTGAGAGGAAGAATAGAACCTTACAAGAGATGGCTAGGACCATGCTTTGCGAAAACAATTTGCCTAAATATTTTTGGGCCGAGGCCATATATACCTCTTGTTATGTGCTTAAACGTGTTTTATTGAGACCTAAAATTAAGAAACACCTTTTGAGCTTTGGAATGGTAAAATCGCAAGTGTAGGATATTTTCATATTTTTGGATGTAAATGTTTTATCTTAAACACTAAGGAGCGTGTAGGAAAATTTGATTCCAAATCCGATGAAGATATTTTCCTAGGTTACTCCAATAATTCTAAGGCATATAGAGTATACAATCATAGAACTATGATTGTTGAAGTATCTATGCATGTCACATTTGATGAAACTGATGATTATTCTAGAAATGTTAGGATTGTGAATGTAGGTGAGGAACTTGAGCAACTCACATTTCATGACAAAGAGGTAGAGGATGAAGACAATGAGGAAACTCAACATGGAGAACCACCATCCTCAACTCTACCTCAAGTTGAAGATGAAGAAGAAGAAGCTCTACCGCCTCTCCCCAAAGGATATCGGTTGATAAGGGATCATCCAATGGATCAAGTCATTGGAGAACCATCAACGGGAGTGGTAACGAGCTCTAAACTCAAAGATATTTATCAATTTGTAGCATTCATATCTCAAGTAGAGCCTAAGAACATTAAGGAAGCAATAGAAGATGAGTTTTGGGTAATAGCTATGCAAGAAGAACTCAACCAATTTACTATAAATGATGTATGAGACTTAGTACCATGACCTAGCGGACAAATCATAATTGGAACTAAATGGGTATTTAGGAATAAGTTAGACGAAGGAGGTTTAGTCATTAGAAACAAAGTTAGTAGCACAAGGGTACAATCAACAAGAAGGGATAGATTATAATGAAACTTATGCTCCCATAGGTAGATTAGAAGCAATTTGAATGCTTTTGGCTTATGCTAGTTTTAAAGGTTTTAAACTTTTTCAAATGGATGTTAAAAGCGCATTTTTAAATCATTTTATCAATGAAGAAGTATATGTTGAACAACCCCTCGGATTTGAAAGTTTTGAGTTTCCAAACCATGTTTTCAAACTTAAAACAACATTATATGGTTTAAAACAAGCCCCTAGGGCTTGGTATGAAAGACTTTCAAATTTTTTAATTGAACAAGGTTTTAACGTTGGAAAAGCCGATGTTTCACTTTTTATTAAACATGATGAAAATGATATCTTATTAGTTCAAATTTATGTTGATAACATAATTTTTGGTGCTACTAATGAAACTCTTTATGAGTGGTTTACTAAGTGTATGCAAGATGAGTCTGAGATGAGCATGATGGGAGAGCTCTCCTTCATGCTTGGCCTACAAATCAAGCAAACCAACAAAGGAATCTTCATCAATCAAGCCAAGTACACAAAGGAGCTCATCAAAAAGTTTGGGATTAATGAAGCCAAGATAGCTTCTACACCAATGAGCACGTCCATCAAGCTTGACAAAGATGAAGATGGTGTCAAAGTCGACAAAAAATGATATCGAGGTATGATTGGTAGTCTTCTTTACTTAACTACAAGTAGACCCGATATCATGTTTAGCGTTTGTGCATGTGCTAGGTTTCAATCTTGTCCTAGAATGTCTCATATAAGTGCAGTCAAACGCATATTGAGATATTTGAAGGGCATGGTTGACTTAGGACTATGGTATCCATGTCATGCATCTTTTGACTTAATCGGTTTTTCGGACGTGGATTTTGCCGGGTGTAAAGTAGATAGAAAAAGCACTAGTAGGTGTTGTCAATTCTTAGGAGTGAGTCTTGTTTCTTGGTTCTCAAAGAAATAAAACTCAGTTGCACTATCGACTACCGAAGTGGAATACATCGCTGCAGCTAATTGTTGTGAACAAGTCCTTTGGATGAAACAAACGCTTTTAGATTATAGACTTAAGTATTCATGCATACCTATTCATTGTGATAATACTAGTGCAATCAATTTAACAAATAATCCTATTTTACATTCTAGGACTAAGCATATTGATCCAAGGCACCATTTTCTTAGGGATAATGTGACTAAGAGAAATATATCAGTAGAATTTGTATCCACCAACAAATAACTTGCCGATATACTTACAAAACCCTTGGGTGAGGAAAGCTTTACAAACTTAAGGATGCAATTAGGGATTTGTGCTTTTCCTAGTGGTTAAGATGTTCCTTTTCAAAACATATATGTTATCAAAAAATTGCATTCTAGTATCATCGCACTTATGTATTGCTCTGTAGTGGGGCTTTGCGACTTATTGATGTTTGCCTTCTATAGGTTTACATTAATAGGAAGGACTATAGTGGTAAATGATACTTGGTTTTATGACTTTCTTGGTTTTCATGATGAAACTCATTAATTATACCTTAATTCTTACCCTTTTTGATTGATGTCTAAAGGGGGAAAAAAAAAGTAAGGTCACATTAATTTTTATGATGCATATAGATAGGGGGAGTTACAAGAATGATATGCACATTGATAGGGGGAGCATATGTTGAGTTATATATTATGTATGCATATGTTGGGTTATATATTGTGTATGCCTTAACTCAACTCATAAAGAATATGCAAATGTTTTCTTCAAAATTCCTTGTTATGTTTGTCTTCATCAAAAAGGGGGAGATTGTTGGCTTAAGGGTTCCCTTAAGCTTAGTTATTCATTTTGATGATAACAAACAAGTATTTAATCTATGTGTGAAGTTTTGAGTTCAGGTTGAGGTTCGATAAGCATGAGAACTTCGTTAGGAGAAATGAAGGAAAAAGATCGTCAAGAAACGAAACAAAAGAACGTCAAAGAAAATGCTCGGGTATAGAGTGAGTAGATATCTTGTAATATACCCTAGGATCTCATCCCAAGCCTAATTGTAAAGTTATCCAAGTTAAGACTTGGTAACTAAATCTATGAAAAAGCATGTAACAAAGATAAAGAAAAAAATTAGCCTCAGCCTGACTTCGGTCGACCGAACAAGGAAAAAAATTTGGCAGTAGCCAATTCGGTCAACCGATCGATCGACCGAATGATGCCAAAAATTGGCAGTAGCCAATTCGGTTGACCGGTCGATCGACCGAAGATGGGTAAAAAATGGCAGAAGGCTACTTCAGTCGACCGATCGAGGCCAAAAATTGGTAGTGCATGCTTCGGTCGATCGAGCGGTCGATCGGATAGTAGAGAGGCGGAATCGTGACTCATTCGGTCATCCGAACAGAGTGGTTAAAGCACAGATTGCCAGCGGTTGCTGGGCGATCGATCGGTTGGTCGACCGACGATCGACTAACAAGCGACCGAACGACGTCCAACGGCCAAAAAAATGCCCGTTGAAGAGCCGTTCGGTAGAGCCAAGGTAGAAATTCTTGGTGTGGAGCCAAGGTAGTGGAGTAGGCGGTTGACCGAACCACTATATTTCCTCGTGTTAGCATTGCTTTGCTTGTTTGCTTATTGTTGTGTTTGATATTTGATAACAAACATTATCGAGTTGCATTTGCATTTGGTTGAATGTAAAATTGAGCAAAAAGAAAATTGAATAAATAGAAAAAAGGACACACACTATTCAACCCCCTTCTAGTGTTGGATTTCACTTAACAATTGGTATCAGAGCAAGGTCGTAGGATTAGATTTAACCATCTTCCCTACAAATTAAGATGTCTAGTGAAATTCAACTAGCTCAATGATCCTCTACTCATACTCCACCACTATTCGATGGAAACAACTATGCCTACTGGAAGATTCCTATGAATGGCTTCCTACAATCACTTGGCATGGATGTATGGAGGATGATACAAGTAGAGTATAAGCAACCAACTAAGGAAATGGATGAGTAGGATCAAGAAGAGATTATACTCTTTAATGCAAATGCAAAGACTGTCGGGTATTCAGTGTTTACGGACCGCCGAGCAGATCTATGCGCGAGTCCTTCTGGGTGGAACTTTTACACCTTCGGACTGATCGAAAATGACAATGACGATTGGCGGTGATTTCAACATCACTCGTAGACTGGAGGAAAGGCTCAGATGCCATGGCATACCGGGAGACAACGTGAGGTTGTCTCAGATTCTTGCTCATTTTGCTTTTATTAATCTTTCATTATTAGGAAGGTGGTTAATTTGGTGTAACAACCACCACCCCGGCCATGGCTCGACTAGACTGTATCTTGATCAATGATGTGCTGGATGCGTGGTGCCTGACCTGGCTTGTTAAGGCCAAGATATCTTCTTTATCGGATCATGTTATGCTCTATCTTGAATCGTTGTTGTTAGTATTGTTCTTATAAATGTTGGCTATATTCGGCAAAAAACATTTTTCAGATTATTCCTTAGGAAAAAAGACTTTGAGCAATTGCTCGTATTGTTGAATTGTTTATGCTGGATCTTATGTTATAATTCATTCCGATCCATGAGCTGCTGTGACCATAATATATTCTGAGAATGTTAAAGGTTTCAGCCGTGAAGACGCAGTCTTAACTGCTTATAGTCTTAAAGGATTTCTGATGGACTCTTTGAGACGATCTTGATGACTGATGGACTTCTGGTTTAATGTGGTTTTATTTAACTGATTCTGGACATTTAAATCATCATTATTTTTCCTGAACAGTCTTGTTTCGAAGAGTTTTTCTCTTCACTTATTTCTTAGGCGTTTCTTATTTACATAAATGATCTTTTGTAAAAATGCCTAAGTTGTGTTGATGATTTCTATTGAAGACGGCGGTGATCAAATATGATTGAAGTCAGCATTTATTTAGATCTTCTAGTAATCTTCCAGTGTCACCTATAAATACTAGAGAAGAGATCTATTATCGACAACTCCATTGCGCGGAAACGTTGTTGTCACTTATAGAGGAGTTGAAACTGCTAAGTGCAGACTGCCGAGTGTAAAAGAGGCAACGACCCTTTTATCTTCAAGAAGAAGATTGGTTATCGAGCAGATAACTCACTACAACACGAGGCTGTGTGATGGACATAACTCTATGGTTGTGATGTCATAGAGACAAGTTGTTATTTATTAGTAATAACAAATAGGTTTTTGTTATTTTTGATTCACTGTAGTACTGTAGTCGAATTTCGGGTGTGAAATCCAGAGGACTTGTAAGTGTACTTATAGAGAGTGAATTGGGCATTTGTCCGGTGAGTGCCCTGCAGATTAGGTGATTCATTTGTCACTAAACTGCGTAAACAAATCTCCTGAGTTAGCATTGCCGTTTTGTTTGGATTCTTACTTTGATACAATGGGATAGTATTATAGTAGTTGCAACTTCCTAAGTAACTATCCTTTACTGAATTTCTACAAGAGACCTATATATACCAACAGCTATGACCCAAGGCATGTCGCCTGTTTTGCATCAAGCACTTCTGGTTGGAAGATTTGTCTTTCCTGGATATGGGCAGGACGTGCTGGATGGACGAAACCTGGGCAACCAACGTGGGACCATTAGATCGCTGGATAGGGAATATGCAACGCTTTTAGGCCTGCTTGGGAAGGTGGAGCAAGACCATTCGTTTGGCCTTTTGCGCACATATTTTCAACTCAGAAAAGCATCTTGATAGATTGTCATCTCACTCGGAACGGGGGACTAGAGGAGAGCCGATGTCATTTTAGGTGCAGGCGACTCAGAAACATCTCGACGAGTGCTACCAGGCCGAGCACGTGTTCTGGCGACAATGTGCAGAGGCTCGATGGATGCAAGACACCGACCAGAACACCAAATTCTTCCATCAGGTGGCCAGCATTGGTAAGCAAAGGAAGAGGATCTCCTCACTACACCATGATAGAACTGTGGCAGAGTTACAAGAGGGAATTGCAGCACTATGCCTGGACTACTTCAAGGAGTCTATTGGCTTAGCTTAGGAACCTTTAATCTCTCCAAACTGGAATGCCCTTTATGCTGAGCCGCCCTCCTCTTTCAATTGCCTCTTTGGCCCCAGAGCAAGGAAAAAATTCTACAGTCGATAAAGGCACTAGGCAGGGACAAGGCACTGGCCCCGAAGGCCTCATGGCAAAATTCTTTATCTGCACTTGGAGTATAGTTGGGCGTGACTTCATGGGGCTGCTCGATGACTTACTATTTAGCAACGCGGATTGCAGTCACTTAAATAAGGCTTTCATTGATCTTATTCTCATGGTTGAGGGGGCAGAGGATATTACATTTTTTTGGCCTATCAGCCTCACCTCCGCGATCGCCCGCATCCTCTAAAAATCTTGGCTTTGAGACTGAAACCCCTCATGCCGATACTGATTGGGGACTCACAATACGCCTTTCTGTCGGGAGGCTCGATCCATGACTATTTTATGGCCAACAATGAGATCACCCACCATTGCAAAAGAACAGGTACAAATTCTTTACTTATTAAGTTGGATATGACTAAGGCCTTTGACTCTATCTGTTGGGATTTTCTATTGGAGCTCCTACACTCACGGGGTTTCCCTGCTTTATGGAGCAAGTGGGTAGGCTCTCTTCTATGCTCCCGCGACTCTGCGGTGCTCCTAAATAGTACCCATGGGAAATGGTTTCTGTATCGTCAATGGCTAAGATTGGGTGATCCCCTATCCCCTTATTTATTTTTGCTGGTTGCGGATATCTTTGCCAAGATCATGAATTCGGCGAACAGTGAGGGCATGCTTTCAGGTATTGGCCCGGGTGGAGGTCGGGAAATCACACACTTGGAATTTGCGGATGACTTTATGATCTTTACTTGTGGAGGATGGGATGGCCTCCTAAACACCAAGCTACTTCTATGAGCGTTCGACTTGCTAACTGGCCTCAAGGTTAATTTGGAGAAAACTACCATGATCCATGTCCTCAATGACCTCGCGAAAGCGACTTGGGTGGTGGTGCTAATGGCATGTGTCCTTGGGACTTTTCTGATAAAGTATCTTGGCTTGCCACTAAGAAATGGATGACTTGTGAGTTACGATAGGCAGGATATGATCTGGAGGACCGACCAGAAGCTAGCTTCTTGGAAAGGATGACTATTATTAAGAGGGTGTCGCCTGACTCTTATCAACAGTGTTTTGAACGGTCTCACAGGGCATTTTTTCTACAAATTTTTCGAGCGTCTAGATGGGTCATTTCACAGCTTGACCATAGACGTAGGAACTTCCTTTGCAATGGGGTCATGGATTGTGCCCCAAATTCCCTTGTTTGTTGGGAGGATGTCATCTATGCTAAGGAAAATGGGGGTTCGAGCATTATTGATCTTGATCGACACAACCTTGCTCGGTTGGGCCGTTGGTGGTCGGGCGTGGCCTCTGGGAAATGCCTTCTTTGGAATTATATTGTTGACCACTTCTACTTTCGTAGTATGGGTTGGCAGGATTGCCATAAAGACCGCTCCTTGGTCGAGCATCTGGAAGGGCATCTATGCCACCAAGCACTTCCTTTTCATTGGGATGGAGATGATCGTGGGAAGGGGGGACTCCACCTTTTTTTGGAAAAATCATTGGATCCTAAACTCTCATCTGGTAGACACTTTCCCCCCTCTTTACAAAATGAGCAGATGTAGTAATGAACTCATCGTGAACCTTCTCGATGTCCGAACAAGCCAGTGGCGCCTTGGTTGGAGGGAACATGTGGACAGTGACGAGAAAGCCAGCTTGCTCTCCCTTGTGAAATCACGAGACCTTTTGAGTGTTGACGAGAATTTTTTGGCGCTCGGGCCAATTGAGGTGTTTTTCTACGCATTCTATGTATCGCATGCTCATGAACCGAGGTATTTGGGATTTGCACTGCGGCAAAATGTATGGGCTAAAATGATGCAAATACCGAGATGCCTCGACTTTGCACCTCTCAAAAATGCCAAATCTTTTTAGAAAGTGTTTCTTTGGATTGACTTGTTTAGAATCGGCAATTGTAGTTGTCGCATGTTATCGAAACATCTGGGCAGAGGCAAACAGGTCTTCACAACATGAAACTAGGTGGACCTTCTGGGAGACTAACTTTCCTCGCTGACTACCTCTCTAACTTTTAAGACTCGATGAATCATCCAACTTTTAGCCCTTTGTGTCTTCTATAGTTATAGTTAACAATTCACCAACATCTCTTTTGTCGGGACATAGCAAACTTAATTTAGCTGTGTTGGCCTAAGGTTTTCTACCTTGGTCCTAATTTCGGTTTTGATGATAACAAACATGAAACTAATGTTTCATTGAGAAATATTTTCAGGTTCCATATCGATTAGCTCTTGATGTCCTCAATCAGAAATATTGAAGAAATTAGAAAATCGGAAGGACGTTGATCATCGCATTCTGGTTCATCCACAGATCGATGTGTGCACCAAAGACGTCTTGCTCGAGTCTAAAGAACACATGGAAATCTCTCCAAGTTGACGCACGTTGAAAACTGGGACCCAAAAACGAAGCGCGCAAGAAGAAGGCTAAGAAAATCAAGTCCAGCCTAGGTTCGATCGACTGGTGGGTCGACCGAATGATGTTAAAAATTAGCAGTAGCCAATTTGGTCGATCGAAGATGGCTAAAAATCGATAGTGGCTACTTCGGTTGACCGATCGATCGACCGACCGAGGCCAAAAATTGGCAGTGCCTACTTCGATCGACCGGATAGCAGAGGAGCAGAATCGCAATTCAGTCGATCGACCCTCCGGTTAACCGGATAGAGCGGCAAAAGCAAGAATTGCTAGCGGTTGCTGGGTGGTCGATCGGTCGATCGACCGACAAGCGACCGAACGGCATCCAACAGGCGCAAAAATGCTCGTTAAGGAGCCCGTTCGGTTAAGGGGTTATAAATACCCCTCACCTAACTTCTTTAACCTCTCTTAACAACTAACATAAGCATTAAAAAGAGAGATTTGTGCCTTCTAGAGCTTGATTGACTTGCGCTCGCTTCTCCGATCAACGACTTCTCAAAGCGCTCATCTTCCCTCAACTCGGGTTTCGATTCGAGCTCAATGTCTTGGCGAGTTGGAGGCTTTAAAGGCTTGGAAAAGAGCATTTGGTCTTGGTTTATTCTTTAAGCTCTTTTCATTGTAATTTTAATTGTTATTAGAACTTGTTTTCATTGGATTTGAGTTTGTATAAGACCTAGAGTGTAGGTCTTGAAATTGGGTGGTAGCCTTGGTGTTTGAGGTTTAAATCCACCTGTGTAAACGTAGTTTGCTAGGATTAGTTGAGTTGTCCTTAGGTTCAGGTGGGAGAGTGCTCTCGATAGGAAGGCGGGATACTTCCGAGTGTGAAAGTGCCTTCGGTTTGAGAGCGAAGACTTTTCGGTGTAAGATCCTCATTGTAAGGAAACTAATTAATCTACTTAAACTAGTTTGGAAATCCTAAGTGGGGTGCTTAGGTAGTGGAGTAGGCATTGGGGCCGAACCACTATAAATCCTTGTGTTTACATTGATATCTTATTTGTATTAATTGCTTTATCATTTATCGCTTTCGCATTTAGTCTTTCAATCGTGAATTGCCTAAGTGATCTAAGAAAATGATTAAAATCAAAATTAGGCGAAAGATTTAGATAACACACTATTCACCCCCCCTCTAGTGTAGGCCATTTCACCCAACAAGCTGCACGCAGCTCTTGTATGTAACTAAATATTTGCCAACGCCTTTGGCTGTGGCTTGGCAAGTTATCCTTTATGTTGATATTACTACATGCTTCTTTAGTTTGCATATCTTTGTCAATTGATAGGTATATCGCTAAAATGATTTTGCTTGGAGAGGATGGGTCCTTTCTGTCTAGCGAGGTCCTATTGAATGCAGGTTTCGGAGTATCAATTGACACCGTATCTCTTAAAAGTGAAATCCTTTTAGCTATTAAGCCCATGCTTAACTTTTGTTGTAACGTCTGTGGAAGGTGTTAAGGCACACTAAACGGGGATGAATAGTGTGAGTTTAGATTCTATCCCCACTTTAAATTTTACTCTAAATGCGAAAGCAATATAAGTGAATGAGAACACACAAATTCAAACAATACTAACAAGTTGATTTATAGTGGTTTGGCCCCAATGCCTACTCCACTACATTGGCTCACCACCAAGGATTTCACAACCACATGTATTAACTTTCTTTTCTTTCTAATGACGGTCTACCAAGGCCTTATCTCTCACACTAGAGAGTGCCTCTACCTCAGACCTAAAGAACACAAAAATTATAAACAAGTGAACCCAAGGTGTGTCACCCACACCATCTTACAAACACAAGTATTCAAGAAACAACAAGAAAATGCAACAATAATGGAGCAATAATCAAAGCAATAAAACTAATTAGTTCCAACACAAGATCCTAGCTTCCTCTTGATGCATTTGATGATGAAACTCAAGTGTATTCGGTTTTACACGTTTTCTTAAGCTATTTAGGTAATTCACAATTTAACGACTAAATGCGGAAGCAATTGATGATAAAACAATTAACACAAAATAATATATCAATGCTAACACAATTATTTATAGTGGTTCGGCCCCAATGCCTACTCCACTACCTAAGCACCTCGCTTAGGATTTCCAAACTAGCTTTATTAGATTATATCGTTTCCCTTACAAAGAGGACTTTACACCGAAAAGTCTCCGCTCTCAAACCAAAGGTACTTCCACACCCAGAAGTATCCCGTCTTCCTACCGAGAGCACTCTCCCACCTCAACCTAAGGGACAACTCAACTAATCCTAGTAAATTAAGTTTACAATGGTGGATTTAAGCCTTAACACGAAAGCAATCACCTACTCAATCAACCTACTACACTAGGTTTACACTAACTAAAATATAATGAAATAATAAGAAAATACAACACTAAATGGAGCAATAAATCAAACAATAAAATACTTATCTCCACAATAGGATTCCTAGCTTCCTTTTGCTGCCTTTGATGATGAAGCAATGAAGTAAAGGCTCAATCAAAGAGATGAAAGGTTCAAGCTAGGGTTTTCATAAGATTGGCTCAATGAGGGCTTAGAATTGATCAAAAGATGGCTCAAGGAGGTTAGAAGTGATCAACATCCAGGAGGAAGGCTCTCATGGCTTCCTATTTATAAGCCATGAAGAGAAGAGAGAGCTCCCCTCTTCTCAACGGGTAGATTTCTGCCCGTTACCAACCGCCGATCGCAGGTCCGATCGATCGTCGATCGACCATCCAAGCGGTCGACCGAGCGACCGGAGCTCTACTGGGCTTTCTGGGCTCATTTCGGTCGACCAGTCAATCGATCGGCCGTAGAGTACTAGTACTCTACGTAGTGTACCTGTACTCTACAATGAGTTTTAGCCGATTTCTTTCTTCGGTTCAGGTTTCGGATTACAGGTTTGGTTCTTTTAGGGTCTTAGCTTCATAAGGAGGATTTTACAATTTATCTAAATACCCTAAACCTAAACTCTATCTTCTCGACGAAATCGAGTGCGTCGACCAACGCCCTTCCGATTATCCAATTTCTCCGATATTTCCGATCGTGGACGTCGTGCGCTAATCAATATGGAACCTAAAAATATTTCTCAATGAAACATTAGTTCCATGTTTGTTATCATAAAAACCGAGATTAAGACCAAGGTAGAAAACCTTAGGCCAACATCAAGGTTGAAGGCTCAATCGATAAGGTAAAAATTCGATGCTAGGATTTCAACAAAGATGTATCAAGACTTATAGAAGGTAGGTGAGGTGTTTATATAGAAAAAATACCAAGAAATGCTCGGTTTCAAACAAGCTCAATCAGTAGAAATTCAAAATAGAGCCGTTGGAGCATTCTGGGATTTTTGGACAGTTTGACTAACTGAGGTCATTCCGGGAATTCTGGAAAGTATTGGTACATTTCAGTCGAAGTCCGATCGACCGAACCAGCAAGGTTCTTTTTTCTGATTCGGATTTCGGGTTTGGTTCTTTAGGGATCTTTGCATCATAATGAGGATTAATACAATCATTCTAGACACCATAAACCTAAACTCTATTCTTCCCAACAAATCTGAGCGCGTCGACCAACATCCTTCCGATTCTCCGATTTCTCCGATTTCTTCGACGCGGACGTCGTGCGCCAACCGACTTGGAACCTCAAAATATTTCTCCATGTAAACATTAGTTTCATGTTTGTTATTATCAAAACCAAGATTAAGACCAACGTTGAAAACCTTAGGCCAACAATCTCTCCCTTTTTGATGATGATAAACAACCTTAAGAAAATATTTTCAATAGAGCATTAAAGAAGTCAATCATTGGATTTCTGTCCCTATCATCATGCATATCTACATAATAAAACTCCCCTATCTATAAGCATGATTTTCCTATACTTTCTTCCCATTTTACCTATACTTTTCTCCCCATTTGAAATCAAACAAAAAGGGCAAGAAATGTCAACTAAGGTCAAAGATGAGAAATTTTCATGACACTTTTAGATTTCATTCAAACTTTCAGAATACCAAGATATGGCCATGTAAAGCATGTATATCATGTTTGAAGTGAAACTAATGTTATTTGATCAAAATTTCAACTTAGAACAGTTTCATTCAAAATATGTATGAAAATATGAAAATGGCTAAGTATCAAATGTTGATATCTACTCATGTTTTCTCTAACTTAGGTACCTAGACATCTAACATAAGTGAATCTAAGTATATCTAAGAAGTTTGTGTTTAAAATGAAATTTTTAAGTCACTTTGTTGAGTTAGGTCAAAACTTTTAAATCTTTATAAAATCATATTCTTGACGTATTTTTTTGAAACTTCAATAGGATAAACTAGATTTTTCAAAGAATCTACGGGTTTAAAAATCAGTTTTCTATAAATTCATAAAATTATTGAAAGTCCAGTGGTATTTTCATAAATTTTAGATATTTTTTTCAAAAGTAATTCATTTTATTCAAACTTTCCAAACATCGCTAAATGATCATTTGAGATGCATGTGTCAAGTTTGAACTCAAAATGAATTTTCTAAAGTCTATTTTTTAACCTATCTCGATTCCAAACCAAAAACTCATTTTCAAGTTATTGCTCAAGTTATCAAAATCATTTTAAGAAGTGATTTAACTCAAAGAATAGTGAGAACAATATTAGAAATGGAATCAAAATAGTATACAAAAATTTCATTTGATGTTTTCGACGAAAAATCGAAGTATCGGAAATATTGATATTTCAAGATGGTGATACTTTACATTTATGAAATCTAACTTAAAAATTCCACTATATATCGTATTATTAATGAAAATTTCTAAAATCTTTTACTGAAGAAACTAGTTTTTTCAATGAAGATGCAGTCTCAAGAATCAGTTAAAAAAGATTTTTCTAGAAATAACTGAAAATGCTAAAATTTCAATGGCATTTTCGTAATTTTTAGTTATTTTTCAAAACGTGTTCAGTTTTCATTCAAACTTTTATGACATCGTATAATGGTCATGTAAACTGTGTATGTCAATTTTGAGATGAAAATAATGTCCTTAGATCAAGTTATCAACCTAGCATGACGATTCATCCTAAAACAAGCAAGTTACCATAAAACTTTGCTAAGGTCAATATTATCAATTACTCTTGATTTTTTGAACTTAAACCTATGGACACCTAACATGAGTAAATCTAAATATGTTCCTCAAATATGGATTGAAAATGAGACCTCTAAGTCAATTTGTTGACTTGGGTCAACTTGGTTAAAAAGTGGTTATCATGAAATGACATCTATAACATTTTATCTATATCCATATAAATTTTCCATCCTAAATGCATGGAAATATGTCATACCTATTCCTAAATATGTATATAAAGTTTTGACCTAAAATGAAGTTTCTAAGTCAATTTGTTGACTTAGGTCAACTCTACTCAACTTTAGGTTTCCTGAAGTGAACTTGTTATCAACTTGTTGATGAACACATGAATTTTGAACTCTAAATACCTAGAAGCATGTCATGTGTATATCTAAACATGTTTAACTAATTTGGACTCAAAAAGAAAGTCTCTAATGATAAATTTAACATAGGGCAATTTCATTCAATGAAAATCGCCTAAGTACCAAAATTCGTCTTACTCATAAGATTTCAAAGATTTAACATGCACTATCAATCATGAGTGTAGAGACAACATTAAAACAAGAAAATTGGGGTATTAGACTAGATATTTGCAATAACCAAAAACATACTTCATCCATGGAAATTTAGTCAAATTTCATACTAATTAGCAAAGAGGAAAAGTCAAATATCATTCTCCAAAAATAACTTTGCTAAAAAGTAATGATTCATTTCAAAATAAGGTCGAACATTAAATCAAAATGAATCAAGAGATCTCAAAATATGAAATATTTGAAAATTAAGATCTCCAACCCTTCCCATTGGTTGACAACTGAAAGGCCATAATGAGCCTACGATTTAGAACCGCAAGATCGCATTAGCCCTTTATAGGCTACAAAGGTCTCCGAACCGATCGGGAAATTAAAAATCAAATCAAAATTTCAAAATCTCTTATCAAGAGCGGTAAACACAATGCTAATTAACCATGTATCAATCACTCTAATTATTGATGAAACTAATCAAGAAAGGAGATGATACCCAAATAGTTTAGATGCCAACTTTACTTAAAGCATCAAAGTAGTTTGAAGTTGCAACCAAGTGTGGATTCTTCATTGGGGTCCTTGGTCAACTTCAATGCACCATCAATCTTTTAACCTTGTGTGGTACCTTCCCCCATAAAAGAAGATGAGATTTTTGGTACCAAATGGCTTTGGGTCCTTGGGGGTTAGAAACTTTTAGAATCCAAATTGTCCTAACATTGGGGTTCCTCTTTTTTTCTGAAAATATGAACCTTGTATTTATCAGGAGATTTGAGAAATACAAGTGTAAAGTAACCAAATGGAGCAAATAAAATAGAAAAGCAGTAAAAGGGAAATTACAAAGAAGAATGACAAGAAAGACGTAAAAGCGAGGCCCCCACTAATGCAACCTCAAAAGGTTGGTGAGTGGTTGAGTCGAAGCATTGACCGTTGCGCTCAAGCCACACCTTCCATCTCCATATCATAAGGGCCTTGAATTTGGATAATTTCCTTGAGTGTGAATCGTTGCAAGTGGTAGATCATGGGGAATACGATAAAGGGAAGAACTCCTTGGAGGCTAGAGATAGAAGGTGTTTCCACCCAACGCTTGTGAACGAGCAATGATTAAAGAGGTGTCCATGAGATTCAGGAAGACAGAGGACACAAAGAGGATCCACCTAAACGCTATGACCAATTAGTCTGTCCCGAGTATGCAGTTTTCTCTAATATGCGAACCAATTCATGATGGAAATATTTCTCGAACACGAGATTGGCCAAATAAAAGGAGCCTTGTAATCCTTGATGTCGTGGAATTTCAATAACTAGTAGAGAGATTTGGTAGAGGATTCCCCAGAGGTTGTCTATTTTCAAGAGATCAAATATTCTCCTGAGCGAGTAAGAAGATCATGAATGTCTTCCAGTAACTGAAGAATGTCTGCTATGCACATTGTTGAGATGGCCGGGGACAGAAAAATGCAACGAAAATAGCAATTTAAACAATTCAAACCATCCCGAAAATAGCAATCTATTTTGGCAATTAAGGAATTCAACATAGGAGAAGAAGGAAAAGATGTACCTCAAGTCGCGGTTGGTATGGCTGCTCCTATCCCTATTTTGAGACGCACACGTGCACGTCCTCTAATGTAAGTCCACACCAAGCGCCTCGCAACAAAAAGGGCAGCATACACTAGGGCTCGTTGTGGCTCAAAGGAGAAGCTTTCTCAACCCTGAAATGCACCAAAGCATGGCCAGCCCTTCCACCAAGAAATAGGCACCAAAGAGGGAAGGAGAGAGGATGAGAAAATACCGGAACAAGAGAGAAGATGTGAAGATACCTCGTTTTCCTCTTAGACTCCTCTAAGAAGGCGAAAGTGGTGGCACACCAAGATGGTGATGGAGACTCTGAAATCTCTTCTCCCCCAGGGAGGGAGAGAGAAGGGGCGGCCACCTTGAGGAGGGGAGCTAGGATTCTTTTTGGAACAAGTTTCCATCAAGAACCCTCACTACAACACAACTAGCCTATAGAGACAAATAATAATTAGAGACAAATTAGATATTTGTTTTCAAATCTTAACATTTAGATACTAATAAATACAAAATTTATTCCTAATTAGCCTCTAAAAATAATTTTAGAGTCAGATTAATTAAGTGACTCTGTTGCTAGTGTTTCTATAGCTTAGAGTCAAATCAATTAAGTGACTCTGTTGTTGTTTCTATAGATCTTTAGAAGCTAATTAGGAATAATTTTGTGTGTCTATTAGACACTAAATATGAAGATTTAGAAATAAAAATATAATTTCTCTCTAATTTTGTGTCTCTGTAGGTCAATTGTGTTGTAGTGCATTTTCTTTCTCTCCTCCTTGAATCTTGATCGCTTTCCTTCAATTTTTCACTTACCAAATTTGGCCACCCCCTTAACTAATTAAGGGGGGTGACACCAAGTAAGAAGGGGCCGGCCACAATAAGCTCAAATTTGAACTTTCCCCTAGATTCTAATAATCCAGGGTTTATCTCTCACAAATAATTCAAATTTTATAGGATTTTGTAATTTATTCCAAATAAATCAAAAGCCTATTAAATAGAATAATAATTTATCTAAATAAATTAAATGCTTATTTATAGAAATAGGATTTATCTAAATAAATCAAACTCATATCTATTAGGAAAGAGATTTATTTAAATAAATTACACTCTTATTTATTAATAGAATCATGATTTATCCAAATTAATCAATTATCTATTAATTTATGATTTATCTAAATAAATCAATTCCCTATTAATTATGATTTATCTTAATTAATTAATTCCTAATTAATAGGTGTAAGCACATGGGGAAAAAATCAAATTTTCCCTCCATGCAATTTTGATTCAAAATCAAACTAATTATGTTTAATTCTTAATTAAACATAATCCCCGTCCAATGGTTAATTAATTACTTAATTCATAATTAAGTTTAGTCAACCCCTTAAAATAATATCGTGTGTCATACCCTACGACTATAGGGTTACCCTATAAAATAAGGGCTATACGACAAATTAGGGTTACCGAGGAACTCCTTCCTCGCGCATTCGTTCCTATAGGAAACATCTTTCCTATTATGTTTGTAAACGAGATCCGTGATCGAGTTGCAGTATGTCCATGCTAGTAGACATATAATGTCGCATGCAAGCTCTACTCATAAAGCCCGTTACGAGATTAGTTTGTTGTGTGTGACCCATTGGGTCCCACACTTGTCAGCAGTGAGTTGTGCATAACGGAGAGTTGGATCCGATAGAACGACTTCTATTCGAATCACACGAGCCTCCACTAAACTGGTTGTGAGAGACTCCACTCACAAGTCAAGATTGACGTTTAGCAATATGTCATGACTACCCGGATAGTGTGAGGTTTAATCTACAGGGATCGAATGCCCTTCGGTGATTAGTTACCGTGCAATTAATCCTTCGGTTACAATGTCCCGGAGTCGGCTAGGATATGAAAGAAGTGTCAAACTCTAATACCGATTCATATGTATTCCATCTGCCAAGTTGTCGTTTCAAAGTGAATTGAATGTCAAAGTTTTGAGTAAATGCCCATAATGATTTGTTAATAAACAATTTAAATGCCATGTTGAGCTTAGGGTAAATTAAATCCCATGATGGCAACGAGTTATTAAAGGCATATGAAAGATGTTAAGGCACACTAGAGGGGGGGTGAATAGTGTGATTGACTTCAATTCTACTTTGATCAAAACTAATTTAAATTCCACTCTAGGCTTCTAAGTTATGATGAATGTTTGATATGATTATACTTGATATTGAGAATGAAAACAAGTGATGAGGGGCTAAGCAATTCAAAATATCAATGAAACAATGCTAACAAGATATTTAGAGTGGTTCGGGAACTTTCCCCACTCCACTACCTTGGTTAACCACCAAGGATTTCACAACTACTTGTATTAACTTTTTTCTTCCTACAAATGAGGGTCAACCAAGGGCTTATCTCTCCACAATGAGAGTGCCTCTACCTCAAAACTAAGGACCTATAAAAGTTACACACAAGTCAAACCCAAGGTGTACGTCACTCACACCTTGTTACAAATCGATTGTGAGTTGAAATGAAAACAATACACTACTAGAATATACCACATCAGCCACGGGGATCATCGACGGCCGCCAAGGCCGTCAGAATCATTCATGGCTTTGCATCGATTGTGGCTAATGTAACCAAATTAGCCGCGGCTCGCATACGGCCAACCAGAGCCGTCGCTCATAGTTCATTGCGTGCAAGGGGCGCGAAATAAAATAAGTTATTAGCCACGACTTAGCAGGTGCGCTGGAGCCATTGGTAATGTGAGTAACCAAATCAGTCACGGCTCGCATACAGCCGAATGTAGCCGTCGCTCAGTTGATGGCGCGCACGGGGCGTGAAATAAAATAAGTTATTAGCCACGGCTGTATGCCGCCGTCGGTGATATGAATGACTCATTAGCCACGGCTGGATGCGACCGTCGCTTATTATTTAATGCCACGAACGCAACACGAATATTAAAACACTCATAATCGACGGCTCATGTAGCCGTCGATGATAATAAAATTATTGATCCATGGTGTTCCGACGGTCCATGAGCCGTAGGTGAAAATCCTTTTTATTTGCGTTTGTGCCCGACCCTTCCTCTTTCTTCCTCTTTCTTCTCTACTCACTGATGTCGCCTATTGCTGCTGCCGTCCATCGCTGCCGGTTGCCGCGGAGTCGCTGCCTGTTGCCACCGCCGTCAATCACCACCGGTGAACCTCTCCCTTCCGGTATGCACCAATCCTCGTCCTACCTATTTCATTCCAGCCTATCTATTTCATTTCGCGCGCTGCCCTCTCCGTGCTGGCGTCGACCCTACCAGCCCTCTTCGCGTCGGCATCAACTTGGCTGGCGCCGCATTGGGGCCGATTACCATCGGCCCCAATGCATCGAACAGTAGCTGGTAGTGATGCCGGCTACTGCTTGATTAGGGTTAATTACCCTAATCAATTACATGATTAAGGTAATTAACCCCTAATCAAACTGTGATTAGGGTAATCACAGTTTGATTAGGATTTAATTATTTTTTAAAAATTTTTATTATTAATTATTAGAAATTAATTATTAATTAGGTAATTAGTTTGGTTAATATCTATTAATTAATGGTTAATGTTGATTAGGGTTTAATTATTTTTACGTTAATTAATGAAATTAGTTTAATAAAATTAGTTTAATATTAATTAATTAGTCGCGCGGGATCGTCCACTAAGGACTCGCATCGGAATCGTCCACAATGGATGAACTCGTGTCGAAATCATCAACAATGGATGGACTCATGCCGGAATCGTCCACTTTAGACTCGCGCGGAATCATCCACTATGGACTCGCACCGGCATCCATAAATTTAGAAAAAAATCAAGACAAGATGATATGCGTATTCGGAGAACTATAGGGAGATGCTACCGAAATTTAGAATAAAGTGCAATATGAATAACATGAATCCCGAATGGAATAGGACCATCCCACCTAAAGACATTACCTAAAGATATTGCAAACTATTTGACAGAACATATCGGGCGATCGAAGTTCGATGTACCGATGAATTCATTGTGGAGCTATAACGGATTAATTTCGAGTAGGCGTAACTTACTTCTTAAATTTTGCCGGCCTACTCGAATGAAAAATTCTTTAGTGGTGATAAAATTCGATGTCTGTGCCGGAAATGTTCGAACATAAGATTTTTGGACCGAGAAACTGTCACAGTGCATCTGTATACAAAAGGATTCACACCAAGATATTTTGTATGGAATTGTCACGGGGAGTCACATCAAGTCAAGACGTCGAGCAATCCTGTTGTCCAAACTCATGGTGAATCTTCTTCTGCTGGTGTTTCTTCTTCCAATCCACCTAATCCTTATAGAACAATGATTCTGGATAGTCTTGGAGGACAATTCCATTTAAATGATAATATTGAGTCAGTTACTGAGACGATAGTGCCACCAGATACTACGATAGTTGAAGTCACTGAAGAACAACCTGCGATACAGATTGAATTACCGAATAAGGAGGCTGCAGAATTTTACGAGATGTTGAAATTTGCCGATGAACCTTTGTATGAGAATTGTCCTAATTATACAAGATTTTTGGCAATGACACAACTCCTGAACATCAAGTCTGATTGTAATATCAGCGGGATTGTGTTTGATCGGATTGCAGACTTTATCAATGGTATGCTACCTCCAAATAACAAGTTTGAGCCAACCTTTTATAAGACAAAAAAGTTGATGAGGAAATTAGGGCTTGGGTACGAAAAGATACACGCGTCCATAAATAATTGCATTTTATATTATAAAAAAAATGCAGTTAGAGCAATGCCTGGTATGTGAACATCCTCGTTTCAAGGAGAAGAAATCGGTCCGACAAAAAAAATATCCCCTTTAAGGTGCTTCATTATTTTCCACTGACACCGAGGCTTCGAAGGTTATTCATGTCGGAAAAGACTGCCCCCTATATGAATTGGCATGCAAGAAGTCGTGATGATACAATAATGACTCATCCATCCGACAGTGAAGCATGGAAACATTTGGATAGGTGTTATCCTTCATTTGCGAGGGAGACTAGAAATATCATGTTGGGATTGTGCACAGATAGTTTTAATCTATTTGGTAATTCGGCAACTCCGTATTCAGTATGGCCAGTGCTGTTAACAGTTTATAATTTGCCGTCCTCAATGTGTATGAAAGATGAATTTATCTATCTTTCGATGATTATTCCGGGTCATTGGGGTCCTCGCAAAGAAATTGACGTGTTTCTCCGTCCCTTAATTGATGAACTCAAAACATTGTGGGCTGAGGGAGTTGTCACTTATGAATGTCACCGGAAGCAAAACTTCACTTTACGAGCTGCTATATTGTGGACAATCGATGATTTCCTGACCTATGGCATGTTGTCTGGTTGGAGCAGGCATGGGCGACTCTCTTGCCTGTATTGCATGGAACACACAAAATCCTTCAATCTTGAGAATGGTCAAAAAATTTCCTTCTTTGATTGTCATCGCCGGTTCCTACTATCTAACCATCAGTATCGAAGGAATCAGGACAAATTTATCAAGGGTAGAGTCGAAAGAGATGAGCCACCACCGATGTTGTTTGGTGAACAGATGTTAGCACGTGTCCAATTGCTTCCAGAGATTACTTTTGGTCAGAATGTAAGAATTTCAGGCTTTGGTCAAACACATAACTGGGTGAAAAAAAGTATCTTTTGGGAATTGTCGTATTGGAGTTCATTATTGATTCAGCATAATTTGGACGTCATGCACATTGAAAAAAATGTGTTTGATAATATTTTTAACACAGTGATGGATATTTCTGGCAAAACTAAAGATAATGTGAAGACCCGACATGATGTAGAAATACTTTGTAAGAGACCTGAGTTAGAGTTGCAAGAGGTCAACGAACGACTTCATAAGCCAAAGGCGTCGTATGTGTTAAATAAACAACAGATGAAAGATGTGTATCAATAGATCAAAGAACTCAGATTACCCGATGGATATGCCTCAAACTTATCTCGATGTGTAAACGTCGATGAATGCAAAATATCGGGGATGAAGAGCCACGATTGTCATGTATCCATGCAGAGATTGCTTCTGGTCGTGTTTCGAGATCATCTACATGATAAAATTTGGGGTCCATTGATAGAATTAAGTATATTTTTTACAAACATTTGTGCAAATGTACTTCGAGTCGGAGATATGTCAGCACTTAAAAATAATATTGTTGAAGTCATATGCAAGCTGGAGCATATGAGGCACGAGTTGGTGGCCCTGTTCAATACCGGTGGATGTACTTATTTGAAAAATACATGAATTATCTGAAGAAAAAAGTAAAGAACACCGCCGCAGTTGAAGGTTCCATATCATAAGCATATATAATTCAAGAAATTTCAACATTCTGCTCATTTTATTTCGAATCAACCATCAAGACAAAACTTAATCATCTTCCACGGAACGGCGACGAGGGAGCTCGACCATCAGATGGTTGTTTAAATATCTTTGGTTACCGCGGTCGTGCTTTGGGTTCTCGTCCATCTCGATTCTTAAACGATGAAGAGTACCATTTGGCCTACTTGTACGTTTTACTAAACTGTCCAAAGATTGAGAAGTTCATTGAAATATTTGACATTGAGATGGTGACAAAATACTCAATTTACAGCGATGAGGAATTATAAAGATTACGGAATCATGAGTTCCCTAATTGGTTTCAAGCTTATAGCACAGAACACAGAGGCGAAATAGATAACCTTATCTTTGAGTCTGCTAGCGGACCGGCACGACTTGTACAATGTTATAATGGTTATTTTGTCAATGGATATAAATTTCACACACTTGAATATTCATCTACAAAAAAGACTATGAATGCTAGGGTCTGCATCAAAGGGACAACGTATTCTCAATGTGATGTTGACTTTTATGGACTAATGGAAGAAGTCATTGAATTGTAATCTTTCATATGTAAATTAGTTGCCCTTTTTAAATGTCATTGGTTCGATACAAGCGATAGGGGCATGAGAGTTCATTCAAAATATAAATAGTTGGTCGAGGTCAATTACAAATCAAAATTGGATTCAAATGAGCCATTTATATTAGCATCTCAAGCTGAACAAGTATATTATATGCAGTATCCATCTCGAAAGAAAGATAGGGCAGATTGGCGTGTAGTCTATAAGACTAAAGCTAGAGGAAAAATTAACCCCGATAGTTGGAGAGAATGAGCCAGCAGATGACTTCTATCAAGAAGAAGATCCTTCCGAAGTGGAACGAGTTAGTCCAATACTCGAGGATGATGGCACAAAGTTAGTTCAATTGGAAATAGAATACGTTGATGACGACGATAATGAAGTTGAGGAAGGATAGAATGATGATGAGGGAGACGAAGAAGAATTTCAAGATTTCGATACAGAAGAACAAGAAGAAGAGTATTACACGGATGATGATAATGACGATGATGAATAATTGTAAATGTGAAGTATATATTCAATTATTAAATATATCTATTAATCTATTATATATAATCTAATTATATTAAATTTTTACAGTTATGGTTCGAGATATTAGTTCCCGAGGAGGCATTCCTCGTAGGACCCCCCCTGACGATTACCACCCGCCCCACCTGTACCCACTGACCCTTTGCCTTCCACCACCATCACCCCACCTCTGGCCACCATCCCCCCACCTGATCCGTCCACCGTTCCCTCACCTAATCTGGCCACCATCACCCCTCTGCAGATCTAGGACCGTCGTCTTCGAGATGTAGGCCATGAGGGCCTAACATAATTCTCCCTCCGCCACCTGAGGGAGCACTGCGCAGACCAGTTAGTGTGCGTGGAAGACGATAAGTATCATATTATAATTCATTTATTTTGAAATATCATATTATGAATTTATCTTTTGTGCATATTTGAGCAGGAGCACGTCCCTCGCACGATAGCGGCCTATAGTTTATGCGCGGGGCGTGGCCTACATGGTCTCACGTGCCCTGTGAGCAGATGGATTTATTGTGGTGAGAGTTCACGGTTAGTATATTTATTAAATTAATGTTAATGTTAAATATTCATCGGTAATAATAATTTTTTTTTGCAGGCTCATTATACATGGTCGGAGGACCAGACCACTTTTGTTGAGGCGGCATGGGAGTGTGTTGTCGCGCTCGCTATAACGGGCTGCTTCAGCAGGCCCGTCAGACCGTGATGAGATAGCTGGGGGTCACACATATAGGGCAGACTCGGGGACACGCCCTCGAGTGGATTCCTGGCCTTGTGTGGGACCAGCTCGTTGAGCGGTGGAACACGCCTGATTGGCAAGAGGTCTCCCGGACCACGTCAAGAAACCACATGTCTGGGGGGGACGGCAAGGGCGCGCGCCACACTGGTGGCTCCATCTCTTTTGCGATTCATGAGCATCGTATAGTATGTATAGTTTAATTATTTTTAATTAAATTATATATCGTGTATAATGATATTAGTGTATTTGTTTTCTAATGTAAGACACGAGTGGCGGAGGACGGCACCGTCCGACGCCCGTCGATGATGGAGGTGTTTGAGCGCACCCATTGTCGTCAACGAGGAGTGGGGGACTACGTTGATAGCAGAGCCTCATATATAATGATAAGTATCTATATATGTCTATTTGATTTATACAATTTTTATTTATAGTTTATATATATTTAAAATATAAACATGTGTAGGAAACTTACACGAGGACTGTGATCGAGCGTGGAGGCACACCGGAGGAGTTCAACACAGGAGCTTGGGTGGAGGCCGCAGGTGGCTGGGAGCACGGCTGTGTTTATGGCTTTGTAAACAGTGGCCATGCACGCGCCATGCTCGGGGCTACTTGGGGCACCGACTCCTCCGGATGCCGGTGAGCGGCCCTCGACATCTCGAGCGCAAGACCAAAGTCGGATAGCGGCCATGGAGTCAGAGCTCACCCAACAGAGACAGGTGATGGAGGAGTAGAGGCTGGCGATGGAGGAGCAGAGACGGACGAATGACGAGTTGAGACAGACGATCCAGAACATGCAGGCACTCCTCACTCAGATTGCGTCTCACTCTGGCCTTCTACCGATGATGTCGCAGCCGTCGTCCTCCTCGACCCAGTCGACGCTCCCAACCTAGTCACTGTCGACCCCACCGCCTCTACCGCAACCGTGAGATTTTGATTTATTATATTTTATTTATATTTTGATACTTGGTTGTATATATATGATATTGTGATAATTGTTTGCCTCCGGTTTGAGGCTTAGATTGATTATATTTATGTAAAACTTGTATGTTTGATTTCAAATACATGTGTATGATATTTTCTGATTGTAATATGTGATTAAAAATAGATTGTAGTCTATATATCATTGTATACAGGAATTTATAAAATTTTTAGTTTTTTCAGTTACAGGATACACCTGTAGCCACGGCTTACACATGGTTCAGTGTCACTAAGCCGTGGCTGAAAGCTTATCGTAAATGGCTGATGGCCTGGGCAGTACCAAATATCACGATTGCTAATTGTATCACCGATGGGCCTAGGTCGTGGCTGATGTGTTGGTATCAATGACAAGCGCCTAGAGCCGTCACTGATGTTTTTAAATCAGCGACAATGCACACGGCTGTCGCTGATGATTACGTGTAACGGCGTAGCTCGGCCATCACAACTTATCTGAGACACACGCATCAGTGACGACATTTTGCCATGCCCTTTGCCGTCTGTGATAGTTATCACCGATGGTTCATCCACGGATTCAGCCGTCGGTGATGACGATAATTCTAGTAGTGATAAAACAATAAGTAGAATATGCAAGGAGGAAAGCTTACGTAAGTAGAATATGCAAGGAGGAAAGCTTACGTAAATCATAAACATTTAGTGAAGCTTCTCCTTGATGTCTCCTAGAACTCCAAGCGTTAAGATGATATCCACACCAAGTTTGAGGGCTTGAGAGTGAAGGAAGACAATGAGAGATGAAAACTAGGATTTGCACTTTAGAATCACATTTTAAGGCTCAAGATAATGTTTTATAGCTCAATGGAATAGTTGAGAGCCTTAGGAAGGGAGTTTTTGGTGTATTTATAGAGTTGGTATTGGGGTATGGAAGTAAAGAATGGTTCAAACCCTATCTAATTTGAAAAGGAGTTGTTTGGGAGCATTTTGGGAATTCTGTGCAGTTTTTAAAAATTGGTTGAGGGCTTTCTGGGAATTCGGGATAGTTTGGAGGTTTCTAGCCTTTCAAGCCTTATTTTTTTAGGTTAATAGTTTTCAAAACTTCCTTAAAAATATGTCTTTAATTTATTTGTACCTAAGGAACAATTATTGTGTCTTTAATATCTAAATTATGTAGCTCTCCAAAGGAGCCCTATACTTAGAAATTTTCAAGGTCGTTTTTTTTATTTTTCTAGTTTTTAAGATTTCGAGGTTCAGGATTCATTTTATTGGATTGTGAACTCAGTGAGAGAATCAAACTAAGGCTTAGGAATATTTACAATAAAAGAAAGATAAATTACACGGACCCCCCCTCGACTATAGTCAATGTGCACAAAGACTACCTAAACTACCATGTGTGCACAGAACAACCCGTGACTACACTTTTTGTTCAAATAACTCCCCCCCCCCCCCCCCCGCGTTCGCATGTCCGTTAGTAACTTAACGGTAAAACTTCCACGTGCGCAGAATCCTTCTTCCCAGTGTCACGTGACAGCAATCTTCATCCTCCATCTCATCTAACGGTCATCACTTCTTCTTCTTCTACCTATCCTCTTGCCCTAGACTCCACCGCCGCCGCCATCGCCACCACCACCAACAATCCGTTTACTTACTGAAAGTAAGGCTACAACAGTAAGCTTGATAATGTGCCACTCTCTCATCTAGCTGCATGATAGGCCAAGACTTTGTCAAATTACAAAAAGGATCATCTTGTTTGGTAGCGATCTTCTGCTCTCTTCTCTTTGACCAATCAGCCTTGATGTTAGAAAAATACGATAGTCAACAAACTCAAAGTTTTATCTTGTCTTTGTTACCTAATGAACAAACTTAAACTTGAAGATGACCAAGACATGGGATATGTAATGGATTCAACAACGACCACCACCGAAAGGAATAATTGATTTTAGCTCCATATAATAAGGTGTTAATAGGATGGCGAAATCGTTAATAGAGGGGGTTGACTTTAGGCAATATCATTGTTATAGGGGCTGCTAGGTTGTATGAAATAGATGGTTATTTTATATGATCCACTATTTTCTTGTTTAGCTCAAATTTTTTGACAAACAATATAAAAATTAAATTATTTCTTATCTCAATCCAAGTAACATTATTCTTCATCTATTTTTTATCATTTTTTAATATTATCCTTCAATATTTATAAAAATATAAAAATATAAAAACATAACTATTAAGTTGATTTTAATAATTACATACATTAAATAGATAATTATAAATTTATTATTAAATAATATTTTAATTATTATTATTATTTGAAGACCCAATTAAATTTTTGTGAAAATAAAATAGATAATAATTTTTACTACTTTAAATATAATAATTTATTTAAAATTAATCAATAATTTTATTATGTTGTTATTAATTAGAATAAATTAGAATATAATTTATTATATTATTTTGAAGGATATTTTACTCATTTTTTCTCTATTTCTTATGCTATTCAAACAAAGTAATATTATTCATTGCATACTCCTAATGTCAATTGGACTCGACTAGTAGACTTGGTCAGGTTAGACACAGCGGCACTCTATAACCCAAATCGAGTCAACACTAGACGGCTCCGACCAAGGGCTCCACCAGACCATATTTCTAAACCTGACTTGAGCCAAACTAAATGGCTTTGCCCGGGGGTTTCACTTGACCATACAAGGACATCCACACACTTCCTTATCACGAGAGGTACGCCATTATAGACCCGTTAACTTTGGGATCAGCATCAACCCATTCTGAGCAATATCCCTGTCGCGCCCCGGCCCCCGGCCCGGGAAGCGACAGCGACTTGGACACCGCGCAGCGAAAGGAAAAGCCACGAATCAACATAACATAAAATAAAACAACAACATTAAAACCAACAATTACAATTTATATATCCGATCAAATACAATTACCCAAATATACAAAAGCAGTCACCATCAGAGCTCCACATCTACGACTGACTACTAGATGACTAAAAACTATCTACACCTCGATCTACAGATCGACCGCTCACCCCTGCAAGTCTGAAGCAAAAACAACGGAGATCAGCGAATGCTGAGTAGGAGAATCACAATATGATCAACAAGTATCAAGTGTCAACTCAACAATGCATAACAACATGGCCTAAGATGCAGTTAAAGGCAATGAACACAACAAATACACCTCACCTACTCCTAAGCAACATCAACTGAATCATCGAGCGTGTGGACCGTTGGGTAAAAACCCCGCACTCTACCACCTGCAGAGTGGCATCAATCGTCCGCTCCAACAATGATGCGACTACCCCCACCAAGCAGGTAGCCCGACGGACGACGTATCCGACAGCCGCGCAACTACCCCTATCCAAGCAGGTAATCCGACGGACTATCCGACATCCGCACACCCGAAGGTGCCCAAAGTGACTAGTCAATATCCATACCCTCACCCATGTCTGGAGGGTACCGCAATAAAATGGTCCTGGACCGAAGTCCTCTCCGAGGTCGTAGCCTCTAGATCGACAACAACCATGCAACTCGACTCCAAGAGTGCAACAATGTATATCACCATGATCAACAACATAACAACAACTCCAAGTGATTATGACATGATCAACATGCTACTAATATAACATATCAACATGATCAACAATATAACAACTCCAATTGATTATGACATGATCAACATGCTACTAATATAACATATCAACATGATCAACAATATAACAACTCCAATTGATTATGACATGATCAACATGCTACTAGCATAACATCATCATGATCAACAATATAACAACTCCAATTGACTATGACATGATCAACAGGATAAGAACATGCTCAACAAATAAACAACACCAATAAGCAACAATAAAATGCAACACATGCAATTTCTCTACATGGCATGTCCAACAATAATGTGCAACAAGAGTTCAATAAATTTCAGGAAACAAAGCAAACAATAGAAGCAAAGGAATTTCCGTAATTTATCTCCGACGACAAATCAACAACAGACTTGCAGGCTCAACCCACACTCAGCACACTCTCCAAACGCCCATGATCAACCAACTCACTCTCCAAACCTCATGCTCAACTCATTCTCCAAACCACAATTATTTCACACCAATCAATCGACTAAATTCTCAGATTAATAATTTACTATTATTTGAACACCTCGACAACCTCAACCACTAACCAACTGAAAGAACAACCTAATAATGTTTTCTCAAAAAACTAACCCCACCATCGCGTTCAGTACGCGAAAATGATCAAGATTGCTATTCACCTCAACTTCAACCGACAACTCGGGACCCACCAACTAAATTAATTTCAAACATAACTATATCACTAATTTACTAAACAACATCAATACTAAAATATATCAAAATCATATCAATCGATCTCCAATTTGAAATCCGACACCACCATCGCGTTCAGCACGCGAAAATTTACAATTTTGGTATTCACCTCAACTCGATCCGACGATTCTACGATCAACTACAAAAATACCCCAATAATTTATAAATCAACCCAATTTCATACGATACAGCTCTATTCTCTTAACATCACCCGCTCGTCTCCCTCTACCCCTCACGCTGCCCCTTTCCCTGCGCCCGACGCCACCTCCTGCTCCGCTCGAACCCATGCCGACTGGCCATCTCGGCCGCCGGCGACCACCCCGGCGGCATGGCCGCCCTCTCCCGCGACTCCCGGCGCCGGCGAGACTCTCTCTCTCTCTCTCCCTCTCTCTCTCTCTCTCTCTCTCTCTCTCTCTCTCTCTCTCTCTATATATATATATATATATATATATATATATATCTGCCGATCCTCTCCTTTCACCCGCGGACCCCCGCCTCTCTCTCCCTCTCGGCCACCGCCTACCCGTCGCCGACCGACGACTTCACGACCCCCGCCCTCTCCTCGACCCTCCGGCCCCACCCAGTCCTACAATCGACCGAGCGGCGGCCCGGATGGTCCGCACCAGCAGCACTCGACTGCTCGGCGCCGCCGGCTGCCCGATCTACGCGCGGCAGCCCTCCGGCTGGCACACGCGGTCGCTGCGTGCGACTTCCACACACGATCAGCCCGCGCGAGGTACGGCGCAGCCACCTCTTCCTCTTGTCTTCGACGTCCGATTCGTCGGAGATAATCAACGGAAATGAAGCAACGGAGAGGATGAGATCTCCTACCTCGATCCCGCGACTCTGGCGGCGACGAGCTCCACCGGCGACACGCGCCGACTCCTCCTCGACCTCCTCCCTACGCGCGCAGGCACCCTCTCTTCCTCCCTCTTCCTCTCTATTTCTCCTCCGATCACCCTCTTATTCTCACCCTCACTGCCACCTGGCACTTCTCCACTTCCACAGCCTTTTTTTTTTTTTTACCCGGATATAACAATCCCCCCAAGATTGTCAGGCAGTGTCAATGCCTCCACCTGTGATAAATACAGACACGAGACACCTTAGGTAAAGAGAGTTTCATTTTTCATTACCTCTACCTTGGAGACCTACTAACTTGTGCGTCAGAGTATCTTTTGTAGATCCCTCCACCGACGGAGTTGCACTTGACCAGGAGAGACACCGAATCGGACCAGACTACTCCGATCCTTAGGCAGGAACATTTGGCGTCCACCATGGGCCCGAGTAAAGCTTACCTCCCCCACATGGTTGGAACTTAGAGCCAAGAGACCGCCGCCACACGCTAACGGCAACGCCTTGGCGACGATGATCATGAGAAATCTAGTGATGCTCTAGCACCAACTGAACTCCCCCAGAAGCATCCCATCATCGAATAAATGACTTGGAGGTGGAGAACCATTGATTTGCAGCCCAAGTCAAGATGCTGACGTGGTCCCGAGAACAACCCCTGATCGATCACAAGCGCCGTCGCTCAAAACATGAAGAAAGCAATCGCTCAGAAAGGAGGAGACTGGTTTCCGTCCTCCGAGTCGAGATCTCCAACATACCCCGCCAGGGAAGAGAGAGAGATTCTAATGTCGTGGAGGTTGCAGAGGGCCGAAGTCACCACCTCTCCCGAGCGCCCAATATGAAAGGTACACTCCTTCCAATACCAGGAAGGAAACTATCCTTCGCGAAATCTATGACTTGAAACTCCTCAAGCACCCCACCAAGACTGGAAAGTAGAAGTTGCCACCTAACTCTGACCTGAGCAAGAAATGTGCTTTCCACGACACCTATGGGCACACCACCGAAGATTATGTAGTACTCGGAGATCTACTTGAGGACTTGGTTCGTGCAGGACACCTCGATTAATATGCATATCACCAAAGAGAACGTGGTCAAAGAAGGAGCCGAGACCATCAACGACGGAGCCAAAGTTAGGCACCTCCAAACCCCCACTCAAGCTAAAGGAAGAGCAACCGAGCTGGTCACCCAAGGAAACGAACTCCGAGGAGTTATCGATTACATCGTCGGCGGGTTCGCAGGAGGTGGCAAATCAAGCTTGGCCAAAAAGAGATCCCTTCAGGCATTCATGGCAATTGACAGCACTACTCACCCACGCCAACCCATCTCTAAAACTCTGGTAATATCGTTTTATGAATATGATTTTTAGGAAATTGATCAAACCTACATGATCCAGTCGTGATTTCTGTGATCGCCAGTAATTTTATTGTCAAAAAGGTCATGGTAGACCAAGGAAGCTTTGCAAACATCCTCTTATACTCCACTTTCGAGAAAATGCAGTTGACTGAAGCCTCGCTCACACTCTGCAAGGGAGACTTGGTGGGCTTTTCGGGAAAAAGAGTCGATATCTAATGGCCATATGGCTAAGGAAAACATTTAACTCCTAGCAAAAAGGCAAAAATGTCCGATGTGCAATACCTGCTCATCAACCTTCCCAGTCTGTATCATATGATTCTGGGGTGACCCTCCTTAAACAATCTGGGAGCCGTTGTATCGACCCCCCAACTAGCACTGAAATTCCCTATTTTAGAGATGAAAGTAGGTGTGCTCCATGCCAATCAGAAGGAAGCGCGACGGTGCTACAATGAATGCCTTAGGTAAAAGATGGTCCAGCCAAAGAAAGATCCTAACGGCTTGCCAAATTGAGCACCTTCCATAGGTGAACGACTAGAAGGGATCCTCGAGCAAGACCCATGTCGAGACACATGAAAACGGTGCCGACCCGGCACTTAAAACAAAATGAAAACTCACGTCGTGGGCAAATTTCCCCAGCAGGGACAAATAAAGCTCAAACATAGCACTTTCCTGTACGCACAATTTCCTTTTGGTATTTAATAAAAATCGCATTTGTCGCATTTTTGTGTGTGCTCAAAATTTCTAGGGCCATCTCGCCACTCGAGTGAATACCCCACAATTTGAAACTTACACAACTGTGCGCAGTCCTTCCTTATGCTCCTCAACGAGCTCAGCTTGAACCCCCGAGTGTGGTGCTCAGCCCCCAGAGCCACTACTTCCGGTCTCAAAGCTCTTACACAACCCCTGGTGTGTGGTACTGCCTTACGCTCCTCGATTAGCTCGGCTTGAACCCCCGAGTGCGATCCTTAGCCCCCAGTGCTTTACACTCATCGCCGAGCTCGGCTTGAACCCCTGAGTGCGGTCCTCGCCCCCCAAAGCCACTACTTTCGGCCTCAGAGCCCTTACACGAACCCTCGTGCATGGTCCTGTCTTACGCTCTTTAGAGAGCTCGGTTTGAATCCCTCGAGTGCAATCCTCGGCCCTAGAGTCGCTACTTCCGGCCTCAGAGCCATTACAAGACCAAGAGTCGATTTTCACTAGCTTGGCTCATCGTCCATCGCATCGTTACTTTCGTCCTCGGAGCCCTTATATGACCCCTCGCGCGGACCTGCCTTACTTTCCTACGAGCTCATCTTGAACCCCCCGAGTGCGGTCCTCAGTCTTCAACACCGCTACTTCCGGCCTTAGAGCCCTTACATGATCCCTCGTGCATGGTCCTGCCTTACGCTCCTTGGCAAGCTCGGCTTAAACCCCCTAAGTGCAGTCCTCGGCCCCTAGAGCCGCTACTTCCGGCCTCAGAGCCCACAAAGGGGCAGCAGTCAAGTACCCCAAAGGGCCGCAATTCATTACAAGTAATCAAGCGGCCCACACACAGGAAATTTAAAGTCATCTAACAGTAACTATATGGCCCTAGCTGATGACACAAAAATAGCCCCCTCTGGGATGCCACTATTTGGCGGACACCTCCCAGTAACTACAAGACCTCTCACCAGAAATTTGTACTAGACCCCAAAAGTAAGATTTTGATTTTTTAGCTATTTTTATTGAATCCTAATGGAGGATAATATTTATATAATATTTATATTTTAAAGTTATTAACTTATATTATATAAGAAGATATAGGTAAGACGCCACCCAAAAACAAACAAAAATAAGCAAACTGCCTTTTTTCTAGGTTAGGCCGTTGGGCTGGTCCTTCGAAATAGCCCTAGAATCCATAGTGGGCTCTGGTCGATGGTCCGATCGCTTGGTCGGTTGACCGACCATCGATCGGGCGGCGCCAATGGGCAAAAATCAGCCTGTTGGGTGAACTATTTTGGCTCTCTCCTCTTGTGACTTATAAATACCGGCCCTTGAGTGCCTTCCTTGTGGATCTTGACCTTCATTGAGCCATCATTGATCACTTCTAAAGATTTCATTGAGTCATCTTTGCAAGAACCCTAGTTTGATCTCTCAACTCCTTGATCTTGCCTTCAATCTTTGATTGATTCATCATTGAGGCATCAAGAGGAACTAGGACTTGTGTTTGGAGCTAAGTATTTGTTGTATTGTTTATTTGCTCCACTTACTTGTATTTTTGTGGTTTATTTCATTGTATTTGAGTTAGTGTAAGACCTAGAGTGTATGTCTTGAGATCGGGTGGTAGCCTTGGTGTTTGAGGCTTAAATCCATCGGTGTAAACTTAGTTTGCTAGGATTAGTTCTTGTTGTCCTTAGGTTTTAGGTGGGAGAGTGCTCTCGGTAGGAAGGCGGAGACTTTCGGGTGTGGAAGTGCCTTCGGTGTGAGAGCTGAGACTCTTCGGTGAAAACGTCCTCGTTATAAAGGAAACAAGATAATCTAGTAAAGCTAGTTGGGAAATCCTAAGTGAGGTGCTTAGGTAGTGGAGTAGGTATTGGGGCCGAACTACTATAAATCATTGTGTTAGAATTATTATTCTTGTTTGTGTTAATTGCTTTATTATTAATCGCTTCCGCATTTAATCGTTAAATTGATAACTTGCCTAAGTAGTTTAAGAAAAGATTAAAACCGGAATTAGGTGAAAAGATTTAGTTAACACACTATTCACCCCCTCTAGTGTAGCCATTTCACCAACACCCTTGTCATCGTGGAATGGCTTTCTGCCTCCTTCACCCGAGCATGCAAATGAACAATCACACCCGTCTTGAACTTTAGGGCCCTCTTTAGTGGCTCAACCTCGCGAGAATAAGCCTTCGACGCCCTTTACAAAAACATCCTTAGTCCACCTATCAATCCAGAAAGATGGGTCTGATAAAACTCCCATGGATCCACCCCCTTAGGAAACTCCACCTGGCCACCAAGGCGAACACGCTTGCCACTGCCAAAAGGTGCAACCGATTGTAGAGACGCCGATAGTTGATTTCCCATCACCACCTCAGGCGCAACAACATCACTCCCCGCTAGGAGCACAACCGTTTGAGAGCTTGGACCCTCACCAGCACTCCTAACCCTCTTTCGTTGTCTCAAAGGTGATCATGGGAGAGTTGGGGAGTCTAAAGGCACAAACCACCCGACTTCCTCCGGGGTAGGAGACATTGAATACCTCGGAGCCCGAGAGCCTATGGTCTTCACATACTTCAATAAACTCTTCGCCAAGGGAGTCTTCTCCTTATTGCTCGGGTCAGTCCTCTTTATCACTGCCAGCCGCGTTCGAGCGCCCAGAGCCTTAAATAACGAAGACATTTTTCTTGTACGAACCAAATGAGTATGTTCCAGGCGAAGGAAGCAACAAATACTTCGTACTACGAACCCACCCATGTACTCCAAAATCGAAGACTCCTCACAACTCCGCTCGAGTAACTCTTGTGGAGCGAGAGGGACAAAAGGATAATTATGTGACAAAAAATCCATTATGACCATGTCCTCAGGAGGGACATCTTCATCCTCAAAATACTGAACGAAATGAAGTTTCGATCTCCAAGACAAAGGAAACCTCTCTTTGCAAAAAGGCTCCTCCAAAAAGAAAGGCCAAAGGCCAAAGACCAAGTAGTGATGAATGCTTTTATTATAACATTCTGATGAACCAAAATGATCATACTTATCATGCACTAAATATCCTTTCATTACTAGGTCCCAATTCGGCCAGGGTCATGGCCGCTAGTGCCAAACCCTGTAGCTTAGACCATATGGATCTCTCTCGATTTATATTATTGATCAGAAGGACTTAAACTAGAAACCCTTTTCTATTTAATTCTTTAATACCTTGGCCAAGTATTTCTTGATCAAGAACAACCTCATATCCATAGGACCTTATCCATGTTTACCCAGGGTAATGAATCTCATCTTGACTAGTCGTCTATCTCCATACATAACTAACTAGAGCCACATAAAGTCGGATGCACATGTAAAACACGAGCATACAAGCAGTAGCAAACTCTAGCCACCTATACACAGGATAACTGTGCCATCTCAAGTCAAAGGATTATATGCACTAATATAATCAAGATAATGTTTAAGTGACATTGGTAAAATACCAAGTGATCGTTATCCATGCGTAACGTTCGACCCACTTATCTCATAAGTGTCCACATATCTGTTTTGACATCCAATGTCTTGTAGCATGAGACCCACTACTCCATCCTCATTAGTATCTCATACCAATCATGGAAACAGACAGAGTTGGCGATCTTTCGGAATAATAATGCCCAATTATTATTCCTATGATCATGAACTATTTTAACAACTTGTATTAGAATACTCCGTCACTCACATTCTCAACTATTGAGAATGAAGTATTCTAACAAGTATGTTCTGAACTTATTCTGTTAAACATACAAAACATATGCTCAGATGAATAGTAAACTATCATTAGTGGGCAGCACAAAATCCAAATTCATCTTGAGTGATTTTTTTGCATCGCTGCTTGGAATCATTTTTTCAATGAAGCTTCTGTTCAACATCTTAATCGTGATATTTCAGATCATTGCCCTTTACTTTTCTCCTTTGATAAAAATTCGACTGGATCTAATTTGTTTAAGTTTCAAAATTCCTGGGTTGATTATCCTGAATCTACTGATGTGGTTCGCAAAGCGTGGGGTGAAACCCCGCTTGATTTAATTCCTTATGCTAAATTCATGACTACTTTAAGATTTACTAGAAAAGCTCTCTCTGTGTGGAATAAAAACTCTCTGGGTGTAATTGAGAATGTACTTGTTGATACTATTGTAATTATTTCTGCGTTGGAAAGGCTTGATGCAGAGTCGAGCTTAAGTCAGGAGGATGATATGCAACTTAGATCCCTCTATAATAAGACCACTATTTTGAGGAGACAAGTTTCCCTCAAATGGTAGGCTAAATCGAAAAATAATTGGATTAAGGATGGGGATAATAATTCAGCATATGTCCACTGTATAACATGCATGAAAAGAAGAAGGAACAAAATTACTAAAATTATTAATGCTTCTGATATTGCCTTAGTTAATGATACTGATATTTTAAATGCCTTTTCTACCTTCTATAAGGGACTATAGTCTGATATTGCGCATCATTTCTTAGATATCTCTCATAATCTAGTTGTTAATTCTATTGATAATGCTAGCATGACTGAGTTAATTAACCCTTTTTCTGTCTTAGAGGTTACTAATGTTGTTAAGGATCTATTACCGAATGGCAAGAGCCCCGGCTTTGACGATTTTGCTGGTGAATTTTACAAGCACTAGCTATTCGACTATAATTGCCTCAGATTTTATGTCGTGCACGGAAATTTTTTACAATAATGCTTGCATTCCTTTTGAGTGGAACACAACAATTCTGAGTTTTTTTCCTAAGTGTCTTAATGCTAGTCGGGTCAAAGATTACCGTCCTATTGCCTTGTGTAATCTTAGTTACAGAATTTTGGCCAAATTATTAGCTAATCGAATCCAATATGTCGTGCCTCACCTTGTGTCCATAAATCAGTCGACTTTTATCAAGGGCGGATCTATTCAAGACAATATCTTGATCGGCCAAGAAATAGCTCATTCCATGTATGACTCTAAAAGTAAGACCTAGTGGATCATGGCCAAAATTGACCTTGAAAAAGCCTACGATAAAATTTCCTGGGTTGCCATTTTTGCTATGCTCAAAGCTTATCGCTTCCCTGAGAAATTTATTTGTTGGATTAAGGCATACCTTTCCACGGTTAGCTTTGCCTGCGTACTCAATGGTAGATTATCCCCCTTTTTCAATTCTAATTGTGGCATTTGTCAAGGGGATCCACTTTCCCCTTATTTATTTATTTTTACTGCCCAAGCTTTTACTTGCCTTTTTTATAAGGCAATCCAATCTGGTAGACTCACTCCTTTTAAAATCCGCAATTCTATGTCCGTTAGTCACCTACTCTTTGCCGACGATATCCTGCTCACCTTTAGGGCCAACTCCAAGAGTATTCAAACTGTTAAAAATATTTTTGAAGAATTTTAAAAATTTACGGGCCAAACTGTTAACTTGAAAAATTGGAAATTTTCTTCACTAAATCTGCTAGTAGGGCTTGTGTTGCCAACATTAGCAATAATTTGAACATGAAGGTCGGCAATTTTCCTTTCAAGTATCTAGACACTCATATCTCACCTAGAAGGCCTCCTATCATGCATTAAAAAATGCTTGTTGACTCTGTCAACTCTAAATTGTCAGCTTGGCAAGCTAAGTTTCTTTCTCAAGCCGGAAGGCTCATCTTCATAAAATCGATCCTTAGTTCCATGCCCCTTCACTCCTTTGCAGTGACTCGGGCCTCCCCTTCTATCATTGATAAAATTGAGATGAGTATGAGGAAATTCCTCTAGTTTTGGGCGGCTGATAAGAATACCTTCGATCTACTTAAATGGGAGATCATTACCTTACCTAAGGAAGTGGGGGGGGGGGCCTTGGCATCCATGACTTTCATGATAAATGCATTGCGCTTGAGACTAAGAGAGTCCAAAGCTATCTTAACCACCACCCTACTTTATGAAATAATATTGTTTCAGCCAAATATAAGGACTTACGACTTATGAGGAGTACTAATACCAACTGTTCTTGGAGTTGGAGACTCTTTCAATCCGTTTTCTATGAATTTATTCCTGGGTTCCTTAAAATTATCAATTCTAGTGTTAATACTTCAATTATGCTTGATACGTGGGTTGGTGTTTTATCGCCGATGCAAAAACTAACATTTGTGAACTGTTATTTAATTTTCTATGATGCTTCTGTTAACAGCCTGATTGTAAATCAAACTTGGAATGTGGAATTGTGTAATACTTTATTCGGTTCGTTGCTGGGGAATCCATTTGCAAGATTCAGTTGCCTTTACATCCCGATGATGACACATATATTTGGAAAGATAGCCAGGGGGACAATGTTATCGCCAAGTTGGCTTTTAGGTCCCTTAGAAGCTAAAAATTGGAAACATCTTTGGAAGCTAAAAATTGCTCCTAAGGTCCTCATTTTTTGTTGGAAGTTGTTTCATAAAAAACTACCTACTAGGTCTAGGCTCCATCACTTGCCCTTTTTGCTCTACCTCAGTTGAAACTTACGACCATCTTTTTTTTTAGTGTGGTTTTGCACAAGAAGTGTGGAACCTTTTATCAGCCAAGTCTGGTCTCCGCCTAGATAATCACCATAATTGGCTTTCTAGGGATTGGCTTAGTAATTCCCTAATGACTAATTCCCGTAGAGACTTTTTCAATATCTTGATTGCTAACTCATGCTGGTTCTTCTAGCACGCTAGGAACCTTAAGCTGCACGAGGCTAGGCAGCTTACCCCCATCTGCATTGTGAAGAAAATTATAAGCTTTACCAATAATTATTGGTCTAGCAATATGCCTGAGGGAATGAGTATAGTTAATCGCTCCATGGTCAAATGGATTCTACATGCACCGAACATACTGAAAGTCAACTACGATGCTTCTTTTTCTGATTGTGTAGGTGGACTTGGAATTGTTATTCGCAACTCTATGGGCTTATGCTTGTGCGTGGTTGGTGTAAAACTGATAGAAGATAGGATTTTAATCTTGGAGGCTTTAGCTGTTCGTGAGGCTCTGAAGCTAGCATTGAATAGATCTTTGCAAGATTTCATTTTGGAAACAAACTCGAAAACACTGGTGGATGTTGTTTGTAACTTAATTGACCCACCTTGGGTTATTTGTTGCATTATTAAAGACATTTAATTTTTTATGAAGGCCAATAGTTGCAAAGGCCTCTCTTTTTGTTATAGAGAAGGAAACAAAGCTGCCTATTGGGCAACAAATCGGGCTAGATTAGAAGGTGATTTTATAATTTGGTCATCTATTAGGCCTCTAGACCTGGAGGATATTTTGCTCGACGGCCTTTTTTGATTTGGCATTTGCCAATTTATCTTAATATATTGTTTTTTTTAGTAAAAAAACTATCATTTAAAGGAATTATTCAAAATATACATTGGCTCTAGGGCACATAAAACCAACAAAATGGCATTGGAAGACACCCACAGTCCTTTTTGTGCCCCTTTTGCTTGGAAAAAAGAGAAGAACACAGAGATGCTCGGCTTAATCCTGAGACACTCCATTACAATTTCAAAACACCGGACAAATATCCAATTGTTCGTGTGCAACTGAGTGGGAGCGACATTCACCAAATTCATGACACTATGCTCAAAATCAGTAAAAGGAAGACAAACCCCCAACTCGTTAATTAAAAAAAGTTTGGTACACAAAGACGAACTCCTAGTCGGTGCGATGATACACTCGATCTAACAACAAGCACGAAAGACATTCGTAGTTCAACATGTTATTTTCAACTTTCAATTTTTCATTCTCAATTTTGAAATTATTTTTGAAATCATTATTCCTAAACTTCAATTTTGCTTTCAAATCCGCATTCTCATTTTTCAAAGCTTTTAGCTCAAGGTTCAATGTATCATGGCAAAAATCAATAGAATTAGTCTTTAATTTGTCATTTTCTAATTCTAAGACATGCACATGTGAGATAAATTCTAAATTTTCTTTCTTCAATTTTTTGCTTCCCTTATTCTTTTTAACTAGCAAGGTGTACATTTTCTTATATTCACTTAATAACTCATCATATGACATTTCATGTGAACTAGAAGAGCTAGTACTATCATTATCATTATCATGACTAGGTAAAGAAGAAAGTACCTCATTATTTGCAACCATGAGACAAACTTTGGATGTGGCTTCATAGTTATGGCTAGAGGGTGCTTTAAATGACTGAGATGTAGAGGTTGAAGCACTTGACCTCTTCCTTGTTTTCTTCATCACGGTAGGGCAATTTTTCTTTTTCAATTCCTTGCAAGCATGACAAATCACCTTTCGTTTTCAGCTCTTAGAGTTGCTCCTTTGACAAGAAGTGTTGGCCTAAGATTTTCTACCTTGGTCTTAATCTCGATTTTGATAATAATAAACATAGATCTAATGTTTCATTGAGAAATTTTTCAGGTTAAAAGTCGCTTAGCGCACGACATCCGCGATCGAAAAAATCAGAGAAATCGGAGAAATCGAGATTCTTCAAGAAGTTAAGAGTTTAGATTTAGGGTGTCTAGCATGTGATGTAATCCTCTTTATGATGCAAAGAACCCAAAAACCAAACCCGAACCTCAAAACATGAAAACCCGAAAACCGCTATGAAATTTACTAAGCCTAGGGAGGTCCTTAGAAGGCTATATGCCCTAAATATTTTTTTGACACAAAAAATAGCGGTAATTGTTCCTTGGGTAAAAACTAGATAACGAGGTTTTTTTAAGGAATTTTTGAAAGCCTTCAGCATACCCATATTTGACCAGGGAGATTAGAAAATTTTTGTTTTCCGGAAATTTATACTAGACCCCAAAAACTAGATTTTGATTCTTAATGATTTTGATTTTTTAGATATTTTTATTGAATCCAAATGGGGGGTAATCCGTAAATAACATTTATGTTTTAAAATTATTAACTTTAAGAAATGTTATATAAGTTGACTTAGCGAAGACGGAACCAGAAAATGAACAAACAAGTAAAAAAAAACCCAAGCAAAGCAGTCTGCCCTGCCCAAGTTCGGTCGACCGACTGGTCAATCGGCGGCATTTTGGTCGACCGAACGTTGCCCAAAAGCGGCACATTGCCTTCAGTCGCTCGGTCGGTCAACCGACAATTGACTAGACAAACGACCGGCGGGCGGTAACGGGCAAAAAATCGCTCCACTACAAAAAAAAAACAAATATTTGTGGCAAAATTTTGGAGCGGCCAACAACAATTGGCCACGAAAGGTGTAATCTGCGATGAAATTTGTGGCAAAATTATTTTTGTAGTTAAATGTATAAGTTCGAATAATTTGTGACAAATTTTTTAATTTTGCCATTATGTTTGCCACTAATAATTGAGTCAACATTCAAATTTTATAATTTTTTAAATTTATAACAATAGGTTTTGTCACTGATTCAAAACATTCTACCGTGGGAAGCTTTTGTGACAAAATTTTTGCCACAAGTTTATCACGATATTCTGTGGCAAGCGTTTGCGACAATATTTTTGTCACAACTTTGTCATGACGTTTAGTGACAATTATTTGCGATAATATATTTGCTATAATCATAGAACTATTTATTGTGGCAAATTATTGTGTCATAGATGGTAAAATAATTAAAAAAAATAAAAAAAAAGGGCAAAATTTTAGGTAGGTATCTAATATATATATATATATATATATATATATATATATAAACTATATACTTAACTAACAAATATAAAAATATTTTTCTTATATTTTTATATAAATATATGAAACAAATATAATTAAAACAGTAATATTTCACACTCTTATTTTTTTCCTTCCTGCTTATTTTTAAAAACCTTAAAATTAAAACAATAAAACTACTTCATTTAAACCTCCTCTCCTCGATACCTCAACCCCAATCTCTCCTCTTCCTACTTGTGTCGACTGCTGTGCCACCCTCTTCCTTCGACCGTGCCGTGTCGAAATATACTTGCCGTCGGTGCCAATCTCCTTAGCCATCACCTATTTTTCCCCTCTCCTTGATAGTCGTCGGTATTTGGATATCCATTTCCCTACCTGCTTTTCCACCGTGTCGCCCTGCTGCCCTAGAAGCTCTCTAGCGGCTCGGGAGTAGGTGCGCCTGCTCAGGTGCCGGATCTCTCCCCTCTTCCTTCGGCCTACCGTGCCGCCCTCTTCCTTCGACCTTGCCAAGCCAGACCTCTCGTCTCCATCCTCGGGTGAGGTAATAGCAAGTTAAATACTTAGATGTGTATACTTAGAGGCGGCAGTGCCTCCCCCTCCGCCGCCTCCCTCTCGCACACCTTTCACTAGCCTTAGCCAGGTTGATGCCGACCTCGCCCTAGCCCGCGCTCTGCAAGAACATACACCCGATCCGCTGATCTCCTTCCATCCTCCTCTTCCTGTCCTCAATATGTGTTTCGATCGAGGGCTTTGTTAACCTTCTTTTGCTGCGGTCGATTGGATGCAGGAGAGAGCTTACCCGATGCTGAGTATGAACGGTGTCGATAGCAGCGATTACGAGAGCTCCGATGTTGGCAGCTATGACTACGAGAACTCCCTGGTGGCTGCCATCCCGTGCTTTATTAATGATACGATTTTGTTGCCACGTAGAAATGGTTTCAGGTAACTCTAGGGTTTTCTTCTTTAGTTCTTCAGCTTAATGGTGTTGAACATCCATATGTCTAGCCCTTGCTGAGCTTCAATATTCTCAATATTTGATTGTTGAAGGGATGATATAAATTTTTAAAAGGAACCAATAAGGTTGCAAACTAAATGTTAGGTTGTCACCTAACTTTAATAAAGGATGCCTTTGGAACCGATCACATGGAATTTTTCTCAACCCCAATATTTTAAAAAGGCTTTCCCTTGTTTCTCCATGGTCTCAGAAACAATTAAACCCAGTGTATGCTAGAGTAGTCCTTGTTTGTTAAAACAATATATATAAGGATTAGTCCTTGTTTGTTAACTCAGTGAATGCTAGATTAATAGATTATTATATATGGAAATGAACAACATGAATGACTTGTTTGGTAAGATTTGGTCTAGCTAGGGAATTTGTATGATTAATTAGCTAGTGTTCATGTTAGAGGAGGGAGAAGTCAAAATGCAATGAGAATGAGTATTCTTAATTATCTGATGGTCATCCCCTTGTCTACTGAAACTATCTACATGTGTGTGTTTTCTTTGAATTTTTGTGGATTTATTGGGATTTAAGTAATCTTATATTTATGGAATCATAATAGTTATCTACACATACATGCTCATTTAATGGCTTGTTTATATGTTTGTTTATTCTACACATACATGTATGAGTTCGAGCCGAGTCTAAACAGGGCCAGAAATAAACAAGCCGAGTTTGAACGAGTCAATACTCGGCGGCTCGGCTCGTTTACAGCCCTAAGTGTAGCTGAGCATCTATAGCAGCTCTTGGAAACACTACATTAGTCTTATTGGTATGTTGATGATTAGTAAATTTGTGGTTCCTATTAAATGTTTGATGTAGGGATTAATTTTTCAATGCTTGCCCGAGGCATTAGTTTAGGTTGGATAGTTCTGTGCTTGCATGCTTCATGCATTTTCGAGACCTGCCACATAAAAAGTGATGATACAGGAGGATGGGCATTGAGGTATAAGTAGTCAAAACATAGAGATAGTCTTTCTCTTTCTTAATTAATTAGAGAAATTTATTATTGGAAATAACCGATAGAGAAAATTTAGAGACTTAAGAGCAAGTCTTCCAGCAGCAAACAAAATTGTCTATAAGCTAGCATTTTATGAAATCTTCTCAACTTTTAAGGGTAAAGTCCTTTATAATATTGAGTATTCATTATAAAGTATTATAGCTCCGAAGTAAATTTGATTGATAACTTTGTTTCAGTTAATACCACTTCTAGAACAAAATATACTTTTCCAGTTCCTAACCATAGAAATATTACTATGGAACTTACCATGTAAGTTTCTTGATTCTTCTTTTTCTCTATTTTGATTTTGTATTATCTCTTAAATATGTATAAACTTGTAAATTATTAGTCAACACAAAATTGAGAGAAGATTGGTACTTCTTTTGCATTAAGGATAGGAAGTACCCTACAAGGTTAAGAACAAATAGGGCCATTGAGTCTCGCTACTAAAAATTAAGTAACAAGGAAAGATAGGGAGATACACAAAAGAAAAACCCTTATTGGGATGAAGAAAACCCTAGTGTCCTACTAAGGTAGTGCTCCAAAAGGAGAAAAGACTAATTTGGTGATGCATTAGTACAGAGTTGAGTGCAAGCTAAAATATTTTTGGATATCTTTGTACATATTACTGGAATTTCATATCAATTGCCTGTGGTTGTAGCTAAAATCTATGGCATTGCCATGTCAGCATAGGTAATGATATTCAGTTCATTACAGTTCAAATGATATTCATGTGCTATGCCTCAAACAAAATTATTCAGTTAATGAGCATAGGTAATCAACTTGTTTGAGGCTTGAATGCTTTTGATCGGCTGAAATGATAATCAGTGTTCAATATTCACAATAAATCAAATCAAAAGCTACAAAATTAAAGCCATGGTGACGTTCTTATAGAATAACATGATTGCAGTCTTAAAACATGGTTCAAGATTATCTGGCATACCAACAGCGCACTCTCGGCTCCATACCTAATTTCCTTGTGAACTATATATTACCTTCAAGAAATAACGCATGCAAATTTCTAATAACAACCTTACTTTAAGTCTAGGATTAGCCATAAACTCCCAACTATTCAAGATAAGTTATATGGATTAGTCACTACTTTGAGCTACATTCTCTTCTCCAATTTCATCCGCCATACTTCTCGAATAGAATCCTAATGTAAAGATGTCTTTTTTATCTAGAACTCCTCGTCGTTGCTTGATTTGTTGTCTATTACAATTTTATTGAACAGTTATTGATTATTATATATGTATATATTTTCTCATCCTCTGTTAATGTTTGGACTACTTGGTAGATCTGCTTTTGTTGAGCAATTCGTTCTGGGAGGCATAACCATTGTCTTACCTTGCTAAGTGTTTCTGTGTGTTTCAATCTATTTTACTTCTCCCGTCTACAACATATATAGACATGGCTAAGTGATCAAATTTTGAACCTCGTGGAGTTCAATTACATCATTACCTCATAGCTTTAACATCCATGTGAAAATATTCTTGTATGAGTTTTCCACAAAGAACTTTGATAATTATTCTATTGTAGAAAGGAATGACCCTTATGCTTTCTTGTCCTAAATATAATTAAAATGAATCAAGGCAATTAGGCAATCAAGGAAAGTGTCATGTGGAAATGGATGCAGCTTCACAAAAATAGGGAGGGATTTTCTATGTACCTCTTTGTCTTTACTGGTTCATTTAGAGTTTCCAATGGCCTTAAATGTGAATCAACATGATTTATGAATTTATGTTAGAGATTAGCACAACAAACACTTAAAAAAAGTGTTTCTTTGGTTGGGAGTTCAATTGTAACATAAGGTTTCTCTTTTTATCCTTGCAAAAAGTACAAACCTTTGAAGAATAAGCAAACCAATATCACACATGAGAGCTTTGAAGAATAATCTATCATTGCTTATTATGGGCTCACTTAAGATGGTATACTAAAGGTGTTGGATGACAACCAACTGTAACCAAGATCCAAATCTATCATTCATTTGTTGCTTCTGTGTATTTGTAAAAGAAATCTCTGTTTCATTGTTTGATTACCCTTATCGTGGACAGAGTGAACTAAATTTTTATTTTGATCTGGAAGTGAACTAACTCGATATTCACTAGAAATATTACGATTTTCTCCTGTAGCAATGTAATCTGCATCAGAAACTTACTCTATTTCCATATTCTCTTTGTATCTGGCATTTACAGCAAGACCATAGTCAATGCTAATGAAACCTGAAAATTAAGGAGGCTAGTTTATGATGACAATTGTTGCAACAATACTATAGGAAACGGAACAGAGCCATAATATATTTCGTGTAGGAAACCTATACAAGCATCTCTTTATAATAACAAAGACCATAATTAGTAATAAAAGGTGACGGGAAGAGCTTTATGTTGAGCATAGGTTCCAGATTGGAACTAGCCTTGGCCCACATATGTTTGAAATAGATTTGTAGACTCGGGTTCCTAATCTTTGAAACTAACCAGTTCTAGTTCCTATTTTAATTTATCTAGTTTTTGATAGTTTTTCATTGGAATCTTATTTGGTACTAACAAGCTGGTTGATTTCCTTGAAACTAACTAGCTGGTTGATTTCTTTCATATCACCTCCAAGGATATCAAGAAGCCGCAGTCCCAAAAGGTAGTTCTTGTTAATTCATTGAAGTTTGAATTGAGTTCACTTGATATTTTTTAGAAAATAAGAAATTTTAACTTACATAGTGAAATGTATGCTGTCTGTGATAGGGTCACATTTCTATTTCTATTCTAGTGATAACCGTGTATTTAGTTCTTTAAGATGCAATTTTCTTACTTAGGCTGTGGTCACATTCTGTAAGTCCATCATGTAGGCCTGGTAGACGAAGAAGCTCAAGCAACAGTAGGAGTAGAAGCTCCCCTCCGCCTAAAGGTTAAAGCCACCAACTAGTCACTGCATCATCTTGTATGGCACTGCAAAGTAAAAGCTGAGACCATCTGGCTGAGGTATTTTGATCTTCACCTTAATGCGCTTTCTATATTGTTTTCTTTCATTTTCATAAGTAGAAACCTGGTTGCAATGATGATATGCTTGATCTTAATTTCCAACCATTTCCATTCAGCTTCTTATGCATGCTAAGAACCACATTCAAGCTTCAAACACCTTTATTCTTGACATCTACATTTAAGCCTTGTGGTTCCTCAAGCTGAATTCAAGACACAACAGAGAAGGCAGTAGACACATTAATTTAGCAGAATGAACACTGTAGACTCCGTTTGAACTTAACTTAGATTAAATAATTGCTAAATAATGAACACAAAATCAAGCTTCTTAGGCTCTCAGGTTGTGGTCCAACACCCTGATCATGGTGAGCCCTAATAATTTAGCAGACATCCATTCATTATTGATAATTAATCAGCCATCAACATCTAGCTTTCATTAGTTTAATTGAACAGATGCATGCTGCACTCGTGAGGATATATAAACTAAGCAAAAGGTTTGTGCAGCACCGAAGTTAATTATCATTCATTCATGTCTTTGAGTTAATATAAAAAGAGAAATTATAAGCTTAATTAATCATCAGGGTCCTAAGTACATAATGAGCAATTATGGAGATGATTAGTGGGAGCTCATTATCACGTCTCCCTATATATGTGTTTTTATCTCATTTCAGGCAGCTAAACTAACTTGTATGGCTCACATTGCCTATATATACCTTGTACTATTTTTTTTTATTCAGACAGCTAAACTAAATTGTATGGTTACTAAAAGAAATATCTATTCACTGTGTAATCATAATTAGTATTACTTAGTAAAATAAACTCTTAGGAACATCAAGTTTACATTCCAATATGATTCTAGGAACATCAAGTTTACATCTAACAAGAAACAATTTTATTAGGAAGTCATTGAAGGTCTGCATGTGAAAAAATAATTTTATTATGATTCCAACTCATTCACTTTTGGCTTTATCAGCTTCAAATCATGCATGTGAAAAAATAATGAATCTATCAAATGATTTCTTCTGGAGATCTGATACAAAATAATGAATCTATCAATAAAGTTCTCATTCATATTAGGAATCAGAATGACAAGTGGGTCTTGACTTTGAGTCATGATGATAATCTAAGGGCTAAGCATGCTTACTCCTTTCTCAGTATGAGACAAATTCAGCATAGAAATGAAATCTATTCATATATTTGGAAGCATAGAAATGAAATCTATTTCAATGATAAGGCCAAAGGTATCAGGTTCTATATTCAAGCCATTTTGGTTGAAACTAATTCTTATGATAAGGAAGTTTCTCCTCAAATGAAAGCTAACACTAGCATTCCTGAGCTGCAAAACATTTTTGTCCCTATTGATTCAAATATATGCTTGTGTGATGGTTCTTGGTTTGAGACAAGTTCAAAAGCTGGTGCAGGTTTTGTGATTGTCAATGCAGCCACTAACAAGGTGTTAATGGTACGAATGTAGTTTTTTCTTTGCAATGAAGCTCACTTAGCTGAAATTGAGGTTATCAGAATAGCGCTAATAGCTCTCTTAGCATGATTTTTACTCTATTTAGAGGCAAAGATTTCTTTAAACATCTTAAATCCTTCTTTGTATGATAATAAGGAAATGTATGATGTAATTTCTTTATTAGACAATGTATGTTTAATTCATGAGTAATGATTGATGTTTTTCTTTTTTTTTAAAAAAGAGTACACTAATGTTCCTTGTGCATTAAGATATCATTTCTAAATTAGTTTGATTCTTTGATGTAATAGTTTTGACTTGTGTTCTTACTTCCCTTCTTTTGCAGGAGAAAAAGAAGAAGAAATGAGGCGTATCTAGTGGACCTACTAGAACTTCTTTTTATTGGAGCAGTGTTTGTTTTTTTTTGGCGTACGAATTATCTTGTGAACCTTTTGGTGTACGAACTATCTTGTGTATTTACTTTAACTTTTTAATGGATATTAGATACCTTGGAGTATCTTGTGTTGGTGAACAATGTTGTTTTTGATGTATTTGGACTAATGTTAAACTTATTTTGGATTGTTGATGGTTGGATTTGTAGGTGGTTGTATACATGTTAAGTTGTAGGTTTTGTAATTAGCATATGGATTATTATTTTAATGAATGATTAATTATTAAATTTTATGTTTGTGGCAAATTTATTCATTACAAATTCTCAAAGTTGTGGCAAAGTCATCATATATTGTGGCAAAATCATCACTAATATTGTGACAATAATCCAAATTTGAAATCATGTTAGTGGCAAAATCATCACTGATATTGTGGCAATAATTCAAATCAAAATCGTGTTAGTGGCAAATTTTATTTTAACCTTTAATGACAAAGGATCAAACATGTCGTGGCAAAAAAATTTGTAGCAAATTTGCTATATAATGGTAAAATGTAACACGATATTAGCGACAAATTTCATATATTTTTGCCACGAAAAGAGTTCTAGAAAGAGTATAACGATGACAAATATTTATTAATAAGTGACAAAGAATTTATGTCATAAAAGATATGTGACGTCAGCAAGCTCCGTTTGCCACAATAGAGTTGAGGTAGTTTGACTTTTTCGTTTGTCACTAAAGAAATTGCAATTCGTTTGCCACCAAAGCCAAAAATGACTTTTAGCGGCGGACCTAACGTGACAAACGGGTGGCAAGCACTTTTTTGCCACTGAATCATCTTTTTTCCACTATATATCATTACTGTGGCAAAAATAATTTGTTACTAATTCCAAATTTTTTTGTAGTGCCCGTTGAGAAGAGGGAGCTCTCTCTTCTCTTCATGGCTTATAAATAGGAAGCCATGAGAGCCTTTCTTTCATAAGATTGATCACTTCTAACATCCTTGAGCCATCTTTTGATCAATTCTAAACCCTCATTGAGCCAATCTTGTGAAAACCCTAGCTTGAACCTTTCATCTCTTTGATTAAGTCTTTACTTCATTGCTTCACCATCAAAGACATCAAGAGGAAGCTAGGAATCTTATTGTGGAGCTAAGTACTTTATTGTTTAATTTATTTCTCCATTTATTATTGTATTTTTTTTATTTATTTCATTGTATTTGAACTTGTGTAAACCTAGAGTGCTAGGTTGATTGAGTTGGTGGTTGCCTTGGTGTTAAGGCTTAAATCCATAATTGTAAACTTAGTTTACTAGAATTAGTTGAGTTGTCCCTTATGTTAAGATAGGAGAGTGCTTTCGGTAGGAAGGTAGGATACTTTTGGTTCTGGAAGTGCCTTCGGTTTGAGAGCGGAGACTTTTCAGTGTAAAGTCTTCTTTGTAAGGAAAACGAGATAATCTAGTAAAACTAGTTTGGAAATCCTAAGCGGGGTGCTTAGGTAGTGGAGTAGGCATTGGAGCCGATTAGGTAGTGGAGTAGACATTGGAGCCGAACCACTATAAATCATCATGTTTGCATTGATTCTACTTGTGTTTGCTTAATTAGCATATTTACTTTGCTTCCGCTTGTTATTCAATTTATTAATTGCCTAAGTAATCTAAGAAATGTTTAAAATTAAAATTAGGCGAAAAGATTAGTGAATACACTATTCATCCTCCCTTTCTAGTGTGGCCATTTCACCAACAAGAAGGACCACCTTCATCAAAAGTGTCAATCTCTTCGATTTTGGCATAATCATATAAAATATTTAAAGTAACCCATAAATCATAAGTCGAAGAGCAATGCATGACTTTATCTAGGATGTCATTTGATAATGTGCAAAGAATACAATTATACTTAAATATTTTCTTATCTAATTCATGGCACTTTCACACCCGAAAGTCACCTCCTTCTTACCGAGAGCACTCTTCCACCTCAACCCTAAGGGACAACAATCACTAATCCTAATAAACTACGTTTACACCGGTGGAATTAAGCCTTAACACCAAGGCAACAACCAACTTAATACCTAGCACTCAAGGTTTACACAAACTCAAATACAATGAAATAACAACAAAATACAACACTAAATGGAGCAATACATCAAACAATAAAATACTTAGCTCCACAACAAGATTCCTAGCTTCCTTTTGATGTCTTTAATGATGAAGCAATGAAGTAAAGGCTCAATCAAAGAGATGAAATGTTTAAGCTAGGGTTTTCACAAGATTGGCTCAACGAGGGCTTACGATTGATCAAAAATGGCTCAATAGAAACATGGATCGTGGGAGGAAGGCTCTCATGGTCTTGTATTTATAGACCATGAAGAGTTGGCCTCAAACATCCATCTCAAGGGGGCTAGAAAAATAGTTGTTTTCACCGTCCAGTCGTTTGACAGTCGATCGTTGGTCGACCGACCAAGTGACCACCGAGCAACCAAATGCATTCTGCCACTTTTGGGCACCATTCGATCGACCGACCAGTCGATCGAATCTCGGAAATGCAATTTTGCTATTTTTTCTGATCGTTTGTTCATTTCTGGGTTCCGTCTTCGCTAAGTCTATTTATATAACATTTATTAATTTTAAGTTAAATTACTTTAAAACATAAATATTATATAAGGATTACTCTTCATTTGGATTCAATAAAAATATCTAAAAAATCAAAATCTAACTTTTGGGGTCTACTACAAATTTCCGAAAAACAAAAATTTTATAATCTTCCGGATCAAATATGGGTAGGCTAAATGCTTCCAAAAAAACCCTTAAAAATATCTCATTATCTAGTTTTTATCTAAGGATGTCACGTCCCAAAAACCGGGTCACGCGATCGGCCTGAGTGGGGACAAGCACCCCGAAGCCTAGACCACATAACCACATCATGCATGCAAAATATCAACTCGGATTAACACAAACACAAATATTCAATTATAGAAGGTAGCAATCCACGTAATAGACCAAATGCATAAAGCTACATAACTAAGGTTCAAGTGTTAATACTATACAAGGTTCACATGCTCGAAAACAAACTACATGACTCGACCAAGACTCGACTACACCAACGGGTTTCAAGAGATCACCACCAGAGTCTGCCGTCACCAGCCACGCCATACTTCAATGATCACTCTACAAAACAAGGCCAAGAAAAGAATGGTGAGTACAAAAGAACTCAGTGAGTGGTCGTTCGGTCATTACCAAGCTAAACCACATGAATAAATACATTAAATAATTTAATGCTCATTCAACTGATATGAAACATAACAATGATTTGCATTAGTCATCTCGTGCGCTACATGCACCACTCGACCCGATCCGGCCCAAATGAACCAACCTCAAAATAATCGCCTACAACTCGCAGGTTGCTCACTAGGCTGGCCACCCTAGCGAACTCCCTGCCTCGGGCTCACTGAGCTAGGAAGGCCCTCTAGTATCAGTGCCCAAAACTCGGTCGGGAAAGACCCTCCGAATAATGCCACTCGGGTCAGTCATCGGCGTGGCTCACCGACGTATATCTCGACCTTGAATCAACTCGTGCGCATTGCACACCACTCGGCCATCACATGTACATCCACAAACATGCCCACTAAGTGGACTAATTTACATATCTATAAAGAGGTGGATTACTCGAGTAGATACGGCATAATGTACATTTCTCAGTGCTCGCTCGGTAGCACCCGCTCGGCCACCACTCTGCCCAATTCATTATTCACCGCCGTATCACCCACCGTTAACACCTCAATAGTTTACCTTACCATTTTCTATTCAAATGAATTTAACATCCATGGCAGGTCGTCATGTAGCGAAAATGCCAACGTTCTGTCGAATAGTTTCCGCACGACATACCTTTCCGCCACCACCATTTCTCGTTCGAAATCTCATCCGAACTCGCAGTAATTCCCAAACAAACTAAAGGGATGTCATATATATCCAAGGGTTTCATTATTTAGTGAGTGATCCTAAAAATCTCATATTTCAATTTTACCCAAGCATCGCGGAAATTTCAACCTGTAAGCCGAAATTTCAGCCCACTATAGTGTGACTTTCCCTCATTTTCATCCAAGAGCTTATACTCTCTCGCGAGGGTGGAAATAACCAATTAACCTGATGTTCTTATAGGTTCAACTAATAACATCCACGGCAAGCCACGAGGTGACATCCCGGACTTGCAACTCGACCAATTCAACAAGCAATCCGTAAATTTCAGCCTACTTAACCAATCCGATTACAACACGTACACAATTGAACATCACTCGATATGGTACTCACAATTCATACAATATCTTGTACATAAAGATCGATATACTACACTGGCAATTTACAGCATGTATAAAATGAATCTAGCGCGTATAGAAATAACTTCGGCATGTATATCTTACCACAACATCAATTTCAGCCTAACTTATCATACTATGAAAAATTCAGATTAAAGCGTACGATATACTCCACAAATTTTCATATGAATGTATGCTAAGTGTTCATCAAACCATGTCATCTACGCATATAATTTCAACATTTCAGTGTACTCACAATCTCAAGAATATAAGCAAGAACATGAACATTGGACTTGCTTGGCCTACAAATTGTGTTACTATTATCAAAATGTGTATGTTGTACTTTTGGAAGTCTTCAAAATCAATCAAGATAAAGATGTCAATTGTGAGAGCACCAAATATTTTCATGCTTAATGATAAATGTGATACCATGGGAAATGGTCATCATGGATCAGCATAAACCAGCATGAACGATGCTTCCTTATGAATTTTCCATTTTTCCATAAATTTTTCTTATCTTGGATGTAATTTCTTATTAACCTGCCACCTTCTTGATTTATATTGCAACAATACTTTTTAAAAAGTAGTACCATAATCAAATATCTCATGTATGTTACTTTGACCAAACAACACGGTCTTCCAAAAGTTATGCACTTTCTTAACCCAAATACAAAGATCAAATGTATTGACACCTGAAACATCCAAGTTCAATAGAACTATAGAAGTGCTCAAGGGCCAAAGCAGAGAAGCCCGAAAGGTCTTCACACATGCATCGAAACAACAGGAATTTTTCCATTAAACAAAGTCTACATTGGTCACAGTAAAAATAAGAACTCCAGTACCAAATGCAACAACTAAATAAAGCCCCCAATATTTATATATACACCACACAAACCAAACAAACAACAAAACCAGTTCATCCTCACCAAGATCATTCTAATATGCATCCCACATTCAAATAGCAAAAACGACAAGCAATCAAAAAGGGGAAACAAAATGGAGGGGGGAAAATAAATAGCGGTACCTGATTGACCCTTTCTCGAGAGAGAAATCAACATACTCAAACATAAACCCTCGGAAAAATCGCAGATTCTATAAATCTATAACGAGGAAGAAACCCAATCTAACCACTCACTTGGAGAGGGAATCAAGGAGAAGAAGACGATGATGACGGCAACCGGCGACGGCGAAGATCCGATCACAAGGGAGCAACGCCTCCTCCCTCTTGTCTTGGGCGGCGTTTGGCTCTTCCTAGAGCCGTTCCATCGCCCAAGACCACATATGCAATTATATTTTTTTAAAATTTACCTATTTGCCCCTCTTGACTTAAGTGAACCATATCTCGGTCTATACTCGTCCGAATCAAGTTCCGATCGGACCCTCGGACTCGACTCGAGTCCAACTCACATCAAATCTCCAAACCAACTTAAGTAACATAATTTTACTCATGCATAAGGTTCATATTTTAATTTGCGCCTTCCGACGATTTACTCGGCCTGCTCCGACGCACATCTCAGCTTTGTCGTTGAAGCCAAAATAAATTAGTTAAAATTTTAAATTTTAAACTTTTTTTTCGCGGGCATTACAAAGGAACAATTATCGGGACTTTTGGTGTCAAGAAAATGTCAATGTCATATAGCCCTCCAAGGACCTCCCTAGGCTTAGTGAATTCTAGTGTCATTTTTTTATTTTATAGGTTTTCATGTTTTGGGGTTCTGGTTTGGTATTTTGGGTTTTTTGCATCATCATGATACATGCTAGACACCCTAAACCTAAATTTTAACTTCTCGAAGAATCCCGAGTGTCGACGAGCGTTCTTGTCGATTTCTCTGATTTTTCAGATCGGGGACGTCGTGCGCTAACCGACTTGGAACCTGAAAGTAATTCTCCATGAAATCATTAGTTCTATGTTTGTTATCATCAAAACCGAGATTAAGACCAAGGTTATGTTAGGCCAACAATCTCCTCATTTTTTATGATGACAAACATCCTTAAGAAAATATATTCATTAAAGCACAAAGGATATCAATAATGGGATTTCTCCCTTATCAACATGCATATATATGAAAATAGGATAATTACCTAAATATATCCTAAACTATGAACTTTGACTTATTTGTGACCAATTCTAAAATATTACTAAATTGTATCACAAATTTTAACATTTGTCTCAATTACATCCTCCCGTCAACTCTCCGTCAGCAGCACCGTTAAGGCAATGACGTGACACTCTAACGTGGGTTAAAATAATATTTTGTATTAAAAAAATATAAAAAATTACTTTAATTTATATTAAATAATATAAAAAAATATTTTATATTTTATATTAAAGAATCACTCCAAGCCATATCGGGGGTGAACATCGAGAGATTTTTTAACATAAAATATATTTTATATTTTCACAGCTTAGTGGTTAGTTATTTTGATTTTTTGCTTATAGATATTAGGTTTGAATCTCATCTCTTGTCTTCTATATTCATTATTTACCATTTTTCGTAATGGCTAAATTTAAAATCCAATTTTTTAATTAAAAAAATTCCAAAATTTTCTCTATTAGTTTATAAGCTAAATTCAAATTTTTCTCCATTAGTTATTTACATCTAAAATTTTGGTTTAATTTATTTCTAATATTTTTTTCTATGCTATTATCCATGAATAATTATTTTTCTCATCAAGCATCCAAGAAAATGAATAAAAATTATGTTATATTTCATTCATGATTGTGAAATTTTTTTAATTGAGAATCCAAATCTAAAATACATCTATATTAATTATATAATACATCTTCACGGTGTCAAGTTAGTTTTTACTTTTAATGTAATATTAATTACTATTAATGCAACAAAGAGCAATTATTTTTATTTATGTATTTGTAATTTTATTAATCTCTTATGAATTGGCACTCGAAATGAGTAAGGCAACGACTGCATCATAGTAGAGCTTGCTTTGGATAATTTAGATGAAAGAATTTTTACATAAGCTTTAATTATTTTTAATTTAAATATTTTAGCAATATTTTTAAAATATAAAAATAGAAAAAAAATTACTATTATAAGTTGTGATTTTAATTAAAAAATTTAAAAATAAAGAGTTAATATTTATTAAATTTTTATATCCAAAATTGGTCCCCCTTCATTGAAATTTCTGCATCCGTCAGTGCTTAGCATGATTTCATTCAAAAATAAGCATGTTAACATGAAATTACTAAGTATCAAGTTTTAACCTTTACTCATATTTTTTCAAATTTAAACACATGGACACCTAATATGAGTAAATTTAAACATGTTTGTGAAGATTGGACCTAAGATGAAGTTTCTAAGTCAATTTGTTGGCTTAGGTCAACTCTACTCAACTTATGGTCTCATAAAGTGAACTTGTTATCAATTTATCTATTTTTATATGATTTTTTTAATTTTAATCACATGGAAGTAAATCATGAGTGGACTCAAATATGTTCATCAAGTTTTAACTTAAAATAACGTCTCTAAGATAAAATTCTACCTAGGGCATATTTCATTCAAACTAGATGACAAGAAATAGCCTAAGTATCAAAATTTTATTTACTCATGAGATTTCAATCAATTATCATGCAAAGTCAATCATGAGCATAGAGAAATCATTTAATCAAGAAAATTGAGATATTATGTAAGAATTTTGCCAAAATGAAAAGAAAGACGACAACAACCGAACAAGCAATCAACGAACCTCGTTGCCGAAGAGATCCTTCAAAGCACTAATCACTAAAAGCACGAGCAAAACTTCAAAAACGAAAAGGAAGAAATGGCCTTATAAGCATATGGGCGAAAACCTATCATTGAACGACCAACGATCACACTAGGAGCAAATCTCAGCTATCCAAATCCGCCAAGCGGCAGTTTCCTAGAAAACAGCAAGGCACGTGTGAACACTCTCTCCACCATGATTACTCCTCCAAAATGAGGAGGCAAGCGCCAAGCAAAAGCTACCACGTAGGAGACAACCATCCCCATTATCAAGCCACCATGCTAGGTGCAGAAGTCGAAGAGGCGCAGGACAACACAACAAAGATACGTCGATTGATGTGTCTCGAACCAAGGCCAAGTCGCCACGCACTAGCTCATAAGTAATGTTACGCCCCGCCTAGGTTCATCCCTATATAAGGAACACCGCCTAGGAGAAGCGCAACCAGCTATCAACTAACACACCAAAATCTTCATGAACAACTTGCAACATAAACCTCAACCACTTGCATTAGAATAATATCTATTACAATAATAAAATTCTATTCAAGAAACTTTATACATCTCGACGGAAATCAATGTCAAAGTCTGCCTCCTCTACTCTATCTATCTAGACCTTCTCAGCTACCACTCGAACCTGCAGATCTGAAGCAAAAATAACAAACATCAGCGGAAAGCTGAGTAGGATATCACAATATGTCAAGAGGTACAGATGACCATCCATGATGCCATGATGACATGATATTCAACTATGTGCATACCACTACCAACATTATATGCTCATACCAACAAATACGATGTCATCCTTAGATAAACACTTATGCATCTAATAATCACTATATCCATGTATAATCATGTATGCACCTCATAACTATCATCATATACTAATGTCAACTAGCACAACATCAAATCATACATATTCTACCGACAATGCGTACATGCATACTAATCACCCAATCAAGAGCGTAGTGCACAATTGGGTTTCCCCCGCACTCTCGCACCTCGAGAGTGGCATCTTAAGCCCGCTCCAGCTGGAGATGCGACTATCTAAAAGATAGCCCGCCGACGTCTAACACCTCGACGCCGCACACGAGCCCGCCAACGTCTAACAGCGCGATGCCGCACCTCATGTGAAGATTTTGTGATCACCGGTGTCACCGCCCATACACCTCGGGCAATAAATCAACTCGATCTGTCCAGGCTTGCGCCCACAACGGTTATAATGCAGAACATGCCAATATAACTCTCACAACTATAAAAGCAACATGCATAAAATGCTATCAACTTGATGTCTACAAATATAATGCATATAACAATAACTACATCAATAATGCGACCAACCAACAATCTGGATCTAGCATTATGCAACTCCTTAGCACCTACACATGCTTCCTAATCATCATAATCACTATAGATGCAATTCATGCAACATAATATGATATCAACATGTATATGAGCCAACAACATGCAACGGGAGATCAACGGAATTCAGAAGCAATTCAAGCAATTAGAGGCAAACGGTAAAACTGTCAATTTATCCTTTCCACATTCATCGGCTACAACAAGAGTCAACTCACCCCCAATACCACCATCTACACTCTAAATCACCATCTAACATGAAATACAACTATTCTACATTATTTAATCATGTATCAAACTGAAATAATAACTATTAACCACCAAATAACACTGAAATGTAGAAAATGCCTACCATACGACCTCCGATCAGAAATCCGACAACACCATCACGTTCAGAACGCAAAAACCTACAACTTTGGTATTCACCTCAACTCGATCCGACAACTCTACGATCAACTACAAAAATACTCTAATAATCTATAAATGAAACCCTATTTCATTTGATACAGTTCTTTTCTTAATTAACCCATTTATAAAAATCTAAAATATCATTTTTCCCACTCGTCTCCAACCCGATGCCGCCTACTCCTCTCCTCCTCGGATCGGTGCCGGGCAGTCCTCCAGGCCGCCGGCAACCACCTGAAGCCCCCCCCCCTTGCCGGCCCCTCCCACGACCTCCGACTCCACTAGGACCGGCCGTTCGCTGGAGAAGACACGGGCAACAGGCGGCTGCTGCTGCTGCCATGCCGCGAATGTAGCACCACTGCTGCGACTTGGCAGCCGCCGAGGCCGTGTGGCCCGACGCCACCGGCTTGCCGTCGCCGCCTCCGCCTCCGGCTGGCTCTACCTTTTAATCTACTCCAACTATACATCTCCTCTCATCCTCTTCTCTCAGTTACCATTGCCGCCGATGAACGAAGAAGTGGAAAATGACAGAAAACAATAGAAAACAACGGGAAGAAGAGTAAAAGATTCCTACCATAACGGTCCACCAAACTCTGGTTCTCCACCGGAGTCTTCACCACCCCTCTGATCCCTCGACTCCAACTGAGCCGCCGCAAACACAAAACGAGGATAAGGGAAGATTAGGGCTAATTAAATAGAATTATGCACTTTTGCAAAAAGGCCCCTCCAAGACAAATATTTACAACAAGGTCCTCAATTTTTCAAGTTATAACATTCTCCCCACCTTTAAGGAATTTGGTCCTCCAAATTCGAGCACCTCAATCGTCACCACAACTACATACTCAACTCTGTAATACACAAGTACCCTCCATCTCTAACCAACATCCCAATAAAACCTCACAATAAACTATCACCATATTAACTATCCAATAAGATTTATCAACTTAAGATAATCATCATAATTAAATCAAATAATAAGATCTTCTCTCTTTACTATCTATGATCCATTATATTTCATACATACAACTAAATCCACACCAATTCTCATCTAAATTTTTACAATCATTCATCAATGATATTATATATCATCATCATCAACCAACAATTTAAATGCAACTAATACAAACATCAAACAAACTATCATAAGACAAGCACAAGACATATAACCTTGTAACACGATTAAATTACATGCAAATTCATACCTTATCATCCTAATCCTAATACATCCTAGTCCTTACTTGCCTTAAGAATGATCCTATGCTCTGATACCAAATTGTTACGCCCCGCCTAGGTTCATCCCTAAATAAGGAACACCGCCTAGGAGAAGCGCAACCAGCTATCAACTAACACACCAAAATCTTCATGAACAACTTGTAACATAAACCTCAACCACTTGCATTAGAATAATATCTATTACAATAATAAAATTCTATTCAAGAAACTTTATACATCTCGACGGAAATCAATGTCAAAGTCTGCCTCCTCTACTCTATCTATCTAGACCTTCTCAGCTACCACTCGAACCTGCAGATCTGAAGCAAAAATAACAAACATCAGCGGAAAGCTGAGTAGGATATCACAATATATCAAGAGGTACAGATGACCATCCATGATGCCATGATGACATGATATTCAACTATGTGCATACCACTACCAACATTATATGCTCGTACCAACAAATGCGATGTCATCCTTAGATAAACACTTATGCATCTAATAATCACTATATCCATGTATAATCATGTATGCACCTCATAACTATCATCATATACTAATGTCAACTAGCACAACATCAAATCATACATATTCTACCAATAATGTGTACATGCATACTAATCACCCAATCAAGAGCGTAGTGGACAATTGGGTTTCCCCCGCACTCTCGCACCTCGAGAGTGGCACCTCAAGCCCGCTCCAGCTGGAGATGCGACTATCTAAAAGATAGCCCGCCGACGTCTAACACCTCGACGCCGCACACGAGCCCGCCAATGTCTAACAGCGCGATGTCGCACCTCATGTGAAGATTTCATGATCACCGGTGTCACCGCCCATACACCTCGGGCAATAAATCAACTGTGTCCAGGCTTGTGCCCACAACGGTTATAATGCAGAACATGCCAATATAACTCTCACAACTATAAAAGCAACATGCATAAAATGCTATCAACTTGATGTCAACAAATATAATGCATATAACAACAACTACATCAATAATGCGACCAACCAACAATCTGGATCTAGCATTATGCAACTCCTTAGCACCTACACATGCTTCCTAATCATCATAATCACTATAGATGCAATTCATGCAACATAATATGATATCAACATGTATATGAGCCAACAACATGCAACGGGAGATCAACATAATTCAGAAGCAATTCAAGCAATTAGAGGCAAAGGGTAAAACTGTCAATTTATCCATTCAACATTCATCGGCTACAACAAGAGTCAATTCACCCCCAATACCACCATCTAAACTCTAAATCACCATCTAACATGAAATACAACTATTCTACATTATTTAATCATGTATCAAACTGAAATAATAACTATTAACCACCAAATAACACTGAAATGTAGAAAATGCCTACCATACGACCTCCAATCAGAAATCCGACACCACCATCGCGTTCAGAGCGCAAAAACCTACAACTTTGGTATTCACCTCAACTCGATCTAACAACTCTACGATCAACTACAAAAATACCCTAATAATCTATAAATGAAACCCTATATCATTTGATACAGTTCTCTTCTTAATTAACCCATTTATAAAAATCTAAAATATCATTTCTCCCACTCGTCTCCAACCCGATGCCGCCTACTCCTCTCCTCCTCGGATCGGTGTCGGGCAGCCCTCCAGGCCGCCGGCGACCACCTGAAGCCCCCCCCCCCCCTTGCCGGCCCCTCCCATGACCTCCGACGCCACTAGGACCGACCGTTCGCCGGAGAAGACACGGGCAGCAGGCGGCGGCTGCTGCTGCCATGCCGCGATGGCAGCACCACTGCTGCGACTTGGCAGCCACCGAGGCCGTGTGGCCCGTCGCCGCCTCCACCTCCAGCTGGCTCTACCTTTTAATCTACTCCAACTATACATCTCCTCTCATCCTCTTCTCTCAGTTACCATTGTCGCCGATGAACGAAGAAGTGGAAAACGACGGAAAACAATAGAAAACAACGGGAAGAAGAGTAAAAGATTCCTACCATAACGGTACACCAAACTCTGGTTCTCCACCAGAGTCTTCACCACCCCTCTGGTCCCTCGACTCCAACTCAGTCGCCGCAAACACAAAATGAGGATCAGGGAAGATTAGGGCTAATTAAATAGGATTATGCATTTTTGCAAAAAGGTCCCTCCAAGACAAATATTTACAACAAGGTCCTCAATTTTTCAGGTCATAACATTCTCCCCACCTTTAAGGAATTTGGTCCTCCAAATTTGAGCACCTTAATCGTCATCACAACTACATACTCAACTCTACAATACACAAGTACCCTCCATCTCTAACCAACATCCCAATAAAACCTCACAATAAACTATCACCATATTAACTATCAAATTAGATTTATCAACTTAAGATAATCATCATAATTAAATCAAATAATAAGATCTTCTCTCTTTACTATCTATGATCCATTATATTCATATTAAATCAAATCAGACTCCGACCGAGCTCGAGGGCTATGGACCAGACTAGTACTATTGGGCCCGATTGGATTAGAGCCAGGAGCGCCCTACAACCCAAATTGAGTCAAGACCAGACGGCTTCAATCGGAGGCTCCATCCGGCCATACTCCTGAACTTGACTCGAGCTAGACTGAATGGCTCGACACGGGGGCACCACTCGACCATACAAAAACATCCATGTCATTCTTTATCACGAGGGATACGTCATTACAGGCTTACCATCTCTGGGATTAGTCTCGATCTATTCTGATCAATATTCCCGCAAGATTATCGGACAGCATCATCATCTCCACATGCAATAAATACAGACACAACTTGAGTGTTTCATCATCATCTGCACGCCTCAAGTAAAGAGAGTTTCATTTTTCATTATCTCCACCTTGGAGACCTACTAACTTGAGTGTCGGCGTGTCTTTTGGAGGTCCCCCCACTGTCGGAGTTGCACCTGACCATGAGAGACACCAAACTGGACCGGACTACTCAGATTCTCAAGCAGGAACATCAATCAAATAAGGTAATAATATTATTTCTCCATTCCATTCACTACAAAAAAAAAAAAGAATTTGTGGCAAAATTTTGGAATGACTAACAACAATTTGCCACAAAATGTGTAATATGCGACGAAAGTTGTGGCAAAATTATTTTTATTGTTAAAAGTATAAATTCAAATAATTTGCGACAAATTTTTTAATTTTGTCATTATGTTTGCTACTAATAATTGAGTCAACGTTCAAAATTTATAGTTTTTTAATTTTATGACAACAGGTTTTGCCACTGATTCAAAACATTCTACCTTGGCAAGCATTTGCGACAAAATTTTTGCCACAAGTTTGTCACGATATTCTATGACAAGCATTTGCAACAATATTTTTGCCACAACTCTGTTACGATATTCTGTGGCAACTATTTGCGAGAATATTTTGGTCATAGATATAGAACTATATATTGTGACAAATTTTGTGTGCCATAGATGGTAAAATAATTAAAAAAATAAAAAGATTGGCAAAAAAAATTCCTCTTCTTTTTTGGCCGAAAAAAATAATTCCCCGAATTTTATCTATCTCCCGACTAAAAAAACCCTGACTTATAATACCCGTGACCTCCTCGCCACTACAAGAAATATTGGTTTCATCAACCACAACTTTCGACGAGAAGATGTTGTCGAAAATTTTCGTTAGATTCCTAATTACTCTCTGCGTCAGAAAGAGTTATCGACAATTTTTTTTGACTAAAATTAATGAGTCGAGAAATTGTCATATTATTTTTAAAAACTTTAATAGATTATCGATGAATTTTCATCAAAAAATTAGTCGATAATAATTTCGACAGACTTTATAGTCGCAAGTTCGTCAAAAATATTAGTGACTTATTTTTATATTTAATTAATACCGAAGTCATCGACCACAACTTTCGACGAGGATCTATTGTCGAAAATTTTCGTGTTCTGATGACTCTCAACATCGAAAAGAATTAGTGACAGAAATTTTCAACCAAAATGAGTCGCTGAATTATAAATAACTTTTTTTAAAAATTAAAAAATTATCTATAAATTTTTGTCCAAATTTTTATCGATAATTTTTTCTAAATAATTATAAATCATTTATAACACCTCTTAAAATTTTTTAAAGTTTTTATTTTCCCTCCAAAGCCTCCAAAATCCTTTATTTCACAAGTTCTTTCCTCCCCGTTGCCAAACGCCGCCGATCTCTCTCTCCGTTGCTTCTCCTCCTTCCTCCCTCTCTCCACAAATCCACCCAGATCTGCCTCTCCACAAATTCGCCCAAATCTCTGGACTGCATATTTGATCTTTCCCTCTCGATCTCTCTCAACGCCATAATTTATCCCTAATTTTTTTGTCGCCGCCCGTGTGCGCCGCCCCCCGCCCGCCACCCGTCTGCGGCGCCTCAAGGTTAGGGCCTCATTTTCGCTTGTCCTTACTCCCGCAACCGCTCTCTCCCGCACCTCCTCGCTCCTCCCCCATCTCCCCGTTCCCGCAGCTGCTACCTCCTGCACGCTACCTGCTGCCGCTTCATCCTACACCTCCTCGTTCCTTGCAGTCGATCTCTCCCACACGCAACTTGCCGTCGTTGTCTCCCTCAGACATGTTGTCGCCATCAAACCTTACGCTGATTGCTCCTGCCGATTGCCGATTGTTGCAGTGGACGGGTTCTCATCTTCTTCGCTGCACCTTTTCATCTTATTCAGTTACTTCTTTCTGGTTGCTATTAGTAGGTCTTGTAGAAAGCTGATAGCCTTTATTGTAGATGGGAGTATATGACCATGATGACTCAACAATGAATTGGCGTATACAACAATTTAGTACCACTCAAATAGGTTCTATGTTGTGATAACAAGAATCAGTTTCCAATATGGTTTTCAGATTTAATTTTATATAAACCATTATAGCAATTATATAAAACAAACTACTGTTTAGCGTACTTCATGGTTTAATCTTGTACCCAATTTGTTTCTTTTATACCGGTAACATTAACTTTCATGGTGCTTTCTACCTACTATTTTTCACTGTTAAAATTTGTAGGCTGCATTCTTCCATGGAAAGTTGACAACTATACGAATTTGACAGTGTGGCACAACTTCTGATTGCAAGTAATTATCTTGTCCATTTTTTATTTTGAAGTTGGAAAGACATGGCAACACTTGAAACTAGTGGTCGCAGGTATAGAACCTATTAGTTTTTTCTTTTCTTTTCTTTTCTTTTCCCTGTTTACAGCTTTGCATAGATTATTAGTTTGCATAATATAAGGTTGTAACTGCATCTTATAGAGGATTTCTAAGAAAACCAAATGAGAGTTTGAGGCTTATCATCACAACTATCATTGGAGTTGCCTTTGGCTACTTAATAGGAATATCCTTTCCTACTGCTAACATTATAAATGTATAATAAATTCTTATCTTTTTTACGACTTTGTTGTCAAATACATGATCTAATGAATATAATACTTATGAACTATAAACTTTTGGGAGTTGTCTATATGCACTACAAGAAAACAACTTCGAGGGGAAGTATGGTTCACTATTGGAGCTCAACATATCCCTGGGATTCATAATTTTTCTCCTCTCATTTCTGCTGGTGTCAACAATTGTTCATGATATATTATTGTTCACTTCATTTTATTGTATTCCACTTATATCCGTGGAAAAGCATTTATTTGGATCATTTATGCTTCCATATTCTATTAGTCATATCATGGTGTCTGAATTTAAATGAAAATTGTGCTATAAGTTTATGTGCATTGTAGTCATGCCACCTTCTCACACTACTAGAAACTTGGTCTTCAGCAACGGCTATCAGCAACGGCCGCTCACGCCGTTTCTATTTGCAACGGCATTCTTACGGCCGCTCGAGCCGTTGCAGATATGTTGTATCTGCAACGGCTTTCTAACGGACATGCAAGCCGTTGCTGATGATGTTAATTATCAGCAACGGCTTTCTAACGGACAAGTGAGCCGTTGCAGATGATAACTTATTAGCAACGGCTTGCTAACGGACAAGTGAGCCGTTGCTGATGATAACTTATCAGGAACGGCTTTCTGACGGGCGAGTGAGCCGTTGCTGATAAGTTTATATAGGGCACCAGTCGCGCCCGACCCTTCTTCCTCCCGCTGCTGCTGCCGCCGCTCCTGCTCTCGCCTCTCGCCGTCGCTGCCGCTGCTGCCGACGACTCCTCCCGCTGCTGCCAACACTGTCACGTATGTGCCCTCCGGCTGCCGTCTCTTCCCGTTGCGGTCGGTAGAAAATCCGACCGAAACCCTAAAATAGGGTTTCGGCAGGCGGCGGTCGGCCGATGGCCGCCGCCGGACCTTGTACATTGGCCGGACAGTGTGTCCGGCCAGTGTACGCCGGCGCAGGAGTCCACCTGACACCGGCGCCGGAATTTGTAGTTTAATAATATTTTATTATTGTTTTTTAATTGTTTTTTAATTGTTAATTAATTGTTAATTAATTATTTAGATTAGTTATTTAATTTGTTAGAATAATTTTTAGGGTTTAGATTAATTTCGAAATATCCACTTCGGACGCGCGCCGGAATCGTCCACTTCGGACGCGCGCCGGTATCGTCCACTTCGGACACGCGCCGGAATCGTCCAATATGGACTCGAACGGTCTCGAAACATTTAGAAAATAATCATGCATCCGACGAGTTCATATGTTTCACGTACGCATCGACGAGTCGGATATGATTTAGCAAAACCTTAGATCCGTTCGGGGATTGTATGTTCGTGTAAAAGAAGTAGATGATCTTTTATACGATGTACAATTCTTAAATTGTCCCTGATTGGACAATTTGGGAATATAGTTATTTGTACTGCACTTGCGTTTTTATTTTAACTGTTATCTAATTATTCTAAATTTCGGCAACATCTCTCTTGTTCTTCGATACGCGCCCAGATGATATGCGTATTCGGAGAACTATAGGGAGATGCTGCCGAAATTTAGAATAATTAGTTAACAGTTAAAATAAAAATGTAAGTGCAGTTCAAATAACATAAATCCCGAATGGAATAGGACAATCTCACCTAAAGACATTAACCAAAGAAATTGTCATTGATTGACAGAATCATGTCGGCTGATCGAAGTTGGATGTACTGACGTCTTGATCGTGGAGCTTTAACGAATGAGTTTCGATTAGGCGTAACATACTTCCTAATTTTCGCCTATTCGAATCGGAATTTCGTTAGCATGGGTGATCAAATCCGATGTCCGTGCCGCATTTGTTCAAATGGATGATTTTTGGATCGGGAGACTGTCACTCTGCATCTATATAGCAAAGGATTTGCACCAAGATATTTTCTATGGACTTGTCACGGGGAGTCACGCGAAGTCGGGACGTCGAGCAATCCTGTCGTTCAGACATATGGTGAATCTTCCTCTGCTGGTGCTTCTTCATCCAGTCAATGTAATCCCTATAGAACTATGATACTTGATAGTCTTGGGGGTCAATTCCACCTGAATGATAATGTTGATCGGCCAGTTCTTCACACATCAGTCCCACCAGATACTACAACGGTTGATATTAGTGATCCTATTTAGATGTCATTGGTTCGATACAACAGAAAGGGGCATGAAAGTTCATCTAAAATACAAACTTGTTGAGGTTAATTACAAATCGAAATTGGCAGCAAATGAGCCTTTTATATTGGCATCACTAGCCGAACAAGTATATTACGCGAAGTATCCGGCTCGAAATAAAGATATAGCAGATTGGCGTGTAGTCTGTAAGACAAAAGGTAGAGGAAAAATTGATCCGATAGTAGGAGAAAATGATCCTCCTGGTTTCTATCAAGAAGATGATCTTCCTGCTGTGGATCGTATATTTCCAATACTCGAGGATGCACACACAACGTCAATTCAATTAGAAGTTGAATATGTTGATGATGACGATCATGAAATTGAGGAAGCTGGAGATAAAGAAGATGAAGAAGAGGAAGAAGAAGAAGAATTCGAAGACTATTATTTAGATGATGAGGAATAATTGTAAAGTATATATTTTATTAAATATATCTCTACTATTTATACAATAATCTGATTATATGTCTGTTCGACAGATATGTCTGGTCGTGGTTATCGACGCAGGAGAGCTTCGGAGTCTCCGATCGGTGAGACTCCAGCACTTACTCATGCTGCTGATCCTCCTGTTGCTGATCCTCATGAGGATGATACTGCCGAGGCTAGTACATCCAAACGCAGGCGGCCACGCGGGCCGAACAGATGGCAGCCTCACCAGCCACAGAATCACGTAGATTGATTAGCGTGATTGGGGAGCAGTAATATATCATGAATTATGAATCATTACAAATTCATTATATCATAATATAATATTAAAATTTATTTATGTTGTGTAGGTTCGAGCAAGAAGAAGTGCCGATGAGCATTTCTTCTACTATTCGACGATACATGCACGGGGCATGGCCTACGTGGTCTCACGTGCCTAGCGAGCACGTCGACATGTTATGGCGCGAGTTTGAGGCACGTATTATTATTTTTTTTTACATGCATGATGATATATTAATATTGGTACTGATATTATTATTTTGCAGGCTCGCTATACATGGGCCGAGGACCAGAGGCCCTTCATTTACGCTGCCTGGGAGGCTATTTCCCGGGCAAGGTACAACGAGCAGCTGGGGCAGGCTCGGTCCCAAGCGATGGCCCGAGCTGGGACCACTAACATCGCGAAGACTCGAGGATACGACCCCGGTTGGATTACTCCGGATATATGGGACCAGCTCGTGGGGATATGGTCGACGGATCGATGGTAGGAGGTTTCTCGGAATGCGGCTAGAAATCTATGGCAGGAGGTTTTTAGGGTTTAGATTAATTTCAGAATTATCCACTTCGGACGCGCGCCGGAATCGTCCACTTCGGACGCGCGCCGGAATCGTCCACTTCAGACGCGCACCGGAATCGTCCACTTCGGACGCGCGCTGGTATCGTCCACTTCGGGCGCGCGCCGGAATCGTCCAATATGGACTCGAACGGTCTCGAAACATTTAGAAAATAATCATGCATCCGACGAGTTCATATGTTTCACGTACGCATCGACGAGTCGGATATGATTTAGCAAAACCTTAGATCCGTTCGGGGATTGTATGTTCGTGTAAAAGAAGTAGATGATCTTTTATACGATGTACAATTCTTAAATTGTCCCTGATTGGACAATTTGGGAATATAGTTATTTGTACTGCACTTGCGTTTTTATTTTAACTGTTATCTAATTATTCTAAATTTCGGCAACATCTCTCTTGTTCTTCGATACGCGCCCAGATGATATGCGTATTCGGAGAACTATAGGGAGATGCTGCCGAAATTTAGAATAATTAGTTAACAGTTAAAATAAAAACGTAAGTGCAGTTCAAATAACATAAATCCCGAATGGAATAGGACAATCTCACCTAAAGACATTAACCAAAGAAATTGTCATTGATTGACAGAATCATGTCGGCTGATCGAAGTTGGATGTACTGACGTCTTGATCGTGGAGCTTTAACGAATGAGTTTCGATTAGGCGTAACATACTTCCTAAATTTCGCCTATTCGAATCGGAATTTCGTTAGCATGGGTGATCAAATCCGATGTCCGTGCCGCATTTGTTCAAATGGACGATTTTTGGATCGGGAGACTGTCACTCTGCATCTATATAGCAAAGGATTTGCACCAAGATATTTTCTATGGACTTGTCATGGGGAGTCACGCGAAGTCGGGACGTCGAGCAATCCTGTCGTTCAGACATATGGTGAATCTTCCTTTGCTGGTGCTTCTTCATCCAGTCAATGTAATCCCTATAGAACTATGATACTTGATAGTCTTGGGGGTCAATTCCATCTGAATGATAATGTTGATCGGCCAGTTCTTCAGACATCAGTCCCACCAGATACTACAGCGGTTGATATCAGTGATCCTATTTAGATGTCATTGGTTCGATACAACAGAAAGGGGCATGAAAGTTCATCTAAAATACAAACTTGTTGAGGTTAATTACAAATCGAAATTGGCAGCAAATGAGCCTTTTATATTGGAATCACAAGCCGAAAAAGTATATTACGCGAAGTATCCGGCTCGAAATAAAGATAGAGCAGATTGGCGTGTAGTCTGTAAGACAAAAGGTGGAGGAAAAATTGATCCGATAGTAGGAGAAAATGATCCTCCTGGTTTCTATCAAGAAGATGATCTTCCTGCTGTGGATCGTATTATTCCAATACTCGAGGATGCAGACACAACGTCAATTCAATTAGAAGTTGAATATGCTGATGATGACGATCATGAAATTGAGGAAGCTGGAGATGAAGAAGATGAAGAAGAGGAAGAAGAAGAAGAATTCGAAGACTATTATTTAGATGATGAGGAATAATTGTAAAGTATATATTTTATTAAATATATCTCTACTATTTATACAATAATCTGATTATATGTCTGTTCGACAGATATGTCTGGTCGTGGTTATCGACGCAGGAGAGCTTCGGAGTCTCCGATCGGTGAGACTCCAGCACTTACTCATGCTGCTGATCCTCCTGTTGCTGATCCTCATAAGGATGATACTGCCGAGGCTAGTACATCCAAACGCAGGCGGCCACGCGGGCCGAACAGGTGGCAGCCTCCACCGGCCACAGAGTCACGTAGATTGATTAGCGTGATTGGGGAGCGGTAATATATTATGAATTATGAATCATTACAAATTCATTATATCAAAATATAGTATTAAAATTTATTTTTGTTGTGTAGGTTCGAGCAAGAAGAAGTGCCGAGGAGCATTTCTTCTACTATTCGACGATACATGCACGGGGCATGGCCTACGTGGTCTCACGTGCCTAGTGAGCACGTCGACATGTTATGGCGCGAGTTTGAGGCACGTATTTTTTTTTTATTTTACATGCATGATGATATATTAATATTGGTACTGATATTATTATTTTGCAGGCTCGCTATACATGGGCCGAGGACCAGAGGCCCTTCATTTACGCTGCCTGGGAGGCTATTTCCCGGGCAAGGTACAACGAGCAGCTGGGGCAGGCTCGGTCCCAAGCGATGGCCCGAGCTGGGACCACTAACATCGCGGAGACTCGGGGATACGGCCCCGGTTGGATTACTCCGGATATATGGGACCAGCTCGTGGGGATATGGTCGACGGATCGATGGCAGGAGGTTTCTCGGAATGCGGCTAGAAATCGCATGTCGGGGGGAGCAGCGCGTCATACCGGCGGCTCTGTTGCATTTGCAGTGCACGCGAACCGTATGGTAAGTATATCTTTTAATTATATATTTTATTTGTTACTATGTGTACTAATTAATGTATTTGTTTTGTAAATGTAGACGACGGTGTCGGATGACGGGAGTGTCCAGCGACCCTCCCCGATGGCGGTGTTTGAGCGGACTCACCGTCGAGCACATGGGACGGGGGAGTATATCGACAACCGTGCTGCATACATTATGGTAATTATATATTTGTTTAAATTATTCATTATATATTTATAATTTAAGTTTTATGATAAATATTAAACAAAAAATCAAACTCGAGTAGGAGACCTACAGCCAGACGGTGGTGTAGCGCGGGGGTACCCCCGAGGACTTTGACGCAACATCGTGGGTCGAGGCCGCAGGTGGCTGGGACCATGACCGTGTATATGGCTTTGCAGATAGTGGTCATGCGCGAGCCGTACTAGGGCCACTTGGGGCATCGACCCCTCCGGTCGCTGGTGAGCGGCCGTCCACCTCTAGATCCAGTTATGATCATAGTAGCAGAATAAGGACTCTAGAGGAGACGGTCGCGCGTCAGACTCAGATGATGGAGGAGATGCATGCTATGCTACGCAACATGTCAGGTCATCCCGAAGCAGGCATCTCTTCGGCATCATCTAATCCATCGTCCTCGAGTCAGTCCACGCCGGTGTACACTCAAGCACTCCAGACCCCGCCATATGATCCAGACCATCCTCCATCGTGATCGTGAGATTTTTTATTTGGATATTGAACTTGTTACTGAGATATTGAACTTGTTTAACTTATTTTGTTTGGATATTGATACTTCAATTTTGCATTTGAATTGTTTTTATACTATCGTGGATAATTATCAATATAAATATAATTGTTTTGATGTATATCTTGGTGTGTTTGTGATGTGTGAATGAATGTGTGTATGAGGGTATGAGTGTGTGAGTTATGTATCAGATAATGTATCAATGTATCAATGGAAATTTGAAATTTGAAATTTTTCTGTTCCCAGGTATACGTCATCAGCAACGGCTTTCCCACGGTCGTCCGTGGGAAAGCCGTTGCTAGAAGTGTATCGAAAGCCGTTGCTGATGACCTACAACAACGGCTTAGCGACGAGATTTTACTAACGGCGTTTCTACGGAATCAGCGGCCGTTGCTATTAATGTTATCAACAACGGCTCCGGGTCTGTGGCAAAACCGTTGCTGATAATATTTTTAGCGACGGCCCGAGCGGCCGTTGCTGATAATGTTTTGAGCGACGGCCCGAGCGGCCGTTGCTGATCCGTTGCTAAGTTATCAGCAACGCGACTTTCTATCACGGCTCTATTGCAACGGCTCAGCAACGGCTGATGCCGTTGCTGATGACCATTTTTCTAGTAGTGTCAATCTTATTGTATTTGCATGCTTGTGGAATCCATCAAATTAGAGCAAGTAGTAATTATGCTTTATGGATTATGTTTTCACTATGATTAACCATTCAAGTTATTACTCTATAACGATTCTTTGTGCACCTTTTATTTTTTTCATAAATATTACTCAAATGATCAGAGAACGAAGATGTTAATTAAATCTACGGTCATGAATTTTAGTGTTTTATGGATTAATGTATGTTATTTCTAAATCAGCCAAGTGCTTTGAATTCTTTTGCTATATAAAATGAAACATTATGCAATCTTCGTTAAAGAGTAATGTGTTTTGACAAGTTATTTTGTATATCTTTGAAATAAAGCCAATTTTGTGTTTTTTCAATTCATTCAAATGTTTAAAGATATTTAAATGCTAGTCATGAGACTAGTATTAGATAAGTTATCATATTTTTTCTGAGCAAGAGCAGAACACATTTTGAAGAATTTTGAGAAAAATGAAATAGAATACATGCATCTTCAACTGGAAATAAAGTTTCATATTGTGTTGAATTATACTTATGTGGAGCCTGAGGGAAGTTGACATGGACAAGTCTTTTTCAACAAGAGCGCTAATTGGCACATCCTTTTGGTGAGCACCGAGAAGGATGAAAATAGAAGAACAAGAGGAAAAAATAATGAGAAATGAGGGAATAAAGGATTATGAAAAGAAGGGACAGAATTGAAGCTTTTATGAGAAGGGGGCAGAAATACTAAGAAAATATTATGTCTAAAGTAGCTATATGATAACTTTTGAGAATACCAAGAGCCTTGACCAACATCCTTTCCTATATATTATTTTAAAAATTGGAGCAGTGCCTATAACGAAAGATTAGCCAGTACATTATTATTCCTATTGTTATGACTATAACACTTTAATTATCTATGTTTATCTTATCGTGGGATGTATATATCATCGGGTGGCCATTTATTTAAGATTGACTATGTTGATGAGTTTTGTTGATTTTATTGTATGACAAGTTTCTTTTGGTATTTGACTTTTTTTTCCTAAATCTTATGATTTCTTTCTTTTGGCCTTTCTCTAGTTGTGTAGAAGATAATTTTCTTTGGCCGAAAGGTTGGAGCTGCACATAGGAAGTTGTTGCCCACATATCAGTTGAAAAGTTGCAAGTACCTTTGGAGCAAAGGTCAAGATTCTAAAGAAAAGTTGCACACAGGAAGTTGTTGCCCACATACCGGTTGAAAAATATTTTTGCTGTCTTCTACTCTGGAAAAGAGCAAAGATCAAGATTCAAAAGATATGTGAGGCTTTTGGAGCAAATGGATATCCATTTATAGATGATTTAGCAAAACAAATGCATATGGTTGCTGAGGTTTGCATAACCCGTTATATTGATTTTTCTCTTTGATGCCAGTGTGATATCTCACATATGATGTTGATTATTTTGTAGACTTGTTTTCGATTAGTTAAATGAATATTAGATATTTTGGATTATTTCGTGTTGATGGACAATGTTGTTTTTGATGTATTTGGATTAATGTTAAATTTATTTTGGATCTATTGATGGTTGAATATGTAGGTGATTGCTTGTATACCTGCTAAGTTGTAGGTTTTGTAATCAGCAGGTGGATTATTATATTAATGAATAATTAATTATAAATTTTTGTGTGTTTATGGCAAAGTCATCACATATTGTGGTAAAATCATTACTGATATTATGACAATAATTCAAATTTGAATAGTGTTAGTGGCAAATTCATGACAAATGATCAAACATGTAGTGACAAAAAAATTTATAGCAAAATGTAACATCATATTAGTGACAAATTTTATATATTTTTGCCACGAAAAATTTTCCAGAAAAGGTAGAATAATGACAAATATTTATTAATAAATGACAAAAAAATTTGTCATAAAAGATACGTGACGTCAACAAGCCCCGTTTGCCTCAATAGGGTGGAGGTAGTTTGACTTTTTCATTTGCCACTTAAGAAATTGCAATTCGTGGCAATCCGTTAAAGTTTGCCACAAAAGCCAAAAATGACTTTTAGTGGCGGACCTAATGTGGCAAACGATTGACGATCATTTTTTATCACTGAATTATCATTTTGCCACTGTAGGTCATCACTGTGGCAAAAATAGCTTGCCACTAATTCTATTTTTTTTTGTAGTGATTATTTTATCTTTTCTTATTCTTTGTTTTTCTATTGCTCATGATTTCATTCCACCCAATCAAACGCATGCACTCTAAAGATTTTTTTTTTAAATTTCTTTCTCGAATTATATGATCATAAAAGCGGAGCTCGTCCCTTCGAGGTTGTGGTGAGTAGGCATGCTTTTTTTCGTTTGGGGTATATGAAAGCAGGGTAAGCCCCTATTCATTAGAGGCAAGATAAGTCCTTATCTGATGAGATTGAATAGAAATCATATGTTACGACCTGTTTAATGGGATCACTGACACATCAACTTCATAAACTCAAAATGTTAGTCCAATTAAAATGCTTAAACAAAAGAGTTCATCATGAAGCCTTATAAACCAACACAATATTCAATATTCACAATGGGACCAAACTTCGGGCATTATAATCTCTCCTCACTTATGTCTTGACATCCTCGTCAAAATCCAACTCAAGTCTAACACGTAGTCTAGAATCACACCCAAGTCGAAGACACGTGAGGTCTAGCCTAATAGCGGCTTCACCCCATCTTTTGAGGATGCTTAGGACTAGGTCCTGCTATGCTCTAATATGACTCGTTTAATGAAATAATTGGCTCATCAACTTCATAGCCCCAAGCTATTGGTCTAATTGAAATATTTAAGCAAAAGTTTACCTATCAAATTTTATAAACCAATACAATTCAATATATTCCCAATGTGAGACTAAACCCGGGCATTACATCGTATCCTTTGGGTCTCTAAGTTGAAGAGAGCTCATCCTCTACCATGCTCATCCATGCTCATAGGAAGGCACGAGCTCAATACTAAGTTCAAGAATACTCATGGAGAACAAGGGTTTAACCATGAAACAGCACATAAACTTAACTCATGTGAACGTTGCCACATTACTACCAACTCAGCTTCACATTGTGTTATGATTGATACGTGACTGACATGTCATCGATATGCGTCCACCTAGTGAATCGAACACATATAGACATATAGTTTAGGCCTTTGGTGTTTATTGCAGGTACAAGTCACTTCCATTCTAAATTTGCTCAATATGGAGGCCATTGAAGTGTTATCCCCTCGATTTATTTGTCAATACATAGAAGAGATCCTATCAATTTCGAGAAAAACAAGTTACTTGAACTCGTCTTGTGGACTTTCACCTTCAAGATGTCCTTCCTTTACTACGTGATTATCCTTAACACAAACCTAGCCTTAGTACTCTATCCTACCTTGTTAAGGTTAACATCTGCTCTCAACATTGATTGTCTTTTATGCCGACAAGCACCTAACTAACACCTTTTCTTATTATCTCCCAACACAAACATGTGGCAAAAAAAACTTTTCTTCTATTGACCATAATTTCCCCAACCAATGTTAATACGCATAATTTTTAAGACATAATTTCCCTTTATGGCTCGTTTGGTACACCTTATAGTATTAGCATGTATAGTATTAGTCTGTATTGATTAACCTGTATAGTACTAGACTGTATTGTATTATTATTATACAGTATTTGATGCACACATGTACTAGCCTGTATAGTACTAGTATGTATTGACTAACCTGTATAATATAATATAATATAATATAATATAATATAATATAATATAATATAATAATATAATAATATAACATAATATAATATAATATAATATAATATGTAAAATATTATATTATATGTAATATATATATATAATATAATATTATATATTATATTATATTATGTAATATAATATAATATAAAAATTATATAATATATTTTATCACTAAAAGTATTTCATAAATTAAAATTATTTTTATAATATTTGATATATTTTTTTAAATTTTTGACCGGAGATAAATTGAGTATCTAAAATATTGAAAGTTCTATTGCAGACTAATGAAGAGTTTTGAGAGTGTATTATTAAAATACTTTATGACAATTTTTGAGGTACTATTTTTAGTGCAGGTATTAATTAATATTCTTCTCAAACACTGTATATAAAATGTTTATACAGGATGCCAAACATGCCCCGACGGTTGCATAAAGAATTTAGAAACCAATTAAGTACCCATACAATTGGAAACAATAATTGCTTCAGATAAAAGGTAGCTTTCAATTGTTTCTGGCACACACCGCAACAAATAACTAAGGGTGGTTATTTCCTAATCTTAGGAGATAGAAAACTTTTGCAGCAAGCTCTGGCTGTCATCTCCCTTTCTGCACATTCGCTGACAACTTATTATGTTGCGACTAATTAGTACAGTTTACTCTATAAATCTTTCCCCTTCTCCCCTGTGATTTAGGATAATTAATAGAGCAGAGAGGCCTTCAGAGGAACTCAGCAAGACTAGTGTTTAACGTCAAGTTGGCCAACCAAGCGTTAAGTTTCTCCGAGGGGTGAACTGCATCCCAAAACAGGTGCCTGTCTGCGTCTTCACACGTGTAAGGGTTCCATTTGTTGCAGAGAAAGCCGACTTCAAACTCCCCTGTTCCGCAGCATGCCTCTACTGCGTTCTCAAACCCTGCAAATACAAATATGACAACAAAGTCCGATAAGTCCTGTTATGATACACAGGAGGTCAAAGAAACATGGCACTTCCAGGTAGGGGTGAGGTGAGCATTGATCGGTTCCATAAGTTAACCAAATCGACCATTTGGTTAACCGAATCATACTTTGCACTTTTTCATTAATCGTTTACCGAAACGAACTGAATTAACCGAAATTTTCACCTGTAAAATTTTGAGCAAATTTGATCTTATATTCCTAAACAACCATTAGAGACAGTAAACAGCACAACACAAAGTCTTAAGCAACTAAGACAAACAAATTTCTACATTATTCTTGATTTCCATTCGAATTCAAATTCCAGATGATTCTTGGCAGGAATTCTTGATTCGGAACCAAAATTTCTTCATTTCCATTCCAATTCAAATTCCAGATGATTCATGATTTGGAACCAAAATTAAAACAAAAAACTATAGGAATTCTTTTTAGGATCTACTAGAACCTACCCATCAAGATCATTGCAACATCAAACCTTTGATTCCAAAAAATTTCAGGCAGCATCAATCTACATGATCATCAATCCACTTATCCACAAAAGACCGAATATTACAGAATATGAAATTGACAAAATATGAGATGATGAAGCAAAATACCAATATTCCACCTTGATGCGGAAGAAGAGATGAGCTGATGAGGGACCTTCGGTTTCCGCCGGATGAGAAGGAGCTGAGACCGATGGTTGCCGGCGCCGCCAGATGAGAAGGACTGAAGGAGATGAGACCGAAGGAAGTTAGGGCCGAGGTTAGGTTGCCAGTATGAAGGAGAGAAGGAGAATGGGAGATGAGCATCGGCAAGTTAGGGCGCCATTAGCTGGAATGAGGAGGAGTGAGGACCAACGTGAGGTGAGATGCAAGGCGGGAGGAGATCTGCCGATTTGGGGGATGACGGAGAAGAGAACTGGGTCACGGTCTCACAAAGATAAGAGATTTGGGGGTTGAGGGAGAACTAAGAAGTGATTCACTGATTTGGGGTGTCGGGTGTCGGGTGATGAATTGGGATTTGGGGTCGGGTCACAGGTTCCGAGTTGGAGGTGGCGGGTTCGGGTAACCGAGTGAGCGATATGTTATAGAATATATAGGTAAATAAGTGATTGTGGGGTAAAATGGTCATTTTTGCTTAATTTTTCGATAAATTTGATTAATATCGATTTTTATAGAAAATTTAATTGAACCGAATCAAAAATAGAATAAAAAGAATAATAACCGTTAATCGAACCAAAATTGAAATAGTTAATTTGTCTTGATTAATTCAATTTTAAATCAGTGAGTTAATCGATTTTTTTAGATGAATCCGAAAATCTTGCTTACCCTTGCTTCGATGCTGCGATAAGATGAGCTATTTCTTCATAATTAGTAATTAGTAATGCACGTAGCTGTTACTTGCAGCTGAATACAACTTAAATTTATGAAAAGACAGATGTTTTATAGGAAATGAAAAAAATAAATTAAAACGGACTAATGTTAACACAAGAAGCAAGCAAAACTTACCATATAACCGCGGATGCTGGATGGCGTAAAGCAAGAAGTCATAAACAGCTGTATATCTGAGCTTAATCCCAGGCAACGAAGCATCCAGTCTATCAATCATCTCCTCAAGCTTCACATTGAACTCCCTGGCCGCCTCGTTGAACTCCTCCACACACTCTCTATTGTTCAGCAAATTCGCAGCCCTCACCACCGGCAAGCACCCAAACGGTGTCAGCCCTGAGAACGCTATCTTGCGTGCCCCTAAACTGTAGATCTCCGTCAAGAATTTGGCTGCGACGCCGATGATGTAGTCGCCGAACTCCTCTAGCGAGAACTGCTTTCTCCTATCGGTTGTCATCGAGAAGTAGTTCTCGATGAAGTCGTTTGTTCCAACGCTCACTATGTACGCAGCCTCGCTTATGATGTATCGTGCTTTCTCCTCACCTAGGTCCCTCGCGAGCTGCACTGTGTACTCCTTGAAGAGCTCCGCCTCTTGCATTAGAGGTATCACGGCCTGCAAGCAAGAAGGTTTGATTTTTTTTTTCAATAAACAAAAGTACAATTTGGGCCTTCTTTTGATTTTATATATTCTTACAAACGGTTGGGAGGTGGCGATGTCGAGCCCGGTGCCTGCCGAAGCGAAGGACACGCCAGCGGCAAAGTCTTGAATGCTGTAGGCTGGGTCCAGGTAGGGGGGAACGGTGGGTGGGAGGCCGAGCGCCTCGGAGATGAAGTCGGTGACGAGACGGCCGTTGCAGAATCGACCAGTGGGCCGGCCGCCGGGGAAGTCACGGCCGTATGGTGGGAAGTTGGCCTTCAGAAGGGTGACGAGGTAGTTGTTGTTGCCGGAGTCAACGGTTGAGTCCCCGAAGACGATGATGGCCGGAATAGGATGAGGAGGAGGGAGCGAAGAAGAAGAGAGGGGGAGGAGGAAGAGGACAACAAGTAAAATAATGGGGTTGGGTGCCATTGGCTTTGTTAGTGTTTCACGGGTGCAACAGGCTGAGCTTGTTTTGCAGTGGGAGTGGGACTCAGTTGTCCTCAAAGAAGTGGTCGGTGATAGAGCCAAAATAAAGTAGCTAGGAAGGGAATCATGTAGGGCCCATGGAATTGCAGATTGTTGACAAATGTTTCTTCTCCTCTTCCAAATCTTGTTGAGTTTGGATGGACAAATTTGGAGGCCTGCAAAGTAATTTGAATCTTTTCTTTTTGCTCGAGAAAATATTTTATTAGAGGAAAATACGGTGACACAGGCACAGAGGTAGAAATCAAAATGATAAAAAGCTAGGTTTAAAAAGAACAAATAGAGGGGCAAGTCATAACAATAGCGTGATGTGCACGTGAGCTGCGGCATACGAGCAAGGGCTGCACACGAGGTCTAGGTGCTAAGGGCTATGCATAGGGATGGTAGCGAGTTTGTCTAAATAGATATTTTACCCGTCGATAAATCATTAGCGGATTTTGCTCGTTGGATCGTGGGAAGGGTATAAGATTTTGAGGTGAGAACCCTGTAGGATTTGGGTAGGATCCAAATTTCACTCTAAAACACGTCCCAAACTCGTTAAATATGAAGTTACCAAAATATTCGCTCATATTATTCATATCTATAAAATAACTTGTCTTATTTTAATTAGGATTCAATATTTTTCTTATTTTTAATTAGGATTCAATATATAGTATTTTAATTAGGATTCCAAATATATATTTCACACTTACATCCAATCACCAACTCACCCGTCCATCCTCAATTCCCCATCGAAACATCATTCTCTCCCACACGGCGGCCCGCGGCCACAGACCTCACTCTGACACAGTGGCCACATACCTCCGGCTCTTCGCCTCCACTTCCACTCCCACACGACAAACACAGTCTACGACTCTCCGCTTCCACCTGCACTCCCACACGGCGGCCACTGACCTTCACTCCCACACGAGTTCTTCCTCCTCTCTCCAATGGTTTGCTTCTCTGCTTTCCTCTCTCCCATGATGTAATACCCAGGAAAATTAATAAATTTTTGTGTATTGGTTTCAACGGGATGATCGCGGCGCGCAAC